>CM061748.1:89881349-91206665 GCA_030979885.1 Lolium multiflorum
TCCCCTTCCACAGGCGATGATGTTCACAATATCGCTTGGCTAGGCAGTGCTGCTCCACACTTATCCTCTCTTTGTTGTCTCGAGGCAAGTTGGCATCGATAGACTCGAACATGGCAGAGTAGTAATCCATGGTCTCCACAAACCTCGTCAAAGAAGGTGTCGTGTTGGTGTGCGATTCCTGCTCCACCAGCATGGTCACCTTCGGGGACAGCCCTTTCACCATCCGGAGCAACCCATCCCGGGGATTGTTGACATCACGCTCTCATCTGGGGTGTGATGTAGCTGGAAAGTGAAGTTAACAGCAAGTGCTTCACCTGGTCTAATCTCAAGCATCTCTTTTGTGACTTCAGTAGCATAGACAGGTAGAGGTGTAAACTCCAGAGGTATTTTGAATTCTTTAGACATGCTTTTCCAGCATGTTCCCAACAATATCCAGACCTTCACCTCGGGCATACTCTGAAACCGGGTCATCTATTCCGTGATCCGCACATAGAGGTGGACCCCAGGCCTAGCAGCTAGTGCTTGTATCAGTGTGATCCATTGAGTCCCCTGAGCAATCTGAAAATCGATTATGTGGATCTTGTCCTCACTTCTCAATGCTTCACCAATCGCCCCATTAGCAGCCATGTATCAAACTTGGAGGTAAGGACATGTATTGTATAAAATCTTCATGTAGGGAGAGAGAAGCTCTGTGCTCTCCGGCTCCCGGCATTTCAGAGCACGGTAGATGTTTGTACCAGAGTTTCCATGTCCGCCAGCAAACCCTCGGTAGGTAAGCACCCTGGAAAGACGCTGGATTGGTTCCCGTTAATTGAAACAAGCCCATGAGCATCCTGAACAAGCTTTAGGAACTCTTCTGTCCTGTCCTCTCATGTGCCTCCCGCACACCTGGTTAATAGATGCTTCACAGTGAGTTGTGGATCACTCCCTTAGCTCCCTTTGCCGTTTCTCTGGACGAATTTCATAGCTTGCAGTGGGGTATCCACCAGATGCAAATTGTGGCCAAACAGTTCCTGTCAAGGCTGCTTCGTGACTCCTTGGCTCCATGTCCTCGACCGCTGCCTCATGAGCTGAGTAGGCTTGGTTTCCTCAAAATCATGCTTTGTGCTCGTTGTTGCATCATCAGCATCAGGTGCCATCCAAACAGTCTCAATATCACGTAAAGTCTGTTGCATATTATGCCTTGATGTTGCATACAACTGACCAGGTCTCAACTTGGATGTTCTCACGGAGATGGCCACCTGCCTTTATGTACGAGCTGTCTGCTTCAAGCGGGAGGTGGTTGGGCTGAAATAGTTTCAGTAGAGCTCTGGTTATGGGGTGTTGCTAAGAGCAGACAAATTGTCACACTCCAAGCTGGGTAGAAAGGGGTGTATGGGGGAGTTGCTGGACTCTAACTTCAGTGGAGTAGTTGGCCAGGAAGAGTTTGCTAAGTTGTTCTCTGTGGGAATTTGGTACAAGACGTTAGCACCAGTCAATCTGTACTTAAATAACTGGTGCAAATCATAATAAATGAACGTTGATTAGTTGTTCATGACCTGTACATAACAAAAGAAAGGAAACTATGAAATGTTTATTCCATGGTAGATGACAAGACAAACAATCAGACTAGAACAGTTTACTTTATCAGTGCAGCTCTAAGCATATATATCAGAGTAAATAAGGAAAACACACAGGCATCAGGTGAATGTTGCAAAATCCAGCAGTACAAAATAAAAATGTATTTTTATCCCAAGGGCTTTTTTCATGCTAGGCAGATTCAAGAGCAGAGACAAAGTACAGATATGTCAGACATCATAATCAGTAAGACTAATATGACACTCACAGTTCACATATATGCATTCATATAGGTGGAAATAACTGAACATTATGTGCCAGTTCGTTATGATCATAAAGTTATTTAATAGGTGAACTATGATCATAAGTAATAACACAGCTAGTAAATGATGCATCAAGATGATATATTAGGGTAGATTACTAAATAAAAATATTTTCTGTCCACTGTAAGGTGAAAGATTAAGTAGCAAAACAATATTAAAATGAAGCTGGAGTCATAATACCAGAACAAAATTTCCATTAAAGTGTAAAGGTAAATTCTCAACATCAGCATCAATGATCTCTCAGACTCTCGCAGATCAACCAATAAATATACAAGAGCATTATATGTTTGCCCTTCCACTATGCATATAATACCAATTTAACAAGGAGCTTTCTCGAATTCTGCATAAGCAAACTATTCCCTCTCAAATGTCCCCCATCATCTCCCTAGTTCCTACAAATCTAAATGGATCTATCCTTCCTCAAGCTTTGAGGACAGCCACAGAAAGTCACACTCGAGCAGTCAAGCAAAGAGAATCATCAATCATGGGTGTGTCAAAGAATGCTCTCCATAAATTCCAGCCTGTGCCATCATCTAGAAGAGCAAACGACAGGACAAGAGTGGCCCTTCTAGGCCACAGTCTAGATGACAATAATCTGATCTAATAATGACCATCGGGCTTCCAATGGTACCCAAAGACTAACCCATTCCAACTGATTATAGAACTAAAGGACTACAGCGGCACAAGCCATGGAGGAAGGAAGGTGCTCCAGTATGTACCAATGAAGACAAACAAAGGACAAGATCACCAGATCTTACCATCCCTTCAGCACGACCACTGACCGACTTTAAATTAGGCAACCTCGAAATGTTTTCTAGTTGGTTTAAGAGAACTGTACTGGTTAGGCATTGATCCTTCAGTGGATGCAGGACTAAGACCAATGGTAAGCAGACCCTAAGATTCTCTAGTTGGTTGAAGACGCTTGACCAACCTCTTTGGTTTGACTACTGGTCTCGTCTGCTGAATTTCCTGTAAACTCTAAGATGGAGCCCCACCACTAGCAGAAGAAGTTTGACCACTCAGACCGTGTGGAATCAACATCACCTCCATCACTCGAACAAGAAGCCAATTTGTGTAGCATGTGCAGCTAGGTAAGGTGTGAAACCTCTGTGATCCTGGATGCTGGTTGAACATGCTAAGATCATATTACGATGGTGGCACACTGTCGAGCAATAACCTCGATTCATCTATTTGGGGAGTCCTCTTCGTAGTTGTCGTCAGGACTCGGGAAAGGTAAGTCAATTGTCTAATCAAGCGAAACATAAGATATTTGTCCGAGGTATGTCCCAATCAAGGAGGCAGATGGATCCTGTGGTTCCTCCCCTCCAAGGGAAAAACAGTTTTGACTATGTGGAGGCAGCTACCGCATCAATCTACTGTATGCGTGCATCCATGTTTCCGCGGAAACTAGATGGAGCGGACGGTACCATTTCTAACAGGAGAATCGCTAAATTTGGCCACGGAATTAGCTCAATCTGGAGTGTCCGGGTCACAAGTCGAGCTAAGTAACATCGAGAAATACATCTCGCGCGGATTAGTACCCAAGAGACGAACGGATTAAGCGATATCCAGCTACGGGGCACTGGGGCAGTATGAAATTAGCAACAAAATACACCAGTGCTCTTGAAAGCGGCTACCGGAGCCACAGGACAGCTCCGTAATCCCCAAAAATGGAGGTCCTCTCTCGAAGCCAAGAGCAAAATGCTCTCGGCTGAGACACGGAACAGATCGAATTGGCTCGAACCAACACGAATCCCCAACAAATTCTTCAGCTACATGATTTACAGAACCAAAACCACCATAAACAAAACTGAACGGAACGAGCTCAGGATCCCGCCTGACCACCCTCCCGAACCACCGAATCAACCTCAAAATAGCGAAGCAAAAATACCCCAAAAGGCACAGGAATTCCAGCGGATAACCAGCAGCATAACAGGTACAGAATCCACCGAGGAAGAGAGCTCTCACCTCTCCGATCCGCACAAGCAGCGCGACGCCTCCCGATGATCCGACTCCGCCACCAGCAATCCCTCTCTCTCTCCTGCTTCTCGTGTCCCAATCCCTTCTCTTTTCGTGTGCGCGATAATTAAGTATCTCACAAAAAATAAACAAACCCCAAACGCGCCACGGGCACGGGTTATATACCACCCTCGCCACCACCCGACGGCGACCGCCTGACGCCGTCACGGGGGTCAGCGCTCCCGCGTCCTGACGCCGTCGCCCCCCGCACCCCTCACGCCGTTACCAACGACACCCCACCGCCGTCAGATCGGGATCGGACGGCCGGCGAGCTCGACGCGTCATCACGTGCGGCGCGCGCGGAGGTGCCACGGCACGCGTGACGCCGGGGGCACGGACACGCGTTTGACCTGACGCGGATGGAGGGTTGAACGGATTCCTGGCCGTGCGATCCTCATCGTGCGGCTGTGCGGGACTCGTGGTTTTGGGATGGATGAGCCCGTCCGACGGGTGGGGGATAAGATGGTGACGTGGGTCCCGTGCGTTTGTTGCGGGGCCCACCACGAGGAAGACGACGAGGTGATGCGCTGCTAGCTTTTGCCTCGGTGGTTTCCATTTTCGATGGGGGAATGCGATGCCTCTTTTTCCTTCGTTAGCATAATGTGATTGGCTCAAAGCTTGCCGTTCACTTTTCTTAATTGCTTCCATTTTCAACGTAATTTTTTATCTTATTGTTCGGTAAAAGGTATCCAGATACGGATAAAGATCATGTACCAGTAACACAAGGTTTCTTTCGACAAACCATATATTCCTTCTATCCTAAATTAATTAGCACGATTTTTTTATCTAGATACATGTATATCTAGAAGTTATATTAGTGTCTAGATACATATGTATATACATCCCCAAAAAAATATGTATCTGAGTCAGTTAGTTTGAGATGGAGAAGTATTTCAGATAAAATTGTGCAAATTGACCTAGTGAATGTAATAGGGTGGGTATCCCATAGTAGATCTTAGAGAAACATTCACCATGTTTTGGAACAAGTGTCGTGACCTTATTGTGATATGGGTTCTCTACGTTAAAATGTGTTGGTTTAGATACGTTCGCATGCAGATAAAGTTGGAATACTTATTCTGAATTAGATGTAGTAGTTAGTTGAGAAAGAAGAGTTCTTTTAGTGTTATGTCTGTATGCCGTCAAGACGAGACGTCTGTTGTGACTTCATCAACCTCAAAAACTATCAGGTTAGTCGATCTCTCATAGATGCTTATAGAAGAAGGGGTAGAACATATCCGTGTGCGCATATTTATAGGGTGAACTATACGTGCATATACGGTGTGGATCGCGGCCCTCGTTGGCGGGAGGGCTCCACCCCCTGTTTTGTGGGTTTCGTTCTCCGTTTGTAGGGGCGGTGCTCAGGTGGTGGTGACGCCACCTCGTGCAATAAGGTCTCCCCAGCTTCAACCCCATCTCGGTGGCAACGTCGAGAGGCTTGTGGGAGTGGTGTCGTCTTCGAGGTTTTCGTCTGGCTGTGGGGATATTCGAATCGTCAAGAAGCTTAGCGACAGTTCATCCTTCTTCTTGGTCTTTGGAACGGATGTGGTCTTCTTGACCCGCTCGGCGACTTTCCGTCCGCAACCAACAATGTCAAACCGACTCAGGGAGGAGCGGCAGCGGTGGCGCGCCGTCGACACGGTCTGGAGGTTGAAGATGAAGGGCTTCTCAAGGATCGCGTTGTGGGATGCTTTGTATTGTTCGCTTTTTCTTTTAATGTCAGTGTCCTATTCGCAAAAAAAAGCTATACGTGCATAATACGTGTATTTATGAGCGTCTACCGTTATACTGTAGTTAAAAATATCAGAAAAAGGAATAACAGAACTGGGTCCCAGACTGCCCAGGTATGAACAAAGCAAGATTGCATGCTTCTAGAAGAAATACTAGGCACGAGGCAAATTTTGCTGCAGCGTATGCGCGTCCTTAATCTTTAAGGAACAGCCGCGAATGGGCCTCACCCAATGAACTCCCCTGGGACCCGTCCGCTTGGAGCATAGTGGGCTTATTTTACAGGATGAGCAATCTAATGACGTTTCACCTCTGATGCGGATTCGAAGCACGACAACGAACCGTAGGTGCTCCGTGCAACCTTTTCATTATCTCCTTCCTTGCAGTGGCTGCACAAAAAACTCGGATTAACTGGGGGTTCAGAAAAGAATCGAATCAAACGAGAGAACGCTGAGAAAGAGAAAGGAAAAAAGGTGCACTTTGGCTTTGAGAAGTGGTGTCACACCAAGGCTAAACAAGTTCGCCACCGTAATCCTCTTGTCGTGTAGTTGGAGGGTCCATCGTCGATTACAGTACAAGCAACTAGGAATACAGTATGGTTGTTACAAACATAGTGCGTTTCTGACCTTGAAGAACGGATTAGTCGATTCTGTCATAGGAACCTTTCAAAGTTTAATCTAATTTGTGATTGCTTAGCTGTGTTGGGTTGAACTCGATTTAAAATTTTGCAGTGTAAAAAAACTAGAGATAATCATAGAAAACAATAAATAATACAAAATTATGTGTCAAATAGGATTAATGGCAGTACTAAGGTGTTAAATAGTAGATTTGCCCCTGAAGCCGAGGCCTCCAAGGCTCCGGAGCGGATTAATCTCGGCACAGTGTAGCACTTCAATCCCATGTGTACATGCTTAGTTGGATGTTGGCAAGTAATGGCAGATCGACATGCTTTGATCTAGTAGGTTGATGCACTAGGGCCTAGGGCGGAAAAGCATGATGGGAGCTTAGGTGAAAACCCCATCTTGCCTTTGGGCTAGGACCATCAACAACGTCGATGAATGTTGCCTCTCGCCCTCCTCGTGGTCAAAGCTAGGTGGAGGGGGGAGGGGCACGTTTGTCTTGCTGACCTTCTTCGAAGTATTGTCTCGATTGTCGTTGACGGTGGAAGCTTGGCATGCCAGCCAGGGTGGTTGTCCTGGGTCCATTTGACATGCCAATCTATTTGTAACGATGTCGGTGACGAGTTGAACGGTGGCCTGTTGTGTGGGTTTAGTAGTTCGTTCTTTCGGCGTGTTTGATGTGTCCTAGTACGTATTCTGGTACACCATGAGGTCCACGTGGTGATGCTGACACATGGAGGATGGTTATTCTGAAAGGCTCCGAAGGCGCAAGCCTTGCATACTTCTCCTATGAATCTTCTTGTCGAAGTCGGAGTTTCTTGTCATCGACGACGAGGTCGATTGTTAGTCATGAACCGATATGTTCCTCGTGTAACCATCGCGATGCTCATTTCGTTCATGGTCGTCTGTGTGACCTAGTAGGAGCAGCCGAGTAGGTAGATGAGACGAGGCGGTGGTGACGACAATGATCTTGTGGACAACCTCGAAGGATGTCACCTTCTCAACGACACATGTAGATCTTGTGTCTGTGTCCAGCTTGACCATATACCGTGTTGGTGGTTGTCATGTTCAACGGTGGTCGACATTATCTAGTTCATAGTGTGTGCGCGTATCCATAGATCGTAAATTAAACCACGATAATATAAGATATATATATATTAAAATATATATCATGAGAAAGCTCAGATGTTCTACTTTGTAATGAAATTATTTTTGCTATGTACATTTAATGTTATGTTATCGAAATTGATAACCTAGAATGCTCTATAAACTGGGACTGATGAGTAACCATTTATCAAGCCCTTGGCCCCCTTTCAGGAAAATTAGGGAGTATAATCTACATTTAAACCTCAGTTGATCTGAATTCATATTAGGGTATGCTCTCTGATCTTTAAATTGATTTTTTTTTCTTTTCCGTTATCTACTTAGCCATGGGTCCAGGTTCCACAGTTCCACGTGCAATAAGCCACAAATTAAGATGAAGTTATTAAAATAATAAAAAAGCATAACCATGGAGCCTGCAGCAATAATAAAAGTAGTAGGAAACTCCCAGCCTGAGAAACGTTCAGATTATCTTATTTCTAATTGTTGAAAATTGCATCTATCATCATGTGTGTAGCCATATGTATCACTGTGCCCAATGATCGACGGGGCACATGCCCGCATCATGATTGGTGATCCGGCTGGGTGCACGTACTCATGCCGCCGGAGAAAATGAGACCGGGCGTGGGCGGGGGAGGGTTTCGGCTCCACGATCGATTACGTTCTTCCGTGATGATGCTGCTTATCATGTGATGCCCATATCTGAATATCTGATGGAAGCAGGCAGGCAGGCCGCCTGATGCGACGGATTGATGGATCTGAATCCGCGCGCGGTAGAGCCGGCGGCGGGAGGATTCGAGATATATTCGGCGTCGTTTTCCCCGCGAAAACGACAGCGCGCCGCATTGGGCACCGGGGATGGATCCATATCGATCGACCGATCTTCGCAAAATACCTACGAGTGATGGACAGACTCGCTGCGATGACGCGCGAGCGAGCGTGTGTACGTACGTACGTATCAGCTGAGGAGATGAGTGCGAGATGTAGCTTAGTAGCTGTGGCCGGCTCAGCGCGCGCGCACGTGCACATAAGGCAGATGTGAATTCGTGTCATGTGTGAACGTACGTGCCGACGGCGAGCGGCGAGCGCCGGCGAGCTCCCATTCGCTAAAAACGACCCACCACGTACCGCCTCGATCGTGTATCGCTTCTCGATCTGGTCTTGGTCCGATCAACTCCTGTCAAAACAGCGTTTGAAGTTTGAAGGCTGGGCTGGACGGAGCATGCTGCACGTGCTGCCTACAGTTAATGGGGTGCGCACGTACCACTACTAATACTCCGCACGTGGCGCGGTAGAGATCGACGATCGACGGAGCAGTGCACGTACCGTGCGGACTTGGTCTACTACCTTTGCTCCATTCAAGATGATCGTCTAATATTTTGGCACGAGTTACTAGATGGTGCGTGCGTGCGGTTGGTTCGTGCTTGGAGTCCATCGGATCCTTCCTTCCCCGCAGATGCGCCGTGTCAAGGTATGGGGAGACCGGATCGGGGTTGGACAAAACGGGGAATGGTTTTTTTACGAGGAGATGTACGTGCAAGGTGAGACCGATCGAGATATGCTCTGCCCGTCGATCGTGGGTCGGTGCATGCACACGTGCGCACCCGCCCCATGTGTGTTGCTGCACTTGCAAGTAATCAGAATATCAGATGACCCCTCGCTTCGATAAGACGGTAAAAAAGCCACTCCGCTGTTTTTCCCCTATTGTTTTTCAGGACAACACCGCTGTGTGTGTGTTTTTTTTTTTCCTTTTGATTTGATGATTAACTCCGCTGTTTGCGACATGGGGCGGTTTGATCGACCGAAACGCACGAACGAGCGTGCAGCCCACCTACGCGGCCGGCCGTGGAGTCCAAATGGAATATGGCCTGGGAACTCCTGGCTAATAATCCGCTACTACGGGCCACACTTATTGGGCTCTGCTAATTTTTCTTCTTTCATGTCAGCAGGTCTTTGCGGGAGCTGCTATATGCCGACCGGGTCGGTAGGTACGGGGCGCCGCACACCCCTCCGACCCGGCGGCTGTAACTGGGCCGCGGCCCATTAGGTAATGTCCTTTTCTTTTTCCGTTTTCTTATTTTTTTCCTTTTTCTGTTCATAGTTTTATTTTTAAAAACTAACATTTTACAGGTTTTTTCTGTCTACAGATTTTAAAAATGTTCCATTTTAATTCGTTCAAAATTGGAAAATCGTCCAAAATGTAAAAACTGTTCAAAATTCAAAAAACGTTCAAAATTTAAATTTGTTCAAATTTCGAAATTCTTCCAAAATTTGGAAATTCGTTCAAAATTAAAATTTTATTCCAATATCGAAATTCGTTCAAATATAAAATTCGTTCAAAATTTAAAATTTACTCAAACTTTAAAATTCGTTCAAATTTGAAAATTCGTTCAAGAATGAAAATTTGTTCAAAGTTCGAAATTCGTTCAAATTTTTTCCAAATTAAACATTTTTCAAATTCTAAAATTTTCGAAAATTATTTTAAAGCAGAAAAAAACGAGAGAAAAAAAGAAAACAGAAAAGAAAACAGAAAAGGGAAAACAGAAAACAGAAAACGGAAAAGAAAAGGAAAAGGAAAAAAAAGAGAAATATGGAAAATCGCCTAACCGGGCCGGCCCACACCGCGCGGGGGTGTGCGGCGCGGTGCAGGCGCCGACCGGGTACCACTACCTAAAGACCGACCTTCGCGAAGGGAAACATCCTCCCGCAAACGCACCAGCTCTTGACACGTGTCAGCCTGCACAGCTACTCGCGACTTAGACGCGTACGAGGGCAAGTACGCGCGACGCAGCGAGTGCCCTCCCGCGCGATGCGGACGAGTACGCCCCACACGTACGCCCCACGTCCCCCCGTGAATACAGCTTCCAACGCACGCACTCACACCCACCGTATGCACCCATCATGTCGCTAGCTAGTTGCTGTAGCACATGCATGCAAATCAAAAGTAGAGCACACGTATGCGGAAAGTAGCATGTGCACATGAGCACAAGTGCTCCTTGAACACGGATTTTTAAATTTTTAAAACTCGCTCTTTTATGTTTTCAAAAATTATGGTATTAAATATATAGATAGATTTAGACACGATAGTGTAGTCAAAAAAGTCCCATTAAAAAATACTTTGTATTTTGGAAAATACAAAAAAGACAAATTTCTGACTATAAATAGTAGTACAATAATACGTATATTTTGTCAGTGTACTGTCAGAAATTTGTCTTTTTTGCATCTCTAAAAATATAACGTATTTTTTGACGGGACTTTTTTGATTCCAATCCTCGTATACACATCTATCTACATATTTAATGTCATAATTTTTGAAAGCAGAGAAATATGAGAATCTGAAATTTTCAAAAATAAAAGTGAAGGAACACTGGCTCCCATGTGCACAAAATCCTTGTCCACACGTATGCAGCTAGTTTCGTGCATGACTCCGGTGCATCCCAAGTCAGGTACAGTTACACAGAACAAACGAGTACAGTTGAACGTACGGGCGATGCAAGTACTCGCGCCACAGCGAGTATTGTCCATACGAGTACAACACACGAGTCAGATTGAACACACATGCGAATACAAGTCTGATCGCCTGCGAGTACGATCGTGCACACGACGGTACGATCACGCACAACACACGAGTATAGTTGAACACACGAGGCAAGTACAATCCGATCCACGAACGAGATGATCGTGCACGAAGCAAGTACGATCACAACACACGAGTACAGTTGAACACACGAGCGAGTACAAGTACAATCACGCAGACGAGCAGGTACAAACACGCATACGAGTACGATCGTGAACACGAGCAAGTACGTATGCGAGACGTACAGTGCACACACGAGCAGGTACAGTCGCGGGTAAGTACAGGTACAGTCCCGCACACGGGCGAGTACAGTTACCGAGTAAAGGAAAAAATTGTACCAAATACACTAAAAACAGAAGTACTTATCAGTTGAAACACGAGTACAGTTAGGTACACACCACAGGTACAATCATAATATTATTGGAAGTACGAAAAAAAGTATCTCCAAACCTATCAACATGGGATCTAGTTTTGAAGATCTCGACGCGAGGATCTCAAAAATGAAAACGGTTCGCAATTTGGACTTACGGTTCTCAAGATATTTTATTTTAAAAATACGAATGACACAACCCAGTCTTCTCTCTCCCTCTGTCCACCCCCTTGCGACACGTGGCGAGCAGGGAGACCACTTCCCAGAATTTTCTGGCACCACAGCGCGCCACTTGTCGCGTGCGGAGCGAGTTGCCTTCCCTTCGCGAAGGTCGGCCTTTTTTTAACGATTTCGGGCGCCGACCTGGTCGGCATATGAAAACGCCGGTCTTTGCTGGAGCTCACCTAAGATTAACCGGCATTTTTTTAGCAAACCACTAAAAAGGCCTATTTCCGCAAAGGTCCGTCCCACAGCCACACCGCTCTAGGCAGCGCGCAACCCCACGACCCGCGTAGTTTAGTGGCCCGCGGCCCCATCCTACCAGGTAAGTTTCTTTTGTCTTTTTCTTCCTCCTTTTCTGCTTTTTCTTTTCTCTTTACCTTTTTGTTTTTTAAATTCTGCCCCTTAAAACCCCATTTTTTGAAAAAAAATGTCAGAAAATTTGAACAGTTTTTGAATTCGAATAGTTTCAAATTTGAAAAATAACTAAATTGTTTCAAAATTTGAACAATTTTTTAATATGAATATTTTAAAATTTGAACATTTTTTTAAAAAGTTCAATTTGAAAACTTTCCAAATCTAACCATATTTTAAAATAAGAACAATTTAAATTTGAATAAAAACTAAACAATTTATGAAAACTGATATGCGGAAATACTTTTGTACACCCACGCATGGGTGTGGGTGTTTTCATCACCGTCCATTTATTCCTTGAGATTCGTGCCCACCATGGTAGATGGAAAGATTCCTTTCTCTCTCCTCTTTTATCCGAATCTCAAAGCACAATGGACGGTGACAGAAACACCCACACCCATGCGTGGGTGTACAAAATCCACTCTCAAACGTATTTTAACCGAACATTTTCCAAAACCGACAAAAAACGAGACATGAAAAGTAAAACTAGAAAATAACCAAAAAACATATAAAAAATCGGCTAATTCAGGCGAGAAAAAAAAAATACCACGATCTATTGGGCCGGCCCATAACAATGTTGGAATGTGCGGCACCAAATCAGTGTCGATCTGGTCGGTGTATTGGGATTGCCACCCTCTCTTCTCATATAGAAGAAGTCACATTCGGTTTTGTGGGAAGTCACGTGCAAGCAAGTATAGAGGATTATTCATACCCAGAGTCATTAAGGGCACGCATCCTAAAGGCACTATACCTCCCAAGCACAGATATACTGAACTGTCACCACCTCTAGGTGGACATTCTTGCCAGATTTGGTGGGCTCTGGTCAAGGGAAGGGATGCTATGAGACAGGGTTGACCAAAAGAATTGGTACGGGGGAGGATACAAATGTATGGTCTTTGCAAGAAGAAGAAAAGGAAGTAGGTGAAGCTATGGAAAGTTCAGGTCCCTACCAAGCTACGTCTCTTCCTATGACGATTAGCTCGACGGTCTCTTCCGAAGGGAGATGTACGACATCATCAAAATATGGCTACGTCGAGCATATGTTCAATATGTGGTGCGGAAGACTCATGGCGGCACTCCATCATCGAGTTCACGATGTCACACTGTGTATGGGCTCTGGCTAACGAGGAAAACACTCATCACATGTCCACGACTGCGGAGCCGACAACCAAGCAGTGGCTTTTCTTAATGATCAAGAGGTCATATCACACTACTTTTAGCAAGATGGTGGTAACTCTATGGGAGATTTGGTATGCGTGACGTCGGCTTATCCATGATGGAGACCAATAGAGCCCTTTGTCAACGATCATGTTCGTCGGAAGGTTTCTTGACAAGCTCAATCAAGTTCCACCTCCGGGTGGGAGGCGCGGAAGATCGTCTCCGGTTGTTCGGCATGGAGATGGATACCTTCTGTCAACACCCGGGTTTAAGTCCGGATGCCCTATTATATCATACATCGCAATCCCAGGAAGATTGTTTTTGCGAGACATAATAGTAAGTCGTTCAGAGTCATCATTTATTACAACACATAAGGTCTTACAACAAGGGATCACATGATCCAATATTACACAAATAGATTGTTCAACATCACAAATAAGTAGCGGAAGCGTAGTAGTAGTGGACTCTATATTCCACAGGCAACGCTTGACGTTAGAAGACGATCCTAGTTATCGTAGACGTCCTGCTGTCCGTCATCCTGATATTGTTGCTCCTCTTCATAGTCGGCATTTGAATAGCCAGGGCAAAGCCATGAGTACTTTTAAAGTACTCGCAAACTAATACTATGGTAAAACATATTAAGTGTAGTAAAGGGTACTAAGCTCTAGGTTTATTTGCATAAAGCCAAGTTTTCCTTAGATAAACATTTAATAAAATCCTCATTATTTAATCGACTAACTCAAGTGGGAACATTAGTGTCATTCCCACAATTCATTTGGGATCCAAATCAATTCAGCTATCACCATCACCATTTCAACATAAATTCTGATAACGGAAGTAGTATGGCCTTTCCAACCGTCCGTAACCGCGGACACGGCTATTCGAATAGGTTTAACACTCTGCAGAGAGGTTGTACTCTTGTGCCACAACTTTTGATTACATCCGTCGAGGATAACCCCGAATCATCGTAACTCAGTACGCGGATCATCAATCATAACCTTTCACTTATATGTCCTAGTATAGGCACCTCTCCCCATGAGCTTGGCCCCCGGTGAGAACCAACTGTTAACCCGGGAACTGCACAGGGCTTGGGTCGTACATTCACCTCATATTCACATCATTTCTCACATACGGAGGCAGCCTCGGCGTAACCCCTATGATGCTTGTTTAGAGGGAACCCATACTAAAATACACAAGTTTCTAGTTAAGCCCTACCCATAATCAGGTATTGTGGGGGTACTTGTATAATTGGAAAGGTATCGCATTCAAAACCATATCAGGTTTATATCAAAAATCACTATCTTCTCTTGGTCAAAAATCACCTTCAAAGTCATTCCATGGAATGAACCATCATTCCAAGGTTTCAAATTCATATCAAAATCACTTGTTCCCATCTAGAGTAGTCAATTTTTAATTGGTTAGCAATAGCAACTATATGAGGGGTGCTATCTAGCTTTGAGTGGTGTTCATCTAAACCAAGTATTGTTCTATTCTAGACCAAGTGAATCATAACTCAAAAAGTACTTTGAAAATAAATAAGCCAAAGTAAAATTAAGTAAAAACATGGGATAGGTAATACATAAAAGTAAAGTGTGATGGTGCCTTTGCTCTTGTAGAGCTAAGCATTTGTATTTAGCAAGGGTTAGCTTGCCTTGAGCTGAGTAGTGATCAAAGTTCTCCTCTTCCTCTTGGGAGTAGGCCTCCTCCTCTTGATACTCCTCGTTACTAGCGTCTATATACGAATACGAGGTATAAATACTAAACCAAGCTCACATACTATACTAGAAACACTCAAGAGTTCACACTCTAGTCCTATTATCAATCAAACATGGCATGGTGAGTTATTAGAGGAATTCTTATTTAGGAGAAAATACTTTCCTATCATTATTCCTATTTCTTAAATTTTGATATGTAGATCCTTAGAGAAATTCATTTCTTCTCTTTACTTCATATTAAGATTTAATCTCTTCATATAATAATCAGGTATGAAATCTAGGTTGACCCAAGTCAACATTTCATATCTATTATATGTGAGTATAATTTAATTAAAGTGCTACACTATACATGTTAATATATTACTATTTTAAATGCCTTAAAATCTCTAAGTAATAATGATCAGGGGTTCATTAGCCTAGGTCATTCCCCCTGGTTATATCACTTAGGATCAAGATTTAAATGAGAGAGTAGCTCTCATAGTATTTATAAAGTTTGAATTCCAAGTTGAATTGTTCTAGAATTGACTACATAGCTATCTTATTTGATCTAGTCCATGATCATACAAATAACATGTCTATATTATTGCATAATCAATTAGGGGACATCATTTGTGATTTATTAGAATTGGAATCAACTTAAAATCATTTATAGATTATTTTTAATGATTATTTAAAGTTAGAAAAGGCCCTGCCTTGTTATTTTTGTCATTTAAAATTTACTACGAATTTGGATATGAGGCCAGTGGCATTAGTTAGATAATTTCATGGGCTTTCCAATGATATAAAGTTTGCTAGATTTGGTTTGGCAGATTTCAAACTATTCAATTTTTACTAAACCATCTGCAGCACAATTCAAATTAAGTTTAAACATTTATTTGAATCTTGGGCTTGGGCGGGAGCTACTGGGCCGAAACTAGAATTAAAAACACTGCGCAGCCCAGCAAGCCGCGGGTGCGAGTGGGCTGCCTGACGAGGTGGGGGCCACCTGTCGGCTGCTCTTAACGCGCGAAGCGGTACGATTAAATCGGCCGTAGGATCTGGGAGGCGATCGACGGCTTGTGAGTGTCGTCGTCCCCGGCGGGATTCCGGCGAGCTCACGGCGCCAGTAGGGGGTCGGAGGACATACCAGGCCGTTGCAGGACTCTGGCAGGGTGCGCGGAGAAGCGGTCGTCGATGAGGAAGCTACTGGTGCAGCGGTGGCGCTCGGGGAGGCTCCAATCGAAGCAGAGCTTCCGCGGGCTCCGGCGGACCTCAGCTTCAAATTCGAGCAGCTCCGGTGATATGGTGTGAAATTGATGTGGCGAGCGTGTTCAGAGAAGGGAGAGGAGCAGATGGTGTGAAGAGATCGTGGGCTGAGGAGCTCTATTTATAGATGGACATGGTGGCCGTGAGGTCTGCAAGGGCGCGGCCATGGCGCGGCTCCTGGGCGAGCGAAGGGCAAGGCGAGGACGGCATCGTGTAGGCGTCGTCCTAGCGGTGCTCGAGAGCTAGCTGGCGCAGAGAGGGGACGAAGGGATCGCTCGAGCGCGTCCAGTTATCATCACGGTACTCGCGGTACGTCGGCGACGAGGACGACGGTGACCATGCTTCTGCGCGTGCTTGAGTGTGTCTAGTGTGTAGAGGGCTTGGAGTAGATGCTCGACGCCGCGGTAGGGATGCAGGGCGAGGACGGCAGCGATCAAGTGGGCGACGTACTGGCGCGGCCAGTGCGCGCTCACCGCGTGCATGGGCGCGTGCTGGCAACGTTCTGGACGCGAGCGTTCTGGGCAATGCCGTGCCGTGGCGATCGAGTGGGTGGTACAGGCTGAGTCCTTGTGTTGCAGAGATGCTCGAGGACATGGAGAAGCGACAAGGGAGAGGCCAGGGAGAGAAGTGCTCCAAGGTGGCCGGCATGGCCACGGCATGCTTTAGTTTAGGGTTTTTCTCTCCCTCCTCTCACTTTAATCGACCACAGCAGGTACAGGGATGATGCAGGGGAGCTAGAAGTAGCTAATGATCACAAGATCAAAGTGGTTTAGTGAAGAAACTGCTGGACAATAGTGTGTAACACAATTCTGAGTTCATGTCTGCCAAGTGTTCGACACAATGCCCGCAAGAGAAAATTATTTAAATTTCGAAATTCTTTTTGGTACATCTCAATGATATAATTAAGGTGAGGTATTGGTGGTGGTGGCACTCAATTTGGAAATGATTTGCAACTTTTCAAATTTGAGGTGATCTTGTTTTTATTCTCAGATCCCATTTTGGCAATTTAATTCTGGTCAACCTAGTCAACCCTAGCCCTGGTGGTCAACATGAAAAGTATTCACCTTGACATGGTCTTGGATGACATGGCTTTGGTTGACAAAGTTTAGTTTAGGATTTGAGAAATACAGGGGTGTGAAGTGAGGAAGAAAATATTTTTGGTCCAAGTGACCATTATCATATGTATGATGAATTCTTGATTTCCTTTGATTTGATTCTTGATCCAATGATGCAATTGTGTTAGTTTATCATATTGAAGCATTTTAGAAGCAAGGGAGCAAGCAATTATGGCCTTGGTGAAGGATTTGCATTTCTACATAAAGTGTATGTAAGTGATGAATGGGTTTTTCCCATTTTCTTGACTTCTCCTTATTTTAGGGTTTTGTGATCTTGATTAGGGTTCTCATAGCAATAGATCAACATGCTCACACTCATCATGGCAATTGCACAAAAGAAAAAATTACTTAAATGCATGAATCTATATGTGGCACTATATGCATAGAAAAGTTTTTGTTTATTGTGAAATTTGAGTAAATGAAAATCTCACTTGCTTTATTATTGTTGAAAACTTGGGATGTTACACTTCCCCACCAGGTTGTGCGAAGTTCGATACAGATGCAACGACGACCACGACTACAGAGGGAGGTGAGCTAGGAGTGGTGTGTCGAAGTGAGATTGGGGTGTTCTTGGGGGCCTCGGCCATCACAGTTCCAGGCTCCTATACCTCAGCTATGCTCAAAGCCTTGGCTTGCTGAGAGGCGCTAGCATTGGCACAAGATCTGGACCTTCGTTGAATATGTGTGGCGACAAATTGCTTGGAAGTTGACGTGGGCATTACCCTTCGGGTAACCAGTATTGCCCTATCTGATATTAACAAGTTGGAGGCCCATGAAGCTACCAGAAGGCGAGATGGGCCACTAGGTCGGTGCATCAGAGGATTCCTTGACGGGCAAGACCAGGAAGTGAACAAACAAGGAAAGATTAGATCTAAACTATTGTAAACCTAGTCGTCCTCGGTTAGGACCTTTGAGACCTGGCCTCCTATATAAAGGCCAGGAGAGGGGCTGCCGAAGGACACAATCAATCTTAGCGTCAATAGCCAACAGAAGCTTAGAACTAGGTTACCCTAGCAACTAGCATCTCGACTAGATCACAGCCGAACTATTCGGCACCCCATTGTAACTTGTTTTCATCATAATCAAAGAACAGACAGGCAGGACGTAAGGGTTTTACCTCATCGAGGGCCACGAACTTGGGTAAATCGCTCTCCGCTTGTCACAGTACCGATGTCTCGTGTCGACACAGGATTCCATCAACCTAAGCCCCTATCGGAGGGCATTGCCGAGGAGCACCCTCGACAATTGGCGCCGTACGTGGGAACACGTCGGCACAAGGCGGGCATCGGCGGTACCAGTAACATCTGCAGCGTTCGTGCAGTCGCCAACACCCCCAAACCCGAAGGATTCGATCGCTGCGGATCTTTCGAGTTCATACCTCACCTCGAAACGCCGCACTCAGTTCCTGGGGAATCGTGTGACGACATGACCACTACCTTTGGAGGTGTCCACTTTATCGTCGACTCCGGAGGTTTTCTTCGCCTCCCAGCGACGGATGCGTCTGATTTCAGGCACTCGGTTTCGGCAGAGGATACCTTGGCAGCAACTTTGAGAATTCCGCCCAGGAGCACGCATGGAAGCAGCCGAGGAAGTTTTGACCCCGCGAGCGCGGAAGAAAAGTCGAAGGGAATTATGCTATGGAGAAGAAGAACGTGCAGCACCTCATCCCCGCCAGTCCGAACGAGAACAGGAAGGCATGCAATCGATCCACGGCCGCGCTCGTTCACCGCACCTGACGGCCACGGAACAACTCGATGCACCGTGTTACCTCCACTCTTATTTCGACCCAAAGGACGGACGAGAGAAATCCAGTCACCTATTAAGGAACTGCCGACACTTCTTGGAGATTCGGCAGTTCTGTGATGACCTCAGGAGTGAAGCTATATCAAGAGTCCACATGTTGGAGAAGAGGGCGAGGTCCTACAGTTATCAGGCTGAACCGTACGTGCCGGAGCCATACGTGCCAAAGCCATACGAACCAATGGAGAAAGACGAGTATGTACCAGCCGAGGTATTCCCAGAGCCGCGTGGGCAGGTCAGCATGATTCACAAAACCAGCTTTTCAAAAAGGGAAATCAAGAAGTTCTCGCGGGAAGTGAAGTATGCAGAAGTCGCTATGATCGACACACCCGAATTCATCGATTGGTCAGAACAAAGCATCTCCTTCGACAGGACAGATCACCCGAAAGCCGTTCCCAGACCCGGCCATGCAGCTCTGGTCCTTGAGGCACAGATTGGAGGGTACAACATGAGCAAAGTATTCATGGACGGAGGAAGCGGCCTAAACCTGCTATTTGCCAACACAATGAAAGCAATGGGTTTAACGGTCGATATGCTGAGGGAATCCGATATAGGGTTCCATGGCATTATACCGACTCGACCCGCTTATTCTCTTGGGAAAACATCGTTGGGTGTAGTCTTCGGCGCGCCCACCAATTTCAGGAAAGAAAAGATCGAGTTTGAAGTTGTCGACTGGGAGTCCCAGTACCATGCCATCCTCGGCAGGCCGGCGTTTGCCAAGTTTATGGCCGTACCTCATTATGCGTACCTAAAACTAAAGATGCCAGGCAACAACGGGACCCCAATAACCGTTCACGGGAGTTTTGCTCGATCAGACACCTGTGACAGGGAGTTTCAGAAGATCGCTTCGAAATTCGGCACCAAGGAGGAACTCAACGCAATCGACGCAGCGGTGGATCATACACAACCACCAGCCGACAACCGAAACGTAAGACCCGACGAGTTCGACGCTACAAAGGAAGCCAAAAAGCTACAGGTGCATCCCAATGACCCAAAGAAAACGGTTAATATATCGGCTGATCTTACGGTCCCATAGGAAGGCGCGCTCATCGAGTTCCTCCGTGAGAGATATTTGCATGGGAACCATCCGACATGCCGGTATCCCCGGGAACTCGCTGAGCACGCCCTTAATGTTGACCCAACGGCCAAACCGGTGCAACAGTCGATGTGTCGATTCTACGAACCCAAGCGGAGAGCGATTGGGGAGGAAGTCAATCGACTTCGCAAAGCAGGATTCATCAGAGAGCTCAAGGAATCAGAATGGGTGGCTAATCCTGTTATGGTACCCAAGAAGGACACCACCGCTCTGCGCATGTGTATCGACTACCTGGGCCTTAACAAGCACTGCCCTAAGGATCACTTCCCGTTGCCTCGGATTGATCGAGATAGTTGATTCCACAGCCGGATGCGATCGCCTCTCCTTCCTCGATGCCTACTCTGGTACAACCAGATTAAATTGAAGAAGGAAGATCAGGAGCTAACCGCGTTCATCACCCCACACGGCGTTTTCTGTTACAACGTCATGACCTTCGGGCTGAAAAATGCGGGAGCAACTTACCAGCGTTGCATGCAAGCTTGCCTTGGTGAGCAGATCGGGCGAAACATCGAAGTCTACATCGACGATATCGTGGTAAAAACGAAGCACACTGCCACCCTCGTCGACGATTTGCGGGAGACCTTCGATAACCTAGATAGGTACAAGATCAAGCTAAACCCCAAAAAATGCTTCTTTGGAGTACCAGGGGGGCAAGTACTAGGGTACTTCATCTCGGCCCAGGGAATCGAGGCCAATCCTTTGAAAATCAAAGCTATTCTCGACATGGAGCCGCCAAAGAATCTGCACCAAACGCAGCAGTTGGCAGGACGTTTGGCAGCACTCAGCAGGTTCATCGCCAAGCTAGGATAAAAAGCTTTACCTTTCTACAATTTGATGAAAAAATCGGAAAAGTTCGAGTGGACGAAAGAGGCACATGAATC
Organism: Lolium multiflorum; assembly: GCA_030979885.1. Classification (NCBI taxonomy): domain Eukaryota; kingdom Viridiplantae; phylum Streptophyta; class Magnoliopsida; order Poales; family Poaceae; genus Lolium; species Lolium multiflorum. The sequence continues at coordinate 89,902,285 of CM061748.1, forward strand.
CTTCGACAATCTGAAGAAGATCCTGTCGACGTATCCGGTCCTTGTGACCCCTCGCGAGAAGGAAACGCTGCTCATGTATATAGCTGCGACGGCTCAAGTCTTCAGCAGCGTTTTGGTTGTCGAACGAGAAGAGGCAGGAACATGGCGTACAAAGGCCCGTTTACTATCTCAGCGAAGTACTCACACCCGCAAGACAGAGGTACCCTCACCATCAGAAACTGGCATATGCAGTATGGAGGTCAGCCCGCAAGTTACGGCACTACTTCACGGAGCATCCGATCGTCGTCGTGAGTGAAGCACCGTTGAAAAACATAATGACCAATCTAGAGGCCACCGGTCGAGTGTCTCAATGGGCCATCGAGATAGCACCTCACGACATAACTTACGTTAACCGGACGGCCATAAAATCCCAAATCCTCCCAGACTTTGTGGCAGACTGGATTCAATCCCAGACACCGGTGGCACCCGACATGTCAGGATCATGGATAATGTATTTCGACGGGTCAAAGCGAAGCACAGGCGCTGCAGCAGGAGTAGTGTTGATATCACCACAAGGAGATAAGATGAAATACATACTACGTATGAACTTCTCTCTGCCAACAAACAATGAAGCAGAATACGAAGCACTGCTGCACGGGATGAAGATGGCGAAAGCGTGTGGAGCGACTCGCCTGGAAATCTACGGGGACTCAAACTTGGTAGTACAACAGTCGATGAACCTGTGCGACGCAGTTAGCGACAACATGATCGCCTATCGGCAGCTGTATCAAAATATGGAAGCCAAGTTCGAGGGGTGTGAGCTCAAACATATCGGCAGAGCCAGCAACGAGGAAGCCGACACCTTAGCAAACATCGGCTCCATGTGCTCTCCCATCCCAGACGGAGTATTTTACGAAGTGATTACTCAGCGATCGATAAAAGAGAAGGCGTCGACACCCTCGAAACCATCGACCGAGGACGCAGAAACAAACCCGCAGCAAGTTATCACCAAAGCACCGGTCCCCTCAGCCGAACAAGTCCTCCTCCTCGAACCGCTATGGACTAAACCATTCCTGGCGTATCTTACAAGGCAGGAATTGCCGGTGGATCCAGTAGAAGCAAAACGAATCGTCAGGCGATCGAAAGCTTTTGCCATAGTAAACGGTGAACTGTATAAGCGTAGCATATCCGGTATCTTCCAAAGGTGCATCGCCATCGACGACGGAAGGGCATTGCTGCGCGAGATACACGAGGGAACTTGCGGGCATCATGCAGGAAGTAGGGCTCTTGTTGCAAAAGCCTTCAGGGCAGGATTTTACTGGCCAACGGCGGCAGCAGACGCTCGGGATCTGGTCATGAAGTGCGACCCTTGCCAACGGTTTTCCCCAAAACCACACGCTCCTGCAACGGATCTAATGACGATACCCTTGGCGTGGCCGTTCGCCCAATGGGGACTCGATCAAGTCGGGCCACTGCCGAGATCATCGCCTGGGGGACACACGTACTTACTAGTCGCAGTTGATAAATTCACAAAGTGGATCGAAGCAGTGCCAGTACGAAACCAGAAGGCAACAACAGCAGTCCAATCATGTCGATTCGGCGTACCTCACAGTATCGTCACAGATAATGGGACTAACTTCGATTCCAAAGAGTTCCGAGAATTTTGTGACGACAGAGGAATAAAATTGAAATTTGCATCAGTGGCTCACCCGCAAACAAACGGGCAGGTGGAAAGGATCAACGGTCTAATAGGAGACGGCCTCAAGAAACGCCTTCCAGGCGCAGCAGGAGCTTGGGTCGAAGAGTTACCATTAGTACTTTGGAGTTTGCGTACCACGCCAAACAGATCGACTCAGTACACTCCATTCTTTCTGGTACATGGGGCCGAGGCAGTCCTACCAGCTGATGTTCGATTCGAAGCACCTCGAGTGACGGCATACACACAACCCTCCTCCAACATCGCACTGCAAGATGCTATCGACCTACTGGATGAAGCCCGGATATTGCCTTAGCCAGAACCACGGTATACCAGCAGGCGCTGAGGAACTACCACAGCCGACGAATATGCAACCGATGCTTTAGCGTTGGAGATATGGTACTCCGGCTAAAGCAAAAAAGGCCCTCGAAACTCGAGTCTCCATGGGAGGGACCCTACATCATCACCGAAGTGATACCAGGAGGAGCATATAGGCTCAAAAATCCAACTTCAGGAAAAGATGTCGACAACCCATGGAATGTTGCGCACCTGCGACGGTTCTATACATAGGGCGCGATTGTTTTTCGTTTTTTACAGCTCTTAAAGTTGTTTTCCCTTATAAATAAAGTCTTAATCAGGTTTTCTGCCTCCTTTCTTCAATTTAGGCCCCATCACTCGAACAGGTCGACTGAGGCCCTTACCGTCGGCTCTTACTCCCATCGGGAGCGCTGGCCCAAGAAACATGCAGTGTCATTAATTAAATACTCTCAACGAGAGCTAAGATTAATGACACACAAAAAGAAAAAAAACAACCTATCCAAGCCTCGAGAAAACACACGAGTGCTGCAGTCGATGGTTACATTATCACAAAACAAGGCTCAAACCGGTGCACCGTGTGACGATGCCAAGCGTCTAATTCCCTCGACTAAGTCGATGGGTCTCGCTCTTACAAAACTTACACAAAAGGCTTCGCAATAACATTGCATAATCCAACGAAGTCGTCGGGAGAGTAGGTTGAACTGATCACTCAACCGCCCCCGACAAATAAAATATCAATCGAATTAACATAGCATACAACGTATGCAATAAACTTACACAAAGTAACCTTATGCAGGAAATAAGGCTATTACATTCATGGTCGAACTCTCCGTTCCCAATGTGACTGCAGCTCCTTCTCAAGGCATGACTCCATCCGAGAAACAATGGTGAAAGCAGGACCTCTAGCAGCATCATAATACTGGCCTAAGTTCCTCTCAGTGTTTGCCACGACTCCCAAATCCAGAGATGGATGACATGCCAGTACTGAAGCAAAAGCAAGCTCCGCACCAGCCAGGAGTTCCTTCCGCACCAACAGTCGGATCCTTTCGGGAGACTTGAATCGGGTGAACAAGGCAGATAAGGTTTCGGGTGCCTGGTCTAGAGGAAACAAGGTGTTCCAAACCATCGTGAGATGAGCATGGAACTTATCAAAATAGTAATGCACCTTTCCCACCCGATATTTAAACTTCGCCATGACGACAGCTTTCGGACGATGCAACCACAAACCATGATTCGGGTGCGCGACGTCAGTCATAGCCTCAACCTCTTCATGGATCTTTTTGTTCTCCTCAGCTGCATCCGAAGCCACAACTGGGAAAAGAACGAATGTTAGAACATTCAAGCTATACCTAGAATCAGAAGACGGGCTAGTACTCACAGTTTAAGCTTTCGGTAGCAACATGAAGACCATCAAGAGCGTATTGTTCAATGGCAGTCGCTATCTCTCCTTTCTTCTTCACCAAGGCAACCATCGCACGAAGAGAAGTAATGTCTTTATTTAGACGGGACACCTGGTCACGTAATTGACGGACAAGGCCTGATTCATCATTACCCGAAAGATTCGGAAAAAGCTCGGCACGGGAAGAAGACGAAGGAATCTGCAGCACGTCCTCACTTCAGACCAGTGCATTAATATAAAAAAGAAACTCCCATCGGGAGCATTAAGTGCACATCATACAGGCAAAAGGATGTTTGGCAACAGAGCCGAATTTAAAATATGTTATGTACAACAAATCAAATGACAGTTCAAGGATCAGCCAACCAGGGGCTGACTCAGGAGCAGGCTCGGCCTGTGTTTCATCCACCAACTTCAGAAGCCGGTTGGCGCAAGTGATTGCCGATCTTTTGAAAGGCTCAAGGTTGACCAGATGGTTTTCATCATCGACAGGCAGTGCCTTGGAAAACTCTTCCAATTCCGACCCCATCCCGTGGCCCATAAGCAACTGGAAAGTAAGAACTGCACCAATCAAGCGGCTGCGACGTTTCAGTACCTCTACAGGCTCGGAGGGATCGACAAGGAAGGCTTCAGCCATTTCGTCGAGAGTCTTGTCCAGCTTCGCCTTAGGGAAGATCATCGAGTATAACTTCGACAATGCTCCCTTGGACTTCTGCAGCAATCTGAGGATCTGGACATTTGATTCAGTAGCAAGTGACAAGGCGTCGGCTGTAGAATCCTCTCGAAGTTGATGACGCCGATCGACAGTTAAATTGGCGGCCTCTGAAAAGGAGATGCATCAGCAATCAATGGAGAAAACATCAAAAAAGGAGCGGAACGCCATAAGGGTTTTCTACCTAGTAAATCCTTGACGGATTCGCGGAGGACACCTTCCTTCTTATCAATTGCAGCTGCCGCTGCACGCTTGGCATCTTGATCATCTTTCATTTGACGTTTCAGCCTTGTTACCTCCTCCTTCAACAAGGCGTTCTCACTCTTGGCCTCGGCAGCGATCCTGTTGGCCTCGATCGCCTGATCAGCCGAAGACTTGATAGCCTTCCGAAGTTGGGCATTATCAGCCTCTAGGCGAATAAATTGTTCGGCAAATTCCGCCACAACATCGACTGTAGCGCAAATTGGCTGCAGCCAAGGAAATCAAGAGGAGTCAAGCGATGAAGATTCGGCGAAACCAAACAAATTAAGTACTTACATGATCACGTCCGGCCGATGAGGTGGGAGCATCATTAGAAGGAACGACTCTCGAGAGTGGGACCTTCCCTACACCCGTTCGGGATGGAGGTGTCGACTTGGCAGGGGAAGGGTTCGATTTCTTAGTCGATGCTGCTCGTTCGGAAGCCAGTTTAGCCCTCTTTGCGAGGGGAACATCGTCATCATCATCGGCGGAGCTGTTTAAGCGTGGCAAGAAGTTAGCATACAAAGTGACAAGAAGTAAAAGTAACAAAGAGAAGAAGTACTCAAGGGTCCAGATCATCTTCGTCCGCGAAGAAACTTGTCAAACCTTTCTTAGCAGGAGGAGGCGAAGCGGCTTCGTCGGCATCATTATCTCCTCCTGTAGAACTTGATTCAGCCGAAGCAATAAGATCATCATGTACCTGCTTGCGACGTTTGCTCCTGAGGAAGGCATCATCGTCAGCAGTTTCCTCCTCTTGGACATCGCTGTCCTCAAGGGTGTGGTGAACATCCTCGGTTCCCTCAGAATCGTCATCATCGTCTTCCAATATCACTCCGCTCTCGGGTGAGGGAGGATAACAACGGGCGACAGCGAGAGCCTGTGGAAGGATATATAAAAAAACACATAAGGCACAAACAGGAAAAAGAAGTAATGACAGTAAACGAAGAACGATAAGGTTACCTCGGACGGAAGATGCTTGAAATCATAAGGAGGGTGTGCCGACGTCAAGACAATGGTGTCTCTGGTGCTAAGGCATGTTAGCCGACGAACTTCATTCTGGAGCTCATCTGCCGACAGATCGGCAGAATTAACTCTCGACTTGTCGTTCTTGCCGGTGAAAAGCCACAGCTGATGAGGACGAGACATCAGTGGCTGCACTCGACGTTGTAGGAAAACTGAAACCAAATCAGTACCGCACATCGTCATGCCTCCCGAATTCTTCAAAGTGACAATTTGCTTGAAGAGCTCGTCGGCTGTCGCCTTCTCTTCGGGAGAAAGGGCATTGTTCCAAGACTTCTTCTTGTGAGCCACCAAGACATCGTCAAAAGGGGGAAGATTTGAGCGCCGCCCAGGAACATCAGGGTCTCGCAGATAGAACCACTTGTTGCGCCAGCCTTGGACATATTCCTTCATTGGATAGTCGAAGTAGTCGACCTCCTTCCTGACAACGAAACCGACGCCACCAACGACAGGGGGGCCATTGCTGTCATTGTGACGCTTCACATAAAAGATCTTCCTCCAAAGGCCCCAGTGAGGCTCGATGCCGAGGAAGGCCTCGCAGACGGTGATAAATATGGAAAGATGAAGGATGGAATTTGGGGTCAGCTGCCAGAGCTGAATCCCATAAAAGAAAAGGAGGGAGCGAAGAAACTCGTGAGCCGGAAGAGAAAGACCACGAAACAAGAAAGCAGCAAACATGATGGTGAAACCCTTTGGAGACTTTGGGCGAGTAACTGGACCTGGGAGACGAATGTCTTCCTCAGATGCGGAGATGAAGCCGAGGGTGCGAAGCTTGTTGATATCACGGCTGGAAATGGCGGAGGCGCTCCAATCGCGGCTAACTTTGACCGCCTCCGAGGTGCTGCCACTCTTCTTCTTGCCCATGGTGAACGGAGCTTCTGCTGAAGAGGCGGAGGAACGAGGGGGCTTGAGGAAGAAGGTGAGCAGTAAGCGGGGTAAAAGATAAAAAAGAGGGGAAACTCCCTATTTATCCCGTAAGAATTTGTGCCCAATCGTGGCCATAACTCCACAAAGAAGTCGTGGGGAGCGGGGCTGATTTGGCCGTACACGTGGCGCTTGAAGAAGGAGTAAAACCGGCGGCCCATTATTCCCACGTCGTGCGAAAATCGAGGAGGCACCTCGATCGCCACGCGCGCATTGATCAAGCCCTAAAAACTTCCTGCGCAGAACTAGGGTGGGCCCGTCAGGTCAAGTCTTGTCAATCAGGTCACAGACGTTACACGTCAACAATGACGTCATAAAGGAAAAACTGAAGCATTCGAAGGAAAAAAGAAGAGTCATCGGATGAAGGACTTCAGTCTATGCACGGATTGCAAGCATCCGTACCTAGACTCGGGGGCTACTCCCATCGGGAGCACTGACGCGCACCCGATAAAATGAGGACTCGACAGAATAAGCAGTCGAAGGAAAAAGGTTTGAATCAGCATTCGGCTGCAAAACGCTCGTACCCAGATACTCGGGGGCTGCACTCCCATCGGGAGTTCGTGGTACATACCCGATAGAAATTTTTTGCACTCCAGGATCATGCCCGGGGACTTGATTCTGTGTAGGGTAACGGTGTTTTGCCATCGGCAGTTAACCAAGCAACAGTTGGGCACGTTACTCATTATCCTTTGCATAAAGAAAATATAGCGAAGACCTCGGCAGAGGAAAGTATTCGAGTGGTACAACTTGAGTCTATGCACGGATTGCAAGCATCCGTACCTAGACTCGGGGGCTACTCCCATCGGGAGCGCTGACGCGCACCCGATAAGAAGAAGATGAAGCATAACCAAGATGGATAAGAGCAGTAAAGAAGAAAAATGTTAAGAGGAAACATGCATTAGTCTCTACCCGAATTATTTTCGGCTAGACACTCGGGGGCTACTGACGTGGGCATTACCCTTCGGGTAACCAGTATTGCCCTATCTGATATTAACAAGTTGGAGGCCCATGAAGCTACCAGAAGGCGAGATGGGCCACTAGGTCGATGCATCAGAGGATTCCTTGACGGGCAAGACCAGGAAGTGAACAAACAAGGAAAGATTAGATCTAAACTATTGTAAACCTAGTCGTCCTCGGTTAGGACCTTTGAGACCTAGCCTCCTATATAAAGGCCAGGAGAGGGCTGCCGAAGGACACAATCAATCTTAGCGTCAATAGCCAACAGAAGCTTAGAACTAGGTTACCCTAGCAACTAGCATCTCGACTAGATCACAGCCGAACTATTCGGCACCCCATTGTAACATGTTTTCATCATAATCAAAGAACAGACAGGCGGGACGTAAGGGTTTTACCTCATGAGGGCCCCGAACACAGGTAAATCGCTCTCCCGCTTGTCCGAGTACCGATGTCTCGTGTCGGCTTGCAGGATTCCATCAACCCTAAGCCCCTATCGGAGGGCATTGCCGAGAAGCACCCTCGACGAAGTAGTTAACAACCTTCAGCAACAAGGGACATCAAGCACACGACGCGTTCTTTTGAAGAGGCGGTGTTCAAACATGAAGCTAGATGCTCCACTGAAGAAGCTCATCGACTAGCTCATAGTTCTATTAATCAAGAGGTTGGGAGACGGCTATGGCGGTTACAGCCCCATGAGGGTTTATGTATTCCTCGAAACTTATAACCAATGAATAGCATGATCATTGAAATGAAGAGGCCGTAGAGTAAATTATTTTGATGGGAGATCAGATAGCCCAAATGAAGAGGATAGAAGAGGTTGGCACAAGTTGTAAAGGTAGGACTTCTTTGATTCATAGGATTCGTATCGGAATTGTGTAGGATTTAGATCCTATAGGAATTTTTTTGTACACTAGTTATTTGATTAATAGGAACATATCCTATAGAAACTAATCCTATGAAAATATTATAGTGCAAATCATATAGGAATAAAACATTAGGTCATACCTCATGGAAAATTTCTTTGGCACAATCAAACACAACTCATCTTTCTATAAAATGCAACTAGCAATAACATCTCAATTTTATGCTTTTCATATTCCTATGAATAAAAGAAACCCTAAAAGTCCCTGCCAAGTTAATGATCTTTTCTTGGTGCTTGGCGCGGAATTTGTTAGAGCATCTCCAGCCGTCTCCCCGGGAAGGCCCCCAGGACGCCTTTATTTCATCCGGATGGACGAAAACGGCCCAGTCGCGCCCCCGGATCGTCGTTTTCGTCCGGATTTGGGCTTTCATCCATCCGAGGAGCCCAGGTCATCCCCGGCCCCCTAGGGAGCGCTCGGGGACTCCGGATGAAACGAAAGCGCAGGAAACGCCGAGAAAACTTCCTGCACGGCTGGTGGCCCTGACTTGTCGGCGAGAAAGTCTGATCGTCGTCCTCATCGCATCGTCTTCGGCGCGCTGTAAAAGCCTGCCGCCGGTCAGTGTTTGCCGGACGCGTAGCTTCCACGCGGCGAGTTAATGTCAATCGCCTCGGTTTCACGCGCGCCGCCCTCCATTTATCGCCGAACTACCGCGTCTGGTCGCATTCACCATGTTGTATTCCCCAACCTCATCAAGCAAGAGCAAGCGACGATCATCCATGGCGAACGACGGAGCGGCGAACAATGGCTTCGGTCGCCGCTCTCTCCACCAATGGGAGGGGCGGTCCTCCACGCAGCGGGTTACCCCGCGCCGCCGGATTTCCGCGCGCCAGGAGGATGGCGACTCAGCGCGGGCGTCGTCCCAATCTCGACGCCGCCGATCGGTCGCGCCGCCCTGGAGGCAGAGATCGACGCGGTGCTCATCACTCTCAGTGACGAGCAGCGCGCGGAGGAGCGCTTCGGCGGACAACTACGAGGCGTGGACGCACTTATTCCGGCAGAGGTACAAACGCGAGCTCGCCCAAGCGATGGGCTCTCCTTGATACGTCTCAACGTATCGATAATTTCTTATGTTCCATGCCACTTTATTGATGATACCTACATGTTTTATGCACATTATATGTCATATTTATGCATTTTCGGAACTAACCTATTAACAAGATGCCGAAGAGCCGTTGCTGTTTTGCTGTTTTGGTTTCAGAAATCCTAGTAAAGAAATATTCTCGGAATTGGACGAAACTTTCGCCCAGGGTCCTATTTTGCACGAAGCTTCCGAAGACCGAAGACCTAACGAAGTGGGGCCACGAGGCAGCCAGGGGGTGGCCGGCGCGGCCCAAGCCCCGCGCGCCGACCTAGCCTGGGCCCCTCGTGGCCCCTCGCGTTGACCTTCCGCCTACTTAAAGCTCCCGTCGCGAAACCCCCACCGAGAGCCACGATACGGAAAACCTTACGGAGACGCCGCCGCCGCGGGTCCCATCTCGGGGATTGGAGATCCTCCGGCACCCTGCCGGAGAGGGATTCATCTCCGGAGGACTCTTCATCGCCATGATCGCCTCCGGAGTGAGTGAGTAGTTCACCCCTGGACCATGGGTCCATAGCAGTAGCTAGATGGTCGTCTTCTCCTTGTTGTGCTTCATTGTTAGATCTTGTGAGCTGCCTAACATGATCAAGATCATCTATATGTAATTCTATATGTTGTGTTTGTCGGATCCGATGGATAGAGAGTACTATGATTATGGTGATTATCAATCTATTGTTCATGTGTTGTTTATGATCTTGCATGCTCTCCGTTATTAGTAGAGGCTCTGGCCAAGTTTTTACTCTTAACTCCAAGAGGGAGTAATTATGCTCGATAGTGGGTTCATGCCTTCATTGATACGGACAGTGTGACAGAAAGTTCTAAGGTTGTGATGTGCTGTTGCCACTAGGGATAAAACATTGATGCTATGTCTAAGGATGTAGTTATTGATTACATTACGCACAATACTTAATGCAATTGTCTGTTGCTTTGCAACTTAATACTGGAGGGGTTCGGACGATAACCCGAAGGTGGACTTTTTAGGCATAGATGCATTGGATGGCGGTCTATGTTCTTTGTCGTAATGCCCAATTAAATCTCACTATATTTACCATGTCATGTATATGCATTGTTATGCCTTTCTCTATTTGTCAATTGCCCGACTGTAATTTGTTCACCCAACATGCTTTTATCTTATGGGAGAGACACCTCTAGTGAACTGTGGACCCCGGTCCTATTCTTTCCATAGCATACAATCTACTTGTTTTACTGTTTTCTTTGCAAACATCTTCCACTCGATACGTTTAATCCTTTGTTACGCAAGCCGGTGAGATTGACAACCTCACTGTTTCGTTGGGGCAAAGTACTTTGGTTGTGTTGTGCAGGTTCCTAGTTGGCGCCGGAATCCCTGGTGTTGCGCCGCATCACATTTCGCGACCATCAACCTTCAACGTGCTTCTTGGCTCCTCCTGGTTCGATTAAACCTTGGTTTCTTTCTGAGGAAAACTTGCTACCGTGCGCATCATACCTTCCTCTTGGGGTTCCCAACGAACGTGTGAGTTACACGCCATCAAGCTCTTTTTCTGGCGCCGTTGCCGGGGAGATCAAGACACGCTGCAAGGGGAGTCTCCACTTCTCAATCTCTTTACTTTGTTTTTGTCTTGCTTTATTTTATTTACTACTTTGTTTGCTGCACCTAAATCAAAATACAAAAAAATTAGTTGCTAGTTTTACTTTATTTATTGTCTTGCTCTCTATATCGAAAACACAAAAAAATTAGTTACTGCATTTACTTTATCTAGTTTGCTTTATTTACTGTTGCTAAAATGGCCAACCTGAAAATACTAAGTTGTGTGACTTCACAAATGCAAATAATAATGATTTCCTATGCACACCTATTGCTCCACCTGCTACTACAGCAGAATTCTTTGAAATTAAACCTGCTTTACTAAATCTAGTCATGAGAGAACAATTTTCTGGTGCTAGTTCTGATGATGCTGCTGCCCATCTCAATAATTTTGTTGAACTTTGTGAAATGCAAAAGTATAAAGATGTAGATGGTGATATTATTAAATTGAAAGTGTTTCCTTTCTCATTAAGAGGAAGAGCTAAAGATTGGTTGCTATCTTTGCCTAAGAATAGTATTGATTCATGGACTAAATGCAAGGATGCTTTTATTGGTAGATATTATCCTCCCGCTAAAATTATTTCTTTGAGAAGTAGCATAATGAATTTTAAACAATTTGATACTGAACATGTTGCTCAAGCTTGGGAGAGAATGAAAACTTTGGTAAAGAATTGCCCAACCCATGGACTGACTACTTGGATGATCATCCAAACCTTCTATGCAGGACTAAATTTTTCTTCGCGAATTTATTGGATTCAGCTGCTGGAGGTACCTTTATGTCCATCACATTGGGGGCGGCTACAAAACTTCTTGATGATATGATGATAAATTACTCAGAATGGCACACGGAAAGAGCTCCACAAGGTAAGAAGGTAAATTCTGTTGAAGAAACCTCTTCCTTGAATGATAAGATTGATGCGATTATGTCTATGCTTGTGAATGGTAGATCTAATGTTGATCCAAATAATGTTCCTTTAGCTTCATTGGTTGCTCAAGAAGAAAATGTTGATGTGAATTTCATTAAAAATAATAATTTCAACAACAATGCTTATAGGAACAACTCTGGTAATAACTATAGGCCATATCCTTCTTCTAATGGTAATGGTTATGGTAATTCTTATGGGAATTCTTACAACAATAATAGAAGTGTACCCTCTGGTCTTGAAGCCATGCTTAAAGAATTTATTAGTACACAAACTGCTTTTAACAAATCTGTTGAGGAAAAGCTTGATAAAATTGATACTATCGCTTCTAGAGTTGATAGGCTTGCCTCTGATGTTAATCTTTTAAAGTTGAAAGTTATGCCTAATAATGATCTTGATAATAAGATTACTACTACAGCAAATGCCATCCAAGTTAGAATTAATGAGAATATAAGATTAATGGCTGAGTTGCGTGCTAGGTGGGATAGAGAAGAAAATGAAAAACTAGCTAAAGAGAATAATGTAGCTAAAGTTTGGACTATTACCACCACTAGTAATGCTAAATCTTCACATGTTGCTGCACCTCCTACTATCAATGGTAAAATAATTGGTGTTGACAATGTTTCTACTCTAGTGCAAAGCGAACAAAATTGCTAAAACTGAAACTGCTTGTGATAAACTGCTGAAATTTTTTCCAACCTTGGGAATAATGATCCCATTGCTGTAGCTCATAATGATTTAGATTTTGATGATTGCCACATCTCTGAAGTTATAAAGTTCTTGCAAAAACTTGCTAAAAGTCCTAATGCTAGTGCTATAAATTTAGCCTTTACAAAACATATTACAAATGCTCTCATAAAAGCTAGAGAAGAGAAACTAAAACTTGAAACTTCTATTCCTAGAAAGTTAGAGGATGGTTGGGAGCCCATCATTAAAATGAAATTCAATGACTTTGAATGTAATGCTTTATGTGATCTTGGTGCAAGTATTTCGTTATGCCTAAAAAGATTTATGATATGCTTGACTTGCCACCATTAAAGAATTGTTATTTGGATGTTAATCTCGCTGATAATGTTAAAAAGAAACCTTTGGGGAGGATTGATAATGTGCATATTACGGTTAACAATAACCTTGTCCCGTTGATTTTGTTGTTTTGGATATCGAATGCAATGCATCTTGTCCTATTGTATTGGGAAGACCTTTTCTTCGAACTGTTGGTGCTGTTATTGATATGAGGGAAGGTAATATTAAATATCAATTTCCTCTCAAGAAAGGTATGGAACACTTCCCTAGAAAGAGAATGAAGTTGCCTTTTGATTCTATTATTAGAACAAGCTATGATGTTGATGCTTCTACTCTCGATGTTACTTGATTTGCACTTTCTGCGCCTAGCTTAAAGAAAAGCGCTTATGGGAGACAACCCATGTTTTTACCTACAGCAATTTTTTGTTTTATTGAGTCTTGGAAGTTGTTTACTACTGTAGCAACCTCTCCTTATCATGTTTTTGTGCCAAGTAAAGTTTCTATGTCAAAGTTGATGTTATATTTGGGATCGCTGCACAGAAACAGCATTGCTGTCTGTCACGAATCTGGGCATAATTCCCTGTAGAAAATTCGAAAAAATCTGCCAATTTACGAGCGTGATCCTCAGATATATACGCAACTTTCATTAGTTTTGAGTTTTTCCATTTGAGCAAGTCTGGTGCCATTTATAAATTCGTCTTTACGGACTGTTCTGTTTTTGACAGATTCTGCCTTTTATTTCGCATTGCCTCTTTTGCTATGTTGGATTTATTTCTTTGATCCATTAATGTCCAGTAGCATTATGCAATGTCCAGAAGTGAAAAGAATGATTGTGTCACCTCTGAATGTGTGAATTATTAATGATGCACTAACCTTCTAATGAGTTTGCTTGAAGTTTGGTGTGAAGGAAGTTTTCAAGGGTCAAGAGAGGAGAATGATATACTAAGATCAAGAGGAGTGAAAGCTCTAAGCTTGGGGATGCCCTCGTGGTTCATCCCTGCATATTTTAAGAAGACTCAAGCATCTAAGCTTGGGGATGCCCAAGGCATCCCCTTCTTCATCGACAACATCATCGGGTTCCTCCCCTGAAACTATATTTTTATTCAGTCACATCTGGTGTTCTTTACTTGGAGCGTCGGTTTGTTTTCGTTTTTGTTTTTGTTTGAATAAGATGGATCCTAGCATTCACTTTGTGGGAGAGAGACACGCTCCGCTGTTGCATATGGACACATGTGTCCTTAGGCTTTACTCATAATGTTCAAGGCGAAGTTTCTTCTTCGTTAATTTGTTATATGGTTGGAATTGGAAAATGCTACATGTAGTAATTCTAAAAATGTCTTGGATAATGTGATACTTGGCAATTGTTGTGCTCATGTTTAAGCTCTTGCATCATATGCTTTGCACCCATTAATGAAGAAATACATAGAGCTTGCTAAAGTTTGATTTGCATATTTGGTTTCTCTAAGGTCTAGATAATATCTAGTATTGAGTTTTGAACAACAAGGAAGACAGTGTAGAGTCTTATAATGTTTACAATATGTCTTTTATGTGAGTCTTGCTGCACTTGTTCATCCTTGAGTTTGCTTCAAATAACCTTGCTAGCCTAAACCTTGTATCGAGAGGGAATACTTCTCATGCATCCAAAATCCTTGAGCCAACCACTATGCCATTTGTGTCCACCATACCTACCTACTACATGGTATTTACCCGCCATTCCAAAGTAAATTGCTTGAGTGCTACCTTTAAAATTCCATCATTCACCTTTGCAATATATAGCTCATGGGACAAAATAGCCTTAAAAACTATCGTAGTATTGAATATGTACTTATGCACTTTATATTTTATTAAGTTGCTTGTTGTGCGATAACCATGTTTCTGGGGAACGCCATCAACTATTGTTGAATATCATGTGAGTTGCTATGCATGTCCGTCTTGTCTGAAGGTCTATCATTTTAGTGGTTGGAGCATGCAAAATTGTTAGAGAAGAACATTGGGCCGCTAACTAAAGCCATGAATCATGGTGGAAGTTTCAGTTTTGGACATATATCCTCAATCTCATATGAGAATAATAACTTTGCTACATGCTTATGCATTAAAGAGGAGTCCATTATCTCTTGTCCATGTTGTCCCGGTATGGATGTCTAAGTTGAGAATAATCAAAAGCGAGAAATCCAAATGCGAGCATTCTCCTTGGACCTTTGTACAGGCGGCATGGAGGTACCCCTTTGTGACACTTGGTTGAAACATGGCATGCAAAGATCCGGTAGTCCAAGTTAAGTAGGACGAGGTGCGGGCACTATTAGTACACTATGCGTGAGGCTTGCAACTTGTAAGATATAATTTACATAACTCATATGCTTTATTACTACCGTTGACAAAATTGTTTCATGTTTTCAAAATAAAAGCTCTAGCACAAATACGACAATCGATGCTTTCCTCTGCGAAGGACCATTCTTTTACTTTTATTGTTGAGTCAGTTTACCTATCTCCTTCCACCTTAAGAAGCAAACACTTGTGTGAACTGTGCATTGATTCCTACATACTTGCATATTGCACTTGTTATATTACTTTATGTTGACAATATCCATGAGATATACATGTTACAAGTTGAAAGCAACCGCTGAAACTTAATCTTCTTATGTGTTGCTTCAACACCTTTACTTTGATTTATTGCTTTATGAGTTAACTCTTATGCAAGACTTATTGATGCTTGTCTTGAAGTACTATTCATGAAAAGTCTTTGCTATATGATTCAGTTGTTTACTCATGTCATTACCTTTGCTTTGATCGCTGCATTCATTACATATGTTTACAAATAGTATGATCAAGATTATGATGGCATGTCACTTCAGAAATTATCTTTGTTATCGTTTTACCTGCTCGGGACGAGCAGAACTAAGCTTGGGGATGCTGATACGTCTCCAACGTATCGATAATTTCTTATGTTCCATGCCACTTTATTGATGATACCTACATGTTTTATGCACATTATATGTCATATTTATGCATTTTGGAACTAACCTATTAACAAGATGCCGAAGAGCCTTCTTTTTTCTGCTGTTTTTGGTTTCAGAAATCCTAGTAAAGAAATATTCTCGGAATTGGACGAAACTTTCGCCCAGGGTCCTATTTTTGCACGAAGCTTCCGAAGACCGAAGACCTAACGAAGTGGGGCCACGAGGCAGCAGGTGGCGGCGCGGCCCAAGCCCTGGCCGCGCCGACCTAGCCCCTGGGCCCTCGTGTGGCCCCTCGCGTTGACCTTCCGCCTACTTAAAGCTCCGTCGCGAAACCCCCATACCGAGAGCCACGATACGGAAAACCTTACAGAGACGCCGCCGCCGAATCCCATCTCGGGGGATTACGGAGATCGCCTCCGGCACCTGCCGGAGAGGGATTCATCTCCCGGAGGACTCTTCATCGCCATGATCGCCTCGGAGTGATGAGTGAGTAGTTCACCCCTGGACCATGGGTCCATAGCGGTAGCTAGATGGTCGTCTTCTCCTTGTTGTGCTTCATTGTTAGATCTTGTGAGCTGCCTAACATGATCAAGATCATCTATATGTAATTCTATATGTTGTGTTTGTCGGGATCCGATGGATAGAGAGTACTATGATTATGGTGATTATCAATCTATTGTTCATGTGTTGTTTATGATCTTGCATGCTCTCCGTTATTAGTAGAGGCTCTGGCCAAGTTTTTACTCTTAACTCCAAGAGGGAGTAATTATGCTCGATAGTGGGTTCATGCCTTCATTGATACCTGGACAGTGAGAAAGTTCTAAGGTTGTGATGTCTTGTTGCCACTAGGGATAAAACATTGATGCTATGTCTAAGGATGTAGTTATTGATTACATTACGCACAATACTTAATGCAATTGTCTGTTGCTTTGCAACTTAATACTGGAGGGGGTTCGGACGATAACCTGAAGGTGGACTTTTTAGGCATAGATGCAGTTGGATGGCGGTCTATGTTCTTTGTCGTAATGCCCAATTAAATCTCACTATATTTACCATGTCATGTATATGCATTGTTATGCCTTTCTCTATTTGTCAATTGCCCGACTGTAATTTGTTCACCCAACATGCTTTTATCTTATGGGAGAGACACCTCTAGTGAACTGTGGACCCCGGTCCTATTCTTTCCATAGCATACAATCTACTTGTTTTACTGTTTTCTTTGCAAACATCTTCCACTCGATACGTTTAATCCTTTGTTACAGCAAGCCGGTGAGATTGACAACCTCACTGTTTCGTTGGGGCAAAGTACTTTGTTGTGTTGTGCAGGTTCCTAGTTGGCGGAATCCCTGGTGTTGCGCCGCATCACATTTCGCGACCATCAACCTTCAACGTGCTTCTTGGCTCCTCCTGGTTCGATTAAACCTTGGTTTCTTTCGAGGGAAAACTTGCTACTGTGCGCATCATACCTTCCTTGGGGTTCCCAACGAACGTGTGAGTTACACGCCATCACTCCTCCTCCCGCTAGGAACAACGCCACCGGCCGTCGCCGCTGGTGGAGCGCGCCTGACCGCACCCTCGAGAATGTGCTCGCGCACATCGAGGGTGGGAACTCCCCCGTTCTGGGGATGCCGCCGCCGGTGGCGGCTACCGTGTCGCGCCGGCACGGTAGTTCCTGGACGCTGAGGAGGATGGCGCCGTCCTCCTCCTCGTCTCGGTCGAGGTCCGCGTCCAGGTCCGACGGATCGGCTCCTCCGCCGTCGACACCGCGCTTCGTCAAGAAGGAGCCAGCGTCTCCACCACCGACCATAGGGCGCAGCAGCGGCGCCCTCGTCAACCTTCCTCTCCCTCGCGCGGGTGCAAGAGGAAGTCGTCGAAGAAGGAGGCCGCCGCGAACCAGCTCGCTGAGGAGGAGGCCAAGCGCGCCGAGGACGCCGCGGTGACGGAGGCGATCGCTAGGTCGCTCAACGACCTGGTCCCCGCCGACAACGCGCTCCACATCGATGCCGCGCTTGACTGGTCCAGGCGGGACTGGAAGCGGCAGGAGGCAGAGCAGCAGCGTCGGCTGCTGGACCTGGCTACCCCGCGGCAACGCGCCGCCGCACCGACCGCCGCGCCCAGGCCCATGCCGCTGATCAAACTCGAGGAGAGCAGCGACGATGACCTCTACCGGCCGACGCCGCCACGCGCCGACGACCCTGGCCAAGGTTCTAGCCGCTGGTACGAGGCGCCGCCGCCCGAGGACGCCGGCAACTCGAGCGACGACGACGACGGCGACGACTACACGGCCTTCTACCGCCATTTCGGCATGTAGAAGGCCGCTATTAGTTTTAATTTGTGCTTCCATCCGAATTCAAATATATGTACGAATCGGCTGTATGAACTCGCTTATATATGTTAAATATCTTTAAATTTAAATTTCGCTTATGTTTGAACTAATTTCGCCTAGTTTTGTCTAAATTCGCCCTTTTTTGTCAAAAGTTTTTAACCATCCTCAACTCGTCGCTGGGAAAATGGGCCTTCTCAGATTAAGAAATATATCCATCCAGCGTTAAATAGCGCCGAGTAAAATATATGGTGGGTACTCAAACTTGTTGACGGGGTTCAATAAGATCACCCTACATCCAGAATACCAAATTACGGTCACTGAAGACGACACACGTGTGCACATACGGACATACGGTCATTAGATCCAGGACCTAGCAGTATTTGCTGACGTGGCATAGGCAGGACCTAGTTGCCATGCCTATAGTAGGTTAATCTATAGTAAACCGAGGGCTTAAACGACAGTGTTAAAATCCTGAGGGACCCAGATTAAAGAGAAAACCGACGCAAAGATAAGGCTCAGGCGTTGTGGCTGTGCAGTTAATGATTCGTTTTCTATCGCCGCGTGCAGCTATCCGCCGGCGATCTCGAAATACGGCGATGACGCAACGGCGAGGAAGCAGCCGAGGACGTGGTTGATCTTTCCTTGCTCTCCTCTCTCTTCCCTCCAGGAACTAGCTCCTCTCTCCTCCCGGTGCAGTTAGAACGCGAACGGCGTTCAGTTCATGCCGCCGTCGGCAAGCTCCGCGTTCCCGCGGCTGCGGACCTCGTCGAGCCCGGCCACCTTGCCTGTTATCCTCGTCGTGCCTTTCCTACCGCCATTGAAGAAGGAATCGACGTGAGGACTGAGGAGGTCCGTGTCGTCGTCCCCCACTTCGTCTCCCTGGAAGCTTTGCCAAAGATCTGTGCGCCCCCGAGCTTCTCCCCGACGCGTCCCTGCTCCGGTAGCCGCCGTCGCCGTCCATGTCGTGACCTCTTGCGCCACCGGCCCCCTCTGCTTTTGCGGCCTGGGCGCCGAGGCCGAGCCGGGTGCGGCGGCCCAGCGAGCGGACGAGGGGATGGGGAGAAATCTCGTCGCTACAGACTAGCAGCGTGCCGCCGACGACAAGGAGAGATGAGGGAGGAGCAGCAGCTAGTCTCCGCGGACTAGTACGAGCATGCGGCAGTGCCGACCATCACCGGGAGAGTAGGGGAGGGGCGCAACCATGCCCCTGCTCGCGCCGGCAGCGGCATGCGTCTGCCTTCGCCGGTCCTCCCGAGCGGCCGACGTGCAGTTTCGCCGTTTTGTCGCTGTCTCCCGGTGGCCTGAGCTTCGGCCATGGATGCTACCTTGGACGCGGATGACGCGAGCTAGCGGCGGCCATGGAGAGGTGCGGGGAATGGGGCCAGCACGCGGCGGAGTAAGAGGTAGGGGAGGACGGCGCCCGGAGGAGGTACAGCTAGGTAGTAGTGCAGTGGCGGAATAAGAGGTACGGGAGGGCGCAAACGGCCGGAGAAGTCGGAGCGCTGGGCGGCTCACGGGATTGGGGTGGACTGTTTATCAGCTTCTCCTAATGTAGGGTTTGTTTTGCAAAGATAATACAATAATGAAACCTCATATGGACTGACAGATGGGATCCACAACTCGCCACGTCATTAAATACAGCGTGCAATCTCCACCGGTGACCGTCTATGAGCCCAAGAGTTGTCTTTGGTGACCGTCTATGAGCCCAAGAGTTGTCTTTGGTGACCGTAATTTGGTATTCTAAGTGTATGGTGACCTAATTGAATCCCGCTAACAAGTTTGAGTACTCACCATGTATTTTACTCAACAGCGCCAGATTTCGGACTTAGCAGGCCGAACGGCTGGAGATGCTCTTACCACGGGTGAAGGATGAAACAACTAACCTGGGGTAAAAGGGAGTGAGTAAAAAAAAACATTTTCCTTCCGTGGGTCAAAAGGGGTTCACCGTCCTTCGTTGGACTTGTCACGTTCCCCTGCCCCTCTCGGTTTCCCCCGCCGCTTCCTCCTCCGTCCTCCCATTTCGGCGGGGAGACGAGAAGAGAGAGAAAGCGTGCGCGCGCGCGCTAACAGAATTCGCTGGCCATCTCGGTGGCTGTGGCTCCAGATCACGCCCAAATTCGTGGCTTCTCCCGCCGCGAATTTGGTGCTGCCTTGTATTGGTGCATCTTCCTAGACCTGTTCTTTCTGTGATTTTTTTGTCATGTCCCCCGTGTTCTTGGGGTCGATTTCTTCACGGGTTGAGGCGCCGGAGGTATCGCCATATAGGCCTCAGTGCGTTTCCGGATTTCTTTGATTGGGGGGGGGTAATGCGGCTTTACATTCGGTTATTTGCCGTGGAGGCCCCCAAATCCCCTACCGTTGGTGATTGTTTCTGAGCTTCCTCGCCTGAATCGGTGCGTTTCTCGGAGCATCTCGAGGTGTGCTGCGACCTTGCGCCAATTTGGGCGGCCCATTCTGCGATTTCCTCTCGGAGATAAGCTCGTCATTCTGATATTTTTTGTCAGAACATTTGGGCTAAATCACTGGATTTCATCGAGCTATTGCTCTGAGGGGTTCAAGGATTTGTTTTCCATCGGTGGAATCTTTCAAGCTATTCCGAGGACTTTCGCCTTGGGATGGTCGGGTGGGTGTAAGAAGGAGCAGGGAAAATATGAGGCGATGTAGGAGAGAATGCCTCCTCGCGCCGTGGCCGTGCATCATCTCCTTGCTGCTCATCGCACCAACGCTCTGCCAAGGATTGCTAGTTGGTGCAAGCGACATGATGTCGCCCCCTGCGCTGACACCTCCCTTCATCAAGCAAGTAGACGACTGGGTGAGTACAATTTCCCATGTATTTCATTGCATTTGGTACTACTCCCTCTGTCCCATAATATAAAACGTTTAGGCGAGCTAAAACAGCTTGCCGAAACATCTATATTGTGTGACGGAGGAGTAATGTCTATATGTATATGGTGTCATTTCATAGTTTGTAATCAAGAGCAAAGTAGTTTACTTCAGGTCATCTCAAGAAGTGAGTCTAAAGTATCAATGTCTTTTCAAAGCGAAAAGATAGGTCGGGAATTCAAGGCCAGTTATTATCGAGATCATAGAATTATAATATTGCAGCCCAGATGTACTTATGACACGGTGTTTAGGTGTGTGACTCGCTATCTGAACGTATAAGGGTGCATAAGAATGAGCTAATGATCTAAATAGGTGTTTGCCTGATGTGGACATGCATAATTGTCTTGTGGTGCTCCTCAAGTTATCTTTACTGGAAGAGATCTGATCACTGAATTCCTAATGGTTTCCATAGGCCAAAGCTGTCCAGGATTCAAAGCTCTGCTTTGCAGAGGTTTGAATCAAATGTTTTAATTGTGTTTAATAATTAACATGCCCTTCCTGTTAGGCAAACATAAATGCATTGGTCATTTGGTCGGAGCACGCTTTATGTGCTAACAGTATCTAATTTTTATTCTTATTGCTTAGTGAGTAACACGTGTGGGAGTTTATTTTGTCATTACTGGTATGAGACATGGAGACTCAGAGTTATGACCATGATTCCCCTAAGTAAGGAATCTGATGGTATTAGTCCAACATACTAGTAACATTTTTACAGCAGGACTAACCTTCAGCCTGGAATTTGATGGGATAAATAGTTTGTAGTTTCTAACTGACTCTGGTCATGGTTCTTTTTTTAACAAGGGATCTGACTTTCCATATGGTTCTGAAAAGGATGCACGCTCGCATTACCATCAAATTTCTTACTGATTAATTTCCATACTTGTTGTATTATCTATAGGTGGAACACGCATGGCTTAAGTGTGGATTAGACAAGAAAAGTCTTCAGGATGTTAAAACCTACTTCAACTACAACCATGTGCTTGACATTCTCCATAGGATATCTGACAATAAGGACACCTCCCCTGTCATTGAACAAGGCACCAGTCCATTGACACCAGAAATCAAGCAAACGTTGCTGATCTGTCTAAGCAAACAGAGTTTTGAGGTCACAAAAAACCTGCCCGATGGTTATATCAAAACACTTATCGCCGCAATACGAAGAGATCTGACTCTGGGAATTATTGCAAATCAGGCAGTAAAACCTGCCTCAGGGAAACCAACTGACAGTGTTTCATCAGAAACAGCTCCTGCGAAAAAGGCAGTGCCAGCAACTAAATCAGCAGCAAAAAAGGACAGTGATCAGGGTGATGGCATGTCAACTACCACTATCATTGGTCTTTCTCTAGTTGTTGTAGCACTTTTAGCTCTTCTTGGTGTGTTCTGCTGCATGTGCCGTGAAAGTCAGAGTTCTCCATATGACGATAAACCACTCCTGAATTTGAGTAATGTATCTCAAATCACCAAATTTTGCTCCAAGACAGAATTTTTTTTCTTCTAGAGCTGACGTTTATACTTTTATTCGCAGCGAGTTCTACGTCTTCCCATGTAAACCAAATAGATGTGAATAAGCTGGGAGCATTGCCACTGAAATCAGAGACTGGTCAAAATGGATATGTGGATCAAAGTTTACATGAAAGTGCAGACACTGATCAAAATGGCTATGTGAAACTAAGCTCACAGGAAGTCCCACACACTGGTCAAAATAGCCATGTAAATCTGAACTCACAGGAAGGCCAAAACACTGGTCAAAATAGCCATGTGAAGCTAGGCTTACAGGAAAGTGCAAACACTGATCTGGCAGGCTACAACAGTTCATCCGAAACAATGGCTGATTCTGTTAATTCTGTGCAAGGATCAATACCAGTGCCTCAACAAGCAGTGTCATTGCCACCTACGGCACCTGCACCTCCAAAGGCTCTTCCTCCACCAGCTTCTCAAGCACCTGCATCGCCTCCAAAAGCTTCTCCAGTTCCTCCCTCAGGACCCTCGCCGCCACCAGCTCCAAAAGCTTCCGCGGTTCCTCCTACAGGGCCATCACCACCACCTGCTCCAAAAGCTGCACCTCCGCCGCCACCATCAAAATCTAATGGACCTCCCCCGCCACCATTAAATTCTAATGGACCTCCCCCGCCACCATTAAAATCTAATGGACCTCCCCTGCCACCATTAAAATCTAATGGACCTCGCCCACCAGCAATGCCTGGTTCCTCCAAAACACGTCCACCACCTATGAAGAAGTCAGGAAATAAGGCAGATGCTGATGCAGATTCTAGTGAAGCTAAAACAAAGCTTAAGCCCTTCTTTTGGGATAAAGTAACAGCAAATGCTAATCAATCAATGGTGTGGGATAACCTAAAAGCCGGATCATTCCAGTACGTTTTTAGAGAGAACTGCAGCTGTATATCTGTTATTGTAATATCACACCATTCATAACTAAACGATACTTCTTCTCAGGTTTAGCGAGAACGCTATTGAAACACTTTTTGGTTTTAACGCTGACAAGAAGAGCGGTGATGCCACAAAAGATTTAAAGACAAAGGAGGCGACCCAACTTGTGAGGATACTTGATCCTAAAAAAGCGCAGAACCTGGCTATATCATTAAAGGCGTTGAGTGTTTCAGCTCAGGAAGTATGTTGTGCAGTTAAGGAAGGTAAAGTGTATTGTCACGCATCTGCACTGTGCAAGTGCATGGCTCTTCCTGGATGCAATGCTGCTTCTTTTGCTTCTTGTCATACCCTTAAAGCTACACTTCTTTCAATTCTATATTTAGGCAGAGCTATAGTTTTTTTATTCTATGTTCTAGTCCTGATACATTTAATACTTTTAATTTCTAGGTTATAGTGCTTCATGTAATACATTTATCTGATGTAGGATGCTAGTTACACATGTCAATTGTGTCTTCGTAGTCAGGATTCAAAGACTACTCTTCTGAGCTAAGGGCAATAAATAATCTAATTTATTTCGTTTAATTTTTTCAAAGCAAATTGCATGATTATCCTAAACTGATATGAGTATTATCTTGTACTTCAACTATAATTCTTGAACTTCATCAAGACAACCATGCACGTATGGCATCCATATTTTGGTATGGACGTCTCAGACTTGGGTTGTTGTGCTTATGACTATTTTGTTTCAACATGTAGAAAAAAATGCATTTTGATCAAATTATGTTACCTAATAATGTCTTTTGTTTCATCCATTTCCTTGATAATTTGTAGGAAATGAACTTCCATCCGACTTGATACAGACCTTAATTAGATGGATCCCGAGTAGCGATGAGGAGCTCAGGCTTCGACTATATACTGGGGAACTCTCACAGCTTGGTCCTGCAGAGCAATTCTTAAAAGCAATCATTGACATTCCTTATATCTACCAGCGTCTGGATGCATTACTATTCATGTCCATTTTACCAGAGGAAGCTTCAGGTGTAAAGCAATCTTTTGCCACCTTAGAGGTAAATAGCATACTCCAGCAGCTATAACTTTTCGATTTTTATATTATCTTTGGTTCTGTCATATGACTTGTATCCGTGTTCTTCAATACTCTCTAGCCATTTTACTGATGAACATTCTTATCAAGCGTCATAATTTGATAGGGATTATCATAATATATATGGACCACACTCTTTCTGCACCCTTGATGTTTTTGCCGGTATTCTTCTCTCTGCTATCTTGGAATTTAAATCCTTTTCAGGTAGCTTGCGATGAGCTTAGGAACAGCCGTCTTTTCTTGAAGTTACTGGAAGCTGTCCTTAAAACAGGAAACCGAATGAATGTTGGCACGTTCCGTGGAGAAGCCCAGGCGTTTAAACTAGACACTCTCCTTAAGCTGTCTGATGTCAAAGGAACTGATGGGAAGACAACGCTGTTGCATTTTGTTGTTCAAGAGATAATCCGTTCTGAAGGTGTCCGTTCAGCACGGGCTGCAAAAGAGCAGACCAGCAGCGGACCCAGTACTGATGACAGTGCTGAAAATACTGAAGACGAATACAAACAGATAGGTCTGCAGGTTGTGTCCAGTTTAGGAGATGAACTTCAGAATGTAAGGAAAGCGGCAATCCTTGATGCAGATCAGTTGACTATGTCGGTAGCAAGTCTCGGCCACAAGCTTGTCAAAACCAGTGAATTCTTGAACACAAGCATGAAAAGTTTGAATGAGGAGAGCGGGTTTCACCACAAGCTTGTGCGTTTCGTAGAGAAGTCTCAAGCTGATGTTACATCCTTGCTAGAGGAAGAGAAGAAAATACGGACCTTGGTAAAAGGTACCGTCGATTTTTTCCATGGGAGTACATGCAAGGACGAGGGTCTTCGGTTATTTGTCGTAGTGCGAGATTTCCTCGCAATGTTAGACAAGGTATGCAAAGAGGTGAAAGAAACATCAAAAGTAGTAGCTCCAAAGAAAACAAAGCCAGGAGGTAATCTGCCATCCCAACCACCAAAGTCGTTTCAAGACTCCCGGCGTAATCTCTTCCCGGCTATTCAAGACCGGAGGGCAGATAGTTCAAGCTCTAGTTCTGATGATGAAAGTTAGCTCTAAACGAAGGTATGTACCTTTTCACTTAGAAGTTTGAATCATGGCGCTTTAAAAAAAATAGTAAAAGATAGAGAATGATGAAGAAATTATGATGTGAACCCTGTTTTTGTTTACTTGTTGTAGCAACAGAGTAGAATTTCCTGAAGTGAGAAAGTCATCTGCCAGACATACCGGGTGTTCTTCACAAGTAATGTTTGCACTTTGACAGTCAATACAGGCGTCCACATGGAAGCCGAGTGAAGATGGAATTGACAATTAAAAGGAGGGAGAAGGAAACTGACCTTTAGTTAGAGCAAGTTTAACAAGGAGGAAGACACAGTAGGTTGGCTGACTGCTATACTACATGTTCGCTGTACATTTGTACCAACACAGAAAGAAAGGAAGAAACACAGAAAGAGATGCACCACACAAGCTCATAAACACTCGATTCTTTTGGTTGCACTTGACATTACTTCTGCCAAGAGCATAGCTGTAAATGTCAGGATTTTTAACTGAAACATCTTGTTTTCCTGTCTTTTGTAATTTCTTCACACAGAAAATGAGTGTTCCCTTTTGCAACGTGGTGTGGAAGAGCAGATTCGTACTGCTGTCGTTGGCTCCTTCTCTCTATCCATACCAATCTGCACCGCTTGGATCTTCATGGCTGTTCCGTTCGCTGACGACCCATAACCATGTGCAGTACTACTTGCAATGGGTATTGTTTTGTCGCATGCCATTTCATTATGTAATCTTCCTTATCCCAAACGGATCGGGAGTTTTTTTTTAATCTAGGCTTCCCGCCTTGACCCAGCGGCAAGTGAAACTTTCGCCAAAATTTTCCGAAGTGCCCGCCAAAATTTCATCCTTTTGCATTCAAAAACCAACTTACAGTTGACCTGGCGACACCTACTCATATCGACCATGCTGCCCTGTTCAAGCATCCGCAGATCCATAGAGGAAGCTTCAGAGAAGATAGCCCAAAATTTACAGACAAATCAAGTTTGAAGCAGTGGATATTTTGATCAATTCTGACATTGGATAACTGCCAATACCACGGGCATAATAAGTAAGTCATATCCATAGATCCAACTTTTATAGAACATCACAACGAATTACAGAGCCAGTAATCCTTGTCCACACCAAAGTACATCTAGTTCAGAACCAGTAATAACAAGCGGCAGATACAGACCCTAAATACTTCTAAGCACTAACACACGGTGATACAGCTACAATCCACGAGCACCGAGGAAGACACACGATGTAAACTACTCGTCGTCGGCAGGGGCAGCCTTGGAGCCACCGGACTTCTTGGGGAGGAGCAGGTTGTGGATGTTGGGCATGACTCCACCGTTGGCGATGGTGACCATGCCGAGCAGGCGTGAGAGCTCCTCGTCGTTTCGGACGGCGAGCTGGATGTGGCGCGGCACGATGCGGGTCTTCTTGTTGTCCCTGGCGGCGTTGCCGGCCAGCTCGAGAACCTGGATAAGCAAGGTGAATCGAAGCGGTGAGACTACAGAATTAATGCGGAATTGAAGAAATAAACTAGCCAGATCGAAGAAATTCGATACTGTAGAGGCAGGCCTATGTGTGGAAGGAAACCCTAGATTCGTTCCCCAATTTGGTACCGCACCAACCAATCGATGAAACGAAGTAATAACCCTTAACAAATTAAATTAAGCATCCCCCAGAGGAAAGTATGAGAGAATAGAGAGGGCAATTGGACGGACCTCGGCGGCGAGGTACTCGAGCACGGCGGCGAGGTAGACGGGGGCGCCGGCGCCGACGCGCTCGGCGTACTTGCCGGCCTTGAGGAAGCGCGCGATCCTGCCGACGGGGAACTGGAGCCCGGCCTTGGAGCTCCTGGAGGTGGCCTTCTTGGCGGCGGCGGAGCCGATCGCCTTGCCTCTTCCGGCCATGGCTACTACTGTGCTGGGAGGGGAACGAACGAACGCGGAGGAGGAAGCGAAGAGCAGGAGCAAGTGCGGTGCGGCTGGTGGATAGCGGTGGTGGGTGGGAGGTTGGGTTATATAGGGCGGAGGAGCCAATGAGTGGAGAGTACACGGATCGCTGACGTGGCGGGGGATGTGCGGCGCGAGGATTGATCGTGGCCGTTGGATGAGGAGAGGCGTGGTGGCTTGGTTTTTGGTTTACCGCCGCAGCTTTTCGCAGTCGATGTCGTACGCCCCGCTCTTCTTTCCGGATTGAGTGGCGCGGGCGGGCTCTGGGGTTTCGTACTACTGCAGCGCCGTTTTTTTCCTTACCATCCGAGGTGGCATCCTTCCACAAACAGCTAATTACACATTTTCGTCCAACAACTTGTTCGCCACATGATGATTTGGTCCTACATCTTGCAAACCGTTAAACCGCCATCCGACAACTTGCATTTATGTGATGATTTGGTCCTCAAAGTCGGATTGTGCCACGGTGGACTCCGGATTGGTCGGCAGGTGCTCTCTGTCGTGATGGTTATTTTGCAAAGAAGCCCCTCGTAAACATGCCTCTCTTTTTACTGTCCTCCCGCTTGCCTTGCTTGTTGGGAAAAGGCAGGACTTTTTTACCAAAAATAGTGGTGCAGTCGGCGTGTTCTTCCTCGCACACGATGAACTCGCCGGAGATTCGCGATCAGCTTAACGAGCAGTTGTGGAAGGATGATCCGTTTGCCTACGGTACGACTCGCCATCCTCAATTCCTTCTTCTACCTCTGTTTTTGCTCCTTCTCAACATGGATAGGAAAGCAGATCTTGGTGAGTGTTCGATTGAAATCGTGATCTTCAATTTTTTTGCGCTGAATCAACAAATAATCGACAGTGCCCATGAGCCTTCATGTTAGTTGTCTACTTTGTTCATTATGGAGATGTCATGTTTCACCGAAAAGCGGGGATTGTTCTCGTTCAATCCGAGAATCAATAGTTTTTTGTGATAATCTAGTGTTATATATGTTAGTTTGAGTCTTTGATCGTCGCATAGAACCAAAAATTCACAAATTTATGCATGTCTGGAGAAGTGTTAACTCGGAATTTTGGTGTTACTACGCTTTCAGTTATGTTGAAGTGTTGTGCAGTTATAGAAAAACTCTGAGTTTTGTCACGAACACAAAAGACTCCATTATTCTTAGATGACATTGGCAAAGAAAATATACAATGGAGGCCATTGCTACATAGTAGTAACACATGAACTGCTAGAAACTAGTCTTAACATTACCCATTATGTGGCTTACAACTGATGTTGTTGGCCACCTTCTTTGCAAATCTTTGGATGTCTTTTTTGATCTTGCACAGCATCACACCAGTCAGGGGTGGACCCAGGACGAAAATGTCCCGGTGTCACAGTACATCACAGAAAAATGCACACGAGTAACACACTTCAAAATTTATAATATCTGGCAGTAAAATGCTTACCAAAATAAAGTGTTCTTCTTGATATATTATTCCATCATAAAGTTGTGCAATAAAGCATTAAAAACTCCAAACTAAGAAAACAAATCTGGTTGCGGCCGGAAACATATGACGTGGGTCTCGTGTGCCTACAAAAGAAAGAAAACTATTAGTAACATACTAAATAAACTTGTGGATTGTGGACTGATGTAGTGATGTAGAAAGTTAATATTACATTTTAGAATGGCTTTCTACGGTTTTGCAGGATCTCAAAGCGATCAATGACCGCATCATTGGCAACTCTCCTCATTCTTCTTTCTCCACATAGCAAATAACATTATGATTGAAGGCGTCATCACTCACACGAGGATTGCCCAAATATGTCTTCACAATTTTCATGGTAGAAAAACATCTCTCAACTGTAGCAGTGGCGACAGGCAAGACTAATGCTAGCTTCAATAGTCGAGAATACACGGATCTTGTAGAGGCAGGCCCATGTGTGGAAGGAAACCCTAGATTCGTTCCCCAATTTGGTATCGCACCCAATAATCGATGAAACGAAGTACTAGCCCCGAGAAGTTAAATTGAGCATCCCAGAGGAAAGTGCCAGAGAATAGAGAGGGTAATTGGACGAACCTCGGCAGCGAGGTACTCGAGCACGGCGGTGAGGTAGACCGGGGTGCCGGCGCCGACCCTCTCGGCGTACTTGCCGGCCTTGAGGAAGCGCGCGATCCTGCCGACGGGGAACTGGAGCCCGGCCTTGGAGTTCCTGGAGGTGGCCTTCTTCGCGGCGGCCGAGCCAATCTCCTTGCCTCTTCCGGCCATGGCTACTGTACTGGGAGGGGAACGAACGCGAAGGAGGAAGCGAAGAGCAGGAGGAAGTGTGGTTTGGGCTATGCGGCTGGTGGATAGCGGTGGTGGGTGGAAGGTTGGGTTATATAGGACGGAGGAGCCAATGAGTGGAGAGTACACGGATCGCTGACGTGGCGGGGAGGATGTGGGGCGCGAGGCGTGATCTTGGGCGTTTGATGAGGAGAGTTGTGGTGTCTTGGTTGTTGGTTTTCCGCCGCAGCTTTTCGCAGTCTCGGTCGTACGCCCCGCTCTTCTTTCCGGATTGAGAGGCGCGGGCGGGCTCTGGGAGCGTCGTTTTTTTCCTTACCGGGCGCGGTGCGATCCTTCCACAAAGAGCTAATTACACATTTCGTCCAACAACGTATTCCCCAATTGATGATTTGATCCTACATCTTGCAAACCGTTCAACCGCCGTCCAACAAATTGCATTTATGTGATGATTTGGTCCTCAAAGTCGGATTGTGCCACGGTGGACTCCGAATTGGTCGGCAGGTGATTTGTGGCGCGATGGTTATTTAGCAAAGAAGCCCCTCGTAAACATGCCTCTCCTTTTACTGTCCTACCGCTCGGCTGGCTCGTTGGGAAAAAAGGCAGGACTTTTTTTAACCAAAATTAGTGGTGCAGTCATCGTGTTCTTCCTCGCGCACGATGAACTCGCCGGAGATTTGCGAGCGGCTGTGGAAGGATGATCTGGCTGCCTACGGTACGACTCTCCGTCCTCAATTCCTTTTTCCCCTCTGTTGTTGCTCCTTCTCGACATGGATGGGAAAGCGGTTCTTGGTGAGCGTTTGATTGAAATCATGATCTTCAATTTTTTTGCATTGAATCGATGCATAATCAATGACAATGTCGGCTGTGCCCATGAGACTTCATATTAGTTGGCTATTTTGTTCATTATGGAGATGTCATTTTTCACGGAAAAGCGGGGACCGTTCTCGTTCAATCCGAGAATCATTAGTTTTTTGTGATAATCTAGTGTTACATATGTTACTTTGAGTCTTTGTCGTCGCATAGGACCAAAAATTCGCAAATTTATGCATGTTTCGGGAAGTGTTAACTCTAAATTTTGGTGTTACTACACTTTCAGTTATGTTGAAGTGTTATGCGGTTATATAAAAAATCAATGTTTTGTCAAGAACATTAAAAAACTCCATTATTATTAGATGACATTGGCAAAAAAAGATGACCATTGCTATATAGTAGTAACACATGAACCGCTAGGAACTCTTGGATGTATTTCTTATCTTGCAAAGCATGACACCAGGTATCATTGATTCCTCCTTTTAGGAACATATTAGGGATCAAACCGTAGGGCACCAGGGTATCTTGCAGCTTCAAGTGCACTAGAGCCATATACTCTAGGATGTTTTGTCTGGACTAGTCTTGGGAGCTCATACATGTCATGCCTATTTGCAGGAGAGTATACCATGCCAGGACCTAGTTGTTCTAGTCTAGCTACAACATCCATTTCTCTAGCTAGCCTATATATGTAGCCTATTCCTCTCAGCTGCTGCCTCCCTTTTCTCGGCACTTCTTCTATGGTACACTACCACTTCTTTCTCCCTTGTTGCAACTTCTCTGGCACAAGAGCTCAACCTGGGACCACTTCAGAGCTCCTTCTGGAATCAGTTCTTCTCCTCTTTTTGTCACTCCACACAATGTCATCCATGGTTGAGCTCAACTTGGCCAGGCAGTGTAGGAGGCACCCATATTTAAGGTTGATGCGGGAAGAAGATGACAATGCTCTAGGCACACAAGGCAACAAGTATTTGTAATAAGACAATCAGTGACAATTAAAATCAATGTGAGTCTGAGGAATCCATTCAGTAATGCAAATGAGTATTACATATAAATGTCTACCTCATGGTTGTAGGTCAGCTCCATCATAATTTTTGATGTTGTTATTGTTGCAGTTAATAATCCAGAGCAAGCTCCAAACCTATTTTCTCTAGAAGTGTGCCACAATGGTTTTTGTGGCCTTGCTGAATATTTGCAGCATGTGGATGACACAGTCTCTATTTTTTTACAATCCACTGATTGTCAGTCGGAGCAGTTCAACACTTGATCATATTTTGTATGTGCTTGATTGTATGAGAGATGAGAAGGTTCATGTGTATTGGCTTTAACTAGGGAAAGATTTGTTTGATGGTTTGTTGCCTCTAGTTACTGATGGAGATTTGATTAACATGAGAAGGGTATCACAAATCCCACAAGATTCCGATTATATTTGTTGATCACACAAAAATTATCAGGTTAATCAGAGCTGACCTTGGCAGGGCTAGAGCAGCTATTTCAAGAGAAGAAGCAGTTGTTGGTGTGCAAGCTGCTGCGTAAACATCAATTGAAGTAGCACAATATGTTGGGCATGAGTGTGTGCAATCACAGAGGAATGTTTCAAATACTAAAGTTGATTGAAAATGGACTTTTCTTTTATGATCGAGCGAGGTCCGACTTGGTATTCTTAAAAAAGAGGGGAAGCAGAACCAAGTCAAGATGCTATGGGTCGCCCCTTCTTCTTGCGCCAAAGATCTTACCATTTCCGAAGGAACTAGGGCCACATTTCTTTTCCATTTCCATTCGTTCCGCATGAAGTGAGTTGTTTCCTTTTTGGGGTATGCATAGGTGAAAGATCGAGATGTCGCCTAGAGGGGGGGGTGACATAGGCATCCCAAATGGGCCTGCCGAAGATAGTACCCGGAGTTTACTGAAGGCCCACTATCCGAAGAATAAGAAGATTCGGGAGTCCAAGATATATTAAGGAAAGCTAGAGTTGTAATAGAAGTGTTATTTGTAATCTGGCGGGATGAGTTAGAAACCGTCCCGGACTCTGTAACTTGTACAAAACGAAACCCTCGGCTCCACCTCCTATATAGGGAGTCGAGGAACAAAGAAAGGATCGAATCTTGTCAACATAACCTAGTTTTCATAATCGTCGAGTACTTTTCGCCTAAACCTTCGAGATCTATTTGCCCTCTACTTCTAGCAAAACCCTAGTCTACAATTTGTAGGCATTGACAAGTTAATCCTTTGTCAATTGGCGCGTCGTGGGAATTAGAGGTTGCAAGGAGCTGATCTCGATGGCACGTTCAAGATCTTCGACATCGTCAACAGCAAGCAACGCGATGGATCGAGGTAACAAGGGAAAAACTGACCTATTCAATTTTATTCCTCACCCGCCCTCCCGTATGGATGCATGTGCCTATCTGGAGGAGCCCATCATCATGACGTTCGGAGAATTCCGATTTGGCGTCAACAAGGAAGGATCCTACCGTCTTGAAGTTCCGATCTCGTCGGAATTTTCAGCGGTCGATTCTAACTTTTTGTCGAGTGACGAGGAGTTTTCGTCGCCATACTTCATCGACAACAAGGCAAGCGGAAAGCTCGCCAAGATCTTCAGCAATACATCCTTCGAGTCGTCGCGGACTCCTTTATAAGCAACGACTCGACACGCGTTTCAACTTCATCGACAAGTCCTGCCATCGGAAAGGTCTTCACCACTCTATATGATGGTGTCACCAATCTGATAAAAATCAATGCGCAAAATATCATCGGATCTATGTGGTAGAAGGGGCACATCGAACGCAAACGTCGAGAGGCTTTCGACGAATTGGGAAATCCATACGTCGATCCCGCTGATCTCGACATGGCTTAGGCACTAAATATCTGGATCCTCAACTCGCGCAAGAGTACAACTCCCGCAAGAAGCGTGGGATAGGGCTGCGAAAGCCATGGATGGTTCAGAACCTATGACCACCACTGCTACTGTACAAGAACTTCAAGCATATCAATATAGACTTGCTCGAGTAAGCGAGTTAGAAAAACAGACAGCATCCCGAATAGGAGGAAAGAAGCACTTCGCATAGACGCGAGCGGAGTTAAGTCGCCTTTCAGGAACAACGGGAGATAGTCACAGAGAAGCTCGGAGGAGAGCAATGTCTCGGCTGCAAAACATACCCGAAGAAAGAGGAAGTATAATCCAAAATCTCGACATGTCCTTTATGTCGATCGACGAACGGGGAAATATCATCCCAAAAACGCCAGAGGCAGGCAACACAAGCTTACATCCTCGCATCCAGACCACCTCCTGGAGACCCGAGAGAACCATTGTTCAATATGGCAATGGCTGGAGTAGGAGTTATGGGAACAGCGTTTGCAACAACGCCTCCCGAAGAAAATCCTAGGCAAAATAGTCCACGACACACCGCAGCAGTTCAAGACCCACCAAGAGCAAGTGGGGCAAGAGACACAGCAGTCCAAGTAAGGGTGGACAGAGCGCGACAAGAAAGAAGGGAGCGTCAGCACTCGCCAGAGCTTGCCGATGAAGATATGTGTGGACTCCCATGCTTTACGAGAAGAGTTCGAAAAACTCGAGTACCGAAAGGGTTCAAGTTACCCGAGAATTTCAAAAGTTCGACGGCCTGCAAGATCCCGAGGATTGGCTCGTGGATTATCTCGAGATGGTAAAGCTGGTAGGAGGAACCAGAGCAACAGCTATGCAAAGTATCCAAGTTCACCTGAGTGGTGCCGCGAGATCTTGGATAAAGAAACTCCCCTAAATTCCATCGACAGCTGGGATAACTTTGAGAACATCTTCGTGAAAAACTTCCGATCCACCTGCAAGAAACCTGCGTCGTTGGAAGAGTTGAGGGCGTGTCGACAAAAACACGACGAGTCGATGATGAAATATATACAGCGGTGGAACATTATTAAAAACTCGGCAGAAGACATATCTGACGAGAGAGCCATAGATGCGTTCGTAGCAGGAATCCGACGAGCAGATTTCGTCGAGGACTTGGGGAGAACTAACCCTAAGACCATATCAGCACTCATGGAGATAGCCAATAAATGGGTAGATGGAGAAGACGCCATATACAACAAGCGACATAGGTCGCCAGAAGAGGATCGTGGTCGAAATTATCAAAATAGAAGGCGATTTTCTCGCCAGTTCTACAACAACGATGCTCCCGGCCATATATCGGCTGGTTTTCGGGGAAATCCTGGAGGAAATAGTCGAGATGATTATCAAAGGAGCAACGAGCAACAAGGCGACAATAGAGGTGATTTTCGCGGCAACAGACAAAATAGTGGACCAAGGATTCAAAGACCTTATGTGTCTCCCGAGGAGATGATGAACGGTCCGTGTCAAATGCACTTTTACCTCGACAACAATGGAAAGAGGCAGTCAGGACATCTCCAAAAAGATTGCAGAAATTTCCAGGCAATGTTGCGAGCCGCAGGAATCGCAAATGCCCAAGCAAATAACAGAAACCCTCGGGAGCCAAGGAGCGAGATTCACCTTCCACCTCCTCCCGCAATTGGACGAAAATCGGCATCAGCTTAGAATTGCGGCAGCACCACATCCACCTCCATATGTTGACCCCAACTCTAATGGTGCGGTCTCGATGATTCAGGCCATCAAACAGGGCGCAGAAGGTAATCTCGCGACAAGTATTCATGGCAGAGAAGATGCCTCCACCAACGATCGAGTACTTAAATTGGTCGGGGCAAGACATCGGCTTCACAATTGCAGATCATCCGCAGCAAGTTCCTCGACCAGGACAATCGGCACTCATCTTACCCGCAGTAATCGCTGGTTTCGAGGTGTCGAGAGTTTTCATAGATGGCGGCAGCAGCTTAAACCTCATGTATGCGATACATTGAGGAAGATGAACATATCCCTAGCAAATCTGAAACCAACCGACACACGATTCCACGGGATTACACCAGAGAAGCCAAGTTACCCATTAGGCAAGATCAACCTCGACGTTCGGTTTGGAACCCGAGAAAACTACAGGATAGAGAATCGGAGTTCGAAGTGGTGGATTTCCGTCGCAATATCACGCCTTGTTGGGACGACCAGCGTATGCCAGGTTCATGGCGGTGCCGCATTATACATATCTGTTGTGGAGGTTGCCTGGGCCTAAGGGACCTATCACAATCAAAAGAAGTTTCGCGTTATCTGATAAATGCGACAAGGACTTTCATCGATTGTCAGAAACCTTCGGGATGCAAGCAGAATATGCGGCGCCACGGTTCACTGATTATGACGTGTTACCAGAGGTAGGAAGATCTTCTAAGGAGCCAACTTTCAATATAACCAAGGATTCAAAAGAGGTACAGATCCACCCGACAGATCCAAAGAAAACGACGTCCATTGCCGCAAACATGGATGTCACATAGGAAAGCGCGCTCGTCGAGTTCCTCCGTGAGCACTGGAGAATCTTCGCATGGTGTCCAGCTGACATGCCGGAGTACCCAGGGAACTCGCCGAGCACCACCTCAATTTGGATCCTCTCGCAAGACCATAAAGACCTTTACGACGCTTTTCGGAACCTAGCCGCAAAGCAATGTTATCAGAGATAGATCGACTCAAAGACGCCGGTTTCATCAGAGAAATATCTACAGAAGCCACATGGGTAGCTAACCCGGTGATGGTGCCGAAGAAACACACAATAGTCCTTCGCATGTGCGTCGACGACTTCACGTGTCTCAATAAACATTGTCCCAAGGATCACTTTCCCTCCCAAGGATCGATCAAATCATCGACTCCACGGCAGGATGCGAACGTCTTTCCTTCTTGGACGCATATGGTTATAACCAGATCAGACTAAAAGAAGAAGATGAAGCCAAGACAGCGTTCATCACACCTTATGGCGTGTTTTGCTACAAAACAATGCCCTTTGGTCTGAAAAACGCGGGAGCAACATATCGGATGATGCAGAAGTGCCTAGCAACACAGATCGGGAAAAATGTACAAGTCTACATCGACGATGTCGTAATAACATCAAAGAAAGGGTCGACTTTGATCGAAGATTTGAAGGAAACCTTTGACAACCTCGACAAGTTCTGCCTCAAGCTGAACCCGACAAAGTGTTCTTTTGGAGTTCCCGCTGGAGAACTTCTCGGGTTCTTAGTATCAGCAAGGGGGATTGAAGCTAATCCCGAAAAAATACAGGCCATCGTTACTATGAGAAAGCCAACAAAGTTGAAAGAAATACAACAGCTAACGGGGCGAGTCGCAGCTTTAAGCAGATTCGTCGCCAGGCTAGGAGAAAAGGCTCTGCCGTTCTATGCATTGATCAAACAAGGGGAAAAATTTCAATGGAACGAGGAAGCAGATAGAGCCTTCGAGAACCTCAAACGAGCAATTTCGACACCACCGATATTGGTGGCGCCAAAAGAGAAAGAACCTCTCCTCTTGTATATTGCAGCTACACCTCAGGTGGTCAGCACGGCCCTAGTGGTCGAGAGAGAAGAAGAAGGCAAGCTTCATGGAGTTCAAAGGCCAGTATATTTCATCGGTGAAATGCCGCCGTCAAAACAGCGTACCCGCAATATCAAAAGCTAGCATATGGAGTATTCACGACAGCAAGAAAATTGCGACACTATTTTTCGGCGCACCCGATAATAGTGGTCAACGAGGCTCCCTTATCAAATATACTTGAACAACCCAGAAGCTACGGGTCGTGTCTCCCTTTGGGGAATAGAACTTTCCCCTCGGGACATCACGTATGAAAAGAAAAGCAATAAAATCGCAGGTCTTACCAGATTTCATTGCAGAGTGGATGGAGCTACAAAACACGGGACCCCCAGATTTATCGAGAACTTGGACCATGAACTTCGACGGGTCCAAAAGGTTGGAAGGTGCTGGAGCAGGCGTGATATTAGTATCACCTGAAGGCGACAAGTTGAAGTATATTCTGCGGATGACGTTCCCAAACGCGTCTAACAATGAAGCAGAAAGAAGCTCATACACGGGATGAAGATGGCGAAAGCTTGCGTGCAACCCGACTGAAAATTTTCGGCGACTCGCAATTAGTAGCACAGCAAGTCATGAACCAATGCGATGCAGTCAACGAAAGTATGATAGCATACAAAGAGGTGTACAATGAGCTGGAGAAGTTATTCGATGGTTGTGAGGTAAACCACATCAGCAGGATGAGCAACGATGAAGCCGACGTTCTCGCAAACATCGGGTCACAATGCCTCGCGATTCCTCCAGGTGTATTCTGGGAAGAGATTAGCGAGAGATCAACAAAGCCAGCAAAAACAAAGGAGAAAAAAGAGAAACCCTCGAGTATCGCCAAAGACACAGCAGAAGAAGAAGAAGAGCAAGAGCTAGTCATGATGGTGCAAATTCCATGGATGCAGGCTTACATATATCCTAAGAAAAACCATACCCGACGATCCAGTCGAAGCAAGGCGAATAATTAAGCGATCAAAAGCTTTTGTGGTAAAAGGGGAGCTGTACAAACAGTATTTCGGTGTGCTACAACGGTGTGTTACACCGAAGAAGGAAGGATCATCCTAAAGGACGTGCATGAAGGAATATGCGGGCATCACGCGAGTAGCCGAGCCATTGCGGCCAAAGTCTTCAGAGCAGGATTTTATTGGCTAACAGCAATCGAGGATGCGAAGGAAATAGTGCTAACCTGCGATGCGTGCCAAAGATTTGCGGCAAGACCTCACTCGCCAGCAGCAGAACTTATGCCAATCCCACTATCTTGGCCCTTTGCTCAATGGGGTCTCGACATGGTGGGTAAATTGCACAAAGCTTCGCCAGGAGGATATGAGTACTTGCTGGTGGCTGTCGACAAATTTACCAAGTGGATAGAGGCGAAGCCAATAAATTCACCAGATGCAACATCCGCAATAAAGTTTGTGAAGAGCATCGTCTTTCGCTTTGGAGTCCCTCACAGCATCGTCACAGACAACGGCAGTAATTTTACGTCAAAAGAGTTCAAAGCATACTGCGCAGAAGTGGGCATCAAATTGAGCTTTGCATCTGTTGCACATCCACAGACCAACGGTCAAGTCGAGAAGGCCAATGGCATTATCTGCAATGGCATCAAGAAGCGCCTGCTAGGACCTTTGGAAAAAGCTAGGCATACTTGCCGAGGAGCTACCAAGTGTTTTGTGGAGTATTCGAACAACACCAAATACAGCGACGCAGAAACGCCGTTCTTTTTGGTCCACGGAGCTGAAGCAGTCTTGCCGATAGAAATAGAGCACGATTCTCCACGAGTCGCAGAATATGACGAAGAAACTTCGAGAAAAGCTTTGGAAGATGATGTCGACGCACTCGATGAAGCTCGAGACGAAGTCCTTCACGAGTCGCCAAATATCAGCAGGACCTGAAAAACTATCACAGTCGACGATTGCGGCCAAGATCTTTCCAAGTTGGTGACCTGGTTTCTTGTTGGAGATATGCCCAAGAGGCAATAATAAATTGGTTATTATATATCTTTGTGTTTATGATAAATGTTTATATACCATGCTATAATTGTATTGACCGAAACATTGATACATGTGTGTTATGTAAACAACAAGAAGTCCCTAGTAAAGCCTCTTGTATAACTAGCTTGTTGATTAATAGATGATCATCGTTTCGTGATCATGAACATTGGATGTTATTAATGACAAGGTTATATCATTGTGTGAATGATGTAATGGACACACCCAATTAAGCGTAGCATAAGATCACGTCATTAAGTTCATTTGCTATAAGCTTTCGATACATAGTTACCAAGTCCTTTCGACCATGAGATCATATAAATCAGTTATGCCGGAAGGGTACTTTGATTACATCAAACGCCACTGCGTAAATGGGTGGTTATAAAGATGGGATTAGGTATCCGGAAAGTATGAGCTTGAGGCATATGGATCAACAAGTGGGATTTGTCCATCCCGATGACGGATAGATATACTCGGGCCCTCTCGGTGGAATGTCGTCTAAATGGCTTGCAAGCATATGAATGGTTCATAAGAGACCACATACCACGGTACGAGTAAAGAGTACTTGTCAGGAGACGAGGTTGAACAAGGTATCGAGATACCGATGATCAAACCTCGGACAAGTAATATATCGCGAGACAAAGGGAATCGGTATCGTATGTAAATGGTTCATTCGATCACATTGTTCATCGTTGAATATGTAGGAGTCATTACGGATCTCCAGGTCCCGCTGATGATTATTGGTCGGAGAGGCGTCTCGATCATGTCTGCACATTCTCGAACCGTAGGGTGACACACTTAAGGTTGCGATGTTGCTAGGGGTAATTTCGGGATTAAATAAATAGTTTTGGAGAGTTACGGAATTGTTCCGGGAAGATGATTAATGATTTATTAATTAATTGAATTAGTAAATATTAATATTAATTTATTTAGTAGAAATAAATGTGGGGCTAAAAGTAGTCTATAAGTAGTTTTGCTAATGGGCCAATTAAGTAGCTCATGTAGACAAACTATCAAAGAAAAGAGCAAAAGGAGAAAGAAAAAAAAAGGAAAGGGCAAGGCCCGGCCAGCTGGGCCGACCGGCCGGCCGGCCACACGCAAGGAAAGGCAAAGTGTTTTGCCTGTGCACGCCTAGGAAAGGAATCGGCCGTGTGCTGTTTGTGCACGCAAGAAAAGGAAACTGTTTTGCTTTTTGCCTTGCACATTACAGATTGGATCGATCCGATCGATCGTTTTGACGTGGCTTCCACGCTGAAACGTCCGCCGCCTACACGCCTATAAAAAGAGCACGCGGCCGGCTCAAATATTCAGATTTTTGTTCCGCGGTCGTTTGCTCCGTTTGCTCCACCTTTTGCCTAGTTTCTTCCACCCAACGCGAATAGGCGAAGCCCTGTCCGCGCAAACTCTCCACCACCACCACGCCGTCGTGCTGCTGGACTAGATCCCATCTACCACATCTCCCCGCTTGCTGGAACAAGGAGGAGGTGTCTTCATCGAGCTGTACGTGTGACCGAGTACGGAGGTGCTGCCCGATTGTGGCACCGTCAAGATCAAGATCTTCTACGCGCTTTTGCAAGCGGCAAGTGATCGACTACATCCACCCCGAGATCTAATCTCGTTTCCGCTTAGCGATCTACAAGGGTATGTAGATCCAATCCGTCTCGTTGCTACCGTCTACTAGATTAGATCTTGGCTTGGTTTTCGTTCTTGCGGTAGGAATTTTTTGTTTTCTATGCTACGAATCCCATCAGTGGTATCAGAGCCGTGTCTATGCATAGATTGGTTGTACGAGTAGAACACAATTGTTTTATGGGCGTTGATGCTTTTGTTGTCTTTAGTTCGTGTACTTTGCATCTTGCGGCATAGTGGGATGAAGCGGCTCGGGCTAACTTTACATGACCGCGTTCATGAGACTTGCCCCACGTTCGACATGCAACTTGTATTGCATAAGTGGCTTTGCGGGTGTCTGTCTCTCCCACTATAGTGAAGATCCAATTTACTCTTTCTATTGACAACATTAGTATCACCGTTGTGGTTCATGTTCGTAGGTAGATTGGATCTTATGCGAAAACCCTAAACCACGTAAAATATGCAAACCAATTAGAGGCGTCTAACTTGTTTTTGCAGGGTGGTGATGTGATATGGCCATAATGTGATAATGAATATGTATGAGATGATCATTATTGTATTGTGGCAACCGGCAGGAGCCTTATGGTTGTCTTTAAATTTCATGTTGAGTAGTATTTCAAAGTAGTTGTAATAGTTGCTACATGGAGGACAATCATGAAGACGGCGCCATTGACCTTGGTGCTACGCCGACGATGATGGAGATCATGCTCTTTGATGATGGAGGATCATGTCCGTGCTTTGGAGATGAAGATCAAAGGCGCAAAGACAAAAGAGCCATATCATA
Source organism: Lolium multiflorum (assembly GCA_030979885.1). Taxonomy (NCBI): domain Eukaryota; kingdom Viridiplantae; phylum Streptophyta; class Magnoliopsida; order Poales; family Poaceae; genus Lolium; species Lolium multiflorum. Next base: position 89,943,590 of record CM061748.1, read on the forward strand.
TCACATATGAATTGCATGTGATGTTAATCCTTTTTATGCATCTTATATTGCTTAGATCGCGACGGTAGCATTATAAGATGATCCCTCTCACTAAATATCAAGATAATAAAGTGTTCATCCTTAGTATGCACCGTTGCTAAGACTTGTCGTTTCGAAGCATCTCGTGATGATCGGGTGTGATAGATTCTACATGTGCATACAACGGGTACAAGCCAGTTTTGTACACGCGGGTACTAAGGTTGCCTTGACGAGCCTAGCATGTACAGACATGGTCTCGGAACACGGGATACCGAAAGGTAGAGCATGAGTCATATGATTGATATGATGAACACTTGGGTGTTCGCCATTGAAATTACATCTTGTTCGTGATGATCGGGCTTGGTGTGGTGGATTTGGTTCGTGTGATCACTAAGACAATGCGAGGGATATTGTTTTGAGTGGGAGTTCACCTAGTTTTAATTTTGTCAAATTAAAATTTGAACTCAATTTGTCATAAACCTAATCTAAACTATTGCAAATAATTGTTGTAGATCATGGCGTCCCCATCAATCAATTTTAACCAGTTCCTAGAGAAAGAAAAGCTTAAAAGCAATGGTAGCAACTTCACCGACTGGTTCCGTCATGTGAGGATCTTCCTCAATGGCGGAAATCTGCAATATGTGCTTGATGCACCGCTAGGTTCCACACCACCTCCTGTAGTATCCGAGGAAGAAAAGAATGTTTTCGAAGCTCGGGCTAAAGTGTACTCTCAAGTTCAGTGTGCCATCCTATGCAGCCTAGAGGCAGAGCTCCAAAAGCGTTTTGAGCACCACGACCCTTGTGATATGATGCGTGAGCTCAAAGTTATCTTTGAAACTCATGCGGCCGTGGAAAGCTATGAGGCCTCGAAGCAGTTCTTTGGCTGCATGATGGAAGAGGGCAGCTCCGTTAGTGAGCACATGTTCGCCATGTCCGGACATGCGAGGAAGCTCAGTGACTTGGGGATTGTGATCCCTAACCAGCTGGGTATTCATCGTGTTCTCCAATCACTGCCACCAAGTTACAAGAACTTCGTGATGAACTACAATATGCAGAACATGAATAAGGAGTTACCTGAACTCTTCTCCATGCTGAAATCTGCTGAGGTTGAGATCAGAAAGAGCACCAAGTGTTGATGGTCAATAAGACCACCAAGTTCAAGAAGCAGGGCAAACCCAAGAAGGACCTCAAGAAGGGTGGCAAGAAAGCTGCCACTCATCCTGAGAAGCCTAAGGGTGGCCCTAAACCTGATTGCTATTACTGCAATGGGAAGGGGCTGGAAGCGGAATTGCTCCAAGTATCTGGCTGATCTGAAGAGCGGCCTTGTCAAGAAGAAGAAAGGTATATCTGATATACATGTTATAGATGTTTATCTCACTGGTTCTCGTACTAGTGCCTGGGTATTTGATACTGGTTCGGTTGCTCACATTTGTAACTCGAAACAGGAACTACGGAATAAACGAAGCCTAGCGAGGGACGAGGTGACGATGCGCGTTGGAAATGGATCCAAGGTCGATGTGATCGCTGTCGGCACGCTCCCTCTACATCTACCATCGGGATTAGTTTTAGACCTTAATAATTGTTATTTGGTGCCTGCGTTGAGCATGAACATTATATCTGGATCGTGTTTAATGCAAGACGGTTATTCATTCAAGTCTGAGAATAATGGTTGTTCTATTTTTATGAATAATATCTTTTATGGTCATGCACCTGAGAAGAATGGTTTATTTCTATTAAATCTCGATAGTAGCGATACACATGTTCATAACATTGATGCTAAGCGAATTAAATTGAATGATAATTCTACTTATATGTGGCACTGTCGTCTTGGTCATATTGGAGTGAAACGCATGAAGAAACTCCATTCCGATGGATTACTTGAGTCACTTGACTTTGAGTCACTTGACAGATGCGAAGCATGTCTAATGGGAAAAATGACTAAGACTCCATTCTCTGGTATTATGGAGCGAGCTACAGACTTATTGGAAATCATACATACCGATGTGTGCGGACCAATGAGTGTAGCCTCGCGTGGTTATCGTTATGTTCTAACCTTCACAGATGATCTGAGTAGATATGGGTATATCTATTTCATGAAACATAAATCCGAGACTTTCCAGAAGTTCAAGGAATTCCAAAGTGAAGTAGAAAATCAACGTAACAAGAAGATCAAGTTTTTGCGTTCTGATCGCGGAGGCGAATATCCGAGTTATGAGTTTGGCATGCATTTGAAGAAATGCGGAATACTTTCAATTGACACCGCCGGGAACACCACAGCGCAATGGTGTGTCCGAACGTCGTAATCGAACTCTCTTAGATATGGTTCGTTCTATGATGTCTCTTACTGATTTGCCTTTATCATTTTGGGGTCATGCATTAGAGACAGCTGCATTCACTTTAAATAGGGCACCATCGAAATCCGTTGCAACGACACCGTATGAATTATGGTTTAATAAGAAACCTAAGTTGTCGTTCCTTAAAGTTTGGGGTTGCGAAGCCTATGTAAAAAAGTTACAACCGGACAAGCTAGAACCCAAAGCGAGAAATGCGTCTTCATAGGATACCCTAAGGAAACTATAGGGTATACTTTCTATCACAGATCCGAAGGCAAAATCTTTGTTGCTAAGAACGGAACCTTTCTTGAGAAAGAGTTTCTCACTAAAGAAGTGACTGGAAGAAAAGTAGAACTCGACGAGGTTACTGAACCTTCTCTCGTTGATCAGAGTAGCGCAGTACCGGAAGATGTTCCTGTGCCGCTCGCACCGGTAACAGAGGAAGCTAATGATAATGATCATGAAACTTTGAGCGAAGTAGCTACTGAACCTCGCAGGTCGACAAGGGAACGTACCACTCCTGATTGGTATGATCCTTGTCTAAATCTCATGATTGTGGACAACAATGATGAGGACCCTGCGACGTATGAAGAAGCGATGATGAGCCCAGATTCCAACAAATGGCAAGAAGCCATGAAATCCGAAATGGGATCCATGTATGATAACAAAGTATGGACTTTGGTAGATCTACCTGATAGCCGCAAGGCTGTTGAGAATAAATGGATCTTCAAGAGAAAAACAGATGCTGATGGTAATGTTACTGTCTATAAAGCTCGACTTGTCGCAAAGGGTTTCCGACAAATTCAAGGTGTTGACTACGATGAGACTTTCTCACCGTAGCGAAGCTAAAGTCTGTGAGGATTTTGTTAGCAATAGCTGCATTTTTCGATTATGAGATTTGGCAGATGGATGTCAAAACGGCGTTCCTTAATGGTGACATTGAGGAAGAGTTGTATATGGTACAACCCAAAGGTTTTGTCGATCCTAAAAATGCTGACATGGTATGCAAACTTCAGCGTTCCATTTATGGACTGAAGCAAGCATCCAGGAGTTGGAACCGACGCTTTGATAAGGTGATCAAAGACTTCGGGTTTATACAACCATGGAGAGGCTTGTATTTACAAGAAAGTGAGTGGGAGCTCTGTAGCATTCCTGATATTATATGTAGATGACATATTATTGATTGGGAATGATATAGAACTATTAAGCAGTGTAAAAGGTTATTTGAATAAGTGTTTTTCAATGAAGGACCTTGGTGAAGCAGCGTACATTTTAGGCATCAAGATTTATCGAGATAGATCAAGACGCCTAATAGGGCTTTCACAGAGTACATACCTGGACAAGATTCTAAAGAAGTTTAGAATGGATGAAAGTAAGAAAGGATTCTTACCGATGTTGCCAGGTAAGGTCTTGAGCAAGACTCAAGGTCCAGCTACGACAGAAGAAAGAGAATCAGATCCCCTATGCCTCGGCAGTAGGCTCTATCATGTATGCCATGCTGTGTACTAGACCGGATATAGCACATGTTGTTAGTTTGACTAGCAGATATCAAAGTGATCCAGGAATGGAACACTGGACAGCGGTCAAGAATATCCTGAAGTACTTGAAAAGAACTAAGGATATGTTTCTTTGTTATGGCGGTGACCAAGAGCTCGTTGTAACAAGTTACACCGATGCAAGTTGGAACACTGATCCTGATGACTCTAAGTCTCAATCTGGGTACGTGTTTATATTGAATGGTGCTGCAGTAAGCTGGTGCAGCTCCAAGCAGCACGGTGGCGAAGTCTTCAACAGAATCGGAATAGATAGCGGCTTCGGAGGCTTCATCGGAAGCGGTATGGATGAAGAGGTTCATTGTTGAGCTCGGTGTGGTTCCTAGTGCATTGGACCCACTAGTCATTTATTGTGACAACATGGGTGCCATCGCCAATGCACAAGAACCAAGGTCACACAAGAAGTTGAAGCATATCAAGCTGCGTTTTCATTCGATTCGCGAGTACATCGAAGATGGAGAAGTAAAGATTTGCAAAGTACACACTGATCTGAATGTAGCAGCTCCGTTGACTAAAGCTCTCTCCTAGGTCAAAGCATGACCAACACCGAATGCCATGGGTGTTAGGTACCTTACAATGTAATCTAGATTATTGACTCTAGTGCAAGTGGGAGACTGTTGGAGATATGCCCAAGAGGCAATAATAAATTGGTTATTATATATCTTTGTGTTTATGATAAATGTTTATATACCATGCTATAATTGTATTGACCGAAACATTGATACATGTGTGTTATGTAAACAACAAGAAGTCCCTAGTAAAGCCTCTTGTATAACTAGCTTGTTGATTAATAGATGATCATCGTTTCGTGATCATGAACATTGGATGTTATTAATGACAAGGTTATATCATTGTGTGAATGATGTAATGGACACACCCAATTAAGCGTAGCATAAGATCACGTCATTAAGTTCATTTGCTATAAGCTTTCGATACATAGTTACCAAGTCCTTTCGACCATGAGATCATATAAATCAGTTATGCCGGGGGTACTTTGATTACATCAAACGCCACCGTAAATGGGTGGTTATAAAGATGGGATTAGGTATCCGGAAAGTATGAGCTTGAGGCATATGGATCAACAGTGGGATTTGTCCATCCCGATGACGGATAGATATACTGGCCCTCTCGGTGGAATGTCGTCTAAATGGCTTGCAAGCATATGAATGGTTCATAAGAGACCACATACCACGGTACGAGTAAAGAGTACTTGTCGGAGACGAGGTTGAACAAGGTATCGAGATACGATGATCAAACCTCGGACAAGTAATATATCGCGAGACAAAGGGAATCGGTATCGTATGTAAATGGTTCATTCGATCACATTGTTCATCGTTGAATATGTAGGAGTCATTACGGATCTCCAGGTCCCGCTGATGATTATTGGTCGGAGAGGCGTCTCGATCATGTCTGCACATTCTCGAACCGTAGGGTGACACACTTAAGGTTGCGATGTTGCTAGGGGTAATTTCGGGATTAAATAAATAGTTTTGGAGAGTTACGGAATTGTTCCGGGAAGATGATTAATGATTTATTAATTAATTGAATTAGTAAATATTAATATTAATTTATTTAGTAGAAATAAATGTGGGGCTAAAAGTAGTCTATAAGTAGTTTTGCTAATGGGCCAATTAAGTAGCTCATGTAGACAAACTATCAAAGAAAAGAGCAAAAGGAGAAAGAAAAAAAAAAAGGGCAAGGCCCGGCAGTGGGCCGACCGGCCGGCCGGCCACACGCAAGGAAAGGCAAAGTGTTTTGCCTGTGCACGCCTAGGAAAGGAATCGGCCGTGTGCTGTTTGTGCAAGAAAAGGAAACTGTTTTGCTTTTTGCCTTGCACATTACAGATTGGATCGATCCGATCGATCGTTTTGACGTGGCTTCCACGCTGAAACGTCCGCCGCCTTACACGCCTATAAAAAGAGCACGCGGCCGGCTCAAATATTCAGATTTTTGTTCCGCGGTCGTTTGCTCCGTTTGCTCCACCTTTTGCCTAGTTTCTTCCACCCAACGCGAATAGGCGAAGCCCTGTCCGCGCAAACTCTCCACCACCACCACGCCGTCGTGCTGCTGGACTAGATCCCATCTACCACATCTCCCCGCTTGCTGGAACAAAGAGGAGGTGTCTTCATCGAGCTGTACGTGTGACCGAGTACGGAGGTGCTGCCCGATTGTGGCACCGTCAAGATCAAGATCTTCTACGCGCTTTTGCAAGCGGCAAGTGATCGACTACATCCACCCCGAGATCTAATCTCGTTTCCGCTTAGCGATCTACAAGGGTATGTAGATCCAATCCGTCTCGTTGCTACCGTCTACTAGATTAGATCTTGGCTTGGTTTTCGTTCTTGCGGTAGGAAATTTTTTTTGTTTTCTATGCTACGAATCCCATCATTTACGACTCAATCAAAAAAGCCATGAAAAACTCGAGTCACCGTGGCTAGGACCATACATCGTCACAGAAGTAATAGAAGGAGGAGCATACAGAATCAAAGACAAGAAGACAGGGATCGACGAGCCAAATCCCTGGAACGTGGCACAGCTCAGGCGTTTCTACGCCTAGATGTCGAAAATATAGTCCTCCTTTGTAAAGCTACAATGTACTGAAACGCCCGCGAGTTTTCAGACGCACTCTTTTCCTTTTTCGGGGCACCGAGTGGGGCCGGAAAGGTTTTTAATGAGGCGGGCTCGCGGTGCTGCAATATAATAAAGATAGTGGAATTATATATCTTTTTCTCGACAGGATCAGGGGATTCCCCCTAAAAGATACAATATATATATACACACATTGTCGATGAACGCAAAAAGAAGCATCCTGCCTTGGTAGAAAAATACCTCGCCAAAGCAAAAAGAGATATCGACAAAATAGTGATCAACAAAAAGACTCGGGGGCTTACACCCACAAAAATAGTATACAGTGTATATTATCTTGCCTTGGTTTAAAAACCTCGCATTATACAAATACAGCGAATAGCCACCGAAAATACTCGGGGGCTAGACAAATATAGAAATATGCTGTTTGCTTCACAATAGAATCATAATCATGATTTACACAGGAGAATTATCTACCAAAGGAAAATAATCAGTCTTGATTCAATATATCATCAAGGGTCACTCTGTTTTCTTCAGGAGCAGCGCCAAGAAAATCAGCATAATGACCATCGGCAAAAAAGTCGGCATCCATCCGAAGAAGATCTTCAATCATTTCTTCGGCTATAGGAGAAACCTTCGTGTTAATACGATCGATACCAACTTTTCGGCGCCGTACCTTCTCGTGAACTTTCTCAACAACTTGGGTCAGATCAAGTTTTGAGTGGCAGATCTGAAGCATTATAAGGGCAAATCTGGCGCCAGCTACCAGTTGAGCTCTGACAAAGTGATGGATCCTGTGGGCATCCTTGAACTTCTCCATTAACTCGGGAAGAGTTTTTGGTTGAATGTTCCGAGGAAACATAGAGTTATAAACCATAGAGAGGGTCTTGGTACAGAAGTCAAGATACCCGCGAACCTGAAGCGCGCGATCTTGAAACCTCACGATTTGGCGAGTCCGTTCAGGCGTGCCCCAAAAAGTCGACCCATGTTCACGTGCAAGCCGAAGAAGGACATTGGAACGAGCCTCGACACGTTCATTTTCAGTTGCAGTATCCAAAAAAGCACCTATTGTTTCATAAAACAAGTCAGAGGGGAGTAAAGAGGCAAGCAGCAAAGGAAAAGAAGAAGCAAGGCGAAGACAATGAAACTTACCCGCCATATCCAAGCTAGCATCTATTAGTAGTTGGAGCATAGAATTTTCTCGAGACGTAGCTGCAGCAGCTTCAGCAACAGCAGCGTCCTTCTCAGTCATGGCATCTTGAGCTTGTTGGAGCGCAATTTTCTCCCTTTGAGAAGATTCTCGAGACTGCTCCATAAGTATAAGCGACTGCTTCTTCACGGACTGGAGTTGTACTCGAAGTTCTTTCAATTCCTCTGTCAGATCCATACTCGAAGAATCATCAAGGTTAACAGGGACAGAAGACTTCTTCGAAAGGGACGAAGGAAAAACTTCGGGAGGACCAGGAATTGACGAATAATTGTCAAAAATCAACTGAAAAATAGAAAAACGTCGACATCAATCATTGAGACAAAGTTCGACTTCCATTCATTCTTGTAGTATATACATGTCTATTACAAAAGAAGGACCTCTACAAGACCTAATCATCGCCAGGAGCATTACGCGACAGTACCAAAAGGAGGAGGTAAACTAAAACAAAGCAAAAGAATATGAAACTAGACCTCCGGCCTTGATGAGCTGGGAGTCGAGGGTGGCTTGATCCCGAGATATGCCAAGATTTTCTTCGTGTTGGGTTTGGCTGCCTTAATCAGCGACCTCCACCTCGACTGCTCTATTTGATTGGTGTCGCCAACCTTCATCCAATCAATAGTTTGTTGGCTGTCAGCAACCAGGGCAACAGTGCTTTCGACAGCAACCTTCATGTTTTCTTGGCGCATTTTCAGTCCAAGGTCTTCTGATGAATTGAAGCTCTTGGCGAGGTTAAGGAAAGTTGCGGGTTCCTCTTTCTTTGGGAAAAAATAAGGAAAAAGCCGCGACAACCCTGCTTTGGCCTGATCAATGCCTTCGCGTGCCTCTGATCCATGAACCTCGAGGAATGAAAGGGCGTCAAGAAGAGGATCATTGGCGGGTTCTTCAAGTTGAAACTCTTGAGCTGTTCTAGCTGTCAAAAAAAAACTTATTGAGCAACAAACGAGCGCAGAGAAGGAAATACAAAAAATAATAAGTGGTACTTACCGACGAAGCGGCGACTTTGTGTCCTTAAGCGCTTAAGGATCGCCTCTTCGCGAGCAGATTGGGCAGCTATGTGATCGCTCAGTGAAGTTTCAGCGGTGTGAAGCCTTTTTCTAAGATCTTCGACACCAGCAGCGTCAGCCTTGGCCTTGTCAGCTTCTGCTCTAGCTTCAGTAGCATCCAATTCGGCCTTTTTGCGAGCCTTTTCACTATGCTCTAATTGTTGAGCAAGTGTGTTGGCACGTTCATTGGCCTCCGCCAGTTTTTCTGGCAAAGAAGAAAAATATAGTTAAAAACTTCGACAACAAAGGAGCAAAAGGGCAGAGGCAAAAAGAAGTAGCAAAACATTACCTTCAGTTTTATTAGCATATTCACGGTACCCAACAAATTGGGCACCGATGCGAAGAAGATCCTTGATCATAGGCTGTTAAAAAAAAGAGGACAAAGAGAAAATGGGGGTATGAGAAAAATATGATGATACACAGAAGTAAACAGAGAAAACATAAACAATGACAAAAAAGTGAAGAACTTACATCCTCCATGAGAAGGTTCGAGGAGCTACTCAATTGGAGAGTAGGTTCCGCGATAATCTCCGTCCTTGCCCTTTTCGGTGAAGAGGCTCGGGGGCTTGACGGAGGAGTCGCAGTGCCGACATTTTGTCGAGGAGGCGACGTTTCTTCCCCTTCGACTGGCGTTTCCGAGGCGACTAATGTATGTGACGTACTCGTTCGAGTAGCCACATCAACAGTTGGTACCACTTCTTCATCATCACTACGAGTACAAGTCGACAATATAAAGGCAAGATAGACAAAATATCTTCAAAGTACATAAAAAAAACAGGGAGATGGTACTTACGAACTGATGAGAGTTCGAGGTATGGATCATAAGACTTCGGATGAGAAGGAACAGCTTCTTCGGGTTTGGAGGTGCCGGAAGCTTCGGCGTCATCCCTTTTCCTTTTGTTCTTTGGGGAAACAGCAGGAGGAAGGGATTGCGTCGACTCGCTGGCTTCAGATTCAACTTCCTTTTCATGGGAAGCCGCAGATTTGTGAGAACCTGCGACTTCACTTTCATGAAGAGAAGAACCTTGATTGTCTTCGGCAACGATAGCTTGTTCTTCGACTTCTCCATCCTCAGGAAGGGGAGGAAGAGAAGCCATAGTAGGATGGTTCTGCAAAAAATAGCGACAAAAGAAAAATTAGCGAGATATCAATACAGTGAGATGCAGGGAACATTTGGAACAAGATAAAAATTCGAGAAGACAAAATACCTCGGGGAGAGGATTGGTGGAGCTGTATGGTTCCACGCGGCAGGAGGAAGGAACAGGATCTTTCTTGTTTAAACGGGAAATTCTTCGAATCAGCTTCTCCAAGTCCTTTGCAGAAAGATCACTGGAGAGCCTATTGGCGTCGTTTCCACCAGCATATGTCCAAAGGGGATTTTTGCGAGCCTGAAGAGGCTGCACTCTAATTCTAAGAAAGTAGGCAGTGATTTGAACACCAGATAGCTCTTTGCCTCGAGTATTTTGAAGCTGACGAATACGAGACATAAGTGCTTCTGTCGCCTTTTTCTCTTCTTCGGAAGCTTCAGCATCCCAGGAGCGGCGGCGCTGAATTTTGGCATTTCCGTCGAAGGGGATTATGTTGTGTTCCACAGAGTTGGCACTTTCTTCGTGAATGTAGAGCCACTTTTTGCGCCACCCTTGGACAGAATCGGGAAATTTGACGTCGAAGTAATCAACGTCAGTTCGGACACAGATAACAACGCCGCCTATGTTATAAGTGGCATTGCGGGAGGCATTGCGGCGGAGAAGGAAAATACGTTTCCAAAGAGCCCAGTTAGGAGGGATTCCAAGGAAACATTCGCACAGCGTGATAAAAATGGAAATGTGGAGGATGGAATTGGGGGTCAATTGGTGCAGTTGAATCCCATAAACAAAAAGAAGGCCGCGGAGGAAATCGTGAATTGGGGCAGAAAGGCCGCGGATGAGGTGATCAACGAAACTAACCCGGTACTCCATTGGAGGGTTGGGATAGCTTTCTTCGCTGGGAAAGCGGATGGCATCTTCTTTCTTCATCAGGCCAAGCTTCTTCATCATGTTGAGGTCTTGGTTGGAGATTTTAGATCTCTCCCATTCAAGATCTTCGGCGGCCATCTCGGATTCTGGAGTACTGTGGCGCGTGAGTCGCGTGCGCGGTGGCATCAATGTCACTGGAAAAGCAATGCTCGAACGTGCGGAAGATTGAAGAGAATTGGGCGCAGGGGAAGTTTTTGCAAAGAGGAACAGATGTGCGGCGCAAGCGAAGGAGTGAACCGAGGTTGAAGAAAGGTTTATATAGGAATCAGGCGAAGCATTGCACCGTTAGATGGAAAAAGTGTGAAGGAGATGATAGCCACGTGGAGACGAGGGTAAAAATGTATTTTTACATCGACGAGGTTACAGAACGTGCCAGAAAAAGGGGAGAACATGTGTCCCCCACTTGCACGACGTGTCCGACAGAACAGGAATTGGGACCCACAAGGCAGCGAAACAAGTGATAATGGTCAGTTTCCAAAATAGAAATCGTGGCTATCATCAGCAATGACGTCGTCAAGATAAAAGAAAAATTCGACTGCGAGTTTTCAAGAGTTTATCGACAACGCAAGGTTATCTCGGGAGCCTTTGATCAAATACAAGTTTTTGCCCAAATGCTCGGGGGCTACTTTGGAAAAATAGAAAATTTCGAGTATGACAAGATAGAAAAGCGAGAGCCTATGACCAAATGCAAGCATTTGTTCATAGCCTCGGGGGCTACTCCCATCGGGAGCGCTGGTCGCGCACCCGATAAATATAAAACTGTCGAGAAAGATTATAAATAGAGCGGCAACGGATACTAATCTGTGGAGCCTACACCCAAGCACAAGTTCTTGGATGTAGCCTCGGGGGCTACTCCCATCGGGAACGCTGTTCGCGTGCCCGATGAATTTTAAACAGAAGTGAGTATATTTCGAGTTACACAGATAACTCTACATATACTCCCATCGGGAAGACAAAATAAGTCATCAAATATGACTCGATAAAATGTGCTATTCCAAAGGCGAAAAGCACTCGACAATATATTCTCAGAACGCCAAAGTTGCGATCAATTTCGCCGCAAATTTGCGAAGGTAAGACCCCAGATCCGTTCTGCTGGGCGTGGCATCGCCAAAGACTGCGCTCTGCTACTTTTATCCGTATCAACAGATACGAAGAAAAATCCTAACGGGCGCGTTAGGTACCCGATAAATTTGACTGGGACTCGACAGAATGGTAAGACCTTAAGCGGCACCTGTCGAAGTTTACACCAGTATCCCGAGATCATGTCCAGAGACGTGATCTTGAAGTAGGTTTTTGCGGATTGCCACTAGAGCAGTTAACTAGTACCTGATCCGTTAGATGAACTAGCCCCAACTACCATTATCCCTGTACAATATAGAATTTTATGTGAAGAAGCATAAATAAAAGCTCTCGAATAAATATAAACAGTCGAGATTTCCCTTGACTCTACGATTCAAGCAAAATCTTGGGGGCTACTGACATAGGCATCCCAAATGGGCTTGCCGAAGATAGTACCCGGAGTTTACTGAAGGCCCACTATCCGAAGAATAAGAAGATTCGGGAGTCCAAGATATATTAAGGAAAGCTAGAGTTGTAATAGAAGTGTTATTTGTAATCTGGCGGGATGAGTTAGAAACCGTCCCGGACTCTGTAACTTGTACAAAACGAAACCCTCGGCTCCACCTCCTATATAAGGGGGAGTCGAGGGACAAAGAAAGGATCGAATCTACTGTCAACATAACCCTAGTTTTCATAATCGTCGAGTACTTTTCGCCTAAACCTTCGAGATCTACTTGCCCTCTACTTCTAGCAAAACCCTAGTCTACAATTTGTAGGCATTGACAAGTTAATCCTTTGTCAGGGGGTGAATAGGCAATTACAAACTCTTGCGGATTTGTCTTGTAAGAATGCGGAATTAAACTAATGTTTAGTTTACAAGCACAAACCCTAAATATGCTAAGCTCAACTAAGTGTAACAATGGCAACTAGAGCTAAGCAAGATAGGCACAAGATATATGTAGCACAAGTGATAGCAAGATATATGTACTTCAAGCACGATGGCTATCACAAGGAAAGAGAGCTCGGGTATAGAAATAACCGAGGCACGCGGAGACGAGGATGTATTCCCGTGTTCCCTTGCTTTGCAACAAGGTACGTCACGTTTGGAGGAGTGGAGGTCCCACGAAGGATTCCCCGCGCCACGAAGGCTCACCCTATTCTCCGAACCACACCCACGAAGGATAATGACCCTTTCCTTATGGTTAGCTTTTCCTCCGCTCCGGAGATGGCAAGCTCCACAACCACTTCACAAGCTCCACGAAGGAGAAGCCCGGGCCTCTTCACAATCTTCTTGAAGAGATCACCGGAGCACCAACCGCCAAGCCAACTAGGAGGTTTCCCTCCAAGAGTAACAAGCTCACGGTCTCTCACTCGAACTAATCGTGGTGGAGAGCTCAATACACTATGCAATGATGCAAAGCAAGAACACTAGAGGTGTTCAAATCCTTCACTCTCAAATCCCACCCAAGCAACAAATGCTAAGATGAGATTGGAGAGGAAGAACAATGGGGAAAGTCAACAAAAGACTCCAAGATCTAGATCCCAAGAGTTCCCCTCACTTAGAGGAGAAATGGATTGGTGGAGGTTGTAGATCTAGATCTCCTCTCTTAGATCCCTCAAGAATGAGCAAGAATCATGGGGGGAATCAAGAGAGAGAGCAAGTTCTTCAAAGGCAACAATGGAGGAGAGAGAATGGAAGAACTAACTCAGCCCAAGGTGGAAGAAGGGCTATTTATAGCCCAAGAGCAAATATAACCGTTGGGGAAAAGTTGGGCTGAGTCAACCATCGGAGAGGCCGGTCAACCGGGCCTGGGACCGGGCCGTCCGGTTCAGGATCCGGTCAGACCGGGCCACTGACCGGGCCATCCGGTCCACAGACCGGTCGACCGGGCTAGTGACCGGACCAAGCTGAAAAGCTTACTGGATAGTGCCCGGATGGCACCGGTCAGGGCCGGTTTGAACCGGGCCATCCGGTCAGGCCGTCACGCCGGGATAGAAAGGGTCAGCAGGAAAACATGTTTTGCTAAAACTGTGATAACTTTTGTGTCCGGACCGCGATTGACATGAAACCAATTTTGTTGGAAAGATAACGACGAATAGAACCCCAACAAAAACTGGAAATATGGAGACTCCTCACAGGATATTTTTAGATGTTTTTAGAGAGGGAGTCTCCCACCGTCAAGAAACGGTGAAGGCGTCCAAACTCGAAAACGCAATAGAAGATGCATGCGGATTCCGTTTTCGATGAACTTGGGCTTGTTGTAAAGCTAGCAACAAGCTCAAGAACTTCTCACAGAGAAACACCAAGAAGCAATAGGGATATGCAAAGTATGCAAAGGATTGAGCTCCCTAAGACGATGCGATCAAGTTACCCAACCGAAAGCCCCTCTTGATAGTGCGGCTATCTATCCTATAATCCGGTCTCCCAACAACCACCTTGAGACCGGTAAAAGGAAAACCTAGCAAGGCCATACCTTTGCCTTGCGCATCCCGCTTGATCTTGATGATAGCTCTTCAAGCTCCACACAAGCCGGAATGCCTCAACTTGATCATCGTTGCTTCGTGAAGACTCACAAATGCTCCCCCATACACTATGATGGGAAAGCTCCATTGATGCACATCTTCACATGTCCATTATCACCAAATGGACGGCAAGCTTCAAGCATATGATCATCTTGAGATGCTCAACTTGAACTTGCCCAACTCAACCTTGTATCTTCTCATACTCTATCATAGTATCTTGAGGTGTATATAAAGAATTCTTCACTTGGAATCAAACTCTCAAGATCTTGATCATTCATTGCTTATCACATAAGATAGAGCATGGCTAATATTGAGTTCCACATAAGAACTCCATCTTCGTTTCTTCTTCTTGATCATATCACATATATATCGTCAAATCGATGATCTTGATGCCAATACACAAGGTGTATCTTTATCTTCATGGCATCCATGCTTGAATCCAACACATGGAATACAAGTAGTACCTATGGAATATTCCTTCATATAAACTCAATGAAAACATTAGTCCATAGGGGTTGTCATTAATTACCAAAACCACACATAGGGGCAATGTACCCTTACAATAGGTGCCAGTGCAAATGACTCTGACTTTTTTTACAGTGATTTTGATGCAGAATATGGAGATGATGATTTGATTGTGGATAATGTTGACACAGACTTGAATGGAGAGGGTTTTCATTGTTGAGAGACGATGGTGCTCAATTAGATGACAGAGACCTTAATTTGAGAAAAACTCAAGGTACAATATAACACCCACGGTAATTTGTATGGAGAGAAAAATGTTGCTCCAAGTAAAGAGCAGAAATCTTCGCTCTAAATAATGTAACATAAGTCACAAATCAAGCTATACCTAGCAAACATTATCGCCATGTTACTTTTCGAATGAAATTTTACCTCTTAAGTGTTAGAGAACCAACAGACGATGCACTGGTTACGAGGCAAAAATGACTACATATATCCAACATAGATCAATTATAACAATAATCATATGTAAGAAAATAAAATATGACACATAAAGCATCCACTATAACGAAAGGCAAATACTAGAAATTTCTTAACCATACCAGCGTATAGTAGGTCTTTGAATAGTCTCAGTTTCTAATAGTACAAAGGAAAAGCGTATGGAACAATATATATACCTATAGGTTGCACAATAGAAGATGATGTGACACGCAGCTCAAACCTATGGGTGGTTACTTGTTTGTATGGAGATGGAATCAATGTTTTCTATCAAAAGCTTAGGTTTATAAATTGACTGATTGTAACATCCCAAGTTTTCAATAAAAGAAACAAGAGAGAGATTCCAAGAACCCAAAAATTAGAGTCAACAAAAACTTTTTCTCATCATATAGGGCTATGCATATAGATCACCTTATTAATTATTTTGAGTGTGCAATTGCCATGATGCTTGCTTATGTGTTTACCTTTGCTCTAAAAACACCCACCATGATCTCTTGATCATCCAAATACAAAGAAAAATAAAAGAGAAAAGAAAATATAAAAATCCATTTCAACACACACATAAGGCTTAGGCCATTTTTACAAATCTTTGATCTAGACCATTTTGGTTTGCACCATTGGGTGTAAATGGATACTAAACACATATTAACAACTTTGGAAACAATCAAACACCATTCAAATCAAATTTGAATCAATTATGAGCTCACATGTGATTATGGTCATATGGGACACTTTTAGCCTGATGCTCACTTTGAGCCCCTGGTTTGTGAGATTTCACTTCTACACTTTGCCCACTCTTTGCACCTCATCCAAGACAACAACATGGTGAACATTTTTGCCCAAAACCATCACCCCAAATTCTGTCTCTATTTCAAATGACAAGCAAGCAAAGTGGAGACTTTTAATCAAAGTGAAGATCATATGCAAAATGGGTTTTTTGCATTTCAATTCCATTTTGATCACCACCACCACTACTATGCTCCAATTAATATATGGTTACAATCCACCAAAAATATTTTCAAAATTCAAATATTATTTTCTTGCGGGCATTTCATCGAACACCTTGCAGGTAGGAGTAGAATTGAAGCCCATGCTGATTTTTCACATTGGACCAAGTCCACTCGGCTCACACTCCTAGAGCCCCCTCTCACTTCACCACACTAGTGCCACCACTTGCCAAGCACTGGAAATGACTCAACTTGAGCCATTGCATCCATGTCGTGGCATGGCAAGCCACTCTCATACCATCACACTCTCTGGTCACTTGGCCCGCACCACCATGCCCTCTCTCTTCCTCTCACTCACCCTGGACCTGCCCACCCTTTGACTCGACGAAACCTCCGCAGGGAGACGCTGGAACACGCGCGCCTGGCGCCCGAACACGCCCATGCCACGCCGTAGGCGCGCATGGCGCCAACCTGGGACGCGCCAGAGCGTGACGACGCCCACTGCCTCGCATCACCTCAGCCCTTCCACTCACCGCCAGTCGACGCACGGCACCACCCTGACGCTCCTGGACACGGCCACTTGCCCGCGGGAACACTGCAGCCGACGATCGCGTCCACGACCGTCCGCCATGACCTGCGCGCTCCCGTCAAGCTCATTGTCGCGTCCGTCCCTCTTTTTCCCCGCAATCAAGCTCGACAGCACCGCCATGACATCGCCTGCACGCGAGCATCATCGCCAGTACCCCTGCAACCCCCTACCGCCGACGCCATGGCTGACCTCACTTGAGCTCCCCGGCCACCTCCCTCTGCTATAAAAGGAGGACTCCTCCTCTCAAATTGAGCACACCACTCTTCTCTCCTCCTCACACCGCCCCTCCTCGACCTCTCCAGTTGCTCGATTAGCCACCCCACGGCCCCAATTGCAAGATCATCGCCGCCGCCAGTACACGGAGTTCGCCGGAGAAGGAGGCCACCCTAGGACATGCCGCTGCTACCAGGGAGGTCCTCGTCTTCGACAACACCGCCGCGCACACTTCCGACGCGCCCTCCGACCCCCTACTGCCGCCGCCCGTAAGTGCCAGTCTCGCCGGAGACGACGACCCCTCTGGGGCTGTGCGATCCTCCTCTAATCGCACGACCAGTATTTCACTACCGTTTCGCTGGCCACCACCCACGCGGACCCCATGCTGTCGGGCGGCCCGCTGCGCTGGATGCAATCTGGCCGGCCCACCTTTTCTCCCCGTGCAGCCCAATCGTTTTCCCGCCAGCCCACCTAGTTCAAATTCGAATTTTTAAAATAGATGGAATATGCAATCTGTTGCCAACTTTAAAATTTAATAGGGACAAATCTACTTAGCCAAATTTTACAAATTTTATATATTTGGAAAGCTTAGGATTTTATCTACACAATGCCACTGGTTTGAACCCTAGATCTATTATAGAATTAAAGTGAGAAAATAAACAAGGCAGGGACTTTTCTGCCTTAGAAGAATTATTAAAAATCAACCACAAATGCTTTTAAGTTAATTCCAACTCCTATAAATCACATTACACTTGTACTAATTGTTTTTGCAAAAATATGCCATGCTTACTTTGAATGATCATGGCCTAGTTTAATTAAAGGACTATATGGCTATTTCTAGTCAAAGATATTGTCCAAAAATATTGATAAATCATATGGGATTATTTCTCTCATTTAAATCTTGTCATGAACAATCCAAAATGAGGTAGAGACTCTGGTCATATAGGTCTCATATGGATTGTTGATGATATTAAATATTTACCATGCTAGGATTAAATTGTATGAGGTGCTAGATCTCATTTAAATCATTTTCTTAAATGATAAGTATGAAGAGGTTGACTTTGGTCAACCTAGGTCATATATTATTCATGATAGAAATTAAATCTTAATAAGATAATGAGAGGAAATTATTTTTCTAAATAAATAAAAATAACACCTAAGTTAATATGAGAGGAAATTATTTTTCTTAAATAAGAAAAACACATCCACCAACTTAATAGTAATGTGTGATGCTAGTTAAGTTGTGTAAATCATGTGTGTGCTTAGTTTAGTAAATAAGTTTGGTATGATGATTGTGTACCCCGTATTCGTATTTTAGACGCTAGTACCGAGGAGTATCCGGAGGAGGAGGAGGTCTACTTACAAGGAGAAGAAGATCCCTTTGATCAATTCCCCAACCAAGGTAAGCTAATACTCTTGCAAAGTGCCAAACTCACCATGAGCAAGGCATCACCCATTTACTTTATGTTCATGAGCCTACTTCCCAGCTTTATTTCCAAGCTTTATTTACCGTTGTTTTATCAAAGTACTTTTTGATTCATGATTCAATGGGGTTAATGTTAGATTAGTACAAGAGTATCAAAGTTAGCCTAGAAGCAAAGCAAAGTACTTAGCACCCCTCATACCTAGATGCTAGTGCTAAATTAAAAATGACTACTCTAGATGGGAACATGTGTGGTGAAATGATGATGATGAAAACTATGGAATGAATTTTGAAGGTGAATATGACCAAGAGAAGATAGTGATTTTTGATTAAAACTAATATTGGTTTGGATGCGATACCTTTCCAATTCTTGAGTACCCCCACAATACCTGATTATGGGTAAGGGCTTAACTAGAAATTTATGTATCTTAGTATGGGTTCCCTCTGAACACACATCATAGGGGTTATGCCGAGGCTGCCTCCGTTGTTGAGAAATGATGTGAATTGAGGTGAATTGTACGGCCAAGCCCTGTGCAGTTCCCAGGTTGACAGTTGGTCTTCACTGGGAGGCCAAGCTCATGGGGAGAGGTGCTCATACTAGGGTTAGTAAATGAAAGGTTATGGTTGATGATCCGCGTACTGTGTTACGATGATTCGGGGTAATCCCGACGGATGGAATCAAATGTTGTGGCACAAGTGTGCAACCTCTGCAGAGTGTAAACCTATTCGAATAGCCGTGTCCACGGTTACGGACGGTTGGAAAGGCCATACAGTTTCCAGTGTTAGATCTTGAAAATATTGAAAGGTGAATGGTGACTTTGACTTGAATCACAACAGAGTTGTGGGAATGACACTAATGTTCCCACTTGAGTTAGTTAGCACATGAATAAGTCTTTAGCAAATAATTGTGAACTAAAATTGGCTTTATGCAAAGAAACTAGAGCTTAGCACCCCTTACTAGAATTGCTAGCACTTACACTAGTATTAGTTTGCGAGTACTTAAAGTACTCACGGCTGTGTCCCTGGCTATTCAAATGGCCAGACTATGAAGAGGAGCAGCGTACGAGGAGGACGGTCAGCAGGACGTCTACAACCACTAGGAGTCTGCTGACGTCAAGCGTTGGCCTGTGGACTATAGAGTCCCTTTATCTTTACGCTTCCGCTATGAACTTATGTTTGTTCGTTGATCAGTTCGTTGATCCATAGATCAACTATTCGTGTAATATGGATCATGTGATTCCAAATTGTAAGACATTATGGTTTGTAATGAATGATGACTGTGATACTTAACTATTATGCCTCGCAACAACAATATTCCTGGGATTGCGATGTATGACATAATAGGCATCCGGACTTCAAAATCCGGGTGTTGACAAGTTGGTATCAGAGCCATTGTTTGACCTTAGGAGACCCTAGTCTAGAATGGACGTTCTGACAAAGTTAGTTTCACAAAAACAAAGGAAATGAATATTTGCAAAAAAGATTATACCCCTCTTTTCCTTGAGATCTTTACAAAAATAATATGTCATGCTCTTCCTTATAAAAGTACTTAAAATTTTGACACACTTGCTTCAACTTACTCATCCAATTCACTTTCAGATGGAGCCGACCAACGTGAAGTTTTACCAGCTCGGGAACGGCGGGGACTTGATCTTCGAGAGGGATCTCGACGGTCTGTCGAACGCCTTGGGCGCCCCCACCCCGAGTTTCACGGAGTTGAGGTCAACGACCAGCACGGAGGGAGCTTCAGTGGATTATCACCGCTGACTTGAGGGGCAAGGTGGAGCCTCCCACTTCTGAGAGGATCCTCTTTTCCTTCAGGGAAAGCTGGCTGGACGGACTCGCTCGTGCCCTTCAGGAGGGACTTGCGCGTCTGTGCGGACAGAACGTGGTAGCTGTGCTCGCGTCTCGCTTTGCTCACCATGCAAGGCGTGATGCCCTTGGAGTACCCATGCAGGTACCGATGCACCCCCAGCTGAGGCACCATGTGGACCATCTGGACTACATGCGCCAGACCAGAAGGAGCTGGATAACTCCCGTGGTTATGCGAACCAGACTCACTTTGCACTGACTCAGCATGGTGAGGCCATCAGGATGCTCAACCGAGACCGCAAGTCACTCCGCTTGCAGCGTGCCAAGAAGGATGCTACCATAGTGCGCCTTCGCGCCAAGATATCAGCCTTGGAGATCACCGTCAAGGCCCAGGAGGACCAGCGAGAGAGATTGAGGAGGACGATGGAGGCATCGACCTTCAGGGAGGAGAAGCCTTCAGTGACGACGACTTCGAGGAGGAGGAGGACCCCGAGGAGGTGGACTACGAGTTCCTGGAGGCCGCCGAGGATGAGATCATCCCCATCGATGTGGACGTCGATGTTGAGGAGTAGTTGCACTAGCTTCACTTATGTAGGTGTGAGTTGTATCCCGCCCCATGTATCGTAGCTTGGAGAAGAAGGGTTCTTAAAACCCTTAGTGTGTTAGCTTGTAATGTGTGTTGTTTGTTATGAATGAATGTTTGTGTGTTATATGCATCATCAAAAGACTTCAAGTTTTAAGTTTTAAAACCGACCCAAAACAAGCCATAGAAAATTCCCTCTCGTCTCATGATCTATCTACATGTTCAGATGGCTCGTCCGCATCGCAACGCGAACCCAGATGCTATGATGCAACGCTACAGACACGATGGAAGACAGGAGACAGAGCTGAACGTCAAGCTAGCATAGCAGCACCGCAACAACTAGCCAACAACCATCATGGCCATGGGAACCATGATCACCCAGGGTCCAAACTCAAAAATTTCCAAAATACCAACCCACCTGTCTTCAGCAAAGAGCCTTTAGATGCAGATGATTGGCTGCAAACCATGGAAAACAATTTGGAAGTAGCTGGAGTGGATGAGAATGAGAAGGTGATGTTTGCTACGTACTATCTCGCAGGACCAGCAAGAGCTTGGTGGACCAGCACCGTGCCATGAACGCAGGACAGATGATGACTTGGGCTGAATTCAAGCTCAAGTTCGGCAAGTATCATGTACCACCGGGTTTGATCAAGAAGATGAGGGATGAATTCCGTGAACGAAGCAAGGATGGATGTCGGTGGTAGAATACCGCGACGGGTTCCTCACCCTGTCAAGGTACGCCCCGATGAAACCGACACCAGAAAAGGAAGGAGAGATTCTGATAGTGCCACAACGAGATGCAGACAGTACTAGTCAACATCCCCTTTGTCGACTGATGTCTACGGGTGCTTCTATTCTTGTAGACAGTGTTGGGCCTCCAAGAGCAGAGGTTTGTAGAACAGCAAGTTTTCCCTTAAGTGGATCACCCAAGGTTTATCGAACTCGGGGAGGAAGAGGTCAAAGATATCCCTCTCAAGCAACCCTGCAACCACAAAGCAAGAAGTCTCTTGTGTCCCCAACACACCTAATACACTTGTCAGATGTATAGGTGCACTAGTTCGGCGAAGAGATAGTAAAACACAGGTGGTATAGATGGTGGTAATATTGAAGAAAGTAAAGATGCAGTAAAACGATAAAAGCGGCGCCAGAAAATAGCTTGCTGGCGTGGGAAGCAATTCTTTGTGGGGGAAACAAGGCCTAGGGATCATACTTTCACTAGTGGACACTCTCAACATTGATCACATAATAAATAAGTTCTCTTTCCTTTGTGCTACATATACTCTTGTTAGATGATGAACACCACTAATTGTGTAGGATTACACGAACCCTCAATGCCGGAGTTAACAAGCGCCACAACATTCGATATTCATGTTTAAGTAACCTTAGAGTATAATAGATCTTTGCAAAATAGACCAAGTACTAACATAGCATGCACACTGTCACCATCACACTATGAAGGAGGCATAAATCACATCAATACTATCATAGCGATAATCAACTCCATAACCTACAAGAGATTATGATCATAATCTACGACAAGAACTACACGATGCACACACTGTCACCATTACACCATGCAGGAGGAATAGACTACTTTAATAACATCACATGAGTAGCACATAGATAAATAGTGATACAAAACACATTGCAATCATAAAGGGATATAAATAAGCACTTCACTACGCCATTCATAACAGTGAATAAGTATTCTGTGAAATATAGCCTAAGAGACCCACACGGTGCACACACTGTCACCTTTACACACGTGGGACAAGGAGTCTCCGGAGATCACATAAGTAAAACCCACTTGACTAGCATAATGACATCTAGATTACAAGCATCATCATATGAATCTCAATCATGTAAGGCAGCTCATGAGATTATTGTATTGAAGTACATGGAAGAGATGAACCACATAGCTACCGGTACAGCCCCGAGCCTCGATGGAGAACTACTCCCTCCTCATGGGAGCGGCAGTGATGAAGATGGCGGTGGAGATGGCAGCGGTGTCGATGGAGAAGCCTTAGGCACTTCCCCGTCCCGGCGGCGTGCCGGACAGAGACTCCTGTCCCCTAGATCTTGGCTTCGCGATGGCGGCGGCTCTGGAACTTTTCTCGTACCGTGGCTTATTCGTATCGTGTTTTAGGTCAGGGACCTTTATATAGGCGAAAGGGGAGCCTCGGAGGGGGTCTGGGGCCACAGACACTAGGGCGCGCGCCCCTCTGGGCGCGCCGCCACCATGTGTGGGCCCCCGTGGCCCCTCTCTGGCTCTCGGGTGTTCCGGAAGCTTCGTGGAAAAATAGGATCTTGGCGTTGATTTCGTCCAATTCCGAGAATATTTCCTTACTAGGATTTCGAAACCATAAACAAGAACAGAACTGGCACTTCGGCATCTCGTCAATAGGTTAGTTCCGGAAAACGCATAAATATGACATATAATGTGTATAAAACATGTAGGTATCATCAATAAAGTAGCATGGAACATAAGAAATTATAGATACGTTTGAGACGTATCAAGCATCCCCAAGCTTAGTTCCTACTCGTCCTCGAGTAGGTAAACGATAACAATGATAATTTCTTAAGTGACATGCCATCATAACCTTGATCATACTATTGTAAGCATATGTAATGAATGCAGCGATCAAAAACAATGGTAATGACATGAGTAAACAAATGAATCATAAAGCAAAGACTTTTCATGAATAGTACTTTCAAGACAAGCATCAATAAGTCTTGCATAAGAGTTAACTCATAAAGCAATAATTCAAAGTAAAAGGTATTGAAGCAACACAAAGGAAGATTAAGTTTCAGCGGTTGCTTTCAACTTATAACATGTATATCTCATGGATATTGTCAATGTAAAGTAATATAACAAGTGCAATATGCAAGTATGTAGGAATCAATGCACAGTTCACACAAGTGTTTGCTTCTTGAGGTGGAGAGAGATAGGTGAAGTGACTCAACATAAAAGTAAAATAAAGGTCCTTCAAAGAGGAAAGCATCGATTGCTATATTTGTGCTAGAGCTTTTATTTTGAAAACATGAAGAGAGCATAAAAGTAAAATTTTGAGAGGTGTTTGTTGTTGTCAACGAATGGTAGTGGGCACTCTAACTACCTCATCAACCAGACTTTCAAGAGCGGCTCCCATGAAGGACGTTATCTCTACCAGCAAGGTAGATCATCCCTCTTCTCTTTTGTTTACACATGTACTTTAGTTTAGTTTTTCTTTATTTATGGATGACACTCCTCCCAACCTTTTGCTTACACAAGCCATGGCTAACCGAATCCTCGGGTGCCTTCCAACATTCACATACCATGGAGGAGTGTCTATTTGCAAAATTAAGTTGCTTACTGATGAATCAGAGCAAAACATGTGAAGAGAATTATTAATGAAAGTTAATTAATTGGGGCTGGGAACCCCATTGCCAGCTCTTTTTGCAAAATTATTGGATAAGCGGATGTGCCACTAGTCCATTGTGAAAGTCTGTCAAAAGTAAATGACAAGATCGAAAGATAAAACACCACATACTTCCTCATGAGCTATAAAACATTGACACAAATAAGAGGTAATAAATTTTGAATTATTTAAAGGTAGCACTCAAGCAATTTACTTTGGAATGGCGGAGAAATACCATGTAGTAGGTAGGTATGGTGGACACAAATGGCATAGTGGTTGGCTCAAGGATTTTGGATGCATGAGAAGTATTCCCTCTCGATACAAGGTTTAGGCTAGCAAGGTTATTTGAAACAAACACAAGGATGAACCGGTGCAGCAAAACTCACATAAAAGACATATTGTAAACCACTACAAGAAAAGTTCTGATAGACAACGTCTCAAAATCGTCCGCTAAGGGGTATTTTTCGTCGCCTATGGGCCTAACCCGACGATATGGGTTCTGTTGTGGAAACTGCGTCAGGCAAAGTCCAACGACGATTTTTTCGGTCCGTCGCGCCTTCCGCCACGGAAAATCGGACCGTTGCGGAAGTGTTTTCGGGAGCCCGTTGACTGCGACGTCATGCAAACTGACACGTGGCGACGCCGTTAACTGGTTAACGGCGTTAACCGGCTTGGTAGATGGTAGGCCCACACGAGGCCTGCCACGTCTTAAGCGGGCCGGGCCAGATGACATAGTTTGACCGGTCAACTATATAGCTGGGCTGGTCCATTAGTTACGTGGGCCGGGCCTAACCTCTAAGGTTGACTGGTCAAAACTTAAATGGGCCGGCCCATTTAACATGTGGGGTCCACCTTACGACAATGGGCCGGCCCAAAAGCAAGTGGGTCGGGCCAAAACACAGGTGGGTCCCACTTTCTGTTAAAAGCCGGCCCATTTAGTGTGTGGGGACCACCATATAGCAAGTGGGCGGCCCAACAAGCTAGTGGGCCGGGCCAAAAACACATGGTGGGTCCCACTATCCGTTAAAGGGCCGGCCCATTTAGTACGTGGGGTCCACCATATAGCAAGTGGGCGGCCCAACAAAATAGTGGGCCGGGCCAAAAACACGCGGGTCCCACTTTCCGATAAAGGGCGGCCCATTTAGTGTGTGGGGCCCACCATATAGCCTGGGGCCCCCAAGATTGGGCGGGCCAAAAACACAGGTGGGTCCCACATTCCTGTTAATGGGCCGGCCCATTTGGTATGTGGGGTCCACCATATAGAAAGTGGGCCGGCCCAACAAGATAGTGGGCCGGGCCAAAAACAAGGTGGGTCCCACCTTCCACTTAAAGGGCCGGCCCATTTACCATGTGGGACCACCATAGAGCAAGTGGGCCGGCCCAACAAGATAGTGGGCCGGCCCAATAAGCAAGGTGGGCCCCACTTTCCTGTTAAAGGGCCGGCCCATCTAGTATGTGGGGTCCACAATTTAGCAAGTGGGCCGGCCCAACAAGATATTGGGCGGGCCAAAAACACAGGTGGGTCCCACTTTCCTCTTAAAGGGCCGGCCCATTTATTATGTGGGGTCCTCCAAAAAGCAAATGGGCTGGCCCAACTAATTAGTGGGCCGGCCCAGTAGTTGGTGGGGTCCACCTTAAAGCAAGTGGGCCAGCCCAATTAGTGTGTGGGGTCCACCGTAAATCAAATGGGCTGGCCCAAGAAGTAAGTGGGCCAGCCCGTTTAGTTGCTGTTTATATGCCGGCATAATATGCGCTTTAGGATTTTGCGGGCAGGCACATATGTGATTTCGCTTAATTGGGCCGTTTAAGGGATGGGAATTCGTGATTTAGATACTGAGAATATTTACGCAGCATTGATTTCTGTCGGATAGCCTCACTTACCACAAGCACCAAAGAAAAAATGCGCGAAAGAACTATAAAAACTAACTAAATATTACATCAGCTGCAAGGCATTGAAAAAAATATTACAGAACCCAGAGAAATTGAATGGTAATTAAACCTAGCAATACAATGAAGCGATCCGGCAATCTTTTAAGTTGTCCATGCAGCACCTATATCTGAAACAAAGACATTACAAGTTAAGACAACAACAATGGAAAGGCAAAGACACTACAATATTGTTTGGCAAAGAATTTGGAACTCATCATTTCGTCGTTATAACAAGATCATTGTAATGCGCACAATAAGCAAACAAAGAGTGCATGCCGCATACCAACAGCCAATATAACAGAGCATGTTAGAATGAAACAGCAGACTTACTACTGTCGAGTCCCATGCAAACCAACATGTTCAGGGAGTACAAAATTGGCATGAACAACATAGTAGCAGGCTATAAATTTTGTAACAACGACTGAGCAAGATGAAGTTATGATGGCTACATCTACAGAGCAGGGAATGTAAACCAAAAATAGAAGTTACGATGGCAAAAGCTAAAGAGGAGGGAATGTGAACCAACATGTGCCAAGTGCAATTACTTCACTTTGGCCGTGAACTAAATAATACTCCTGAACTTATAGTGAAGGGGATGCAAATCAAGATGTTTCGGGATATAAACTTGTAATGAGCAACACATGGAGGATAGTTAATGCTGGAGCTTAGGATGGACCAGATACAGAATATAGTGGGATCACCTGTGAACTTGTATAAGAGGGAATGCAAACCAATATGTTCAGCTTTCCATATGTGAGCGTCATGCCAAGTCAGAGAAACAAGTCAATAATGCAGCTTTTGAAGAACAAGATGGCACGCAAAATTATTATCTAGTAGTATGACAAGTTTATTTGTACTACAGGCTAGATAGCAGAGTGATAGCATGCCAAACTAAGTCCTTACTTTGTTAGCTTACAATGAACTAGATACAAAACAATGGCATCACCTGTAGTACAGGGAATGCAAGCCAACATGTTCATGGAGTAAAAAATTGGCACAAACAACATAGTAGCAGGCCATAATTTTTGTAACAACGACTGAGCAAGATAAAGTTATGATGGCTAGATCTACAGAGCAGGGAATGTAAACCAAATATAGAAGTTACGATGCCAAAAGCTATAGAGCAGGGAATGCGAACCAACATGTGCAATTACTTAAAATTGGCCATGAACTAAATAATAGCAGGATGTTACTATAATACCTACAGTATAATTTTTGTAACAACGA
This sequence comes from Lolium multiflorum, assembly GCA_030979885.1. Lineage (NCBI taxonomy): Eukaryota > Viridiplantae > Streptophyta > Magnoliopsida > Poales > Poaceae > Lolium > Lolium multiflorum. Next base: position 89,971,011 of record CM061748.1, read on the forward strand.
CTGAGCAAGATAGAAGTTATGATGGCTACATCTACAGAGCAGGGAATGCAAACCAAAATGTTCAATCGCTTAAAGTTAGCAATGAAGTAGAAAATAGCAACGTGTTACGGTCATAGCTAGGAATGAACTAAAAGAGCTTCAGACAAACAAGCATCTGAACCCAGAACATGGCGCTAAAACAAGGGACTTACATTAGGAGAAGCACTCTGTGGGAGTCACAGCAGATCTTCCTGGGGTTGATAGATCCGGTGATGAAGTACGCTACATGTGCTACTTGGGGTTGGAGAGACGGCCATTACACTTCATGGTTACTCATCTCATCTGCAAAAACGTAACGGCGCGTCGTTAGCACAAACAGGTTCCCCCAAGATTAAACAAGAACTTGCAGGCAAGCAATAGAAAAGCGACAGTAGAAGAGTTTAGATCATGCACTGCGCCGGTGAAGCAGATCCGGTTCATGCACAGCGGTGTCGGTGAGCAAGATCCGATGCGGTGGACGACGGATCCGGCGAAGCGGCTCCGGCGGGGTGGACGATACCGCAGCTGAAGCGACTGCGGTAGACTGCTGGATGAGCATATGGTTTCGAGGTTCGGCGGGGATGATCCGGTCCGGTTGATGACGGCGTCGATGAAGCGGCTCCGGCAGGCAGCCGGATGACGAGGATCGCGAGGGCTCGGGTAGGCCAGGGAAGTCCGGCGGGGATGTTCCGGTGCGGTGGTCGTGGAGGTGGTAGAGAGAGGGACTTGAGAAGTTCCGGTGGGTGGTCTCAGATGAGAGACTGAAGGAAATGTATTTTTTTTGGGAGGGTTTCCGGGCTAGGGAGGTGGTGATCGAAAAAATGACGGGCAAACCCCTCACCAACCGACTTTGCTGTCATCTCCACAGGGGTAGAATGGGAATTTGGAAGCGTGTGAAATTTTTGTATTTTGTGGGCGGGAAGTTTTGCCGCTATGAGATTTTGAATTTCGCTAAGGTACAAGTATAATGATAAAAAATTGTGACACCGTACTAGTACCTCTGTTCATGGCCGAGTGCAAAATCAAATCATCATCACGTTGAATATAGGTCACTACCATGATCATGATCTATCTTCTTAATCCCATTCAAAAATGCGTTTGAAATATTTCAGGATTGGTGGGAGATTTTGCCGCCCGACAGAGATTAAATTAAACCACACGTTCGACAATTCAAACTTGAGACCTTGGCTATGATACCATTTAAGTTCGAACTGATTCAAAAAAGGCTAGGCAATTAATTTATATAACATCCACAGGAACAACTACCAAGTTGATCCCAACCGCAGATAAATGCATCCACCAACAAAAGTCTGAACGGTGCCTTAATCTAAGGAAACATTTCACAAGACCAATGTACTCACTATGTTAGTGTTCATCTCCAATTATCTATGGCATTTTCTTAGTCTTTGGGAGATTATAACGAACTTGATTGGCCTCGTGCAGTAGGGCATCACATGCTTCTAATCTCGATCTCAACATGTCAACTTTTGTTCTTAGCATAGCTGTTGCAACTCGTTCTACTTGGAGTTGTTCCTCCAAAACTTGAGCAGAGAAAGACTTGGACTTGGGCTTCAAAACCCAGCATTTCGCAGGAAAGAGTTTTTGGTGATATCTTTATCTTTCCCGGGTTTTGCCATCTCAAATTTCATATTAGCCAGACAAGTTTTGAGTTGTGTAAAAAGAAAAGTTATTACAGAGAAAAATGCAGATGGTAGATTTAATGTGTACGAACTACTTTTAATCATACAAGTTGACATGCCTGACTATAATAAGGACCATCTATCTTGCTAGCAGGCATAATTATTAATGGGCTACCATGTACGGGAACCGTATCCTCTAACGTGAAGGAGCTAAGTCAGGAAAAATAAAGAAGCAAAGTCAGGCTTCTGTAGCATAAGTACAAGGTTATGCACTGTCTTTAACTAATAAAGGTGATTACTGTAGATGTTTAAAAACTAAACTAAATTTTATTACACCATAATTTTCTCTGCATGTAATTACTTCAAATGCAAGACACAAGTTTGTATTGTGCAAATTAATTTAAATTATTTGGATTTTAGACATATGGTTTGGGGGAAGGAAAGTTAGAGTACTGTAGCTTCTCTAACTTTTCACCTTCAAGTTAGAGTACTGTAGCTTCTCTAACTTTTCACCCATGTACGTAGTCCTTCCAAGAAACAGCCGTTATTGCATTACGAGCAGAAAACAGTTCACACGTGCGCTCAGATTCAAATTTTCAGCATGCAGTCGATTTATGGTTTAATTGAAGTACACATCAGGATATTATTTCACACAAAATACAGCAGCCACATGGAACATATCTAATTTTAGTACAACAACAAAATTTGCAATTATTACAGACCACGAAATTTTGAACGAAATTTTGAGCAGTAATTAGTTACAGCATTGGCATCAGCAGTCCACTTGACTGAACAACAGAATCAAAGTTTATTTAGACACCTTCAATTCCCAGACACATCACAACTGGCTTACCATGACAAGTGCATAGGAGATTCTTTAGAACATTTTCTGTCAAAGTTTGCCTATTTTTCAATTCATGTATCTCTTGGCGTGTCTTGGCAATTAATTCATCAGCATCTTTGTTTTCCCGCCCAAATATATCAACTGCCTCTTGGAGTGCATCCCCGAAATCTCTTTGTGCCGGATTAAGTTGACCAATAGATACCATGGGCCTATGCGAGCAATATGCACTCTCACTGCTGCTTTGTGAAACATCAATACTTGAGGCATTGGCCCTTGCTTCTGGCATTGTAGCTTTATTTGAAGCCTGAAATTTAGATAAAACAAGTTACAACATCATATGATGCAATAAAAGACCTCCAATTTCAAGAACATCATTGAGCTGATATAACACAACAAGCAATCAAAAATAGAGCCTCGTACATCTATTTCTTCTGGAATGGTTGGTGTACCGGACTCAGTGGACCAATGAGAGCACGTGCCACTGTCACTGTTGCTCTGTGAAATGACCGCAACACTTGATAAATGGGTTGTCCCTACTGACATTACAGCTTTGTTTGCAGGCTGAAACTAAGACAAAACAAGTTAAAATGCAATACAATACAAGGCAAACAAACAACATTGTTGACATAATTTTGAAAGAACCATGGGCAGATACAACAAAGAAACCAGTTAAGCCACATGCCTCTTAGAACAAACCAAACTAGATCATGGCGATGATGTATACAATGAACCAAGCAACTAGACATCATGTGCCCAATAACGAAGCCAGGTCACTGCACAGAAGAAATCTAGCAAATAGCCAAATACAGTCAAAAGATGTGCATGTTGGATTTGATACTATTAGGAAAATAATGTATGATTGATTTAAGCATGACTCAGATAGTGCCTTCGACATCGCAGAAGGTCAATGCAACAATTAATTGTATGGCTTGTATGAAGTGCCATAACATTTAAATTAAGCATAACGAGGCATTGCTTAATCTGAGAACTGAGTGCTAGCTCAGTGGCAAGGCTTGCGAGTGCGCAGCCAGCCCACCCGGGTTCGAGTCCCAACAGGACCGAATTAAACGGGGTGTTATCTAGCGCGTATAAATTCGCTGCTAGAGAGGTCTCATCATCTATCTCACAACGTATAGACAAGGGAGGGAATCTTCCTACGTTGGTCAACGTTTAGGCAATGCTTAATCTTGAATTCATGATCAAACTCAAACAAAAAAGGGCATATAACAAGTAGCACCATGTGCATCATGTATAATAGATTACTAGAAACTGAATGAAGCAATTGAACATGGAGCGTATTATATAAACAGCCAGATCATTTGAATATGGATATACCACATCATGTCAATGGGACTCAGAAAAACAAAGCTAGACATTTAAACAAGTAATATAACTATTTTTTTCACCATGTTTCAAGTAGAATAGGAAGCTAGGTTAGGAATAAAGCAATCATGTTTCAAGTAGAATAGGAAGCTAGGTTAGGAATAAAGCAATAAAAAAACACAAAGTGCATCATTTCAGCTAGGATCATTTCTATCAAACTTCATGCACTAGCCATGGAACAACAGGCAAACTCAATGAAGCAACAGGCAAAAAATTAACATAATAGAATTTCAGGACTTGTATTAACATAGCCAAATCATGTAACTTATACCCAGGCATGCCGGATGCCAGATGGGTCAAAGGCAGTGTGCAATGTTCCATATGGTCATTGTTTATATTTTATTAGATTCCATTAGGCAACTTAGGTAGTGCAACATACAGAAAATGATGCAATTGAACTATGCACAGGAGGTAAATTAACATTCCAAAAAAAAACAGGGAACTTACGTGAGCTTTTTTTTGAGTCACACGGACCTCATCGGGTACTTGGACAGAAGAACCTGGTGCCTCACTGTTTCTCCTCTGCATGAAGGAGAGGCCAATTGTAAACAGAAACAGGTCCAAGATATAGAAGTTTGCATTAAGCAATATACAAAAAACAGCAGGTACTTACATGATTATAGGCGAGCTTTACTCTACGTTTATGAGTGTAAGATGTGCCTGCTGCACGTGTAATAATAACAAACAGTTACGAGTCACGGCTTTGCTATAATTAAATTGACACCAAATAGTAGTAGAAGCATTATGACGTGCATAAACATGTAATACAGGATCGCAGAAAGATATCAAACATGATGTAACTAGAGCAGTAGCCTACGGCCAAATAGTGAGAAATTGTAATCGTGTCAATTGTGGACTTGTATAGCCTACCCCAACTTGTTTGGGAATAAAGGCTTTGTTGTTGTTGTTGTCAATCGTGGACATGTAGAGCATTCAACGGCTCATGATTGGTGGCTCATATTTTGTAGAGTTTCAGCGAATGGGTGGGTTAGGTTACTCAGACCACCACACTGTGTATTTATATCATCTGAGTTAGGGTTACAATACTACTGGACATGGGCCTCTATGGGCCTCACACTGGATACAATATTACTACAGCGCTACTACTAAACTCACTCATGGTCCAACACACCCCCTCAAGATGATCATGGGTAAACAACCATGGCCATCTTGCAACAACAACATGACACATATGACAACTACCAGTAATGAACATTCAGCATAACTCCTAGGATACATGACAGCATTGCACTTTCCATCATCTTGTCATCTCGATTCATCTCTTCATCAGCAGCGAAGATATCCAGCTTCAACCATCTGGGATACGCACAACTCCTAACCATACACGTCCTCAACAACCCCGGCTGCCTCACCACACAAGTTCCGCAGAACCATCCACACTCGCCTCAATGTCCTCAGCCTCTCTTCTCCACTCTGCCCGGCCACCTCTTCCGTCTCTCCCACAAACCCCCAGCCAACTCCTGCCTCAACCATCCACTCCTCAAGCACCCATGCCTATCCCCCGGTCAGGCCTCAACCAGTCTCACCTCAGGCACGCATGCCTTTCCCCTGGACATATCCACAACCATCACCATCACCACTAAACCGCAGCCTCATCAACTCCATCACGACTCAACCGCAGCCTCATCAACTCCATCACCACATATCCTCACAGCCTCACATCTCCATTTTCTCCTCACTTCCACTCGGATGGCGCCTCGTCTGCGCGCCCTGGCCAACCTGGCGTACCGCACCTGGCCACATCGACCGGCTCGCGCTGGTCAACGTCCAGCACCAACCTCCGGCTCCGCCCTGCGCTCAAAGGCTCGCCCCACTCCGCACGCCTCCAACTTCTGCCCCTCACACGGATCCAGATCTCTCTGCCACGGATTCACTTCCTCTTCTCTCCTTTCTAAACCAAAACGATCTTCACCCTCTTCTTTCTCCCCGCGCGAGCAGCCGCCGATCTCACACAGCTCACATCGCTGTGTGTGATAGCCGCAACCCACGCAGAGCACCTGATGCGGCCTCCCGCCGCCTGGATTTCTACATCTCAACGGTGGGTTTTGTGATCAAAGGAAGAACTTGTTTGGTACTGTTTGTGGCGGCTAGCAGGAAGGAAACCTAGGCTCTGATACCATGTAGAGTTTCAGCGAATGGGTGGGTTTGGTCACGGAAAAACATACTTATGCGTCGTGTTTAAACCTAAAGGATGAGGTGGTTATCAACGAAAGCACTTGTAAGTTAGAAATATAGCACGAATTCAGAAATACAGTCAGCTGCAATACTCCTAACAGAACAAAACGCGCAGGGATGTCTGGTTACCTATTTCTGGGCGGCGTTTAGACGTGTTCCGCGTTCTTACGGGTGACGTGGAGGTCGGCGAGGGGACTGCTGTTGCGGTGGGTGCCGGGGAAGCAGATCTTGGGGGGTCGGAGAAGGACATGCTGGGCGGTCGATGAAGTGTTCAGCGCGCCGGCCGAACTAGAAGGTCGGTGAAGCAGATGATGTGCAGTGCACGGTGGCGTCGGTGTCGGCGAAGCTGGTCAGGTGCGGTGGTCGATAGAGTCGGCGAACGAGATACGGTGCGGTGGACGCCGGAGTAGGTGCGGATCAAGCGGATAGGGCAGCCTCGGGGTTTGAAGCCGTGGCAGCTTGAACGGCGAAGTGCGGCGGCCGGGAAGATCTGGAGGTAGGCAAGAGGGGCGGTTTCTCTGAGGGCTTGCGGGCGAAACTAGGGCGAAGCTGGGCGATAGAGGAGTAGAAGGGAATTTCGCAGTCCTTCTTTTGAGGAAAAAAATATTCGCAGATCTGAAACTTTGCGGCGCGAGATATTTGGGCGTTGGCGGGGAATTTTACCGCTCGATGATATTAAATTTTGGCTGCAGTAGGTTTTTTTTTAGAGTATGTAATAATAATAAATAGTAGGCCCTACTAGTACTGTACGTCTGTTCAGGAATCCAAGGGGGTAGAGGTAGAGGTATAGATATATAGACAATATAGAGATATAAGAAATGGCGGGGGCTAGCGGAAATGCACTTTGCCTCATAGGAGCATATGCTCCCATTATGTGAATCCATATTTCAAAGTGTCAAAAAATTCTAAACTAAAATTTTACATGTATATCTAGACATTTTATGTTGGTACACAAGTTTTCTCACAAAAAAATTATGTGGCTCCTATAAAAAAGACAAATTTTGATGTTGTAACACGACTACGTACAGTATATTTTTTGCCTTTTTTTACACGCCACACAAAATGTCGTTTTTCCACGAAAACTTGTGAACGAACATATGATGTCACAATGTATACCAAAAAAATTAACATTTATATAATTTTTTTAATCATTTTCTATAATTGGTGCATATGCACGCGTGTGCCAAAACGCCACCTCCGCAGGCTAGGAGTTTCTAAACTTCTTATGGCACATCAAATAAAATGTTGTTCAAACAATAATAATAATGTGCTTATGATTGTTACTCCCTTCCACCATGAATAAAGTCCACATCGGTTTCGTGTCAAACTTTGACTCGAGATTTAGGTACCCACATGATAGTGCTAGTATCATAGCTAGTATCATACACATTGGTCCCACAAAAATGTTGATGTGGCAGCTAATTAAGTAGGAGAGAGGAGATTAGTGTAACATAGGTAGATACTGTATCATAGCGCAAACAACGAGAAAACTTAATGCTAAACAAATCTTGTACACAAATTTGCATTGAGATTCTAAAAAATAATAAATGTAGCATTACTATGATACTACTCCATGATACTACCCACTATAGAAATAGTATGACCAGCCTAATTTTATGACATCCGCAAAATATACCATTGGAAAGTTCATCGAAACAAGCATCCGATGATATAGTTTTGAATGACATGCAACTCATAATTGGCGGGCCCAAGTATTAGTCTAAGTTTGCCTCTGAAAACAAATTGGCATTGTACTCTAGGACAAAGGGAGACTACTCGCAATGGCAATATCATAAGTAGTATCATGCACTACATGCATGCAAAATGTTGATGTGTCATATCAGTTAATGATGAAAGAGACGATAGTGGTATCATAGGTAGATATCGTATCATATCATGTAGAACTAGAAAAATTACTGCCAAACAAATCTTGTACACACTTTTGTATTGAGATTCTACAAATCCCTAAATACATGTAACATATTATACTACTACATGATGATACTATGGACTGTGAAAATAATATCGTACATTAGTATCATATGTATGATACTATTATATGATACTCCCCATTGTGACTAGTCTAATAATAACAATAGTACTCAAATTTGTCTTGTCCCTCGGGTGTTTAGAAGTATATGTTCGGTCCCTCACGTATTTAAGAATTATGTTTGGCCCCTCAACTCTAATGTGGTCAAAATTGAGCACTTGAACACTTAGTTAGGTCTAGCAATGATAAAAACTTGATTGGTCTGTTTATTATTTGTTATGTGGCACGGCGGCAAAGCATTTTGCTAAATCTCAAGCACACATAGTTGGGGTCCATTAGAGGGACTAATTAAATCAAAGTACAATGGATTATAAAAGCAGGTTTTATCATTGATTAGCTTTGCAACGGCCTATCAACTGTAAGTGTTGCATGTGTTCTAAAGAACTATGTTCATCGTCACAGATCAAGAGGAGTACGCAGTGGAGGACGCACAAAACAACCGTAGGCCAGGTGGGCACACCTTACTAATTTTCTTTTTTCCACTTTATATGTGATAATTTTTTACATAATTAATTAACTAAAACATTTTAAAATAGGGTGGGCCATTCAACCCAAACACCATGTTGCGTACGTCGCTGAGGGTAAGGGGTTTCATCTTCGTTCTATGGTATGAGTATGTAATGCGCGTGATACTCATCGAAGACAATATATATAGCAGACATCACATCAGATGAGCCTATGGATAAAAATGGGCCAAATCATATCTACTAGTGCACAAATGAAGTTAAAAATAGGTCAACCTTCATTAAACCGATACTACTTAAAAGACCATTGTTTGACCTAAGTAAGCGTATATATGAGGTCAGTAATACTAGTCACAATGCATAGTATCATATATAAAAGTATGGTGTGTATGATACAATTAATACTACATGTTACTATGTCAACGATGCATGGTATCATGTACTAGTATCATAATCTTCTTATATTAATTGATTTGTAGAATCTCAATGCAGATCTATGTACAAGATTATTTAACATTAAATTTTCTAGTACTACGTGCTATGATACGGTATCTACCTATGATATTATAATCCTCTCTCTCATCTTTAATTGCAGTGCCACATCAGCTTTTTTGCAAGCATGAGATGCATGATAGTGTACTACCTATGATACTCCCATTGTGGGTAGTCTAAGGGGGCAATGTAAGACCTAATTAAGTGTTTGAGGTTAGTTATGGACCGCTGTTATACCTAATTGTGTTTGAGGTTAGTTAGGGACCTTATTATACATAATTAAGTGTTAGAGGTGAGTTCAAATAATAATATATAGTTGGGGTCTAAAGTTCACCAACGTATGCAACACACGAGCTGCCAAATGTGTACTTAATTAACCCTATTAGGAAAACACAAGATTATCTCATTCAACAAAATATTAGGAAAGTGTATCACAATTGTATTTATCCCTTATCTCTCTCATGTTAACCGAGACAAGAGTTCGTTCTAGGTCAGCTCTACGACAATTAGCGTCGCAAGGGTGGTAACATAGGTGTGCAGTTGCGAAAGTTTTTTCCCAAGTTATCGACTTCCTCAATCCACACTTAATATTTGTGCATGCGGGCCTAAGTATATGGTACTACTTAGTTCTATTCCTAGTATATATGTTGGGTGACTTAGAAAAATCATACTTCGTACATGATTCCTTCGAAAATCCTTTAGGGCTTCTTTGATTCATATTAGGTTGGTATAAGATAATAGGATTTAGATCTTATAGGAATATTTCCTACACTAGTAGTTTGATTCATATGAACATATCCAATAGGAAATAATCCTATAGGAATCATCAAGTAGTGCAAATCCTAGTATAGGATTAAATATTTGGTCCTACCTCATGGAAAAATTCATTTGGCGCAATCAAACGCAACTCATCTTATTATAGGATTTAACTACACATGTCATCCCAAATCCCAATCCTACATTCCTACTCCTATGATTTCCCTATCCTGTGAATGAAAGGAGCCCTTAAAATCAAACTATCCCGCACCTCGTCGATTCGTATAAAACCGACTCTAGCCAACAACTCTTCGCCCGACCTTTCTTCTTCACCATCAGGCCACCACACACTGTCATTTTCCATTGCAACGCATTTAGGGTGTGTTCGGTTCCAGAACCAAGTGGAATGGAATGGAACCGTTCCGCACCTAGAGCCCATTCTTGTGTTCGGTTGTGGAATGGAACGGAACCGAGTGGTTCCTCGAAAGGGAATATTCTCCCCATATGCAGAATGCACCCATTCCACCGAATCGGTGGAATGTGGTGGAACGGCTGTTACTTAGCCGCTATTAATTACAAAGCACTTCACTAATCCAACCAAAAAAATTATTAGTTGTTGTTAATTATGATTTTGAGATTAAAAAGGCCACTATTAATTACGATATTTAGACAAAAGATTAAACTTTAACTTCATTCCGTTCTACTCTCCAAATTCCCCGACCATACAAAAAATAACATTAATTACGATTTTAAGATTAAAAAGGCCATTAGGCGTTGTTAATTACGATTTTAAGATTTAAAAGGCTATTTGCCATTGTTAATTACGATTCTTAGACAAAAGTTTAGTTTAACCACATTCCGTTCTGCTCTCCAATTCCTCCAACCGAACAAAAAACAGTACCATTCTGTACCTCCTTTTTGTCCAAACCGAACGCGGGGATGGAACCATTCCATTCCTCTGGAAAGGAACCATTCCTTACTAAAATCTTCTTGTGCCACCTCCCAGTTTAAAGGCCTACTCGCATAACCCTACAGCTCTGCACTCGCGTGGGCAACCGAACACACCTACATCATCAATGCCCCGCGTACTTATCCGCACCGCCTACAGCTCTGCACTCCTATGACCTATCCATGGCTGGGCAGTCAAAAAAAGCTGCGTCACCTGGGAAATCAACAAGCCACGCAAGCAAGTCGCAAGCATCATAAATTCCGAATCAATGCCTAGCTACAGTCTACCTGGCCTCCTCCCAACTCATTGTCCTTGAGGCCTTAACAAAGCCTTCTAAAAGGGTTTTATCAAAATATTCCATATGGATTAGTAAAAAAACGCACCTGCTAAAGATTCATATATGCCCATTTGAATCTTGGTCAAATCCTAGGTTTGACCATGATTTAAACAAGTTTAAAACATGAATATGAAAATTAAGCATGTATCCTTCGTAGTCACTCCAAAATGAAGCTCTTGAGAGGGTTTTTGAAATTTCCATGTTTGAAACCAAAAAACCACGTACTTCTCTTCATGCTTGACTTCATAAGACAGAGTTTGGGGTTAGGGGTAGCTTGATACATGATTTTTCTCGTTTGAATATGTCTAGACCTTGTTATCAACTTAATTGAATGCTTACTATATATATGACATAAGAAGACTATGTGCATTGGTTTTTCATTTTATTGTTTTTTTAATTTTATGCCCATTTGAATCTTGGTCAAATCCTAAGTTTGACCATGATTTAAACAAGTTGAAAACATGAATATGAAAAATTAAGCATATATCCTTCTTAGTCACTCCAAAATGAAGCTCTTGGGAGGGTTTTTGAAATTTCCATGTTTTAAACCAAAAACCACATATCTTCATGCTTGACTTCATGAGATAGAGTTTAGGGTTAGGGGGTAGATACATGATTTCTCTGGTTTGAATATATCTAGACCTTGTTTATCAACTTAATTGAATGCTTACTAATGTGACATAAGAAGACTATGTGCCTTGATTTTCCATTTTTTTGTTTTTTTTGAATTTTTATGCCCATTTGAATCTTGGTCAAATCCTAGGTTTGACCATGATTTAAACAAGTTTAATAAAACATGAATAGGAAAAATTAAGCATATATCCTTCTTAGTCACTCCAAAATGTAGATCTTGGTAGGGTTTTTAAAATTTCCATGTTTGAAACCAAAAACCACGACTTCTCTTCATGCATGCTTGACTTCATAAGACAGAGTTTAGGGCTAGGGTAGCTAGATACATGATGTTTCTGGTTTGAATATGTCTAGACCTTGTTTATCAACTTAATTGAATGCTTACTATATGACATAAGAAGACTACGTGCCTTGGTTTTTCATTTATTTTCATTTATTTTGAATTTTTATGCCCATTTGAATCTTGGTCAAATCCTAGGTTTGACCATGATTTAAACTAGTTTAAAACATAAATATGAAAAATTAAGTATCTATCCTTCTTAGCCACTCCAAAATGAAGCTCTTGGGAGGGTTTTTGAAATTTCCATGATTGAAACCAAAAACCACTTCTCTTCATGCTTGACTTCATAAGTCAGGGTTTAGGGATATATATATAGGGGGTACATACATGATTTTTCTGGTTGGAATATGTCTAGAACTTGTTTTTCAACTTGAGCTTATCTAGAGCTTGTTTTTAAATTTTTTATACCCATTTGATTCTTCGTCAAATCCTAGGTTTGTTGACCTAGATTTGAACAAGTTTAAAACATGAATATGAAAAGGTAAGCATGTATGCTTCTTAATTAGTCACTCCAAAATGAAGCTCTTGGGAGGGTTTTTGAAATTTCCATGATTTAAACCAAAAACCACTTCTCTTCGTGCTTGACTTCATAAGTTAGGGTTTAGGGATATATAGGGGGTAGATACATCATGATTTTTCTGGTTTGAATATGTCTAGAGCTTGTTTATCAACTTAATTGAATGCTTACTATATGACATAAGAAGACTATGTGCCTTGATATTTCATTTTTTAAAATTATGCCCTTTTGAATATTGGTCAAAACCTAGGTTTGACAAAGATTTAAAAAAGATTAAAACATGAAAATGAAAAAGTAAGCCTTGATCCTTCTTATTAACTCCAAAATGAAGGTTTTTGGGAGGGTTTTTGAAATATCCATGTTTGAAACCCAAAACCACTTCTCTTCGTGCAGAGTTTAGGGTTAGGGGTAGCTAGACACATGAATTTTCTGGTTTGATATGTCTAGACCTTGTTTATCAACTTAATTGAATGCTTACTATATGACATAAGAAGACTATGTGCCTTGATTTTACATTTTTTTTAATTATGCCCATTTGAATCTTGGTCAAATCCTAGGTTTGACCATGATTTAAACAAGTTTGTTTATCAACTTGAATGCTTGCTATATGACATCAGAAGACTATGTGTTTGGTTTTTGTTTTTTGAATTTGTTATGCCCATTTGAATCTTAGTCAAATCCTAGGTTTGAATATATATGTCTAGACCTTGTATATCAACTTGAATGCTTACTATACATATGACATAAGAATGTTATGTGCTTTGGTTTTTCATTCTTTTCATTTTTTTCTGAATTTTTAGGGCCATTTGAATCTTGGTCAAATCCTTGGTTTGACCAAGATTTAAACAAATTTAAAACATGAAAATGAAAAGGGAAGTCTGTATCCTTCTTAGTCACTCTAAAATGAAGCTTTTGGGATGTTCTTTAAATTTCAATGTTTGAAACCCAAAACGACTTCCCTTCATGCTAGACTTCATAAGATCGACAGGGGGTAGATACATGATTTGTCTGGTTTGGATATATCTAGACCTTGTTTATCAACTTGATTGCTTACGATATGACATAAGAAGACTATGTGATTTGGTTTTTCATTTTTCTGATTTTTTTGAATTTTGTGCCCACCCATTTGTATCTTCGTCAAATCCTAGGTTTGACCAAGATAATTTAAACAAGTTTAAAACATGAAAATGTAAAGGGAAGCATGTATCCTTCTTAGTCACTCTAAAATGAAGCTTTTGGGAGGTTTTTGAAATTTCGATGTTTGAAACCCAAAACCACTTCTCTTCACATGCTTGACTTCATAAGACAGAGTTTAGGGGTTAGGGGTATAGATACATGATTTGTCTGGTTTGAATATGTCTAGACCTTGTTTATCAACTTGAATGCTTACTATATGACATAAGAAGACTATGTGATTTGGTTTTTCATTTTTCTGTTTTTTAATTATTTTTCTGCCCATTTGAATCTTGGTCAAATCCTAGGTTTGAACAAGATTTAGACAAGTTTAACACGTGAAATTAAACGAATAAGTAAGCATTGATCCTTCTTAGTCACTCCAAAATGTACCAATTGATAGTGTTAACTTTGCTTCATGGAAAAAATAATGTCATGTAAATGAGTTAACTTGGATTTCCTACCCTTGAATCCATAGGAAACTTTGTTCTAATGCACTATTATAATCAACCGAGTTTTTACACCAACAGGTCTGTCACTTACGTGTGGTGCCCACGCGTGAGGTCCCACACTTGAGTGAGCACAAGTCACGTGCAATAGGTACGCCAACTCCCAGCCATCTTCTTTGTCAAGAGAAGACGCATCAGGATGCGTATTGGAAGTCTGTGGGTCCTTCTGGATCCTTCGGTTGTCCCTCTCACAAAAAAAAACAAATCTCTCTCATTCTCGGCCTCGCTCGACTCGCTCGCTCGCTCGCTCGCTCGCACCTCCTGCGCACTGACAAACCCTGCACAACAGTCAACATCATCATCATCACCCGAAAAAGGGAAGACACCATAATGCTCTGCCTTTTTTCTCTCCTTCCGAGTGATCCCTCTTCCTCCGAGTTTCACTCGACGGGCAAACGCACATCTGCAGCATAGTAATAATAAAAAGGTAGAAAAATCGATATACGAATCTATAATTAAATAGGTTAAACTAGGGTTTTGCCCTGTACTACAGATCAAGGTTCAAAAAAATCCAACTACGGGGTTCGAACAACACGATTCTAATCCAAGAACTTTTTCGACCTCATCCAAGTGGCCTCAAACTATAGGGTTAGCATCTAGTGCAGTATGTGTGAAAATGTATGCACTATGTGTGCTATAACTTGTATGTCTTTCAAATTTGAACCAACTTTGAATAAGTTTGAAATATTTGAAATGGGGCTTTTGGCTTAAACGTTTGAAACTCAAAACGATTCTCTTCATGCTAGACTTCATAAGACCGAGTTTAGGGTTAGGGGTAGATACATGATTTGTCTGGTTTGAATATGTCTAAACCTTGTTTATCAACTTTAATGCTAACTTCTCAGTCACTCTAAAATGAAGTTTTTGGAGGTTTTTGAAATTTCCATCTTTGAAACCCAAAACCACTTCTCTTCATGCTTGACTTCATAAGAAAAAGTTTAGGGTTAGGGGGTATAGATACATGATTTGTATGGTTTGAATATGTCCAAACCTTGTTTATCAACTTGAATATGCTTACTATATGACATAAGAAGACTATGTACTTTGGTTTTTAATTTTTCTGACTTTTTTAATTTTCTGCGCATTTGAATCATATCTTGGTCAAATCCTAGGTTTCACCAAGATTTAGACAAGTTTAACACGTGAAAACGAGTAAGTAAGCATGGATCCTTCTTAGTCACTCTAAAATGAAGCTTTTGGGATGTTCTTGAAATTTCCATGTTTGAAACCCAAAACCACTTCTCTTCATGATTGACTTCCATAAGATCGACAGATCAGTTTAGGGTTAGGGGTAGATATATACATGATTTTTTGGTTTGAATATGTCTAGACCTTGTTTATCAACTTGAATGCTTACTATACATATGACATAAGAATGCTATGTGCTTTGGTTTTTCATTCTCTTTTTGATTTTTTTCTAAATTTTTAGGCCCATTTGAATCTTGGTCAAATCCTTGGTTTGACCAAGATTTAAACAAGTTTAAAACATGAAAATGAAAAGGGAAGTCAGTATCCTTCGTAGTCACTCTAAAATGGAGAAGCTTTTGGGATGTTCTTGTAATTTCTATGTTTGAAACCGAAAACGAGTTCCCTTCACATGCTAGTAGACTAGCTTCATAAGATCGACAGGCCGGGGGTAGATACATGATTTGTCTGGTTTGGATATATCTAGACCTTGTTTATCAACTTTAATGCTTACTATATGACATATATAAGAAAACTATTGCTTTGGTTTTTCCTTTTTCTGTTTTTTTTATTTTGATGCCCATTTGAATCATGTCGAATCCTAGGTTTGACCAAGATAATTTAAACAAGTTTAAAACATGAAAATGAAAAGGGAAGCATGTATCCTTCTTAGTCACTCTAAAATGAAGCTTTTGGGAGGTTTTTGAAATTTCGATGTTTGAAACCCAAAACCACTTCTCTTCACATGCTTGACTTCATAAGACAGAGTTTAGGGGTTAGGGGTATAGATACATGATTTGTCTGGTTGAATATGTCTAGACCTTGTTTATCAACTTTAATGCTTACTATATGACATAAGAAAACTATTGCTTTGGTTTTTCTTTTTCTGATTTTTTTGAATTTTGATGCCCATTTGAATCTTGTCAAATTCTAGGTTTGACCAAGATTTAAACAAGTTTAAAACATGAAAATGAAAAGGGAAGCATGTAACCTTCTCAGTCACTCTAAAATGAAGTTTTTGGGAGGTTTTTGATATTTCCATGTTTGAAACCCGAAACCACTTCTCTTCATGCTTGACTTCATAAGACAGAGTTTAGGGTTAGGGGTAGATACATGATTTGTGTATGGGTTGAATATGTCCAAACCTTGTTTATCAACTTGAATATGCTTATGTGCTTTGGTTTTTTATTTTTCTGATTTTTTTGAATTTTATGCCCATAAATCTTGGTCAAATCCTAGGTTTGACCAGGATTTAAACAAGTTTAAAACATGAAATGAAAAGATAAGCCTGGATCCTTCTTAGTCACTCTAAAATGAAGCTTTTGGGAGGTTCTTGAAATTTCCATATTTGAAACCCAAAACCACTTCTCTACATGATTGACTTCATAAGACATAGTTTAATTAGAGTTTTAGGGGTAGATATATACATGATTTTTCTGGTTTGAATATATATGTCTAGACCTTGTTTATCAACTTGAATGCATGCTTACTATACATATGACATAAGAATGCTATATATGTGCTTTGGTTTTTCATTCTTTTGATTTTTTTCTGAATTTTTAGGGCCATTTGAATCTTGCATGGTTAAACTTGGGTTTTGCCCAGTTCTAAAGATCAAGGGTTCAAAAAAATCCAACTACGGGGTTCGAACAACACGATTCTAATCCAAGAATTTTTTCGACCTCATCCAAATGGCCTCAAACTATAGGGTTAGCATCTAGTGCAGTATGTGTGAAAATGTATGCACTATGTGTGCTATAACTTGTATGTCTTTCAAATTAAGTTGATAAACAAGGTCTAGACATATTCAAACCAGAATATTATACTGCATTAGTACAAAAAGTTTCCTATGGATTCATCAAGGGTAGTAAAGCCAAGTTAACTCATTGTCATGACTAAGAAGGATCCATGCTTACTTTTTCATTTTCATGTTTTAAACTTGTTTAAATCTTGGTCAAACCTAGGATTTGACCAAGATTCAAATGGTCATAAAAAATCAAACAAAATCAAGAAAATCAAAAACCAAACCACATAGTCTTCTTATGTAATATACTAAGCATTCAAGTTGATCAACGAAGTCTAGACATATTCAAACCAGAAAAATCATGTATCTACCCCCTAACCCTAAACGTTGTCTTATGAAGTCAAGCATGAAGAGAAGAAGTGGTTTTGGGTTTCAAACATGGAAATTTCAAAAACCCACCCAAAAGCTTCATTTTGGAGTGACTAAGAAGGATCCAAGCTTACTTTTTCATTTTCATGTTTCAAACTTGTTTAAATCTTTGTCAAACCTAGGATTTGACCAAGATTCAAATGGGCATAAAAATTCAAAAAAGAAATCAAAAAAATGAAACACCAAAGCACATAAACTTCTTATGTCATATAGTAATTAAGCATTCATGTTGATCAACAAAGTCTATATATATTTAAACAATAAAAATCATGTATATATACCCCCAAACCCAAAACCACTTCTCTTCACATGCTTGACTTCATAAGACAGAGTTTAGGGGTTAGGGGTATAGATACATGATTTGTCTGGTTTGAATATGTCTAGACCTTGTTTATCAACTTGAATGCTTACTATGTGATTTGGTTTTTCATTTTTCTGTTTTTTAATTATTTTTCTGCCCATTTGAATCTTGGTCAAATCCTAGGTTTGAACAAGATTTAGACAAGTTTAACACGTGAAATTAAACGAATAAGTAAGCATTGATCCTTCTTAGTCACTCCAAAATGTACCAATTGATAGTGTTAACTTTGCTTCATGGAAAAAATAATGTCATGTAAATGAGTTAACTTGGATTTCCTACCCTTGAATCCATAGGAAACTTTGTTCTAATGCACTATAATAATCAACCGAGTTTTTACACCAACAGGTCTGTCACTTACGTGTGGTGCCCACGCGTGTGGTCCCACACTTGAGTGAGCACAAGTCACGTGCAATAGGTACGCAAACTCCCAGCCATCTTCTTTGTCAAGAGAAGACGCATCAGGATGCGTATTGGAAGTCTGTGGGTCCTTCTGGATCCTTCGGTTGTCCCTCTCACAAAAAAAAACAAATCTCTCTCATTCTCGGCCTCGCTCGACTCGCTCGCTCGCACCTCCTGCGCACTGACAAACCCTGCACAACAGTCAACATCACCAGAAAAAGAATATACACCATCAATAAGAGGGGCCCCGTGACTGCTCTCCCTTCTTCTCCTTCCGAGTGATTCCTCTTCCTCCGAGTTTCACTCGACGGGCAAACACACATGTGCTGCATAGTAATAATAAAAAAGTAAAAGAATCGACTACGAATCTATTATTAAATAGGTTATAAACTAGGGTTTTCCCCAGTACTACAGATCAAGTTGAAAAAAAAATCCAACTACGGGGTTTGATTTTGGCCTACAAATAAAAAATTAAATAAGTTGAACTAGTATTCCTCTAAAAAATCATTTTGGTTTGCATTGTTTGATAATTTTCATAGCTAGAGTGCATCACAATTTTTTGATTTCATGCTTTGCTTTGCCAATTTTGATTTTTTCTAACCACCTTCTCTTTGATTTCAAATTTAGGTCAAACTATCGGTGCCTACTATGTGTTCTACTTGAATTGGATGCAGCATGCGCACATGATATGTTTTGCCATTGTTTTGGGCTTCCACACATCTTGGGGCATCCAAGTATTTAAGTTACCTTGTTTTTTAATTGTAATTCATGTACCCTTTCCTCCCAATTAAATTTTGGTTTTACATTTTTAATTTTTTTAAATTTTTATGCCCATTCTGATGTCATATAGTTAGCATTTAAGTTGATAAACAAGGTCTGGACATATTCAAACCAAAAAATCATGTATCTACCCCCTAACGCTAAACTCTGTCATATGAAGTCAAGCATATGAAGAGAAGTGGTTTTGGGTTTCAAACATGGAAATTTCCATGCTTGAAACCAAAAACCACTTCTCTTCATGCATGCTTGACTTCATAAGACAGAGTTTAGGGTTAGGTGGTAGATACATGATTTTCCTGGTTTGAATATGTTTAGACCTTGTTTATCAAATTAATTGAATGCTTACTATATAACATAAGAGAAGACCTTGTTTTTTTTGAATTTTTATACCCATTCGAATCTTTGTCAAATCCTTGGTTCCACCAAGATTTGAATAAGTTAAAAACATGAATATGAAAAAGTAAGCATGTATGCTTCTTAGTCACTTCAAAATGAAGCTCTTGGGAGGGTTTTTGAATTTCCATGTTCGAAACCAAAAACCACATATCTTCATGCTTGACTTCATGAAACAAAGTTTAGGGTTATGGGTAGATACATGCATGATTTTTCTTGTTTGAATATGTCTAGAACTTGTTTATCAACTTAATTGAATGCCTACTATATAACATAAGAAGACCTTTTTTGTATTTTTTAAATTTTTATACCCATTTGAATCTTGGTCAAATCCTAGGTTTCACCAAGATTTGAATAAGTTTAAAACATGAATATGAAAAAGTAAGCATGCATGTATGCTTCTTAATTAATCACTTCGAAATGAAGCTCTTGGGAGGGTTTTTGAAATTTCCATGTTTGAAACCAAAAACCACATATCTTCATGCATGCGCTTGACTTCATGAGACAGAGTTTAGTGTTAGGGGGTAGATACATGATTTCTCTCGTTTGAATATGTTTGAAACCAAAAACCACATATCTCTGGTTTGCCCGCACTTAGAAATGATATTTGCATCACTTATCATATGTTTGCCCATTTGAATCTTGTCAAATCCTAGATTTGACCAAGATAATTTAAACAAGTTTAAAACATGAAAATGAAAAGGCAAGCTTGTATCCTTCTTAGTCACTCTAAAATGAAGTTTGGGGAGGTTTTTGAAATTTCCATGCTTGAAACCAAAAAACCACTTCTCTTCATGCTTGACTTCATAAAGACAGAGTTTGGGGATATATAGGGGTAGATACATGATTTTTCTGGTTTGATATGTCTAGACCTTGTTTATCAACTTAATTGAATGCTTACTATATGACATAAGAAGACTATGTGCCTTGATTTTACATTTTTTTAAATTATGCCCATTTGAATCTTGGTCAAATCCTAGGTTTGACCATGATTTAAACAAGTTTAAAACATGAATATGAAAATTAAGCATGTATCCTTCGTAGTCACTCCAAAATGAAGCTCTTGAGAGGGTTTTTGAAATTTCCATGTTTGAAACCAAAAAACCACGTACTTCTCTTCATGCTTGACTTCATAAGACAGAGTTTGGGGTTAGCTAGGGGTAGCTTGATACATGATTTTTCTCGTTTGAATATGTCTAGACCTTGTTATCAACTTAATTGAATGCTTACTATATATATGACATAAGAAGACTATGTGCATTGGTTTTTCATTTTATTGTTTTTTTAATTTTATGCCCATTTGAATCTTGGTCAAATCCTAAGTTTGACCATGATTTAAACAAGTTGAAAACATGAATATGAAAAATTAAGCATATATCCTTCTTAGTCACTCCAAAATGAAGCTCTTGGGAGGGTTTTTGAAATTTCCATGTTTTAAACCAAAAACCACATATCTTCATGCTTGACTTCATGAGATAGAGTTTAGGGTTAGGGGGTAGATACATGATTTCTCTGGTTTGAATATATCTAGACCTTGTTTATCAACTTAATTGAATGCTTACTAATGTGACATAAGAAGACTATGTGCCTTGATTTTCCATTTTTTGTTTTTTTTGAATTTTTATGCCCATTTGAATCTTGGTCAAATCCTAGGTTTGACCATGATTTAAACAAGTTTAATAAAACATGAATAGGAAAAATTAAGCATATATCCTTCTTAGTCACTCCAAAATGTAGATCTTGGTAGGGTTTTTAAAATTTCCATGTTTGAAACCAAAAACCACGACTTCTCTTCATGCATGCTTGACTTCATAAGACAGAGTTTAGGGCTAGGGTAGCTAGATACATGATGTTTCTGGTTTGAATATGTCTAGACCTTGTTTATCAACTTAATTGAATGCTTACTATATGACATAAGAAGACTACGTGCCTTGGTTTTTCATTTATTTTCATTTATTTTGAATTTTTATGCCCATTTGAATCTTGGTCAAATCCTAGGTTTGACCATGATTTAAACTAGTTTAAAACATAAATATGAAAAATTAAGTATCTATCCTTCTTAGCCACTCCAAAATGAAGCTCTTGGGAGGGTTTTTGAAATTTCCATGATTGAAACCAAAAACCACTTCTCTTCATGCTTGACTTCATAAGTCAGGGTTTAGGGATATATATATAGGGGGTACATACATGATTTTTCTGGTTGGAATATGTCTAGAACTTGTTTTTCAACTTGAGCTTATCTAGAGCTTGTTTTTAAATTTTTTATACCCATTTGATTCTTCGTCAAATCCTAGGTTTGTTGACCTAGATTTGAACAAGTTTAAAACATGAATATGAAAAGGTAAGCATGTATGCTTCTTAATTAGTCACTCCAAAATGAAGCTCTTGGGAGGGTTTTTGAAATTTCCATGATTTAAACCAAAAACCACTTCTCTTCGTGCTTGACTTCATAAGTTAGGGTTTAGGGATATATAGGGGGTAGATACATCATGATTTTTCTGGTTTGAATATGTCTAGAGCTTGTTTATCAACTTAATTGAATGCTTACTATATGACATAAGAAGACTATGTGCCTTGATATTTCATTTTTTTAAAATTATGCCCTTTTGAATATTGGTCAAAACCTAGGTTTGACAAAGATTTAAAAAAGATTAAAACATGAAAATGAAAAAGTAAGCCTTGATCCTTCTTATTAACTCCAAAATGAAGGTTTTTGGGAGGGTTTTTGAAATATCCATGTTTGAAACCCAAAACCACTTCTCTTCGTGCAGAGTTTAGGGTTAGGGGTAGCTAGACACCTGAATTTTCTGGTTTGATATGTCTAGACCTTGTTTATCAACTTAATTGAATGCTTACTATATGACATAAGAAGACTATGTGCCTTGATTTTACATTTTTTTTAAAATTATGCCCATTTGAATCTTGGTCAAATCCTAGGTTTGACCATGATTTAAACAAGTTTGTTTATCAACTTGAATGCTTGCTATATGACATCAGAAGACTATGTGTTTGGTTTTTGTTTTTTGAATTTGTTATGCCCATTTGAATCTTAGTCAAATCCTAGGTTTGAATATATATGTCTAGACCTTGTATATCAACTTGAATGCTTACTATACATATGACATAAGAATGTTATGTGCTTTGGTTTTTCATTCTTTTCATTTTTTTGAATTTTTAGGGCCATTTGAATCTTGGTCAAATCCTTGGTTTGACCAAGATTTAAACAAATTTAAAACATGAAAATGAAAAGGGAAGTCTGTATCCTTCTTAGTCACTCTAAAATGAAGCTTTTGGGATGTTCTTTAAATTTCAATGTTTGAAACCCAAAACGACTTCCCTTCATGCTAGACTTCATAAGATCGACAGGGGGTAGATACATGATTTGTCTGGTTTGGATATATCTAGACCTTGTTTATCAACTTGATTGCTTACGATATGACATAAGAAGACTATGTGATTTGGTTTTTCATTTTTCTGATTTTTTTGAATTTTGTGCCCACCCATTTGTATCTTCGTCAAATCCTAGGTTTGACCAAGATAATTTAAACAAGTTTAAAACATGAAAATGTAAAGGGAAGCATGTATCCTTCTTAGTCACTCTAAAATGAAGCTTTTGGGAGGTTTTTGAAATTTCGATGTTTGAAACCCAAAACCACTTCTCTTCACACGCTTGACTTCATAAGACAGAGTTTAGGGGTTAGGGGTATAGATACATGATTTGTCTGGTTTGAATATGTCTAGACCTTGTTTATCAACTTGAATGCTTACTATATGACATAAGAAGACTATGTGATTTGGTTTTTCATTTTTCTGTTTTTTAATTATTTTTCTGCCCATTTGAATCTTGGTCAAATCCTAGGTTTGAACAAGATTTAGACAAGTTTAACACGTGAAATTAAACGAATAAGTAAGCATTGATCCTTCTTAGTCACTCCAAAATGTACCAATTGATAGTGTTAACTTTGCTTCATGGAAAAAATAATGTCATGTAAATGAGTTAACTTGGATTTCCTACCCTTGAATCCATAGGAAACTTTGTTCTAATGCACTATTATAATCAACCGAGTTTTTACACCAACAGGTCTGTCACTTACGTGTGGTGCCCACGCGTGAGGTCCCACACTTGAGTGAGCACAAGTCACGTGCAATAGGTACGCCAACTCCCAGCCATCTTCTTTGTCAAGAGAAGACGCATCAGGATGCGTATTGGAAGTCTGTGGGTCCTTCTGGATCCTTCGGTTGTCCCTCTCACAAAAAAAACAAATCTCTCTCATTCTCGGCCTCGCTCGACTCGCTCGCTCGCTCGCTCGCACCTCCTGCGCACTGACAAACCCTGCACAACAGTCAACATCATCATCATCACCCGAAAAAGGGAAGACACCATAATGCTCTGCCTTTTTTCTCTCCTTCCGAGTGATCCCTCTTCCTCCGAGTTTCACTCGACGGGCAAACGCACATCTGCAGCATAGTAATAATAAAAAGGTAGAAAAATCGATATACGAATCTATAATTAAATAGGTTAAACTAGGGTTTTGCCCTGTACTACAGATCAAGGTTCAAAAAATCCAACTACGGGGTTCGAACAACACGATTCTAATCCAAGAACTTTTTCGACCTCATCCAAGTGGCCTCAAACTATAGGGTTAGCATCTAGTGCAGTATGTGTGAAAATGTATGCACTATGTGTGCTATAACTTGTATGTCTTTCAAATTTGAACCAACTTTGAATAAGTTTGAAATATTTGAAATGGGGCTTTTGGCTTAAACGTTTGAAACTCAAAACGATTCTCTTCATGCTAGACTTCATAAGACCGAGTTTAGGGTTAGGGGTAGATACATGATTTGTCTGGTTTGAATATGTCTAAACCTTGTTTATCAACTTTAATGCTAACTTCTCAGTCACTCTAAAATGAAGTTTTTGGAGGTTTTTGAAATTTCCATCTTTGAAACCCAAAACCACTTCTCTTCATGCTTGACTTCATAAGAAAAAGTTTAGGGTTAGGGGGTATAGATACATGATTTGTATGGTTTGAATATGTCCAAACCTTGTTTATCAACTTGAATATGCTTACTATATGACATAAGAAGACTATGTACTTTGGTTTTTAATTTTTCTGACTTTTTTAATTTTCTGCGCATTTGAATCATATCTTGGTCAAATCCTAGGTTTCACCAAGATTTAGACAAGTTTAACACGTGAAAATGAGTAAGTAAGCATGGATCCTTCTTAGTCACTCTAAAATGAAGCTTTTGGGATGTTCTTGAAATTTCCATGTTTGAAACCCAAAACCACTTCTCTTCATGATTGACTTCCATAAGATCGACAGATCAGTTTAGGGTTAGGGGTAGATATATACATGATTTTTTGGTTTGAATATGTCTAGACCTTGTTTATCAACTTGAATGCTTACTATACATATGACATAAGAATGCTATGTGCTTTGGTTTTTCATTCTCTTTTTGATTTTTTTCTAAATTTTTAGGCCCATTTGAATCTTGGTCAAATCCTTGGTTTGACCAAGATTTAAACAAGTTTAAAACATGAAAATGAAAAGGGAAGTCAGTATCCTTCGTAGTCACTCTAAAATGGAGAAGCTTTTGGGATGTTCTTGTAATTTCTATGTTTGAAACCGAAAACGAGTTCCCTTCACATGCTAGTAGACTAGCTTCATAAGATCGACAGGCCGGGGGTAGATACATGATTTGTCTGGTTTGGATATATCTAGACCTTGTTTATCAACTTTAATGCTTACTATATGACATATATAAGAAAACTATTGCTTTGGTTTTTCCTTTTTCTGTTTTTTTTATTTTGATGCCCATTTGAATCATGTCGAATCCTAGGTTTGACCAAGATAATTTAAACAAGTTTAAAACATGAAAATGAAAAGGGAAGCATGTATCCTTCTTAGTCACTCTAAAATGAAGCTTTTGGGAGGTTTTTGAAATTTCGATGTTTGAAACCCAAAACCACTTCTCTTCACATGCTTGACTTCATAAGACAGAGTTTAGGGGTTAGGGGTATAGATACATGATTTGTCTGGTTGAATATGTCTAGACCTTGTTTATCAACTTTAATGCTTACTATATGACATAAGAAAACTATTGCTTTGGTTTTTCTTTTTCTGATTTTTTTGAATTTTGATGCCCATTTGAATCTTGTCAAATTCTAGGTTTGACCAAGATTTAAACAAGTTTAAAACATGAAAATGAAAAGGGAAGCATGTAACCTTCTCAGTCACTCTAAAATGAAGTTTTTGGGAGGTTTTTGATATTTCCATGTTTGAAACCCGAAACCACTTCTCTTCATGCTTGACTTCATAAGACAGAGTTTAGGGTTAGGGGTAGATACATGATTTGTGTATGGGTTGAATATGTCCAAACCTTGTTTATCAACTTGAATATGCTTATGTGCTTTGGTTTTTTATTTTTCTGATTTTTTTGAATTTTATGCCCATAAATCTTGGTCAAATCCTAGGTTTGACCAGGATTTAAACAAGTTTAAAACATGAAATGAAAAGATAAGCCTGGATCCTTCTTAGTCACTCTAAAATGAAGCTTTTGGGAGGTTCTTGAAATTTCCATATTTGAAACCCAAAACCACTTCTCTACATGATTGACTTCATAAGACATAGTTTAATTAGAGTTTTAGGGGTAGATATATACATGATTTTTCTGGTTTGAATATATATGTCTAGACCTTGTTTATCAACTTGAATGCATGCTTACTATACATATGACATAAGAATGCTATATATGTGCTTTGGTTTTTCATTCTTTTGATTTTTTTCTGAATTTTTAGGGCCATTTGAATCTTGCATGGTTAAACTTGGGTTTTGCCCAGTTCTAAAGATCAAGGGTTCAAAAAAATCCAACTACGGGGTTCGAACAACACGATTCTAATCCAAGAATTTTTTCGACCTCATCCAAATGGCCTCAAACTATAGGGTTAGCATCTAGTGCAGTATGTGTGAAAATGTATGCACTATGTGTGCTATAACTTGTATGTCTTTCAAATTAAGTTGATAAACAAGGTCTAGACATATTCAAACCAGAATATTATACTTCATTAGTACAAAAAGTTTCCTATGGATTCATCAAGGGTAGTAAAGCCAAGTTAACTCATTGTCATGACTAAGAAGGATCCATGCTTACTTTTTCATTTTCATGTTTTAAACTTGTTTAAATCTTGGTCAAACCTAGGATTTGACCAAGATTCAAATGGTCATAAAAAATCAAACAAAATCAAGAAAATCAAAAACCAAACCACATAGTCTTCTTATGTAATATACTAAGCATTCAAGTTGATCAACGAAGTCTAGACATATTCAAACCAGAAAAATCATGTATCTACCCCCTAACCCTAAACGTTGTCTTATGAAGTCAAGCATGAAGAGAAGAAGTGGTTTTGGGTTTCAAACATGGAAATTTCAAAAACCCACCCAAAAGCTTCATTTTGGAGTGACTAAGAAGGATCCAAGCTTACTTTTTCATTTTCATGTTTCAAACTTGTTTAAATCTTTGTCAAACCTAGGATTTGACCAAGATTCAAATGGGCATAAAAATTCAAAAAAGAAATCAAAAAAATGAAACACCAAAGCACATAAACTTCTTATGTCATATAGTAATTAAGCATTCATGTTGATCAACAAAGTCTATATATATTTAAACAATAAAAATCATGTATATATACCCCCAAACCCAAAACCACTTCTCTTCACATGCTTGACTTCATAAGACAGAGTTTAGGGGTTAGGGGTATAGATACATGATTTGTCTGGTTTGAATATGTCTAGACCTTGTTTATCAACTTGAATGCTTACTATGTGATTTGGTTTTTCATTTTTCTGTTTTTTAATTATTTTTCTGCCCATTTGAATCTTGGTCAAATCCTAGGTTTGAACAAGATTTAGACAAGTTTAACACGTGAAATTAAACGAATAAGTAAGCATTGATCCTTCTTAGTCACTCCAAAATGTACCAATTGATAGTGTTAACTTTGCTTCATGGAAAAAATAATGTCATGTAAATGAGTTAACTTGGATTTCCTACCCTTGAATCCATAGGAAACTTTGTTCTAATGCACTATAATAATCAACCGAGTTTTTACACCAACAGGTCTGTCACTTACGTGTGGTGCCCACGCGTGTGGTCCCACACTTGAGTGAGCACAAGTCACGTGCAATAGGTACGCCAACTCCCAGCCATCTTCTTTGTCAAGAGAAGACGCATCAGGATGCGTATTGGAAGTCTGTGGGTCCTTCTGGATCCTTCGGTTGTCCCTCTCATAAAAAAAAACAAATCTCTCTCATTCTCGGCCTCGCTCGACTCGCTCGCTCGCTCGCTCGCTCCTGCTCACTGACAAACCCTGCACAAAAGTCAACATCATCACCCGAAAAAGGGGAGACACCATAATTCTCTCCCTTCTTCTCTCCTTCCGAGTGATCCCTTCTTCCTCCGAGTTTCA
The DNA here is from genome assembly GCA_030979885.1 of Lolium multiflorum. Lineage (NCBI taxonomy): Eukaryota > Viridiplantae > Streptophyta > Magnoliopsida > Poales > Poaceae > Lolium > Lolium multiflorum. Next base: position 89,999,067 of record CM061748.1, read on the forward strand.
CTCGACGGGCAAACACACATGTGCTGCATAGTAATAATAAAAAAGTAAAAGAATCGACTACGAATCTATTATTAAATAGGTTATAAACTAGGGTTTTCCCCAGTACTACAGATCAAGTTGAAAAAAAAATCCAACTACGGGGTTTGATTTTGGCCTACAAATAAAAAATTAAATAAGTTGAACTAGTATTCCTCTAAAAAATCATTTTGGTTTGCATTGTTTGATAATTTTCATAGCTAGAGTGCATCACAATTTTTTGATTTCATGCTTTGCTTTGCCAATTTTGATTTTTTCTAACCACCTTCTCTTTGATTTCAAATTTAGGTCAAACTATCGGTGCCTACTATGTGTTCTACTTGAATTGGATGCAGCATGCGCACATGATATGTTTTGCCATTGTTTTGGGCTTCCACACATCTTGGGGCATCCAAGTATTTAAGTTACCTTGTTTTTTAATTGTAATTCATGTACCCTTTCCTCCCAATTAAATTTTGGTTTTACATTTTTAATTTTTTTAAATTTTTATGCCCATTCTGATGTCATATAGTTAGCATTTAAGTTGATAAACAAGGTCTGGACATATTCAAACCAAAAAATCATGTATCTACCCCCTAACGCTAAACTCTGTCATATGAAGTCAAGCATATGAAGAGAAGTGGTTTTGGGTTTCAAACATGGAAATTTCCATGCTTGAAACCAAAAACCACTTCTCTTCATGCATGCTTGACTTCATAAGACAGAGTTTAGGGTTAGGTGGTAGATACATGATTTTCCTGGTTTGAATATGTTTAGACCTTGTTTATCAAATTAATTGAATGCTTACTATATAACATAAGAGAAGACCTTGTTTTTTTTGAATTTTTATACCCATTCGAATCTTTGTCAAATCCTTGGTTCCACCAAGATTTGAATAAGTTAAAAACATGAATATGAAAAAGTAAGCATGTATGCTTCTTAGTCACTTCAAAATGAAGCTCTTGGGAGGGTTTTTGAATTTCCATGTTCGAAACCAAAAACCACATATCTTCATGCTTGACTTCATGAAACAAAGTTTAGGGTTATGGGTAGATACATGCATGATTTTTCTTGTTTGAATATGTCTAGAACTTGTTTATCAACTTAATTGAATGCCTACTATATAACATAAGAAGACCTTTTTTGTATTTTTTAAATTTTTATACCCATTTGAATCTTGGTCAAATCCTAGGTTTCACCAAGATTTGAATAAGTTTAAAACATGAATATGAAAAAGTAAGCATGCATGTATGCTTCTTAATTAATCACTTCGAAATGAAGCTCTTGGGAGGGTTTTTGAAATTTCCATGTTTGAAACCAAAAACCACATATCTTCATGCATGCGCTTGACTTCATGAGACAGAGTTTAGTGTTAGGGGGTAGATACATGATTTCTCTCGTTTGAATATGTTTGAAACCAAAAACCACATATCTCTGGTTTGCCCGCACTTAGAAATGATATTTGCATCACTTATCATATGTTTGCCCATTTGAATCTTGTCAAATCCTAGATTTGACCAAGATAATTTAAACAAGTTTAAAACATGAAAATGAAAAGGCAAGCTTGTATCCTTCTTAGTCACTCTAAAATGAAGTTTGGGGAGGTTTTTGAAATTTCCATGCTTGAAACCAAAAAACCACTTCTCTTCATGCTTGACTTCATAAAGACAGAGTTTGGGGATATATAGGGGTAGATACATGATTTTTCTGGTTTGATATGTCTAGACCTTGTTTATCAACTTAATTGAATGCTTACTATATGACATAAGAAGACTATGTGCCTTGATTTTACATTTTTTTAAATTATGCCCATTTGAATCTTGGTCAAATCCTAGGTTTGACCATGATTTAAACAAGTTTAAAACATGAATATGAAAATTAAGCATGTATCCTTCGTAGTCACTCCAAAATGAAGCTCTTGAGAGGGTTTTTGAAATTTCCATGTTTGAAACCAAAAAACCACGTACTTCTCTTCATGCTTGACTTCATAAGACAGAGTTTGGGGTTAGCTAGGGGTAGCTTGATACATGATTTTTCTCGTTTGAATATGTCTAGACCTTGTTATCAACTTAATTGAATGCTTACTATATATATGACATAAGAAGACTATGTGCATTGGTTTTTCATTTTATTGTTTTTTTAATTTTATGCCCATTTGAATCTTGGTCAAATCCTAAGTTTGACCATGATTTAAACAAGTTGAAAACATGAATATGAAAAATTAAGCATATATCCTTCTTAGTCACTCCAAAATGAAGCTCTTGGGAGGGTTTTTGAAATTTCCATGTTTTAAACCAAAAACCACATATCTTCATGCTTGACTTCATGAGATAGAGTTTAGGGTTAGGGGGTAGATACATGATTTCTCTGGTTTGAATATATCTAGACCTTGTTTATCAACTTAATTGAATGCTTACTAATGTGACATAAGAAGACTATGTGCCTTGATTTTCCATTTTTTTGTTTTTTTTGAATTTTTATGCCCATTTGAATCTTGGTCAAATCCTAGGTTTGACCATGATTTAAACAAGTTTAATAAAACATGAATAGGAAAAATTAAGCATATATCCTTCTTAGTCACTCCAAAATGTAGATCTTGGTAGGGTTTTTAAAATTTCCATGTTTGAAACCAAAAACCACGACTTCTCTTCATGCATGCTTGACTTCATAAGACAGAGTTTAGGGCTAGGGTAGCTAGATACATGATGTTTCTGGTTTGAATATGTCTAGACCTTGTTTATCAACTTAATTGAATGCTTACTATATGACATAAGAAGACTACGTGCCTTGGTTTTTCATTTATTTTCATTTATTTTGAATTTTTATGCCCATTTGAATCTTGGTCAAATCCTAGGTTTGACCATGATTTAAACTAGTTTAAAACATAAATATGAAAAATTAAGTATCTATCCTTCTTAGCCACTCCAAAATGAAGCTCTTGGGAGGGTTTTTGAAATTTCCATGATTGAAACCAAAAACCACTTCTCTTCATGCTTGACTTCATAAGTCAGGGTTTAGGGATATATATATAGGGGGTACATACATGATTTTTCTGGTTGGAATATGTCTAGAACTTGTTTTTCAACTTGAGCTTATCTAGAGCTTGTTTTTAAATTTTTTATACCCATTTGATTCTTCGTCAAATCCTAGGTTTGTTGACCTAGATTTGAACAAGTTTAAAACATGAATATGAAAAGGTAAGCATGTATGCTTCTTAATTAGTCACTCCAAAATGAAGCTCTTGGGAGGGTTTTTGAAATTTCCATGATTTAAACCAAAAACCACTTCTCTTCGTGCTTGACTTCATAAGTTAGGGTTTAGGGATATATAGGGGGTAGATACATCATGATTTTTCTGGTTTGAATATGTCTAGAGCTTGTTTATCAACTTAATTGAATGCTTACTATATGACATAAGAAGACTATGTGCCTTGATATTTCATTTTTTTAAAATTATGCCCTTTTGAATATTGGTCAAAACCTAGGTTTGACAAAGATTTAAAAAAGATTAAAACATGAAAATGAAAAAGTAAGCCTTGATCCTTCTTATTAACTCCAAAATGAAGGTTTTTGGGAGGGTTTTTGAAATATCCATGTTTGAAACCCAAAACCACTTCTCTTCGTGCAGAGTTTAGGGTTAGGGGTAGCTAGACACATGAATTTTCTGGTTTGATATGTCTAGACCTTGTTTATCAACTTAATTGAATGCTTACTATATGACATAAGAAGACTATGTGCCTTGATTTTACATTTTTTTTAAATTATGCCCATTTGAATCTTGGTCAAATCCTAGGTTTGACCATGATTTAAACAAGTTTGTTTATCAACTTGAATGCTTGCTATATGACATCAGAAGACTATGTGTTTGGTTTTTGTTTTTTGAATTTGTTATGCCCATTTGAATCTTAGTCAAATCCTAGGTTTGAATATATATGTCTAGACCTTGTATATCAACTTGAATGCTTACTATACATATGACATAAGAATGTTATGTGCTTTGGTTTTTCATTCTTTTCATTTTTTCTGAATTTTTAGGGCCATTTGAATATTGGTCAAATCCTTGGTTTGACCAAGATTTAAACAAATTTAAAACATGAAAATGAAAAGGGATCCTTCTTAGTCACTCTAAAATGAAGCTTTTGGGATGTTCTTTAAATTTCAATGTTTGAAACCCAAAACGACTTCCCTTCATGCTAGACTTCATAAGATCGACAGGGGGTAGATACATGACTAGCACAATGCCCGCGCGTTGCTGCGAAAAATAAGGTTGTTGATCTTGTACTTGTAGGTTCTGTTGTGCGAACATATTCATCTGCATTTTGTGCCGCGCTTCCAGAAAACATTTAAGCTTCTGGACCTACATCCAAGTTTCAGTTGCATATTGTTGAATTATAAATCAAGAAAATCGCAATGAATTACTTTAAACTTGCCAATGTATTGAAAAAAATCTGAGATATTGTTTCATGTAAATACTTATAGGAAATATGCTCATGCGTTGCAATGAAAAAATTCTTTTTGGCACCAAGACACGCAAAGTAAGTTTTGTATGTATGTGATAGCCAAAATTTTCACATTACGGTCAGGTGTGCCGCCATAGGGCCTCCTAAGCCATGCCACCTAGGATCTGCCATCCCCGCATCATCTCGCTATGCAAAGGCCATTTTGACGCTGAAAATCGAAGATCAAAGGTAGCCGATAAGGGCGTATATATCTTTCGAGAGGAGCCTAGATGTAGATTAACTGAACAAACTCGAACTAACCAAATTGTAATGGTACTTAAGTTTTTGGTTTTCATCAACCATGCATGGTTCATCTACCACAACATGCTGAGTAATATAATTCACCTCGTAATTTTGTTCATATGAACAGTTAGCTCTTGAACATAACAATTCTACAATTTTAGCAGCTATAACAATCACGTCAGAAAAATTCTGAACGTGGTGCAGTGGCCGGTGTATTTACTTCTCTGCTGGACTTTTTGAAAACATCGCATTCTGGTTTTATATGCCGAAGCAAATTTGGTTGGAGCATGCTATAATGTCACATGAGATGGGTTCCTTGAGTAAAATACCAGCAGCACAAAAATTGCTTGTTGTCGCTCATCTCCAACCAGCTTCCGAGAAAGGTGCTACTGTAGAAAATTCCTCATCTATCTCTTTTCCGATCATTCTTCACCGTTCAGTGCCAAAATCCCCTGCCTTTTCCCTACTTCTAATCATTATCCAGCAGCAGAATCACCTGACTATCCTCGCAAGATCTTCTAGTGCTTGTTCTTTACGCCGATCCAGAGTGTGCCTAAAGCAGCACGGGATTTAGAACAGGGGAGCTAGCATGGGTGGAAGCTGCACTGGATGGGAGAGTATTGGTGCGGAGCTGGCGAGCGGTGCCTCGGGGTAGTGGAGACGGCGTGCAGCGGTGCACAGAGGTTCCAGGGAGAGGCAGCAGGATCCTGGAGAACAAGAGCACAAGGCGAGGACGGAGATGCATCAAGTCTTGTCTCTCGTAGCTCCATCTGAAATCTCTTGATTTCTCTCTTCTTTGCTCCAAATTTGGGCAGCCGGCCTCCCCTCCACATCTCTTCCTCCCTGCTCCAAGCAATCAGCAGCACCAGTCTATCGCTCCATCTCTCCCCTCCCCCCGGTGCCTCCCAGTCCCATCCATCGAGGTCAGAGCAGTGACGGTGCGCAACCTACTCCAGCTCGGCATCCTAATTGTGTCGCCGACGTTCTGCCGGAGAAGAAGGAAAATGCACCGGAGCAGCCCCCCTCACCAGGTCGGCGGTCATCCACCCTACCACCACTCCTCTTTTTCTCTCCTTCCCTCTGTTCGTTCCTCTCTCACCCCGACGCGGCCGTCGAGCCAAAACTGCAGTGAGAGTGTCTTCTGTCCACTGTCTCTTCCGTTCTTTCATCAGATCCCGAGCGGCCTCTATGGAATAGAGGCTGGAGAGAGAACCTAGGAGAGAGGACCGTTCTTCCTTTAGATTCCGAGCGGCCTCCCGAGCAAAAGAAGACCTTGTAAATGCCCCATGGCGGCCAGCGGCCGCGGCAGCAGACCCACGCAGGAGGGGCGGAGGGGCCCGAACAGGTTTCTGAATCATCTCCCGTATGGCCTGGTCCACTACCACCGTATGGCCTGCCGGCTCGCCACCGGCGTCGACGGCGAGCTCCACATCGCGAGCACCAGCGAGAGTGTCCTGTTCGTGGGCGCGTCGGTCAGCTGCTCCGTGGACAAGGTAGTCACGACGGAGCCGCTATTACCTACAGAGTTGTTTGCTCATCAGTCTCCTCATGTAAGAATTCCTAATTCCGCTCTCCAATTTTACAACGTATGGTCAGGTCAATTCCTTCGATCTGAGAAGAACACAAGAGCAAGGCCATGTGATGGTAGCCGATTCTTGAACGAGCTGCTGTGTAGTTGGGCTTGCTCTTTCCACTGCACGTAATTTCAGGCCGAGAATCATCTGTATCCCAATCGATTCAAGAGCTGGGCGTAACGCCGAGAAGCCATCATGAACTGCTATCTCCACTGCACGTAATTTCAGGCCGAGAATCATCTGTATCCCAATCGATTCAAGAGCTGGGCGTAACGCCGAGAAGCCATCATGAACTGCTATCTGTGGCGCACACTCTGACTATCTTTTTCCTCTCGCCTTGCACACAGACTTTCTGTCTCTCTCTTCCGGCAGATATCACCTCCGCCGCCGGCAAAATCTGGCGAGCTGGCGCCGCCGTAGAACGATTCATCGTGGCCAAGCCCTCTCCACATTGCCCAGATCGATTCCCCAATCGGCATACTACTTGGGAGTTGGGACTATGACTGGGATCGAGATCTACCCGATGCTTAACGCCTGGATCTTGAAGGTTAACGTGAAGCAGAGGAAGAAGTAGGACAGATGGAGAGGAGGGGGTGGTGTGCGCCACAGGGGAGGAGACCGGGTTGGACTGGAGTTCATGATGATCACGACACGCTACGCCATGGTAGAAAACCACTTCGATTAGACCTTGTTTATCAACTTGATTGCTTACGATATGACATAAGAAGACTATGTGATTTGGTTTTTCATTTTTCTGATTTTTTAAATTTTGTGCCCACCCATTTGTATCTTCGTCAAATCCTAGGTTTGACCAAGATAATTTAAACAAGTTTAAAACATGAAAATGTAAAGGGAAGCATGTATCCTTCTTAGTCACTCTAAAATGAAGCTTTTGGGAGGTTTTTGAAATTTCGATGTTTGAAACCCAAAACCACTTCTCTTCACGCTTGACTTCATAAGACAGAGTTTAGGGGTTAGGGGTATAGATACATGATTTGTCTGGTTTGAATATGTCTAGACCTTGTTTATCAACTTGAATGCTTACTATATGACATAAGAAGACTATGTGATTTGGTTTTTCATTTTTCTGTTTTTTAATTATTTTTCTGCCCATTTGAATCTTGGTCAAATCCTAGGTTTGAACAAGATTTAGACAAGTTTAACACGTGAAATTAAACGAATAAGTAAGCATTGATCCTTCTTAGTCACTCCAAAATGTACCAATTGATAGTGTTAACTTTGCTTCATGGAAAAAATAATGTCATGTAAATGAGTTAACTTGGATTTCCTACCCTTGAATCCATAGGAAACTTTGTTCTAATGCACTATTATAATCAACCGAGTTTTTACACCAACAGGTCTGTCACTTACGTGTGGTGCCCACGCGTGAGGTCCCACACTTGAGTGAGCACAAGTCACGTGCAATAGGTACGCCAACTCCCAGCCATCTTCTTTGTCAAGAGAAGACGCATCAGGATGCGTATTGGAAGTCTGTGGGTCCTTCTGGATCCTTCGGTTGTCCCTCTCACAAAAAAAACAAATCTCTCTCATTCTCGGCCTCGCTCGACTCGCTCGCTCGCTCGCTCGCTCGCACCTCCTGCGCACTGACAAACCCTGCACAACAGTCAACATCATCATCATCACCCGAAAAAGGGAAGACACCATAATGCTCTGCCTTTTTCTCTCCTTCCGAGTGATCCCTCTTCCTCCGAGTTTCACTCGACGGGCAAACGCACATCTGCAGCATAGTAATAATAAAAAGGTAGAAAAATCGATATACGAATCTATAATTAAATAGGTTAAACTAGGGTTTTGCCCAGTACTACAGATCAAGGTTCAAAAAAATCCAACTACGGGGTTCGAACAACACGATTCTAATCCAAGAACTTTTTCGACCTCATCCAAGTGGCCTCAAACTATAGGGTTAGCATCTAGTGCAGTATGTGTGAAAATGTATGCACTATGTGTGCTATAACTTGTATGTCTTTCAAATTTGAACCAACTTTGAATAAGTTTGAAATATTTGAAATGGGGCTTTTGGCTTAAACGTTTGAAACTCAAAACGATTCTCTTCATGCTAGACTTCATAAGACCGAGTTTAGGGTTAGGGGTAGATACATGATTTGTCTGGTTTGAATATGTCTAAACCTTGTTTATCAACTTTAATGCTAACTTCTCAGTCACTCTAAAATGAAGTTTTTGGAGGTTTTTGAAATTTCCAGATTTGACCAAGATAATTTAAACAGTAAACAAGGCCTAGACATATTCAAACCGGAAAAATCATGTATCTACCCCTAACCCAAAACTCTGTCTTATCAAGTCAAGCACGAAGAAAGTCGTTTTGGGTTTCAAACATGGAATTTTCAAAAACCCTCCAAAAAGCTTCATTTTGGAGTGACTAAGAAGGATGGAGGCTTACCTTTTTCATTTTCATGTTTTAAACATGTTTAAATCTTGGTCAAACCTATTATTTGACAAAGAATCAGATGGGCTTAAAATTTCAAAAAAAATCATGTATCTACCCCTAACCCAAAACTCTGTCTTATCAAGTCAAGCACGAAGAGAAGTCGTTTTGGGTTTCAAACATGGAATTTTCAAAAACCCTCCAAAAAGCTTCATTTTGGAGTGACTAAGAAGGATGGAGGCTTACCTTTTTCATTTTCATGTTTTAAACATGTTTAAATCTTGGTCAAACCTATTATTTGACAAAGAATCAGATGGGCTTAAAATTTCAAAAAAATCAAAAAATGAAAAACCAAAGCATGCAGTCTTCTTATGTCATATATATATTACACATTCAAGTTGATAAACAAGGTTTGGACATATTCAAACCAAAAAATCATGTATCTACCCCCTAACGCTAAACTCTGTCATATGAAGTCAAGCATATGAAGAGAAGTGGTTTTGGGTTTCAAACATGGAAATTTCCATGCTTGAAACCAAAAACCACTTCTCTTCATGCATGCTTGACTTCATAAGACAGAGTTTAGGGTTAGGTGGTAGATACATGATTTTCCTGGTTTGAATATGTGTAGACCTTGTTTATCAAATTAATTGAATGCTTACTATATATATAAGAGAAGACCTTGTTTTTTTTGAATTTTTATACCCATTTGAATCTTTGTCAAATCCTTGGTTCCACCAAGATTTGAATAAGTTAAAAACATGAATATGAAAAAGTAAGCATGTATGCTTCTTAGTCACTTCAAAATGAAGCTCTTGGGAGGGTTTTTGAATTTCCATGTTCGAAACCAAAAACCACATATCTTCATGCTTGACTTCATGAAACAAAGTTTAGGGTTAGGGGTAGATACATGCATGATTTTTCTTGTTTGAATATGTCTAGAACTTGTTTATCAACTTAATTGAATGCCTACTATATAACATAAGAAGACCTTTTTTGTTTTTTTAAATTTTTATACCCATTTGAATCTTGGTCAAATCCTAGGTTTCACCAAGATTTGAATAAGTTTAAAACATGAATATGAAAAAGTAAGCATGCATGTATGCTTCTTAATTAATCACTTCGAAATGAAGCTAGCTCTTGGGAGGGTTTTTGAAATTTCCATGTTTGAAACCAAAAACCACATATCTTCATGCATGCGCTTGACTTCATGAGACAGAGTTTAGTGTTAGGGGGTAGATACATGATTTCTCTCGTTTGAATATGTTTGAAACCAAAAACCACATATCTCTGGTTTGCCCGCACTTAGAAATGATATTTGCATCACTTATCATATGTTTGCCCATTTGAATCTTGTCAAATCCTAGATTTGACCAAGATAATTTAAACAAGTTTAAAACATGAAAATGAAAAGGCAAGCTTGTATCCTTCTTAGTCACTCTAAAATGAAGTTTGGGGAGGTTTTGAAATTTCCATGCTTGAAACCAAAAACCACTTCTCTTCATATATACATTTAAGTTGATAAACAAGGTTTAGACATATTCAAACTAGAAAAATCATGTATATACCCCCTAAGGCTAAACTCTGTGATATATATGAAGTCAAGCATATAAGAGGAATGGTTTTGGGTTTCAAACATGGAAAATTCAAAAACCCTCCCAAAAGCTTCATTTTTTGAGTGAATAAGAAGGATCCAGGCTTACTTTTTCATTTTCATGTTTGAATTCTTGGTCAAACCTAGGATTTGACCAAGATTCAAATAGGCATAAAAATTCAATAAAGAATTCAAAAAATGAAAAACCAAAGCACATAATTAAGCTTCTTAAGTTATAGTAAGCATTCATGTTGATCAAGAGAGTCTATACATATTTAAACATTAAAAATCATGTATATACCCCAACCCTAAACTCTGTCTAATGAAGTCAAGGACGAAGAGAAGTGGTTTTCGTTTTTTTTTTGAATTTTTATGCCCATTTGAATCTTGGTCAAATCCTTGCAGGTTTGACCAATATTTAAACAAGTTTAAAACATGAAAATGAAAAGTAAGTGTGGATCCTTCTTATTCACTCCAAAATGAAGCTTTTGGGAGGTTTTTTTAAATTTTCCATGTTCGAAACCCAAAATGATATCTCTCCGTGCTTTACTTCATAAGACAAAGTTTAGGGGTAGGGGGTAGATACATGATTTTTCTGGTTTGAATATGTCTAGACCTTGTTTATCAACTTGAATGCTTATTATGTGACATCAAAAGACTATGTGTTTAGTTTTTTTTTGAATTTGTTATGCCCATTTGAATCTTGGTCAAATCCTAGGTTTGACCAAGATTTAAACCAGTTTAAAACATGAAAATGAAAAGTAAGCCTGGATTCTTCTTAGTCACTCCAAAATGAAGCTTTTGGGAGGTTTTTTAAATTTCCATGTTTGAAACCCAAAACCACTCCTCTTAATGCTTGACTTCATAAGACAGAGTTTAGGGTTAGGGGCCAAGTATATACATGATTTTTCTTGTTTAAATATGTCTAGACTTTGTTTATCAACTTGAATGCTTACTATATGACATCAAAAGACTATGTGTTTGGTTTTGATTTTTTTGAATTTGTTATGTCCATTTGAATCTTGGTCAAATCCTAGGTTTGACCAAGATTTAAACCAATTTAAAACATGAAAATGAAAGCCTGGATTCTTCTTAGTCACTCCAAAATGAAGCTTTTGGGAGTTTTTTCAATTTCCAATGTTTGAAACCCAAAACCACTTTTCTTCATGCTTGACTTCATAAGACAGAGTTTAGGGTTAGGGGGTATATACAATATTTTTCTGGTTTGAATATGTCTAGACTTCGTTGATCAACTGTAATGCTTACTATATGACATAAGAAGCTTATGTGCTTTGGTTTTTTTTTTGATTTCTTTTTTGAATTTTTATGCCCACTTGAATCCTGGTCAGATCCTTTGTTTGACCAAGATTTAAACAAGTTAAAACATGAAAATGAAAAAGTAAGCCTGGCTCCTTCTTAGTCATGAAAATGAGTTAACTTGGCTTTCCAACCCTTGAATCCATAGGAAACTTTGTACTAATGCAGTATAATAATCACTCGAGTTTTTACACCAACAGGTCTGTCACTTACGTGTGGTGCCCATGCGTGAGGTCCCAAACTTCAGTGAGCACAAGTCACATGCGGTAGGCAGGCAAAATACCCGATCAATCCGGGCGGTGGCTGTTAAGGACCCGATCGCATTTCTTGCTTTCAGACTGGGGTCTACCATGTAAGAAGTTTGTTCCTTTTGGATGCATCACTCGTATTTGCAAGTTTTTTGGGGGTCCCGCAAATTCAGGGTAGCATCATGCCCCCCTTCCCACGCCAACACAAACAGAGTTCAACACAACCTAATTAAGCAAGGTTCAACACAGACATAGTTCAACAACCCCTAATTAAGCTAATAGGTTCACCACAAACGCTGCTGAGCAGCAAACATAAACAGAGTTCAACAAAAGATGCTGCTTTTGAAGCAGTAGGAGAGACAAACATGCACAACAGTTACGGAGTATATTTACCATCTTCTTCCTGGTCCCGCTTCTTCTGCTTCTTGCTGCCCATACCTTTAATCTTTGGTGGCTTGGGCTTGGGAGGAGGCACACGACCGGTCTCGATAGCTTGGTTCAATTTCTTCCTTAGGAATAGCCCATAGGCCATGTGGTTGGCTATGAAGCCGGATCGGTTAACAGTTTCCCCAACTTTGAGACAGCCGGACCCACCGGCTTCGGCATGCTGCAGGACGCTTCGAAAGTCAACCTTTATGCTCTTTGTGCAGAAGGGGCAGCTGTTCCTGGCACCAGTCCAGGGTTCACTCCAATACTTGTCGAACTTCCCCGCCTTAAGCTTGTTGAGAGTGGCCCTGGCCTTCCTATGACGCGACTCGACATCGCTGTCAACCTCATCAGTAGCAACCTGATACATGCCAAATAAACAGGTGAAGCAAATATGTAGCAGTTGCAACTAATAATGAATATGAATCTAAAAAGATTCTGACGCTAATTCAAAACCCTATAGCGCAAAAAAAAGAGGGAGAGACCATAGAGCAAATCGATACAGGGCTATGTTAAATAAGGGAGAGAGGTGAATCGGATGTGAAGCAAATATGTAGCAGTTGCAACTAATACTGAATATGAATCTAAAAAGATTCTGACGCTAATTCAAAACGCTATAGCGCAAAAAAAGAGGGAGAGACCATAGCGCAAATCGATACAGGGCTATGTTGAATAAGGGAGAGAGGTGAATCGGAACATACTTCCTCCCCCTCGTCGACGATATTCTCGTCGAAGGTCGGCGGCGGCGGTTCAAAGATGAGTTCAACCTCGTCCTCGTCATCTAGGGGATGCTTCCCAAGAGAGTGGACCCATCTACCAACAGCATCAGATGCCGATGAGCGACCGATGGCCCGACCTTCGGCAATGGCCTCCGCTTCGTCTTTGGCATCCGCTGCGGCAATGATCGCCGCCGTTGCGGCCATGCGTGCTGCGGTCGCGGCTCTGCACGCCTCCTCTGCGGCTAAGGCCAGCCGCGCGGCTTTCGCTTTCGCTGCGTTGACGGCGTCGGTTGGGCTCTCCATCGGTGGAATGGGAAGGGGAAGTGAAGAGAGGGTTTTTTCCTAGTCCGTGGAGAGAGGGAGAAGTGTGGACGTGAAATGGATAACTGACGATATTTCAAGATTTGGGAGACATAGCACGAACCGGCAGATGACAGCGCGTGGGTGCATTACCTCATACTGCCTCTGTCCTAGAAAGAGCGTACGTGTGGGTTTTCAAGGCATATTAAGGATTTTATTATTACATTGGGAAACTGTCATCGACCATCACTTTCCTCTTCAACTTTTCCACCTCCAATGATCTAAATGCATGTAGTAAATAAGAAAACCATATTATGCTAAATACTACTACCTCCATCCCAAAGCGTAAGGCTTATATTATTTTTAGAAGCTCAAACTATGTCAAGGTAAACTAAGATTTTACCAAAAATCATTATCATGCAAAATACAAAATTAATATCAATACATAGACAACGATTTTTTTTGGTATGGTATCTACAAAATATTATATTAGTTGATAGATTGTTCTAAATTTTCGTCAACCTTTACTTGCTTTGACTCTTAAAAAAAGACTTAAGCTTTGTGATGGAGGTAGTACGTACTAGTCGTGAAGAAACTATATCCCTCGTGATGAGAAAGAAATATTTTTTACTACCACTCTTTTGTGGACAAATTTTGAAGTGCATTGCAAAACGAGAAGTACACTCTTTTATGGACAAATTTTAACTCTACACCCATTATTTCAGGATGGAGGGAGTATAACCCAACTTGTTTTTTTCTTCTGGGCACTACACTGCTTTTTCCCTGTGCAATGCTTGGTTCTACCCTTTTTCTCAATGTAATGGTCACTTTAAGTCATTTTTTCCCACACACATTTATTTTGTACTTCTCTACAGTGTTGACCGTGCTACTACTATTTGTGTTAGTGCGCCAAAAACAAAATGTTATTTTTTAAGTGCCAAATTAATCTAGGGCGTTGGTTGTGAATCGGTGAACAAAAAAGAGATAGCCCAAAAGAGGAACACACCAAGGTACAAAAACTAGTATATATGCATGTTTCTATGTACATATATATGACCCTGGGTTTGTAGATAAAAAACATTCATATATGCGCTTACTATTAATATACATAAGTTTATGCTGATTCTCTTGGTTTAGGTATATATATGGTTAGGCATCACTACTAATTCAGAAAAAAACAAAAATGTAACTCTTCAAGTGAAGTCATTTTAAGTGACCTAACAACTAAAATTCATATATAGGATTTGTATAGGAATTATGTAGGATTTAGATCACATGTGAATTTTCCCCACACTAGTTGTTTGATTCATAGGAACATATCCTATAGGAATCTTGCAGTGCAAATCCTATAAGAATAAAACATTAGGTCATACCTCATGGAAAATTTCCTTTGGCACAATCAAACACAACTCATCTTCCTATATGATTCAACTAGCCATTAAATCTCAATCCTATGTTTTCCATATTTCTATGGTTTTCCCATCCTATGAATCAAAGGAGCCTTAGGGCTTATATCTTTTTTTAGAAAGGCAAACTATGTTAAGATTGGCCAAGTTTTACGAAAAACCTTTAACATGCAAAATACAAAGTTGAGTCATTTCGTTTGAATCGGAGGGAGTACATTTGACGTTATGGTACTATTTGACAGCTGCTTGGCACTGTATTTTTTTTCGAACCAAACTTCCCCCTTCATGAAGCTTTTATTTTAGCTTCAGTGACTTGATACATCCATATATCTAGACAAAGTTGAGTCAATTCATTTGAATCAGAGGGAGTACATTTGACTATATGGGTATTGTTTGACAACTGCTTGGCACTGTCTTCTTTTTTGAACCAAACTGCCCCCTTCACGAAGCTTTTATTTTGGGATAGAGCTTCACTGACTTGATACTTCCAAGTTTCACAGTGACTTGGTGCCACCATCCACCATCCATCTCAGATCCAATGTATGCGATCGACTTAGAATTTAAACTAAATAATTATTATAATTGCTCAGAAATATTTCAAGAACTTCCAGTTAATCGTGCATATTTCGATTTATATTTTGGTGAAGTTTCATTCGATTTGAATCAAAGGTTTGTGAGCAAATATATACTCCCTCCGGTTCATATTAATTGACTCTAATATGGATGTACTAGACACATTTTAGTTCTAGATACATCCATATTGAAGTCAATTAATATGAATCAGAGGGAGTATTTAGTTTAAACTAGTGCTCGTATACGTAAAAAGCTCTTTAATCACAAGCTAATCGTCCGAGTGGGATGAAATATTCACAGATTTTAGAACAAGGCATCTACATTTTACTGGATTTTTTTCATAATTTTTGTTTTTAGGTTCGAAATAAGAGATTAGTTTGGAACGTTGGATCTCAAATGGTTGGTAGATGGTGGCACCAAGTCACAATGAGATTTGGAGACTTCAAGTCACTGCAGCTCTGTCCTTTTATTTTGACAAACTGCAGAGCCGCTGGTGCATCTATGCTTGCGTACGGCCGACGCCGATTCTTAGCAAGGAAGTTCTTCCTATAAGTAGTAGTATCCATACTCCACTCCAAGGCATGTATAAAAAAAAGAACCCATCCCGTTCTCGTTTTCCCGATCACTCTTCTCTGAAGATGGAGGAGGCCCTCTTCTTGTGCCCCCTCTGCCTGCTGCCCTTCAAACCCCCCATATCCAAGGTCGCTCCCTTCCGATTTCATTCTTAGGTTCACCTGTGAGAAATGTCAATGACAACTGATGCCACGTACGTTGTTCCGTGCAGTGCAAGGGCGGTCATATGGGCTGTCGGCGCTGCGTCGGCGAGCTTGCGCCGAACCCGTGCAAGAAGTGCGAGCAGCCGGCGTGGTTGCCGCCGTCGAATCGATCTGGGCCAAGATTGCCGCCGTCGAATCGATCTGGGGCAATGGTCAAGTGCGTCGGCTGCCAGAGCTTGGTCGCCTCCACGGAGTCCTACAAGCACTATATCGCGTGCCCGCATGGTCCGTGCGGCTGCACAGAGGCCATCAATACCGGCTGCAGCTTCACCGGCCCGCCGCGGGAGCTCCTGGTACACCTCCAAGCATCCCACTCCATCCCAGTGTTTACGTTCCAGTATGGCATACCCGCCTGGTGCATAGTTCGTGTTCCGGTACAACCGCGGGGACACCTGTTCATCGGCAGTGGGGAAGAAGACGGTAGCGTGTTCGCCATCACCGTTGGAGCGCTCGGCCCGACCACCATTGTGTCCTGTGTGTGCATCAGGTCGGCCGCGTGCTTGTTTCCGATGTACAAGGCGCAGCTGTTGGTGATTGGTCCGCCGGCGCCGGCGACGGCTGGGACCAGTGACCTCTCGACGGACACCTTGATGGCGGTAATCGAGCCGACGAGCTCCCCGACGCCTAGCTCGATCATGTTGCAGCAGCTCACTTCTTTCCTGGCGGTGCCGCCCCGTTACGCGAAGCAGAATGGAGGGCAGCGTGTGTTGCCTATCTGCGTTTGCATCAACAAGAAGGTTATACAATAATCTTCGTTTAGTCATACTGCAATGTAGTTACTCGAAGATCGGAGGGAGTAGTTTAGTTCGAAGTAGGGTTCGTTCGGATGTATTTTGGACTTGTATAGTAGTAGTACTACTACTCCAGAACTATTACTAGCTAGTTGGAGTGCTAGAATGCAGCTCGGAGTATTATAGTATTTTGGCAGTACTACTAGTTATGTATGTGACTGCAAATTCAAACTAAAATGGACTATTTCTTGCTAATGTTGTTCTTTTGGAGTCATCATTTTTTTCTGAACGTGTTAACTATGCTATTGTCTAAGGATTCGTTTAGATTTCTTTGGTTGAATTCATATTTCGTCTCTTCCTAATTTGGCAAAACTGCACTGTCATGGGCATTCTTACAAGGTCGCTGAAGTTTCAAAGTTTCTTAATGTATATTGCGTAGGGTGTACCCCCTTAACATGGATCTGTTGCATTTTTGGGTTGTATTTTTTTTGGCAATTTTCAGGACCATAAAATAGCACGCCTTCAGTTGAAATTTGAATTAGTGGCCGATACTAGCATGGAGTAGTGAAGTTTTTTTGTACTCCCTCGGTCCCACCAAAAGTGTCTCACCTTTGTTAAAATTTAGATGGATAGATGTATTTTTTTTACAAAGTTGAGACAACTTTGGTGGGACGGAGCCACGGAGTCGTAGTTGATGGCGAGAAGGTTGATGCCTTGCTAGGTTGGTGTACGTTGCAAAAAGAACAAGGTTGGTGTGTATTTGTTTTATTTGTTCACCATAATACTGACATGGCCATCGATTTGATTAGACAACACAAGCCTGGGATGTTTCACTTATTTATTGTAGGAAGCACGATTAATGTTCTGTAATGATGGGGCTACTCCTATAGTCCGTCTGCTCGGCTCCTACTCGGGTGTCGGGTCACAGTCACACTCTCCTCTTTTTTTGAACACATTCACACTCTCCTCTTTTTTTGAACACATTCACACTCTCCTCGAAACTGCAGTAGGCAGTATATGAGCGTCTCGGTTCACCTCCGTCGTCTATCCCCACTCCGCCCATCTTCCATAGCACGCGCCTGCGTCTCCGCCATGGCGCTTTCGCATCCTATCCAGCAGTGCCCAGTTTGAGAGCCTCTGTTCTCCAACTCAAACCCCCACCTGCCGCCATTGATCGCCATCTCTCTCCCAAAGTTCGAATCAGTAGATCGCCCAAGAAAATACCAACCCCATTGTACCACCTGCCTCATTGCGATGGCGAAATCGAGCAGGGTCTGTGGATCTGGGCTGTTTCACAAGGTGTTTACGGAAGGCCCCCTTGAAGTGCTCATCAGCCAGTGCGACGCCATCACCGCCGCGTCCCTAGTCGGTTCCTCCAAAAGTATTCTTCAGTCAGCCAAATACAGTGCCACTCTGCCTGCTTCTCAGCCGTTTGGCCTTCCGTGTGTTCTCTGTTGTGACCCGGCGGATAAACCATGGGCGGTGTTCAAGGAGGATTTGCCGGTGCACAGCAAGTGCAAACTACTGCCGCTGGACAGGTTCTCCTATGATGGCCTAATGCCACACGGTAAGGATGAGGAGCGGGCAGGCGCCAATGGAGATTGGATCGCCATGGTTGGCCCCGAAGGCAAGTGGAACCTCCTCAATGTCTACACTCATCGCAAGATTAAGCTTCCATCTTTGAGGGACAAGTTGGAAACCACACACAATCCACTTATATTCGAGTATCAGCGTTCTGCTATTCAACTGCAGAAGATAGCTATTTGCCAAGTTCCTACAGCTGCTAGGGGGTATCAAGATTTCTCCCTTGTCGCAATCTTCGACTTTGCAATTGCCTACCTCCATGGCGAATATCCTCGTGCATGGATATTTCTTGAAAACCAGTTTCAGTACGGCGCCATATACTGCGATGCAATTATACATAACGGACTTGTGTTCGCCGTTACTGAGCTTGGAAATGTTTATGCATGGGATCCTAATCAATTTGGTAACATTTCCTCCCTATCTTTTTTATATACGTAACTTATATAGTATTTCACCTCTTATTTGTTGAACTGTCTTGGCATCTTTTGGCTTAAAGGAATTCCATAGGCGCACACCATAACCCTCTTGTGGTATGGACATATATAGAATTTAACATCTATAGGAATTTTAGTATGGTCTAATGTGCATGTTGTTCCTTAGGAAAAAGGCCCCCTAGTAATTAAGTTTCTTTATTATTACTCCCTAGAAAATTTAAGGTAGAGTAGAAATAGAATCAATAAAGGTGCCATGCAATATTGATAAAGACTTTCATTTGTTTATATTCCCCCGGTTCTAGAGAATAAGGAGTACTATATTCAAACCATCTAAAATTTGGACCAATATTTTCGGGAACATGTTTTAAATCCATATGAAGTTTTACCAAGATGTTCGAAATATATTTCAAACCATCTTATGTTCGACCATGATTTTATAAAGTACTAGTATTGGCATCCCAATATCAAATCAATATCACTAGTAGATAAATCATGAAATATATTTTCATGTGACGTGTTCTTTCCTTTTTCAAGGTCCTATAGTGCTCCCTGCTCCATTCATTCCGTGGACGGCTGGATTTGATGACGATGATGATTTTGACTCTAATAGTCGTACGTGGTGGCTGGCAAGATCTCAAGATCGTTCTAGACTTCTCCTGGTCTATGCACGTGGCGTAATGGATTTTGACGCTGACGGTGCTCCAACTCATTATGATAGTACCCCTTCTGTCCATTGCGGTCGCGCTGTTCACAGCTATTCGGGGTATACCTGCATTGTATTCTCGAATGACACTAGTCGGTTACTTCCAGCCAACCCGTGGGAAAGGGTTACTAATCTTGGAGACTATTCTATGTTCCTTGGGTTGAACTATCCGATTTTCATGCCAGTGGGTGGTGCAACATTTCCCCCAGGATATTTGACAAGAAGAAACTGCATCTACACCACGCCTCAGGCCATTGGCTCTCAGTTTGACACATCACATCAAGAAATTTTCCGCTTCAGTCTAAATGGCGAAGACCACCAAAGCATATCTTACCAAGCATGGTGTAGTATGCAACTGATATAACACCAATGAAACACCCACTACATATCGCTCAGAGTGGTACAACAGAAACATATGCGGGTCCAAGGCATGTCTATAGAATTACACACAGACTCTGTTACATAAGATCATCACAGCCTCCTACTTTACAATGAGGTAAAACTGCAAATAAACTCCAGAAGAACGACTCGTGGTCTAAGCCTATCACGAACTCTATTTGTAGAGTATTTAACTAGCTATAGAGGCTATGAATAGATTCTAGCTAAATAGGAGCTAGGTTTAGGAAGCTAGTTCCTTTCTATTGCTAATCTAGGTTTTCTCCTTGTTGTATGTGGTATCTGACTCTTCTGACAGATCATGTCCCGTGAAGTAGTTGTTGACTCCTCGGCCTTCGAGTTGCATTGTAGATCCTCCTTCGATGCCTCCATATCTAAGCAGGGGATTTAAGAGTGGGATGAGTACGAGCGTACTCAACAAGTTCATTATAGGAAAGAGGTGTTTAATGCACTAGCTACGGCATTAGACCAGAAAGTCTAATACCAATGCATGTTTTCATAATCATTTCTTCAAAAGGTTGCTTTTATTCAGAAGAGCTATGTCCGTCAGCCTTCACCGGTTGACTAGAACTTCATGGAGTTCCTTTCCGGCAGCGTTCGCAGTTCCATATCCCGGAACAGGGAGTGACTGGTCACGATTCGTTACACTCTGCAGAGGTGTGTTTCTTTACCCATAAGAGATCTTAACCTTGGTGCCAACCGGGCGCGCAACCCGTCCACACTTCCTTTGGTGTGAGGCCCGGTATAAGGTCATAGTCAATCATGTTCCTCCGCTACCTCGCACACCCACCCGTTGTTGCATACCCCGACCCTGGGTCCACGCCGGTCCCATTATTCCCATAAGTTTCAGGGTGGACCCCGACCACGACGACAATGCAGGGCTCTACCATACATTCCTACGCCGGTAGATGCAACCCATCATAGACCGCAATACCGTGGGGACTTTAGGCTTCCCCAGCCACCAAATGCTCCTCGGGATACAAGTGTCTACGGACAATGCCGTGGGGACTTTAGGCTTCCCCAGCCACCAAATGCACCTTTGGATAACAAGTGTCTACGGTAAAGCGCGTCCGTTGATGTACAAGAGGTGGAAACACAATTGACTATACCGTCCCATTCCAGATCTTATGGTTAACACGGGTATTACGGCACAAGAATCACTGGACGACATTTGTTGTTTAATCCTAGATGGATATAAACCCTTGCAATGGAACCTCCACCATATCAACACAATCCATGGTTCCATTGCCCACCACATAGTCATATTCATAGTTATGAAAATAGTGGTTTTGCTTTTTATGCAATAGTGGTAAACATAGTACTTTGCAAGTAATTTGGTAAAAATACTCAAGTGACATGAGCAAGCGATGAACTTGCCTTTCTTGACTGCAAGATTATGCAGGCAAGGTCTTCGATACGCAATAACTCCAAATTCTGAAATAGCATCATCGTCCGGTAAGGACGATGTTTAAAAGATTGGCAAGGATGCAATAATGCATAAATATGAGATGCAATCGTTCTAAGCGTGACCTAACCCCGATGATTTAGGATTAGTGAGTTGAAATGATTTGTTTAGAGTGTGTTGCACTTTTAGAGTGATTCACAAACAAGGTTCTTATTCAGGTGTGATTACTTGGTATCCTAAACATGTGCTGCAATATATCATAATAATAGCATTAATAGCACACAACAATAACATTTGGTATAATCCTAACATGTAATGAATAGTGGTGGGTTTTAGCACTATATGGCATGGTTAATGATTAATTATCATATACTTCAAAAGAATAACTTTTGAAGAACATGTTCTTTGATAAAGAACAAGTATGATAATTAGGTTTGTGGGGTTCTATGGTTTACTATGGTTTCGATAAGCTTCTGGAGTAATGATTAGATGGATCACAACCTAGTTGGATTCATCAATACAAAGGGCTTGTTAGGTTGAGTTAACCCTAGGCATCTAGATCAATTTATTATAAATAGTTGCTATCAATGTTGGTTTTCCTTGCTGATGATAGTTGGATATTGGCTATAGGTTCTATTAGGCAGGATTGATGATGATTCTTTATTTACTTCAAAAGAATAACTTTTGAAGAACATACTTCTTAAATAATAAGAAGTATATTAATTAGGGTTGAGGTGGTCTAGGTTTGCTATTTAATTTCCTAAGTAAAGAATGATTGGTTCCTAAATAGGACGATTCATAAGTATCCAACACTAGTAGGGTTTAGTGGAATATGGTTAGGTAATGCTCAAGATTTGGCATGGTTGCTCCTAAGGTTCATCACATTGGTGTGAGGCTAAGCATGGATAATTAAGCTTGGTCTCAGAAGAGAGGATCTAGGGTTGGTCCTATTTGATCAGCTAAGCATGAACACCTGAAATACCAATGTATTAGAGATGGGCCTTTATTATTCTATGTGGACATAGGTATGTCTTTAGTTGCTAATCATGGCTTTCTGATTTGAAAAGGAAAGTATCATGATAGTATAACCTAGGGTTTAGGTTTAGGACCAATTAGGGTTCATATGGATTTGTGAAGCTAGGGTTCCTAAAGAATTAGGGTTTTAGAATCCCACATAAAATTATGGGGTTGTGTTCTTTATTCAATATGGAACTAGGGTTTCCTAATTACTTTATAGTTCTATGAGTAATAACTTCATTCTAAAGTTGAAGTTATTAATAACTTTGAAATAAAAATAATATTGAATTTGTCATTTATTATTTTTAAACAATTAATAATTAAGGTAATTGTTAATCAGGGTTTAAATCCTTTTAATAAGGATTTAACACAATAAATAAATAAAGAGAATTAGTTTTAATGTATTCTTTATTTAGTTACTGGTTTTCTTTAATTTGGAGAATTTTCCTAATTATTAAATTTTAATTGAATTTAGAATTAAAATTAAAGGCTTAAATAACAAGTATTAAATAATTGAATTTTTATTAAAAATAAAATTTTCATTTTATATTTTTATTGGATAGAGTTTATTTTTAGGATCATTTTGATATCTCATATGAAATTTTCTGAGTTGAAATGAATTATCTATGATTTTGTAAAGTTTGAACTATTTTCTGGATTTTCAATTAAATAGAAAAGGCTAGACATACCGGTTCAGATCTAATTATAGGGGCTGACCAGTGGGGTCATTGACCAGGTCAGTTGCCACGCGGGCAACGACCGGTCAAAGAACGGGAGCCCACGGCACGTCGACCTGCCGGGCGCCGTGGACGAGATGGAGACGGCGCAGCCGTTGTATTGCTCCCGGAACGTGCAAATAGACTCTATCGAATCCCAGCCAGCCGAGGACGTGGTGGTAGCGCGACCACGAAAGGTCGCCGGGAGGAACTCCGCGAACACGCCTGTGGCGGCGAGCTCCGGCGAGGTACTCGGAATGACGCCACAAATGATGATTAAGCATGTATTTGGGCTCAAAAGATGCGTATTCTCACCCTGAGTCTTCCTGCGTGGTCGAAGAGGACGATTGCTGACGCAGATGACCGTGGTTTCGCCGATTCCGTCGATGACCGGAGGAAGGAAATGGTCGAATTGGTCTAGCTCCGACCCCCTCTGGATGCTGGGCTTCTACCGCTGTACACGTCTAGGTGCACCTCCTCGACCACTGCAAGGATGCTGGGGCGGCTCCTATCGCCGGCTTCTTCCACGGCTCCGGTGCTGAAGGCTGGTGAGAGATGGAGAGGGTTTGAGAGAGAGTGGAGTGGCTTAGAGGAACAAGGAGTTCACGGAGATCTTCTTGGCCTATTTATATCCCTAGGAGATCACGAGACGATGGCACGTCGCGGTGACGGCACAGATGCGGCGGTGACGTCGCCGATGATTTCTGGCACGAATTTTGGTAGTGTTTAGATAAGCTCGGACGTGGGGATTCTTGTCAATGTTGTTGAGCTGGTCGCTGGCGTCCGTGCTCGCCCTTATCGACGACGGTGAGGTGGCGGCGAAATCCTTCACGGTGTCTCGGTGGCGACCATGCGCGGGAAGGAGAAGACGGTTTCCTCCCTCACGTTCGTTTCACGTGGCCAAAACGGTATTGGGCCAAATTGGGTTGGAGTGTGGGCTGCTCGGTGGGCTGCAGCGTGGGCTGTCCGGCCAGGTAAGCCTGTTTCTCCTTTTCTTTTATTTCTGTTTTTTTCTGTTTTTCTTTTCTGTTTTATATTTTCCATTTGGATTCATATTTGAATCCAATACTGTTTGTAAATATTTCAATTATGTTGTTTTAATCAAGATTTAGTATATTGACTATTGTTTCACTATTCTATTTTGAATTCTTATTTTATATTCAATTACTTGCATATTTGTGAACTGATTCAAAAATAACATTTGGACATATGCTTATATTTTTACTTTAATTCACTTTTTATTATGCAATCAATTCTGTTTTGAATTATGAGAGTTGATACTTTCATCTCAAAGTATTTCAGATCTTGTTACTATGTCTTGGTTTCCATTTGAGGAATTAATCACTGGCATTGCATGTGAGCAGCATTTTCTTAGGGTTTTGTAGGTTTGATGATAACCCAAATTCAAAGTTAGTATTAGTACTATATTTTATATATAACTTAAAATCCTAGAGTATGCATTACTCTCTTCAAGGTTGGGCTTTATTTACAGAGATAAGTGGTTGATCACCACACAAGGATTTAATTATAGGACTTAGCACTAGGTGTTTCTTATGCCCTATAATTAAGCATAAGGTTTAACTAATGATCCATTCTAAGGTTCTAGTTACATTATCCTAATGGCTCATGGTTTGAATCTCAAATATGGCTTCATTGGGTTTTATTGTGTTCACCCAAGTGGTATATAAACTAGGTTGAGACATAATTCTAGGTTGTGGATATGATATGACACCATATTGTATTTGCTAGGGTTTACTCTCCTCTATGATAAAATGGTTACTTGCTTAATAATTCATGTGCTCCTATAATTACTAAGGATTTGAGAATTGGTTTTATCTTCTACCAATTAACTACAATTATCATCCTTAATTTATCATTAAGTTAACTACATTGGTTATAGTTCTTTTTATAGTTAACTTTGGTCATATGAATAGATGGTTTCTCACCATATTAAGTATGGAGTTTTACTCTAAGGTTTTCTTATGTTTCTTAGGTGAAGCATAAGGGAAATGTAGATGTGGTAGAATTCTACTTATGATCACCAGGTGAATCACAAGTTAGGGTTAGGATGTAATCCTATGGTTGCTTACTAGCTATCACCCTATGATTTCATGTGGGGAATGAGATCTACTTATCCTATTAGGGTTTATCCTCAATACCTCAAGAACATGATCATGGATTAGGCATGATCAACTTGTTCTTAATATATCTACCTCAAGTTCTTAGGGTTTATGATCATCACTCAATTTATAATGATCAAGGTTTGGATTCCTAGGGATCTCTCATTAAATGGGTTCTCACTTCCATGATCAAGCATGGTCTTGATCAATCAAGGTATAGCACATCTAATTTACCTTCTTGTATGGGACTACTATGGTTGCCTTGTTAATTTATATCCCAAGAGAATGCCTGAGATATTCTGCTAGGGTTCTATTCAAACAATGATGATATGGTCATCTGGTATATGAATAGTTCTCTCCCTCACATTCAAGTGTTGCCTCAACTACTTGAGTGTAACACCATAGCTTGGGCTCTCTTAGAAAGGAATGGTTATTCTAGGGTTTATGGTGCACTCACAATATCTCAATAGGTGTTAAGTCTAAAACTCCACTTGGCTATCTTGATTGAGTTAATCTCCTCCTTACTTTATTAATTCATGGATATGGTATTATTCCATGTGATATTAGGTTATCTCACCACTTCAAGGAAAATGGTTTACAACCTAATACTTTAGTTCAAAGGTTGTCATTTGTTCATTAATAGGTAAAGCTAAGTTTAGAATAAATGGTCTTTCTTATATGGGAAGGCTTGAATAATACTCTAGGGTTCCTCTTAGAGATGATGATTTGAATACTTGGATGTATAACCAAGGTTTGTTATTGCTTCTTTAATGGTTAATATAGAACTCTCTCACCTCTCTAGGTTTGATGTATAATAATATGGAATGGGGAAGAATACATACTTCTAGGGTGGATCTCCTTGTTTTAATTCCAAGATTGAAATAAAATGAATACCATGAGATTCATGGTAGGATCAAGGATTAGTTTAAGACATGGAGAAGATAAGTGAAGAATAGTTTCTCCAATTATTATTACTTGATTTCCAATTAAATGGATGTTCATATGTTATGGCAAGGAACATCATGTTGTGATCTTTAATAAGATCAAGTAGTTGATCCTTGATTAAAGTGTTGTTGTGATGATTCTTAGTTCCATTTGATCTAACCCCTTAGATCAAATTATCTCTATCCAAAACAAAGTTTTAACAAAGTCACATTGAGGTTTATAGCGCTTGACTTGATGAGCTACTTCAATTCCACCAAGGTCAAGTGAAACTTCAGTTACTGTGACTGTTTTACTTTAAAGCGCGAAAATTCCCCAGATTTTCTATGCATGAATGCAATGCACACATCTGTTTCCTCTATTTTTGTAACCCCAATACCTGGGATATTACAGTCTCTACCCCTTAAACTAAACTTCGTCCTCGAAGTTTGATCTCTCTCACGTTTTGGAGTGTGGATCTGACTTGTGCAGACTACATCTTTTCTCGAACTCCGTGTTGATCTCACTGGATATAATTGAGTATATCCCTTTTCCAGATTCTTCCTGGAATCCATGAGTGTCTATCTCTGAACCATGGTTCTTACTTTGATTCTTTGATTTCTTCCAACTCTATAAGGCTTGTTTCCTTTCTCATTGAAGATTCAATGATTGAGACTTCTTCTGGTACTGCTTTTCTTAACTGAAGACTAATTTTGATAACATATTCCTAATTGGTAAAATAGGTATTTGTTTTCCCTTACCACCAAAACTGCAATAATGGTACTTAGTAAGGTACTTACCATGGAAATGATTTTGACGGTTTCTTTTACTAAGAAGATTAGACTCACTTAGCCTATTCAATCATGGTTTATAGTTGATACCTATAACTATTTTGGGTTATTTAGGTTCCATGAAAGGAATCATTCTATTAGTCTGTGGTTCTGGTATGGTCAATTTCCTTCGGTCTTTGACCTTCTTGAGCTGTATTTGGTCTTCGGTATTTCCTTCGTCCAACTTCTTTATGCTTGACTTACTTGAGCTTTCGTATTTCTGAGTAAATCTTACTTACTTGCTCAAGTGACAATCCACTTCTTACTTCCTCGAGGTATAAACCTCGGCTTCTGGTCTGATATACTTCTGAAAGTAATGTTCAACAATCTTATGAAAATAAGATCGAACTTCCTCTCAGTTCAGACCTTCTTCTTCTATCTTGCTTAAAGTAGTGAGTCATTATACATCCAACTCAATCTTTACTCTACCCCTTAGAGTTTTCTTATGTCTTCAACTCCTTTTCTTCCAACCATTGAACTTATGGTTAGAACATTTGTCTAGGTCTAACTTATGGTTTGTACTCTTCTAGGTCTTGTGAAGAATATCTGTGGTGCATCCACTCAATTGTGGACATCCAATGTTAATTCTTCGACTAAATGATTATAGGTCATTACTATTTGGTTGACAAAATTTTATTTGTTCACAACTTCTTGGTATGAAGAATCCAATTATGGACTAGTTGATCTCAATTGTGGCTATTTGATATCTAAAAAAATGGATTCTATTATAGGTTCTGATTAACTGGACGAGACATCTTCTACTTTATCTCGCAGTATTGATCCTATACCAATTGTGGTCTTCTGATATCAACTATGGTCTTCTTATATCTGCTATGGTTTTATAGGTCATCTTCCTCTCTTCAGGGTTTATTTTGCAAGAAAACCACTATGAATATAGTATCCAAGGTGATTTCCCATGCATTCCCTCTTCTATATTAATTATGGATCTGCTTGAGCTTCACCATAATCATTATCTTTCTCACCTTCATGCTTCTTTCGTACTAAAGTACTCCTCTATTGAGGTAAGCATGAGTTTCTGATTGTACTTCCTTCAGAGTATTGTGGTTACTTCCCACAACTTTGCTTCCTTTTTCTGATGAACCTTCATCTTGTCTTCAGAATCTTCAGAATTCGTCACTTCCTCACACGAATACCATTACCCTCTAGATCTATAGCACCAAGTAAGGACTTGATATTGCAACATGCATTTGCATATCAAAGTCAAACTTCATGTATGGATCTAGTCAATCAATGAAAATCCAATAAAATCCAAGAAGATTCAGCTTTGTGTTTATAGTACACACCATCATAAGCCTGAATATAATAGTTGAGTAAGACATCTCTAAACATCAGGCTGAGATGTGTAGTATATAACACCACATAAGATAAGTTTATATCGTGATACTTAGCACGAATATATATGGCATTCTACTATTTATTGTATCAATATTTACCTTAATTGCACAATTGCAATGAGATAAACTTGAATCAAAGTGGTCTAGGATAGTTAAGGTTAACCTAATTTTCTCTGGAAGTACTACTTAACTTCCATTTTGTTGAGGACTATTTCACATGATATGTCTAGGTTCTAACATTGCTACTCAAAACACATAACTATGGAAATATAGTTCTTATACTTCCAAGTGTTTATACTATCATAAGACTATGGACATGATGTGCTTGGCACACTTTCCATGGTTTTGAAACACAATCTTACACTATTGATGAACAACTAACTTCTTATTATATTTCTCCTATATATTTATGATGTTCTACTTCATCACATAATGATTCTTAAGTGAATCATATATGATTAACAACTCTACCCTGTAAATAGACATATTTTATTCCTATCTCTCTTTCTTACCTCCCATGATTGACTCATCATGGTCTATACTACCTCATATAACTTGAATATATTACCTAGTTTCCGTTATTTCACAAGTTTGGATAGATTTTACTTACCCATTACTTGTCTTGGTATTCCTATTCTAGTTGGATATCTTACTTATCTTCATCACTTGATATCACTTCTATTACAGGTCTGGATAACTCTTACTTTAACTCAACATGTGTTGGTACACATCTTCCAATAGGATATCTTCCTTATGGTTGTATCCTCTCTTTGGACTACCATGTACTGAATACCAACTGGGGTCTACTCATCTATTGTTTTAAGGACTCAATGGTGTGCTACATGTTTGGGGATTATCACTAATTTCATTTAGGAAATAGGGTTAAGAAAGTTGACTCAAGTGTGTCAGGATTATTCTCAAGTGAATATCCATCTCAAGTCATAAGAAGATTTGGTTTAACTAAGACAACTTCCTATAGACACTACCAATCCTATAGGTCTCCTTTAAAGGTTTTAATCCTAAGGTCAAAGCATTTGCTCTGATACCAACTGTGGTGACCCGGCATACCACTGCATGGTGTAGTATGCAAGTCTGATATAACACCAATGAAACACCGTTTCACTAGTATTATATCGCTCAGAGTGGTACAACAGAAACATATGCGGGTCCAAGGCATGTCTATAGAATTACACACGAACTCTGTTACATAAGATCATCACAGCCTCCTACTTTACAATGAGGTAAAACTGCAAATAAACTCCAGAAGAACGACTCGAGGTCTAAGCCTATCACGAACTCTATTTGTAGAGTATTTAACTAGTTATAGAGGTTATGAATAGATTCTAGCTAAATAGGAGCTAGGTTTAGGAAGCTAGTTCCTTTCTATTGCTAATCTAGGTTTTCTCCTGGATGGATGTGGTATCTGACTCTTCTGACAGATCATGTCCCGTGAAGTAGTTGTGGACTCCTCGGCCTTCGAGTTGCATTGTAGATCCTCCTTCGATGCCTCCATATCTAAGCAGGGGATTTAAGAGTGGGATGAGTACGAGCGTACTCAACAAGTTCATTATAGGAAAGAGGTGTTTAATGCACTAGCTACGGCATTAGACCAGAAAGTCTAATACCAATGCATGTTTTCATAATCATTTCTTCAAAAGGTTGCTTTTATTCAGAAGAGCTATGTCCGTCAGCCTTCACCGGTTGACTAGAACTTCATGGAGTTCCTTTCCGGCAGCGTTCGCAGTTCCATATCCCGGAACAGGGAGTGGGTCACGATTCGTTACACTCTGCAGAGGTGTGTTTCTTTACCCATAAGAGATCTTAACCTTGGTGCCAACCGGGCGCGCAACCCGTCCACACTTCCTTTGGTGTGAGGCCCGGTATAAGGTCATAGTCAATCATGTTCCTCCGCTACCTCGCACACCCACCCGTTGTTGCATACCCCGACCCTGGGTCCACGCCGGTCCCATTATTCCCATAAGTTTCAGGGTGGACCCCGACCACGACGACAATGCAGGGCTCTACCATACATTCCTACGCCGGTAGATGCAACCCATCATAGACCGCAATACCGTGGGGACTTTAGGCTTCCCCAGCCACCAAATGCTCCTCGGGATACAAGTGTCTACGGACAATGCCGTGGGGACTTTAGGCTTCCCCAGCCACCAAATGCACCTTTGGATAACAAGTGTCTACGGTAAAGCGCGTCCGTTGATGTACAAGAGGTGGAAACACAATTGACTATACCGTCCCATTCCAGATCTTATGGTTAACACGGGTATTACGGCACAAGAATCACTGGACGACATTTGTTGTTTAATCCTAGATGGATATAAACCCTTGCAATGGAACCTCCACCATATCAACACAATCCATGGTTCCATTGCCCACCACATAGTCATATTCATAGTTATGAAAATAGTGGTTTTGCTTTTTATGCAATAGTGGTAAACATAGTACTTTGCAAGTAATTTGGTAAAAATACTCAAATGACATGAGCAAGCGATGAACTTGCCTTTCTTGACTGCAAGATTATGCAGACAAGGTCTTCGATACGCAATAACTCCAAATTCTGAAATAGCATCATCGTCCGGTAAGGACGATGTTTAAAAGATTGGCAAGGATGCAATAATGCATAAATATGAGATGCAATCGTTCTAAGCGTGACCTAACCCCGATGATTTAGGATTAGTGAGTTGAAATGATTTGTTTAGAGTGTGTTGCACTTTTAGAGTGATTCACAAACAAGGTTCTTATTCAGGTGTGATTACTTGGTATCCTAAACATGTGCTGCAATATATCATAATAATAGCATTAATAGCACACAACAATAACATTTGGTATAATCCTAACATGTAATGAATAGTGGTTGGTTTTAGCACTCTATGGCATGGTTAATGATTAATTATCATATACTTCAAAAGAATAACTTTTGAAGAACATGTTCTTTGATAAAGAACAAGTATGATAATTAGGGTTGTGGGGTTCTATGGTTTACTATGGTTTCGATAAGCTTCTGGAGTAATGATTAGATGGATCACAACCTAGTTGGATTCATCAATACAAAGGGCTTGTTAGGTTGAGTTAACCCTAAGCATCTTGATCAATTTATTATAAATAGTTGCTATCAAAGTTGGTTTTCCTTGCTGATGATAGTTGGATATTGGCTATAGGTTCTATTAGGCAGGATTGATGATGATTCTTTATTTACTTCAAAAGAATAACTTTTGAAGAACATACTTCTTAAATAATAAGAAGTATATTAATTAGGGTTGAGGTGGTCTAGGTTTGCTATTTAATTTCCTAAGTAAAGAATGATTGGTTCCTAAATAGGATGGTTCATAAGTATCCAACACTAGTAGGGTTTAGTGGAATATGGTTAGGTAATGCTCAAGATTTGGCATAGTTGCCCCTAAGGTTCATCACATTGGTGTGATGCTAAGCATGGATAACTAAGCTTGGTGTCTCAGAAGATAGGATCTAGGGTTGGTCCTATTTGATCAGCTAAGCATGAACACCTGTAATACCAATGTATTAGAGATGGGCCTCTATTATTTTATGTGGACATAGGTATGTCTTTAGTTGCTAATCATGGCTCTATGATTTGAAAAGGAAAGTATCATGATCACCTAGTATAACCTAGGGTTTAGGTTTAGGACCAATTAGGGTTCATATGGATTTGTGAAGCTAGGGTTCCTAAAGAATTAGGGTTTTAGAATCCCACATAAAATTATGGGGTTGTGTTCTTTATTCAATATGGAACTAGGGTTTCCTAATTACTTTATAGTTCTATGAGTAATAACTTTATTCTAAAGTTGAAGTTATTAATAACTTTAGAATAAAAATAATATTGAATTTGTCATTTATTATTTTTAAACAATTAATAATTAAGGTAATTGTTAATCAGGGTTTAAATCCTTTTAATAAGGATTTAACACAATAAATAAATAAAGAGAATTAGTTTTAATGTATTCTTTATTTAGTTACTGGTTTTCTTTAATTTGGAGAATTTTTCCTAATTATTAAATTTTAATTGAATTTAGAATTAAAATTAAAGGCTTAAATAACAAGTATTAAATAATTGAATTTTTATTAAAAATAAAAATTTCATTTTATATTTTTATTGGATAGAGTTTATTTTTAGGATCATTTTGATATCTCATATGAAATTTTCTGAGTTGAAATGAATTATCTATGATTTTGTAAAGTTTGAACTATTTTCTGGATTTTCAATTAAATAGAAAAGGCTAGACATACCGGTTCAGATCTAATTATAGGGGCTGACCAGTGGGGTCATTGACCAGGTCAGTTGCCACGCGGGCAACGACCGGTCAAAGAACCTGGGAGGGCCCCACGGCCACGTCGACCCTGCCGGCGGCGGCGCCGGACAGATGGAGACGGCGCAGCCGTTGTATTGCTCCCGGGAACGTGCAAATAGACTCTATCGAATCCCCGCTGCAAGCTGAGGACAGTGGTGGTAGCGCGACCACGAAAAGGTCGCCGGAGGAACTCCGGCGAACACGCCTGTGGCGGCGAGCTCCGGCGAGGTACTCGGAATGACGCCACAAATGATGATTAAGCATGTATTTGGGCTCAAAAGATGCGTATTCTCACCCTGAGTCTTCCTGCGTGGTCGAAGAGGACGATTGCTGACGCAGATGACCGTGGTTTCGCCGATTCCGTCGATGACCGGAGGAAGGAAATGGTCGAATTGGTCTAGCTCCGACCCTCTGGATGCTGGGCTTCTACCAGACGCTGTACACGTCTAGGTGCACCTCCTCGACCACTGCAAGGATGCTGGGGCGGCTCCTATCGCCGGCTTCTTCCACGGCTCCGGCGGCCAGTACTTGAAGCTGGTGAGAGATGGAGAGGGTTTGAGAGAGAGTGGAGTGGCTTAGAGGAACAAGGAGTTCACGGAGATCTTCTTGGCCTATTTATATCCCTAGGAGATCACGGAGGCGATGGCACGTCGCCGGTGACGGCACAGATGCGGCGGTGACGTCGCCGATGATTTCTGGCACGAATTTTGGTCGTGTTTAGATAAGCTCGGACGTGGGGATTCTTGTCAATGTTGTTGAGCTGGTCGCTGGCGTCCGTGCTCGCCCTTATCGACGACGGTGAGGTGGCCGGCGAAATCCTTCACGGTGTCTCGGTGGCGACCATGCGCGAGAGGAAGGAGAAGACGGTTTCCTCCCTCACGTTCGTTTCACGTGGCCAAAACGGTATTGGGCCAAATTGGGTTGGAGTGTGGGCTGCTCGGTGGGCTGCAGCGTGGGCTGTCCGGCCAGGTAAGCCTGTTTCTCCTTTTCTTTTATTTCTGTTTTTTTCTGTTTTTCTTTTCTGTTTTATATTTTCCATTTGGATTCATATTTGAATCCAATACTGTTTGTAAATATTTCAATTATGTTGTTTTAATCAAGATTTAGTATATTGACTATTGTTTCACTATTCTATTTTGAATTCTTATTTTATATTCAATTACTTGCATATTTGTGAACTGATTCAAAAATAACATTTGGACATATGCTTATATTTTTACTTTAATTCACTTTTTATTATGCAATCAATTCTGTTTTGAATTATGAGAGTTGATACTTTCATCTCAAAGTATTTCAGAGATTGTTACTATGTCTTGGTTTCCATTTGAGGAATTAATCACTGGCATTGCATGTGAGCAGCATTTTCTTAGGGTTTTGTAGGTTTGATGATAACCCAAATTCAAAGTTAGTATTAGTACTATATTTTATATATAACTTAAAATCCTAGAGTATGCATTACTCTCTTCAAGGTTGGGCTTTATTTACAGAGATAAGTGGTTGATCACCACACAAGGATTTAATTATAGGACTTAGCACTAGGTGTTTCTTATGTTCTATAATTAAGCATAAGGTTTAACTAATGATCCATTCTAAGGTTCTAGTTACATTATCCTAATGGCTCATGGTTTGAATCTCAAATATGGCTTCATTGGGTTTTATTGTGTTCACCCAAGTGGTATATAAACTAGGTTGAGACATAATTCTAGGTTGTGGATATGATATGACACCATATTGTATTTGCTAGGGTTTACTCTCCTCTATGATAAAATGGTTACTTGCTTAATAATTCATGTGCTCCTATAATTACTAAGGATTTGAGAATTGGTTTTATCTTCTACCAATTAACTACAATTATTATCCTTAATTTATCATTAAGTTAACTACATTGGTTATAGTTCTTTTTATAGTTAACTTTGGTCATATGAATAGATGGTTTCTCACCATATTAAGTATGGAGTTTTACTCTAAGGTTTTCTTATGTTTCTTAGGTGAAGCATAAGGGAAATGTAGATGTGGTAGAATTCTACTTATGATCACCAGGTGAATCACAAGTTAAGGTTAGGATATAATCCTATGGTTGCTTACTAGCTATCACCCTATGATTTCATGTGGGGAATGAGATCTACTTATCCTATTAGGGTTTATCCTCAATACCTCAAGAACATGATCATGGATTAGGCATGATCAACTTGTTCTTAATATATCTACCTCAAGTTCTTAGGGTTTATGATCATCACTCAATTTATAATGATCAAGGTTTGGATTCCTAGGGATCTCTCATTAAATGGGTTCTCACTTCCATGATCAAGCATGGTCTTGATCAA
The DNA here is from genome assembly GCA_030979885.1 of Lolium multiflorum. NCBI lineage: Eukaryota > Viridiplantae > Streptophyta > Magnoliopsida > Poales > Poaceae > Lolium > Lolium multiflorum. Next base: position 90,034,015 of record CM061748.1, read on the forward strand.
TCAAGGTATAGCACATCTAATTTACCTTCTTGTATGGGACTACTATGGTTGCCTTGTTAATTTATATCCCAAGAGAATGCCTGAGATATTCTGCTAGGGTTCTATTCAAACAATGATGATATGGTCATCTGGTATATGAATAGTTCTCTCCCTCACATTCAAGTGTTGCCTCAACTACTTGAGTGTAACACCATAGCTTGGGCTCTCTTAGAAAGGAATGGTTATTCTAGGGTTTATGGTGCACTCACAATATCTCAATAGGTGTTAAGTCTAAAACTCCACTTGGCTATCTTGATTGAGTTAATCTCCTCCTTACTTTATTAATTCATGGATATGGTATTATTCCATGTGATATTAGGTTATCTCACCACTTCAAGGAAAATGGTTTACAACCTAATACTTTAGTTCAAAGGTTGTCATTTGTTCATTAATAGGTAAAGCTAAGTTTAGAATAAATGGTCTTTCTTATATGGGAAGGCTTGAATAATACTCTAGGGTTCCTCTTAGAGATGATGATTTGAATACTTGGATGTATAACCAAGGTTTAGCTCAAGGTTTGTTATTGCTTCTTTAATGGTTAATATAGAACTCTCTCACCTCTCTAGGTTTGATGTATAATAATATGGAATGGGGAAGAATACATACTTCTAGGGTGGATCTCCTTGTTTTAATTCCAAGATTGAAATAAAATGAATACCATGAGATTCATGGTAGGATCAAGGATTAGTTTAAGACATGGAGAAGATAAGTGAAGAATAGTTTCTCCAATTATTATTACTTGATTTCCAATTAAATGGATGTTCATATGTTATGGCAAGGAACATCATGTTGTGATCTTTAATAAGATCAAGTAGTTGATCCTTGATTAAAGTGTTGTTGTGATGATTCTTAGTTCCATTTGATCTAACCCCTTAGATCAAATTATCTCTACCCAAAACAAAGTTTTAACAAAGTCACATTGAGGTTTATAGCGCTTGACTTGATGAGCTACTTCAATTCCACCAAGGTCAAGTGAAACTTCAGTTACTGTGACTGTTTTACTTTAAAGCGCGAAAATTCCCCAGATTTTCTATGCATGAATGCAATGCACACATCTGTTCCTCTATCAGTCTAAATGGCGAAGACCACCAAAGCATATCTTTCTCAAGCAGCGGTCCAGGGGCCAACTGGCATACGGGGTTTTGGTTCATCCCAAGCTACACCAACGCGCTGGACTGGAACAAAGACAATCAGAGTTAGGGATATTTATGTAATAGTAGGATCATACTACTAGCTAGCTCAGTTGGTCTTGACTCCTATTTAACTATTTATAGCTAATGTACTTAGGTGATAAATTTATGCTATTTGCATGAACCCAGGCGCTTCTTTTAATTTGATCAAATACGGTCTATACACATGCATGGTTGTTTGGCTGTTTCAGTGTCCCTAGAGGCATACATATATACTGTTATTTAGCAATCTTTATTACAGTACAAAGGTCTTAACCTCATGGTTCACAGAAAGTATAAACGTAGATCAACCATCTAAACATAGAAGACATTCTAGTGTATGATTCTTACATATACACATCAACATCCTATCAGAAAATCTTAATGTGAATTGTACTGGCTGTACAAACCCGTGCATCATTCTCTAGCCGGTTGCACCCAAAAACCAAATCGTGGTACTTCATAGTTGACTGTATGTAGGACAACATACAGATCCAATGCGAAGCCATGGGTATCACCTGCATGACAGAACCATATTTCACATGGTTGGAGGTACTCCATATGGCATTTAAAATCATTCCTTGTCTTTCATATGGTCCTAAAAATAGTACAGTTGGATTTGTGGGTTTTAATTTTTTATTAACACACTCAATTGATTGCCCAAACATTGATTAATAATATTATTAAGGGGTGTGATGTTGAAAGCCATAAGAACAATGTGCCAAACAATCTTTGCTAGCGGACGGTAAATGTATACCCATCAGAAATAATCAGCAGACGTGCATGTTTCTTTGGTCAGAATAACTGCTGCACCATCTTAAAAGTAAATGGCATGACCATTTATTTGATTTGATAGCGTGCAGCTAGATGGCGTACATTACTATCTCTACTTCCTTGGGTCGCCCAAATCTGGAGTACTAAAAGCAAATCCTGGTGATTCATTTGACAAGACAACACAGATGCGTCCAAATTTCTCCGTCCATATTATTATAATCTGGAGTGCGTTGCCTCGTTGCCTTCCAAGAGAAGCTGCATTCCTTGCCAAAAAAGAGAGAGAGGCTGTATTTATAACTATCTCACCGGCCGCCACTAGTACAAACCATCACTCCCTCTCCACCTCCACCTCCATCTCTTCCCTAGTAGCTCCACCTCCATATCGGCGACGGACCACAATCGCGCGGCTTCGACTTCCTCTTCGACGGCGGCGGCGACAGAGGCGTGAGGCACCTTCTCCGCGGCGCATCACTCATCCTCGTCCCGCGGCAACAATGGCTGTATGTGAAATCACCATACCCTTTTGTATGGTAGAGATGATGATGTGCGGATAAAATTTTATTGGCGGTTGCTCATCCTTGTTTGAATATTTGGTGTAGATTCACATCTAGGGCAGGGTGTCAAGCGGGGTGGGTAGCGGGCTAGCTAGTTTCAGTGCGAGTGCTTTAAATCTGCTCTAATCTCAACCACTATTTGCTCTAATTTTCTGCTTTGCGGGACGATTCGCGGACGCCGCTTGCAACCCTAATCTAGGGTATTGATCCTAGTTTAGTAGACTACTAGGATTTACATGCCAATTTGTTTTTAGACTAGATCCGGATATTTGTCAATACTACTACGTACTTCTTCCGTTCGTATTTAATTGACTCTAGTTGAAAGCATCGACAGTTCATTTTCTTCTCTCCCTCTCGTCGACTAATTAAAACCGAACAGAGGGAGTATTAGGAATCCATGTGCATCCGTACTACCAGTAAGGTATTGCGTTGTTGCAGAGGCTCAGTGTAATCAATATCTTTCGATATTAATATACTCACTTTATCAGAAAATAAATTAGTAATCCATGTTCAAACTTGCTAGTTTGATCGACGTTTGATGATGATTTGTGAGGCCATGTATGGGCCTAGTTTGTTTTGCCTGGTGGTCAGTAGGCTGATGATTTATTTTTTTGCTTGGTCGATCTGTGGTCGTTCCATGGCCACTGCTGATTAAGCATTACTAGAATCAACAATTTTTTGCTTGTCTGGTGATTGGAAGTGTATGCGCTAGCACCATCGCACGATGATTAGTCTTAATGGAGATGCAGATGTCGATCAAGAGGGAGAAACATATCTTGATCATGCATTTCTCACGAGATTACTTGGTGATTGGAAGTAGAATCCACAATTTGTTGTGCAAACTTCTCAACATATGCATATATTCAATGAATTGGCTTTATGTGATCAATAGTACTTCTTATTGCAGATGGATGGAGGGGAAAGAGCGAAAAAACCGATACTTAGTGAGATGACTTCTCATTCTTTGACTTCTGATATCCCAGATAACAAGGTAAATATATAGAACGACGATTCGTAGGTGATAAAAGCAGAATCCACAATTTGCCGTGCAAACTTCTCAACATATGCATATATTTGATTAATTAGTTTTATGTGATCAATAGTATTACTTATTCCAGATGGACGTAGGGGAAGGAACGAAAAAGCGGATGCTATGTGAAATGACTTCTAAATCTGTGTGTTCTGATATCCCAGATGACAAGGTAAACATATGGACCGACGCTTGTTTTGCCGCTGCCCCTGTTAGATGGCTAGATGCTCTGGTCTAATTTCTGTTCATGTGCTTATTATTGCAGAAACATAGAGTTGAAGAAAACTCTATATTGTCTGATGACAAAGGTGAAATGGCATGCCAGTCTTTTAAACCTCCGACGCCACCTTGTTTACTGTCTATGGAGACTGATGCAGCTGGACCTGGTACTGATGAGCCTATACCTGGCATCATCGTGTCACATGAAGAAGGTTGTGGATTGGGTTTACCCCCTGCTGTAGAAACTGGTGGTGCAGCTGGAGCTGCTAGTGTAGAGCCTCTAGTGAACGGTGTCGTGCCACGGGAATTCTCTGAACTGGAGCAAAACGGTTTACCTATTGTCAAGACCGATATAACTGGTGCTGATGCTGGAGTTGCTACTGATGATCCTGCACCTGAAGTATGTTTTGTATTGTTAAAACCCGTCCTGCCCAGAGTACTGACTGGTGGTGGACCTGGAGCTGGTAGGGTAGAGCCTCTAGCGAAAGGTGTCGTGCCACGAGAATCCTCTGAAGTGGATATTGGTGGTTTACCCTCTGTAGAGACTAGTGGTCTACCTGGAGCTGGTATTGTAGAGATTTCAGCAAGCGGTCCTGTCCGAGAACATATCTGGTCCTACTATCCCTTTAGGTTCTACCGTGCTACCGACTCCTATGAACCGGAGCATGTACCTGATGTGCCTTCTGTTGAACCTGACGCACCTGTAAGTAGTGGTGATGATTCCGCTGAATCTGATCAAGAAGGATCTGCATCTCTAGGACAAGATGTCAGCTGTCATTCACCTGATTCTGAGCTGAAGTCAGCAACGGTAGCTTATATAGCACGGACTGTCCTTCAAGCTCTAAAGATCCAGTTGGGTGGTTCACAGGACCAGCTACTCCAAGCCATTGTCACTACAAAAGACCAGCCAGCATGCTTCGTCATCTCCTGCATACTGTTTGACAAGCTGAAGCACTGCAACTGGCGCATTGTTCAATCCCATCAGCATGGAGAGAGGAGCTATGTTTATGTCAAGATGATTCATGCTGATTTGGTAAGGTTCCATGATAAGATGTATGGGTGGGGTGAGGCAAGAGCCACATTTTGCAGCATTCACACAGTCTTCGCTCTTGAGCCAGACCCCATGGATGCTTACCCAGTGGTGCAGCTGTCCTGACTTGATATATGTTTTATGATCAGTATGCTGCTGTCGTGGAACTGTGATGTGGAGCTACCTTTCTTATGGTTTCTAGGCTTTTGGTTTCAACATGTATTATGGAGCTTACCTTAGGACTTTCGCATGCGTTTGGCTGTTGACCTGTAATGTTTGTGGTTGGTTGTCTAATCTACTTGGCACAATCACATTGCAAAGGCAAATGTTCCTTTTCTCTTTAATTGTTATTATGACTTATGTGTTATAACCAGGCAAGAATATGCAATCTTGGTTCTCTGACCGATATATATGTACACACAACTTTTGTTCACATAATAACACTAGGCCCTGTTTGTTTGGGCTAGAGCTTGTGCTTCTGCTGCTTTTGGGTCCCTATAAGCACAAGCCCAAACAAACACCTAACTTTTGGATCCAGGCTTGTACAAGCGCTTGTTCATTTTGTACTACAAGCCCGGAAGCACCTTTGGAGGAACTTCCCGCAGCTTCCCGCAGCTGGTAATCCTCCCGCTAACTCATGCCACTCTGTATCTTCATATTTACGGCCAGAATGCCACCCGGTATATATACGGAAACCCCTCACAAAACTTCCACCAAATCTCACCCGTTTTCCCCATCCCCCCGACCTGTCCCGAGATGCAAACCAGGGAGGCAGGGAGAGGCGGCTAAGGTTCTTCCAGGTCGCCGGCCTCTCCGGTCGCCACGCCGGCCGGCGCTCGCCGTGCGTCCGCCTCCACACGCTCGCCGCACGTCCATGTCCGCCTCCGCCCGCCTCAGCGCCTCCGCCCCCGCCGCACTTCTCCTCCCGACGGACGCTGCCCTTCCTCTCCCCGTCGCCGCCCCACCCGCCTCTCCCGCCTCTTCGGCCGCTCGCCGCGCATCCGCCGCCTCCACGTCTCTGCCCGCCCTCAACTCGCGGCGGCCCGCTGCTGCACTTCTCCTCCCGGTCGCCGCCCGCCCCAACTTGATTTAGGGGCTAAATCTTTGTTGTTATGTGTGTATATGTGTAGATGATTAATTATTGTGTTATATTACAGTGATTTAGGACTGAATCTTGATTCAATTGACAAAGTGTGCAGATGATACAATGTTGAAACTCGCTATAATATGGAACCAAATATTATTTGTACCTCTGTATGGTTTAATTGATTATAATCATTTATTAACAACTACAAAATTATTTTACCTAAAAAGTGATAAACCTATAATTTGAGCTAGCACACAAATCATAATCAGATTATTAGATCAAATTAGTACTTATACATCATCTTCAGCATACAGGGTATTTCAGACAATCACCACCAGCTATATGTCCACCAGCTGTCCTAAAAGCAGGTTGCCAAACAGCAATTTTACATTTCACCAGCTGTCCAGCTCCAGCCGCTTCTCAGATCCTACCAGCTCTAGCTGCTTCTTGTTCAGCTGCAGCCCAAACAAACAGGCACTTACACGGGAAAAGAGTAGCTTTCTCTGTTGGACAAACACCAAACCACAAAAGGGTAACAACACAATATCCAAACTAGGTACGGCACCTGTTGAGCATACATGACTTTTGGCGTAAAATCACGTTAACCAACACTAGCATCATCTTGTTCTTTGCAAGGTGCTATGCTTATCAGTCTAATCCCAATACACCACCTACTTCAGGTGGCACGATGATGTCAAGTGCAGGCTCACCAGTACCAACTCTCTTGCATCAGTCTCCATTGAATGTAAGCCACTGCTGCAGTAGACACCATTAGCAATGCAAGCTGAAGGTGTTCTTATCCTCATATCAGGATCACATAATACAGGTGTCAAGCTTCATGCACTAGCCAACACAATGAAAAGTCCGAACTAGGATAGCTAGGAAAAAAACATGAAGATCTTTTTTTCGAATCCCACGCTGAACATCTTTTTTTTAACTAATTAGGTAAGCTCCTGCTGACAAACATATTACAGCAACTCCAGCAGTGGCTCTATATTTAGGCGCTGTGGGCTGAATGGCTGATGCTGCGCATGGAGCCGGCAATAGCTTCACCGGAAGCTGCAAACTGTGGCGGCCAAATGCAGGGCTGAAACAGCGTATTTTCAGAGGCGCTATAAATGCAGCGCCAAAAACAGAATATAATGAAAAATAGAGTGCAGTAAAACAGAAGATCAAACAAAGACTAGAAATAGACATAAAATAGGATAAAATTAGCTTGATAGATACTCCGTAGTTCATATTTGTACAAAGTAGTGCGATAAAACTAAACTAAAACTCGACATCTGACGAGTCCGGTGTCGTGCCCGACACCGGATCCGACGAGAAGAGGTCAATCCAACGGGGGTCGTCCTCGCCAATGGTGGTCGGCCCGGCGAGCTGCGCTTCGATGAAGGCCCGCTTCGTCGCCTTCTCCGCCCTCCGTCGTGCGCGGTCCTCCTTCTTCGCTGCCCGCCTCGTCGCCTTCTCCGCCCTCCGTCTGCGGAAGTGCTCGTTCTCGGCGGCAACGTCCTCGGGGAAGCGGGCCGCCCACTCGCGCGCCGCGCGCTCGTCCCGCTCGGCGATGCGCAAACGGCGCTCCGTCTCGCGGCGGCGGTGCTGTTCCTCCTGTCTAACGATGTACGGCGGCGGCGCGAGATCCTCGGCCTGCTGGCGCGTCCACACGTCATGGAAATTCATCGACGATCGCGGGCGCCCGAGCCGCCACGCCACGGCGTCGTACGCGCGCGCGGCCTCGTGCGCGGTCTCGTAGGTGCCGAGGCCGATGCGCTCGCCGCCGTCACGTATCTCCGCGTAATACGTACCTTTGGGGCGCGCGCGGACGCCGCGGTACCCCGTGCCCGAGACGCGGCAGTACCGCGAGCTCGACGCGAGACGAGGCATGGCGGCGGCGGCGGAAGCGGAGCCGCGGCGGCGATATTAGGCGCAGATGGGCAAATTTCAGCAACCCGTGTCCATCTTTTTTTTGGCAGGATTACGCCATGTACCACCTTCCAATTAGAAAATAGTACTGTTCAGCATTCCCCTGTTGGGCCCAATATTTCACTTTGGGTTGCCAACGGCCATCTACATGGTAATTGCTCTCGGCCTACTTGCTCCGGCCGTCGAAGCCCAATAACTACAAATGGGCCTTTCTGCTCATGCAATTTCGGCCCTTTTCTAATGAAACACAGATCCTATGAATGGCAAAAGAAAAAAACGCGGAGATTCTACATAAAAGTTGTTTTTAGTTATTTTGAATTATTGGGTTCCAATTTTTGAAACTGCTCATGCCCAATATGAAAATCCTTGTTCGCTCCATACCCACATGGATAACGGTATTTTTAATAATTCATAAAGTGGATTTGAAATTTAAAACATATCCTAATAATTCCATGATTTAATCTATCAACTTGCAAGATCTTGGAGAGAAAAAGCTTGTATTAGTCTGCAGAATCCGCACCGTTTCAAAGGCGGCAGTGGATCAAAAGAAAAAAGGAAGTAGCCAGAAATTAGGGGTCAAAAATAACTCCAAGAAATGAAACTTTTATTGTTCGTAGAGGATGACATGCGGGACCCATGAGCCAGCAGCTTACTCAACGTTTCAAAGGCGGCATGAGATCGGAAGAAAAATGCAAGTGACCAAATATCAGGTGCCAAAAATAATCCAAGAAATGAAACTTATTGTACATAGAGGATGACATGCGGGTCCCATTTTGCAGCAGCGGTTTCAGCGTTTCAAATGCGGTTTGAGATCAAAAGAAAAAGAAAGTAGCCAGAAATTAGGGGGTAAAAAAACTCCAAAAAAAGAAAGTTGATTGTACATAGAGGATGACATGCGGGTCCCATGAGTCAGCATCTTACTCAACGTTTCCAAGGCGGCAGGGGATCAAAAGAAAAGGAAATAGCCAAAAATCAGAGGTGAAAAAAAAACCAAGAAAAGAAATTTTATAGTACATAGAGGATGACATGCGGGTCCCATGAGCCAGCAGGTTCCTCAACGTTTTCAAAGGCCGGTGGGGATCAAAAGAAAAAGGCAAATAGCCAGAAATTAGGGGTAAACAATAAATCCAACAAAGGAAAGGTTTATTGTTCATAGATGCTGACATGTGGGACCCATGAGCCAGCAGCGTCAAGGCAAGTGACCAAAAATCAGGGGTAAAAATCCAAGAACAGAAACTTTATTGTACATAGAGGATGACATGTGGGTCCCATGAGCCAGCACCTTACTCAACGTTTCAGAGGCGGCTTGAGATCGAAAGAAAAAGGAAAGTGACCGAATATCAGGAGCTAAAAATAATCCAAGAAAGGAAACTTTTATTGTACATAGAGGTTGACATATGGGTCCCACTAATACAAGCTCTTTCGCTCGAAGATCTTGCAAGTTGATTGTACATAGAGGATGACATGCGGGCCCCATGTGTCAGCAGCTTACTCAATGTTTCCAAGGCGGCAGTGGATCAAAAGAAAAAGGAAATAGCCAAAATCAGAGGGTGAAGAATAAATCCAACAAAGGAGAGGTTTATTGTCCATGGAGGCTGACATCTGGGACCCACGAGCCAGCAGCGTCCTCTACGTTTAGAAGGCGACTGGGGATCGAAAGAAAAAAGGCAAATAGCCAGAAATTAGGGGTACAAAATAACTCCAAGAAAGGAAGTGTTTATTGTTCATAGAGGCTGACATGTGGGACCCATGAGCCAGCAAAGTCTTCAACGTTTCAAAGGCGGCAGGGGATCAAAAGAAAAAGGAAGTAGCCAGAAATTAGGGGTAAAAAATAACTCCAAGAAAGGAAACTTTTATTGTTCATAGAGGATGACATGCGGGACCCATGCTCCAGCAGCTTCCTCAACGTTTCAAAGGCGGCATGAGATCGAAAGAAAAAGGCAAGTGACCAAATATCAGGGACCCGAAAATAATCGAAGAAAGAAATTTTATTGTACATAGATGATGACATGCGGGACCCATTTAGCAGCAGTCTCAACGTTTCCAAGGCGGCACGGGATCAAAAGAAAAAGGAAGTAGCCAGAAATTAGGGTTCAAAAATAACTCCAAGAAAGGAAACTTTTATTGTTCGTAGAGGATGACATGCGGGACCCATGAGCCAGCAGCTTACTCAACGTTTCAAAGGCGGCATGAGATCGAAAGAAAAGGCAAGTGACAAAATATCCAAAGATAATCCAAGAAAAGAAAACTTTATTGTACATAGAGGATGACATGCGGGTCCCATTTAGCAGCGGTCTCAACGTTTCAAATGCGGCTTGAGATCAAAAGAAAAGAAAGTAGAAATAGGGGGTAAAAAAACTCCAATAAAGGAAAGTTTTATCGATGAGCCAGCAGAGTCCTCAACGTTTCAAAGGCGGCGGGGATCAAAAGAAAAAGGAAATAGCCGAAAATCAGAGGGTGAAAAAACCAAGAAAATGAACTTTTATAGTACATAGAGGATGACATGCGGGTCCCATGAGCCAGCAGCGGTTTCAACGTTTCAAACGTGGCATGAGATCGAAAGAAAAAGGCAAGTGACCAAATATCGGGAGCCAAAATAATTCAAGAAAAGAAACTTGATTGTACATAGAGGATGGCATGCGGGTCCCATTTAGCACAGCGGTATCACCGTTTGAGAGGCTGCACGGGATCGAAAGAAAAAGGCAAGTGACCAAATATCAGGAGCCAAAAATAATCTAAGAAAATAAATTTTACTGTACATAGAGGATGACATGCGGGTCCCATTTTGCAGCAGCGGTCTCAACGTTTCCAAGGCGGCACAGGACCAAAAGAAAAATGAAGTAGCCAGAAATCAGGGGGTGAAAAAAATCCCAAAAAAGAACGATTTCAATTGGGCTGCATCTGGACATCTGGGCATTCGAACTATGCTGGGCCTTTTGACTCGTACAATTTCAGCCCACTCCAATGCAGGATAGTTCGGATTTTTCTAAAAAAAACAGGAAAGTCCTATGCTTCGCAAAAACAAAAAACAAGGAGATTCAGCATATAAATTTGTTTATGTAAAAATAAAGATTTAATTTATCCGTTGAAATAGCTCAGAGCGCAATACACTGTTTATTGTCTGCAAAATAATCAAGATATCACATGTTTCTTGTACGGGGAGGCTGACATCGGGGACCCATGAGCCAGCAGCGTCGTTTTAAAGGCGGCAGGGGATGGAAAGAAAAAATAAACCAAAAATCTGTTGGTAAAAAATCCAAGAAAAGAAACATTTTCGTTCGAGAGGATGACATGCGGGACCCATGAGGCAGCAGCGTCCTCAGCGTTTATTGTTCATAGAGGCTGACATGTGGGACCCATGAGCCAGCGTCCTCAACGTTTTAAAGGCGGCAGGATATCGAAAGAAAAAATAAGCCAAAAATCATTTGGTAAACAATATCCAAGAAAAGAAACATTTACCGTTCTGAGAGGATGACATGCGGGACCCATGAGGCAGCAGCATCCTCAACGATTCCAAGGCGGCAGGGGATCAAAGAAAAAAAAAGGAAATATCCAGAAATTAATTAGGGGTTCAAAAAAATCCATCAAAGGAAACTTTTATTGTTCATAGAGGATGACTTGTGGGACCGACCTGCCAACAGCGTCCTCATCGTTTCAAAGGGGTAGGAGATCCAAAGAAAAAGGCAAATAGCCAGAAATTAGGGGTCAAAAATAACTCCAAGAAAGGAAACTTTTATTGTTCGTAGAGGATGACATGCGGGACCCATGAGCCAGCAGCTTACTCAACGTTTCAAAGGCGGCATGAGATCGAAAGAAAAAGGCAAGTGACAAAATATCAGGAGCAAAAGATAATCCAAGAAAAGAAACTTTATTGTACATAGAGGATGACATGTGGGTCCCATTTTGCAGCAGCGGTCTCAATGTTTGTAATGCGGCTTGAGATCAAAAGAAAAAGAAAGTAGCTAGTAATTAGGGGGTGAAAAAAATCCAAGAAAAGAAAGTTGATGGACATAGAGGATGACATGCGGGTCCCTTGAGCCAACAGCTTACTCAACGTTTCAAAGGGGGCAGGGGATCAAAAGAAAAAGGCAAGCCAAAAATCAGAGGGTGAAAAAATCCAACAAAGGAAACTTTTATAGCACATAGAGGATGTCATGCGGGTCCCATGAGCCAGCAGGTTCCTCAACGTTTCAAACGTGGCATGAGATCGAAAGAAAAAGGCAAGTGCCCAAATATGAGGTGCCAAAAAAACTCCAAGAAAAGAAAGTTGATTGCTCATAGAGGATGACATGCGGGTCCCATGAGCCAGCAGGTTCCTCAACGTTTCAAACGTGGCATGAGATCGAAAGAAAAAGGCAAGTGACCAAATATGAGGAGCCAAAAATAATTCAAGAAAAGAAAGTTTTATAGTACATAGAGGATGACATGCGGGTCCCATTTAGCAGCGTATCACCGTTTGAGAGGCGGCAGGGGATCAAAAGAAAAAAGAAATTGCCAAAAATCAGAGGGTGAAAAAAACCCAAGAAAATGAACTTTTATAGTACATAGAGGATGACATGCGGGTCCCAGCCTGCAGGTTCTTCAACGTTTCAAACGTGGCATGAGATCGAAAGAAAAAGGCAAGTGAAAAAATATCAGGAGCCAAAAATAATTCAAGAAAAGAAAGTTTTATAGTACATAGAGGATGACATGCGGGTCCCATTTAGCAGCAGCGGTATCACCGTTTGAGAGGCGGCAGGGGATCGAAAGAAAAAAGAAATTGCCAAAAATCAGAGGGTGAAAAAAAACCAAGAAAATGAACTTTTATAGTACATAGAGGATGACATGCGGGTCCCATGAGCCTGCAGGTTCCTCAACGTTTCAAACGTGGCATGAGATCGAAAGAAAAAGGCAAGTGAAAAAATATCAGGAGCCAAAAATAATTCAAGAAAAGAAAGTTTTATAGTACATAGAGGATGACATGCGGGTCCCATTTAGCAGCAGCGGTATCACCGTTTGAGAGGCAGCAGGTGATCGAAAGAAAAAGTCAAGTGACCAAATATGAGGTGCCAAAAAAATCCAAGAAAAGAAAGTTTTATAGTACATAGAGGATGACATGTGGGTCCCATTTAGCAGCAGCGGTATCACGTTTGAGAGGCAGCAGGTGATCGAAAGAAAAAGTCAAGTGACCAAATATGAGGTGCCAAAAAAAATCCAAGAAAAGAAAGTTTTATAGTACATAGAGGATGACATGGGGGTCCCATTTAGCAGAGCGGTATCACCGTTTGAGAGGCGGCAGGGGATCGAAAGAAAAAGGTAAGTGACCAAATATGAGGTGCCAAAAATAATTCAAGAAAAGAAAGTTTTATAGTACATAGAGGATGACATGCGGGTCCCATTAGCAGCAGCGGTATGTTTGAGAGGCGGCAGGGATCGAAAGAAAAAGGCAAGTGACCAAATTTGAGGTGCCAAAAAAACTCCAAGAAAAGAAAGTTGATTGCACATAGAGGATGACATGCGGGTCCCATTTAGCAGCAGCGGTCAACGTTTCCAAGGCGGCAAGGGATCAAAAGAAAAAGGAAGTAGCCAGAAATCAGGGGTCAAAAAAAATCCAAGAATAGAAAGAATTTTGGTTCATAGAGGATGACAAGCGGGACCCATGATCCTGCATCGTAAACGGCTCGATCGGAGAACGTTGAACGAGATGGCGCGATGTAGAAAAAAACAATGCCAGAGAGGCTGCCATCTGGGCCCTACATCCCTCGGCGGTGCGGATTTGCGTTGACTCGGCCGGCGAACCCGAGATTTCGAGATGCACCACGTCCCGGGCCACCATACGCCACGTTTTGGCCGCTTTCGTCGGGCTAGGTGGCCTCAAAAACGAGAAAAAAAGTTTTGACATGCACCACGGAGGGACCAAAATCGTCGGCCATGGTACACCAGCAACCACGGCGCGACTTCAACTTCGTCGGCCATGGCAACTTTTCTTGTAGTGAACATTATAAGACTCTACACCATCTTCCTTGTTGTTCAAAACTCAATACTAGAAATTATCTAGACTTTAGAGAGACCAATTATGCAAACCAAATTTTAGCAAGCTCTATGTATTTCTTCATTAATGGGTGCAAAGTATATGATGCAAGAGCTTAAACATGAGCACAACAATTGCCAAGTATCACATTATCCAAGACATTTTACCAATTACTACATGTAGCATTTTCTGTTTCCAACCATATAACAATTAACGAAGCAGTTTCAACCTTCGCCATGAACATTAAAAGCTAAGAACACATGTTTTCATATGAACCAGCGGAGCGTGTCTCTCTCCCACACAAGGATGAACTTATTCAAACAAAACAAAAATAAAAACAAACAGACGCTCCAAGTAAAGTACATAAGATGTGACGGAATAAAAATATAGTTTCACTAGAAGTGACCTGATAATGTTGTCGATGAAGAAGGGGATGCCTTGGGCATCCCCAAGCTTAGATGCTTGAGTCTTCTTAAAATATGCAGGGATAAACCACCGGGGCATCCCAAGCTTAGACCTTTCACTCTTCTCGATCACATTATATCACCCTCTTCTATTGACCCTTGAAAACTTCTTCACACCAAACTTCAAGCAAACTCATTAGAGGGTTAGTGCATAATCAAAAATTCACATGTTCAGAGGTGACACAATCATTCTTAACACTTCTGGACATTGCACAAAACTTCTGAAAGTTAATGGAACAAAGAAACTCATTCAACTTAACAAAAGCGGCAATGCGAAATAAAAGGCAGAATCTGTCAAAAACAGAACAGTCCGTAAAGATGAATCTGAAAGGGGCATTTAACTTGCTCAAACGGAAAAGCTCAAAACTAATGAAAGTTGCGTACATATCTGAGGATCACGCTCGTAATTTTGCAGATTTTTTCGAATTTTTTACAGAGACTTATGCCAGAATTTGTGACAGACAGCAATGCTGTTTCTGCAATCCCAAATATAACATCAAATTTAACATAGAAACTTTACTTGGCACAAAAACATGATAAGGAGAGGTTGCTACAGTAGTAAACAACTTCCAAGACTCAAAAAAACAAAAATTGCTGTAGTAAAATAAACACATGGGTTTTTGAAAGAACATCTCTCATATTATGTTTTGAGTGTTTGATGTCAATGTATGTGATACACTAATGTTTGTTAAAGTGGTACAGGGATTACATAGATATTTATTCATGTGTGTTGGATTTGATCGTCTGTCAAAAGTAATCAGAAAAAGTTGGCCAGGCCGGATAATCCGGGCCGGATATTGTTGAAATATCCGGCCCCCTGATTTTGGCTAAGTCTCGAGGAAAAGCAGCGCAGTAGAGGGGCCGATTTTTGCCGGATATTGTCCCGGTATTGTACCAGGGCCGGAATATCCGGGCCGGATATTTTGGAAATATCCGGCCCCCTCGATTTTGGACTGGAAGAATTGCCTCTCTGGTTAGGGGCCGGACATTTGGCCGGATAAAGTCACAGTTTTGTCCGAAGGCCGGATTATCCGGGGGGCGGATTATCCGGCCCTTACTTAGGCCGGAATATCCGGCCCCCCGGAAGCTGCAACGGCTGGATTTCTGAGGGGGTATAAATACCCCCCTTCTTCTACCTTGGTTGCTTGCTCAATCATTACACAAGAAGTCTGCCAAGCCACCACCATTAGAGCCACCTCAAGAAACACAAGATTTGCAAGATCTCCTTCCTCCCCCAACCAAAGCTCTTGATCTTTGGGGATTCGAAGGAGAAGCCACCGATCTACATCCTCACCGAAGCGTTTTTCATTTCCCCCTCATTTGTTTGAGGGATCTCATGCTAGTGTTCCTATTTGGTTCCCTAGTTGATTTGTTGTTGATGTGTTGTTGTTGATTGTTGTATTGTTACAGATTTGGGAGCCTCCAATTCAGTTGTGGATGTGTGCCCCAAGAACCTTGTAAAGGCCCGGTTTCCGCCTCGAGGAAATCCCTTAGTGGAAGTGGGCTAGGCCTTCGTGGCGTTGCTCACAGGAGATCTGAGTGAAGCCTTCGTGGCTGTTGGTTTGGCTTGCGTAGCAACCACACTCCTCCAAACGTAGACGTACCTTCTTGCAAAGGAAGGGAACTACGGGAATCATCTCCGTGTCAACGCGTGCTACACTCTCGGTTACCTCTATCCCACTCTATCTCCTATATATTGCGTAGCTATATCTTGCTTAGTTGATAATCTTGTCATATAGGTAAATTCACTTAGTTGCATATCTAGAGAATTTACCTTTGTGTCAAACCTAAATTGAAAAAGAACTAAAAATTGGTTAGCACCTATTCACCCCCCTCTAGGTGCGGCATACGATCCTTTCAATTGGTATCAGAGCCTCGGCTCTTATTTCGGGCTTAACCGCCTAAGAGTATGCCGGACGATGTGCCCCCGGTAGAGGCCGGTAAGGTGGTCACCATGGAGGACATCAATTCGTTGAGATCCTCCATGGACGCTCAAATGGAAAGCATGAGAAAATTGATTTCCGAGCTTTTGACTCCGGTCCCTCCTAGGGCTCCCGCCATAGAGGACACGGGTGTGTTAGAAGAGGGAGGTGCTTCGGCACTACCCTCCTCTACCAAACCCGTGGAAGGTGATAACTTAAACACTATCAAATCTCCCATTGCATCTCCTAGTGGAACTAGTGGAGGTGAGAGCTACAATCGAGTAGCCCCACCTTTTCAATCTCCCGATATACCGGTTCCCCATCCCCATTTGAACATTCGTGGAGACCCACCTAAGTTTTCCGTTGAGAATTTCGATACTTGGCAATTTGAGTTTCGCTCTCATGTTTGCAGTGCCTCCAATGAACTTTGGAGAATCATCTTGGAAGGCTTCAAGCCATACAACCCCGACAAGTTGACTAGAAGAGAAGCGGTTGATAGTCAACTCAACAACACCGCCTTGCACATGATTCAAACTAGTGTGGGGACACAAGAGCTTCCTCGTGTTCGGAACTACACCACCGCCAAGGAAGCTTGGGATGGTTTGGCCGCTAGTTGCATTGGAAGTGAGAGCACAAGAAGGAACAAGTATAATGCTCTTCGGAATCAAGCCGAAGGATTCATGAGGCTACCGGATGAAGATCATCAAGTCATGTATGGAAGACTCCTCATTGTTGCCGATGCCTTCCGGCTTAGTGGTGCCACCCACATCAATGACTCTTGGATCAAGGAGAAGTACATTGAATGCATGATGCCGTTTGTACCCATTGATGTCAAGACCCTTGTTGGGAGAGAATGCTATTCCTCTCTCTCATCTCAAGATGTCGTGCACGAGATGCAAGCCCTCAAGGTGCTCGAGCAAAACTCTCATGATTCTCGCAATCGTGCCATTGGTATGGCAAAAGGGAACAATCTTGCCTTGGTGGTCAACCCCGTTGAAGAAGTGTACCCTCAAGAACAATATAGGGCATCTTGGAGTATGTCCTATCCGGAAGATTTGGAATGCCACTATCATGATCACATGGCCTTCCATGCAAAGTCATTTTGGGTTGATCCCTCCAAGGCCAAGGAAGACAACATCAAGAGAAACCACAAAAGTGGGTTCACTAGCTTTGGTCCAAAGACAAGATCATGCTACAATTGTGATGACAAGCGCCACTTCATTGCCGAATGCCCCTATGAGAATAGAGAGCTTCATAATGGAAGGCTCATTCCCAAGGACAAGAGCAAAGAATCAAAGGGCAAATACTCAAAAGCCCCCAACAAGAAGTTCTACAACAACAAGACCAAGAAGGGCAAGAAGCCCCCAAGAGTTGTGCTAGTGACTAGGGAAGAATATTCTTCCGATGAAGTTGTAAGCTCTAGTGATGATGAAGGAGAAAGCTCAAAGGAAGTGGCCGCCATTGTCACTACCAACATTCCCTCTTCATCTCTCTTTGAATCCCCCAATGAGAATCCTCATATCAAGAATGCACATTGCTTCATGGCAAAGTCCTCCTTGGACACATCTATTGTGCTATCAACTCAAGAAGAATATTCCTCCGGAGATGATGATGTTGATGATGAAGAAGATGCAACCTCTAATGGATTGGTAGCTCTTGCCTCCCTCTCCACTAACTCTTCATCACCAAGTGAATCCCCCAATGAGATCATTCATGTGGAGGAAGAAAGTTGTCTCATGGCCAAATCCTCCGAGGTATCATCTCCTAGCCCCTCTATGCCTAACATATCTAGTGATCTAGGGGTTGATGATGCTAGTCTAAAAGTGAAACAAGAAATGCTAGAATTTGATGAATTCATGTTTAACCTACAAGGTATCAACAAAAAGCATGTTTCAAATCTCATGGCTCGTTTAGCTCAACAAAATGATATGCTTGAGAAAAAGGGTCAAATAGAGAGAGAAGACTCTCTTGAAATCCATGCTCTTAAAAATGCTCTTGAGGAAAGTCAAGAAACTATAGCTTCTCTTGAGGAGAGGCTAGAAAATCTTGAAGAGCCTCAAGATGAAATTAACAAGCTCACTAAAGCTAGAGATCATGCTAGGGCTAAGACTAAATTGCTTAAAAAGGAAAAGGCCCAACTTGGTGTTGATCATGAGAAACTTGTGAAGGATCTAGATGAACTAGACAAAGCTCACAAAGCTTTGAAGAGTGAATACTCTCTCCTATCCAAGTCAAATGAGCAACTTCAAATTAGGCTTGCTTCATATGATGTGCCTAGTTCCTCTACCCCTTCTTGTGATCATGCAAATATTATTGAGGAAAATGCTAGGTTGAAGGATGAACTTGCTAAGGCCTCCTCTCCCCAAAGTAAACTCTCTTTGGATGATCTTTTGAGTAAGCAAAGATCAAACAATGGGAGGGAGGGCCTAGGTTACAATGCCAAGGCGAAGAAGGCAAACAAGCAAAAGGCCAAGCCCGCACAAGAGAAGAAGAAAGCTATCACCAATGGTGAAGCCCCTAAGGGCAACACCATTAATGATGATAATGCGGGAAATGCTAACCCTCACTATGTTCTATTTAAAGATTATTATGGTGATGTTTATGCTAAATATGTTGGTCCATATGATGGTTATGTTGCTTGGTCTATTTGGGTCCCAAAGACCCTTGTTGCTAACAAAAGAGGACCCATTGAGAAATGGGTACCTAAATCCAAGAATTGATCTCATGTAGGACTATGCCGCCGGAGGTTCAAAATGGGTACTTGATAGTGGATGTACAAGTCATATGACCGGCGGCAAGAACCTCGTCAAGGAGTTGAGGCCCAACATAAACAATATCACCGTCTCCTTTGGCGATAATTCTACATCCGAGGTATTGGGTTTTGGCAAGGTTGTGGTTGCACACAACATAACACTTGTGGATGTCATGCTTGTCAAAACCCTTGGTTACAATTTGCTTTCCGTTTCCGCCCTTGGCAAGATGGGTTTCGCCGTCTTTATTGATAATGATATTGTGGTCCTCTTGTGGAGCAAGACTCTAAAAGTCGCTTTCGTTGGGTATCGCGAACATAACTTGTATGTGGTGGACTTTTCGGGGACCACCACTTCAAGTGCGATGTGCCTATTCGGAAAGGCGGATGTGGGTTGGTTGTGGCATCGCCGCCTAGCCCATGTCAACATGAGAACTTTGCAAAGTCTTCACAAGGGGAACCATATTGTGGGACTAATGGAAAATGTTTCTTTTGCCAAAGATCGTGTTTGTAGGGCTTGTGTTGAAGGCAAAATGCATGACTCTCCGCATCCAAGCAAGACTATCATCTCTTCCAAGAGGATCTTGGAGCTCCTTCATGTGGATCTCTTTGGTCCCGTTACTCATGCAAGTCTTGGTGCGAAGAAACATTGCTTGGTGATTGTTGATGATTACTCAAGATACACTTGGGTCTACTTTCTCAAGACGAAAGATGAGACTCAACAAATATTCATTGACTTTGCCACCGAGGTGCAACGCCAACACAACCTCCTCATTATGGCAATAAGAAGTGACAACGGCTCCGAGTTCAAGAACTACACACTCAATGATTTCCTTAGTGATGAGGGGATTCGTCATCAATATTCCGCTGCTTACACCCCTCAACAAAATGGTGTTGCGGAGAGGAAGAACCGGACTCTTATGGATATGGCAAGATCTATGATGGCGGAGTATAAATCCCGCTATAACTTTTGGGCCGAAGCCATCTCCACCGCTTGCCACTCTTCTAACCGGCTCTATCTCCGCAAGGGATTGAACAAGACTCCATATGAAATACTCACCGGCAACAAGCCCAATATCTCATACTTCAAGGTGTTCGGTTGTAAGTGTTTCTACAAAATCAAAGGAGTTCGTTTGTCTAAATTTGCTCCTAAAGCTTTGGAGGGTATATTTGTTGGTTACGGTGCCGAATCTCACACTTATAGAATCTTTGATATAGCCTCCGGGATTATCATCGAATCTTGTAGTGTGAGGTTCGAAGAAAATGATGGCTCCCAAGTGGGGCAAGTTGATGTATGTGCAGGTGATGAAATACCTCAAGATGCCATAGTAAGAATGGGTGTGGGATTTTTCCGCCCCATTGAGGGACACGGTGTGGCGTCTCGGGAAGAACTATGCTCTACCACGGTGGAGCCCTCATCCTCTCAACATCAACAAACCCCATCTCTTGAAGCTAATGATGCACCAACCCAAGAACAAGAAGAAAACCCTCCCTCTCATGAACAAGATCAAGGACAAGATCAACCAAGAATTCAAGATCAACCATTCGATATTTGCACTTCACCAAACATTGTCCAAGATCAAGCACATGAGGATGAGCATTCTCAAGAAATTGAGGAAGCTCAAATTGAAGGTCAAGACGGGGACCCAAATGATCAAGTTGATCAAGTGACACCTCCAAGGCCTAAAAGAACCAAGGAGGAGATCGAGGCCCGTCGTCTAGCAAGAAGAGATAGGACCCTTGAAATTCGTGGACACACTCATGACAAGGTCCTTGGTGATGTTCGAGCAAAGGTCTCCACAAGAAGGCAATTGGCTAACTTTAGCAATCATCATGCTTATATCTCCGTTGTGGAACCCAAGAAAGTATTTGAAGCCCTTGAAGATTCGGATTGGGTGGAAGCCATGCATGAGGAACTCAACAACTTCAAGCGCAACAAAGTGTGGACCTTAGTAGAGAAGCCAAAGGAGTGCCGCAATGTTATAGGCACTAAGTGGATATTCAAGAACAAGCAAGATGAGTTTGGAAATATTGTGAGGAACAAGGCAAGATTGGTGGCTCAAGGTTTCTCTCAAGTTGAAGGAATTGACTTTGGAGAGACCTATGCTCCCGTGGCTCGTCTTGAGTCCATCCGTATCCTTCTTGCTTATGCATCGCATCATAACTTTAAGTTGCAACAAATGGATGTTAAAAGTGCTTTTCTTAATGGTCCTTTGCATGAAGAGGTTTATGTTAAGCAACCCCCGGGGTTCGAGGATCTCAACTTTCCTAACCATGTCTACAAGCTTGATAAAGCACTTTATGGTCTCAAACAAGCTCCTAGAGCTTGGTACGAGCACCTTAAAGAATTGTTGGTAGACCGTGGGTTTGATGTTGGGTTAATCGATCCCACTCTTTTTACTAAGAGGGTTAATGGGGAGCTTTTCGTTTGCCAATTATATGTTGATGATATTATCTTTGGCTCTACTAACAAAGCTTTCAATGATGAATTTTCAAAGCTTATGACCGATAGGTTTGAGATGTCTATGATGGGAGAGATGAAGTTCTTCCTTGGTTTTGAGATCAAGCAATTGAGAGAAGGAACCTTCATCAATCAAGCAAAATATCTCCAAGACATGCTCAAGAGGTTCAAGATGACCGAGTTGAAGGGTGTGGCCACTCCTATGGTTACCAAATGTCATCTTGCACTAGATCCCAATGGTAAAGAGGTGGATCAAAAGGTATATCGCTCCATGATTGGATCCTTGCTTTACCTTTGTGCATCTAGACCGGACATAGTGTTGAGTGTTGGTGTGTGTGCAAGGTATCAAGCTTCTCCTAAGGAGAGCCACATGATGGCTCTCAAAAGAATCTTTAGATATTTGGTTGATACCCCAAGATATGGTATTTGGTACCCCAAAGGCTCAAGCTTTATTCTCAATGGATATACCGATGCGGATTGGGCGGGGGACAAGGATGATAGGAAATCAACTTCCGGGGCTTGCCAATTTCTTGGTAGGTCCTTGGTGTGTTGGTCTTCTAAGAAGCAAAATTGCATATCTCTCTCCACCGCCGAAGCCGAATATGTTGCCGCCGCAAGTGGATGCACTCAATTGTTATGGATGAGGCAAACTTTAAAGGAATACGGTGTCATTTGTGACAAAGTGCCTCTATTATGTGACAATGAAAGTGCTATCAAGATTGCCTATAATCCGGTGCAACATTCAAGAACGAAGCATATTGAGATCCGGAATCACTTCATTAGGGATCATGTTGCCCGTGGTGATATTGAGCTCATCTATGTTCCTACCAAAGATCAACTTGCCGATATATTCACGAAGCCTCTTGATGAAGCAAGGTTCTCTTATTTGAGGAATGAGCTAAATATCATTGATTCAAGGAGTATAGCTTGACCATCTTGCAAACACACCTTTGTCTCAAAACTTTATTTGGTTTAGATGTGGGCATGGAAATAGGGGGAGTGCGGTTTAAACTATTGAGCTATCACTCCCCCCATAATGCCAACATTAAAAGAAATCATTCTCTTTATATCATATAATGATATGTGAGCTTCAATGATGAGTAGTGGTTTTGGGCCCAAGATATATCTTCGCGGTGCCATGCCATAACACTCATATATGGTGGCCTAGGCCACCACACTCTTCTTTGTGAAGAGTTGGAGTTATTTGGGTCTTATCGCCTTTTATTTGACAACTCCATGTTCTTATGGGAAATCACTCTAGTTTGGCCTTATTTGCTCATATCTTGCAAACTTGAGTGATCATGTACCATTAACAGTTTGTATCTTCTACAACCTAAGCCTACTCTCTCCTATAAGCCATTTCCATCTTGCTCATTTGTCATGTTTGGTAAAAACTTGGAGTTTGAGGTGTTTCGGTCGGATGATCTAGGTTGCTCCATCTTATTGGTAAATTTGCACCTTATATGTGACGTGATACTTTATTGCATCACACATGAGTCTTGCAAATAACCAACGAAAGATGGGACGGATTCCCCGTGATTCTGGAATTTTTCAGAACCCCGGATAATCCGGCCCCAGGAGACACCGGATTATCCGGCCCGGCCGGATTATCCGCCTTAAACTAGGGCCGGATTATCCGGCCTGGGCAGATTTGAAAGGGTTGAGGACGAGGCCGCGGGGGGGCAAACGGTTCACACCACCCCCACGCGCCTCTCTCTCCTCTTTCTCCTCTCAAGTTCGCCGGACCTCCTCCTCCTCGCCGGAGACGCTCCGTCCGCCCCCTCTCGGAGTTCTTGGGTGGATCGGGTGCATCTCCTCCCTAGCTACCTTCTCCTCCAAGCGGTTTCCACAATGGATGTGGGTATGATTCACAATCTCTAACCCTAGATGTTGTGTTTTATATGTGCTCTTTTCTTGGTGGAATTGGTGTCTAGTTGTTCCAAATCATTTGTAGTGTACTCCTCTTGCATGCTATGAGGCCGATCTAGTCTTAGACAAGCTTTTGATTGGAAAACTGCAAATCTCGCAGGGCCGGATTATCCGCCCCCCGAGCTGGCCGGATTATCCGGCCGGGCCGGATTATCCGCCCCCAGGGGACACCGGATTATCCGGCCTGGAGCTTCATCGCCGCTGCAGTTTGGCTTCAATCTATCATGTCTAGATTTGCACCGACTTATAGCATGTTTCTCGAGTATATTACTGTATCTTACATGACTTATGAGCATTACCTTTCCTTTGCTACCCGCCTTTGCTTCTCACAGGTGGTGCTTCTCGGGGTGGTCGGAGACGCTCAAGGCATGATCGATCTAGTGATGAGTTTGCCTCCAATGCACCTCGCAAGTCCGTCACTTCAAGGCGGAAGAACAAGGAAGTGAGGGAGAACTACAAGGCCATGGACTCAGTTTCTTACTCCGCTATCCGCTTGAAGAACTGGTATGATGATGTCCCAAGGGATGAAGAGATAGCGGGCAGGAGATACTGGTGCATTGAGCAGGAGTTCATCTACAAGGACATCTATGAGCCCATGAAGAATCTGAGACCCATGCAAGCTATCAATGTGGACATTCTGGCTGTAAATGATCACTTTGAAGATGCAATCTGGGTAGCTGGAAAGATGGGCTTGCTTGAGATCATGAAGATTCAATGTGACTATAGCCCAGATTTGGTGAAGCAATTCTTTGCCACTTTGGCAATCAGGAAAGATGAGGAACACACCATGGAATGGATGACTGGCTCCACTCACTGCAGTGCCACTCTGCGCCAGTTTGCTGGTTATCTTGGAGTTCCTGTTGATGGGGGTCGTCGCCTTCATGGACCACAACAGACAGATAAGAATGCTCTTGTGCATCTCTATACCTCAGCGGGAAAAATTGGTCAAGCTAAGGGGCTGCTTCCCATATACAGTCAGTTGCTTCGGTTCTTTCGGGCAACCATTTGCCCAAGTGGTGGTAACAATGATGCTCTCCGGGGAGCCCTTGTGGACCTTATGCACCTCAGCTATAAGTGTGCTCGTGATGTGAATGAAGAACGGGACTACTCTCTTGATGTCATGGACTTTATCTTCCATGAGATCCATGATGCCATGGTCTCCCGGACCACCATACCCTATGCACCCTACATTCAGCTTCTCATCAACAACTCTGTGGCTGTGTGTGATGAAGACTTGAGTGGGTATCCTTTGGTGAAGCACCATGTCAAGAAGGCCTACAAGCTTAAGCCAGTCTCTTCAGCCGTACCTGCTCCTGACACTTTCATGCGTGATGCTCGTTCTAGTGGCTTTGCTCCTGCTCGTCATCCTGATGTCCCGGCTATGAGGAAGCAAGTGAGCCGGCTTAGTTGGTTTCAGCGTCACATCCTTTGCATGAACATTGAGATACATAAGGAAAACTATGCTGCTAGCCGAGAGCGTTCTGAGATTAAGCACACTCAGGCGGTTATTCTTCACAAGCTCAGTGGTGATCAAGGACCCCCGCCTCAGCCTCCAGCTCACCAGGGTTACAGTGGATGGCACTCTGCACAGGTTCCATGGAGTGATCTTGATGATTGCCTTCAAAGGTCCAACACCTCTCGCCGCTCTCCGGATGCACCTGACACTGATGAGGAAGAAGAGGAAGCGGCAGACGAGTCCGATGATGATGATGCCTCCGAGTGATTCCCATGGGACGAGTAGCATCGCGCTTGTCCCCTTTTTGGCGTTTCGATGCCAAAGGGGGAGAAGTGTTCTATTAGGAACTATCTCGGGGATTTGCATGGTTTGGGCACAAGCATATGCGTTTACCATTCCTTTATTGCTTGTGTTCCCTCTTATTTGCACTATTTGCTTTGGTTGTGTCCCGTTTAAAACTATGTGCTATGTGGTGTGAGACATTGTTAAGTGTGAGACATTGTTATGGTTTTCGGATTTCTATATGTTGAGATCAAGGATGCTATATTATGTGTGATGCTATATCTCCGTATCTTATATCTACACATGGGTATGATTTCTTGCATCATATCTCAACTTCACATTTGTATATGTCTCGTGATAGAGCTCATGATGGATACCTCTAGTGTTGAGGCACCTCAATCCTATGTGTTGTGTATTTGTATTCAAATGCAAATTACTTATATGCACACATGTAGGGGAGTGCCTCTATGTTTTTGCCATCATGTTTATCTCTATAGTTATTCTCTTGCAAATCCGTATATTGTCATCAAACACCAAAAAGGGGGAGATTGAAAGAACATCTCTCATATTATGTTTTGAGTGTTTGATGTCAATGTATGTGATACACTAATGTTTGTTAAAGTGGTACAGGGATTACATAGATATTTATTCATGTGTGTTGGATTTGATCGTCTGTCAAAAGAAAACAGAAAAAGTTGGCCAGGCCGGATAATCCGGGCCGGATATTGTTGAAATATCCGGCCCCCTGATTTTGGCTAAGTCTTTGAGGAAAAGCAGCGCAGTAGAGGGGCCGGATTTTTGCCCGGATATTGTCCCGGTATTGTACCAGGGCCGGAATATCCGGGCCGGATATTTTGGAAATATCCGGCCCCCTCGATTTTGGCTAAGGACCTGAAGAATTGCCTCTCTGGTTAGGGGCCGGACATCAGTTTTGTCCCGAAGGCCGGATTATCCGGGGGGCGGATTATCCGGCCCTTACTTAGGCCGGAATATCCGGCCCCCCGGAAGCTGCAACGGCTCGATTTTGAGGGGAGTATATATACCCCCCTTCTTCTACCTTGGTTGCTTGCTCAATTATTACACAAGAAGTCTGCCAAGCCACCACCATTAGAGCCACCTCAAGAAACACAAGATTTGCAAGATCTCCTTCCTCCCCCAACCAAAGCTCTTGATCTTTGGGGATTCGAAGGAGAAGCCACCGATCTACATCCTCACCGAAGCGTTTTTCATTTCCCCTCATTTGTTTGAGGGATCTCATGCTAGTGTTCCTATTTGGTTCCCTAGTTGATTTGTTGTTGATGTGTTGTTGTTGATTGTTGTATTGTTACAGATTTGGGAGCCTCCAATTCGGTTGTGGATGTGTGCCCCAAGAACCTTGTAAAGGCCCGGTTTCCGCCTCGAGGAAATCCCTTAGTGGAAGTGGGCTAGGCCTTCATGGCGTTGCTCACAGGAGATCTGAGTGAAGCCTTCGTGGCTGTTGGTTTGGCTTGCGTAGCAACCACACTCCTCCAAACGTAGACGTACCTTCTTGCAAAGGAAGGGAACTACGGGAATCATCTCCGTGTCAACGCGTGCTACACTCTCGGTTACCTCTATCCCACTCTATCTCCTATATATTGCGTAGCTATATCTTGCTTAGTTGATAATCTTGTCATATAGGTAAATTCACTTAGTTGCATATCTAGAGAATTTACCTTTGTGTCAAACCTAAATTGAAAAAGAACTAAAAATTGGTTAGCACCTATTCACCCCCCCTCTAGGTGCGGCATACGATCCTTTCAGTTATCTCCCAAGAAGTTCTTTCTTTAAAGCCATTAAGATGGGCTCAGTAATTTTAATGATACTCTTGCAAGAAATAGTATTTGAAGCAAAAGAGAGCATCAAGAGGCAAAT
Source organism: Lolium multiflorum (assembly GCA_030979885.1). Classification (NCBI taxonomy): domain Eukaryota; kingdom Viridiplantae; phylum Streptophyta; class Magnoliopsida; order Poales; family Poaceae; genus Lolium; species Lolium multiflorum. The sequence goes on from CM061748.1 coordinate 90,061,003, forward strand.
TCAAAGCACATTTAAGCCTAACCCACTTCCTATGAAAAGGAATCTTGTACACAAATAAATTCATGAAGAACAAAGTGGTAAGCATAGAAAAGCAACACAAGCGCAATTTCAAGATTCTCAACATAAAGAGGGGAAACTTAATATTATTAAGATGCATATAACCATGTTTCCCTCTCTCATAATAACTTTCAGTAGCATCATGAACAAACTCAACAATATAAGTATCACATGAAACATTCTTGTCATGAGCCACATGCATAAAATTATTACTCTTCACATAAGCATAATCAATTTTATTAGTTGTAGTGGGAGCAAATTCAACAAGGTAGCTATCATTATTATTCTCATCAAGTGTAGGAGGCATAGTATAATCATAATAAAATTTACTCTCCATAGTAGGCGGCACCAAAAGACCACTATCATTATAATCATCATAAATAGGAGGCAAAGTATCATCAAAGAAAATTTTCTCCTCAATGCTTGGGGGACTAAAAATATCATGCTCATCAAAACCAGCTTCCCCAAGCTTAGAATTTTCCATATCATTAACAACAATGGTGTTCAAAGCGTTCATACTAATATCATTGCTACCAGCATGCAAATAAGATTCCATAGGTTTTTTAATTTTCGCAGCAAACAATCCATGTCTTAACTCAGGAAATAAAATAAGAAGCTCATTGTTGTCCATTATGCCTAACTAGTGTAAATAAAAACAAGAAAAAAAAGATGCAATTGCAGGATCTAAAGGAAATAGCTTCGAGTACTTACAACGGCGCCGGAAAATAGCTTAGTAGCCGAGATCCGGAGTGTGAGTACCTTTTACCTTTCCTCCCGGCAACGGCGCAGAAAATAGCTTGATGTCTACGGGTGCTTCTATTCTTGTAGACAGTGTTGGGCCTCCAAGAGCAGAGGTTTGTAGAACAGCAGCAAGTTTTCCCTTAAGTGGATCACCCAAGGTTTATCGAACTCGGGGAGGAAGAGGTCAAAGATATCCCTCCCAAGCAACCCCGCAACCACAAAGCAAGAAGTCTCTTGTGTCCCCAACACACCTAATACACTTGTCAGATGTATAGGTGCACTAGTTCGGCGAAGAGATAGTAAAACACGGTGGTATAGATGGTGGTAATATTGCGAAAAGTAAAGATGCGATAAAACATAAACAAGCGGCGCAGAAAATAGCTTGCCGCGTGGGAAGCAATTCTTTGTGGTGGAAACAAGGCCTAGGGATCATACTTTCACTAGTGGACACTCTCAACATTGATCACATAATAAATAAGTTCTCTTTCCTTTGTGCTACATATACTCTTGTTAGATGATGAACACCACTAATTGTGTAGGATTACACGAACCCTCAATGCCGGAGTTAACAAGCGCCACAACATTCGATATTCATGTTTAAGTAACCTTAGAGTATAATAGATCTTTGCAAAATAGACCAAGTACTAACATAGCATGCACACTGTCACCATCACACTACGAAGGAGGCATAAATCACATCAATACTATCATAGCGATAATCAACTCCATAACCTACAAGAGATTATGATCATAATCTACGACAAGAACTACACGATGCACACACTGTCACCATTACACCATGCAGGAGGAATATACTACTTTAATAACATCACATGAGTAGCACATAGATAAATAGTGATACAAAACACATTGCAATCATAGAGGGATATAAATAAGCACTTCACTACACCATTCATAACAGTGAATAAGTATTCTGTGAAATATAGCCTAAGAGACCCACACGGTGCACACACTGTCACCTTTACACACGTGGGACAAGGAGTCTCCGGAGATCACATAAGTAAAACCCACTTGACTAGCATAATGACATCTAGATTACAAGCATCATCATATGAATCTCAATCATGTAAGGCAGCTCATGAGATTATTGTATTGAAGTACATGGAAGAGAGATGAACCACATAGCTACCGGTACAGCCCCGAGCCTCGATGGAGAACTACTCCCTCCTCATGGGAGCAGCAGCGGTGATGAAGATGGCGGTGGAGATGGCAGCGGTGTCGATGGAGAAGCCTTACGGGGCACTTCCCCGTCCGGCGGCGTGCGGAACAGAGACTCTGTCCCCCAGATCTTGGCTTCGCGATGGCGGCGGCTCTGGAACTTTTCTCGTACCGTGGCTTATTCGTATCGTGTTTTAGGTCAGGGACCTTTATATAGGCGAAAGGGGAGCCTCGGAGGGGGTCTGGGGCCACTAGACACTAGGGCGGCGCGCCCCTCCTGGGCCGCGCCGCCACCATGTGTGGGCCCCCTGTGGCCCCTCTCGCGGCTCTCGGGTGTTGGGAAGCTTCGTGGAAAATAGGATGCTGGGCGTTGATTTCGTCCAATTCGAGAATATTTCCTTACTAGGATTTCTAAAACCAAAAACAGCAGAAAACAGGACTGGCACTTCGGCATCTCGTCAATAGGTTAGTTCCGGAAAACGCATAAATATGACATATAATGTGTATAAAACATGTAGGTATCATCAATAAAGTAGCATGGAACATAAGAAATTATAGATACGTTTGAGACGTATCACCGACCTCGAAGCCCTAGTGGACTCTGCCATTCAGATGGAAGGCAAACTGCACCAGGCCAATGAGAACCGCAAACGCCGCATGATGCACCAAAGCGGGCCCAGCAATACCCCAAGGTATCGCCTAGCTCAAGCGGTGGTTTTGCCCCCAGAAACAACAAGCCCCAGAACAGATGTCGCGCCCCGGTTTTCAGAACCGGAGTGGAGAAACCCAAGGCCAGGAGGCCCCCACAACAACAACATAACTCTATGTGCACCACAACAACAACTTCAGCCGCGCTCCGCCGAGCCCCCAACAGCAACAACAACAACAACACCAACACTGCGCCAAGGACAGGAAGCAACGCCATCCCCGTTGCAACCAAGGACAAGGCCACAATCACCTGCTATGAATGTGGAGTCGTGGGACACTACTCCAATGAGTGCCCCAAAAGGCTGGCCAAGCTCGCCGGCAACACCGCTGCACCTGCTCAGCAGCAACGCCGTGTCTCCACCGGCAAGAAGTTCGCCCCCAACAACCCGAACAACCGTGGAGGACGCCTCTACCACATGAACGCCGAGGAAGCCCAGGAAGCCCCAGATGTGGTGCTGGGTATGTTCTCTGTTAACTCAATACCAGCAAGAGTGTTGTTTGATTCAGGAGCATCACATTCATTTGTTACAGAAGATTTTGTGTGCACTAGTAAGATTCAACCAATCAGCTTGAAACATGTCATGATAGTTCAAATACCTGGATCAACAACTAAAGCTAGAAAATTTTGCAAAGATGTACCCATCAGAATTCATGAAATAGATTTTTATGCAAACTTGATTGTTCTGGGAACAAAAGGATTGGAAGTAGTACTGGGTATGGATTGGATGGTGAAACATCATGGATTGATAGACTGCGCCAAGAAGGCCATCACCATGACTAGTAGCACCGGAATAAAAATAGAACATGTGTCCGAGAAACTACCCAGAAAATTCACCTGCAACCAGAGTTTAGCCAAACCAACCTTGGATCAGATCAGGGTCGTCTGTCGATACCCTGATGTGTTTCCGGATGATCTACCCAGTATGCCCCCAGATCGGGATATCGAGTTTGTCATCGAGTTAATTCCTGGAACAGGATCCATAGCCCAGAGAGCCTATAGCATGAACCCGACAGAGCTAGTGGAGCTGAAGAAGCAGCTGGATGATATGTTGTTCAAAGGTCTGATTCGACCAAGTGCGTCGCCTTGGAGATCACCAGTTTTATTTGTGGATAAGAAGGATGGTGCAAATCGGTTATGTACGGATTATCGTAAACTTAACGATGTCACCATCAAAAACAAATACCCCTTGCCAAAAATAGAAGACCTGTTTGACCAGCTGGCCGGTGCCACAGTATTCTCCAAGATTGACCTTAGGACTGGTTACCATCAGCTGAAGATCCGTGCAACGGATATCCCAAAGACTGCTTTCACCACCAGATATGGACTGTATGAGTACAATGTCATGTCATTTGGATTAACCAATGCCCCCGCCTATTTCATGAACCTCATGAACAAGATCTTCATGAACTTTTTGGATAAGTTTGTCGTTGTCTTCATCGACGACATCCTTATCTACTCCAAAACAGAAGAGGAACATGAGCAACACCTGGAAGTTATCCTAGAAACCCTTAGACAACACAAGTTGTATGCCAAGTTCAGCAAGTGCGAGTTTTGGTTGAAGGAAGTAGGATTCCTGGGACATATCTTGTCTGCAGGAGGAATTGATGTAGATCCCGCCAAGATCAAGATCGTCACAGAATGGAAATCCCCAACCACTCAGACCGAGGTCCGCGCATTTCTCGGATTAGCGGGATATTACCGCCGATTCGTTGAAGGATTTTCCAGCATAGCCCGACCCATGACTCAACTGTTGAAGAAGGATAAGAAGTTTGAATGGACTGCCAAATGTGAAGAAAGTTTCCAACAGCTTAAGAGCAGATTGACTATAGCCCCAATTTTGATCATGCCGGATATCACCAAGCCATTTGACGTCTACTGTGATGCATCCAAGATTGGTCTTGGATGTGTGTTGATGCAAGAAGGCAAAGTGATATCATATCTGTCCCGGCAACTGAAGCAGCATGAGCAGAACTATCCAACCCATGATCTCGAACTTGCAGCCGTAGTGTTAGCCCTAAAGGTTTGGCGTCATTACCTCATGGGAAATCGATGCGAGATCTATTCTGATCACAAGAGCCTGAAGTATATCTTCACACAGAAGGAGCTGAATATGAGACAAATAAGATGGTTAGAGCTAATCAAGGATTACGATATGGAAATCCACTATCACCCCGGCAAGGCCAACGTGGTAGCGGATGCCCTGAGTAGACTGCCATGTCAGTTAAACTCCATGATCGCAGAAGAACAGCCTAGCCTATACCAAGAGTTTGAACAGTTCAGAATGGAGCTAGTTAGTGAAGGATACCTAGCCAGCATAGAGCTGCACCTACTTTGATTGGACAGATCAAAGAAGCCCAGAAGGGAAATGAGCATTGACGGAATCAAGAGTCGGATAGCTGCAGGAAAGGCACCAGGATTCACCATAGATGAAGAAGGAGTACTTTGGTACAACGGACGCCTGTGTGTACCGTCAGATTCAGAATTGAAGCAAGTCATATGAAGGAAGCTCACGACACCCTATTCCATTCACCCCGGAGGAACCAAGATGTACCAAGACCTGAAGGAACAATTCTGGTGGCACGGAATGAAGCGAGAGATAGGAAGTTACATCGCCAAGTGTGATATCTGTCAACGAGTCAAGGCAGAACACCAACGACCCGCCGGATTGTTGCAACCCTTACAGATTCCTGAGTGGAAATGGGATTCTGTCGGTATGGACTTTATCACAGGATTGCCCAAATCTAGCAGAGGAAATGACTCCATCTGGGTAGTCATCGATAGGTTGACCAAGGTTGCACATTTCATCCCTGTCAAGACCACCTACCAAGGACCAAAGTTAGCTGAGCTATACATCTCAAGAATAGTCGCCCTGCACGGAACCCCGAAGTCAATTGTGTCAGATAGAGGATCACAGTTCACCTCAAGATTCGGCAGAAAGTGCATGAAGGACTAGGAACCCGTCGAACTTCAGCACAGCTTATCACCCGCAGACTGACGGACAGACCGAGAGAGTCAACCAGATACTGGAAGATATGTTGAGAGCTTGTGTACTGGAATATGGATCCAGATGGGAAGACTGCCTACCTTACGCAGAATTCTCATACAACAACAGCTATCAAGCCAGTTTACAGATGGCCCCCTTTGAAGCCCTGTACGGAAGGAAGTGTCGTACCCCGCTGAACTGGTCAGAAGTCGGAGAAAGCCAAGTCTTTGGACCAGATGTTCTTCGAGAAGCCGAAGAGAAGGTGCACAAGATCCGCGAGTACCTCAAGACTGCGCAATCAAGACGAAAGCTACGCCGACAAGAGACGCCGAGAGATGACCTTCGAGATAGGAGATTTTGTTTACCTCAAAGTGTCACCCCTCAAAGGAATGCAGAGATTCCAGGAAAGCTCGCGCCCCGATATGTTGGACCCTTCAAAGTTCTGAGTCGCCGAGAAGTGTCTTATCAACTGGAACTACCGAAGAAATGGCGGCTGTGCACAATGTGTTTCACATCTCACTGCTTGGAAGTACCGGAGAAGACCGAAGTATTCAAGAATATAGATCACCGATCAGTCGATATCAACACGGACTTGATGTATCGCGAAGTGCCTATTCGCATCCTGGAAGAAGCATACAGAACCACCCGCACCAGGAGTATCAAATTCTTGAAGATTCAGTGGAGCAATCACACCGAAGAAGAAGCCACTTGGGAACGCGAAGAGGATATGAAGAAGGAATACCCAGATCTCTTTAGTACCTAGTTTTCTCTCGATCTCGGGACGAGATCTTTTGTAAGGGGGAAGGGTTTGTAACATCCCAAGTTTTCAATAAAAGAAACAAGAGAGAGATTCCAAGAACCCAAAAATTAGAGTCAACAAAAACTTTTTCTCATCATATAGGGCTATGCATATAGATCACCTTATTAATTATTTTGAGTGTGCAATTGCCATGATGCTTGCTTATGTGTTTACCTTTGCTCTAAAAACACCCACCATGATCTCTTGATCATCCAAATACAAAGAAAAATAAAAGAGAAAAGAAAATATAAAAACCTATTTCAACACACACATAAGGCTTAGGCCATATTTACAAATCTTTGATCTAGACCATTTTGGTTTGCACCATTGGGTGTGAATGGATACTAAACACATATTAACAACTTTGGAAACAATCAAACACCATTCAAATCAAATTTGAATCAATTATGAGCTCACATGTGATTATGGTCATATGGGACACTTTTAGCCTGATGCTCACTTTGAGCCCCTGGTTTGTGAGATTTCACTTCTACACTTTGCCCACTCTTTGCACCTCATCCAATACAACAACATGGTGAACATTTTTTCCCAAAACCATCACCCCAAATTTTGTCTCTATTTCAAATGACAAGCAAGCAAAGTGGAGACTTTTAATCAAAGTGAAGATCATATGCAAAATGGGTTTTTGCATTTCAATTCCATTTTGATCACCACCACCACCACTATGCTCCAATTAATATATGGTTACAATCCACCAAAAATATTTTCAAAATTCAAATATTATTTTCTTGCGGGCATTTCATCGAACACCTTGCAGGCAGGAGTAGAATTGAAGCCCATGCTGATTTTTCACATTGGACCAAGTCCACTCTGGCTCACCCCTGCACTCCTGGAGCCCCCTCTCACTTCACCACACCAGTGCCACCACTTGCCAAGCACTGGAGATGACTCAGCTTGAACCATTGCATCCATGCCGTGGCATGGCATGCCACTCTCATACCATCACACTCTCTGGTCACTTCTGGCCTGCACCACCATGCCCTCTCTCTTCCTCTCACTCACCTGGACCTGCCCAGCCTTTGACTCGACGAAACCCTGCATCAGAGACGCCGGAACACGCGCGCCCAGTGGCGCCCAGAACACGCCCATGCCACGCCAGAGCGCGCATGGCGCCAACCCTGGACGCGCCAGAGCGTGACGACGCCCACGCCTCGCATCACCTCAGCCCTTCCTCTCACCGCCAGTCGACGCACCACCACCCTGACGCTCCTGGACACGGCCACTTGCCCGCGGGAACACTGCAGCTGACGATCGCGTCCACGACCGTCCGCCATGACCTGCGTGCTCCCGTCAAGCTCACCGTCGCGTCCGTCCCTCTTTTTCCCCGCAATCAAGCTCGACAGCACCGCCATGACATTGCTTGCACGCGAGCGTCATCGCCAGTACCCCTGCGACCCCCTACCGCCGACGCCATGGCTGACCTCACTTGAGCTCCCCGGCCACCTCCCTCTGCTATAAAAGGAGGACTCCTCCTCTCAAATTGAGCACACCACTCGTCTCTCCTCCTCACACCGCCCCTCCTCGACCTCTCCAGTTGCTCGATTAGCCACCCCACGGCCCCAATTGCAAGATCATCGCCGCCGCCAGTACACGGAGTTCGCCGGAGAAGGAGGCCACCCCAGGACACGCCGCTGCTACCAGGGAGGTCCTCGTCTTCAACAACACCGCCGCGCACACCTCCGACGATCGCCGGATCTCCGACGTGCCCTCCGACCCCCTACTGCCGCCGCCCGTAAGTGCCAGTCTCGCCGGAGACGACGACCCCTCTGGGCCGTGTGATCCTCCTCTAATCGCACGACCAGTATTTCCCCTTACCGTTTCGCTAGCCACCACCCACTGACGCGCGGACCCCACGCTGTCAGGCGGCCCGCTGCGCTGGACGCAGTACTGGGCCGGCCCACCTTTTTCTCCCCTGTGCAGCCCAATCGTTTTCCCGCCAGCCCACCTAGTTCAAATTCGAATTTTTAAAATAGATGGAATATGCAATCTGTTGCCAACTTTAAAATTTAATAGGGACAAATCTACTTAGCCAAATTTTACAAATTTTATATATTTGGAAAGCTTAGGATTTTATCTACACCATGCCACTGGTTTGAATCCTAGATATATTATAGAATTAAAGTGAGCAAATAAACAAGGCAGAGACTTTTCTGCCTTAGAAGAATTATTAAAAATCAACCACAAATGCTTTTAAGTTAATTCCAACTCCTATACATCACATTACACTTTTACTAATTGTTTTTGCAAAAATATGCCATGCTTACTTTGAATGATCATGGCCTAGTTTAATTAAAGGACTATATGGCAAATTCTAGTCAAAGATACTGTCCAAAAATATTGATAAATCATATGGGATTATTTCTCTCATTTAAATCTTGTCATGAACAATCCAAAATAAGGTAGAGACTCTGGTCATATAGGTCTCATATGGATTGTTGATGATATTAAATATTTACCATGCTAGGATTAAATTGTATGAGGTGCTACATCTCATTTAAATCATTTTCTTAAGGGATTTCTATTTTCGTGCCCTCGGCTCCTTAGTTGTACTCAGTTTTCCCCAGATCCTTAGTTTTTCCTCAGTTTTCCCCAACCCCTTGTCTATAACCCGCAGAAAGAGCTCGGACGGAAGGAATCCCGTTTAGTTGACGTTGGTTGGTGCTGGCAAGTGGGGCCGCTGTTGGTGCCCCGCAGTGGACACGTCTCCACTTATCCAGATCATCGTGGGACCCACAACTTGTCCACGTTAGCGCGCCGGACCCACAGCTTACCCAGGTGACCGTTGCAAAATGGGAGCCCGAGCTAGCCCCGCGCCCGTGCCCGTGCCATTGCTTCCCCTTTCTTTCTCCGCGCCCCATTGTTCTTCTTCTCCGCCAGCGGCAGCCCTTCTCCGGCACGCGGGTGATGTCTAGTTTCTCTTCGACCTCCCGTTCTTCATGGCCGCAGTATGGACCCGTGCCTTTGACAAGATGCCCTGACTGCCCACGCCAGGAGCCTCTGAAGCGGTCGATCTGTAAGACGGACGAGAACGGCAACCGTGGACGTGAGTTCGTTGCATGCGAGAGCTTGCCATATAGAGAGGGGGATAAGGTTAGATCTCGCTCCAATTTCTCTGTTTTCTCTCGATTTTCTTGTTATTCCCTCGAATTTGGGATTTAGGGTTCACGTTGTTGTTTTCAGATCTTGAAGAAATGCAGGCATTTCGAGTGGATCGATGTGTACGTTCAGAGGCTTCAGTTGCAGGAATCAATTGGCGCTATTGGGGGGCGCAATTTGGGAGGGGGGACTTGCTGTAGAGAATGCGGCGGAGAGAGGAGCCGTTCCGATTAGGGACCTTCCGATTATGCCTAATGCTCCCAATGCAGAACTGGTGGAAGTGAAGGGAGAACTGAAGAAAATGAACAAGCAGTTAAGGCAGCTGATCGAGTTGAAGAAGCAAGCTAATCTGATGGCTGGTTGTTTGTTTTGTTGTATAATTACGATCGGATTCTTATCATTGCTCACCAGGCGCTAGAAGTTGTTACAAGGGATACCTTGTTACAAATCCATTATTCAGTTACATGTACTTGTAGTTGTTTTCAAAGTTAGTGTGTGCATTCACCGAAATTACCAACTATATTCCCTAAAAGAAAAGGAAAGCTAAAGATAGTTGATAATTGTTAGAGGGGTGACAAATAATGCAATCCCCGAAATCCGCAAATATGTATGCCTCATGTTTATACCAAAATTATACCACTTTTAGGCCTTTCCAAAATACCAATACCATATCCCAAACTATATTCCCTAAAAGAAAAGGACAGCTAAAGATAGTTGATAATTGTTAGAGGGGTGACAAATAATGCAATCGCCGAAATCAGCAAAAATGTATGCCTCATGTTTATAACAAAATTATACCACTTTTAGGCCGTTTCAAAATACCAATACTATATCCCAAACTATATTCCCTAAAAGAAAAGGACAGCTCAAGATAGTTGATAATTGTTAGAGGGGTGACAAATAATGCAATCCCCGAAATCCGCAAATATGTATGCCTCATGTTTATACCAAAATTATACCACTTTTAGGCCTTTCCAAAATACCAATACCATATCCCAAACTATATTCCCTAAAAGAAAAGGACAGCTAAAGATAGTTGATAATTGTTAGAGGGGTGACAAATAATGCAATCGCCGAAATCAGCAAAAATGTATGCCTCATGTTTATAACAAAATTATACCACTTTTAGGCCGTTTCAAAATACCAATACTATATCCCAAACTATATTCCCTAAAAGAAAAGGACAGCTCAAGATAGTTGATAATTGTTAGAGGGGTGACAAATAATGCAATCCCCGAAATCCGCAAATATGTATGCCTCATGTTTATACCAAAATTATACCACTTTTAGGCCTTTCCAAAATACCAATACCATATCCCAAACTATATTCCCTAAAAGAAAAGGACAGCTAAAGATAGTTGATAATTGTTAGAGGGGTGACAAATAATGCAATCGCCGAAATCAGCAAAAATGTATGCCTCATGTTTATAACAAAATTATACCACTTTTAGGCCGTTTCAAAATACCAATACTATATCCCAAACTATATTCCCTAAAAGAAAAGGACAGCTCAAGATAGTTGATAATTGTTAGAGGGCTGACAAATAATGCAATCACCGAAACCCGCAAATATGTATGCCTCATGTTTATTCTCCACCGACAGAGAGAGAGAGAGAGAGAGATGGGTGGCCACGAAGAGAGAGAGAGAGAGAGAGAGAGAGAGAGAGAGGTTGCCACGAAGAGACGGATAGGGGTATACTGCCCGTTAGATCAGTGGATCAACGGTTCATGGAGTCGATCCGTGTGACAACGGCTCAACCAATCAGGATAAGTTTGGGCTTCTCAGAGCATTTGTGACAGTACTTGAGGGCAAAACTGAGTAGTACTAAGAATCCAAGGGCACATAAATAGTAAATAGACTAAGGGATTCAAACAAAAGAATTACAAAATGAAAAATGTGTGTTTTGTACAATATAATTCATATTGGGCTACATCAAATTATTTGCAATTCAAATATACATGAGTGTGACAATTATGGCATCATTTAGACAAACTATGTTTTGGGAAAGATGTTTTGCAAAGGGGTTTGGGTGGAAAACCATGCATCTTCATAGCTACACTAGTGATTCTGAGAAGTGGCAATTTGTGGTAAAACTTGATTTATATATGTTTGTTAAGGTTTTCTAGGTGGCAGGTTGCGTAGGAAGACTCCATGAGTAGTTGCCACTATGTTTTTATTTTTTGGATTTTTTTGCGCATGAAATGACTCAATTAGCTATGTTAATCTCATTTGTTGACTCTCTGTTGACCAGCTACTTGAGGGTAAAACTGAGTATATTGCACTTGCCGGTCTAAGTCCTCGAGGGGAAAACTGAGTACAGATAAAATTTCTGTATAAGGCCCGAGGTTATAACTGAGTACACCAAACGTCCTAGGGTTAGACTCGTGTAGCGGTGCACGCTGCAGCCGTGCATAGCGGACGCGTGTTGCGGTACACGCCACCTTCGTCTTTATAGAGCCCTTCTTTCTCTCCCTCGACGCACGTTCTCACTGCTCACTGCAACTCTCCTGTCCCATCATCTTCTCCACAACCGAAGAAAAAACCCCGAAGAAAACCGCCGGCGATGGAGAAGAATGAGATGCCCATTGTCGCTGCTTCCAACGTAGCAGCCGGCGCATCGGCCGCCGCCCCCGTCCAGGCCCCTGTCGCTGCCAACGTAGCAGCCGGCGCATCGGCCGCCGCCCCGTCCCGCTTCCAACGTAGCAGCCGGCGCATCGGCTGCCGCCCCCGTCCAGTCCCCGTCGATTGGGACCCGTACGAACCAGTGCAGTACGACGCGCCGGAGAACCCCTACGACACCACCATCGTCGACTACGAGCCGGAGGTAACCCTTTGTTCCCTTGTTCTTATCTCATTTCAATCATTTTGTGTTAGATCTAGCGTTATTACGGTTCGTCTGTTCCTAGTTCAATCCTTTTGTGTTAGATCTTGCGTTATTACTGTTCGTCTCTTCCTAGTTCAATCCTTTTTGTTAGATCTTGCGTTATTACTGTTCGTCTGTTCCTAGTTCAATCCTTTTGTGTTAGATCTTGCGTTATTACTGTTCGTCTGTTCCTAGTTCAATCCTTTTGTGTTAGATCTTGCGTTATTACTGTTCGTCTGTTCCTAGTTCGATCCTTTTGTGTTAGATCTTGCGTTATTAGTGTTTGTGATTTGCTTTTGTTTAAGATTTGTGCCGATGATGATGAATATTTGGGCATCCCTAAATTGATTCAGGGTTTGGTCAGTAAACAATTGGTGTGTACAAATTTGTTGTGCATGATCTTTGGTTTACTGACTCAAATCCTGGATATAAGTGTGTCCAATGTAACTGAGGCTACCTCTTTTTTCGAGCCCATATTATCATGCATGATTTTTTGTTCACTCTCTGTTCAATCATCGTTGCAATTGACTCCGTGTTTTTTGCACGATCTTTGGTGCTACGTGACAGGTGGAGAGCAGCGACGTCGACAGCGACGACGAGTCCTTCCACACCAAGACTCGTCACGTCCTCAGGAGGCTGCAGTCCGGCCAATACGATGGCCCCTTTGCTCGAGGCATTTACAAGTGCCCCTTCTGCAACAGGAGGCTCCGCGACACCGACTTCAACACCCTGCTGAACCATGTTGAATCCATTGGCAGATATGGCGCTAGAGTTGGAAGGACCGTGAACGTGCATGCGTACATGGCCAAACACAAAGCACTTGGGATTCACCTGCGCAACCTCCAAGCGAGTCACACGCGCTACCTGGAGGCGTTGAACGTGCCTACTGCACTCTCTGTATGTGACTACTCTATCTGTAGAGCAGCTTAAATTCATGTAAAATGTAGCTTATGTTGGATCTATCGGTACTACATTTGGATCTGTCCTGATATATCTATGCTATGTTGGTTGCTGTATGCAGCTTATCCTATATTTTCTCTCTGGATTTGTGCCCTAGATTTCCTACCTGATTGGGTAAAAACGAAGGCATAAAGAAATGAATGGCGTTAAAAAACAGAAGGAGAAGCTTCTCTAGATTTGCTACCAATTTGGGCTATCAAATATGAATGAGATCGAGCGATAGAGAGGAAAAAGTACATTGAAAACTGCTAATCTGGGCGAAAGAGACAGAAACCACTTGTGCCCCCGTCCCGGACCCACACGGCTCCACACGCTACGGCCCTACACGCCACGGCCCCACAAACACGGCCTCGTCCTGTCCCACGCGGTCCCTTCCTACCAGCCCCACACGACGCGGTCCCACACGACGCGACCCCACAAACGACACGACCCACTCGTCAGCACGGAACGGTCAACTTAACGGATTCCTTCCGTCCGAGCTCCTTCTGCGGTTCAGACAAACGTTTGGGTAAAACTGAGGAAAAACTAAGGAGCTGGGGAAAACTGAGTACAACTAAGGAGCCGAGGGCACGAAAATAGAAATCCCTTTTCTTAAATGATAAGTATGAAGAGGTTGACTTTGGTCAACCTAGGTCATATATTATTCATGAGAGAAATTAAATCTTAATAAGATAATGAGAGGAAAATATTTTTCTAAATAAACAAAAATAACACCTAAGTTAATATGAGAGGAAATTATTTTTCTTAAATAAGAAAAACACGTCCACCAACTTAATAATAATGTGTGATGCTAGTTAAGTTGTGTAAATCATGTGTGTGCTTAGTTTAGTAAATAAGTTTGGTATGATGATTGTGTACCCCGTATTCGTATTTTAGACGCTAGTACCGAGGAGTATCCGGAGGAGGAGGAGGTCTACTTCCAAGGAGAAGAAGACCACTTTGATCAATTCCCCAACCAAGGCAAGCTAATACTCTTGCAAAGTGCCAAGCTCACCATGAGTAAGGCATCACCCATTTACTTTATGTTCATGAGCCTACTTCCCAGCTTTATTTCCAAGCTTTATTTACCGTTGTTTTATCAAAGTACTTTTTGATTCATGATTCAATGGGGTTAATGTTAGATTAGTACAAGAGTATCAAAGTTAGCCTAGAAGCAAAGCAAAGTACTTAGCACCCCTCATACCTAGATGCTAGTGCTAAATTAAAAATGACTACTCTAGATGGGAACATGTGTGGTGAAATGATGATGATGAAAACTATGGAATGAATTTTGAAGGTGAATATGACCAAGAGAAGATAGTGATTTTTGATTAAAACTAATATTGGTTTGGATGCGATACCTTTCCAATTCTTGAGTACCCCCACAATACCTGATTATGGGTAAGGGCTTAACTAGAAATTTATGTATCTTAGTATGGGTTCCTCGAACACACATCATAGGGGTTATGCCGAGGCTGCCTCCGTTGTTGAGAAATGATGTGAATTGAGGTGAATTGTACGACCAAGCCCTGTGCAGTTCCCAGGTTGACAGTTGGTCTTCATTGGGAGGCCAAGCTCATGGGGAGAGGTGCTCATACTAGGGTTAGTAAATGAAAGGTTATGGTTGATGATCCGCGTACTGTGTTACGATGATTCGGGGTAATCCCGACGAATGAAATCAAATGTTGTGGCACAAGTGTGCAACCTCTGCAGAGTGTAAACCTATTCGAATAGCCGTGTCCACGGTTACGGACAGTTGGAAAGGCCATATAGTTTCCAGTGTTAGATCTTGAAAATATTGAAAGGTGAATGGTGACTTTGACTCGAATCACAACAGAGTTGTGGGAATGACACTAATGTTCCCACTTGAGTAAGTTAGCACATGAATAAGTCTTTAGCAAATAATTGTGAACTAAAATTGGCTTTATGCAAAGAAACTAGAGCTTAGCACCCCTTACTAGAATTGCTAGCACTTACACTAGTATTAGTTTGCGAGTACTTAAAGTACTCCGACGTGTCCCTGGCTATTCAAATGGCCAGACTATGAAGAGGAGCACGAGGAGGACGGTCAGCAGGACGTCTACAACCACTAGGAGTCTGCTGACGTCAAGCGTTGGCCTGTGGACTATAGAGTCCCTTTATCTTTACGCTTCCGCTATGAACTTATGTTTGTTCGTTGATCAGTTCGTTGATCCATAGATCAACTATTCGTGTAATATGGATCATGTGCTTCCAAATTGTAAGACATTATGGTTTGTAATGAATGATGACTGTGATACTTAACTATTATGCCTCGCAACAACAATATTCCTGGGATTGCGATGTATGACATAATAGGCATCCGGACTTAAAAATCCGGGTGTTGACACTGATGCTGCCTCTCATTAGCCTATAGTTACACAGAAAGTATCATATCACTCTTTAGAGTCAGGTTTATATTTTGAAGACATCTAATCAAGTGTTGTGTTGTAGCCCTACAATGAACAAAAACGGTTAATTGTTCAATAGAACCCACGTTCAAACAGAAATTGAATTTAGCCATATAAAAGAGAGTGGATTTGGTGATCACATGGGTAGGTACGCACCCTTCCTCTAACGTTGGATTTGCTTTAAGATTGTGGCTTCACATACGGCGACCAAACGGCGTTGAATCTGGTTTTTAACCCTACTCGCTTTGTGTGTACTGGTGACTAGCGTTGTTGACTGTGTTGTTCGCTAGGTTCCAAAAAGAAAAGCTGCTACAAGGACTAGCTTTTGTGTGTACTGGTGACTAGCGTTGTTGACTGTGTTGTTCGCTAGGTTCCAAAAAGAAAAGCTGCTACAAGTCGCTGGTGACTAGCGTTGTTGACTGTGTTTAATTAGTCACAATTAGCAGATAAATCTAGGGGCAGCCACTGGTCACACACTCACAAGTCATAATTACCGGCGAATCTCCACGTGCCGCCGCACAGAAAGAGACGCGTGCGGCGCTTGTGTGTATATTTTCCCTTCTTTTAACTCAAAACGACTGTTTAGTGTTTAGTGATGTGCATCGGACCATTAGCATGGAAAACCGAGGCAGCTAAATGAAGTTTGACCAGCCGACAAAAACTGCAATCACCTGATGAGAAGCACATGGATCAGCGGCTCAGCGCACGTCACCTCAACTTTCTATCCATGCAGTGCACAGCGGAGCAACAATACAAAAACAACAGTGTGTGAGTGCATCGAAATACTGACCCACTCTCACGGACAATCAACGATGTTAGCCACGCGTTGATCGCTAAATGCGTGCGTACGTATCCATGTGTTTACCCGCGTTCATTCGTAAAACTCAAATAACAGCAAGAGCTGATGCATTACAAATAAGAAGGGTAAAAAACAGACATCCAAAAATAAATACAGTACCATATGTGGCACTAGACGGCGTTAGTACAACAAACAACCTGAGAAAATATATAGCCATAGTTGAATTTCAATTCAGAATGGAAAGATCTAAAGCTATAGAATCATATATAATTTACCACTGATTTCTTGAAAAAAAAACATAGCCTTATAAGATCTTTAGAATCTCTATTAGTACTCCGAAACTATAATGACTATGGCTAGTACCCTAATCCAGATCCATTGTACATCTAAAGAAATCATGTAAGTAAATTGGGAGATGGAGCACCCAATTCCCACTTTTTTTCTTCCCAAACCTCTTCATGGATAATCCCTATAGCTATGCACGTCAAAAGTTCAATTTTGACACTAAGATTGTGCAAATAACAGTACCACACCTAAAGATTTAATTTTACATCACGATGGTGCAAATAGTTGGCCAATATCAAACACATTCAGAATCTCAGTAATCCACACAAATGACCACAATTAGATGTTCCCAAATCATCAATCAAATTTAAATGTTCTCTTGGGAAAAAAGCTAGCAATTTTGTCCATCATAGTGAATGTAGTAAAAGAATCAATTAAAACATCATACTTTGTAGTGAGTTGATGACGACATCGATCGTGATTACCGTGATTTTTACCTTTCAACGCCAATATGTTCATCCACGTGTCATATTATCCTCTCATTCCCACTCCATATTTTATTACATCTCAGTCGATTCCTTATTTATTGGATTTGCCTCGTGATTCATGATTTTTTTGAGAAACCACGCATTACCATTAATATAAAAGTTGGAGATTACAACAAACGTGGCACAGCTCTGGAAAGGTCCAGACCACAGCACACACTAGGTTTTGCAAAAGGAACCCCAGAAAAAAGAAAATTACAGCAAGAGCCTTCGGGGACCTTGAGCACCACCAAACCACGTCCATCCCCATCCTCCGCCGTCGCCGTCGGAGTGAAGGAAGATGGAATAGCCACGATCCCAGTATTGAGGAGATACCATCGGAGTCCTGTTGGGATTCATAGCATAGAAAACAAAAAAAATTCCTACCGCAAGAACGAATAACAAGCCAAGATCTAATCTAGTAGATGGTAGCAACGAGGTGAAGATCAACATACCCTCGAAGATCGCTAAGCGTTAACAAGATAAATCTCGTGGTTGATGTAGTCGATCACTTGCCGCTTTCAAAAGCGCATAGAAGATCTTGACGGTGCCACAATCGGGCAGCACCTCCGCACTCGGTCACACGTATGGTGTTGATGACGACGTCCTTCTCCCTATTCCAGCGGGCAGCGGATGTAGTAGATCCTCCTCGGAATCCCACCAGCATGACGGCGTGCTGACGGTGGTGGTGGAGATCTCCAGCAGGGCTTCGCCGCAAGCGAGAAGAAGGAGGAGGGAGTAGCTAGGGTTTGGACGCAGGGTGGTGCTGCGACTTGGGGAGCTAGGTCTGCGACTTGAGGTGCCCTTGGGGTGCCCCTTGGTCCCTTTAAATTAGTGTCCAAGCCCCTTGGGTCGTCCATAAACCTGCCCCCAAGTTTGACTGAGTTCCGACAGGTTTCCGGTTCCAAAAACCTACTCCTACTCGGACTCTTTTGCCAATTCCGAAATTGCATTAAGGAAAGACTCATTTTCCCTTAAGGCAACGTGGTTGCACCTATTATGGAACCCTCCGAACTTCCTTAGACAGCCCGGGTCGTCCCGGACACTTCCGGAACCTTCCATAATATTCCGGACTATTCTGGTCCTTCCAAAACCTTCTAGAAGCTCCGGTCAAAACATCGGACTTTTTCCGAACCCCGGAAAATGACTTACCATATATGATTCTTATTCTCCAGACCATTCTGAACCTCCTCGTGATGTCTCGGATCCCATCCAAGACTCCGAACAACATTTGAGCTCCATTCCATATTCCATATCTACTTAAAACGACATCAAACCTTAAGTGTGTCACCCTACGGTTCGAGAACTATGCGGACATGATCGAGACTCCTCTCCGATCAATAACTAATAGCGGGACCTGGAGATCCATAATATCTCCCACATATTCAACGATGACTTCGTGATTGAAAGAACCATTTACATACGATACCGATTCCCTTTGTCACGCGATACTTTACTTATCCGAGGTTCGATCATTGGTATCTCCATACCTTGTTCAACCTCGTTACCGACAAGTACTCTTTACTCGTACCGTGGTATGTCATCTCTTATGACCTAGTCACATGCTTGCAAGCTAATCAGACAACATTCCACCGAGAGGGTCCAGAGTATATCTATTCGTCATTAGGATGGACAAATCCCACTCTTGATCCATATGCCTCAACTCATGCTTTCCGAATACTTATTCCCATCTTTATAACCACCCATTTACGCAATGGCGTTTGATGTAATCAAAGTACCTTTCCGGTGTAAGTGATTTACATGATCTCATGGTCGAAGGACTAGATAACTATGTATCGAAAGCTTATAGCAAGTTGAACTAAATGACTTGATCTTATGCTACACTTAATTGGGTGTATGTCAATTATATCATTCACCCAATGACATAACCTTGTTATTAACAACTTCCAATGTTCATGATCACGAAACCATGATCATCTATTAATCAACAAGCTAGTTATACAAGAGGCTTACTAGGGACTCCTTGTTGTTTACATAACACACATGTATGAATGTTTCGGTTAATACAATTATAGCATGGAATGTAAACATTTATCATGAATACTAAAATATAACAATAAATAATTTATTATTGCCTCTTCGGAATATCTCCAACAGTCTCCCACTTGCACTAGAGTCAATAATCTAGTTTACATTTGTAAAGATATAACACCTTGGCCTTCTGGTGCTTATCATGTTTTGCTCACGGGAAAAGTTTCAGTCAATGAATCTGACATACTCAGAAACATATGTATTTTGCAATTCATTTGCGTCTCCACGCATCACTCATTTTCCAAATGAGTCGACATTTATCGTATATGTTCAGTCTTCTGGTGGAACCTTAATTCCGCGAATATGTCACTACTATTGTCACACACAATATAGCTTCAAAGTTCTGACACTATCGGAACTACACCAAGTTCTCAAAGAACTCCTCGACTTAACATCCTAAGTCATTGTCAAAATAATGACATGCTCTGCCTTTGTCTGTAGAATCCGTCACAATATTTAGAATCTAGCATAGACTTCTTCTAGCTCATTGTGCTACCTTTTAATCAACACTTAGCCTAATTGAGATTGAAATTTATTTTTATATGTGACCAAACTAATATCGGTGCAACACCTTAAAACGATTTGTTTGTCATTACCCATACAAAACTATATATATATATATCCTTGGTTCTTCTGAAGTACTCATGGATATTCTTACTATTGTCCAATGATCATTACATGAATCATTCCAGTATATGGTCGTAACACTTTAGAGCACATAACATCTGATTTTGTACATATTATTCGTGATCTAAAATCACTCATGTGTTTTTACTCATCGAGTGTCAAATATACTCAAGTCTTGTTAAACCTTCACATGGAAAAGAACACATTCTTAATATTTTTTATATTGAACTACTTCAATATTCATTCTATGTACTTTGACTTAAACTTATTATGTGTTTCAATCTATCTTCATAGATCTTGACACTAAATATGTTTCAGTCCATATCCTTTCATTGAAGTTAATTTTCAATGAAACCCTTTAATCACATCAAGTATATAATTACATCATTTATAATCAATGATATGTCATCCACATATAATATTATAAATATGTCTCAGCGCTCCCACTTAATTTCTTGCAAATGTAAGTATCTTCATCGTTTCTGATGAAATCAAAACTCTTTGATTATTTCATCCGGTGAACATTCCAACTCCGTGATACTTAGTTCATCCAGTGAAGTTTGTATACCTATCTAGTATTTCACGGACTAGCAAAACTCTTTGGTTTGTATCTAGTATACATCCTTCATACACACTTCTGGTAAGGAATGTATTTCTGCCATCCTACTATCATATCTCATAAAAAAATATGTAGCGATTACTAGAATAACCCACATAGAATATAAGGATTGCTACGGAAGATCTAATCTTATCGTAGCCAACTCTTTGAACTTTGTCGTAAACAACTTTTCGACAAGTCGAGCTTCTTCAAGGATATTCCATCCAAGTCCATCAATTTTATAGATTCATTTACTTTCAAAAAGTATTCACCTATCTTGGATTTCATGGCGCATAGCCATTTTAACGGAGCCCATCATAACTTCTTTGTATGTAGTTGGTTTATCATTGTTCAAAAATAATCCTTTGTCCACAAATCATTTATTTGATCACAAAGTAAACCACATCTACAAGGTTCAATAGGTACTTTGATCTCCATGACTATAACACTTTGTAGACATGGGAGCCATGATCGTCGTGGCCGCTTCCAAAACCATGATCTTCGGACTGTGCCTCTGCAAGAGTGGCAGGCTCCTCCCCTTCTGCAAGGTGGATCTCTTGCTCCAATTCTTTGTCAATGTTCGCAACAGTTATGTACCTGCGCACAGGAGAGTCGCGGTCCTCCCCCGACGGGGTGTTAGCTGGCGTGGGGGTGACGAATTCCACACCAGCATGGTGTGGTGTAGTTGCAGATGACGAGCCACCCTCGTGTGCGTGCGAGGCCAGCGGTGTCGTGGGTGATGCCGCGCCGTTCGCGCCCGGTGCGCGCTCTGGCGTCGGGCTTGCTGGTGAAGGTGTCGCGCCGTTCGCGCCCTGGGCGCGCTCTGGCGTGCCGGACGTGCCTCGCAGGCCCGTCGATGCAGGAGTGTACTGGATGTCGAAGTCGCCGCTTGCCTTCGCCACATCCTCCTCCTCCCACCTCCATGACGCAGCCTCGTCGAACACCGCGTCCCGCGTCACATGGACCTGCTTTGTCAGCGGATCAAACGTGCGCCATGCCTTGGTGCCAGGCTCATAGCCCAACAGCACCATCTTGGTGCTCCTATCCTCCAGCTTCTTGAGGTGTGGACGCACCATTTTGACGTGGGCGACACAGCCGAAGACGCGCAGGTGGTGGAGGCTTGGTGGCATCCCATGCCAGAGCTCGTACGGCGTCTTGCTGTCCACGGCGCGGGTGAAGGAGCGATTCAGCAGGTAAACTGCCGTCGTCACTGCCTCCCCCCAAAACGTGTTGGGAACACCTCTCCCCTTGAGCATGCTCCTGGCCATGGCCACCACCGTTTGGTTGCGCCGTTCGACCACGCCGTTGTGTTGAGGTGTGTACGGGGCGGTGAGGTGGCGTTGGACCCCATTGTCAGCGCAGAAGTCCTCAAAGGAGCGGGAGTTGAATTCCCCTCCTCTGTCCGTGCGCAGCGTGCGTAGGACGCACGCTCTGCACCTCTGCCGTGGCCTTGATGCGCCTGATGGCCTGTTCGGCCTCGTCCTTGGTGGTGAGCAGCGCAAGCCACATAAAGCGGTTGTAGTCATCCACCATGAGGAGGAAGTACCGCTTGCCGCCCGGCGTCGGTGGTGAGATCGGGCCACAGAGATCCGCATGAATCAGCTCGAGGCGAGCCGTCGCGCGGAATTTCGCCACTTGGGGAAACGATGCTCGTTTCTGCTTCCCCGCCAGGCACGCGTCGCACAGCTGGTCGACGTGCTCGATGGCCGGAAGCCCGCGGACCATGCCACTGCTGGACATAGTGCGGAGGGCGCCGAAGTTCTGGTGGCCTAGTCGCTCGTGCCACGTCCACGCCGTGTCTCCACGGCGCACTGACAGGCACACGGCTGCACAATCTGCAGCCGAACCTTGTAAAGGCGATTTGGGGAGCGAGGTACCTTGGCGAGGAGATGGTTTCTCCGATCCCAGACGGACATGTGGCCGTCGCGGATCGAGGATGGGCAGCCGTTTTCGTCGAGTTGCCCCAGGCTGATGATGCTTGTCTTGAGCCTGGGGATGAAGTAGACATCGGTGAGGGCGCGGTGTTCGTCGCCGCGCACCGCGATCACCACCGTGCCGCGCCCGCGGATGTCGCCAATTCGGCGAATGCGTCGCGGCTGCCTGTCATGTGGTTTGATGCGCCACTGTCGAGGTACCAGGGTACGTCGATCGGGTCCTGCTCAGGACCGATCTGCACCTTTGCCCGCTCCTCGTTCAGGAACACCTCGCCCTCGACGTGCTCCGTACCGCTCTCGGTGAGGTACAGCTGGGCGGCGAACAGCTCCGCTGGTTCGTCGTCCTCGCCCTCCTTGACGAGGTGCGCCTCCTCGCGCTTCTTCTTGCGGCAGTCACGGGCCCAGTGCCCGAGTTTTCCACAGTACCGGCACTTGTCGTCGCGTGAGGCGCCGCCGTTGCTGCCGCGCGGCTTGTCACGCGTGTCGTCGTGGCCGCGCCCCTTGTTGCGGTGGCTACCGCCACCACCGCTCCCAGACGATCCGTCGCCATCGTGCCTTTTCATGCGCGCGCACCACTGCTCCTCCGTGAGTAGCAGCTGGCCGCCGCTGGCAGCGCCTGCTGGCTCCTCCTCGTCGTCTTGCTCGCAGACCTTCAGGCGCCCTGTGAGCTCTGATACGTCTCAAACGTATCTATAATTTCTTATGTTCCATGCTACTTTTATGACAATACTTGAATGTTTTATACATACTTTACATCATTATTATACATTTTCCGGCACTAACCTATTAACAAGATGCCGCGCCGGTTCTTGTTTTCGCTATTTTTGGTTTCAGAAATCCTAGTAAGGAAATATTCTCGGAATTGGACGAAATCAACGCCCGGGGTCCTATTTTTCCACGAAGCTTCCAGAAGACCGAAGGGATAACGAAGTGGGGCGACGAGGCGCCGCCACCATAGGGCCGCGCGGCCGGAGGGGGCCCGCGCGCCTATGGTGTGGGCCCCTCGTGGCGCCCCCCGCGTTGCCTTTCCGCCTACTTAAAGCCTTCGTCGCGAATACCCCTGTACCAAGAGCCACGATACGGAAAACCTTCCAGAGACGCCGCCGCCGCCAATCCCATCTCGGGGGATTCAGGAGATACGGCACCCTGCCGGAGAGGGGAATCATCACCAGAGGGCTCTACATCATCATGCCCGCCTCCGGATTGATGCGTGAGTAGTTCATCCTTGGACTATGGGTCCATAGCAGCTAGATGGTTGTCTTCTCCGCTTGTGCTATCATTGTTATAGATCTTGTGAGCTGCCTAACATGATCAAGATCATCTATTTGTAATGCTACATGTTGTGTTTGGTGGGATCCGATGAATCTAGAATACTATGTTAAGCTGATTATCAATCTATCATATATGTGTTGTTTATGTTCTTGCATGCTCTCCGTTGCTAGTAGAGGCTCTGGCCAAGTTGATACTTGTAACTCCAAGAGGGAGTAATTATGCTCGATAGTGGGTTCATGCCTCCATTGAATCTGGGATCGTGACGGTAGGTTCTAAGGTTGTGGATGTGCTGTTGCTACTAGGGATAAAACATCAATGCTTTGTCTAAGGATATTTGTGTTGATTACATTACGCACCATACTTAATGCAATTATCTGTTGTTTACAACTTAATACTGAGAGGGTGCGGATGCTAACCCGAAGGTGGATTATTTAGGCATAGATGCATGCTGGATAGCGGTCTATGTACTTTGTCGTAATGCCCTGATTAAATCACATAGTAATCATCGTTGATATGTATTGAATCTTGATTTGTCAATTGCCCACCTGTAATTTGTTCACCCAGCATGTTAGTTATCTTATTGGAGAGACACCACTAGTGAACTGTGGACCCCGGTCCATTCTTTTACATCTGAATACATTCTACTGCAATTATTGTTTTTTACTGTTCTTTGCAAACAAACACCATCTTCCACTCGATACGTTTAATCCTTTGTTTTCAGCAAGCCGGTGAGATTGACAACCTCACTGTTACGTTGGGGCAAAGTATCTTGATCGTGTTGTGCAGGTTCCACGTTGGCGCCGGTTTCACTGGTGTTGCGCCACACTACACTCCTCCACCAACAACCTTGACGTGCTTCTTGGCTCCTACTGGTTCGATAACCTTGGTTTCATACTGAGGGAAACTTGCTTCTATACGCATCATACCTTCCACTTGGGGTTCCCAACGGACGTGTGCTTCGCGCGTATCAAGCTCTTCAATGGACATCGTGGTGAGATCGAGAAGACTCTCGATCGACCGCGCCATTTGCTTGTACTTCTTTGGCACGCTCTGCAAGTACTTGAGGATCACCTTCTTGTCGTCGATGGGATCTCCGTGGATGTCCAGCTGGTGGACCAATTCCTGCAGCCGCAATCCAAAATCATCGACTGATTCACCGGATTTGAACCGAATCTCCTCGAACTGCTTGCGGAAGTTTTGGGCCTTCGAGTCTCGAACTCGATCTGCCCCGACGCGGATCGTTTTGATCGCATCCCACGCCTCCTTCGCCGTGTCCTTGACGGCGAGCATCGGAATCATCTCCGGAGGTACGGCGCGGAGGTTCGCCTCCAACGCCGCACGGTCGTCGTCGTACTCACCCACGCCGGTGTCGATGACATCCCACATGTGACGCACCTGCAGGATCACCTTCATGAGCAGCGACCAGGTGTTGTAGTTCGTCCTCGTCAGCACGGGCCATGCCATGCTGGAGTTGCCGCCCGCGTCGCGCGTGGAGCGCGGAACGGCCAGTGCCCTTGGTGCCGAGGGAGGTGGTGATGAAGCAGCGCCCGAGTTCTTCCCGTCCTTGTCCGCGTCTGCGGCGGCCCTCTTGGACGCGTCATCGCCGCCCTTCGTCATCGCTCCCTCTGAGACACCTACCTAGGCTTTGATACCACTTGTCAGCTTCTAACCCTCACACGCGATCACGATCGAACGAGGTAGAGAGGGAGAGGGAGCTGGAGGTGGACGATGAACACAGAGTCGTTTTTTGTGCAGTGCTCAACTACTGTTTTTCGCGTTGCTTTCTTCCTCTTATTCAACAAGGAAAACAGACGATCCGAGACGATCTCCACGACCCCTACTAAGCCGCGCCATCCGACGACTTGGATCGAGCGCACGGCTCTCCTACAGACTCGGACGTGCACGCACAAGTCGCGGCCGTCCTGACTAGTTAAAAAAAAACAAATCTGACAAAACTGAATAACCCTCGACACCTAAAACCCTAACTGTAAACTTCAGACTAAAACTTATTTCAACAGAGCCCGAGCGCTATGCCTGGGCACATCCTCCGGCCCGCACCGAACGGCACAAGCTCGAAGTCCGTCCCCCTGAAGTCCACTGCGCAGTTCGGCAGTTGACGCCCTCGTCGAACCTTTCCGGCCTGAATTCCTCGTCTGCGCCCCACCTCTCGACGTCTCGCCCGATCGCCCAAGCGTTGACGAGCACCATGGCGCCCATGGGCACGTCGTTGCCGAGGACGTCGCGGCAGGGCTCCTGACACTCCCGCGGGAGGAGCAGCGGCACCGCCGGGTGCAGCCGGAGCGTCTCCTTGAGCACCAACTGCAGGTACCGAAGCTCCGGCAGCGCCTCCTCCCGGACGCGGCCCTCCCCGGCGAGGGCCCCGCGCACCTCGGCCTGCGCTGTGGAGCGCCCTCGGCTCCCGCATGAGCTCAGCCATTGCCCACTGGAGCGTCGTCGCGGAGGTCGCGCTCCCGGCCCCGAACAAGTCCTGCAAAGAATGAATTTCATCGAACACGTCCGTAAGTTCCCAGAGGTTTTTCTTACTTCGATTTCTGTCTATAACTCTATATATGGAGGTCTTACGGTGATCACGGCGCGGATGGTTCCTATCTCGAGAGGAACGTGGAGCCCGCCGTCCGTCTGGATCCTCAGCAGCACGTCCACGAGGTCTTCTTCGTCGACGCCGGCAGCGGAC
Source organism: Lolium multiflorum (assembly GCA_030979885.1). NCBI lineage: Eukaryota > Viridiplantae > Streptophyta > Magnoliopsida > Poales > Poaceae > Lolium > Lolium multiflorum. Next base: position 90,087,606 of record CM061748.1, read on the forward strand.
TTCCTCCTTGCGCGGTGCTCCTCGATGACGCCGTTCATGAGCCGGCTCATCTTGGCACCGTGCAGCTCCGCGCGCCGCGCCGCTCCGCTGAACGCGCGCGCGAGGCGCGAGGACGGGAACAGGTCGGCGAGGGTGAACCCGGCGGCCACCTTGACGCCCTCGTCAAGGCACTCCAGGAAAGCGTCGCGGTTCCCGATCCGGTCGCCCACCACGGCGCGCACCACCGCGTCGGTGACGTAGGTGGCGAGGAGGGCGCTGATGTTTACCGGCGCCGAGGACGCCGCCGCCGACGCGACGGAGGCGACGAGGCTGGCGGCCTCGGCCTCGCGGGAGCCGCGGAGGGACCGGACCCGCCGTGCGCTGAGCAGCTCGGTGACGCAGAGCTTTCGGAGCTGGCGCCAGTGCTCGCCCTGCGGCGCGAACGCAACGCCGACGCCGTCCCTGGTGAGCGCTCGGATGGTGGCAGTCCGTGGCCGAGTGGCGAGCGCGGCGTCGTGGGTCCTCATCACCTCCCTCGCCGCGGCCGCCGAGGACGCGACGACTACTTTCAGCTCACCTAGGTGAAGCAGCATGAGCGGGGCGCCGTGGCGGCGGGCGAGGTCCCGCATCGCGCGGTGGGGGAGCGCGCCGACGAGGTGGTGCAGGTTGCCGATGACCGGCAGCCGCCATGGTCCCGGGGGCAGGTTAGTCTCGCCGCCGCCGTGCCTGCGCGGCCTGAGCTTGGCGAGGAGAAGTGGGAGCACGACAATGGCGGCCAAGAGAAGGTAATGATAGTAGCTGTACTCGATATCTTGCGCCATGGGTGGCCGGTGGGAATGCATCTTGCTCACCGTCTGAAGCTTCCATTAAGAACAACTCGGATCGATGGTCACATACTCACATGGCGTCAGTTGACCTGCTAGCCAAATCACGTGGACGCCAACCGATCCTTCCGATGAATTAAGAACACGCAGCAACTTCACGCATCCAGCTTCGAGCACCACTAGCGTGCATACGTGTCTTTCACGATGAAAGTCGCTCTCTCAAGGTGATTTTCTCTTTTTTTCAGGCAAGAGAGAGATTCATTGATAAATCGTTAATTGGTTACAATCTCGGTGGAGCTATGCTAAAAAAAAATACAGTTATAACCCTACAGGGGCGACTCCAGGGGCGACCTGGGGACGGCGGCGTAACAGGAGCCGATATCGGCAAGACGGCGACAGAGCTTCTCCTGGGAGCCTTCTGGCTCCCTCGGGAATGGCGTTCGGACGCGTCGGAGAGGGATCGGGCGAGTTGGAGATTTTTAAGGTGCGGGCGTTGCAAATCGTTAGACGATCGCGAGATCCGACGCGATGTCTGCAATTTTTAAGGGGTAAAGTTGCAGCTTTCCTCGATTTTGACATCAATTGTTCGTCGAGTCTTGGGGTTGAACAAGGGACAGCCGTGGAGGCAGTCACCCACTCGAAGTCTCTGGTCGACGCCGTCGCGGCGGAAGGCGTGGTCGCCCCGTCAAACCAGGTAAATGTTGTCGATCGGAATTTGGCGGTGGAGAGTGAGGAGGAACTGGCGGTGCCAGAGCCAGCGTCGGCGCCGGCGGTGGATCCTGCTATCACTGCAGGGTCGAAGATACTGCAGAACAAGGAAGAAGTCCCGATGGAGGAAGGAGTACCGGAGATTGATCTCGATCGCACTACTTCTAACACAGTTCAGCCCTATGCTCAAGGGGCTATCGTTGACAGCACAGTTCAGGTCTATGCTCAGGGGGTCAGTGTTGATACCGATGGGGGAGGCACAAGTGATTTATCCAGTATGTGGTGTGCACACTTTGAAAGCAATTTGCTAGCAGAGTGTGTAAAATTTGAAAAGGGGCAAGAGGAAGACGTCCAGTTGCAAGCAACGCTAACCGGATTCACGTTTGATCCTGGAGTGCTGCTTTATTCTTTGAAAAATTGTGCGCTGATGCCCAACAATATAGAATTTTCGCTTCAAGGAAAAGCTGCATCAGAACATAAGCTGCATCAGAACATAAGGAACAAGAGAACATGATATGCCCAGGAGGGGGAAAAAAAAGGCCCCCGCGTCGCTCCCTCCCCTGGGCGACACGGGCGGCGGAGCAAATTCCGGCCGGCCACCACCGAAACCCCACCCACCTCCTTCTCTGCCGTCGCCGGTGTGCTCCGTCGGGCAAAGCCCGCGCGGAGCCGGCGGCGGCAGGCCTCGTTTCTCCTCCGGCCGGGAGGGGCTGCGCACGGGATTGGGGAACCCGTGGCAGCGGGATTCGCTGCGGGCTTCCATGGCGGCTGGAGCAGGAGGTGGCGCTGGGGAGGTTGCCGCTGGCGGGCGCGGAGGAGGAGCCCTGCGCGCGGCGGCCCGGGCGCTGCGGCTGGCGGCGGCGATGCGGGCCCGATCTGGGCTCGCCTTGGGCCAGGCGGGCCAGTGCAGATGCGGTTGCTGGGCAGCTCGCCTTGCTGCTTGGCGGCCGGACTTGGGGAAGACGGGGCCTGGCCTTGCGTTTGCGGGGAGGAGATGCGTGGGTGGTGGCCGCTGCTTGGGGGGCTTTCCTCCTTCGGTTGGCTTGCTCCAGAGGCGGGCGAGGATGCCGGGGCGGCGGCCCCGGAGCAGCGGCTGCGGCTTTGGGCGCGGCCAGGCAGAGCATTGCCGCGGCGTGAGGTGCAGCGGTGGATGATCTTGCGGTGGAGATGGTGGTCGACGACATGGTCTTGCTGCCTCCCAGCGGCTCCCCGAGCTTTGCGTTCTGGGTTCGAACTCCGGGTGAAAGCCTTGCACCGACTCCGGTCTGTGCCGATGACGGCGGCGCCTTCGGGCGTCGTATCCCTTCTTGTTGGCGTCGTTGTGGAGTTCCGATCCCGATCGACGCGAGTGGCTTCAAGTTCTCCGGGTGAAAATCTAAGCTCCATCGGGAGCGGGCGACGGTGACGGACGCGTCATTACCTTGTTGGAGGGGTCGCCTTGGAGCTCTTGGCCTTTGCGGTGCGACGGGTTCTCGGTGGTCGGACACATGGCTATGTGGTCTTGGGCAGCGGACGCCAGGGCGGCGGTCCTGGACGGTGGTGGCACTTCGAGGCGGCGACCTTGAGCTCCTTTGCGGCAACGGCCCTATGGGGCGGGGTCGTGGCGCTGCTTGGTTTTGGGTGGCGATTCTGGGGCTGCGTGGGCGGCAAGGTCGTCGACCCGGCTGGTTCGTCTTCGGGCTATGCGAAGGTCGTCCTGGTTGCTACGTCGGGGCGGCGGCCCCGAAAGCATGGTGCTTGGGTGGCGACTTGGATATCTGTGTGGACGGCGAGTTTGTCGACCCGTCTGGTTCGTCTTCGGGCAATGCGAAGGTTGTTCTGGATGGTACGTCGGGGCGGCGGCCCCGGAGCTAGAGGTGTGTTTGTTGCGTTGGTAGCCTGCGTTGTGTGGATGACGGGACTCCTCGCTTGTGCGGTTTTTCGTCTCGGTTTTCCTTATAAACCGGGCAATGTATGGTTTTTGGACCCGGTTTCCCTTATAAACTGGGTCATTCTGTGCATAGCACTCTATCTATCTAATCGAACGGCAGATTCGACTGCCTTTTCCTCAAAAAAACAAGAGAACATGATGATTGGCAAGGGGGGTAGAAGCGCTGATGCTGGAGGAGACTCTGAGGATGACCACTTTGTCACTGCGGCCGTAGGAGATGTACTGCAGATAACAAACATGGTTGAAAACCTGATCGTGAATGAATGTAGGAACAATATGCTGGATTGTACACCAAATCCTCAAGTGAAGAAGCTGCGCGAGGACGTGGCCGCACACATGGCGGCCATGTTTGCCAAGAAGGAGAAGGTCCCGGGAAAGCGACTTGCAGCTGTGGATGTTTTGTTGTCTAACTCTTCATCGAGCTCTGTTGTCAGGCTCAACTCAGGAAGCGACAAGAGGTACCAGGAGACCGAGGCAAGTGGACCGGAAAATGCAAGGGAAGAAGGAGGTGCTGACTCAAACAAGGAGGCAACCAGCCAGGGGGGCGCTGGTCAACTGACAGGCGCGGAGGAGCGCGCCTGTCAGGAGCCATGACGATCCTCATTTGGAACTGCCGGGGGCTGGGCGACCCCCGGACAGTTAATGAGTTAATCCGCCTCGTGCAAGCAAACCGACCAAAACTTGTTTTCCTGTGTGAGACACGACAAAATAAGAGTGTAGTTGAAAATCTTCGTTGGAGACTGGGACTGAAAAATGTAGTCACCTTCCATGAGCCTGGAAAGGGAGGAGGTCTAGCCCTCTTCTGGGATGAGTACATCAAGGTCGAGTTATTTAAAATTGGTAGTAGGGCTATCGATGTAATAGTTCATGATCTACCAAAAGAAATAAAATGGCGCTGCACATTTGTGTATGGAGAGCCTCGTACACACCTCAGACACCATATGTGGGATCTTATGAAAAGAAGTAAACCTTTGATGAACCTCCCATGGTTTATGGCTGGGGATTTTAACGAGGTTATGTGGCAAAGCGAACACTTCTCGGAAAGGAGAAGAAATGAAAAACAGATGATGGACTTTAGAGATGTTTTATCATATTGTGATCTCTATGATTTGGGTTTTTCTGGTAACCCATGGACGTTTGACAACAAGCAATGGGGGAACAGAAATGTAAAAGTACGCCTTGACAGGGCGGTGGCCTGCCCGAGATGGACAAATATTTTCCCTGACTATCTAGTAAGTCATCTCACCTCTCCACGTTCTGATCATTGTCCAATTCTTATTGATTTATTCAGTCGCCCTGCTGTGAGGCCTACTCATCCTATCCGCAGGTATGAAGCTTGCTGGGAAATGGAACACTCGCTGACTGAAGAAATAGAAACTGCTTGGACCAGGCACAAACCACCAAAAGATCTGGGAGACATTGCTGCAAATTTGTCCGGAGTAATGGGCTGCCTGCAGACTTGGAGTGCTAGGACAGTGGGTGCAGTACCGAAGAAAATTGAAAGACTAAGGCGGGATCTCTGCAGATTAAATGCTAGACAGGATGCCCAAAGCCAAAGAGATAAAAAAAGGATTGAAAAGGAGATGGATAGCCTGCTAGAGAAAGAAGAGGTCTACTGGAAGCAAAGATCAAGAATAGAATGGTTACGTGAAGGGGACAGGAATATAAAAATTTTCCATAGGAAATCCACTTGGAGAAGGAAGAAGAATACTATATCTAGACTGAAAAAAGAGGATGGCACATTTACTGATAATGTGGAAGAGATGGGTGAGATAACAACAAGTTTCTTTAAGGATCTCTACACAGCTGACTGTGGCGTGCAACCTGAAATTATCCACAGCATACTTGAGACACAAATAAACCAGCAAATGAATGAAGATCTCTGCAAAGAGTTCAGCGAGGAGGAAATTAGCAATGCCTTATTTCAGATAGGGCCGTTAAAAGCTCCAGGAGCTGATGGTTTTCCAGCCCGCTTCTTCCAAAGGAACTGGGCTACTCTTAAGGAGGATGTAATCAGAGCAGTAAAGGAATTTTTTGCTACTGGAATTATGCCGGAGGGAGTTAATGACACAGTCATTGTACTAATCCCCAAAAATCAGAATGCTGAATCGCTACGCGAATTCAGGCCGATCAGCCTCTGCAATGTCATTTACAAGGTTGTATCAAAATGCATGGTCAACCGTTTGAGACCACTTCTTGATGATATAATCTCGCCAACACAAAGCGCGTTTATACCAGGACGGCTAATAACAGATAACGCCTTGATCGCCTTTGAAGGTATGCATGCAATCCAGAAAAACAAGGATACGAGAGGAAGGTTCTGTGCTTATAAGCTTGATCTTGCAAAAGCATATGACCGGGTTGATTGGACCTATTTGGAGGGTACACTCCGAAAATTTGGTTTTGCGGAGGTTTTTATAAGATGGGTCATGTCGTGTGTTAAGTCAGTAACATACACAGTGCGTCTCAATGGTGATCTACTCCAAAAGTTTAACCCATCTAGAGGTCTTCGGCAGGGCGATCCTTTGTCACCCTACCTATTTCTCTTTGTGGGAGAAGGATTATCTTGGTTATTGCAGCGAGAGATTGAAAGCAACCGGATCCAAGAGCTAAAAATCTGTAGGCAAAGCCCCGGCATATCTCATCTTCTCTTCGCAGACGACTGTTTGCTCTTTTTTAAGGCGGAACCAGAACAGGCTGCACAGGTAAAAAATGTCTTGTGCAATTATGAAAAAGCTACAGGCCAGTTGCTCAGCCCAGGGAAGTGCTCTATGCTCCTAGGAAATAAGTGCAGCGAGGAGACGGGGCAGCAAGTCATGTCAATTTTTGAGGTCCAAAATGCAAGCTTCGAGGAGAAATATTTGGGACTACCGGTCCCTGAAGGGCGTATGAAAGATGGACGCTTCCAACCGATAAAAGAGAGATACAAAAAGAAAATGACGGATTGGTCAGAAAAGTATCTTGCAGGGGCAGCCAAAGAAGCCCTCATCAAGAGTGTCGTGCAAGCAATAGCAACCTACACTATGAGTGTGTTTAAACTCTCCTCGGGCTTATGTGAGGACCTGATGCAAATGATTAGAAATTTCTGGTGGGATGATGATACAGAAAGAAGACACATACACTGGACTAGTTGGGACAATTTAACGAAAAGAAAAAGCCAAGGAGGGATGGGTTTCAGAGATTTAAAATTATTCAACCAAGCCTTACTAGCCAGACAAGCGTGGCGTTTGATTGCCTTTCCGGAGAGTCTGTGCGCTAGAATCCTCAAGGCAAAGTATTACCCATCTGGTGAATTAACGGATACATCTTTTATAAAGAATGCCTCGCCCGGATGGCAAGGAGTTATGCATGGTCTAGAGCTACTAAAGAAAGGGATAGTGTGGCGAGTTGGCAATGGTAGGAAAATCCGTATCTGGAGAGATAATTGGATCCCAAGGGGGAAACTGAAGATAACCAGAAACCCCTCAAAGTCACGTTTCCGAAAGGTTGCCGACTTGATTAATCAACATGATCATACTTGGAAGGAGGAAATTGTGAGAAAGATCTTTATGCCACATGACGCTGAAGAAGTATTAAAGATAAGGCTTCCAAGCCTTTAATACAGAGGATTTTATTTCTTGGCCAAGTGAAAGTAATGGTATTTTTTCTGTTCGGTCTGCCTACAGATTAGCCCTTGATGATAAGATTTCAATCAATACAAACTCAAGTCACAGCTCAAATGATGACAGAAAACTTTGGAATACCATTTGGAAAGCTAACGTACCACCAAAGGTAAGAGTTTTTGTGTGGAGATTAGCTACTAATGCACTTGCTGTACAAGAAAATAGAAGCAGACGCCTCCCTAATGTAATACCAACATGTACGATATGTGGGATGGAGAATGAAGATGGATACCATGCAGTAATGACATGTACTGTGGCAAAAGCTATTAGACAGGAAGCTAGAAAAATTTGGGAGCTTCCTTTGGAGACTGATCTAGTTTACACCGGCAAGGATTGGGTGACAGTTTTATTGGACAAGTTAGATGAGGAGACAAAAACCAAAATAATGTTCATTTGGTGGAGAGCTTGGCACCATCGAAACAATATAATTTTTGACACAGGAAAGGCGAGTATTACTCATTCGGTAAGATTCATCAATAATTATTTTGACTCTATGCAGACAATTAAAAGTGGGAACCGAAACATTGATAGAAAAGGCAAAGGAAAGGTGCATGTGCTTAAAATAAGGAGTGAAGAAAAGGCTACCTCGCCCGCTGTCCAAAGCTGGGAGAGACCTGCACATGGATGGACTAAAATTAATGTTGATGCTTCTTTCTTGGAAGACAGTTCAAGCGGAGCATGGGGTGTTGTTGCAAGAGCACACGATGGCTCCGTTGTGTTCTCTGCATGGGGCACTAGCACTCAATGTCAATCGGCGAAAATGGCTGAAGCCATCGCTTGTCTCGAAGGCCTTAAACTAGCTATTAACCTCACGTATGGTGATTTGCTTTTTGAAACAGACTGTAATTCTTTGCTGAAGGTTTTTGACCCCGGATCAGCAGACAGATCACCTGCAAGTATCATAGCAAAGGAGTTTCATTTGCTGAAACCTGAGGACAGATCAATAAAGTTAGTGCATGTTAGTAGGAAGGTTAATGGGGTTGCCCATAACCTTGCCCAGATGGGGCGTAGTGAGTTGTGTGGAGGTGTGTTGCTCAATCATGTTCCGGCTTGTATGTCTGAACTGGTTGTGCAAGATTGTAAGAACAGTTTCTCTGGCTAAGTAATATACAACTCCTTTTCAAAAAAAATAAAAAAAAATACAGTTATGCGCGGCAAAGCTCCAAACCACGGAATACTACTGTACTTCGTTGCTAAGAGCATGTAGTTCAGACACCTATCGTCTGTAGCACCTCGCCATGTCAGCTGTAGACGGCAGGTACAACGGGCGTATATTTTTCATTATCTAAAGTAGGAACTGCCTACTGCAGTTAGAGAAATCTATGAACTAAATTCAATAGTAAACACCCTGCTGCATGTACCATCAGATTCATTGACTCAATTAACTCAATGAAAGATCGCTCTGTCACGGATCGCTATGTAACGGCAGCGTACAACGGAGAAAAGGGTGTCGACTCTTATAGACAGCTTACGGTGGACTATTGTACGTCCTCTAACTCAGCTTAAGTTTCAGTTTAGGGTGACTGATAGAGGCCGGTGCATCCTGAGAACTGTTGATGAGTTGATTAATCCGATAACTGGTACTTGGGACGATGATCTAATTAATTCTATCTTCAATCCGTTTGATGTACAACAAATCTTAAGAATCCCTTTGAGTCAAAATCTGGAGGATGACTTCATTGCTTGGAATAAGTCAAAAAATTATATGTTCTCTGTTCGATCCGCCTATTACTCGGAATGGGAACATCAATTTGGGGCAAGAATGAAACGAGCTGATGGACAAGGCACTGAATCGATCAACCCTGTGTGGAGTACTCTTTGGAGTTTAAATGTTCCTGCCAAGATTAAATTTTTTGGATGGAAAGCTCTCCATGGTTTGGTTCCGGGAAGAGGGATTTTAGCTAATAGACATATTAAAGTTTCTGCCCAGTGTCCTGTCTGTAACGCTGGCTGTGAAGATATAAAGCACCTGTTATTTACTTGTAAGCTTGCAAAGGAGGTCTGGAAGGAGCTGGGCTTAGAAGATTATATAAAAACGGTGTGTGACATTGACCACTCTGGATCAGTAGTGTTGGAAGAAATTCTGCGAGGCCCTCTGAAGAATAACCCAGTCATTGGTCTGTTAGGCCTAAAGGAAACAATCCTTGTTGCTGCTTGGTATATTTGGTGGCAACGTAGGGAAGTAGTGAAGGGGGAAACTGTGGCCCCGGTGAAGAAATCGGTTTTCTCAATCCAGGCTATCACGGCAAATTATAAGGCGTCATCGCATGTGACAGTTCCGAAGGAAAACGGATGGACGAAACCTCCACCAAGTAATTATAAGTTGAATGTTGATGCATGTTTCTTTCCCTCAGGTGCTGGCGCGGTGGCGGCAGTGATTAGAGATTCAAAGGGCTCAGTGTTGGCGGGAGGAGCGTGGCCATTGACTAATATGTTGGATGTAGGTACAGCAGAAGCTTTGGCGTTAAAGAGGGGGCTTGAATTACTAGAGAGAATTAAGTGTTCACCTACAATAATCGAATCTGATAACATGGCTCTGGTGGATGCTTGCAACGGAGAGGGGGATATTTGGATTCCTAGCACAGCTATTCTGATGGATTGCTTCGAAATTATACAAAGAATAGGAGCTGTTTCTTTTAATTAATGTCCTAGGGAGTCTATTAGGGTAGCTCACAATTTAGCTAGATTTAGTTTTGAGGCTAACAGAGTTATAGCTTGGGATGATGATCCTCCTGATCATGTGCTTTCTAATGTAATAGCTGATGTAACTCTGTTTTAAACTCGGACAGCAAGTTTCAGACGTACTCTTTTCCTTACCAGGGTACCGAAGGGGACTGGAAGGTTTTTAATGAGGCGGCTTGCTAGCTTAATATATTGTGTTTTACCCTAAAAAAAAAAAGCTTAAGTTTCAGTTTCTTCAATGAAACTAGAAGCCCGTTGGGCCCCTCATCTCTAAAAAAAGTAAGCTTAGAGCATGTACAATTGTTTAGCCGAAGGCTGTCTATAAGTCTGTACCACGTCACTTGCAGATAGTACAGTCGCCTCATACAACGGTTTTGTTTTTGAAGGTGTCTTTTAAATAGAACAGCCAGCCTAAAGGCAGTTTGATTTCTATTAGGATCATGGCCCACGATGTTGGTGAAATACCGATGCCCTCCGTACAACGGCAAGAAAGTTGTCTGTAAGCAGCGATTTAAACGGCAGCAGACCGTCGTTATTTCTACAGACGGCCTCATTCATTTTACCTCATCTCTCTCCTCCACATCATTAAAATTCCTACGTGGCACAGGCTACAGACAGCTGACGGTGTACTGTTGTACATGCCCTTAAGAGTGAGTTACACCGTGTCACATTACACTCTCTCCTAAGGGCATGTACAATGATCTAGACACTGGGTATCTGTAGTATCACACCACGTCAGATATAAACGGCTTTGAAGACACCAAATACAATGGGAAGGCTGTTTAGCTATCTATAGGTACCAAACTGCTTCCAAAATTCACGGAGAAGGGAAGCAGTTTCCGTGGAAGATGAGGCTCAGTCCAACCCACGATTAGCGACACCTCGGTACAATGGGGAATAACTTGTCAATAGGCAGCGATTTGCACGGCAACAGATCGTCTTTATAATTAGCGACGAACTCCGGTAGTTTTCGTTTTCTCTCTCTGGCACGTCATCTAATCTATACTTATTATAAAACAAAACTTCACTAAGTGCAATTAATATTTGTCTATCTCAACATGCAAGCTATCCACATCACCTACTTTCTTAGCCAATCATTTATCCACATCATCCCACTAATAGTAGTTCTTATTTATTATCTACCTTACGGACGGCTGAGTAGATACTGTTGTACATGCCCTAAAACGTGACCGAGCAAAGATGAAACTGACAAAATCAGCTTCCTTGATAAAATCAGATATCATAGGTCGTTTTGTGTAGGCTCTTGGGATATATAATGGGCGATTTGAATTTAATTCTAGATGAGGATAAAAATATCAGGAGCTTAAACAGAAAGATGATGGGAAAATTCAAAGGTAGACATGCTAACTTTTTTTGTTCTTGAAACGAGGGCAAAAGCTTGGAGGTGGAGCTTGCTTGCTTTTGAACCCGTGTATTTCTTTCATTCTAAATCTCTCAAGACACAAGAAATGTTATGGAGGTCAAATCTTTGCGTTTCGTTGTGATCTCTCACCAAGTGTGGATTGAGAGTGTTGGCCAAGCATTAAGGTCGATGAAGTGGAGACCAAGGCAATCCTTGATGAGACCTCAAAGCCTAATCGTGAAATGGGAATTGACAAAGAGGTGATTCACTGACTCCGTGAGTCGCTTGCAAAATGGGCAAACACCACAATTTGGATGTTGCCTCTTCTCCAAGCGATCTTCGGTCCAAAGTCTATTTTGTATGGTATGCCACGCAAAGAACTTAACCTTTAGAGGGGCCCAGATCTTCCAAAACGATGAGCTAGTGAGAGATGAAGTTGCACCAAGGAATTGAGCCTTATAAGAGGACTTAGAAGAATATTTTCCATCTTCGGTGAGGTTCCAAGAGATCTCATTTTGCACATCATCAATAAGGTTGATGCCCCTAAGTTGCACCCAAAGAGTATTGTATTGATGGATGTGCTCCATAGAGAGGTACGCGGTCATGTTAATCTTTGATATCCATCCTCCACCGGAGAGGGCCTTTTTCACATTCCACTTTTCTCTCTTGGAAATTTTGTAGACGAGGGGGGGGGGGGGTATATATTTAGGTTTAGCACCATGCAACCAAGGAGCCTCCCAAAAGGGATTTTTTTCACCATTATCAAAATTGATTGTTGTGACAGCGTAAAATATGTCCATGTCCATCTCGTTGCAAGGGTTGCCCAATCTCACCCAAACATTCTCCGGGTATTTCCGCTCTAGCCAAGGCCATCTCTACTGGAGGGATTTTGCAAAGAACTTAGTGTTGAGGACACTGAGGCCACCAAGATTTTTCACTCTAGACACCAGGTCCCAATTGACTTTGCATTGGCCCCTAGAAACCTTGTCGTTGTGTGGCCATAAGCAAGCACACTCAATTTTATGCATGTTATGTGTAGTGTTGGGGGACCACGAGAGGGGTCAAGGGGTATATGGATTAGGATGCAAACTTAACAAGAGCGGTGCATCCTGCCATTGTGATGAACTTTCCATTGCAAGTTGGACTTTTTCCCGACATTTTATCCTCAAGGTATTGGAAATCTTCTCACCAAGGCACCTGTTGGACTTTGCCTAATATAGGCTTAGGTATCTAGCCCTTTTTATTTAGTCTAGAGTTCCTTAAAATCCTAAAGGCTCAATTGGCCCATTCATGAATGGCAAGGGGTGAAACAAAAGTTTAATCTCACCTTGTTAGTTTAGAGAGAGTTGGACCTCCTAATAAAGGGATGATCCACTTGTGGTATGAGCATGAGAAGAGATCTCCTACACCCACGCTCCTGCTCCTCCTCCTTCGCCGCCCGCCTCACCTCGTCACGACGCGCGCGCCACCGTTTACAGGAATGCCTCGAGCAAAGACTTCTCTCCTTTTTACCACACATGAATGATTGCAGAAGATGAAGCGTGTTGCTGTAGTGGACGAAAACTGCTCAAGATATGTGTTTACAATCACTAGAATTTCCATAACCAAATTTGAAATATACACGGAGAAAAGAAAAGACTAACCAATATGTAAAACAGTGCCATATGTGTTTTTTTTTCTTTTTATGACACTATTTATGCTAGATTTGTCTCTTTTGTTGGGCTCTTTGTATATCGAATTTGGTTCTAAAGATTTTTAGGGATTGTAAACACACACATTGTAAGCACTAAAATTAATTTTTAAATATTTTTATAAACTTTAAATTGGAATTTCAAGGAGTTGTATCATGATATCATGTGGATCATATGATACTTTCATGTATGTGCGTGTGGGGGGGGGGGGTGCAAGATTTTTACTCAGAAACCACGCGTATTGGTCCCAAAAGCTACTCCAAGACCGGCAACGAATGTCGTACCTGACGATGCTTTGACTATGGCCAAGAAGAGACCTGTGCTCTCCGGGGCTAGGACAATGAGTTTGTCCCCCCAGCTCGAGTACGTCGCGAGGGGCTAGGCTGGCGTCCAGCCGGGGCAAAAGATCTGGGTAGACAGCGACGTGAGCCAGCTATTGTAGTGTTCTATTGAGGAACAAATATTTTAGGGGAGGGGGCGTGTGCAAGATTTTTACTCAGAAACCACGCGTATTGGTCCCAAAAGCTACTCCAAGACCGGCAACGATTGTCGTACGTGACAGTGTTTCGACTATGGCCAAGAAGCCACTTGTGCTCTGGGGCTGGGACAATGAGTCCGACTCTAGCTCGAGTACGTCGCGAGGGGCTAGGCCAGCGTCCAGTCTAGCTAGACAGCGATGAGAGCCATCTATTGTAGTGTTCGATTGAGGAACACATATCATCCTCAAACCAATGTTATGGGCTTATAAAATACACAAATGAGTCTAGATCAAATTGGTCTAAGAAAATATTTTCTCTGAAGGATCACTGTGTTTACATTAAACCTCTGAAAAGTTCAGAGCTAATAGAGATACAATAATAGCCGATGGAACACCAAGCCAGGTCTTACAATACTTATTATTGCAGTTGTCCTTTGCTAACAAATGTGCAACCTCGTTCGTTGTACAACGCATTGTACGCACAACGCTCCTAAGAATGGATCTGATCTCCTCCACGAGGGGTCCGTGCACCGAACAATCCATATCGTCTCTCAACAGCTTCGAACATGCATCCTTACAATCAGTCTCCAGAACCAACCAATTCATCTGCACCTCCTTGGCTAACATTACTGCACGGCGGCAGGCTAACAACTTCACTCATTCAGCATGGAGAACCTGGGGAAAATGGCCAGCTCCAGCAATGAAACCTCCATAAATATTGCGTACGATCACCCTAGCCCCCCCTTTACCATCAGGCAGGCGGTAGGCACCGTCAGCATTGGATTTACATCATCCCTCTCCTGGGGCGCGCCATCGCTCCATCGGAGAGGTACACTTTGAAAGCGGCGGTTTGTGAATAGTGTTCCACTCTTCAAGCGCAACTAAAATCCGTCGAGCCACCCTTGTAGAATTCTTTGGTGTGAGCAGCTTCAACCAGATGTGGTACACTTGCATCAACATTGTAGAAGTCTTCTGCTCTGGTTGCTTACCCAGCCAGTCCAGCATCCACCAAAGCAACTCGTTGTGACTGTGTATCCGCTCCGGCAAGCAATCTAGCTCAGTGAGGGAGTGGACTTCCTTCCACGCCATGACAGAGAAAGGGCAAGACCAGAACCGGTGTATTAGGTCCTCCTATCTTCCGCAAGCTACACACTGATACGTCCCAAACGTATCTATAATTTTTGATGCTTCATGCTTGTTTTGTTACGATTCTTATATGTTTTATGTGCACTTTTCCACACTTTTTAGCATTTTCTGGGACTAACCTATTAACGCAGTGCCGCAGTGCCAGTTCATGTTTTCTGTTGTTTTTGTGTTTCAGAAAAGTTGTACATGAAAGTTTCTCGGAATTGGACGGTACAAAATCCCATAGCCTTATTTTTCCGGGACGAAGACGGAGCCAGAAGGACACGCGCAGAAGAGCTGCCACGTGGCAGTACATAGCACAGGCGCGGCCCCACCCTTGGCCGCGCCTGGCCCTTATACTGGCGCCTCGTCGCCTTGTTTGCACCGCCCTTCCGCCTATTTATTCCTCGTATCGGGAAAACCCCAGGGACCCCCGAGCCTCCATCCATGAAAAGTTCCGACACCGCCGTCAACCGAAACCCTAGTTCGGGAGGGTTCTGCAGTCCATCCCGGCACCCTGCCGGAGAGCGAAATCACCATCGGATGCCTCTACATCGCCATGTCTTCATCCGAGGTGATGCGTGAGTAGCCCTCCACGGGACCATGGGTCCATAGCAGTAGCTAGATGGTTGTCCTCTCCTTGTTGTGCTTCATGTATAGATCTTGTGAGCTTCCTAACTTGATCAAGATCATCTATTTGTAATTGCTACATGTTGGTTTGATGTGGATCCGATTTATACAGAGATTGCTTTGGTTGAGATTATGTATTATGTTATTATGATCTTGCATGCTCTCTGTTTCTAGTAGATGCTCTGGCCAAGTAGATGCTAGCGACTCCAAGAGGGAGTATTTATGCTCGATAGTGGGTTCATGCCTCTATTTAACCATGGGAAGTGACCTTGTTCTCTACGGTTGTAGATGTGTTGTTGCTACTAGGGAGAAAACAGCGGTGTTCTATTCAAGGGTAGTTTCATCGTTTACTTTACACACATTGCTTAAAGCGATAGTCCGTTGCTTGCAACTTAATACTGGAGGGTGTCGCGGATGCAATCCTGACGGTGGATTATTAGTCATAGATTCAGTTGGATTACGGTCTATGTATATTGTTGTAATGCCCGCATACTTTCATAGCATGTATTCTGCACCAACCATTAGCGTAGAATCTCTGTTTGTCAATTGCCCATCTGTAATTTATTTACCCAGCATATTTATTTTATTGGGGAGGCGCCTCTAGTGAACTGTGGACCACGGTCCTTCTTCTTTTAATTGCAATCTTCTACAGCATTTTCCTGTTCTGTTCTCTGCAAACAATTCTTCTTCCACGCGATTCGTTTAATTCTTTGTTTTCAGCAAAACCAGTGAGCTTGACAACCTCGCTGAAAGTTGGGGACAAAGTACTTGGTTGTTTGTGTGCAGGTCTCCACGTTGCTGCTGACGCCGGTGCGCCCTGCCACAAGTTGGTTCGCAACACCTCGGGAGAGAACGTTTTTCTCCTGGTCGATAAACCTTGGTTTCTTACGAGGAAAACTTCCTGCTGTGCTCATCATAACTTCCTCTTGGGGTTCCACTCAACGTTGCGCGTAAATTCTCCTTCATCAACTCCGCGCTCAGCAAAGACTTTTTCTGGCGCCGTTGCCGAGGAATAATCAATACACTACATCAAGCCCCGTCAAGCACCATCAAGAATTTTCTGGCGCCGTTGCCGGGGAGAAAAGCATCTCTTCTGCGAGGGGATTCTCTCACTCTCAACTCTTTTACTTTGTTATTGTTTTGCTTGCATACTTTATTTTTATCTTGTTTGCATTTTATATCGAAAATCCAAAAAAAATTTAGTATAGTTTCTATTTATGTTGTTGACTTTACTTTGCAAAATGAATGTCCCTGAAGTTGAGGTTCGTACTTTTAAGCAACAAGGGGGTGAAAGTTTGAAAGATGCTTGGTATAAAATATGTGATGCTCATCATAGATGTACTAAGAAATATTCTACTATTATTCTTCTTAGGAATTTCTATGTTGGTATTTCTACCTGGAATAGATATGTTCTAGATACTCTTATTGGTGGTAATTTCCTAGGTGCTCCCGCTTCGGAAGCCTATGTTTTAATGGAAAGTTTAGTAGGAAGTCCTCCCATTAATGTTGCTAAAACTGAGATCACTTTAGAAGAGGTGGTAAAAAGACTAGATTCTTTAGAGAAAAGCTTGCCCAATTTACTTTTTGATGTTATCCATACTAATGAGTTGATAGGAGGAATCAATAAAAAAATTGCTGTTTTGGAGGGTAGCATTGCAAATGATGATAGAACTATTAGAATTGGTACACTTGAAGAAGCTATGGAAACTTTGAGTTCAACTTTTTCCTCTCTTGGTTTCAAAAAGGAGAGAGCTTTTGTTGGCAAAGAACAAAAATTTATGTATGTCCCTAAGGCGCCCAAACCAAAAACCCGTGATACGTTTAAATTTGATAAAAAAATTAGTGCAACTAAGAGTAAATTGCATGTTGAATCTTCAGTGGTGCCTAATGTACTTGATGATACAAATGGTGTTTTGGAAGAAGTAATTGATCTTTATGTTTTACCTCTTGACAATACTTGATTCGCACCCTTTCTGCGCCTAGCTCAAAGGCGTTAAAGAAAAGTGCTTATGGGAGACAACCCATGTTTTATTATTATTTTTGATTTGTTGAGTCTTGGAAGTTATTGCTACTATAATAACCTCTCCTTATCGTTTTTATTTCGTTTTTGTGCCAAGGGTAGCCTCTAATAGAAAGAAAGCAGTGTTTGGGATATTTGCAATTCTAAAACAGATTCTGTGCTGGTCACGAAAAAAATTCTTAAAAATCTCCAGAACGTTATTTTGAGCTGAAAATTTTTGTGCTTATTCCCCAATATGTTAGATAACTTTAGTTATTTTAGCATTTTTTGATTTGAGCAACAGAACTAATTCTTTAATTACGATCTCTGCCTGCTGGTCTGTTTTGACAGATTTCTGCCATGTTTTGCATTTGCGTCTTATGCTTCGTCTTTTTGAGTTCTTTTGTGAAAAAGAGTGTAAGGGTATATTGCCCCTATGTGTGGTTTTGGTAATTAATGACAACCCCTATGGACTAATGTTTTCATTGAGTTTATATGAAGGAATATTCCATAGGTACTACTTGTACTCCATGTGTTGGATTCAAGTATGGATGCCATGAAGATAAAGGTATACCTTGTGTATTGGCATCAAGATCATCGGTATGAAGATATATATGTGATATGATCAAGAAGAAGAAATGAAGGTGGAGTTCTTATGTGGAACTCAATATTAGCCATGCTCTATCTTAAGTGAGTATGAGAAGATACAAGGTTGAGTTGGGCAAGTTCAAGATGAGCATCTTGAGTGGATCACATGCTTGAAGCTTGCCGTCCATTTGGTGATAATGGACATGTGAAGATGTGTATCAATGGAGCTTTCCCATCATAGTGTATGGGGGAGCATTTGTGAGTCTTCACAAAGCAACATTGATCAAGAGAGGCATTCCGGCTTGAGTGAAGCTTGAAGAGTTATCATCAAGATCAAGCGGGATGCAAGGCAAAGGTATGGCCTTGCTAGGTTTTCCTTTTACCGGTCTCAAGGTGGTTGATGGGAGACCGGATTATAGGATACATAGCCGCACTATTAAGAGGGGCTTTCGGTTGGGTAACTTGATCACATCGTCTTAGGGAGCTCAATCCTTTGCATACTTTGCATATCCTTATTGCTTCTTGGTGTTTCTCTGTGTGAGGTTCTTGAGCTTGTTGCTAGCTTTACAACAAGCCCAAGTTCATCGAAAACGGAATCCGCATGCATCTTCTATTGCGTTTTCGAGGTTGGGTGATTTTACCGATTATTCATGATATAAGGTTCTACCTTTTATATTCATGATAAAATCCCCTCCTATAGATTCTTGTGTTTTCACTTTTCATAGGATAGCATTTGTTGTTATCTTCCAAACAAAACTGGTTTCATTCGAATCGGGGTTCGGGAGCAAAAGTTATTAAAGAAAGAGAAAAGAAGAAAAAGAAAAGAAAAAGGAAAAAGGGGGGAGGCTGCCGGTTGGGCGCCCGGCCTGCCGGGCCAGACGCCGGCCCACCCGGTGGACCGGGCGGCAACCGGCCCAAGCACCGGGCAGTCCAGCCAGTCCTCCGGTCCGACCGGACGGTAACGCCCCGCCCCGTCCGGCCGGCCTCGCGCGCCCCGCGGCCGGCCGCGCCGCTCCGCGCTGGGCCGCCGTGGCCCACGCGGCCTGGCGTCCCCCGCGCGGCTGTGGCTGTTTGCCGCCCAAGCGCGCCTCTGCCCGCCCGGTCGGTGGGCCGGTCCGACCGGGCAGGCCACCGGCCTCTCCGGCCCAGGCTCCGGTCAACCGGCTGGCCGGCGGGGACTTTTTCCCGTTTTTCTGCCTTTTCACTTGTCTTTTTCCCCCAACAGCTCTATTTCTCCCTTTGCTATAAATAGGCTTCTTCCACCTTGAGCCAAGTTAGTTCTTCCCCTTTCTTCACCTCCATTGTTGCTATTTGAAGAACTTGCTCTCCCCCTTGATTCCTCCAATCATTCTTGCTCATATTTGAGGATTTGAGAGAGGAGATCTAGATCTACACTTCCACCAAACCATTTCTTCTCTAAGTGAGGGAATCTCTTGGGATCTAGATCTTGGAGTCTTTGGTTGACTTTTCCCCTTGTTCTTCCTCTCCAATCTCATCCTAGCATTCGTTGCTTTGGTGGGATTTGAGTGTGAAGGACTTGAACACCTCCGGTGTTCTTGCTTTGCATCATTGCATAGTGTTGAGCTCTCCACCACGATTAGTTCGAGTGAGAGACCGTGAGCTTGTTACTCTTGGAGGGAAACCTCCTAGTTGGCTTGGCGGTTGGTGCTCCGGTGATCTCTTCAAGAAGATTGTGAAGAGGCCCGGGCTTCTCCTTCGTGGAGCTTGTGAAGTGGTTGTGGAGCTTGCCATCTCCGGAGTGGAGGAAAAGCTAACCATAAGGAAAGGGCCATTATCCTTCGTGGGTGTGGTTCGGAGAATAGGGTGAGCCTTCGTGGCGCGGGGAATCCTTCGTGGGACCTCCACTCCTCCAAACGTGACGTACCTTGTTGCAAAGCAAGGGAACACGGGAATACATCCTCGTCTCCGCGTGCCTCGGTTATTTCTATACCCGAGCTCTCTTTCCTTGTGATAGCCATCGTGCTTGAAGTATATATATATCTTGCTATCACTTGTGCTACATATATCTTGTGCTGTCTTGCTTAGCTCTAGTTGTTATTGTTATACCTAGTTGAGCTTAGCATATCTAGGGTTTGTGCTTGTAAACTAAACGATAGTTTAATTCCGCATTCTTACAAGACAAATCCGAAAGAGTTTGTAATTGCCTATTCACCCCCCCTCTAGGCGACATCTCGATCTTTCAAAGAGCTTTGGAAAGAATTAGCTACAGTAGAATATGTTAAAATGAGTATTTTATATGTGCCATTACTGAAGCCTTGCTGGTTTTATATATTTTTATTTGCACTAATGTTGCTAATGAATTGTGCTGAGTTTTGTGTGAAGGAAGTTTTCAAGTGTAGGGAGAGAAGAATGATGCAATAAGATGAAGCATGGACAAGAGCTCAAGCTTGGGTATGTCCCCTGGACCCCCCAATAAATATCCAAGAAGTACAAGCGTCAAAGCTTGGGGATGCCCAAGGCATCCCCTCTTCATCAACAAAAAGCACCAGGTCATTTTTCAACACGCTATATTTTTATTCCTTCATGTGATATGTGTTATCCTTGGAGCGTATTTACTTTTTGTTGTGTGTTTACTTTCAATAAAGTTGGATCCCATCATTCATGTTTACTTTGGAGTGATACACGCTCCACCGCTTTGAATATTTACTCTCGAGTGAGACACGCTCCGCTGTTTTACATGTTTATTTTGGAGTAAGACACGCTCCATTGTTATGCATTTTGCGTTGGAGAGAGACACGCTCCACTTTTACATTTATTTAAGTTTCAATAGCTCTCTGGTCATTTACTTGTTTTTCATATATGAGAGTTGTTTGGTTTCATTTGGTTGGCGTTGGAAGCATGAAAAAAGTTTTATGTGTATGTGATGCAAATGGAAGCATTTTTAGACTGTGGCATAGTTATTTTTGCATATCTTGCTAGATGTTATTCTCATGATGAGCTTGTTAATTATGTTTTCATTATGATTAGTCTCAAATACTGAGAGTGTTTAGTGTGGCATTGAAGGTTTCATGCATTGTTTTTAGCATACAATAGAAAAGCATAATATTGTGGTATATATTCTCCTGCGAATGTTTTTATTTGGGTCGACTTGGCACATGTTTTGCAACATGTTATGACTACATTCCAGTCAATTATTGCCTCTATGATCATTTAGTTTGCAACTTGTGTATCACTTTATGCTTTGATTAATATATTTTGTCGCTGTGCATGATTATGGCCATTATGCTCTCTTAGTTGGTCGCACCCGGTCTTTTTCTAGCCTCCATTTGTGTGAGTATTTTATTCATGCATCCAACCACCAAAAACCAAATATGCCAAAGTGCCCACCATATCTACCTATATGTGGTATTTCATTGCCATTCCATAGTAGTTTGCTCATGTGCTACCTTAAATTTCAAAGTATTATATTTTTTTGCTCATGGGAAAGTAGTCAAAAATGACTATTGTGCCTAGCGTGTGTTCCTTGTGTAACCGTAGCTCTTTTAAGTTGCTTGTTGTGTGATAACCATTGAAATACTGGGGACACCTCAGCGTGCTTTGCCGCTGAATATCATGTGGGTTGCTATGCATGTTCATCTTGTCTGAAATGAAGGAGATTATCCATGCAAAATAGTTTGAGTATACATTTTTGTTAGACAAGAACATTGGGCCGCTAACCGAAGCCATGTATCATGGTGGAAGTTTCAGTTGGAAAAATCCTCAATATCTCTTATGAGAAAGCTTCTAGCAATAAAAAAATAAGAGGAGTCCATTTATCTGTTGCTCGTGTCATCCCGGTATGGATGTCCCAAGTTGAAGATGCTTTAAAAATGAGAAATCAAAAGCAATGCATCTCCTAGGACCTTTGTACAGGAGGCATGGGGGTACCCCTTTGTGATACTTGGTTAAAACAACTTGTATGTGATGAGAGCTAATGGTGATCCGAGGTGAGTAGGACGAGGTGTGAGCACTAGTAGCAATTATGCATTAGGCTTGCAATTTAGAAGTAGCACTTTTGCACAACCCGTATGCTTTGTACTTACCGTTGACATCATCCACCTCTCAAAAGTGCATTTTATACTCTTGTTGTTTCAATAAAAAGCTCTAGCACATGAGTGATCTTACTTGCCTCTCAAAGAGATACCTTCTTTTACTTTTATGTTGAGTCTCCACCTTCTAGTTTATGCACCACTTATGAGAGCATAGTTGTCATTCTTAGTTTTATGTGCATGGTCTCAAGATTTTATTGATTGATTCATAATTATGGTATTGCTTGTTCAAACTTTTTGTTTCTAGTCATCTTTATAATCTTTTAAAGGTGTCCAAGCATTTATGTTTTGCTTCCACTTATGGGACAAGCTGAGTACCACTTTATTATGTATCTATGCTATGCTCTTGACAATCACTTTGCTTTCCATGCACGTTATACATTTTCTTTTGTTTGATTACTATTCATGTTTTAGCATGGTTATTAAGTTTCATTGTTTGATTATATCTATCATGCTTATGTTAGGATTCTATGATTCCAGCTATGTTTGCTTTTACACTTAGATTGATCAAAGTAGTGTGACAGCATGTCACCTCAAAAATTATTTGTTTGTTATCACTTACCTACTCGAGGACGAGCAGGAGTTAAGCTTGGGGATGTTGATACGTCCCAAACGTATATATAATTTTTGATGCTCCATGCTTGTTTTGTTACAATTCTTATTGTTGGAGATATGCCCAAGAGGCAATAATAAAGTGGTTATTATAATATCTTTGTGTTTATGATAAATGTTTATATACCATGCTATAATTGTATTAACCGAAACATTGATACATGTGTGTTATGTAAACAACAAGGAGTCCCTAGTAAGCCTCTTGTATAACTAGCTTGTTGATTAATAGATGATCATGGTTTCGTGATCATGAACATTGGATGTTATTAATAACAAGGTTGTATCATTAGTTGAATGATATAATGGACATACACCCAAATGAGCGTAGCATAAGATCAAGTCATTAAGTTCAATTTGCTATAAGCTTTCGATACATAGTTGCCTTAGTCCTTCGACCATGAGATCATGTAAATCACTTACACCGGAAGGGTACTTTGATTACATCAAACGCCATTACATAAATGGGTGGCAATAAAGATGGGATTAAGTATTTGGAAAGTGTGAGTTGAGGCATATGGATCAATAGTGGGATTTGTCCATCCTGATGATGGATAGATATACTCTGGGCCCTCTCGGTGGAATGTCATCTGATTAGCTTGCAAGCATATGAATAGTTCATAAGAAATCACATACTACGGTACGAGTAAAGAGTACTTGTCGGTAACGAGGTTGAACAAGGTATGGAGATACCGATGATCAAACCTCGGACAAGTAAAATATCGCGAGACAAAGGGAATTGGCATCGTATGTAAATGGTTCAATCGATCACTAAGTCATCGTTGAATATGTGGGAGCTATTATGGATCTCCAGATCCCGCTATTGGTTATTGCTCGGAGAGGAGTCTCGACCATGTCTGCATAGTTCGCGAACCGTAGGGTGACGCGCTTAAGGTTCGATGTAGCATAAGTACATTTGAATATGGTATGGACACGAAGTTTGTTCGGAGTCTCGGATGTGATCCAGGATGTCACGAGGAGGTCCGGAATAGTCCGGAGAATAAGATTCATATAAGGAAGTTGATTGGTTTCGGAAATGTTCGGGATTTTTCCGGTGGTTGGGGAAGGTTCTAGAAGGTTCTAGGGGGTCCACCATGGGGCCCACGACCTAGGAGGCCCACCGTGGGGGTGCTCCCTGGCCTAATGGGCCAGGGGCACATGGCCCCAAGGCCCAGGCCGGCCAAACCCCCTAGGGTTTCCCTGGGGGGGATCAACTTGGGGGAGGGGAAAGCCCCTCTCCCTCCTTGGCCGCCGCCCCCCCCCCCTAACCCTAGATGGGAAAGGGGGCAACACTAGCCGGCTGACCCCTATATAAAGAGGAGGGGGTGGCCGGCCAACCAACCCCATCCATTGCCTCCTCCTCTGCCGCCTCTCCCTCCACCATACGCCTCCGGTAGGCGAAGCCCTGCAGTTTTCTTCCTCCACCACCACCACCACGCCGTCGTGCTGCTGGACGTTGGAGGAGATCTACCACACCTCCGCCGCCCGCTGGAACGGGAGAGGAAGGAGCTTCATCGACACCGTACGCGCGACCGAGTACGGAAGTGTTGCCGGATTGCAGCACCGGGGACTATCGTCTACACCAACAACGAGATTAATCTCGTAGGCTTTGGAATCTTCGAGGGTTAGTCCCATCTCCATCTCGTTGCTTAGATCTTGTAGATTGGATCTTGGGTGTTCCATAGATTAGATCTGTTGGTTTTATTCGCTTTGCGGTAGGAAAAATTTTGTTTTCTATGCAACGAACCCCATCACTTATATGTTTTATGTGCACTTTTCCACACTTTTTAGCATTTTCTAGGACTAACCTATTAACGCAGTGCCGCAGTTGTTCTGTTTTCTGTTGTTTTTGTGTTTTAGAAAAGTTTTACATGAAAGTTACTCGGAATTGGATGAAACAAAAGCCCAGAGTCTTATTTTTCCGGGACGAAGATGGAGCCAGAAGGACACGCGCAGGAGAGCTGCCACGTGGCAGTACATAGGGCAGGCGCGGCCCTACCCTTGGCCGCGCCTGTCCCTTGGCGCCTCGTCGCCTCGTTTGCTCCGCCCTTCCGCCTATTTATTCCTCGTATCGGGAAAACCCAGGGACCCAAGCCTCCATCCACGAAAAGTTATGACGCCGTCAACAAACCCTAGTTCGGGAGGGTTCTGCAGTCCATCCCGGCACCCTGGAGAGGGAAATCACCGCGGAGGCCTCTACATCGCCATGTCTTCATCCGAGGTGATGCGTGAGTAGTCCTCCACGGGACCATGGGTCCATAGCAGTAGCTAGATGGCTGTCCTCTCCTTGTTGTGCTTCATGTATAGATCTTGTGAGCTGCCTAACATGATCAAGATCATCTATTTGTAATTGCTACATGTTGGTTTGATGTGGATCCGATTTATAGAGAGATTCCTTTGGTTGAGATTATGTATTATGTTATTATGATCTTGCATGCTCTCCATTTCTAGTAGATGCTCTGGCCAAGTAGATGCTAGCGATTCCAAGAGGGAGTATTTATGCTCGATAGTGGGTTCATGCCTCTATTTAAACCATGGGAAGTGACCTTGTTCTCTACGGTTGTAGATGTGTTGTTGCTACTAGGGAGAAAACATCGGTGTTCTATTCAAGGGTAGTTTCATCATTTACTTTACACACATTGCTTAAAGCGATAGTCCGTTGCTTGCAACTTAATACTGGAGGGTGTCGCGGATGCAATCCTGAAGGTGGATTATTAGTCATAGATGCGGTTGGATTACGGTCTATGTATATTGTTGTAATGCTCGCATACTTTCATAGCATGTATTCTGCACCAACAATTAGCGTAGAATCTCTGTTTGTCAATTGCCCATCTGTAATTTGTTTACCCAACATATTTATTTTATTGGGGAGGCGCCTCTAGTGAACTGTGGACCTCGGTCCTTCTTATTTTAATTGCAATCTTCTACCGCATTTTCCTGTTCTGTTCTATGCAAACAATTCTTCTTCCACACGGTTCGTTTAATCCTTTGCTTTCAGCAAAACCAGTGAGCTGGACAACCTCGTTAAAAGTTGGGGACAAAGTACTTGGTTGTTTGTGTGCAGCTCTCCACGTTGCTGCTGACGCCGGCAGTGCGCCCTGCCACGAGTTGGTTCGCAACACCTCGGGAGAGAACGTTTTTCTCCTACTGGTCGATAAATCTTGGTTTCTTACTAAGGGAAAACTTCCTGTTGTGCCCATCATACCTTCCTCTTGGGGTTCCACTCAACGTTGCGCATAATTCTCCTTCATCAACTCCGCGCTCAGCAAAGACTTTTTCTGGCGCTGTTGCTGGGGAATAATCAATACACTACATCAAGCCCCATCAAGCACCATCACACACTTCACTTCCTCCTTGATGTGTCTTGTTTGAAGCTCTGTCCCAACCACCAGACCATTTTTCAAAAGCCTCCAGGCATGGACTTTAGCCTTCCCCGGTACTAGAGGCTTTTTTTGCGAATAGGACTTTGGCATTAAAAGAAACAATGAACAGTACAAAGCACCCCAAGAAAAACGAAAATTACAACGAGATCCTTGAGAAGCCATTCATCTTCAACCTCCAGACCGTGTCAACGGCGCGCCGCCGCTGCCGCTCTTCCCTAAGTCGGCCTGACGTTGTTGGTTGCGGACGGGAAGTCGTCGAACGGGTCAAAAAGACCACATCCGTTCCGGAGACGAAGAAGAAGGAAGAACTGCCGATGAAGCTCCTTGACGATCCGAAGATCCCCACAGCCAGACGAAATCCTCGAAGACAACACTCCCACAAGCCTCTCGACGTTGCCGCTGAGATGGGGTTGAAGCCGGGGAGACCTTATTGCACGAGACGCCGCCACCACCACCTGAGCGTCGCCCCTACAAACCTTGACCCTAAAAACGAAGAACGAAGCAATCAAAATAGGGAGCGGAACCCTGCTAGAATTTTGGGGCATTTGGCCTTTGGCCCATGGCCCATTATCAAATTCTGAAACTCACATGGCCCATTCCAAAAATCAGTGGCAGCACTAGTGGGGGCTAAAGTTTAGTCCCACATTGCTAGTTGGAGGAGAGTTGGAGTGGTATATAAGGTGGGATGTTCTAGTCCTAGTAAGTGAGTGAGAAGAGAGAGAGCCCTCGCGCACTCCTCCTCCTCCGCCGCCCGCCTTGCCTCACCACACCTCACCTCGTCACGTCACGACGCGCCGCGGGTTGCGGGAATCTTGCCGAGCCGAGCTTATCTTTTTGCTGTTTGGGAAATTAATTGTGTAATCAATTACGAGTCATTAACGAACCTAAAAACAGCCGATTTCGTTCCGATTCTTCTGGATCGTGAACTCGTACGTGGGATGCGCCCCACGACCTTCCCGAACCGCACTATATAAGCGAGGACGCAAACCCTAGCCTGCACTAGACGCATACGCGACTACCTGTTTCCAGTTCATTGCGTCGCCGCCTTCGTCTTCCACATCCCGTCCGTCGGTGTGCACCGACTGCCGGGACAGTAGGCCTCCGGAACCCTGTCTCTCGTGAACCTGTACGGGTGAGGGGAAATCAGGTTTTTGGGGAGCGCTCCAACGCGACTACTGGCATCACGATGTCGTCATCGTACGACGAGTTCCTCCACACCGACAACTTCTTCCCCGACCTCAGCGACTTCTTCGACAACCTCAACATGGGCGACAACGACACTGCTGCGAAGTATGTGATCTTGTCGTTTCTCTTTCAGTTTCTGTTAGAGTTCCTTTTCCTAGTTTCTGTGGTAGATTCGATCGGTTTGTCTTGTTTAGATGTGATCTGTTCATGTATCTTACTAGTCTGCACGATTAGTTCATTTGTTGTTTTCATAGTCATGATTTATCAATTACTTCTACGGATTATTTCATATGGATATTTGCTTATATTTTCAACAATCCAAAAACCTGATTATAGGCAAATCAATTCAAGCAGCGTTGCTGCCGCTACTCGACCTCCCCTCTTTGATGGTATGCATTACAAGAGGTGGCGCACAAAGCCAGTTCTTTTGTTTAAGAACCTAGGCCGTTTTAGCGCCACAGATGCTAGACCTGAGGGGCCTCTTTGTGCAGAGGAGCAAGAAAAGTTTGAGAAGGTCGACGCCATGTGTAGGGCGGCCTTGTTCAGCATTCTTGGGGACAACATTGTTGACCCGTACATGGCTTTCAACCATGGTAAAGATGTGTGGGATGCGCTCGAGGGCAAATTTGGGGTCTCAGACGCTGGCATTGAATTGTATGTCATGGAGCAATACTATGGCTACAAGATGACTGATGAGCGCTCCGTTGTTGAGCAGGCTCATGAGATTCAGTCCCTTGCCAAAGAACTCGAGCAGTTTAAGTGTACCTTACCGGACAAATTTGTGGCTGGTGGCATTATTGCCAAGCTTCCTCCTTCGTGGAGGAACTTTGCTACTTCTCTGAAACATAAGAGACAAGAGTTTTCCGTTTCGGATCTCATTGGCTCGCTTCATGTGGAAGAGAAGGCGAGAGCAAAGGACACACGCGCTCGTAGTTTTGAGGGAGCTCTAGTGCCAATGTGGTACAGAAGAATAACTTCCAATCTCACAAGTCTAAGAATAAGAACAATGGAAAAGGCAAGTTTGACGAGAAGAACAAAGCCTCCAACTCAACCAACTTCAAGAGGAAGACTCCTTATAAGAAGAAAGGGAACTGCCATGTTTGTGGCGCTCCTGGACATTGGGCTCCTGATTGCCCAGAACGCCATGATCGGCGTGGGAACAGCGGCAAGTCCGCAAATGTTGTTATTGGCGTTGATACTGAGATGAAGGATGTCGGGTACGGTATTTCTCCTACTGTCCTTTTAGTATGTAATTATCGTGATTGGTGGATAGACATCGGAGCCAATACACATGTATCTTCTGATGTTTCTATGTTTTCTTCTTATCAGGTCGCAAGGACTTCCTCCGTGCTAATGGGAAACGGCTCACGTGCTTCTGTTCGTGGTGTTGGTACGGTGGATCTGAAGTTTACTTCGGGAAAGACCATCCAGCTGAAGAATGTGCAACACGTTCCCTCCATTAATAAGAATCTCGTTAGCGGATCGCTTTTATGTCGAGATGGTTTTAAGTTGGTTTTTGAGTCCAATAAAGTTGTAATTTCCAAGTGTGGACAATTTGTTGGAAAGGGTTATGTGTGCGGAGGCTTGTTCCGCTTATCTTTGTTAGACATATGTACTCAAATTATTAATCATGTTTGCAATGATAGTGAGTCCGATATTTGGCATTCACGACTTTGTCATATTAATTTTGGGTGCATGACGCGGCTAGCGAATATGAATATAATTCTGAAATTTTCTATTGTCAAGAAATCCAAGTGCCAAGTATGTGTGCAAGCTAAGCAACCACGTAAGTCTCACAAGACTGCGGAGGCAAGAGACTTGGCACCGCTGGAGCTTATACATTCGGATCTTTGTGAAATGAATGGTGAATTGACAAAAGGAGGGAAAAGATACTTCATGACTTTAATTGATGACTCTACTCGATATTGTTATGTGTACCTTCTGAAATCTAAAGATGAAGCTCTTAATCACTTCAAAAACTTTAAAGCTGAAGCAGAAAACCAACTTGATCGAAAGATCAAGCGGCTAAGGTCTGATCGTGGTGGAGAGTATTTTTCCAACGAGTTTGATTCTTTTTGTGCGGAACATGGTATTATCCATGAGAGGACGCCTCCCTACTCACCTCAGTCAAATGGGGTGGCCGAAAGAAAGAACCGTACTCTAACTGATTTGGTTAACGCCATGTTAGATACATCGGGTCTATCCAAGGCATGGTGGGGGGAGGCGATATTGACTGCGTGTCATGTCCTAAACCGTGTCCCCACAAAGAACAAAACCATTACCCCTTTTGAGGAATGGGAAAGGAAAAGGTTGAAACTCTCTTACCTACGAACTTGGGGCTGTATGGCGAAAGTAAATGTGCTGATACCCAAGAAGCGCAAGCTTGGACCAAAAACCGTGGATTGTGTTATTCTAGGATATGCATTTCATAGAATTGGCTACAAATTTTTGATAGTAAAATCTGAGGTATCCGACATGCATGTTGGTACAATTATGGAGTCGAATGATGCGACTTTCTTTGAGGACATCTTTCCTATGAAAGAAACGTCTAGCTTATCAATTCAGGAGATGCCCAGTTCATCTACTCAGGAATTATTTCCCGAACCTACCATGGCTCTAGAACACTTTGATAATCCTGTGGAGGATGACAATGAAGCTCCCAAAAGGAGCAAGAGACAGAGGACTGCAAAGTCCTTTGGACATGATTTCATTGTGTACCTCGTGGATGACACTCCCACTTCTATTTCAGAAGCCTATGCATCTCTGGATGCTGACTACTGGAAGGAAGTTGTCTGTAGCGAGATGGATTCCATCTTAGCCAATGGAACTTGGGAAATTACTGATCGTCCTTATGAGTGCAAACCTGTAGGATGTAAATGGGTGTTCAAGAAAAAGCTTAGGCCTGATGGTACTATTGAAAAGTACAAGGCACGTCTTGTGGCCAAGGGTTATACCCAAAAAGAAGGTGAAGATTTCATTGATACATACTCACATGTTGCCAGATTGACCACGATTCGAGTGCTACTATCTTTGGCTGCCTCACATGGTCTTCTCGTTCATCAAATGGATGTTAAGACTGCTTTCCTAAATGGAGAGCTTGAAGAGGACATTCATATGGAGCAACCTGATGGATCTGTAGTAGATGGTCAAGAAGGAAAGGTGTGTAAATTACAGAAATCTTTGTATGGGCTTAAGCAAGCGCCTAAGCAGTGGCATGGGAAGTTTGAAAGAACTTTAACCGATGAAGGCTTTGTTGTAAATGAAGTTGATAAGTGTGTATACTATCGCCATGGTGGGGGCGAGGGAGTTATTCTTTGTCTCTATGTCGATGACATATTGATATTTGGGATCAACCTTACTGTGATTAAGGAGGTCAAGGAGTTCCTATCTCGTTGTTTTGAGATGAAGGACTTGGGAGTAGCTGATGTGATCTTAAACATCAAGCTGTTGAAGGATGACGATGGTGGGATTACATTGCTTCAGTCCCACTATGTGGAAAAGATCCTGAGTCGCTTCGGGTATGGCGACTGCAAATCTTCTCCAACGCATTATGATCCTAGTGTGATAATTCGCAAGAATAAAAGAATTGCTAGAGATCAATTGCGGTATTGGCAGATCATTGGCTCGCTTATGTATTTAGTCAGCGCCACGAGGCCTGACATCTCCTTTGATGTAAGTAAACTCAGCCGTTTTTTGTCTAGACCTGGAGATGTTCATTGGCATGCTCTTGAGAGAGTTTTGCGCTATTTGAAAGGCACTGCGAGTTATGACATTCACTATACTGGGTATCCAAGGGTACTTGAGGGTTATAGTGATGCAAATTGGATATCTGATGCTGATGAGACTAAGGCCACAAGTGGTTATTTGTTTACACTTGGAGGTGGCGTTGTTTCCTGGAAGTCTTGCAAGCAGACCATCATTACAAGGTCAACTATGGAAGCAGAACTCACAACATTAGACACAGCCACTGTTGAAGCAGAGTGGCTTCGTGATCTCTTGATGGACTTACCTGTGGTTGAGAAACCAATACCCGATATTCCTATGAACTGTGAATGATCAAACTGTGATCATCAAAGTAAACAGTTCTAAAGAGTAAGGATAATATGAAGTCATCAAGGCATGTGAAGAGGAGACTGAAAACTGTCATGAAAATAAGAAACTCCGGAGTTATAGCGTTGGATTATATTCATACGTCTAGAAACCTGGCAACCCCTTCACAAAGGGACTATCACGAAATGTGATAGAAAATGCATCGAGGGAGATGGGTATGAGACCCACACTATGAGCTGCCCACGGTGGTAACCCACTCTATGTGATCGGAGATCCCATGAATTAGAACTAGGAGACAAGCTGTTGGTCAGCTGGGAGGAGAGTATATATCACTATAGCAATTTTACCACTCCGTAAGATGCAATACTCTCCTAATATGCATGGCAGGTTGATAATTATCTTGATGTGTTCTAAGTGGCTTATTTTAGCAGAGATGT
Organism: Lolium multiflorum; assembly: GCA_030979885.1. NCBI lineage: Eukaryota > Viridiplantae > Streptophyta > Magnoliopsida > Poales > Poaceae > Lolium > Lolium multiflorum. Next base: position 90,118,978 of record CM061748.1, read on the forward strand.
TGTCCTGCAGAACATCTTTTGAAGAACACACCTATATGAGTCTGATTGTTAAACATAGCAATCTATGAGAGTTGGGTGCTCTCTAGTAAACTCATGAAAGGCCCTGGAGTATGACGTATAAGCTCCAAACCGCGAGGAAGCCTAGTATCGGTCTAGGCTTTGTATGAAGCTAGTGCGCAGAAAACTTGTAGTTCAAGGCATAGTCCACTATCCAAGTTGCGATCTAATGTAATATGAAGCTTTAAGTGGAAATGCAACTTAACAGTCTCCACGACATACCGGTATATAAAACAATGTTCTGAAAACTTATTGATAAGATGTGCCAATGAGAGTTTGTGGGGATTGCTAGAATTTTTGGGCATTTGGCCTTTGGCCCATGGCCCATTATTAAATTCTAAAACTCACATGGCCCATTTGAAAAATCTGTGGCAGCACTAGTGGGGTCTAAAGTTTAGTCCCACATTGCTAGTTGGAAGAGAGTTCGAGTGGTATATAAGGTGGGTTGTTCTAGTCCTAGTAAGTGAATGAGAAGAGAGAGAGCCCTCGCGCACTCCTCCTCTTCCGCCCGCCTCGCCACGCCACGCCACGCCACGCCACGACGCGGATTGCGGGAATCTCGCCGAGCCGAGCTTATCTTTTTGTTGTTTGGAAAATTAATTGTGTAATGTCATTAACGAACGTTAACACAGCCGTTTTTGTTCCGATTCTTCTGGATCGTGAACTCGTACGTAGGCTGCGCCCCACGACCTTCCTGAACCGCACTATATAAGTGTGAACGCAAACCCTAGCCTGCACTAGACGCATACGCGACTACATGTTACCAGTTCATTGCGTCGCCGCCTTCGTCTTCCTCATCCCATCCGTCGGCGTGCACCGACTGTCGGGACAGTAGGCCTCCAGAACCCTGCCTCTCGTGAACCTGTACGGGTGAGGGGCAATCAGGTTTTTGGGGAGCGCTCCGGCGCGACTACTGGCATCACGACGCCGTCATCGGACGACAAGTTCCTCCACACCGACAACTTCTTCCCCGAGCTCAGTGACTTCTTCGACAACCTCAACATGGGCGACAACGACACTGCTGCGAAGTATGTGATCTTGCCGTTTTTCTTTCAGTTTCTGTTAGAGTTCCTTTTCCTAGTTTCTGTGGTAGATGCGATCGGTTTGTCTTGTTTAGATGTGATATGTTCATCTATCTTACTAGTCTGCACGATTAGTTTATTTGTTGTTTTCATAGTCATGATTTATCAATTGCTTCTACGGATTATTTCATATGGATATTTGCTTATATTTTCAACAAACCCTCCCACCGACGAGGCCCGAGATCCACCGCGCCTCCATGGCCCAAAGACCACAGAGACGAGGCGATCAGTGGCGGCGCCGGCAGGAGGCACGAGGTCGAGATCCAATCGCCTTTGGGTCTCGTATCGTAACGTTTCGTGTCTACATTCCCCGGTACTGGAGTTGCCCACGGAGCTAGCCATCCTGCATGAGAATGACAAGCAGAAGAAGCTTCAGCCTCACATGGGCTTATAAATGATCCTGTGAGTATGTTTTCATATAACATTGTTTATGAAAAAGCTTGTCAACTCCCACTAGAACTAGAATATAAAGCATATTGAAAAGTTAAACAACTAAACTTTCACTTTAAACTGTTGTTTAGAAAAGAATTCTAGATATTCATCTGTTAGATGAATGGATGGGTGAAATTTATGAAAGTGCGAAGCTTTTAGAAGAAAAAAATATGAGAGGATTGAAAAATACCAAAAAAGTAGTATTTAAAATAGGATATCAAGTATAACGATACAACTTTCTTTACAATTTTCTACAAAAAAAAACTAGTGTCGAAATGGCAAGGATCATTGGTGTTATAGGAGATATACCGCTCCAGAACCATCAGGCTTCACGAAGATAACAAAAGTAAACGTAATGTTGTCAAGGGTTAACATTTAAAATACTTCGGGTCAACAATTAATTGAAGGTGGAAACAATTGACCTCGTAAGCCTGGAGGAAGGAATTAGAGTTAAACACACTTTCCCCGTTTCCCGTGATCCTTATTCCCGAAATCAAAGGTAAGTTTCAGGTAGAGGTATATACACCTCAAGTCCCACAACTTGTCTATGATGTGCAAATTAGTCCCACTTCTTGTAAAATGGACTATAGCAGTTCCACAACTTGTATTTTCTGTGCAAAACTAGTCCAAACAACTGCGAAGCGGACACGTGGCAATGTTCTTTTTTGACAAATGCCCTTGCATATTTCCCTCTGGCATATGTGGCCGTTTCGTGGTGCCTCCTCATACGGTCCCGCATATCAGTTGGTCAATAAACACATAAAATAACTTACGTGGGTAACAGGGATCGAACTCACGACCCCAGGTCGCGGTAACAAAGGCTACAGGTGCCAGCCACATAATTATGAAGCCTGATGTGTTAACCATCAACGTTAAAACATTCTAGTCGTGAAGGGCAGTATGCTGGTGTTGTTCACGATAAGAACGATAACTAAACGGATGCAATACATCTAAAAATCGGAGAAGTCGTAGTTCGATCCCGACGACTTGGCTCATTCAAGACCAAATCCGCCTAACAATCATTGTTTCCGCCGATGGTTGTCGGGCCGACTTCCCGCACCTCGATGAACGGCTTGCCCGCGCGAATGGCCTCCTTCTCCGCCATGCGCTCTGCCTTCTTCTGCTCGTAGAAGGCGCGCTCGTCGAGGATGTCCTGCGGGAAGGCGGCGGCCCACGCCTCCATGGCACGTTCATCCGCGTGCGCAATGACGAGGCGGCGCTGAATCTGCTGGCGGTAGCGGCGCTGCTCCGCTGTCGAAGCCAACCAAGAGACTCGCGGTCCTTAAAATTGAGCTGTTGGCGGGTGCGCCCGAGGCGCCATGCCGCCACGTCGTAGGGGTGCGCCGGCGCGGATTTCCGCATAGAACGTGCCGCTCGGGCGAGCGCGCACGCCCATGAAACCGGAGTAGTTGCGCCGGGGGCCATGGCATCGGCGCGGTCTCGGCGACGGTGGTGCGCGTGGAAGGGGAAGCGACACGTGGCAGGCGGGAGGGCGGCGCGTGACGGGAGGGACTTTTCAGCGCCGCCTCGTCATTGCGCACGCGGATGAACGTGCCATGGAGGCGTGGGCCGCCGCCTTCCCGCAGGACATCCTCGACGAGCGCGCCTTCTACGAGCAGAAGAAGGCAGAGCGCATGGCGGAGAAGGAGGCCATTCGCGCGGGCAAGCCGTTCATCGAGGTGCGGGAAGTCGGCCCGACAACCATCGGCGGAAACAATGATTGTTAGGCGGATTTGGTCTTGAATGAGCCAAGTCGTCGGGATCGAACTACGACTTCTCCGATTTTTAGATGTATTGCATCCGTTTAGTTATCGTTCTTATCGTGAACAACACCAGCATACTGCCCTTCACGACTAGAATGTTTTAACGTTGATGGTTAACACATCAGGCTTCATAATTATGTGGCTGGCACCTGTAGCCTTTGTTACCGCGACCTGGGGTCGTGAGTTCGATCCCTGTTACCCACGTAAGTTATTTTATGTGTTTATTGACCAACTGACATGCGGGACCGTATGAGGAGGCACCACGAAACGGCCACATATGCCAGAGGGAAATATGCAAGGGCATTTGTGAAAAAAGAACATTGCCACGTGTCCGCTTCGCAGTTGTTTGGACTAGTTTTGCACAGAAAATACAAGTTGTGGGACTGCTATAGTCCATTTTACAAGAAGTGGGACTAATTTGCACATCATAGACAAGTTGTGGGACTTGAGGTGTATATACCTCTATAAAAAAATCTGAAAAGTTTGGGGAGTTATTATTTTTACATTACAGACAATTCAGCGAAAAGAAGGAAGGAAATGAGGCCGTTTGCAATCAATCAGTACTGATTAAAGCATAAATGAACAGAAGCGTTTAAGTAGCTAAGTTGATCAAAGCCGTACAGTACTACAATGACAACTGAAGTCAACTGAAGCCAAGGCAGTCTTGTGTATCTGCTGTATTAAACTAGAAGAATCGAGAAGAACAATATGCCACAGCCTATCTATATATTCTGTACATAAAACTGCAGGAGCTTAGCAGCACAATCCCGTTACGTTTATTACAACCATGATAACTGCAGTGAGAGTACTAACATATAGGAAAGCATGTATATTCCACGCCAAACATAGCAGCAAAAATGCACTATCAGGTAACCAATCCCCTTATTGTTCAAATTAACCAACTGATCTTGCCTAGCTAACTACTTATGTTCCAATAAACTCAACTTAGTTGAGTATTTTTCAGTTTCGTGTGGTTTATGTAGTACCAGCAACATCAAAAACATAACTAAGAAAATGTTATTATTTTGGTTTCTAGCTTCTCTGCAAACACGCAGAATTAGATGACAAAAAAATCAACTAGCAGATGTTAAGTAGCAGTTGGGAGTTAAATCAGCTCTATTGCTACACATTTCTATACTTGGGAGTGAAAACTAGGGAAGTATCAATGTTGCAGTTACTTGTTCTCTCTAAGCTCAGCCTAGTTACAAATTTAGGCAAGGAAAAGTGGCATGTACTGATGTAAAAAAATATGAATTGCATGGCCCCTCGTGTACAAACTAGAGCAACTAGATTTAGATGTACACCTTGGCGCACGACCCCGTAAAAATCATGTCAATGAACATTACGTAGAGCAGCGATAAAAATTAACTACCAACATGATAATACACCTCTTATGTTTCACAAAACGATGTCCATTGGATGAAATTATGATAAACTACTACGAACTATAGTACCTTATAAAAACTTGATGCATCTTTTAAATAAAAACTGCACCAAGTTGAGTCGCCGAACCGGCCTTTCGGTATAAACAATTAGTGTTAGTTGCTTGGAATGTATATATTTTGTAGCCGATTAATGTGGTAAATGGAATTTAGGTTTTCATGATACTGACATCAACTTCGATATTTGTTAGATATCCTATAAGATAGGCAATGTAAGGAAGACTTAACTATTCGTTAGATGTGAGGAAGATTGGTAATATAAGGAACGCTAGTAACAAAGTTGCAGCGCTAGTAGATATATTTACATTTGATATGGCAGATAATGTTGTCACTAATACACGTTTCTACTGGATTGAGCCAGACGGTGATAGAGGGATAGAGCTGCTCTATAATATGCTAAGGCACCTGTTGTATCAAGTTAAGCATAGTACTACAGGTTTAGTTCTACTGCTTCCAACCTAGCAGTGGTCCGCATGCACCGGAAGGGAGGACAGGGGCAGCTTCGGTGATGGTCTCATTCTTGGTATGGGTGGAGGACGGAGCTGAGATGGCCTCGTTGCTGTATTTTATTTTCCAGCGTGGTTGTTTCTGTTTTTCAGTTTGCAGTTGCTTAGCGTCACTTTGTGGTAGCAGTTATCAGTTTCGCCAATGTCTGTTTGTCTGTCGGAGCTGAGATGGCCTCGGTGTTGTATTTTATAAGTCTGCTTTCCTTCCTGTTATACATGACAAATTCTAGCATATAGATGCGGTTGGTACCGCTGGTGAAATTCTAATAGTATGGAACTCAAGAAAATTTAAATGCTGCAATACAATAGCCAAGAACAGATCACTCACGCACTTGCAATCTGAAAATTCAGAGTTCCATCTCTGGGCAACTAAACTGTGGACATTGTCTCTGGTGATTTTAACACAGTTCGATCAGGTGAGTATGGAACTACCAGCACAGTTGCACTGTGTGAAAAAAGATCCAGTTTAATGATGCAATTAGAGACCTCCAAATACAAGACTTCACTTCAATATTCGAGAGCCTCCCATACCGATCATTCTACTTTGAAAACTGAAGCTTCGACAACTTTCCAAAAAATCTTGGTATAAAAATAATTGGAAGTTCAGAAATAGCTTTGTTGACTTGGTCACTGTAACCTGGAGTCATAGCGAAATGGATTAGCCGAAATCTAAAACAGCTGATAAAAAATATTGGGAGGTGGAAAGTTCTGGATGCGAACAAAGTTTACCTTAGGGGGCCTTTATGGCTGGCTCGAGGAAGGTAGACCCCAAACGAAATTAGAGGGCTTCTTCAGGGATATGGTTGAGCAAAAATTGAAAGTTCAGTTTACTGTATTGCTGGCGAAGCAAGACATCGTGGCAAGGTAAACTGGCGTGTTCTAGGGAATGAGGATACAAGGTTCTATCATGCAGGAACACCATGATGGAAACTCGTGCCGATGTAAACTCTATATAACGGACAGAGTAGAAACCTTTTATGTAGAACCAGGAAATATCTTATAGTAGCAAACACTCAATGGCTATGTCAATAGCAACAGAAATAAGAAAGGAACAACAAAAGCATTATCTACAGATGGTCTTCGGAGGCCATATCGGAGGAAAACTCTGATTGTTTTGATTGGGTTAATACATTACCTCTCTTCTTGTGTCACTTTAATCTCTTTCTGCAACTCAACCTTGGATTTTCCAAACTGTTCGGTCAGGCCTCAAATGCTCTTCTATAAGTCATCATTAGATTGTTGTAGAAATGAAATACTCGCACTTTGCTTTTCTACCTCTGTCTCAAGGTTCCTGGTGGATCGTGAGACTGTTGTAACTCTGACAGAGTTGTGTCCTTCTCTTCACATAGTGTTACAATTTTCTCAAGCAATCTGCTCCTTGATTCCTCCCATCTCTTATTCAAGCTAGCATTGCTATTCTTCATGTCTTCATCAGCAAGCTGCTCCTCCATTCTAAGATTCTCAATGGAAACCACATACTGCTGCAACTCTGAGAGGGTTTTATTCTTCTTGTCTTGAAATGCTACAATTTCAGCATGGAAACTAACCATGGCCTCTTCAGATCGTTTCTTCAAGTCAGAGTTACTCTTCTGCAGATCTTCATTTGCAGGCTGTAGAATATAGTTGTTTTCTCTTTGCTTCTCTAACTCACATTCAGGGATCTTGACTGATGTATTTGACTTTTGTAAACAATAAAGGACGTGTTCCTTCTATCCTTGTAACAGAATGATCTCCTCTTGCATATTAGTCTTAGCATCTTCAGCTGCCTATCCAAGCTAGAATTTTTCTCCTGTAGAATACTCTGAGAATGAAAATGACAAATGAAAATTAGACATGGAAAGATAGAAAGGATCAATTATGTTTTTATTTCCAGTGCACCATGATGATGCCATAAAAATCGGTGCCTCACATCTTCTCTTGTTTTAGATTTGCATCTATTGAAGGGTCGTGATTTTGTACAGTAGTAAAAACAGTTGCAGGCTATTCTGAATGAAGTCAAGGAAAAAGAAAACGCTACTAAATGATGATTGTGTGGTTAGTGTCAAGTACAGAGAATGCATCAAAAGATTGCATAGATGATGTCCAACAGGACATGGGCGAGCTTTTAAGAGAAAAAGGTCAGCCAAGAACAACGCATATGCCCATATAGTATTATAATGTGTAATCTTTTTAGACTTCAGATTTTATGCATAATCTAAAAAAACACGCATCTGAATGAACAAGTCGATGGCACAAATATTTAAATAAATATAGGCAAAGACTCTTAATAAATAGGACAAGTGTGAATGATATCACAAGGATAATGCAAGAAAGTAAATAGGTGTGTAAGTGGCCAAAAAAGGAAATGCCTCACATTAAACCTAACGGTATTTAAGTGCCCAAAAGCCTAATGAACCAATTATATCATAAGTGTGTTTGAAAGACACGGAACATAACTAAGAAATTGTCCCTCCACTTAGTCTATTGATAAAATCTGATCCTAGAAGTAGATAACTAAAAAATACTACGGGGCCATTACAACATGAGTTATTACCAGGCTAGAATGCTCAATATCATCAGACAATAGATGATTATTAAAGCATAACATGAGCTTGCAGAATCATATTGGAAACAAAGCAAATAGGTGCTAGCATGACCACCAGCGGCATTGCAAACAACTAACACCTGCTAAGTCAAACGAATTAGAAACATAAATGGCCTGTAAAATTTGAAGGACAACTCCAAAGTGAGGCCCCAAAGGAAAACAGTTTGTTAAGAAGAACAAACCGGCTACACACTTGCAAGTACATGATTTCCTCACCTGAGAAATACTCCTTTATGTTGTTGGTAATAGGCCATTAATGATAGCTTCCTAACTCGTCCGGCTGCTTCCACAGGGTCACCACCTGCCCGTCCGGTGACAGCGGCGGCTGTGCTTCTATCGCAGGCCATGACCAGCTCATCTGTCGACGACATCTAGGTTATGTGAGATAAAAAAAAAGTAAGGAAAAACATGTTACAATCCAAACCAAAAACTAAAAATAAAATTCAGTTTCAGAAGCAGCTTTTGCTATTTTTGGGAATATGTGTATAAATAATAAAAAGAGATTCCAACCTATTTCCTACATGTTGTAAACTATTTCTTTCTCTGTATTGTTCACTATTTTTTATAGGGGGCATGTTCATTCAGACCCCACCCCCCGGGGAAGTGCAGCAATGGCGGTGTGCACTGCGCAGCCAGAATATGATTAAAGTAAAAAAAAAAGATCGATGTGTTTTAAACATCAGAATCCTGCAAGATTGAGAAATTGTTTAAAACATCAGAAACGTACCAAGTAATAGGCAGTGGATAAAACCTATAAACTAAGATATGTGGCAATAATTGTTCATTTCCTTCATGAGTATATATCCTATTCCACCACCTGCAATAATTCCTGCAAGATGCGAAATTGTTTTTCTTTAGCCACTTCGTAGCAGGTTGTGTTTCTATGACCAAACCAAAGTAGCAGAGGCACTTGAAGTTGCATTACCCGTAAATCCATTGATTCAAATATTATATAATCAATGTCACATCGTGCTGCAAAGAAGGCAAAAATTAAACCGTGAGAAGGCCTTGATACCTTGGCAATCTGCTGCACAAAGAAGGAGATCCAGAGAGAGAGGAGGGAGAGGAGGGAGAGCTATGTTTTCTATTCTAAATTGGATTGTACCTTTCCGCTAACTAAAATGCTGATGTTCAGATTCATAAAGGAAAAAGGCTAATATACTTTCATGCTATAAACTCTAGCCAGAACTCCTACTGCAGACCCACATGGTATAAGCTGAAAATGCAAAATCACAGAAATCCCAATCATAAAGTTAACTAACTAAATGGTACGGTTGTACTTGGTTTACTTGGATCAGCACATTGTAATATAATTGGTTGACATAGGGCTCAGGTTCTCAATCTGGCTCCATTTCTGTAATATATCCGAGGTATAATGCAGGTAGCCATGATTGCACTTTTGTTACAGCAAATCACACGATACATACAATGTCAATATGCTGAACTGAACATACAATATGCTGGTAAAGCATATTGTTAGGTAGATAAATACAATGTCATCTGAATAAAATGAACAGAGAAGTAGCAGCTGCTAACTAACACCATATCAATATGTTGAACTAAACATTTTTTACTCTGGCAGCTAGGAATTCGAAGTAAAAAACTGGGGAACCGGCATATACACCAGTGGTTCTTATGCAGGTTTAGCAGAAACGAAATGTCAATGTTAAGGATATCCTAAGAAATTCTTGCTTATATACAAATACAAACAAGAATCCTTTTTGACACCTAAAGAGCTAACTGTAGCACCAATTTTAGCAGGGATATTTCAATACAGTTTATTGTTCCATGCAGGCAGTAAATTTTACATGAATTTTCCATCTCCCACAGATGATGACCATGTCCTGCTACTTCTAATTACACACTGTTCTTTCCTAAAATATAATAATGTCAGAGAATGAATTATCAAAATCGTATGTGCTAAACACAATCAGTGAAACTCACTGAATTTCTATATTCAAGTATTCACTGAGTCACACCTAAAATGTAAAGGAGCTTTTAATTAGATAGTAACCACCACCCTACTGGTAATAGAATCTTGCTATAGTGAACAGACAAAAACCAACTATATCTTGCTATAGTGAACAGACAAAAACCAACTATATCTTGCTATAGTGAACAGACAAAAACCAACTATAATCATCCCAGTGCAGATTAGTCCTGATCATGCATCAAAACCTCAGGTGGATTAATTAATTTTGAGCATCATACATAAGAATCCATCAAAGCATATAGTTCAAGCTACACGAACTTCTTTTTTGAACAAAAATAAGAAAACCATCTCTTTTGATGGCTGCGGTACTGGCACCCTCGAGCCTTTTAATTTTCCAATGAACATATACACTACATGTAATGATCAAATCCCAAAATGTAAGAGATGATAAACAATTCTATCCTATGCACAGAAGTAGTAGAAACAACACAATTAAGTTTCTTGTAAGCTTTATCAAGAAAACACGGGAAATAATTGTATAACAAAATACTAACATAAATATAAGATATTCTAGGAAGCGAGCTCACCTTCAGGCTCATCTTGCTACCACACAGTAGAAGGCAAAACTCATCATGTGGCATAAATTCCTTGTAAGCTTTACCAAGAAACACACAAACAATCGGATATTCTGGAAAAAAAAAATGAGATCATCAAACAAAGATGATGGCCAGCCATCCAACATATAGAAAAATAACCGGCAATCTCAACACAAACTATTCCAGAACCAAACTGAACTATCATAGGAGCCATATTATGTGTTGCTAACCATACAAAATAGGATGAAAACCTGAATATACACTACAACAGAAACCAAAAGAAGCATCCGTAAGAGATGGCAATAAACTGTAAAATGATTTTAGGAACTGAAACCTATGAATGGAGGAGCAGAAATGCAAGCCTTGTCGCTCCCGCCTCTTATCCCTCAAGTCACCACTGTACTTTTCTTTCCTGGGTACATTGTTTTTATAAGCCACTAATCTGTAGGATAAAAAAGACTTAAAATGTTAGTATCTCTGTATCTTGTCTTTCCAGTGTAAGATCAATTAGAATTGTAATTTCTCTTGCACACCTTGTTGTAGACTAATTCTGGCCAAATAAAATACAAAATAATGGCACAAGAGATGCATAGTAGAGAGGGAAACCCATTGAAAACCTGCAGTATGGGGAGGGATCTACCGGCTGTGCTAGTTATGAAATTGGAGAGAGCCTCTATTCAAGGTGCAATTGGAGAGAGCTGAGCAGGTTACACCCTTCAAGGTGCAAGTGTACTTAATTAATCCATATTGTACCTACACAGTAAATAGGCATAACTCCAATTGGAGAGACCTAAATAGGCACCCTTGTGTAAATACTTTACTGTGTAGGTCTCTCCAATCTAATATGGTAAATGGAGTACAAAATACTAAAGCTATACCTGCTGCATTTTATTGGTGCATTTCGACCACTGGCAAGGACATTATTTTTTAACACTCCATAATAAGGCAATATATTTTTATTGGGAAATCAATAAATACTCCCCAAAAGACAAATCAGTTGTCGATTTAATTTCATTGTTCTACTCATTCAACTACGAAGGGGGGCAAAAGTTTTGCACATACCTAGATCTGTAGCAAAGGGGACATGGTGAAAACCTGCCTGAACTTTTGTCGAACACCTTGCTGGCATATCTAAACAAAATCAGCACAAACACAAATATTTTAGAGATTCAATTGAGAGAGAGAGAGAGAGAGAAAGTGGGAGGGGGGATAGAGTGGACAAACAGACCTAGAGGAGCCATTGATACCTTGGTATAGATCCAACATTCCTCAGCAGCTAGCTCCAACACTACCAGCACGGGGGCGACCAACATGCTCCTCGTCATAGTCCAGGGCCTAGGCACTGCAGCATGAGTAACACCAGTTAGAGGAAGGAGCTTCCATGGGAAGGCTAATCAGTAGGGAGGACTGCTCCTCCTGCTCGCAGCAGCAGGTCGAGCTGGGGGCGGGCAGGGAGGGGCGCGGTGGAGGCCCTGCTGCCTTCTTCTGCTCCTGCCAAGGGGAAAGGGAGGGGTGGAGGAGAGGGAGCCTGGCAGGCTGCCGCGCAGGCTCCCGTGCACCCTCCCGCGCGCCCGCGAGAGGAGCGGCACGTGAGGTGGTGGCGACCCTGGGGGGCGCGCGAGGAGGACGGAGGTGATGGCGGACGGTGGCGGCTGCGAGGATTTGGGGGAGCGCGATTGGTGCTAGGGTTTCAGTACCAAGGGCTGGTTTTGTCTCTCACGGGTCCGGGTGGAGATCTTTCCACGGGCCAACGGCGCGACGGACCGAGCGAAATCCCACCCACAGTGACCGACGTGCGGGACCGACCAACAGTGGGACCCACGTGCAGCCAGAGGCGGGTAAGAAACGGCCATTGCATGGGGTTATCTAGTAGGAGGAACAGCAGGACTGCCAAGAACAAACGGCTGAGATGCCACAGATGGGTTGATCCGATGGCTGACATGCTCAAATCATTGTGAGACCCCCATGGGGGGCATCTATTATACCTTTAGATACTAGGGCAATAAACAATACTGTGATCAAAGCCACAACAAGCATGGCATCAAAGTTTCACTCTAGATGGTTCGTGTAGTAACTGCCCTTGCGGAGATCTGGGTTACAGATGTTACCAAGGTTCCTGAGCAGGGACGGGAGAAGGAACGGAAACCGCAAAGGGGGGAACATTATCTTGCCGGATGCAAGGACGACAGGATCCCTCATGATCTCGGACGAGATGGGCCAAAGGAACTGCTCCGGCACCAAGGCCTCCATCGTCCCCATCTACTCCTCCAGCTGTGATGACCGTCACCAGCCGGCGCCGTATCGTCGTTCCCTCCTCTGCCGACAGCGCCTCAGAGTCGGCGGCAGCCCGCGGAGCGGGCAGGGCAGCGAAGGCCCGGAAGGAGGAGGTGGGGAGTGCCGTTTGTGGTGGGCGCGGCAGGTTTGATGGGGGCTCCGATGGGTCTGGGGCAAGGGTGACCTCGCAACGGTGGGCGGTTCACTCGTCGACGGCGATTCGAAGGAATCGAGTCAGTATCCAGTGCTTGTGAGAGAGAGAGGGTCAAACAGGGGAGAGACAGACATGTGGGTCCCAGGAATTGAAAATGACATATGTACCCTTTTGAAAAATAAAATAAATTAGTACTTTCCAATACTTTCCACTACTTATTTTTCAGTACTTTTCGGTGCTTCTACTTTTTGCACCGTTGAATTAAGTAGGTTGGACGGTTCCTAAAATCCCCAACCATGATAAAACTTGTATTTTGGGGAATGTTTTGAACTCTGTATTCAAAATTTCGTTGTTTTATGAAGGGGATCCCTGTAGAATGACCACCAAAGTGATTTTTTTTGTTAACGGAAAGCTTTCACCGGAAGATTATTCTCGACGAAACTTCCTCGCCTTCTCTTAGTGTAGTTTTTCGGTTAACCATATTTGTGGCGACCATTGTATTCCTTCCGTCCCATAAAGATTGTCTAAAATTTATTAAAACTTAGATGATAACATCAAGATATATTTAAATTTTGATAAATCTTAGACAATTTTTATGAAACATAGCGAGTATTTCCGATTCGAAAGTAACGGCAAGAGGGGTTAATCTGGTTTGGAAAATACTCCTCTCATCTGTGGTATTCTGGCTTGTTGACATCAGACCTGTGACTTGCGTGCAAGCTGCACATGCACTTCCTTTGTTGGGATTGTGCAAGCAAAAGGCATCCATACACTCACGCTGCTTCACGAGAAGGACTGGCACGTCATGGCTTGGTTCTAAAACAGGAACCAGTTCCTCAATATACGACGGTATCTGAAGATTCCCATGCGACGATCTTTCTCGGGTAATGGAAATCTAGCTGTTCTTATTTTGCCGGAATACTATGTGCGGTATGGAAGCATTGCTTTCTCCAGTTCCTTACTGAAGGGCAAGAACCAGCTTTATCTTCTGCAATTTCTGCAACGCATAGATTGGGAAGCTCACAGATCAGTGTAGTAGCTTCAAAGTTCAACCAGACAATTAGAACACCAACATTAATTGTTTGCCAAACCGAGAAGCTATTTGTTAGGCAATCAACGCGAGAACAACGAACTTCCAAACTGGAATCTAGCAAGCACATCGACAACTGAATCACAATTAGTGCACAAATCGAATACTGCTTGCCGGTGACGAAATGACAAACGCATACTAGCCGAAACAGGTTATAAATTGCACAAGAAATAATCAGCTTATGAAGAGTGAGAGGGGGGTGAAAGAAAGCTCAACACTTCAGTTCCTTGTACAAAGACATCGGCCAAGATCAAGGAGCACACAGATAATGGGAAGCTTAAAAGTTCAGCTGGATGAAAGCAACTGGATTCCATCCCAATTACAACACCCGCATTGTTTATTTAAGTAAACAAGCAGAACGAATTTCCTCACTGCAATCAAGCAAGCAAATCACCTAATTTAGTCAATATCTGATTGTTCAAACCAGACAGAAAAGATTGTAAACCGCATAAGAATGCTCAGACAATTCAGGCCATGAAGGAAGAGTGACTGGGCAAAACTGTAATAAGCTTAAAAGAGTTCATCTCCTTCTCATTTCTTGAGCACATTGAAACACATGCAAAATAAACAACCAGGCTTACATCCGAGATAAGCACCCGAAAATTTTGTTTGCCATATTCACAGCCATCAGGGCCCCTAACAATCCAACCAACAACTAGAGCTCCCTAGACGCCGGAAGACATCAGGACTCAGCTGAGAAGCAAGACACTAAATCCTACCGAACGAGATTCCTCTTCTTCTGATGAGACGCAGTCCATGGCAAGGGTGGGGGTGGCTTCAGTTGTCGTCGTCGTCGACGTTGGAGGCCTTGGATGAGGACGCCTTCTTGGGGAGCAGGTGCTGGTGGATGTTGGGCATGACGCCGCCGCTGGCGATGGTGGCGCCGCCGAGCAGCTTGGTGAGCTCCTCGTCGTTGCGCACGGCGAGCTGGATGTGGCGCGGCACGATGCGGGTCTTCTTGTTGTCCCTCGCGGCGTTGCCGGCCAGCTCCAGGACCTGGATCGATTAGACGACGATGAGATTAGAACGGAGGGGGCGGAAGTAATCTGGTATAGGGTTCGAATCAGATCTGAGAACGCCCAAACGCCGAAACCCACGGGGGAACCAGATCAATAGACAGGGATAGGAGGGCGGGGGTGAGATCCGGGAGAAACGCACCTCAGCGGCGAGGTACTCGAGGACGGCGGCGAGGTAGACGGGGGCGCCGGCGCCGACGCGCTCGGCGTACTTGCCGGCCTTGAGGAACCTGGCGATCCTGCCGACGGGGAACTGGAGCCCGGCCTTGGAGCTCCTGGACGTCGCCTTCTTGGCGGCGCCGGCGCCGATTGCCTTCCCACGGCCGGCCATCTGAGCAACGGAGGACGGCGAACGACGGGAAACGGAACGCGCGAGGAGGCGGCGGCGGCGGCGGGAGCGAGGGAAACGGAGGTGGGGGGAATCGGTGGGCGCGGGCGAGAATATATAGGAGGGAGCGGACGGGGCGGCAGCCAATGGGAGACGATCACGCGGATCGCGGATTTGGACCGTCGGATGCGTAGTATTGGACGGCGGATGAGAGGGGCGGAGACGCGGGGGTTTGGATCCGGAAGCGGCGCGAGGGGGCCGTGGGCGGGAGAGGTTTTCGTCTTCGGACTTTTCGCGGGCGGCTTTGGGGAAACGGAGGACCGGTCACGTGCGTACTATATTTCTCAGGGGCCACCTGTCGGTGTTGTTCCTTCGCCAGTGAGCAAAGTGCAAACGTGCGAGTACATCCAACAATAATGATGTTCGGTAATCTTTTGCATACTGCTAACATGCATATGCGAGGACAAAACAACGACAAGAAAGGGTGTGTTCGGTAGATTTGGCCGAAATTTGGGCTTCATTGGGACGGGCTTCGTGTCGTTTCATGAAATATTTGAAATAAAAGGAGTCACGAGGGCCAAACGAGGCCTAAGTGGCGCGCCACCTGAGTTCGTTTAACCTTCGGATTTGCTTCTCGCCTCCGTTTCGACTCCAGCTATTCATTTTTACCTAAAAACCGTCAATGTATAACTCTTTTTGCTGATCTAATCTCGCATCGAGTTGTTTCAAGCGAATATTATTTTCTACCCCTATCTTTTAGATTTCTCTCCACCAAAAATCTCCACTATGTCTTCGGGGGACTCCTACCAATGACCCTCAATGCAAGATGATGATGACGAGCCCAATGGGCTCAGTCCTACATCTATGTGGAGGAGGACAAGGAGGAAGGACCCCTTCGAAGATGAAGATGAAGACGAGGAGGATGAACAAAAGAAAGAAGAAGATGATGAAGAAGAAGAAGACCACAAGCACATCACCAACGCTGAAGATAAGGGGAAGCTTCCACCACCTCTTATACATGTGGCCAATGTGGGAGTTGTGCCTCCTCTTCAAGGAATGAAGTGCAACGCTCGCATAAACGTCGGTGGAAGAGTACCTAGACATTGTTTATCTTCTAGAAATCCTGTTATCATTCTTCGCCACGGGGAAATCGCAAAGGTCTTAGCCAAGGATCTTACAGGAGAGTGGGATCATCATATCCCCAAAAGGAAGAGAGGATCAACACCGGAGTGCAAGCCTAGCAAGGAGAAGCTTTGGGAGGATCTTGCCAAGAGTTCTAGGCAATTCAAGCTAGCCAATGACCTCATGATGGCCTTGCTTCGAAATCTTAAAGACCTTCACATCAACATGCTCTACTTGAGCAACCAAAGAAGCTAACGAAATATTATTTGGATCAACATGTGCTTTACCATTAACAAGCATAGACATAATAGTATCAATTTTATCACTCAAGGGGAGGTTTCTTCGATAGAATTTACCTTCTTACCTTGTGGAGCTCTCTCGGTGTGCCATTCAGAATAATTTATCATCATATAATCAAGTAGTTTTGTTGCAACCCCCAAAGTAATGGACATAAAGGTACCTCCAGCAGTTGAATCTAGAAGGTTTCTTAAAGAAAAATTTAATCCTGCATAAAAAGTTTGGATGATCATCCAAATAGTCAGTCCATGAGTGGGACAATTCTTTACCAAAGATTTCATTCTTTCCCAAGCTTGAGCAACATGTTCATTATCAAATTTTCTAAATTTCATTATGTCGCTTCTTGCGGTGACCCAGCATACCACTTCATGGTGTAGTACGCAGGTCGTTGACATAACACAAGTGAAACAATGTTCCACTCGTATTACACCCCTCAGAGTGGTACAACAGAAACATATGCGAGTCCAAGGCATGTCTATATAAGGATACACGAACTGTTTACAAAAGATCAACATAGCCTCCTACTTAAAGTGAGGTAAAACTGCAAATAAAGCTCAAAAGAATAACTCGTAGTTTAACTTATTGCTAACTCTAGCTCTAGAGATAATTGGCTTTCAATGGAACTCTAGTTACTTAGGTGCTAGGATTAGGGAAATGGTTCACTTCTACTACTAATCTAGGTTTCCACTCTAGCTGATGCAGAAGCTGACTCCATTGACTTCATTGATTCGGGTTCTCCATCTTGTTGTACTTGACTCCTTTGTCTTCGAGTTCCACTGTAGTTTCTACTTCGGTGACTCCAAAACTAAGCAGGGGATTGAAAGAGGGATGAGTACGAGCGTACTCAGCAACTTCATTATAGGAAATAGGTGTATCATGCACTTGCTACAGCCATAGACCAGAAAGTCATTGGTGAATGCAAGTTTTCTTAATCGTTTCTTCAAAAGGTTGATTTTATTCTGAAAACTATGCCCGTCAGTCTTCACAGGTTGACCAGAACTTCATGGAGTTCCTTTCCTGTCGCGTTCGTAGTTATTTCCCGAAACAGGGAGTGACAAGTCACAGTTCAATACACTCTGCAGAGGTGTGTTACTTTACCCATAAGAGACCTTATCCTTGTTGCCAACCGGGCTCGAGATTCCCGTCCACACTTCCTTTATGTGAGGCCCAGTATAAGATCCAAGCCAATCATTGTCCTTCTCCGCGACCCCGCATACCCACCCTTTTGTAAGTCTGTCATGTCCTTTATGTGTAGGTAGACCGACACAGGTACTTGTCCTCCTCCCCTTTACCATTAAGGTAGACCGTTCTAGACAATCTATATGGCCTGCCCTGTACACTATAGATAGACCAACCCATGCAACCCTTACAATCCATCGTAGACCTTTAACAAGTCTGCCCTCCCCTGTATTTATTGGTAGACCGTTCTGGACTGATTCCCTTAGCTTTACCAAATGGATAGACCGATCTAGGCAACCCTTATTAATGGCCCGTTAATATGCGAGAGGAAAAAGGTACAGCTGACTTCCCCAAAGCCATTATAGATCTTATGGTTAACACGTAATATACAGCGCTAGAATCACTGGACGACATTGGTTATTAATCCTATGTGAATACTTTCCAAGTTGCAATGGAACTTCCACCATCAACTCAAACCACGGTTCCATTGCCCACCACATAGTCATATTTATAATTGTAAAATAATATTTTGCTTTTCAATGCAGGAGTGATAAGTATAATACTTTGCACATAGTTTGATAAAATAATCAAATGACATGAGCAAGCGATGAACTTGCCTTTCTTAACTGCAAGATTATGCAGGCAAAAGCTTCGATACGTGATAACTCCAAATTCTGAAATACCATCATCGTCCGGTAAGGACAATGTTTAAAGATCTGGCAAAGATGCTATAATGCATAGTATGAGATGCAATCGCCCTGAGCGTAACCTAACCCCGATGATTTAGGATTGGGTGAGTTGTAAAGATTTCTTTAGGGTGTGTTGTACTTTTAGAGTGGTTCCACAAACAAGGTTCTTATTAAGATTTGGTTATCTTAGTATCATAAACAAGTGATATAAGACATCATAACAATCATACACACAAAGGAATTGTGGTTGAATAACATGTAAAGAGCAGTTGTTGGTTTTAAGTCTTATAATACATGGTTGATGATTACTTCTTATATACTTCAAAAGAATAACTTTTGAAGAACAGGTTACATAACAAATAAGAAGTATTTTAAATAAGAACTAATTACTTATATGGTTTACTTGTTTATTTACTTCAAAAGAATAACTTTTGAAGAACATGTTTAATAAAGAACATGAACTACTATAAATAGGAGTTATGTGATTCTAGGGTTTACTAGAATTCACTATTAGGTTCATTTAATTCACTAATTAGGGACGAGTTGGTTACTAAGTAGGATGGGTCCATATGCAGAAAGTATTCGCATGTTTTAGCTAAACATGGACAACAAATTAAATTACTACGCATGGTTACTACTATGGTTGACCATAGGGTATCATAACAAAGGATTATTATCAAGGTGGTGTGAAAGTACTTAATGATGATTGATGGTGATGACAAGAATTAACAAGTTAGGGTTGACCATTAAGGAATCATATAAGGTCTATTAACTAAGAAGACATGAAATAATAACTTCATGTGTATCTGGCTTGTTCTATTTTAATAATATTGAGCATGCATTTATTTGTTTCATAGTAAGGATCTATAACTAAGGTTAAGTTCATATGATTACATGTGAAAAATCCCTGGGGTTTTAGAGTTGAAAGTAATTTAGGGTTTTCACATAAAATAATAGGGTTAGAGTTTTTTTACTTGTATTGGAACTAGGGTTTCCAAGTTATACTACAATTCTTAATGTAATGATTTGTAATAAAGTTTAAATTCTTAATTCTTTGAAATAAAAATAATATTAGTGTTTAATATGTTCTTACTTTATTATTATTTAAAGAAAATGGTAAAAGGTAATTTGCAATTTAGGGTTTATAAAATACAACCAATGTTTAAACTAATGAAATATGATAAAGAAAATTAATCTTAATATTTTCTTTACTTACTGAATTGCTATTATTCATTTTTGGAAACTTAACTAATTATTGAATTTTAATTGTATTTTGGATAAAAGAAAAGGCATAATTAATAAAGGTTAAATAATTGAATTTTTATTTTAACACATATTTTCATATTATATTTGTATTGGATAGATTTTATTTTTGTGAGCATTTTGATATCTTATTTGTATTTTTCTGAGTTGAAATGAATTTTATAAATTTTGGCAAAGTTTCAGTATTTTATTGGATTTTGAATTAAGTGGAAATGTTAAACATACCGATTCATACCTGATACGTCTCCAACGTATCGATAATTTCTTATGTTCCATGCTACTTTATTGATGATACCTACATGTTTTATGCACATTATATGTCATATTTATGCATTTTCTGGAACTAACCTATTAACAAGATGCCGAAGAGCCATTGCTGTTTTCTGCTGTTTTTGGTTTCAGAAATCCTAGTAAGGAAATATTCTCGGAATTGGACGAAACTTTCGCCCGGGGTATTTTTGCACGAAGCTTCCGGAAGACCGAAGAGATAACGAAGTGGGGCCATGATGTCTACGTTCCCTCCTTTCTGTGGAAGCGGTGTTGGGCCTCCAAGTGCGAGAGGTTTGTAGAACAGCACAAGTTTTCCCTTAAGTGGATCACCCAAGGTTTATCGAACTCGGGGAGGAAGAGGTCAAAGATATCCCTCTCATGCAACCTGCAACCACAAAGCAAGAAGTCTCTTGTGTCCCCAACACACCTAATAGGTGCACTAGTTCGGCGAAGAGATAGTGAAATACGGGTGGTATGAATATGTATGAGCAGTAGCAACGGTGCGAGAAAATAGCTTGCTGGCGTGTAGTTGATGGTGGTAGTATTGCGGCGGTAGTAACACGGTAAAACAGTAAACAAGTAGTAGTAAGCAGTATTTAGGAACAAGGCCTAGGGATTACACTTTCACTAGTGGACACTCTCAACATTGATCACATAACAGAATAGATAAATGCATACTCTACACTCTTGTTGGATGATGAACACATTGCGTAGGATTACACGAACCCTCAATGCCGGAGTTAACAAGCTCCACAATAATGCTCATATTTTAGTAACCTTTAGTGTAAGATAGATCAAAAGACTAAACCAAGTACTAGCATAGCATGCACACTGTCACCTTCATGCATATGTAGGAGGAATAGATCACATCAATATTATCATAGCAATAGTTAACTTCGCAATCTACAAGAGATCATGATCATAGCATAAACCAAGTACTAACACGGTGCACACCCTGTCACCTTTGCACACATGCAGGAGGAATAAAACTACTTTAATAACTTTGCTAGAGTAGCACATAGATAAATTGTGATACGATGCACATTGCAATCATAAAGAGATATAAATAAGCACTTCACTACGCTCTTCAACAATGAATAAGTACTTCGTGAAATATAGCCTAAGAGACCCACACGGTGCACACACTGTCACCTTTACACACGTGGGACAAGGAGTCTCCGGAGATCACATAAGTAAAACTCACTTGACTAGCATAATGACATCTAGATTACAAGCATCATCATATGAATCTCAATCATGTAAGGCAGCTCATGAGATTATTGTATTGAACTACATAGGAGAGAGATGAACCACATAGCTACCGGTACAGCCCGAGCCTCGATGGAGAACTACTCCCTCCTCATGGGAGCAGCGGCGGTGATGAAGATGGCGGTGGAGATGGCAGCGGTGTCGATGGAGGAGCCTTCGGGGGCACTTCCCCGCTCGGCAGGGTCGGAGCAGACTCTGTCCCCGATCTTGGCTTCGCGATGGCGGCGGCTAAGGTTTCGCGTCGTGGCTTCCTCCGTAAGGGTTTCGATGCGGGGGCTTTATATAGGCGAAGAGGCGGCGCAGGAGGGTCAAAGGGGCAACCACACCATAGGGTGGCGCGGGCCCAGGCCCTGGCCGCGCCACCCTATCATCGGGGCCCACGGGGCCCCCGCGGCTCTCGGGTGTTACGGATGCTTAGGGCAAAATAGGAACACGGGCGTTGATTTCGTCCAATTCGAGAATATTTCGTTACTAGGATTTACGAAACCAAAAACAGAACGAGGCACTTCGGCATCTTGTTAATAGGTTAGTTCAGAAAATGCGTAAATACGACATATAATGTGCATAAAACATGTAGGTATCATCAATAAAGTAGCATGGAACATAAGAAATTATCGATACGTTGGAGACGTATCAGCATCCCCAAGCTTAGTTCTGCTCGTCCCGAGCAGGTAAAACGATAACAAAGATAATTTCTTAAGTGACATGCCATCATAACCTTGATCATATTGTAAACATATGTAATGAATGCAGCGATCAAAACAATGGTAATGACATGAGTAAACAAGTGAATCATAAAGCAAAGACTTTTCATGAATAGTACTTCAAGACAAGCATCAATAAGTCTTGCATAAGAGATAACTCATAAAGCAATAAATCAAAGTAAAGGTATTGAAGCAACACAAAGGAAGATTAAGTTTCAGCGGTTGCTTTCAACTTATAACATGTATATCTCATGGATAATTGTCAACATAGAGTAATATAACAAATGCAATAAGCAAGTATGTAAGAATCAATGCACAGTTCACACAAGTGTTTGCTTCTTGAGGTGGAGAGAAATAGGTGAACTGACTCAACATAAAAGTAAAAGAATGGTCCTTCAAAGAGGAAAGCATCGATTGCTGTATTTGTGCTAGAGCTTTTATTTTGAAAACATGAAACAATTTTGTCAACGGTAGTAATAAAACATATGAGTTATGTAAATTATATCTTACAAGTTGCAAGCCTCATGCGTAGTATACTAATAGTGCCCGCACCTCGTCCTACTTAGCTTGGACTACCGGATCTTTGCATGCCATGTTTCAACCAAGTGTCACAAGGGGTACCTCCATGCCGCCTGTACAAAGGTCTAAGGAGAATGCTCGCATTTTGGATTTCTCGCTTTTGATTATTCTCAACTTAGACATCCATACCGGGACAACATGGACAACAGATAATGGACTCCTCTTAAATGCATAAGCATGTAGCAACAATTATTATTCTCATATGAGATTGAGGATATATGTCCAAAACTGAAACTTCAACCATGATTCATGGCTTTAGTTAGCGGCCCAATGTTCTTCTCTAACAATTTTGCATGCTCCAACCACTAAAATGATAGATCCTTCAGACAAGACGGACATGCATAGCAACTCACATGATACTCAACAATAGTTGATGGCGTTCCCAGAAGCATGGTTATCGCACAACAAGCAACTTAATAAAATATAAAGTGCATA
This sequence comes from Lolium multiflorum, assembly GCA_030979885.1. NCBI lineage: Eukaryota > Viridiplantae > Streptophyta > Magnoliopsida > Poales > Poaceae > Lolium > Lolium multiflorum. The sequence goes on from CM061748.1 coordinate 90,142,042, forward strand.
AGTACATATTCAATACTACGATAGTTTTAAGGCTATTTTGTCCCATGAGCTATATATTGCAAAGGTGAATGATGGAATTTTAAAGGTAGCACTCAAGCAATTTACTTTGGAATGGCGGAGAAATACCATGTAGTAGGTAGGTATGGTGGACACAAATGGCATAGTAGTTGGCTCAAGGATTTTGGATGCATGAGAAGTATTCCCTCTCGATACAAGGTTTAGGCTAGCAAGGTTATTTGAAGCAAACTCAAGATGAACAGGTGCAGCAAAACTCACATAAAAGACATATTGTAAACATTATAAGACTCTACACCGTCTTCCTTGTTGTTCAAAACTCAATACTAGATATTATCTAGACCTTAGAGAGACCAAATATGCAAATCAGATTTTAGCAAGCTCTATGTATTTCTTCATTAATGGGTGCAAAGCATATAATCCAAGAGCTTAAACATGAGCACAACAATTGCCAAGTATCACATTATCCAAGACATTTTAGAATTACTACATGTAGCATTTTCCAATTCCAACCATATAACAATTTAACGAAGAAGAAACTTCGCCTAGAACATTATGAGTAAAGCCTAAGGACACATGTGTCCATATGCAACAGCGGAGCGTGTCTCTCTCCCACAAAGTGAATGCTAGGATACATTTTATTCAAACAAAAACAAAAACGAAAACAAACCGACGCTCCAAGTAAAGAACACAAGATGTGATTGAATAAAAATATAGTTTCAGGGAGGAACCTGATGATGTTGTCGATGAAGAAGGGGATGCCTTGGGCATCCCCAAGCTTAGACATGAGTCTTCTTAAAATATGCAGGGGTGAACCACGGGGCATCCCCAAGCTTAGAAACTTTCACTCCTCTTGATCATAGTATATCATACTCCTCTCTTGACCCTTGAAAACTTCCTTCACACCAAACTTCAAGCAAACTCATTAGAGGGTTAGTGCATCATTAATAATTCATTCATTCAGAGGTGACACAATCATTATTTTCACTTCTGGACATTGCTCAAAGCTACTGGAAGGTAATGGAACAAAGAAACCCATTCAACAAAGCAAAAGCGGCAATGCGAAATAAAAGGCAGAATCTGTCAAAAACAGAACAGTCCCTAAAGACGAATTTTAAAATGGCACCAGACTTGCTCAAATGGAAAAACTCAAAACTAATGAAAGTTGCGTACATATCTGTGGATCACTCACGTAAATTGGCATAATTTTCTGAGTTTCCTACAGAGAATTAGACCCAGATTCGTGACAGCAAAGAAATCTGTCTCTGCGCAGTAATCCAAATCTAGTATGAACCTTACTATAGAGACTTTACTTGGCACAACAATGCAACAAAACTAAGATAAGGAGAGGTTGCTACAGTAGTAAACAACTTCCAAGACACAAATATAAAACAAAGTACTGTAGTAAAAAAACACATGGGTTATCTCCCAAGAAGTTCTTTCTTTATAGTCATTAAGATGGGCTCAGCAGTTTTAATGATGCACTCGCAAGAAATAGAAGTTGAAGCAAAAGAGAGCATCAAGAGGCAAATTCAAAACACATTTAAGTCTAACATGCTTCCTATGAAAAGGAATCTTGTAAATAAACAAGTTCATGAAGAGCAAAGTAACAAGCATAGGAAGATAAAACAAGTGTAGCTTCAAAAATTTCAGCACATAGAGAGGTGTTTTAGTAACATGAAAACTTCTACAACCATATTTTCCTCTCTCATAATAACTTTCAGTAGCAACATGAGCAAACTCAACAATATAACTATCACTTAAAGCATTCTTATCATGAGTCTCATGCATAAAATTATTACTCTCCACATAGGCATAATCAATTTTATTAGTTGTAGTGGGAGCAAATTCAACAAAGTAGCTATCATTATTATTCTCATCATCAAATATAGGAGACAAAGTATCATCAAAGTAAATTTCCTCCTCATTGCCCGGGGGACTAAAAATATCATGCTCATCAAAGCCAGCTTCCCCAAGCTTAGAATTTTCCATAGCATTAGCAACAATAGTGTTCAAAGCATTCATATTAATAACATTCCCATTAGCATGCATATAAAGTTCCATGGGTTTTTTAATTCTCTCTTCAAACACATCATGTCCTAATTCAAGATAAAGTTCATAAAGATCTCTCATATTTTTGTTGTTTTCCATTATGCCTAACTAGTGTAAACAAGAAACCAAATGTCGCAATTGCAAAGTCTAGGAAATAGCTTCGAGTACTTACAACGGCGCCGGAAAATAGCTTAGTAGCCGAGATCAGTGTGAGTACCTTTACCTTTCCTCCCGGCAACGGCGCCAGAAAATAGCTTGATGTCTACGTTCCCCTCCTTCCTGTAGACAGTGTTGGGCCTCCAAGTGCAGAGGTTTGTAGAACAGCAGCAAGTTTTCCCTTAAGTGGATCACCCAAGGTTTATCGAACTCGGGGAGGAAGAGGTCAAAGATATCCCTCTCATGCAACCACAACCACAAAGCAAGAAGTCTCTTGTGTCCCCAACACACCTAATAGGTGCACTAGTTCGACGAAGAGATAGTGAAATACAGGTGGTATGAATATGTATGAGCAGTAGCAACGGTGCAGTAGTAATGGCGTGTAGTTGATGGTGGTAGTATTGCAGCAGTAGTAACACAGTAAAACGAGTAAACAAGCGGTGCAACGGTATTTAGGAACAAGGCCTAGGGATTACACTTTCACTAGTGGACACTCTCAACATTGATCACATAACAGAATAGATAAATGCATACTCTACACTCTTGTTGGATGATGAACACATTGCGTAGGATTACACGAACCCTCAATGCCGGAGTTAACAAGCTCCACAATAATGCTCATATTTTAGTAACCTTTAGTGTAAGATAGATCAAAAGACTAAACCAAGTACTAGCATAGCATGCACACTGTCACCTTCATGCATATGTAGGAGGAATAGATCACATCAATATTATCATAGCAATAGTTAACTTCGCAATCTACAAGAGATCATGATCATAGCATAAACCAAGTACTAACACGGTGCACACACTGTCACCTTTGCACACATGCGGGAGGAATAAAACTACTTTAATAACTTTGCTAGAGTAGCACATAGATAAATTGTGATACGATGCACATTGCAATCATAAAGAGATATAAATAAGCACTTCACTACGCTCTTCAACAATGAATAAGTACTTCGTGAAATATAGCCTAAGAGACCCACACGGTGCACACACTGTCACCTTTACACACGTGGGACAAGGAGTCTCCGGAGATCACATAAGTAAAACTCACTTGACTAGCATAATGACATCTAGATTACAAGCATCATCATATGAATCTCAATCATGTAAGGCAGCTCATGAGATTATTGTATTGAACTACATAGGAGAGATGAACCACATAGCTACCGTACCCAGAGCCTCGATGGAGAACTACTCCTCCTCATGGGAGCAGCGGCGGTGATGAAGATGGCGGTGGAGATGGCAGGCGGTGTCGATGGAGGAGCCTTCCGGGGCACTTCCCCGCTCCGGCGGGGCCGGAACGAGACTCCTGTCCCCAGGATCTTGGCTTCGCGATGGCGGCCTCGGAAGGTTTCGCGTACCGTGGCTTCCTCAGTAAGGGTTTTCGATGCAGGGGCTTTATATAGGCGAAGAGGCGGCGCAGGAGGGTCAAAGGGGCAACCACACCATAGGGTGGCGCGGGCCCAGCCCTGGCCGCGCCACCCTATCATCTGGGCCCACACGGCTCTCGGGTGTTCGGATGCTTCCGGGCAAAATAGGAACCTGGGCGTTGATTTCGTCCAATTCCGAGAATATTTCGTTACTAGGATTTCTGAAACCAAAAACAGCAGAAAACGACCGCACTTCGGCATCTTGTTAATAGGTTAGTTCCGAAAAATGCGTAGATACGACATATAATGTGCATAAAACATGTAGGTATCATCAATAAAGTAGCATGGAACATAAGAAATTATCGATACGTTGGACGTATCAGCCAGCAGCCGGGGGCTAGGGCGGCGCGGCCCAAGCCTGGCCGCGCCCCCTGGGCCCTCGTGTGGCCCCCGCGTTGACCTTCCGCCTACTTAAAGCCTCCGTCGCGAAACCCCCAGAGAGAGCCACGATACGGAAAACCTTCCAGAGACGCCGCCGCCGCGTCCCATCTCGGGGGATTCGGGAGATCGCCTCCGGCACCCTGCCGGAGAGGGGATTCATCTCCCGGAGGACTCTACACCGCCATGGTCGCCTCCGGAGTGATGAGTGAGTAGTTCACCCCTGGACCATGGGTCCATAGCAGTAGCTAGATGGTCGTCTTCTCCTTGTTGTGCTTCATTGTTGGATCTTGTGAGCTGCCTAACATGATCAAGATCATCTATCTGTAATTCTATATGTTGTGTTTGTCGGGATCCGATGGATAGAGAGTACTATGATTATGGTGATTATCAATCTATTGTTTATGTGTTGTTTATGATCTTGCATGCTCTCCGTTACTAGTAGAGGCTCTGGCCAAGTTTTTACTCTTAACTCCAAGAGGGAGTATTTATGCTCGATAGTGGGTTCATGCCTCCATTGAATGTGGGACAGTGACAGAAAGTTCTAAGGTTGTGGATGTGCTGTTGCCACTAGGGATAAAACATTGATGCTATGTCTAAGGATGTAGTTGTTGATTACATTACGCACCATACTTAATGCAATTGTCTGTTGCTTTGCAACTTAATACTGGAGGGGGTTCGGATGATAACTTGAAGGTGGACTTTTTAGGCATAGATGCAGTTGGATGGCGGTCTATGTACTTTGTCGTAATGCCCAATTAAATCTCACTATATTTATCATATCATGTATATGCATTGTTATGCCTTTCTCTATTTGTCAATTGCCCGACTGTAATTTGTTCACCCAACATGCTTTATCTTATGGGAGAGACACCTCTAGTGAACTGTGGACCCGGTCCTATTCTTTACATAGCATACAATCTACTGCAATTGTGTTTACTGTTTTCTTTGCAAACATCTTCCACTCGATACGTTTAATCCTTTGTTACAGCAAGCCGGTGAGATTGACAACCTCACTGTTGCGTTGGGGCAAAGTACTTTGGTTTTGTTGTGCAGATTCCACGTTGGCGCAGGAATCCCTGGTGTTGCGCCGCATCACATTTCGCGACCATCAACCTTCAACGTGCTTCTTGGCTCCTACTGGTTCGATTAAACCTTGGTTTCATACTGAGGGAAACTTGCTTCTATACGCATCATACCTTCCACTTGGGGTTCCCAACGGACGTGTGCATCTACGCGTATCAAGCTAAATTTCTGGCGCCGTTGCCGGGAGATCAAGACACGCTGCAAGGGAGTCTCCACTTCTCAATCTCTTTACTTTGTTTTTGTCTTGCTTTATTTTATTTACTACTTTGTTTGCTGCACTAAATCAAAATACAAAAAAATTAGTTGCTAGTTTTACTTTATTTATTGTCTTGCTCTCTATATCAAAAACACAAAAAAATTAGTTACTTGCATTTACTTTATCTAGTTTGCTTTATCTACTGTTGCTAAAATGAATACTCCTGAAAATACTAAGTTGTGTGACTTCACAAATGCAAATAATAATGATTTCCTATGCACACCTATTGCTCCACCTGCTACTACAGCAGAATTCTTTGAAATTAAACCTGCTTTACTAAATCTTGTTATGAGAGATCAATTTTCTGGTGTTAGTTCTGATGATGCTGCTGCCCATCTCAATAATTTTGTTGAACTTTGTGAAATGCAAAAGTATAAGGATGTAGATGGTGATATTATTAAATTGAAAGTGTTTCCTTTCTCATTAAGAGGAAGAGCTAAAGATTGGTTGCTATCTTTGCCTAAGAATAGTATTGATTCATGGACTAAATGCAAGGATGCTTTTATTGGTAGATATTATCCTCCCGCTAAAATTATATCTTTGAGAAGTAGCATAATGAATTTTAAGCAATTAGATACTGAACATGTTGCTCAAGCATGGGAGAGAATGAAAACTTTGGTAAAGAATTGCCCAACCCATGGACTGACTACTTGGATGATCATCCAAACCTTCTATGCAGGACTAAATTTTTCTTCGCGGAATTTATTGGATTCAGCTGTTGGAGGTACCTTTATGTCCATCACATTGGGGCGGCTACAAAACTTCTTGATGATATGATGATAAATTACTCTGAATGGCACACGGAAAGAGCTCCACAAGGTAAGAAGGTAAATTCTGTTGAAGAAACCTCTTCCTTGAGTGATAAGATTGATGTGATTATGTCTATGCTTGTGAATGGTAGATCTAATGTTGATCCAAATAATGTTCCTTTAGCTTCATTGGTTACTCAAGAAGAAAATGTTGATGTGAATTTCATTAAAAATAATAATTTCAACAACAATGCTTATAGGAACAACTCTGGTAATAACTATAGGCCATATCCTTCCGCTAATGGTAATGGTTATGGTAATTCTTATGGGAATTCTTACAATAATAATAGGAGTGTACCCCCTGGTCTTGAAGCCATGCTTAAAGAATTTATTAGTACACAAACCGCTTTTAACAAATCTGTTGAGGAAAAGCTTGATAAAATTGATACTATTGCTTCTAGAGTTGATAGACTTGCCTCTGATGTTAATCTTTTAAAATTGAAAGTTATGCCTAATAATGATATTGATAATAAGATTACTACTACAGCAAATGCCATCCAAGTTAGAATTAATGAGAATATAAGATTAATGGCTGAACTGCGTGCTAGGTGGGATAAAGAAGAAAATGAAAACTAGCTAAAGAGAATAATGTAGCTAAAGTTTGGACTATTACCACCACTAGTAATGCTAATTCTTCACATGTTGCTGCACCTCCTTCTATCAATGGTAAAATAATTGGTGTTGGCAATGTTTCTACTCCTAGTGCAAAGCGTACAAAACTGCCTGAAATTGCTAAAACTGAAACTGCTTGTGATAAAACTGCTGAAATTTTTTCCAACCTTGGGAACAATGATCCCATTGCTGTAGCTCATAATGATTTAGATTTTGATGATTGCCACATCTCTGAAGTTATAAAGTTCTTACAAAAACTTGCTAAAAGTCCTAATGCTAGTGCTATAAATTTAGCCTTTACCAAACATATTACAAATGCTCTCATAAAAGCTAGAGAAGAGAAACTAAAACTTGAAACTTCTATTCCTAGAAAGTTAGAAGATGGTTGGGAGCCCATCATTAAAATGAAATTCAATGACTTTGAATGTAATGCCTTATGTGATCTTGGTGCAAGTATTTCTGTTATGCCTAAAAAGATTTATGATATGCTTGACTTGCCACCATTGAAGAATTGTTATTTGGATGTTAATCTTGCCGATAATGTTAAAAAGAAACCTTTGGGGAGGATTGATAATGTGCATATTACGGTTAACAATAACCTTGTCCCCGTTGATTTTGTTGTCTTGGATATCGAATGCAATGCATCTTGTCCTATTGTGTTGGGAAGACCTTTTCTTCGAACCGTTGGTGCTGTTATTGATATGAGGGAAGGTAATATTAAATATCAATTTCCTCTCAAGAAAGGTATGGAACACTTCCCTAGAAAGAGAATGAATTTGCCTTTTGATTCTATTATTAGAACAAGTTATGATGTTGATGCTTCTACTCTCGATGTTACTTGATTTGCACTTTCTGCGCCTAGCTGAAAGGCGTTAAAGAAAGCGCTTATGGGAGACAACCCATGTTTTTACTACAGCAATTTTTGTTTTATTGAGTCTTGGAAGTTGTTTACTACTGTAGCAACCTCTCCTTATCATGTTTTTGTGCCAAGTAAAGTTTCTATGTCAAAGTTGATGTTATATTTAGGATCGCTGCGCAGAAACAGCATTGCTGTTGTCACGAATCTGGGCACAGCCTCTGTAGAAAATTCGAAAAAATCTGCCAATTTACGAGCGTGATCCTCAGATATGTACGCAACTTTCATTAGTTTTGAGTTTTTCCATTTGAGCAAGTCTGGTGCCAGCTTTAAATTCGTCTTTACGGACTGTTCTGTTTTTGACAGATTCTGCCTTTTATTTCGCATTGCCTCTTTTGCTTTGTTGAATGGGTTTCTTTGTTCCATTACCTTCCAGTAGCTTTGAGCAATGTCCAGAAGTGAAAATAATGATTGTGTCACCTCTGAATGAATGAATTATTAATGATGCACTAACCCTCTAATGAGTTTGCTTGAAGTTTGGTGTGAAGGAAGTTTTCAAGGGTCAAGAGAGGAGTATGATATACTATGATCAAGAGGAGTGAAAGCTCTAAGCTTGGGGATGCCCCCGTGGTTCACCCCTGCATATTTTAAGAAGACTCAAGCGTCTAAGCTTGGGGATGCCCAAGGCATCCCCTTCTTCATCGACAACATCATCAGGTTCCTCCCCTGAAACTATATTTTTATTCAATCACATCTTGTGTTCTTTACTTGGAGCGTCGGTTTGTTTTCGTTTTTGTTTTTGTTTGAATAAAATGGATCCTAGCATTCACTTTGTGGGAGAGAGACACGCTGTTGCATATGGACACATGTGTCCTTAGGCTTTACTCATAATGTTCTAGGCGAAGTTTCTTCTTCGTTAAATTGTTATATGGTTGGAATTGGAAAATGCTACATGTAGTAATTCTAAAATGTCTTGGATAATGTGATACTTGGCAATTGTTGTGCTCATGTTTAAGCTCTTGGATTATATGCTTTGCACCCATTAATGAAGAAATACATAGAGCTTGCTAAAATTGATTTGCATATTTGGTCTCTCTAAGGTCTAGATAATATCTAGTATTGAGTTTTGAACAACAAGGAAGACGGTGTAGAGTCTTATAATGTTTACAATATGTCTTTTATGTGAGTTTTGCTGCACCTGTTCATCCTTGAGTTTGCTTCAAATAACCTTGCTAGCCTAAACCTTGTATCGAGAGGGAATACTTCTCATGCATCCAAAATCCTTGAGCCAACTACTATGCCATTTGTGTCCACCATACCTACCTACTACATGGTATTTCTCCGCCATTCCAAAGTAAATTGCTTGAGTGCTACCTTTAAAATTCCATCATTCACCTTTGCAATATATAGCTCATGGGACAAAATAGCCTTAAAAACTATCGTAGTATTGAATATGTACTTATGCACTTTATATTTTATTAAGTTGCTTGTTGTGCGATAACCATGCTTCTGGGGAACGCCATCAACTATTGTTGAATATCATGTGAGTTGCTATGCATGTCCGTCTTGTCCGAAGGATCTATCATTTTAGTGGTTGGAGCATGCAAAATTGTTAGAGAAGAACATTGGGCCGCTAACTAAAGCCATGAATCATGGTGGAAGTTTCAGTTTTGGACATATATCCTCAATCTCATATGAGAATAATAATCATTGCTACATGCTTATGCATTTAAGAGGAGTCCATTATCTGTTGTCCATGTTGTCCCGGTATGGATGTTTAAGTTGAGAATAATCAAAAGCGAGAAATCCGAAATGCGAGCATTCTCCTTAGACCTTTGTACAGGCGGCATGGAGGTACCCCTTTGTGACACTTGGTTGAAACATGGCATGCAAAGATCCAGTAGTCCAAGCTAAGTAGGACGAGGTGCGGACACTATTAGTACACTATGCATGAGGCTTGCAACTTGTAAGATATAATTTACATAACTCATATGCTTTATTACTACCGTTGACAAAATTGTTTCATGTTTTCAAAATAAAAGCTCTAGCACAAATACAGCAATTGATGCTTTCCTCTTTGAAGGACCTTTCTTTTACTTTTATTGTTGAGTCAGTTTACCTATCTCCTTCCACCTTAAGAAGCAAACACTTGTGTGAACTGTGCATTGATTCCTACATACTTGCATATTGCACTTGTTATACTACTTTATGTTGACAATATCCATGAGATATACATGTTATAAGTTGAAAGCAACCGCTGAAACTTAATCTTCCTATGTGTTGCTTCAATACCTTTACTTTGATTTATTGCTTTATGAGTTAACTCTTATGCAAGACTTATTGATGCTTGTCTTGAAGTACTATTCATGAAAAGTCTTTGCTTTATGATTCAGTTGTTTACTCATGTCATTACCTTTGCTTTGATCGCTGCATTCATTACATATGTTTACAAATAGTATGATCAAGATTATGATGGCATGTCACTTCAGAAATTATCTTTGTTATCGTTTCCTGCTCGGGACGAGCAGAACTAAGCTTGGGGATGTTGATACGTCTCCAACGTATCGATAATTTCTTATGTTCCATGCTACTTTATTGATGATACCTACATGTTTTATGCACATTATATGTCATATTTATGCATTTTACGGAACTAACCTATTAACAAGATGCGAAGAGCCGATTGCTGTTTTTGCTGTTTTTGGTTTCAGAAATCCTAGTAAGGAAATATTCTCGGAATTGGACGAAACTTTCGCCCGGGTCCTATTTTTTCGGAAGCCGAAGAGAGACGAGAGTGGGGCCACGAGGCAGCCGGGGGCTAGGGCGGCGCGGCCCAAGCCCTGGCCGCGCCGACTGCCCTGGGCCCTCGTGTGGCCCCGCGTTGACCTTCCGCCCTTAAAGCCTCCGTCGCGAAACCCCGTCCGAGAGCCACGATACGGAAAACCTTCCGAGACGCCGCCGCCGCCGCGAATCCCATCTCGGGGGATTCGGGAGATCGCCTCCGGCACCCTGCAGAGATTCATCTCCCGGAGGACTCTACACCGCCATGGTCGCCTCCGGAGTGATGAGTGAGTAGTTCACCCTGGACCATGGGTCCATAGCAGTAGCTAGATGGTCGTCTTCTCCTTGTTGTGCTTCATTGTTGGATCTTGTGAGCTGCCTAACATGATCAAGATCATCTATCTGTAATTCTATATGTTGTGTTTGTCGGGATCCGATGGATAGAGAGTACTATGATTATGGTGATTATCAATCTATTGTTTATGTGTTGTTTATGATCTTGCATGCTCTCCGTTACTAGTAGAGCTCTGGCCAAGTTTTTACTCTTAACTCCAAGAGGGAGTATTTATGCTCGATAGTGGGTTCATGCCTCCATTGAATGTGGGAAGTGACAGAAAGTTCTAAGGTTGTGGATGTCTGTTGCCACTAGGGATAAAACATTGATGCTATGTCTAAGGATGTAGTTGTTGATTACATTACGCACCATACTTAATGCAATTGTCTGTTGCTTTGCAACTTAATACTGGAGGGGTTCGGATGATAACCTGAAGGTGGACTTTTTAGGCATAGATGCAGTTGGATGGCGGTCTATGTACTTTGTCGTAATGCCCAATTAAATCTCACTATATTTATCATATCATGTATATGCATTGTTATGCCTTTCTCTATTTGTCAATTGCCTGACTGTAATTTGTTCACCCAACATGCTTTATCTTATGGGAGAGACACCTCTAGTGAACTGTGGACCCCGGTCCTATTCTTTACATAGCATACAATCTACTGCAATTGTGTTTACTGTTTTCTTTGCAAACATCTTCCACTCGATACGTTTAATCCTTTGTTACAGCAAGCCGGTGAGATTGACAACCTCATTTTTCGTTGGGGCAAAGTACTTTGGTTTTGTTGTGCAGATTCCACGTTGGCGCAGGAATCCCTGGTGTTGCGCCGCATCACATTTCGCGACCATCAACCTTCAACGTGCTTCTTGGCTCCTACTGGTTCGATTAAACCTTGGTTTCATATTGAGGGAAACTTGCTTCTATACGCATCATACCTTCCACTTGGGGTTCCCAACGGACGTGTGCATCTACGCGTATCAATACCCTAGTCTCTGCTACTGACGGGCGGGACGGTCGACTAGGTCAGTTGCCACGATGGCAACAACCAGTCAACCAACGCTTGGGACCCCACGGCCACGTCGGCTTCGCCTCTGGCTTGACGCCGGCGACTAGGAGATGACGCCATCGCTGATTTATTGCTCCCGGGGACGCGAGGCTAGGCTTAAACGAACAAGGACAACGAGGTGATCCTATTGGTGGTGGTGCTTTTTTGAGGGGATCATCGGAACATCGCCGACGACCATGTGCTGCGGCGGTTCACTCCGGCCAACTATCAATTGCGAGCTGGTTCTAGGAAGCAAAAGTAGGCTCTAAAGATGCGCAAGCTTACCCTGAGAACGATGGTGTGGTCGCCGGAGTTGATTGTCGATGGAGACGAGCTTGATTTCGCCATTACCAGTGAGGCACTGAGGAAGGGAACGTCAAAATGGGGCTGATCCTGAGCTTTCATGGATGCGTGCTTCCTCCCAGATGACCTACGCGTTGAGGCGCTTCTCCTCGACCACGCGTCGGAGGTTGGGGTGGCTCCTATCGCCGTGTTCTTGCTCGACGCTGGTGACAGGTTCTTGATGATGACGAGAGATAGAGAGTTACTGAGGGAAAATGGAGAGGTGGCGAGGTTCTAGGGTTTCCTAGAGAATCTCTGGGTATATTTATAGAGCACAACGAGGTCTAATTCGTCGGCTTGCCGGCGGCAGTGGCCGAGATTGGATGGCGATGACGAGGTGCTGTTGGGCACAAATCTTGATGTTTATGGATGAGACGGACGTAGGAAGATTTAGGGCGAAGCTTTGGGATGACCGACGACTTCCGGGGCGTCCTTATCATCGAAGAGGGACGTGGCCGGCGTTCTATATCGTGTTGTCGACCACGGAGAAGAAGACGACCCTGCTTTTCTTCTATTTAGTCGAAGGGGTACGGTGGGCTGGACTGGCTGGCATCGTGGGTTGCTCCTGGGCTGTTGCGGCCTGACAGGTAAGGTAAGCCCCTCTCTCTTTTCTATTTCTGTTTTATTTTGTGTTTTAAATTTCTGTTTTGATTTGTTGTTTGAATTCAAACTTTGAATTCACTTTTGTTTTGTGGATTTTTGTACTGAACGAATTCTACTAAATATCTCAAATAATAAATACTTGAGTTGTTTTATTTAATATAATTTGTTTGATTTTTATATATCCATAAATATTATGGAGAAAGAGAAGAAATATCCCACACAAGTAGGATTCAATATGTTAAATTTGGGAGTGCTCAAATTACTTTTCAGTAAACACTCCATTAACCAAGGGTTGGAATTAGTTGCTTTTAATACTTCATTTCAATTAATCCTTTCTAATTTAATACTACATCGGTTTCTCAATTGGAGATGATGTGGGGTTCATGATTTCATGTGCCAAACTATTTCTAAGGGCATGGAAATTTATTTAGGTTTATTTTAAATCCTTGCTATTGACTGATCAACTAATTATTTACTAGTACATGAGTTTGGGGTATGGTCTTAGGTTTACTTGTGATGCACAAGTTAGGGTTTAAGCATAGGTTCCATGTGGGTAAGATATAGGGTTTCCCTTATACTTATCAATTGAGGCAATAAGGGAATAAGAATGTGGTATAAGGTTTTGCACAATTGGAAATGAGGTGGGTAGGGTTCTACTTATGATTCCAAGTGATACATGGATTGAAACTCATATGTGGTCTAGGGTTTTAGTTGTGATCACCCAAGTGACTCACAAACTAGGGTTGATGTATAGGCATAAGCTATGGTATACTTAATTAGCTAAAGTTACTCTTTCTCACCATTGATATGATTCTTGGATCAAGTCAATACTAGGGTTGTCTCGAGTGCTTGGATAAGCAAGGTTTCAAATACAATGCCATTACTCTTCCACTCAAGATATGAGGAATGATCTAGGTTTGGCTACTAGTGATTTACCTATCATTTCATGTGATGGATGCTATCTACTTAATAGGTTTAACTTATCATCTAAACCTACAAGGCATGATCATGCATTAGACATGATCAACTTATTCCTCACTAATACCTTTTTTATTACTCCTCTCATCACACTCATCTAGATTCTTAGGGTTTATGATCATTACAAAGGTTTGATGATCACGGCATGGTTCTCATAATGAATTATAAGTAATATAGGTTCTCACCTTACATCAAGTGTTGGCTTGATCAAATAGGGTTTAGTACTTCTCTTGTATTCTTGTATGGACATGGCTATGGTTAATATTATAACTTCTCTCACTTCTCAAGACATTGACACATCCTAGGGATCTACTAAAAATATGATGATATGATCTTGTAAATATATTGTTTGCCTAGGAATTCTACCTTGCAATCTTATGTAGCTTGTTCTTGTAAGGGCACATTGCCCCTATGTGTGGTTTTGGTAATTAATGACAAACCCTATGAACTAATGTTTTCATTGAGTTAATATGAAGGAATATTCCATATGTACTACTTGTAGTCCATGTGTTGGATTCAAGTATGGATTCCATGAAGATAAAGATATACCTTGAGTATTGGCATCAAGATCATCGATTTGAAGACATATATGTGATATGATCAAGAAAAAAGAAATGAAGATGGAGTTCTTATGTGAAACTCAATATTAGCCATGATCTAGCTTAGGTGTTAAGCAATGAATGATCAAGATCTTGAGTGCTTGATTCCAAGTGAAGAATTCAAGATATGGCTCTACGTCGGTGTCTGATACGTCGCAAACGTATCTATAATTTCTTATGTTCCATGCTACTTTTATTACAATACTTGAATGTTTTACACATACTTTACAGCATTATTTTACATTTTCCGGCACTAACCTATTAACAAGATGCCGAAGTGCCAGTTGCTGTTTCTGCTGTTTTTGGTTTCAGAAATCCTAGTAAGGAAATATTCTCGGAATTGGACGAAATCAACGCCCAGGGTCCTATTTTTGCACGAAGCTTCCAGAAGTCCGAAGAGGAGACGAAGTGGGGCCATGATGTCTACGGGTGCTTCTATTCTTGTAGACAATGTTGGGCCTCCAAGAGCAGAGGTTTCTAGAACAGCAGCAAGTTTTCCCTTAAGTGGATCACCCAAGGTTTATCGAACTCAGGGAGGAAGAGGTCGAAGATATCCCTCTCAAGCAACCCTGCAACCACAAAGCAAGAAGTCTCTTGTGTCCCCAACACAGCTAATAGGTGCACTAGTTCGGCGAAGAGATAGTGAAATACAAGTGGTATGAATGAATATGAGCAGTAGTACGGCGCCAGAATAGCTTGCTGGCGTGCAGTTGATGGTAGTAATATTGCGGGAAGTAAACATGCAGTAGAACAGTAAACAAGCAGCGATAACAGTATTTAGGAACAAGGCCTAGGGATTATACTTTCACTAGTGGACACTCTCAACATTGATCACATAATAAATAAGTTCTCTTTCCTTTGTGCTACATATACTCTTGTTTGATAATGAACACCACTAATTGTGTAGGATTACACGAACCCTCAATGCCGGAGTTAACAAGCTCCACAACATTCGATATTCATGTTTAAGTAACCTTAGAGCATAATAGATCTTTGCAAAATAAACCAAGTACTAACATAGCATGCACACTGTCACCATCACACTACGAAGGAGGCATAGATCACATCAATACTATCATAGCGATAATCAACTCCATAACCTACAAGAGATTATGATCATAATCTACGACAAGAACTACACGATGCACACACTGTCACCATTACACCATGCAGGAGGAATAGACTACTTTAATAACATCACATGAGTAGCACATAGATAAATAGTGATACAAAACACATTGCAATCATAAAGGGATATAAATAAGCACTTCACTATGCCATTCATAACAGTGAATAAGTATTCTGTGAAATATAGCCTAAGAGACCCACACGGTGCACACACTGTCACCTTTACACACGTGGGACAAGGAGTCTCCGGAGATCACATAAGTAAAACCCACTTGACTAGCATAATGACATCTAGATTACAAGCATCATCATATGAATCTCAATCATGTAAGGCAGCTCATGAGATTATTGTATTGAAGTACATAGGAGAGAGATGAACCACATAGCTACCGGTACAGCCCCGAGCCTTGATGGAGAACTACTCCCTCCTCATGGGAGCAGCAGCGTTGATGAAGATGGCGGTGGAGATGGCAGCGGTGTCGATGGAGAAGCCTTCGGGGGCACTTCCCCGTCCGGCGGCGTGCGAACAGAGACTCTGTCCCCAGATCTTGGCTTCGCGATGGCGGCGGCTCTGGAAGGTTTCGCGTACCGTGGCTTATTCCTATCGGGGTTTTAGGTCAGGGACCTTATATAGGCGAAAGGGCGGAGTCGGAAGGGCTACGGGGGGGGCCACACACCAGGCCGGCGCCCCTCTGGCCGCGCCGCCATGGTGTGGGGCCCCTGGCCCCCTCCTGCTCCTCTCGGGTGTTGGAAGCTTCGTGTAAAAATAGGTGCGGGCGTTGATTTCGTCCGATTAGAATATTTCCTTACTAGGATTTACGAAACCAAAAACAGAGAAAACAGAACTGGCACTGGCATCTCGTCAATAGGTTAGTTCCGAAAACGCATAAATATGACATAAAGTATGCATAAAACATGTAGATATCATCAATAAAGTAGCATGGAACATAAGAAATTATGGATACGTTTGGGACGTATCAAGCATCCCCAAGCTTAGTTCCTACTCGCCCTCGAGTAGGTAAACGATAACAATGATAATTTCTTAAGTGACATGCCATCATAACCTTGATCATACTATTGTAAGCATATGTAATGAATGCAGCGATCAAAACAATGGTAATGACATGAGTAAACAAATGAATCATAAAGCAAAGACTTTTCATGAATAGTACCTTCAAGACAAGCATCAAAAGTCTTGCATAAGAGTTAACTCATAAAGCAATAAATTCAAAGTAAAGGCATCGAAGCAACACAAAGGAAGATATAAGTTTCAGCAGTTGCTTTCAACTTTCAACATGCATATCTCATGGATAATGGTCAACATAGAGTAATATGATGAATGCAAATAAGCAAGTATGTAAGAATCAATGCACGGTTGACACAAGTGTTTGCTTCTAAGGTGGAAGGAAATGGGTAAACTGACTCAACAATAAAGTAAAAGATAGGCCCTTCGCAGAGGGAAGCAGGGATTAAATCATGTGCTAGAGCTTTTCAAGTTTTGAAATCATATATAGAGCATAAAAGTAAAGTTTTGAGAGGTGTTTGTTGTTGTCAACGAATGGTAATGGGTACTCTAACTATCTCGCCAACCAGACTTTCAAGAGCGGCTCCCATGAAGGACGTTATTTCTACCAACAAGGTAGATCATCCCTCTTCTCTTTTGTTTACACATGTACTTTAGTTTTATTTATTAGATGACACTCCCCAACCTTTGCTTACACAAGCCATGGCTAACCGAATCCTCGGGTGCCTTCCAACATTCACATACCATGGAGGAGTGTCTATTTGCAAATTTAAGTTGCTTACTGATAGATCAGAGCAAAACATGTGAAGAGAATTATTAATGCAAGTTAATTAATTGAGGCTGGGAACCTCATTGCCAGCTCTTTTTGCAAAATTATTGGATAAGCGGATGAAGCCACTAGTCCATTGTGAAAGTCTGTCAGAAGTAAATGACAAGATCGAAAGATAAAACACCACATACTTCCTCATGAGCTATAAAACATTGACACAAATAAGAGATAATAGCTTTTGAATTGTTTAAAGGTAGCACATGAAGTATTTACTTGGAATGGCGGAAATACCACATAGTAGGTAGATATGGTGGACACAAATGGCATGGGTTTTGGCTCAAGGTTTTGGATGCACGAGAAGCATTTCCTCTCAGTACAAGGTTTGGGCTAGCAAGGTTGTTTGAAGCAAACACAAGTATAAACCGGTACAGCAAAACTTACATAAGAACATATTGCAAGCATTATAAGACTCTACACTGTCTTCCTTGTTGCTCAAACACTCTTACCAGAAAATATCTAGACCTTAGAGAGACCAATCATGCAAACCAAATTTCAACAAGATCTACGGTAGTTCTCCACTACTAGATTTAAACTACACGATGCAAGAGCTTAAACATGATATATGAGAGCTCAAAACAATTGCCAAGTATCAAATTTTTCAAGACCATATGAAGCATTTTCTTATTCCAACCAAATAGCAACAAGTGAAGCGATCAACTTTCGCCCTTGAACATTAAAAGCTAAGAACACATGTGTTCATACGAACCAGCGGAGCGTGTCTCTCTCCCACACAAGGATGAACTTATTCAGAGAATAAAGATAACAAAACGAAAATAAAAGCACACAGACGCTCCAAGTAAAGTACATAAGATGTGACCGAATAAAAATATAGTTTCAATAGAAGAAACCTGATAAGTTGATGAAGAAGGGGATGCCTTGGGCATCCCCAAGCTTAGACGCTTGAGTCTTCTTGAAATATGTAGGGATGAACCACGGGGCATCCCCAAGCTTAGACCTTTCACTCTTCTCGATCACATTATATCACCCTCTTCTATTGACCCTTGAAAACTTCTGCCACACCAAACTTCAAGCAAACTCATTAGAGGGTTAGTGCATAGTCAAAATTCACATGTTCAGAGGTGAAACAATCATTCTTAACACTTCTGGAAATTGCACAAAACTTCTGAAAGTTAATGGGACAAAGAAACCCATTCAACATAGCAAAAGCGGCAATGCGAAATAAAAGACAGAATCTGTCAAAAACAGAACAGTCCGTAAATACGAACCTGAAAGGGGCACTTAACTTGCTCAAATGGAAAAACTCAAAACTGATGAAAGTTGCGTACATATCTGAGGATCACACACGTAAATTTGCAGATTTTTTTGATTTTTTTACAGAGACTTCTGCTCAAATTCGTGACAAACAGCAAATCTGTTTGCGCAGCAATCCAAATCTAGCATCAACTTTACCATAGAGACTTTACTTGGCACAAAAACATGATAAGGAGAGGTTGCTACAGTAGTAAACAACTTCCAAGACTCAACAAAACAAAAATTGCTGTAGTAAAATAAACACATGGGTTATCTCCCAAGAAGTTCTTTCTTTATAGCCATTAAGATGGGTTCAGCAGTTTTAATGATGCACTCGGAAGAAATAGTATTTGAAGCAAAAGAGAGCATCAAGAGGCAAATTCAAAACAAATTTAAGCCTAACATGCTTCCTATGCATAGGAATATTGTAAATAAACAAGTTCATCAAGAGTATAGTGGCAAGCATAGGAAGACAAAACAAGTGTAGCTTCAAAAATTTCAGCACATAGAGAGGCATTTTAGTAACATGAAAATTTCTATAACCATATTTTCCTCTCTCATAATAACTTTCAGTAGCATCATGAGCAAACTCAACAATATAACTATCACTTAAAGCATTCTTATCATGAGTCTCATGCATAAAATAATTACTACTCCCAACATAAGCATGGTCATTCTTATTAATTGTAGTGGGAGCAAATTCAACAAAGTAGCTATCAAATATAGGAGGTATATTGTAATCATAATCAAATTTATCCTCCATAACAGGTGGTAACAAAAGACTACTATCATTATAATCATCATAAATGGGAGGCAAAGTATCATCAAAGTAAATTTTCTCCTCAATGCTTGGGGGACTAAAAATAGCATGCTCATCAAAACCAGCTTCCCCAAGCTTAGAATTTTCCATAGCATTAGCAACAATGGTGTTCAAAGCATTCATAGTAATAACATTCCCATTAGCATGCATATAAAGTTCCATGGGTTTCTTAATTCTTTCTTCAAACACATCATGTCCTAATTCAAGATAAAGTTCATAAAGATCTCTCATATTTTTGTTGTTTTCCATTATGCCTAACTAGTGTAAACAAGAAACAAAAAGATGCAATTGCAGATCTAAAGGAAATAGCTTCGAGTACTTACAACGGCGGAAAATAGCTTAGTAGCCGAGATCCGAAGTGTGAGTACCTTTTACCTTTCCTCCCCGGCAACGGCGCAGAAAATAGCTTGATGTCTACGGTGCTTCTATTCTTGTAGACAGTGTTGGGCCTCCAAGAGCAGAGGTTTGTAGAACAGCAGCAAGTTTTCCCTTAAGTGGATCACCCAAGGTTTATCGAACTCGGGGAGGAAGAGATCAAAGATATCCCTCTCAAGCAAACCACAAAGCAAGAAGTCTCTTGTGTCCCCAACACAGCTAATAGGTGCACTAGTTCGGCGAAGAGATAGTGAAATACAAGTGGTATGAATGAATATGAGCAGTAGTACGACGCCAGAAAATAGCTTGCTGGCGTGCAGTTGATGGTAGTAATATTGCAGAAAGTAAACATGCAGTAGAACAGTAAACAAGCAATAACAGTATTTAGGAACAAGGCCTAGGGATTATACTTTCACTAGTGGACACTCTCAACATTGATCACATAATAAATAAGTTCTCTTTCCTTTGTGCTACATATACTCTTGTTTGATAATGAACACCACTAATTGTGTAGGATTACACGAACCCTCAATGCCGGAGTTAACAAGCTCCACAACATTCGATATTCATGTTTAAGTAACCTTAGAGCATAATAGATCTTTGCAAAATAAACCAAGTACTAACATAGCATGCACACTGTCACCATCACACTACGAAGGAGGCATAGATCACATCAATACTATCATAGCGATAATCAACTCCATAACCTACAAGAGATTATGATCATAATCTACGACAAGAACTACACGATGCACACACTGTCACCATTACACCATGCAGGAGGAATAGACTACTTTAATAACATCACATGAGTAGCACATAGATAAATAGTGATACAAAACACATTGCAATCATAAAGGGATATAAATAAGCACTTCACTATGCCATTCATAACAGTGAATAAGTATTCTGTGAAATATAGCCTAAGAGACCCACACGGTGCACACACTGTTACCTTTACACACGTGGGACAAGGAGTCTCCGGAGATCACATAAGTAAAACCCACTTGACTAGCATAATGACATCTAGATTACAAGCATCATCATATGAATCTCAATCATGTAAGGCAGCTCATGAGATTATTGTATTGAAGTACATAGGAGAGAGATGAACCACATAGCTACGGTACAGCCCCGAGCCTCGATGGAGAACTCCCTCCTCATGGGAGCAGCAGCGTTGATGAAGATGGCGGTGGAGATGGCAGCGGTGTCGATGGAGAAGCCTTCGGGGGCACTTCCCCGTCCGGCGGCGTGCCGGAAGAGACTCCTGTCCCCAGATCTTGGCTTCGCGATGGCGGCGGCTGGAAGGTTTCGCGTACGTGGCTTATTCCTATCGGGTTTTAGGTCGGGGACCTTATATAGGCGAAAGGGCGGAGTCGGAAGGGCTACGGGGGGCCACACACCAGGCGGCGCCCCCTGGGCCGCGCCGCCATGGTGTGTGGGGCCCTGTGGCCCCCCGCTCCTCTCGGTGTTCTGGAAGCTTCGTGTAAAAATAGGGTACTGGGCGTTGATTTCGTCCGATTCGAGAATATTTCCTTACTAGGATTTCTGAAACCAAAAACAGGAACCGCACTTCGGCATCTCGTCAATAGGTTAGTTCCGGAAAACGCATAAATATGACATAAAGTATGCATAAAACATGTAGATATCATCAATAAAGTAGCATGGAACATAAGAAATTATGGATACGTTTGGGACGTATCAGCCCACGAGTTGGTGACACACCAGGGCGGCGCGGCCCAAGCCCTGGCCGCGCCGGCCTGTGGTGTGGGCCCCTCGTGACGCCCTTTGACCTACCCTTCCGCCTACTTAAAGCCTCCGTCGCGAAACCCCGTACCGAGAGCCACGATACGGAAAACATTCGAGAGCCGCCGCCGCCAATCCCATCTCGGGGGATTCGGGAGATCGCCTCCGGCACCCTGCCGAAGAGGGGAATCATCACCGGAGGGGCTCTACATCATCATGCCCGCCTCCGGATTGATGCGTGAGTAGTTCATCCTTGGACTATGGGTCCATAGCAGTAGCTAGATGGTTGTCTTCTCCGCTTGTGCTTTCATTGTTATAGATCTTGTGAGCTGCCTAACATGATCAAGATCATCTATTTGTAATGCTACATGTTGTGTTTGGTGAGATCCGATGAATAGAGAATATTATGTTAAGTTGATTATCAATCTATCATATATGTGTTGTTTATGTTCTTGCATGCTCTCCGTTGCTAGTAGAGGCTCTGGCCAAGTTGATACTTGTAACTCCAAGAGGGAGTAATTATGCTCGATAGTGGGTTCATGCCTCCATTAAATCTGGGATCGTGACAGTAGGTTCTAAGGTTGTGGATGTGTTGTTGCTACTAGGGATAAAACATTGATGCTTTGTATAAGGATATTTGTGTTGATTACATTACGCACCATACTTAATGCAATTATCTGTTGTTTACAACTTAATACGGAAGGGGTTCGGATGATAACCGAAGGTGGATTATTTAGGCATAGATGCATCCTGGATAGCGGTCTATGTACTTTGTCGTAATGCCCTGATTAAATCACATAGTAAGCATCGTTGATATGTATTGAATCTTTATTTGTCAATTGCTCACCTGTAATTTGTTCACCCAGCATATTAGTTATCTTATTGGAGAGACACCACTAGTGAATTGTGGACCCCGGTCCATTCTTTTACATCTGAATACATTCTACTGCTTTTACTGTTCTTTGCAAACAACCACCATCTTCCACTCGATACGCTTAATCCTTTGTTTTCAGCAAGCCGGTGAGATTGACAACCTCACTGTTACGTTGGGGCAAAGTACTTTGATTGTGTTGTGCAGGTTCCACGTTGGCGCCGGTTTCACTGTTGCGCCGCACTACATTCCTCCACCAACAACCTTCACGTGCTTCTTGGCTCCTACTGGTTCGATAACCTTGGTTTCTTTCTGAGGGAAAACTTGCCGCTGTGCGCATCACACCTTCCTCTTGGGGTTCCCAACGGACGTGTACAATCTACGCGCATGAAGCAACTTTTTCTGGCGCCGTTGGGAGATCAAGACACGCTGCAAGGGGAGTCTCCACTTCCAATCTCTTTACTTTGTTTTTGTCTTGCTTTATTTTATTTACTACTTTGTTTGCTGCACTTAAACAAAACACAAAAAAATTAGTTGCTAGTTTTACTTTATTTACTGTCTTGTTCTATATAAAAAAACACAAAAAAAAATAGTTACTTTACTGTCTTATTTACTAGCTTTATATCAAAAACACAAAAAAAATTAGTTACTTGTCTTTACTTTATTTGCCTAGTTTACTCTTTGCTTATTTCATCATGTTTCCTCCTAAGTACACTCTAAAAGACATACCGGTAGGCCGAGGGTCTATAATTGGAAGAGATAATATAGAAGATTTTTTCACTCATGTTAGTATAGCTGAAGATTTTGAAGATAGACACTTGGTAGAACTTGCTCCTACTTATGAAATTGTTGTTGCTTCTCTAGTACACATGTTGGAAATTAAATTTGTTAATCTCAATCCTATAATTCAGCATATGTTTCTTACACTCTCTGATATGGAGGAAGGAGAAAAGAAATATTTTGTCTTAGAAACTCTTCTAAAAGAATTTGGTGGTGTAGCAAGAGAGGCTAGAAAAGTCTTTACTAAATATAAAATGCTTGATTCTTACACCAACTTTGTTAGTACCCTTGAGAAAATGGACATTGATAGGATGAAGTACACTAATAATGTTAATGATGGAGGGGACATTAAGACAACAATACCTTGCAAGCTTGTAGGAATGTTCGAGGCACTAGAAAAGAATTATGATTGGATTGTTCCGAAAATTTATTTGATGAGAATAGCAAGCCTAAGAGTAATGAAAAGGGAGCCTCTGAAACTTACATCGATAAGATAACATGCATTGTAGAGGAAACTCCCAACTCCCAAGGTAATAATGTTGATGCTCCATCTCTTGAAAACTTGATTTGCACTTTCTGCGCCTAGCTGAAAGGCGTTAAAGAAAAGCACTTCTTGGGAGATAACCCATGTGTTTATTTTACTACAGCAATTTTGTTTTGTTGAGTCTTGGAAGTTGTTTACTACAGTAGCAACCTCTCCTTATCATGTTTTTGTGCCAAGTAAAGTTTCTATGTTAAAGTTGATGTTATATTTGGGATCGCTGCGCAGAAACAGCATTGCTGTCTGTCACGAATTCTGGTACAAGTCTCTGTAAAAAATTCGAAAAATCTGAAAATTTACGAGCGTGATCCTCAGATATGTACGCAACTTTCATTAGTTTTGAGTTTTTCCATTTGAGCAAGTTAAGTGCCCAGTCCAGATGCATCTTTACGGACTGTTCTGTTTTTGACAGATTCTGTCTTTTATTTCGCATTGCCGCTTTTGCTATGTTGAATGAGTTTCTTTGTTCCATTAACTTTCAGAAGCTTTGTGCAATGTCCAGAAGTGTTAAGTATGATTGTGTCACCTCTGAATATGTGAATTTGTGGTTAAGCACTAACTCTCTCATGAGTTTGCTTGAAGTTTGTGTGAAGGAAGTTTTCAAGGGTCAAGAGAAGAGGATGATATACTATGATCAAGAAGAGCGAAAGGTCTAAGCTTGGGGATGCCCGGTGGTTCATCCCTGCATATTTTAAGAAGACTCAAGCATCTAAGCTTGGGGATGCCCAAGGCATCCCCTTCTTCATCGACAACATTATCAGGTCACTTCTAGTGAAACTATATTTTTATTCCGTCACATTCTTATGTTCTTTACTTGGAGCGTCGGTTTGTTTTTATTTGGTTTTGTTTTGAATAAAGTTGGATCTCGCCATCCTTATATTGGAGATATTACGCTCCGCTTTTTCATATGGAACACTTGTGTTCTTAATTGTGCTTTAATGTTCATGGCGAAAGCTTATTGCTTCGTTAAATTGCTATTTGGTTGGAATTGGAAAATGATGCATATGGTTTGGCAACTTGGCAATTGTTTGAGCTCTCTTAGATCATGTTTAAGCTCTTGCATCATGTAGTTTAATCCATTAATGAAGAACTACTGTAGAGTTTGTTTAATTTGGTTTGCATGATTGATCTCTCTAAGTCTAGATATTTTCGGGTAAAGTGTTTGAACAACAAGGAAGACAGTGTAGAGCCTTATAATGCTTGCAATATGTTCTTGTGTGAGTTTTGCTGTACCTGTTCATACTTGTGTTTGCTTCAAACAACCTTGCTAGCCCAAACCTTGTACTGAGAGGAAATGCTTCTCGTGCATCCGAACACCTTGAGCCAAACTCCATGCCATTTGTGTCCACCATATCTACCTATTATGTGGTATTTTTCCGCCATTCCAAAGTAAATTACTTGAGTGCTACCTTTAAATTTCATTCCTCCACCTTTACAATATATAGCTCATGGGACAAATAGCTTAAAAACTATTGTGGTGATGATTATGTAGTTATGTGTCTTAATTCTTATAAGTTGATTGTTGAGCGGTAACCATGTTTTCTGGGGACGCCATCAACTTTATCTTTGTTGGATATCATGTGAGATGCTATGCATGTTCGTCTTGTCTGAAGTAGTGGACTTCACGATCAAATGGTTTGAGTATGCATATGTTAGAGAAGAACATTGGGCCGCTAACTAAAGCCATGTATCATGGTGGAAGTTTCAGTTTGGACATACAACCTCAATCTCTTATGAGAATATTAACTATTGTTGAATGCTTAAGCATTAAAAAGAGGAGTCCATTATCTGTTGTCTATGTTGTCCCGGTATGGATGTCTAAGTTGAGAATAATCAAAAGCGAGAAATCCAATGCGTGCTTTCTCCTTAGACACTTGTACATGCGGCATAGAGGTACCCCTTTGTGACACTTGGTTGAAGCATATGTTATGCGATGAGAATCCGTGTTTTCCGAGATAGTAGGACAAGGTGCGAGCACTATTGGTACTCTATGCATGAGGCATGCAACTTGTAGGAAGTATTATGCATAGCACATATGAATTATTACTACCGTTGACAAAATTGTTTCTATGTTTTCAAAACAAAAAGCTCTAGCACAAAAATAGTAATCAATGCTTCCCTCTGCGAAGGGCCAATTTTTTACTTTATGTTGAGTCAGTTTACCCATTCCCTTCTATCTTAGAAGCAAACACTTGTGTTAACTGTGTGCATTGATTCTTACATGTTTACTTATTGCACCTGTTATATTACTCTATGTTGACAAATATCCATGAGATATACATGTTACAAGTTGAAAGCATTTGCTGAAACTTAATCATCCTTTGTGTTGCTTCAATGCATTCTACTATTAATTTATTGCTTATGAGTTAACTCTTATGCAAGTCTTATTGATACTTGTTTGAAAGTACTATTCATGAAAAGTTTTGCTATATGATTCATTTGCTTAGTCATTATCTTTGTTAGCAATCTTTTGTTCAGATCACTCCATTCATCTCATATGCTTTACAATAATGTTGATCAAGATTATGTTGGTAGCATGTCACTTGAGAAATTATTTGTGTTATCGTTTACCTACTCGAGGACGAGTAGGAACTAAGCTTGGGGATGCTTGATACGTCGCAAACGTATCTATAATTTCTTATGTTCCATGCTACTTTTATTACAATACTTGAATGTTTTACACATACTTTACAGCATTATTTTACATTTTCCGGCACTAACCTATTAACAAGATGCCGAAGTGTTCTTGTTTGCTGTTTTGGTTTCGAAAATCCTAGTAAGGAAATATTCTCGGAATTGGACGAAATCAACGCCCGGGGTCCTATTTTTGCACGAAGCTTCCGAAGTCCGAAGAGGAGACAGTGGGGCCACGAGGTGGCGACACACCAGGGCGGGCGCGGCCCAAGCCCTGGCCGCGCCGGCCGGTGGTGTGGGCCCTCGTGGCCCCTGACCTACCCTTCCGCCTACTTAAAGCCTCCGTCGCGAAACCTCCTATACCGAGAGCACGATACGGAAAACATTACGAGAGCCGCCGCCAATCCCATCTCGGGGGATTCGGAGATCGCCTCTAGCACCTGCCCAGGAGGAATCATCACCGGAGGGGCTCTACATCATCATGCTCGCCTCCGGATTGATGCGTGAGTAGTTCATCCTTGGACTATGGGTCCATAGCAGTAGCTAGATGGTTGTCTTCTCCGCTTGTGCTTTCATTGTTATACATCTTGTGAGCTGCCTAACATGATCAAGATCATCTATTTGTAATGCTACATGTTGTGTTTGGTGAGATCCGATGAATAGAGAATATTATGTTAAGTTGATTATCAATCTATCATATATGTGTTGTTTATGTTCTTGCATGCTCTCCGTTGCTAGTAGAGGCTCTGGCCAAGTTGATACTTGTAACTCCAAGATGGAGTAATTATGCTCGATAGTGGGTTCATGCCTCCATTAAATCTGGGATCGTGACAGTAGGTTCTAAGGTTGTGGATGTGGTGTTGCTACTAGGGATAAAACATTGATGCTTTGTCTAAGGATATTTGTGTTGATTACATTACGCACCATACTTAATGCAATTATCTATTGTTTACAACTTAATACCGGAAGGGGTTCGGATGATAACCTGAAGGTGGATTATTTAGGCATAGATTCATGTTGGATAGCGGTCTATGTACTTTGTCGTAATGCCCTGATTAAATCACATAGTAATCATCGTTGATATGTATTGAATCTTTATTTGTCAATTGCTCACCTGTAATTTGTTCACCCAGCATATTAGTTATCTTATTGGAGAGACACCACTAGTGAACTGTGGACCTCGGTCCATTCTTTTACATCTGAATACATTCTACTGCTTTTCTTGTTCTTTGCAAACAACCACCATCTTCCACTCGATACGCTTAATCCTTTGTTTTCAGCAAGCGGTGAGATTGACAACCTCACTGTTACGTTGGGGCAAAGTACTTTGATTGTGTTGTGCAGGTTCCACGTTGGCGCCGGTTTCACTGGTGTTGCGCCGCACTACATTCCTCCACCAACAACCTTCACGTGCTTCTTGGCTCCTACTGGTTCGATAACCTTGGTTTCTTTATGAGGGAAAACTTTGCCGCTGTGCGCATCATACCTTCCTCTTGGGGTTCCCAACGGACGTGTACAATCTACTAGGAAAACCTAGTGATACGTCTCAAACGTATCTATAATTTCTTATGTTCCATGCTACTTTTATGACAATACTTGAATGTTTTATACATACTTTACAGGATTATTATACATTTTCCGGCACTAACCTATTAACAAGATGCCGAAGTGCCGGTTCGTTTTCTGCTGTTTTTGGTTTCAGAAATCCTAGTAAGGAAATATTCTCGGAATTGGACGAAATCAACGCCCAGGGTCCTATTTTCCACGAAGCTTCCAGAAGACCGAGGGATAACGAAGTGGGGCCATGAGGTGGCCAGACAACAGGGCGGCGCGGCCAGGCCTTAGCCGCGCGGCTATGGTCGGCCCCTCGCGTCGCCCTCGACCTACCCTTCCGCCTACAAATAGCCTTCGTCGCGAAACCCCTCCGAGAGCCACGATACGGAAAACATTACGA
The DNA here is from genome assembly GCA_030979885.1 of Lolium multiflorum. Taxonomy (NCBI): domain Eukaryota; kingdom Viridiplantae; phylum Streptophyta; class Magnoliopsida; order Poales; family Poaceae; genus Lolium; species Lolium multiflorum. The sequence continues at coordinate 90,170,340 of CM061748.1, forward strand.
GAGGCCACCGCCGCCAATCCCATCTCGGGGGATTCAGGAGATCGCCTCCGGCACCCTGCCGGAGAGGGGAATCATCACCGGAGGGGCTCTACATCATCATGCCCCCCTCGGATTGATGCGTGAGTAGTTCATTGATACGTCTCCAACGTACCTATAATTTCTGACGTTCCATGCTTGTTTTATGACAATACTTACATGTTTTGCTTGCACTTTATGATGATTTCATGTGTTTTCCGGAACTAACCTATTAACAACATGCCACAGTGCCAGTTCCTGTTTTCTGCTGTTTTTGGTTCCATAAAGGCTGTTCGGGCAATATTCTCGGAATTGGACGAAATCAACGCCAAAGATCTTATTTTTCCCGGGAGGCTCCAGAACACCGAAGGAGAGTCGGAGGAGAGCCTGGGGCCCCCACACACGTGGGCCGCGCGGGCAGGCCGGCGCCGGCCTGGTGTGGGGCCACCCTATCGCCCTCTGCGCGCTCTTCGCCTATTTAAGCCCTTCGACCTAAAAACGGGACCACTTGACGAAACTCCGGAAAGACTCCGGGCGCCGCCGCCATCGCGAAACTCAATTCGGGGACGAAGTCTCTGTTCCGGCACCTGCCGGGACGGGGAAGTGCCCCGGAAGCCATCTCCATCAACGCCACCGCCTCCATCATGCTCGTGAGTAGTTCCCCCATGGACTACGGGTTCTAGCTGTAGCTAGTTGGTATTCTCTCCCCCATGTACTTCAATACAATGATCTCATGAGCTTCCTTACATGATTGAGATTCATCTGATGTAATCGGTGTTGTGTTTGTTGGGATCCGATGGATTGTTACGTTATGATTGTCTATCTACAAAGTTTGTGAAAGTTATTGTTGCTGCAATCTTGTTGTGTTTAATGCTTGTCACTAGGGCCTGAGTGGCAGGATCTTAGATTTAAGCTCTATACTTATTGCTTAGATTGTATCTACAAGTTGTATGCACATGTCTATGTCCGGAACCAAAGGCCCCAAAGTGACAGAAATTGGGACAACTGGAGGGAAAGGCTTGGATATGAGGATCACATGTTTTCACGGAGTGTTAATGCTTTGCTCCGGTGCTCTATTAAAAGGAGTACCTTAATTTCAGTAGTTTCCCTAGAGGCCCGGCTGCCACCGGCTGGTAGGACAAAAGATGTTGTACAAGTTTCTCATTGCGAGCACGTATGACTATATATGGAAAACATGCCTACATGATTAATAGACTTGATATTCTGTCTTAATGCTATTTCAATCCTATCAATTGCCCAACTGTAATTTGTTCACCCAACACTTGTTATTGGAGAGTTACCACTAGTGTAGATAGCTGGGAACCCCGGTCCATCTCGCATCATTATATACTCGTTCTACATGTCATTGGAAGTAGTATCAACTATTTTCGTGCAATTGCTCTCATATTATTGCTACTGCTGTGTTCTATTACTATTTGCTCTCATATTACTGCTGCTTTCACATCACCCCTATTACTAGTGCTTTTCCAGGTGCAGTGAATTGACAACTCATTTGTTAAGGCTTATAAGTATTCTTTACCTCCCCTTGTGTCGAATCAATAAATTTGGGTTTTACTTCCCTCGAAGACTGTTGCGATCCCCTATACTTGTGGGTCATCAAGACTATTTTCGCGCCGTTGCCGGGGAGGCATAGCTCTACTCATAAGTTCACCTGGGGAGTACACTCTACCTCTCTCTCTGCTTTTATTTTATTTTGTCTTGCTAGTTTATTTCTGTCTAGTTTATTTGTGCTTAGTTTATTTGTCTAGCTTTATTTTGCTTAGTTTACTTTGGTCTAGTTTATTTTTGTCTTGTTTTATTTTCCCTATATACCCTAAAATCCATAAAAATTTGAAAAACCTAAAAATTAAAAACTGCTGTTATGGGAGAACCAACAACCTACTTGGAGCTTATAGAATGTTATAATAATTATAGAGAATCAAGAACTGGTAAAATAATGAGTGCTATGATAGAAAATTGAATACAATGGCTAGAATCTTGCTTAGACGCCATGATATAAACTGTTGCTCTCAACAGGATACTAAACATCTTAAATTTCAATGTGGCTTTAGTGAGGAATTTTTAATTAAGAACTATAATCGGAATTGCTATATTCATTATGGGTTCGAAGAGGTAGAACAATTTGTCTTATTTATGGGAGCCTCCGAGATAGAATCCTTCATGGTTGAGAATTATGAAACTTGTGCTATTTGTAAGGACCTTAAAGATTATGTCTCTACTATCCTTAATTCTTGTATAGAATGCTACAGTAGGAATCCTTATATCCTTGATTATAAAGAGAGACACATTAATGCACAAGAATGCACTCACAATTTGCAGGAACCGGTGGAAGAAGAAATTGATGAACCTGAAAGCTCATTGGATGAAAAAGAGGAGGAAATTGATGAACCTGAAAGCTCATTGGATGAAAAAGATGAGGAGAGTGATGAACAAAAGGAGGAAGAGTGGATTAGCTACCCATGCCAACCTTCTAATGAGAGTAACTCTTTATCTCTTACATTACTTGATTGTCCTCCATGCTTACCGAAAGAGGTTGAATGTTATGTTCCTGGATTCTCTTGAAATATTTCCTATAAGTAAAACTTGTGAGAATAATTATGCTACTGTTATATATGATAATCCATGCTACTTTGATAAATCTTATGATAATGCTTTGTTTGTGCCTGATGTCGAAATGCATGGTACTAAAGAGTTTTGTTTAGCAAATGTTTATGATAAATCTCTAGATGATGGTCCTATGTTACTTGATAATATTAATTGTACTACTAATGAAAATGGGATTGGAGAATTCTTGACTTTATCTATGAGTCCCATATCTTTTGAGATTGATCAATCATCTTGTTATATTATTGATAAAAGTGGGTTTGAAAGTTTTAATCCTATTATTTCTGAGCTTGATAAAAATTATATGTTTATGGATCATGAGAAACCTGCTTTATGTGATAGTTATATTGTTGAGTTTGTTCATGAAGCTACTGAAAATTATTATGAGAGAGGGAAACATGGTTATATGCATCTTAATAATGTTAAGTTTCCCCTCTTTATGTTGAGAATTGTGAAGTTACTCTTGTTTTATCTTGCTACGCTTGTCACTTTGTTCTTCATGAATTTATTTGCGTACAAGATTCCTTTTCATAGGAAGTGGATTAGACTTAAATGTGTTTTGAATTTGCTTCTTGATGCTCTCTTTTGCTTCAACTCTTATTTCTTGCGAGTGCATCATTAAAATTACCGAGCCCATCTTAATGGCTATAAAGAAAGAACTTCTTGGGAGATAACCCATGTGTTTATTTTACTACAGCAATTTTTGTTTTGTTGAGTCTTGGAAGTTGTTTACTACTGTAGCAACCTCTCCTTATCTTTATTTTATTGCAATGTTGTGCCAAGTAAAGTCTCTATGGCAAAGTTGATGCTAGATTTGGATTTCTGCGCAGAAACAGATTTCTATCTGTCACGAATCTGGGCATATTTATCTGTAGGAAACTCAGAAAAAATATGCCAATTTACGAGCGTGATCCTCAGATATGTACGCAACTTTTGTTAGTTTTGAGTTTTCTGATTTGAGCAACGGAAGTACCATTTTAAAATTCGTGTTTAGTGGCTGTTCTGTTTTGGCAGATTCTGTCTCTGTTTTTTGCATTGTCTCTTGTGGACTTTATGTGAGGCTTTCTAGACGTGGAGAGCTGTAGCTAATGTTTTATTGAGTTCTTGCAATATGTCACTACAGGACCAAGGTGGATTCAAGTTTTTTTTGAGTACTAACCCTCTAATGAAGTTTATGAGAAGTTTGGTGTGAAGGAAGTTTTCAAGGGTCAAGAGAGGAGGACGATATATGATCAAGAAGAGTGAAAAGCCTAAGCTTGTGGATGCCCCCGTGGTTCATCCCTGCATATTTCAAGAAGACTCAAGCGTCTAAGCTTGGGGATGCCCAAGGCATCCCCTTCTTCATCAACTTATCAGGTTTCTTCTATTGAAACTATATTTTTATTCGGTCACATCATATGTGCTTTACTTGGAGCGTCTGTGTGTTTTTATTTTTGTTTGTGTTTGAATAAATTCGGATCCTAGCAATCCTTGTTTGGGAGAGAGACACGCTCCGCTTTTTCATATGAACACTTGTTCTTCGTTTTACTTTTAATGTTCAATGATAAAAGTTGGAAGCTACAATACTTATTGGTATTTGGTTGGAAATAGAAAATGCCTCATAATGTCTTGGATAATTTGACACTTGGCAATTGTTTTGAGCTCTCGAGTAGATCATGATTAAGTTTTTTCATGTAATTTAAACCTATTAGTGGAGAACTACCGTAGAGCTTGTTAAAATTGGTTTGCATGATTGGTCTCTCTTAAGGTCTAGATATTTTCTGGTAAAAGTGTTTGAGCAACAAGGAAGACAGTGTAGAGTATTATAATGCTTGCAATATGTTCTTATGTAAGTTTTGTTGTACCGGTTCATACTTGTGTTTGCTTCAAATAAACCTTGCTAGCCTAAGCCTTGTATCGAGAGGAATACTTCTCATGCATCCAAAATCCTTGAGCCAACCACTATGCCATTTGTGTCCACCATATCTACCTACTATGTGGTATTTCCTGCCATTCCAAAGTAAATTGCTTGGGTGCTACCTTTAAACATTTCAAAATTTATCACCTCTGATTTGTGTCAATGTTTTATAGCTCATATACTTTGCACCCATTAATGAAGAAATACATAGAGCTTGCTAAAATTTGATTTGCATATTTGGTCTCTCTAAGGTCTAGATAATATCTAGTATTGAGTTTTGAACAACAAGGAAGACGGTGTAGAGTCTTATAATGTTTACAATATGTCTTTTATGTGAGTTTTGCTGCACCGGTTCATCCTTGAGTCTGCTTCAAATAACCTTGCTAGCCTAAACCTTGTATCGAGAGGGAATACTTCTCATGCATCCAAAATCCTTGAGCCAACTACTATGCCATTTGTGTCCACCATACCTACCTACTACATGGTATTTCTCCGCCATTCCAAAGTAAATTGCTTGAGTGCTACCTTTAAATTCCATCATTCACCTTTGCAATATATAGCTCATGGGACAAAATAGCCTTAAAACTATCGTAGTATTGAATATGTACTTATGCACTTTATCTTTTATTAAGTTGCTTGTTGTGCGATAACCATGCTTCTGGGGACGCCATCAACTATTCTTTGTTGAATATCATGTGAGTTGCTATGCATGTCCGTCTTGTCTGAAGGATCTATCACCTTAGTGGTTGGAGCATGCAAAATTGTTAGAGAAGAACATTGGGCCGCTAACTAAAGCCATGAATCATGGTTGAAGTTTCAGTTTTGGACATATATCCTCAATCTCATATGAGAATAATAATTGTTGCTACATGCTTATGCATTTAAGAGGAGTCCATTATCTGTTGTCCATGTTGTCCCGGTATGGATGTCTAAGTTGAGAATCAAAAGCGAGAAATCCAAAATGCGAGCATTCTCCTTAGACCTTTGTACAGGCGGCATGGAGGTACCCCTTTGTGACACTTGGTTGAAACATGGCATGCAAAGATCCGGTAGTCCAAGCTAAGTAGGACGAGGTGCGGGCACTATTAGTATACTATGCATGAGGCTTGCAACTTGTAAGATATAATTTACATAACTCATATGCTTTACTACTACCGTTGACAAAATTGTTTCATGTTTTCAAAATAAAAGCTCTAGCACAAATACGATGCTTTCCTCTTTGAAGGACCTTTCTTTTACTTTTATTGTTGAGTCAGTTTACCTATCTCCCTCCACCTTAAGAAGCAAACACTTGTGTGAACTGTGCATTGATTCTACATACTTGCATATTGCACTTGTTATATTACTTTATGTTGACAATATCCATGAGATATACATGTTATAAGTTGAAAGCAACCGCTGAAACTTAATCTTCCTTTGTGTTGCTTCAATACCTTTACTTTGATTTATTGCTTTATGAGTTAACTCTTATGCAAGACTTATTGATGCTTGTCTTGAAGTACTATTCATGAAAAGTCTTTGCTATATGATTCACTTGTTTACTCATGTCATTACTTTTGTTTTGATCGTGCATTCATTACATATGTTTACAAATAGTATGATCAAGATTATGATGGCATGTCACTTCAGAAATTATCTTTGTTATCGTTTTACCTGCTCGGGACGAGCAGAACTAAGCTTGGGGATGCTGATACGTCTCCAACGTATCGATAATTTCTTATGTTCCATGCTACTTTATTGATGATACCTACATGTTTTATGCACACTTTATGTCATATTCGTGCATTTTGGAACTAACCTATTAACAAGATGCCGAAGTGCCGTTCCTGCTGTTTTTGGTTTCAAATCCTAGTAACGAAATATTCTCGAATCGGACGAAATCAACGCCTGTGTTCCTATTTTTCCCGGAACCATCCAAACACCCGAGAGCCGCCAGAGAGGCCCTGGGGCCCCACACCACAGGCGCGGCCAGAGGGGGCCGCGCCGCCCTATGGTGTGGTGGCCCAGCCCCTCCGAGGCTCCCCTTTCGCCTATTTAAAGGTCCCTGACCTAAAAACCCGACGGAGGAAGCCACGTACGCGAAACCTTCCAGAGCGCCGCCATCGCGGCCAAGATCCGGGACAGGAGTCTCTGTTCGGCACGCCGGACGGGGAAGTGCCCGGAAGGCTTCTCCATCGACACCGCTGCCATCTCCACCGCCATCTTCATCACCGCTGCTCCCATGAGGAGGGTAGTTCTCCATCGAGGCTCGGGGCTGCCGGTAGCTATGTGGTTCATCTCTCTCCTATGTGCTTCAATACAATAATCTCATGAGCTGCCTTACATGATTGAGATTCATATGATGATGCTTGTAATCTAGATGTCATTATGCTAGTCAAGTGAGTTTTACTTATGTGATCTCCGGAGACTCCTTGTCCCACGTGTGTAAAGGTGACAGTGTGTGCACCGTGTGGGTCTCTTAGGCTATATTTCACAGAATACTTATTCACTGTTATGAATGGCGTAGTGAAGTGCTTATTTATATCTCTTTATGATTGCAATGTATTTTGTATCACAATTTATCTATGTGCTACTCTAGCAATGTTATTAAAGTAGTTTTATTCCTCCTACACGATGTAATGGTGACAGTGTGTGCATCCGTGTTAGTACTTGGTTTATGCTATGATCATGATCTCTTGTAGATTGCGAAGTTAACTATTGCTATGATAGTATTGATGTGTATTATTCCTCCTACATAAGCATGAAGGTGACAGTGTGCATGCTATGTTAGTACTTGGTTTAGTCGTATTGATCTTTCTTGCACTCTAAGGTTACTTAAATATGAACATCTAATTGTGGAGCTTGTTAACTCCGGCATTGAGGGTTCGTGTAATCCTACGCAATGTGTTCATCATCCAACAAGAGAGTGTAGAGTATGCATTTATCTATTCTATGTGATCAATGTTGAGAGTGTCCACTAGTGAAAGTCTAATCCCTAGGCCTTGTTCCTAAATACCATTATCGCTGCTTTTCTGTTTTACTGAATTACTACTGCTGCGTTACTACTGCTTGTTTACTTCCTACAATATTACTACCATCAATTGCACGCCAGCAAGCACTTTTCTGGCGCCGTACTACTGCTCATATTCATTCATACCACTTGTATTTCACTATCTCTTCACCGAACTAGTGCACCTATTAGGTGTGTTGGGGACACAAGAGACTTCTTGCTTTGTGGTTGCAGGGTTGCATGAGAGGGATATCTTTGACCTCTTCCTCCCTGAGTTCGATAAACCTTGGGTAATCCACTTAAGGGAAACTTGCTGTGTTCTACAAACCTCTGCTCTTGGAGGCCCAACACTGTCTACAAGAATAGAAGCACCCGTAGACATCAAGTACTTTTCTGGCGCGTTGCCGGGAGGAAAGGTAAAAGGCACTCTTACTCCGGTTCCAGGTAATAGTACTTTTAGCGCCATTGTGTGTGTGCTCGAAGCTATTCCTTTAGACTCTGCAATTGCGACATTTGGTTTCTTGTTTACACTAGTTAGGCATAATGGACAACAATGACCTTTTTATTCTATTTCCTGATTTAAGACATGGATGGTTTGATGCGAAAATTAAAAAAACCCATGGAACATATTAATATGAATGCTTTGAACACTATTGTTGCTAATGCTATGGAAAATTCTAAGCTTGGGAAGCTGGCTTTGATGAGCATGATATTTTTAGTCCCCAAGCATCGAGGAGAAAATTTACTTTGATGATACTTTGCCTCCCATTTATGATGATTATAATGATAGTAGTCTTTTGTTACCACCTGTTATGGAGGATAAATTTGATTATGATTACAATATACCTCCTATATTTGATAGCTACTTTGTTGAATTTGCTCCCACTACAATTAATAAGAATGTCTATGCTTATGTTGGGAGTAGTAATTATTTTATGCATGAGACTCATGATAAGAATGCTTTATGTGATAGTTATATTGTTGAGTTTGCTCATGTTGCTACTGAAAGTTATTATGAGAGAGGAAAATATGGTTGTAGAAATTTTCATGTTACTAAAACACCTCTCTATGTGCTGAAATTTTTGAAGCTACACTTGTTTTATCTTCCTATGCTTGTTACTTTGCTCTTCATGAACTTGTTTATTTACAAGATTCCTATGCATAGGAAGCTTGTTAGACTTAAATGTGTTTTGAATTTGCCTCTTGATGCTCTCTTTTGCTTCAACTTCTATTTCTTGCGAGTGCATCATTAAAACTGCTGAGCCCATCTTAATGGCTATAAAGAAAGAACTTCTTGGGAGATAACCCATGCGTTTATTTTACTACAGCAATTTTTGTTTTGTTGAGTCTTGGAAGTTGTTTACTACTGTAGCAACCTCTCCTTATCATGTTTTTGTGCCAAGTAAAGTTTCTATGTCAAAGTTGATGTTATATTTGGGATCGCTGCAAAGAAACAGCTGTCTGTCACGTATCTGGGCACAGGCCTCTGTAGAAAATTCGAAAAATCTGCCAATTTACGAGCGTGATCCTCAGATATGTACGCAACTTTCATTAGTTTTGAGTTTTCCATTTGAGCAAGTCTGGTGCCACTTTAAATTCGTCTTCTGGTTTCATTTTGACAGATTCGCTTTTATTTCGCATTGCCTCTTTTGCTATTTTGGATTCATTTCTTTGATCCATTAATGTCCAATAGCTTTATGCAATGTCCAGAAGTGTAAAGAATGTTTGTGTCACATCTGAATGTGTGAATTATTAATTGTGCACTAACCCTCTAATGAGTTTGCTTGAAGTTTGGTGTGAAGGAAGTTTTCAAGGGTCAAGAGAGGAGAATGATATACTATGATCAAGAGGAGTGAAAGCTCTAAGCTTGGGGATGCCCCCGTGGTTCACCCCTGCATATTTTAAGAAGACTCAAGCGTCTAAGCTTGGGGATGCCCAAGGAATCCCCTTCTTCATCGACAACATCATCAGGTTCCTCCCCTGAAACTATATTTTTATTCTGTCACATCTTATGTATTTTACTTGGAGCGTCTGTGTGCTTTTATTTTTGTTTTGTTATCTTAGTTCTCTGAATAAGTGCATCCTTGTGTGGGAGAGAGACACGCTCCGCTGGTTCGTATGAACACATGTGTTCTTAGCTCATAATATTCATGGCGAAGTTTCCTCTTCGTTAAATTGTTATATGGTTGGAATTGGAAAAATGCTACATGTAGTAATTCTAAAATGTCTTGGATAATGTGATACTTGGCAATTGTTGTGCTCATGTTTAAGCTCTTGCATCATATACTTTGCACCCATTAATGAAGAAATACATAGAGCTTGCTAAAATTTGATTTGCATATTTGGTCTCTCTAAGGTCTAGATAATATCTAGTATTGAGTTTGAACAACAAGGAAGACGGTGTAGAGTCTTATAATGTTTACAATATGTCTTTTATGTGAGTTTTGCTGCACCGGTTCATCCTTGAGTTTGCTTCAAATAACCTTGCTAGCCTAAACCTTGTATCGAGAGGGAATACTTCTCATGCATCCAAAATCCTTGAGCCAACTACTATGCCATTTGTGTCCACCATACCTACCTACTACATGGTATTTCTCCGCCATTCCAAAGTAAATTGCTTGAGTGCTACCTTTAAATTCCATCATTCACCTTTGCAATATATAGCTCATGGGACAAAATAGCCTTAAAAACTATCGTAGTATTGAATATGTACTTATGCACTTTATCTTTTATTAAGTTGCTTGTTGTGCGATAACCATGCTTCTGGGGAACGCCATCAACTATTCTTTGTTGAATATCATATGAGTTGCTATGCATGTCCGTCTTGTCTGAAGGATCTATCACCTTAGTGGTTGGAGCATGCAAAATTGTTAGAGAAGAACATTGGGCCGCTAACTAAAGCCATGAATCATGGTTGAAGTTTCAGTTTTGGACATATATCCTCAATCTCATATGAGAATAATAATTGTTGCTACATGACAAAATAAAATAAAACAAAAATAGAGAGAGAGGTAGAGTGTACTCCCCAGGTGAACTTATGAGTAGAGCTATGCCTCCCCGGCAACGGCACCAGAAAATAGTCTTGATAACCCACAAGTATAGGGGATCGCAACAGTCTTCGAGGGAAGTGATGCGCGTAAATGTACACGTCCGTTGGGAACCCCAAGAGGAAGGTATGATGCGCACAGTGGCAAGTTTTCCCTCAGAAAGAAACCAAGGTTGATCGAACCAGGGAGGAGCCAAGAAGCACGTTGAAGGTTGATGGTCGCGAAATGTGATGCGGCGCAACACCAGGGATTCCGGCAACGTGGAACTGCACAACAAAACCAAAGTACTTTGCCCCAACGAAACAGTGAGGTTGTCAATCTCACCGGCTTGCTGTAACAAAGGATTAAACGTATCGAGTGGAAGATGTTTGCAAAGAAAACAGTAAACACAATTGCAGTAGATTGTATGCTATGTAAAGAATAGGACCGGGGTCCACAGTTCACTAGAGGTGTCTCTCCCATAAGATAAAAGCATGTTGGGTGAACAAATTACAGTCGGGCAATTGAAAAATAGAGAAAGGCATAACAATGCATATACATGATATGATAAATATAGTGAGATTTAATTGGGCATTACGACAAAGTACATAGACCGCCATCCAACTGCATCTATGCCTAAAAAGTCCACCTTCAGGTTATCATCCGAACCCCATTCAGTATTAAGTTGCTAAGCAACAGACAATTGCATTAAGTATGGTGCGTAATGTAATCAACAACTACATCCTTAGACATAGCATCAATGTTTTATCCCTAGTGGCAACAGCACATCACAACCTTAGAACCTACTGTCACGATCCCATATTCAATGAAGGCATGAACCCACTATCGAGCATAAATACTCCCTCTTGGAGTTAAGAGTAAAAACTTGGCCAGAGCCTCTACTAATAACGGAGAGCATGCAAGATCATAAACAACACATAAACAATAGATTGATAATCACCATAATCATAGTACTCTCTATCCATCGGATCCCGACAAACACAACATATAGAATTACAGATAGATGATCTTGATCATGTTAGGCAGCTCACAAGATCCAACAATGAAGCACAACAAGGAGAAGACGACCAGCTACTGCTATGGACCCATGGTCCAGGGGTGAACTACTCACTCATCACTCCGGAGGTGACCATGGCGGTGTAGAGTCCTCCGGAGATGAATCCCTCTCCGGCAGGGCTGCCGGGCGATCTCTGAATCCCCCGAGATGGGATTCGCGGCGCGGCGTCTGGAGGTTTTCCGTATCGTGGCTCTCGGTACGGGGGTTTCGCGACGGAGGCTTTAAGTAGGCGGAAGGTCAACGCGGGGGCCACACGAGGGGCCTGGGGGTAGGTCGGCGCGGCCGGGGCTTGGGCCGCGCCGCCTAGCCCCGGCTGCCTCGTGGCCCCACTTCGTTATCTCTTCGGTCTGGAAGCTTCGTGCAAAAATAGGACCCTGGGCGAAAGTTTCGTCCAATTCCGAGAATATTTCCTTACTAGGATTTCTGAAACCAAAAACAGCGAGAAAACAGGCTGGCTCTCGACATCTTGTTAATAGGTTAGTTCCAGAAAATGCATAAATATGACATATAATGTGTATAAAACATGTAGGTATCATCAATAAAGTAGCATGGAACATAAGAAATTATCGATACTTTGGAGACGTATCAGCATCCCCAAGCTTAGTTCTGCTCGTCCCGAGCAGGTAAAACGATAACAAAGATAATTTCTGAAGTGACATGCCATCATAATCTTGTCATACTATTTGTAAACATATGTAATGAATGCAGCGATCAAAACAAAGGTAATGACATGAGTAAACAACTGAATCATAAAGCAAAGACTTTTCATGAATAGTACTTCAAGACAAGCATCAATAAGTCTTGCATAAGAGTTAACTCATAAAGCAATAAATCAAAGTAAAGGTGTTGAAGCAACACAAAGGAAGATTAAGTTTCAGCGGTTGCTTTCAACTTATAACATGTATATCTCATGGATATTGTCAACATAAAGTAGTATAACAAGTGCAATATGCAAGTATGTAGGAATCAATGCACAGTTCACACAAGTGTTTGCTTCTTAGGTGGAAGGAGATAGGTAAACTGACTCAACAATAAAAGTAAAGAAAGGTCCTTCAAAGAGGAAAGCATCGATTGCTGTATTTGTGCTAGAGCTTTTATTTTGAAAACATGAAACAATGTTGTCAACGGTAGTAATAAAGCATATGAGTTATGTAAATTATATCTTACAAGTTGCAAGCCTCATGCATAGTATACTAATAGTGTCCGCTCGTCCTACTTAGCTTGGACTACCGGATCTTTGCATGCCATGTTTCAACCAAGTGTCACAAAGGGGTACCTCCATGCCGCCGTACAAAGGTCTAAGGAGAAAGCTCGCATTTTGGATTTCTCGCTTTTGATTATTCTCAACTTAGACATACCGGGACAACATGGACAACGATAATGGACTCTCTTAAATGCATGTGTAGCAATGATTATTATTCTCATATGAGATTGAGGATATATGTCCAAAACTGAAACTTCAACCATGGTTCATGGCTTTAGTTAGCGGCCCAATGTTCTTCTCTAACTATTTTGCATGCTCCAACCACTAAAATGATAGATCCTTCAGACAAGACGGACATGCATAGCAACTCACATGATATTCAACAACAGTTGATGGCGTTCCCGAAGCATGGTTATCGCACAACAAGCAACTTAATAAATATAAAGTGCATAAGTACATATTCAATACTACGATAGTTTTTAAGGCTATTTTGTCCCATGAGCTATATATTGCAAAGGTGAATGATGGAATTTTAAAGGTAGCACTCAAGCAATTTACTTTGGAATGGCGGAGAAATACCATGTAGTAGGTAGGTATGGTGGACACAAATGGCATAGTAGTTGGCTCAAGGATTTTGGATGCATGAGAAGTATTCCCTCTCGATACAAGGTTTAGGCTAGCAAGGTTATTTGAAGCAAACTCAAGGATGAACAAGTGCAGCAAAACTCACATAAAAGACACATTGTAAACATTATAAGACTCTACACCGTCTTCCTTGTTGTTCAAAACTCAATACTAGATATTATCTAGACCTTAGAGAGACCAAATATGCAAATCAAATTTTAGCAAGCTCTATGTATTTGTTCATTAATGGGTGCAAAGCATATGATGCAAGAGCTTAAACATGAGCACAACAATTGCCAAGTATCACATTATCCAAGACATTTTAGAATTACTACATGTAGCATTTTCCAATTCCAACCATATAACAATTTAACGAAGAAGAAACTTCGCCATGAACATTATGAGTAAAGCCTAAGGACACATGTGTCCATATGCAACAACGGAGCGTGTCTCTCTCCCACAAAGTGAATGCTAGGATCCATTTTATTCAAGCAAAAACAAAAACGAAAACAAACCGACGCTCCAAGTAAAGAACACAAGATGTGACTGAATAAAAATATAGTTTCAGGGGAGGAACCTGATGATGTTGTCGATGAAGAAGGGGATGCCTTGGGCATCCCCAAGCTTAGACGCTTGAGTCTTCTTAAAATATGCAGGGGTGAACCACGGGGCATCCCCAAGCTTAGAGCTTTCACTCCTCTTGATCATAGTATATCATTCTCCTCTCTTGACCCTTGAAAACTTCCTTCACACCAAACTTCAAGCAAACTCATTAGAGGGTTAGTGCACAATTAATAATTCACTCATTCAGAGGTGACACAATCATTATTTTCACTTCTGGACATTGCATAATGCTACTGGACATTAATGGATCAAAGAAATAAATCCAACATAGCAAAAGAGGCAATGCGAAATAAAAGGCAGAATCTGTCAAAAACAGAACAGTCCGTAAAGACGAATTTAAAGCTGGCACCAGACTTGCTCAAATGGAAAAACTCAAAACTAATGAAAGTTGCGTACATATCTGAGGATCACGCTCGTAAATTGGCAGATTTTTTCGAATTTTCTACAGAGAACTGTGCCCAGATTCGTGACAGACAGCAATGCTGTTTCTGCGCAGCGATCCCAAATATAACATCAACTTTAACATAGAAACTTTACTTGGCACAAAAACATGATAAGGAGAGGTTGCTATAGTAGTAAACAACTTCCAAGACTCAACAAAACAAAAAATTGCTGTAGGTAAAAACATGGGTTGTCTCCCATAAGCGCTTTTCTTTAACGGCGCAGAAAGTGCAAATCAAGTAACATCGAGAGATGAAGCATCAACATCATAAATTGTTCTAATAATACAATCAAAAGGCAACTTCATTCTCTTTCTAGGGAAGTGTTCCATACCTTTCTTGAGAGGAAATTGATATTTAATATTACCTTCCCTCATATCAATAACAGCACCAACGGTTCGAAGAAAAGGTCTTCTCAACACAATAGGACAAGATGCATTGCATTCGATATCCAAGACAACAAAATCAACGGGGACAAGGTTATTGTTAACCGTAATATGCACATTATCAATCCTCCCCAAAGGTTTCTTTTTAACATTATCGGCAAGATTAACATCCAAATAACAATTCTTCAATGGTGGCAAGTCAAGCATATCATAAATCTTTTTAGGCATAACATATTTGCACCAAGATCACATAAGGCATTACATTCAAAGTCATTGAATTTCATTTTAATGATAGGCTCCCAACCATGTTCTAACTTTCTAGGAATAGAAGTTTCAAGTTTTAGTTTCTCTTCTCTAGCTTTTATGAGAGCATTTGTAATATGTTTTGTAAAGGCTAAATTTATAGCACTAGCATTAGGACTTTTAGCAAGTTTTTGTAAGAAATTTATAACTTCAGAGATGTGGCAATCATCAAAATCTAAATCATTATGAGCTACAGCAATGGGATCATTGTTCCCAAGGTTGGAAAAAATTTCAGCGGTTTTATCACAAGCAGTTTCAGCAGTTTTAGCAATTTCAGGCAGTTTTGTGCGCTTTGCACTAGGAGTAGAAACATTGCCAACACCAATTATTTTACCATTGATAGTAGGAGGTGCAGCAACATGTGAAGAATTAGCATTACTAGTGGTGGTAATAGTCCAAACTTTAGCTACATTATTCTCTTTAGCTAGTTTTTCATTTTCTTCTCTATCCCACCTAGCACGCAGTTCAGCCATTAATCTTATATTCTCATTAATTCTAACTTGGATGGCATTTGCTGTAGTAGTAATCTTATTATCAATATCATTATTAGGCATAACTTTCAATTTTAAAAGATTAACATCGGAGGCAAGTCTATCAACTCTAGAAGCAATAGTATCAATTTTATCAAGCTTTTCCTCAACAGATTTGTTAAAAGCAGTTTGTGTACTAATAAATTCTTTAAGCATGGCTTCAAGACCAGGGGTACACTCCTATTATTATTGTAAGAATTCCCATAAGAATTACCATAACCATTACCATTAGCAGAAGGATATGGCCTATAGTTATTACCAGAGTTGTTCCTATAAGCATTGTTGTTGAAATTATTATTTTTAATGAAATTCACATCAACATTTTCTTCTTGAGCAACCAATGAAGCTAAAGGAACATTATTTGGATCTACATTAGATCTACCATTCACAAGCATAGACATAATCACATCAATCTTATCACTCAAGGAAGAGGTTTCTTCAACAGAATTTACCTTCTTACCTTGTGGAGCTCTTTCCGTGTGCCATTCAGAGTAATTTATCATCATATCATCAAGAAGTTTTGTAGCCGCCCCCAAGTGATGGACATAAAGGTACCTCCAGCAGCTGAATCCAATAAATTCCGCGAAGAAAAATTTAGTCCTGCATAGAGGTTTGGATGATCATCCAAGTAGTCAGTCCATGGGTTGGGCAATTCTTTACCAAAGTTTTCATTCTCTCCCATGCTTGAGCAACATGTTCAGTATCTAATTGCTTAAAATTCATTATGCTACTTCTCAAAGATATAATTTTAGCGGGAGGATAATATCTACCAATAAAAGCATCCTTACATTTAGTCCATGAATCAATACTATTCTTAGGCAAAGATAGCAACCAATCTTTAGCTCTTCCTCTTAATGAGAAAGGAAACACTTTCAATTTAATAATATCACCATCTACATCTTTATACTTTTGCATTTCACAAAGTTCAACAAAATTATTGAGATGGGCAGCAGCATCATCAGAACTAACACCAGAAAATTGATCTCTCATAACCAA
The DNA here is from genome assembly GCA_030979885.1 of Lolium multiflorum. Classification (NCBI taxonomy): domain Eukaryota; kingdom Viridiplantae; phylum Streptophyta; class Magnoliopsida; order Poales; family Poaceae; genus Lolium; species Lolium multiflorum. The sequence continues at coordinate 90,187,077 of CM061748.1, forward strand.
ATTCAGTAAAGCAGGTTTAATTTCAAAGAATTCTGCTGTAGTAGCAAGTGGAGCAATAGGTGTGCATAGGAAATCATTATTATTAGCATTTGTGAAGTCACACAACTTAGTATTTTCAGGAGTATTCATTTTAGCAACGGTAAATAAAACAAACTAGATAAAGTAAATGCAAGTAACTAATTTTTTTGTGTTTTTGATATAGAGAGCAAGACAATAAATAAAGTAAAACTAGCAACTAATTTTTTTGTATTTTGATTTAGTGCAGCAAACAAAGTAGTAGATAAAATAAAGCAAGACAAAAACAAAGTAAAGAGATTGAGAAGTGGAGACTCCCTTGCAGCGTGTCTTGATCTCCCCCAACGGCGCCAGAAATGCTTGATGCGCGTAAATGTACACGTCCGTTGGGAACCCCAAGAGGAAGGTATGATGCGCACAGTGGCAAGTTTTCCCTCGAAAGAAACCAAGGTTGATCGAACCAGGAGGAGCCAAGAAGCACGTTGAAGGTTGATGGTCGCGAAATGTGATGCGGCGCAACACCAGGGATTCCGGCGCCAACGCGGAACTGCACAACAAAACCAAAGTACTTTGCCCCAACGAAACAGTGAGGTTGTCAATCTCAACACGTAACAAAGGATTAAACGTATCGAGTGGAAGATGTTTGCAAAGAAAACAGTAAACACAATTGCAGTAGATTGTATGCTATGTAAAGAATAGGACCGGGGTCCACAGTTCACTAGAGGTGTCTCTCCCATAAGATAAAAGCATGTTGGGTGAACAAATTACAGTCGGGCAATTGAAAAATAGAGAAAGGCATAACAATGCATATACATGATATGATAAATATAGTGAGATTTAATTGGGCATTACGACAAAGTACATAGACCGCCATCCAACTGCATCTATGCCTAAAAAGTCCACCTTCAGGTTATCATCCGAACCCCATTCAGTATTAAGTTGCTAAGCAAAGACAATTGCATTAAGTATGGTGCGTAATGTAATCAACAACTACATCCTTAGACATAGCATCAATGTTTTATCCCTAGTGGCAACAGCACATCACAACCTTAGAACCTACTGTCACGATCCCAGATTCAATGAAGGCATGAACCCACTATCGAGCATAAATACTCCCTCTTGGAGTTAAGAGCGAAAACTTGGCCAGAGCCTCTACTAATAACGGAGAGCATGCAAGATCATAAACAACACATAAACAATAGATTGATAATCACCATAATCATAGTACTCTCTATCCATCGGATCCCGACAAACACAACATATAGAATTACAGATAGATGATCTTGATCATGTTAGGCAGCTCACAAGATCCAACAATGAAGCACAACAAGGAGAAGACGACCATCTAGCTACGCTATGGACCCATGGTCCAGGTGAACTACTCACTCATCACTCCGGAGGTGACCATGGCGGTGTAGAGTCCTCCGGGAGATGAATCCCTCTCGGCAGGGTGCCGGAGGCGATCTCCTGAATCCCCGAGATGGGATTCGCGGCGGCGTCTCCGGAAGGTTTTCCGTATCGTGGCTCTCGATACGGGGGTTTCGCGACGGAGGCTTTAAGTAGGCGGAAGGTCAACGCGGGGGCCACACGAGGGGCCTAGGGTAGGTCGGCGCGGCCAGGGCTTGGGCCGCGCCGCCCTAGCCCCTGGCCCTCGTGGCCCCACTTCGTTATCTCTTCGGTCTTCGGAAGCTTCGTGCAAAAATAGGACCCGGGCGAAAGTTTCGTCCAATTCCGAGAATATTTCCTTACTAGGATTTCTGAAACCAAAAACAGCAGAAAACAGCAACTGGCTCTTCGGCATCTAATAGGTTAGTTCGGAAAATGCATAAATATGACATATAATGTGTATAAAACATGTAGGTATCATCAATAAAGTAGCATGGAACATAAGAAATTATCGATACGTTGGAGACGTATCAGAGTAAAACCCAAATTTATTGATTCGACACAAGGAGGTAAAGAATACTTATAAGCCTTAACAACTGAGTTGTCAATTCAGCTGCACTGGAAAAGCACTAGTAACAGGGGTGATGTGAAAGCAGCAGTAATATGAGAGCAATAGTAACAGTAACACAACAGCAGTAGCAGTAACACAGAGGCAATGGCACTAGAAAATAGTTAATACTACTTCCAATGACATATAGAACGAGTATATGATGATGAGAGATGGACCGGGTTCCCAGCTATCTACACTAGTGGTAACTCTCCAATAACAAGTGTTGGGTGAACAAATTACGGTTGGGCAATTGATAGGATTGAAATAGCATTAAGACAGAACATCAAGTCTATTAATCATGTAGGCATGTTTTCCATATATAGTCATACGTGCTCGCAATGAGAAACTTGTACAACATCTTTTGTCCTACCAGCCGGTGGCAGCCGGGCCTCAAGGGAAACTACTGGTAATTAAGGCACTCCTTTTAATAGAGTACCGGAGCAAAACATTAACACTTGGTGAAAACATGTGATCCTCATATCTAAGCCTTCCCCTCCAGTTATCCCAGTTGTTGTCACTGGGGCCTCGGGTTCCGGACATAGACATGTGCAAACAACTTGTAGATACAATCTAAGCAATAATTATAGAGCTTAAATCTAAGATCATGCCACTCGGGCCCTAGTGACAAGCATTAAGCATAACAAGATTGCAGCAACAATAACTTCACAAACTTTATAGATAGACTAATCATAATGTAACAATCCATCGGATCCCAACAAACACAACACCGATTACATCGGATGAATCTCAATCATGTAAGGCAGCTCATGAGATCATTGTATTGAAGTACATGGGGGAGATAATACCAACTAGCTACAGCTAGAACCCGTAGTCCATGGGGGAACTACTCACGGAGCATGATGGAGTCGGTGGCGTTGATGGAGATGGCTTCCGGGCACTTCCCCGTCCGGTGCGGACAGATCTGTCCCCCGAATTGGAGTTTCGCGATGGCGGCGGCGCCCGGAGTCTTTCGGAGTTTCGTCAATCGGTATCGATGTTTTAGGTCGGGACGGCTTAAATAGGCGAAGAGTCGGAGTCGGAGGGGCCACGGGGCCTCCTCACACTAGGGGCGCGCCCAGCCGGGCCGCGCCGCCACCACGTGTGGGCCCCCTCCCTTTGGTCCTACTCGACTTTCTGGAAGGTTCCGGAAAATAAGATGTTGGGTCTTTGTTTCGTCGAATTCCGAGAATATTGCCCGAACAGCCTTTCTGGAACCAAAAACAACAGGAACTGGCACGGTGGCATCTTGTTAATAGGTTAGTTCCGGAAAACGCATAAAAACATTATAAAGTGTGAGCAAAACATGTAGGTATTGTCATATAACAAGCATGGAACATCAGAAATTATAGATACGTTGGAGACGTATCCGTGGGATTTGAGCGTGAAGGATTTGAACACCTTTGGTCTTCTTGCTTTGCATCATTGCATAGTGTTGAGCTCTCCACCACGATTAGTTCGAGTGAGAGACCGTGAGCTTGTTACTCTTGGAGGGTGACCTCCTAGTTGGCTTGGTTGGTGTCCCGGTGACCTCTTCGTGGAAGATTGTGAAGGGGCCGGGGCTTCTCCTTCGTAGAGCTTGTGAAGTGGTTGTGGAGTTTGCCATCTCCGGAGTGGAGGAAAAGCTAACCATAAAGAGATTGGAAATTAAAACTAAGCAATAGAAATAACAGCTATAAGGATTAAAGTCACACAACTTAGTATTTTTAGCAGAACCCATTTTAGCAAAATTAAAACTAAGCAACATAAATAACAACTATAATAAAAACTATTTTTTTGTGTTTTTGATATAAATAAGCAAACAAGACAAAATAAAGTAAACTAAGCAAAACTATAACAAAGTAAAGAGATTGGAGATGAGAAACTCCCCTTACAGAAATCCTCTTTCCCCCGGCAAAGGCGCCAGAAAATTAGCTTGATGAGCGCAGATTGCACACCGTTGGGGAACCCCAAGAGGAAGGTATGATGAGCACAACAACAAATTTTCCCTCATTAAGAAACCAAGGTTTAATCGACCAGTAGGAGAAAGGCGTGACTTCTGAAGGTGTTGCTAGCTGACTATTGGCAGGGCGCACTACCAGCGTCAGCAACAGCGTGGAACCTGCACACAACACAACCAAAATAATTTGCCCCAACTTATAGTGAGGTTGTCAATCTCACCAGTTTTGCTAAACACAAATGATTAAATGTATCGAGTGGAAGGAGATGTTTGCAGTAATTAAAGAGAACATAGCTTGCAGTAGTAAACAGAGCATGATTGCAGATGATGAATTTATCAGTGTAAAGGAAAAAAGGACCAGGGTCCATAGTTCACTAGAGGTGTCCCTCCATAAAGATAAATAACATGCTGGGTGAACAAATTACAGCTGGACAATTGACAGAATACCGACCATACATGACAAGATGATTACTATGAGATTTGTTTGGGCATTACAACATAATACATAGATCGTAATCCAACTGCGTCTATGACTAATAATCCACCTTCCGGTTATCGTCCGAACCCCTTCCAATATTAAGTTGCAAGCAACAGATTATCGCATTAAGCAATGTGTGTAAAGTAAACAATAGAATTACCCTTGGATAAAAAAATTGTTGTTTTCTCCCTAGTAGCAACAACACATCTACAATCTTAGAAGTTATTGTTGCTCTTCCAGAAAACTAGAGGCATGAACCTACTATCGAGCATAAATACTCCCTCTTGGAGTCACAAGCATCTACTTGGTCAGAGTATTTACTAGCAACAGAGAGCATGCAAGATCACAAATAACATATGACAAAAATATATAATTGATCTCAACATAGTATTCAATATTCATCGGCTCCCAGCAAACACAACATGTAGCATTACATAAGGATGATCTTGATCATGTAGGGCAGCTCACAAGATCTAAACATGAGGCACAAATTGGGGAAGACAACCATCTAGCTATGGACCCATAGTCCAGGGATGAACTACTCACGCATCACTTCGGAGCGGGCATGCGATGTAAATGCCTCCGGTGATGATTTCCCATGGAAGAGCAACCCTCCCGAGCTAGGGTCTACAATTGTGGCCGCAACAATCTAGTGAGATGGAGGCTGGTAGGCGACGAGCGCGGCGGTCGGTGTGGGCTGGGGCGGGGCTGTGGTTTGAAATTGTGGGAACTCACGGTGTTTTCTTCGTCTTCCTGCAAAATTAAATTTAAAATTAGAAAGAAATGGCACCTTGTTAATAGGTTAGTGCCGAGAAATGTATAAAAGCGCAACGAACTGTAAGCAAATCATATAGAAATTGGTGTAAAACAAGCATGGAGCATCAAAAATTATAGATACGTTTGGGACGTATCACCCACCACCCCAAAAGATAGGACGATGACGGCTCCACCTATAGGCTCTAGAAGCCGAAAGCAGAGGTGGAGGAAGCGGCATGGAAGGCGCCGCCTGAGTACCGGGCGGGGCAGCTCCTTTTCGCTGCTGATGACCCAGAGGATTTCCCGGGCCAGCGGGCGGCGATGCTCGCGTCGTACAATGACGTGTTGCGGACCACTTCACGGAGGCGTGGTCAATGTCCGAGGCGAAGGAGGAGGCGGCGGAGTGCGCGCCTCGGCATCGTCGTTGATGTGGAGGACTCTCCAAGGTGTCGCCTCCGAAGATAGAGCCCAAGGACGAGAGCTCCGAAGAAGACGACGACTACAACGTCTTCTAGAACCACCTTGGCCTTAACTAGTTTCTTTTTCCTGTTTAGCATGTTCCTATATATGAAATGATGAACTGCGTAGTGATCGTCGATTCGGTGCGAACTCTGTTGGTGCCATATATATGCATATAGTTCCTACATTCGCTGTTTTTAAAATGGAGGGGGGTAGGGGCATGGCTGGGAAAACAGCCCCCCCCCCCCACATAGAAAATATTGGGTCGGCGCCCCCATACGGCCGACAACTCGCCTTTGGCAGACAGTATGGGGGGGGGGGCGACTGAAGATGCTCTTAGGCCATCTTCAACGGCCTCGTTTTCGGACGGATTTATGTTTGTTGCGGTCCGCGAGGCCCAACTGCCAACCGCACATGGATGTTGTCATTTCAGTCCGCGGTAGCCCCATTTCAAGCGCATAAAGAGTTCTAGGGGCTACTATATGGGATTTGTCGGACAGGGTATATCACGGTAGGTTTTTATGCTAGCAGACCAGGTGGCCCACTTGGGTGGAGAAGATTGTCAAGATTGTCGGGCGACCGAGTTGCTAGAAGATGGAGGCCCATCCAACTACGAGAGGCCCAATCTGGATTCCAGAAAGTCTAGGAAGACGGAAGACTTGTACTCCAAGACTTGACATACTTGTCGAGTTAGACTAGGACTCCATAGTCAGTTAGGATTCGCCTCTATCAAAACCCTAGGTCTTGGTGCCTTTATAAGCCGACCTAGGGACGCCTTAGGGCAAATAAGAACAAAAGTCTCTGTAATAGGTACTTTGTGCATGGTTGAATATTTAGAGGGTACTAACTGGCTTTGTAAACTTTGTACAATGTGTGTTTCTTATTAATATAAAATTTACACCGTAGGGGCTTCCCCTACGGTACAGTTGTCAAAAAAATAATATTTAGAAGATATACATTAGAGTTCTCACTCAATGTTCTTCTTGAAGACATACTCATCACTTGATCATCTTCATTTTCTTATTATTGCAATAGTGAAGACACATGTGTGGTTTGGTAATTAATGATAATCTCTATGGACTAATATTTGCATTAAGTTATATATTTGTAGGAGTTGTCCATAGGCGATGCTTGAACCATATGTTGGCTTCATGGTTGCAATAAGAAGAAAATGAAGAAGATCAGGCGACATGTATGTCTTGAAGAGGAAGATTGAGTGAGCTCTCATGTGTTTCTTCAAGACATATCAACAAGATGAAGAAATAGAAACGATATGCAAGTTCAAGATGAGCCATCCTGAGAATATCATGAGCTTGAAGCTTTCCATTCATATGGTGATCATGGATATGTGAAGATGCGCCAAATAAGAAGCTCTCATATAGTGGATTATGTGGGAGGAATCCGCGAGACTTCATCAAGCAAGCACAATCCTGAAATGCTTCCATCTTGTTGTGGTCAAGATCATCATCATCTATCACAAGTGGAATGCGAAACATTAAGATTTGTTCTTGATAGGGTTTCTTTCTTGTCGGTCTCGTAATGTAGTTGGGAGACCGGTTTATGAGATAGTTGGCCGTACTATCAAGAGGGCTCTCGAATGAGTAACTTGATCGTATCGTTCGGAGAGAGCTCAAATCCTTGCATCCTTTCATCATATTCCCTGATTGTTATTTGGATCTTATCCATGTGATGTTTTAGAGCTTGTGGTTATTCCTATGACAAACTCTAGTTCATCGAAAATGGATTCTGCATGACAAACTTGTTGCGTTTTCGATTTTGGAGCTGTTACCGGTTTGTCTCTTATAGGTAGGTTAAAGCTTTGTTCATTTGATCGTATACTCCCTTCCTCTACTATTATGGTTCTCTACATGATCTTATAGAACTTGTTTCTAGCTTCAAAACGAGCCCAAAATCATTAAAATTGGAGTCCCGATGCTAAAGAACGTAAAATTGGGCTTCATGCTAATCACTTTCTCCATATTATGCTCCATGAAAATGGTCGTGTGATCGGCGTATTACGGAAATGTCACTTTCCACCACACGGCGATTTTGAAAGATTTTGGGCTCGTGTGGTGGAAAGTGACATTTCCGTAATACATGTACATGGTGATTTGAAAGCTTTTGTCTCAGTTTTTTAAAATCTTCTTGGGTTGAATTAATCGTCAGTGTCATCATTAACTTTGATGCGAGTACTCCCACCCGGGTGAACTTCTTAATCCAGATGCAAGGTGGGCTAGGCGCAGGTGCCTTTTGGGGGAAAAGAAAAGAAGAAGCTCCAGGTGGCCAAGTCATATGAACTTACCATGTCAAAGTGACGCCGACAACCACCATCGGTGCTTTGTAGGATTGCTTGCCGACAAGCCGGTTTTTAGAATTTGACACGCTTGGAGCCTTTCCGGCCATGAACGAGACCCGGCAAACCTGATGGTACGGGACTTCCATTCCCAAATCCAGCCTCTGTCGGCCGAGGGCGACGATTCCGAAAGAGAAAGGTGAACATCAAGCTAGATCCTCACGGGGTGTTTCGTCACCCTGAAGTGGCTGCTAGTTACGCAGTGAAAGTGAAAACCTCAAAGATCCCCAGAAACCAGCTAGTAATCAAAAAGATTTTATTGAACACGACAAAACTGCTACACACAATTTATCACTACGTAGTTCAGCAACACGATGCCAACACATCATGCACACAGTGAGCAGAACTGCAGAATCACACCCTATTTCACAGCAGAGAAGACATTAACCAAGCAAAAAGCAGGCTCGCGGTTGAGAGGAAGAGATGATGCATGGTCGATCAGGCGTGCACGCCGACGGCCTTGGAGCCGCGGCCGCTTTCCTCCCGCGCGGCGGCGTTGGCGGAGACGTAGTAGACGAGGCAGAAGAGCGCGTGCACGAAGCAGAGGATGCCGCCGATGGAGAGGAAGTTGTGCCGCATCACCCTCACCCCGCAGTGCGCCATCGACTTCTTGGAGTTGGGCAGCGCCCCGAGGACCAGCAGCGCCAGCCCCACTATCAGAACCATCCTGCCGACCGATCGAGACAGAGAAACATTGCATGCAGATTTTATCCTGTGTTCTTTGGATCGGATCACCGTCACCGGAAGAAAGCGCGTTGGAAACAGGAGCGTACCATGTGAGGACCAGGGCGAAGGACGCCATATGCCGGTTGGGCGACGAGCGCCGGAGCTTGTCGCCGGAGCAGCAGACGCACGCGCAGCCGCCGACGATGTTGGCGATGGCGTGCGACGCCGCCAGCACCGCGGCCGCCGCGACGCCGAGCTTGTAGGCCTGCCGGACCGGCTGCCGGCACTCGATGAACAGTATCCGCAGGTGCCTCCCCTGCAAGATTCATTTATTTGCCATGAAACGAAACACCACCAAATGACAAGAGTTCGCCGACGACGAAATCTCTAGCCTGAATCTCATGCTTCTCCTAGTACTGATAGTATTGTCACACAGGGTGTACCTGGTTCTGAGCTTTCTCGGCGTATATCCCGAGCACGCCGGCGGCGACATCCATGGCGACGATGAGGAGGCATACCACCACCGCTTCGACTCTCGCCATGGCTTCTGATACCTTGGACCTCGGTTCTCCCCTCTTCCTTTCCTTAAGGTGAATGTGGAGACTGGAGAAACAGTGATATGGGCACGACAGGCTTCGTTGTCGCTACTAGATGAGTGTGCTGTGTGCAGCGAAGATGCTTTAGGTCTCGGCTTTCGATGATCTTTGTTGTTTTTATATCTGTGCCTTGGTTTCTTTAGTGATTCCCTCTCACGAGAAAGGCAGAAAGCTCTGCTAGGTTGTGCTTAAAACAAAAGAAAGAAGAGAATGTTAAGGTGACACGAGCTGACAAGGCTCGAGGCATCGATAGCGCTGCTAATAACCCATCATTACTCGTAATGCTACTGAAAATACCGGGATTGTTTAACTGATTTTACAGGAAGGCCGAACACAAAAGATCTTATGCCTGAAGAAAACTTCTATCTAAAATTCTCACACTGCATCTTGTGTGATAGTAGTACTTGCCTAGAAGAAACATTAGCATATCTTTTTCTTGAATGATGCTCCAGTAACAGCTTCTAGTGTTCTTTCCGCTGAATGGAACCAAGTGGCGAAGCATGACATGAAATCAAGCTGGCACTATTTCCATTCAGTCGGCACTAAGGGAATAAGCATTAGTTAATAAAAAAATATGTTGTACTATCATCACACATTTAATTTATTAGATTTAATAATCTCATTTTCTATATTCATGTGAGCATTAGTTACTAGAAGTAAACGCTGAGAGAATTAGCTTAATTCCCGGTCAATCTGATTTCACGTGTAAGTCATGTGTAACTAGGGAAAAAGATATGCAATTGCACACGCATGTGCAATTACACATCCAACATCCATGTATAATTCACGTGTAACAACAATAATATCAACATCAAAGCTTTTTTCTCGAGCAAGTTGGGTAGGCTAGATATGAAACCCAACAGAAATAACAAGAAGTCAAAAACAAGAACAAGATTAAAAAAGAGAGTAAACTAAGATTCCGGCACATGGATCGCTGATCTCCATGCAGTCCTATCAAGAGCTAAGACGATTTTAGGTACGTTCAAATCCATCAAGTCTCTTTTTATCGCTACCGTCCAAGTCAACTTTGGTCGTCCTCTGTCCTTCTAGTCTCCTCCATACTCCTTAGAATTCCACTGTTAACTGGGGCTTCTGGAGGCATCCGCTGGATGCCCAAACCACCTTAGTCGGTGTTGGACAAGCTTCTTGTCGATCGGTGCCACCCCTAGCATATCGTGAATAACCTCGTTCCTAATCTGATCCTTTCCTGTATTGCCGCACATCCATCGTAGCATGCACATCTCCGCAACACTCATTTATTGTGTGTGTTATCTTATAGTTGGCCAAAGCTCCGCCCCATATAGCATCGCCGGTCCAACTACCATCCTATAAAACTTATATTTTATCTTTTGTGATAAATATAATGGTATCGATTTGGTATTATAGATGTTTATATATTTTAATAAATACTTGGTTAAATTTTATATTGTTTTGATTTTTTAAAAACTTTTTATACTCCCTTCGTTTCATTCTATAGTGCCTATTGTTTTTTGGCACGGAAATTAGCGCAAGCAATTGTTTTAACAGAAAACCCCCTACCGGATCTGACAGAGAAAAAAGGAAAAGTAAACAGATCGGAGGTTGCCATAACCGTTCGCGTGAAGGATGCTGTATCCCGTTTTTCTCGCTGGCGAATCCTCGGGATCGAACCGATCCCGTGAAGGACTCCCTCGACCCCGCTTTTCTTTTCCTGGGCGCGTACCTTTCGTCTCTCTCCCGCGCGCACGTAGGCAGGAAAAGACTCCAAGGACGGCGAAAATTTCAGCAATGGAGGGAATTCAAAGGGCGGCAATGATCCAGAATTTTCAAGTTCAAAATTTGGACGCCGGGGCTATAAATAGATGGACATCAGCACGGCCATCTCATCCCTCACCAATCTGTTCTCTCTTCTCGCTGCTATCCCCAGCTCGCCTAGAGTCATGGCCGGTCGCCGGGGAGGGTGGATCAACTGGGATGCCCTCCGCGAGGAGGCGGAGGAGGATGCTGCTGGTTTGAACTATGACTACGAATTTGTTTTTTTTTTGAGAACTCGCAGGAGATCTGCGGTCATTATATTAAGCTTAAGGATAAAGGATCCACAGGTTACAGAGGCGGCTGCATGAACACCCATGTCGGGCGACGCAGGCCAGCGAGATAGCACACTATCCTATTCCCCTCACCGATCTACCCCTACTTAAGGACCTGGCCACCAACCAGCTCTTCCAGTCGTCTAAGATGCAGTTGGCGAGCGCAGTAGCCGTGCATGATGCCCCATCAAAAACCCTCGCGTTTCGCTCGAGCCAAAGGGACCACAGGGTGAGGAGGATGATGGAGTTGGTGGCACGCCTGCGCTTGGTGGTTGTCGTAGCTTCCGCTTCTGGCCACCAGCTGATTAGGGATGCCGTCGCGGATGGAAGCAGTTGCAGGCGCCCCTGCTGTCGGAAGACGCGGAGCCAGACCGTGCGGGCAAAAGGGCACTGGAGGAGAAGGTGGTCCAGTGTTTCGTCTGTCCGCACGCAGAGAGGACATGCCCCATTATTGGCGAGTCCGCGCTGTTGTAGGCGATCCGCGGTCCAACATCTACCCCACACAGCAAGCCAGCTGAAGAACTTGAATTTTGGCGGCGCGAAGGAGTTCCAGACCTGCCTGGCAGCTGGATGCTCGGTGCGTCCGGCGAAGCAAGCTAAATAAGTCGATCTGGTGGAGTACACGCCATCAGCGCTGAACTTCCAGGCAAACGAATCCGCACTTCCAGGGGATAGCTGGACGCGCTGGATCCTCGTCCAAAGGCCTAGGAACTGCACCACTGCGTCGACGGATAGCGGCCCACCGATATCGACCGTCCACCGGTTTGCAACGAGGCTGTGCTGGACCGTGGCCGTGCGCAGACGGCTTGGGCGCACAAGGGCAACTACTGCCGGAGCGATGGCAGTGGCGCTGAGACCGTCAATCCAAGGATCCGTCCAGAAGAGCACCTGGTCGCCCGTGCCCACCGTGATGCGGATCGCTGCATTGAAGACAGCCAGGGCATCCTTGGAAACAACCAGGTCCAAACCAAGCCAGGGCTTGGACGTGCTCATCCGGAGGAACCAGATCCACTTTGCGCGGAGGGAGGCATTAAGCCATCTGAGGTTGTGGAGGCCGAGCCCACCAAGCGATTTGGGCTGGCAAACCGAGTGCCAGGCCACCAGGCAATTGCCGCCACGAGCTTCTTCTTGCCCGACCCATAGGAAGCCTCTGCGCAGCCTATCAATGAGCTGCAGCACCCAAGGATCAACATCCAAGGCGATGAGTTGGTAGATGACGGTGGAGGTCATCACCGCCTGGACAAAGGACGCCCGGCCCTCTTTGGAGAGGAGCCTAGCTTTCCAAAAGGAGAGTTTCCGAGCGAGCTTGTCGATTAAGGGTTGGACATCCATCTTTTGGAGCTTGCAAAGAGAGAGGGGCAGCCCCAGATATTTGCACGGAAAGTGTCCAACGGGGCAGCCCAGCGCAGGGGCGACTGCCAGCAGCACCTGCTCCGTGCACCTGATGGGGATAGCCACGCTCTTGAGGAAATTGACCACTAAGCCGGATGCTTGGCCAAAGCAACCCAGGATCTCACGCACCACCGCTAAGTCGCCGAGACGGGGCTGCGCGAAGATGACGACGTCATCCGCATAGAGGGACACACGGTGCATGATCCCCAGATGACGGAGATCCCCCAGCAGCCCTCGTTCTTCCGCCTGGCAAAACATGGCCGGCAAAACGTTCATCACAATGATGAAGAGCAGCGGGGAGATCGGGTCTCCTTGGCGCAGGCCCCTGCCATGGGTAAAAGCGGGGCCGGACCTGCCGTTGACCGTGACACGAGTGGTGGCCGTACAGAGGAGCAGAATGATCCACGAGATCCACCTGTGGCCGAAGCCGCGCTGCCGCAGAACGCTGATGAGAAACGGCCACGAAACACTGTCAAACGCGCGGGCGATGTCCAGCTTCAAGAGCAGCGAGGGCGTCTTGGTTCTGAAGAGGGTCCTAGCGGATTGCTGCACGAGGACGAAGTTGTCGTGTATGCATCGGCCGCGAACGAAGGCGCTTTGATTAGAATCCACCAGCTCCGGCATCCTCGGGGCGAGGCGTAGAGCCAACACTTTGGCCAGAAGCTTAGAAAAGTTGTGGACAAGGCTTATAGGACGAAAGTCGTTGAGCTCTACGGCCTGGTCCTTCTTCGGGATGAGGGTGATCAACGCGGTATTGAGGGCGCCAAAGTGTTGTCCCTGGCCGAGGAACACCGCGTGGAGCGCAGCCAACACATCCGCTTTGACAACCTGCCAGCACGCCTTGTAAAAGTCCCAGGAGAACCCATCTGGGCCCGGGGACTTATTGGTTGGCATGGCCTTGATGGCTTCCCACACCTCCGCTTCGGAGAAGGCCACGTCGAGGCCCGCGAGGTCGAGCGCGGGGAGGCCAGCCGCGGCCAGCGAGATGTCGTGGGCTCTCTGCTGAGGGCGACCTAGGAGCTGGACAAAGAACTGGGTAGCGAGCTCCTCCTTGTCCACTTGGTCCACCGCCGTCTGTTCACCATGTCGAGTCGCGGTCTCCTCACATTGCACTTCGTGAGGGTAAGACTTGCCACTAACATCTTCCCCAGACCCCGTACAGTGCGGGAGCTCTCAGCACTGGGTACATCCTATTTTACTATGATGTGACCTTCTTTCACGTAGAATAATGAAAAAGCAGAGAAACATGACCCAAAACCATTTCTTAGCAACGAGCAATGGATTTGATCTCTTGCAAGTTTAACCCATCTTTTTCAACGAATTCATCCAGCAGAAAGTATTACCATAGGAAAACTGGAAAAATATCTAGGTCCTTTGAACATGGGTTTCATATGCCTGGCTTAACAGTGCAGAGGTCGGAAGTTGACATGGTCAGATGGGGAACCAGCCTCGGTAATGATTTAAATGTTTAAAAGACTTGGCCGGTTTGAATACTTAGGCCCAGTTCTTTTCGGCTGTGGCTTGTGCAGAAATAGCTTAAGCTCAGCTGCTCCAGGAAAACTGCAGTGAAAAATAAGCCTCCGAGAAACTGTAGTCCAGCAGCTTATGTTGTCTGAGCTTATTTTATTAGTCGTAAGATAAAAGTCTGTAATAGCCCTAGAATGTAATAGTGTGATATACTCCCTCCGTTCCATTCTATAGTGCCTATTGTTTTTTGGCACGGAAATTAGCGCAAGCAATTGTTTTAACAGAAAACCCCCTACCGGATCTGACAGAGAAAAAAGGAAAAGTAAACAGATCGGAGGTTGCCATAACCGTTCGCGTGAAGGATGCTGTATCCCGTTTTTCTCGCTGGCGAATCCTCGGGATCGAACCGATCCCGTGAAGGACTCCCTCGACCCCGCTTTTCTTTTCCTGGGCGCGTACCTTTCGTCTCTCTCCCGCGCGCACGTAGGCAGGAAAAGACTCCAAGGACGGCGAAAATTTCGGCAATGGAGGGAATTCAAAGGGCGGCAATGATCCAGAATTTTTAAGTTCAAAATTTGGACGCCGGGGCTATAAATAGATGGACATCAGCACGGCCATCTCATCCCTCACCAATTTGTTCTCTCTTCTCGCTGCTATCCCCAGCTCGCCTAGAGTCATGGCCGGTCGCCGGGGAGGGTGGATCAACTGGGATGCCCTCCGCGAGGAGGCGGAGGAGGATGCTGCTGGTTTGAACTATGACTACGAATTTGTGGTACTGGATCAAGGTTTGCCACATGATTTCTCAGTTTTCAGTTGATTTCGTACTAGAGTACTGTATTTGAATTGATCGCGATTATGCATACTCAGTTACTCACAGAGGAAGAAGAGGAGGAAGTCATGGAGTCTTCTGATCGGCACCGTGGCGGCAGGCTTGGCCTGGCCGGAGGTGTGCGTTCTGGGCGCGGCCATGGCCAGGCTAGGCTTAGCGATTCCCGCCATGGACTTGCGCACCGAGTGCGGTCGATTGTCAACCGCAGCATGGCCGGTGTTCATGGAGAAGGCAGCAGCAGCCTTGGAAGATCTCGCCTCGGACTAACTGGCCGCAGGCGTGTCCCTGCACCTTTCACACAATGGCCTCCTCAAGACGTTCGTAATCAAGGTAGTACTCAGCCGACAGTATATTTCATGTATAGCATGCCCATGTCAATAGTCGACGAACAGATTGCATGTGTAGCAGTATATAATGAGCAGATGTTTGCAGAGATTTCATGTGTAGCAGTATATACTGAGCAGATGTTTGCAGTAGCAGTATTAGTATAGCATGTGTTCAGATTTCATGTTCAGATGGATACAGTAGCACTAGGACTATGTTTTTTTGTTCAGATTTCATGCCCAGACGTCACTAGCAGTAGCATCTGTTCAGATGTTTACATGTGTTCAGATATTTGCAGTTGTAGTATAGCATGCCCAGGTGAATATAGCATGGTCAGATGGATACAGTAGCACTAGCTAGGACTATGTTTTTTGTTCAGATCGATACAGTAGCAGTAGGAGTACTTGTAATCTGATTATAGGTTCAGTTGTTTACAATAGCACTATTTCATGTGTACCATCTGATCGTATGAGTATAGCATGTGTGTAAATTTCTACATGTGCTACTACATATCCATGTAGTAGGAGTATGAATGTGTACCATTCTGATCATTTTGAAATTTGTACAGTACTCCATATCCATGTACAGTAGCAGTAGGAGTCTGAATGTGTACCATTGTGATAATTTTTAAATTTCTACAGTCCTCCATGTCCATGTACAGTAGCAGTAGGAGTAGATGTATTTTTATGTGTTCAGATTGTACATGTTCATATGTGTACCAGAGTAGTAGTACTGCCGTCTGTTTTCGCCATATTGGATCATATGTGTACCAGATTTGTAAATGACTAGTACTAGTGACTTCTGTTGTAACCGTATCTGACGATGTAGGTGGCTCATCAAGCGACACCGAACAACATGTAGATGATGAACCTGAGGACGGCTCAAATGAGGAACCGATGGAGAATGGTGATCATGCTTCTGACCCACATGTTGCATGCTTGTTTAATGGTTTTTAACTTTTTTTAACGGTTATTCACTTTATCCCGCAGGTTCCAATGGTACGTTGAAGAGGAAAAGAAAGTGGTACACACTCCATGAGAAGCAAGCTGCGTACATAATGCTTCTAGAGAGGACCTCTGCTGGGGTCTTAAGTCGAGGGGTGTCTGAGGAGGTGTCTGCACTAACAAAGATCCCTGTACGTACATTGGTGAATTGGTGGACAAAGTGCAAAACACTTGGTCTGCAAGGACTTGAAAGCAAACGTGGAAATTCGGGGCGGAAGAGATTACCTTTTGATGCGGAGGCTATCACAGTGGTGGATTTGAGTAAAAGGACCACCCTTCACGATTTAGCAATTGAAATGAACATGTCGAAGACTACATTATGGCGGCGTCTGAACGAAGGCTTGTTTAGGCGTCACACAAATGCCTTTAAGTCCACACTGACGGATGAAAACAAGGTAGCTCGTGTAAGATTTTGTTTATCCATGCTTGAAAACATTATAGACTTCGAGGACTCAAATTTTAAACAAATGTATAATGTCATACACATCGATGAGAAATGGTTTAACCGCACACGCGGTAGCCAGAATTATTACTTGGCTCTTGGCGAAGAGGATCCATACCGTAGCACGCAAAGCAAAAACTTCATTGAGAAGGTGAGCAATTTAAATGAGTTCTTCTGGTTGTAAATGAGTATTTTGAATAATGGTATGGTAATGTTATTATGTAGGTGATGTTCTTGGCAGCCGTCGCTCGTCCATGATTTGATGCTAATGGCAATGTGGTTTTCGATGGAAAACTTGGAATATGGCCGTTCACCTACAAAGAAGCGGCAAAGAGAAAAAGCAAGAACAGAGAAGCTGGAACAATGGTAAGGAGTTGTAGTTATATGTTCACTTTTATAGTCCGTATGTTGTGTACTTAGCCCATATTGACATGGTGATCGTTTTGTACTAGGTCACTAAGGTACTCCCAGCGGTTACCCAAAGTGTAAGCCGGGATTACATGATTAATTTTCTGCTACCGGCAATAAAGCAGAGATGGCCGGCAGCCGAGCGTGGAACGACAATCTATATTCAACAGGATAATGCAAAGACGCATATCCCTGTAGATGATCCAGAATTTGTCGCTGCGGCTCAAGCTGATGGTTGGGATATCCGTCTGACATGCCAGCCTCCGAACTCCCCCGATCTAAATATCCTTGACCTAGGTTTTTTTGCAGCGTTGCAATCAATTTTTCACAAGTTATCTCCAGGTATTTTTTGTACGCCATTCCGTACAATTCAGTTGCTTTCATGTACTACATGTTTGTGTTGCTGATGGTTGCAAGTACTTGTGCAGGATCTATTGATGACATTGTGCAGAAGGTGCAGCAGGCCTTTGACGAGTACCCAGCTGAACGCAGCAACAGAATCTTCCTGACTTTGCAAGCTTGTATGCGCGAAGTACTTCAGCAGCTGGGAGGGAACCGATATAAAGTCCCCCACATGCGGAAGGAGGTTTTACAAAGGCTCGGAACTCTGCCGGTGACACTACAATGTACTGCTAATTTTGTGAAGTGGGCGATCGACTCCTTGCAGGATGCTTAGTTTTACTTTAGTCCGTTCAAGTTTGTTTGAATTTTTCTTTTGTGTGAGTCTTGTACGAGACTGAAAGTTTATGCCGATTATTACTTGCAATGGAATTGTTTGTGAAACACAACAGAAGCACGGTACAAAAAAAATACTCTTGCAATGACTTTGTTTGGTTAATCACTACAGAAACACAATAAATATTCTTGCTAACGATAAGTGTGATTGAAAAGAGAACACAAGAAATAAGAGTACATTTATTCATACGACATCAAACCAACTAAAGTACTCGACGTAGCATGATGGAATCAATTTATTCATGATACAAAAACATGATCTCCTATCTGTATTTATCGAGGTCAGTGCCCTGATCTTCATCCTCGCTGCATACGTAGCTGCTGTTCGCGGACGAGCCATCCGGGGTTCTTTGGAAATAGTCGCGATCCTCGCCGCAGCCGGAACACTTGTGCCTTGCCACTTCGTTGACCCACTCGGAAAAGTCGATGATTGTTCCCGGCAATTGACGACACACTAGGCATGGTACCTTCTCCTCTGGAAGAAGGTCTGGCGCCGCCTTCCCATCTACAACGATCGGAACCTCAGGCGCCGTCTGCTCCTCTTGAACGACCGGACCGTCGCATGCCGCCTTCTCCTCTTCAGCTATGGCAACATCGCCTGCCGCCTTCTCCTCTTCAGAAGTGGGAACTTCGCCTGCCGCCGTCATCTCTTCAGCTGTGGCAACGCCGGCCTTGGTCGTGTCCTCCTTCACCATGCAAGATGCAGCGGAGTCGTCCATGCGAGAGAGAGAGATCGAGAGAATAGGAGACAGGACTACGTTAGAATTGTCCAGCTCTGAGGACTACGTACGTGAGATACGGTCGTTCAGATCGTCCGACCTCCGTATAAAGACGAGGCGTGCGAAGGGAGTAGAGAGGAGGCGTGCGAAGGGAATAGAGAGGAGGCGTGCGGAGGCAGATTGGATCCACGTTTTCAGCACAGAATATATGGTTACCATATTTTGTGGACGGAAACAGATTTGTTTCCCGATTTCCTGGACGAGAACAAATCGGTGGAAGGGCTTCTTTGCAAAAAAACAAAACTTTTCTCTTATATTTTGAAACAAAAGCTAAAAAACAATAGACACTATAGAATGGAACGGAGGGAGTACTATCTAAGCATCAATTATCACCACTATTTGCTACTGCCCCATAAAAATGCTAGAATGAATTGCCGCCAGGCTATGTACAGTAGAACACTAAAGAAATGCTAATAGGACCCAGGAGATAATTCTTTTGATGTCAATTTAAGTCCATGCACGATTCCCATGGAAAAAATAAGTTTGTGCGTTGTGAATAAAAGACAAGCTTGGTACCAACAGAGTTGCTATTTTGAGCACTGAAGTTCGTTATTTTTGGCCAGGACACAAAAATACTCAAACATGCGCATATGTATAAAAAAAAATCAAGTATTTCTCAGATTTTACTGCTCACCCCGGTTGTAGGAGGCATCTCTTATCCTCTTATAATTAGACGTACACCCATAGCACAACCCATCTATAAACACCATTGACATATTGAACACTCAAAAAAAAATCTATAAACACCATTTACATATTGAACACTTAATGAATATTCGACATGAACACTAGGTTTTAATGGGCCTAATATTCTCATCTCTGATGACCATGCTTGTGGACAACTCGGAACTCAAACAGATGGGGCTTAAAAGGTTTAATGTTCTTTTAATGTTCCTTCCAATGCTTTCTAGTGTTCTCAAACTCTATTGCCAATTTGATATGCTGCAAAAGGAAGGCACCAGGAGAACACTAGAAAGCACAGTCTGCATATAACAGATATGATTAAAAGGATGACTAACTCTCTACTGAGTAGTAGCATGGAGCCTTTGTAATACAAGAATAACCATCCTATCCCTATTAGAACGTAACGTTAAATTTATAAGAAACAGGCCTATCATCCAGTTTTTAGTGACAGCTACTTATGGGTTTCACAGGTCAAGTCATATGAACTGAACTATAACTCCATGAGTTAACTTGTTGAATGAAATCACATAAATCGAGGAAGCAGACATGCAAACAAAACAGCTAGTTCTCAGTCAACTGATATTTAATTACATCTCAGTCTATGACGCACACTGTTGGATCTGATTTGTGTTAGAACCTGTGATTGATAGAGCTCTATGTTGTTAACTTGGGAAAGATCAACTGAGATTTCGTCTCAGATATATGCCAGCCCAACTAAAACTTATTGAATCATGCATTATGTTATAATAATCCCAACTGGCACCAATAGGCGAATCAAACCGCACAAAATGTTGCAGGGATGCAGTTTTTGTCCTTTAACTTGGGCATCCCAGACAAAAATCTAAACACTGCAGCTATAATGAGGTTAATCAAGTACGAAAGGATGTAATCAATTATCAGAAGGGGATTAATTCAACTAGCAAAACAACTGGCTAGCTAGTGAATAAGGCCCCTGCTGCCAGAATAACATGTTGTGAACTTATGTAAGAGAGAATGAAGCATTGAATACTTAAATACTTAAATCCACCAACAAGGCTACAGTAACGAAAAAAGGATTGCACCTTGCAACCACCCATCAGGCTACAGTAACGCAAAAAGGATTGCACCTTGCAACCACCCATCAAGTCTAACGGATACAATGTTAACAGACACAGTAACGCAAAAAAGATTGCACCTTACAACCACCCATCAAGTCTAAGGGATACAATGTTAACAGACAAAAACACGTCAACAAACTTCAATGGTGAACCAGTGATGCAATGGTAGCAAATAACATCAGAAGAGTAATGGTGTTGATCTGAAATAACACAAAGTACAAGTCCTTGCCCACTGGCCAAAGTCATGCATCAAACAAATAGTATACCAGTGGTTATAAAAACAATCAGCCATGAGAGAACGGATGCACCATGCTACCGTACTTCTTTCACACAACCTATCGATGCCCACCTTTCTGGTATATCAACTGGATAACACAATAAGGTATCTCCAGTTCACCACGGATACCAAGCAGAGATCATTTAGAGCTCTAGACATAAATCCTTGATTTAATTTAAACAACTTAATATTTTTTTACTCTTTTATCTCCGAATCATGATGCAGTCTATCCTTGCACAACTGAAAACAACACAAGGCCAAGAGTTCATGATGCAGTCTATCCTTGCACAACTGAAAACAACACAAGGCCAAGAGTTCATGATGTGCAGTAACATTGCTATAACTAACCACTACTGGAATGCAATTTTAAATCGAACAGGGTTGTGATACACATGCACAAAAACTGGTGGTCATAAGGGCCTGGCAAGAGAAACTGATTTTGAACTTCTACTGTTTTGAACTGCAAACGAAGGCCCTAATTTCTACAATATCTCTACAAGGTGATCAAATATTTGTTGATTATAATTTAGGTATGCCTTCAAAATTCAAAGTACAAAGCATATGGAGGGGTACTCTCTAAGCATCAATAATCAACACCACGGAAGCATCTCACTGGATAGTTGATTATAGAATGGAGGGAGTACTAGAAAACTGGACAAACGGTAATAGGTCATACGAAATTCAAATGTGCACTACGGAGATAATTCTTTTGATGTGAACTTAAGTGCATGCAAATTTCCTGTAGACTCAAACATGCACATACGTAACAATAATCGGAATTATAGGAAATTTTTGAAATATTTTTCAGATTTTACTGTTCGTCCTGGGTGTAGGACCACCTGGGAGCAGGGAGCCAAGATGCCTCTCTTCTCCTGTTATAATTAGATGCACAACCATACAACAACTCATCTATAAACACCAGACACATTGAACTTTAAATGAATACTAGACATGACCACTAGGTTTTAATGGGCCTAATATTCTCATCCCTGATGACCATGCACGTGGAGATGTGGACTTAAACAGATAACCTAGACTGGGAACTCAAACAGATGGGGCTTAAAAGCTTTGATGCTATTCCAATACTGGACGGTTTAACTTTCAACAATGTGGTCCATATGGCACAGCTATTGGGAAAATACCAGATCCTCAAACTTTATTAGCAGTTTGATATGTTACACAAGGAAGGCATCAAGAGAACACTAGAAAGCACTGTCTGCATATAACAGACATGATTAAACGGATGACTAGCTGACTATTGAGTAGTAGCACGGATTAACCACTTGTATTTCACAAGAAATATTCTGTAATAGTACCTTGAACTTTGCAATAGAAGAATAACCATGGCTATCACTATCAGAATGTTACGTCCCCAACCCTCCGCCGCCACCCCTAACCCTCCGCCCCCAACCCTCCACCGCCGCCGCCGCTGATAGCGCCGCCGGGGCAAAGTCCCTCGGGGCGTGGCGGCGGCGGGGGCCCTTCCTCGTCGCCGCGTGGAGTTCGGCGGCCGGATCCCCACCCCCTCGATGCTTGGCGGGCAGACGCGCGTGGGATGGGCGACGGCGGCGCGGCCTCCTCCCGTCGGCCTCGGCGGACCGGTCGGCGCGGGTGGGATGGGCGGCGCTGCGGCCTCCTCTCTCGTCGGCTTCCCGCAGCACTCCGGCAGGGTTGGTGGTGGGCGGCGGCCGACCCTGTCCGCGCATGCCATCCACCCGGCTCTCGTTGGTGCGTGGAGGCGATCTCGGGCATCTTCCGCGACACGAGGCGCCCGGCAGCAACCTTGGGTTTGACGGAGGAGGTGGCCTCTTCTTCGCCGGAGAGGGTCGGCCTGCGGTTGGTGGTGGTGGATTTTGATCTACCATCGCCATCGGGCGGTGAGATAGAGGTGCATGGAAGCCGGCGATGGTGTCGCCGGTGGAGGGTTGGGTTGGCCAGCCGGATGGTCGCCGACGTGGGTCCGGCCTGAATAAAGGCGGCGGTCCTAGGGCCTCTCTTGCGTGAAGAGGAGGACCCACCGGAGGCCTGGACTCGTGATCGGCCGGAGGGTTGAGTTCCGGAAGGCTCCACCGGCGAATGTAACAGTTTTGCCGGAGTTTGCTAGATCGGAGGTATTCGGTCGTGCGCACCCATGCGTTTATTCCGACCGTTTGGTTCTGAGGGAGCGGCGCGAAGCTCTTTTTCTGTGTTGACATCAAGTGACTATGGATCCATGATGAAAGTCGGAAGAAGAGAATTTCATGAAGGCCGGAGGGGAGGACTTGCTAAGGGAGGTTCAAGTCTCCGCGCTGTTGAGGGGCTTGCTTGGTGTCCGGGCTACAAAGCGGTATGAAAGTGGGGGCGACAACACATGTGAAGCGAGTCCTACCTTTCGGGAAAACCCAAGGTCCACTTAACTGGTGTGCCTGGCAAGGACCTTGGTGGAGGCATTGTTTTGAGAGTGGGGACTATTTCAGGGTGAAAACCTAAGATCTTTGATCGGCGACGACGGTGTTGGTGCACGTTCTCCTTGGAGGCGTTGTTTTTTGGAAAGTCTGCAATTCAGGTGTTGGTGGTGGATGTATTGGTTGTTAGATCCGTGATATGTAGCACTTTTGTTTCTTAGTTTTTTTTTTTTTTGTGCATCCGTAGTATCAAAAGGTGCGTTGCAGGTTTTGTAATTGGTTTCTCTCGATATTAATATATTCCCTTTATCGAAAAAATCAGAATGTTACGTTTCATGAAAAAGAAACAGGCCCATTATCCAGTTTTTAGTGACAGCTACTTTTGGGTTTCACAGGCCAAGTTATTTGAACTGAACTATAATTCCGTGAGTTAACTATTGATTACAGTAACAAAAAACATTGTTCTTTCTTCTGATACACAAATGGAACCGAATTGGTAGTACAATATTCTGTATTTGTGGATAACTTATTGAATGAGATCGCATAAATCAAGGAGGCACAACTGCAAATGGAACAGCTAGTTCTCAGTTGCCTGAGATTTAATTACATCTCAGTCTATGACACATGCTGTTGGATCTGATTTGTGCTAGAAGCTGCGATTGATAGAGCTCTGTGTTGTTAACTAACTGAGATTTCGCCTGAGATGTGTGCCAGCCCAACAAAAACTTATCGAATCATGCATTTATGTTATAGTATTCCCAACTAGCACCAATAGGAAAATACAATCGCACAGAATGCTGTAAGGATGCAGTTTTTATCCTTTATGTGTTGGGCTTCCCTTGGTTTCAGACAAAAATCTTAAAACACTGCAGCTATAACGAGGCTAAGCAAGTATGAAATGATTGCATTCATAATCAGAAGGGGATTAATTCAAGTAGCAAAACAACGGGCTACCTACTGAATAAGGCCCCTGGTGCTGCCAGAATAACAAGTTGTGAACTTATGTATGTTAAGAGAGAATTAAGAAGCACTAGATTTAGATGTGCGCCTTGGCGCACGATCCCGTGAAGTTTGTGACAATGTTTATTTGTATAACAACAATAACAAATAATTGTTAATATAATAATACAATTCATAGGTTTTACAAAAGAATTGTATGTACAATTAAATTACGATAAAGCAGATGAAACTACGAACACAACAATAAATTTAGAGTCACCCAGATGAAATTACGAACACAACAATAAATTTAGAGTCACCTCTGCGTGCGGCCTCGGCTTTCGAATTAATAAAACATTTTGTAAAACACTTTATAATAAGCTTAGAGAACAACATAGGCAGTGGTGCAATCGTAATTGCCGAAACCAGCACAAAATTGCACATATAAGTCGACCAAACATCGGTCATAACACCTTGTGCTGCAAAAGCCATCAAACAAAAGAATTAAATAGGCTATTAACAACCTAAGGGTACTACAGAATGCACAACAGTTTTTTTTATAGATACAACATTGGTTATAAGTTTAGGAACTGTTTGACCCTGATGCATCAGGTATTCGTTTTTATCTTCTACTCCTTCCGATTCCTATTAATTGACTTCAATTTAGTATAAAATTGTACTAAATCCGAGTCAATTAAAAGGGACCAGAGGGAAGCTCTTTAAGTTGAGCACAGTCGATATCTCTGATGACCGTGTTGGTTGCTTCTTCAATGGATGTGCTATTTTATGATCTGTAGATTACATTCCAGACAGCTTTCTATACACTGTAGCACCTTCCAGTGGCAATGTAGAGTCTTCAAACTACAGATAAAAAATGGCCGGGAAAACTTTCATTAGGAATATTAGAAACATCATGGTGTTTTTTTTACAAAGATGGGTGAGAAAACTTTCATAAGGTCTATGTAACATTTTCATTAAAAAGTAAGCATGTGGTACAAAGCAAATAGTTCAGTCTATGTAAATCATCACTGAGTGTACATATGAGAAACACGTGAACGTGCTTTCAGTATAAAGACCATTGAAAAGAAGATGTTTTCAATTCATATTTATAGGCAGAGCAAACTACATGAGAATAAAACTGAATGGCAACATACTCGAGTCTACCACTGCAGACTACATACAAAGGAAGAAAAAAAAGAGCCATCAGCCACACCAATTGTTCTAGCTGCATCTCGCAAAAAAAGAGCCATCAGCCACACCCACTGATGGAGTAATTCGTATAAGCAGCAAAGTAAAAGAAACAAACTCATCACGAAGAAATCTGTCCGAATTCGTGAAATCTGTACAGAAGTTGCCCTTTCATTCCTTTTATGCGTATACGAATCACTCCGTCAGTGGGCGTGGAGTCAGTAAACATCCATCCACGAATTCGGACAGATTTCTTCGTGATGAGTTTGTTCTTTTACTTTGCTGCTTATACGAATTACTCCATCAGTGGGTGTGGAGTCAATAAACACCCATCCACGGACTCAAACAGATTTCTTCGTGGTGAGTTTGTTTCTTTTACTTTGTTGTACAGTTTGGAGTTTCTAGAGTTTCGATCAGAATTGGAGACAATGCTGGGGTGATGTGTCTGGGAATTTTTTTAATAGCCGGAGGAAACAAGAGTGTTTCCAGAGATTACCTGTGGGTAGTGCGACAAACGGCACTGGAGAGAGGGGGCACAATCGTGTCCCGTCATACTAATGCCAAATCTCTTTGATTTTCCATACAGGTAAGGATAATGCATATCAGACTCCATAGCTCAACTTTTTGTGAGAACTATTCAAAGAAACTGACAGTAGCAGATCACAGAAACTACATAAAAATTTGTGAAAGCATAGGTAAAACTCTGAAGCTAAGTCGTTTGTCCATGAATGAGGAGATAAATAGATTGAGAATATCTGTAATCATGTCTACGTGTTATAATTAACTGGGAACCAACCATTATGCTAAATAAAAATTCCATCAGTGAGTCTGAGGTATCTAAAAACATGCACAATAAAAGATTTTTGGTAATGAAAACTAATCGGCCTTGGTCTGATTGGCCCGCATGTTATTTCTTAAAGAGGTTTAAAAAAGGGGAAAATTTGCTGCAGGACATTGTTATTTTCCGGTGTTTGCTGAAACACACCGCCCGATTATGTCTTTGCCAGGTACCATTACAATTTTTGGCACATTTGCCAGAACACACCACCTAGCTTAAAACGGAAAGTTTTGCCCTTTGTCTTCAAAACCAATCATCACAGTCAAAAGTGCAAAATTTTCCGTTTTTAGCCAGGTGGTGT
Organism: Lolium multiflorum; assembly: GCA_030979885.1. Classification (NCBI taxonomy): domain Eukaryota; kingdom Viridiplantae; phylum Streptophyta; class Magnoliopsida; order Poales; family Poaceae; genus Lolium; species Lolium multiflorum. Next base: position 90,213,486 of record CM061748.1, read on the forward strand.
GTTCTGGCAAATATAACACATAATTGTAATGGTACCTGGCAAAGACACAATTGAGCGGTGTGTTTTGGCAAACGCCACAAAATAACGATGTCCTGTAGCAAATTTTCTCTTAAAAAAGAGTATTTCTGAAGTAAGTACCAACTTTGTACTGGAACTGAACTCTAGTATTAAAATTCATGTTCAGATCCGCTGACTTGTAGACTCAGGTACACATCTCATCTAATTTAGAGTTTAAAATTGAAACAACAGGAAAAATAATTGATATTTAGATCGATTAACACATCCTATTTTTGGTGCATCTTGTGCTTTGAGATTCTTGAGGCACCATTCAACATAGACATATGGTCTTTTGTTCACCATTAATCATAGACATATTGCCTTTTGTTCATTTGGCTTCTGTTGACTCCTCTTATCAGTGTCACTACCTATCTGCATAATGTTTTTAAGTAATAAATGTATGAGACCTAAATTACAAACTCACCACCTCGGCTGAATCCTCTACGATGTTTTCAACAGCCAGTACAGCCAAGCTATCGCATCATCACCCTCTGCCTCTCTATCATATCATCTTGGTTCAACGGGAGTTCAGATCTAGAATATAGAGAAGAGACGTAGAGAAATATAACCTGCATAACTGAGAGGAGGACATCGAGGAGTATTGCTTGGATACATCAAAATCCAAAGTCTTCATTAGAGAGCGGTATAATAAAAACCCGAATGACCCTATAAAAATAGAGCCAATTAGTAAAAGCAAGAAATATAATCCCAATCTCAGTTAGCAATATCAAGAGTTACACAAATTCTTAATACATTTCTAACTGACATACTAATCCCAATCTACACACAATCTTGAATGGAAAAATAAAAGGTTCTCATGTGAATGCAGTCCCAGCTGTCAGCAGTTAAATCTGAGCTGTCATACAATTGTCCAACCATAAGAAACGGCTGGCCGGGAAACCTACACGAGAAGACTATAACAACAGTTATATGGAAAAGAAAAAACACACAAAAATGAAAAAATCATTATATGCAGCATACACCTAAAGTTTTCTTGTTAGGAACTGAGTAAATATGAAGTCTAATTAACTTGTTCCTTCATGAATGAAGAACGTGGGTGGTTTTCTCATGGGCCCTACTGTATGTTCTTTTCATATAGTGTAGTATGCACACAATATAGATGCAGATATGCTTAAAGAAACAAGAACTGAATCAGAGTAATAAAATTTAGTTAGGAGAGGCACAAGGACCTCACCGAGAAGGACTGGAGGCCCCTGCTATCACCATTGTATGTTTATCTTGATACAAGAATGAGGACTCTCTCCTAGTCCCTAACTTCCATAACTGACATCATTAGTGTTCCATTTAAAAGCAAAAGCTAAATTTTGCAAGAACAAAGCCAAACAACAATGAAATCAACCCAAAACAAAGAAAGACATGCATCCCTGCCACAATCATTGAAACCTAAGAACAAACAATCTAGAAAATACCTAGAGCCATCAGACCGTTTTCCTAGCGAGATCTCGGCAGCGGGTCTGTTGGCCCAGCAGCTCTGGCTCGAGGTGCACAGCTGGAGGAGATGGAGCTTAGCCAGCATGGTATTTCCTCTCGATCAACGCTGTGTTCGAGCTCCTTCTGTTGATGCTCCTTCTGTCGATTCAGCATCAATTAGAGAAGTTGCAACAGACTGCCACAAGAGAAGAAGTTAGCGAATGACGGAAGAAAATGCTTCGCAACGCAAATGTGGTGTCAGCATATGCCAGGGACCACATAATACAACTTGATATCTTAATTTATCAAATGTTGAAGCAGCTTGGACTAAGCAAATTCTCAAGTGAAATGTACAAAGTAAAACCGGGCAAATCACTATTAGATACAAGCAAGTTCAAGGAGATTACTTAAGTGAAATAACTGGAGTTGATAATAGGAAATTAGGATAATGACACCACCACATCAATGTAGAACCATCTTTAACCTCTCTGATAATAGGAAATTAGGATAACCTATTCAACCGCTCGCCGCTTTCATAGAAGGCCTCTGTACCGAAGATCAGATGCACCAGTTTTGTTGCTCAGAACTCTCAGCCAACAAGCCACCGCCTACTCTCATTTTTTTCGATAATGTACCACCTAGTCTCATGAAAGCAGTGGCATCCAGATTGATGGGTTTAGATGAACAGTGGAATGGTTGCAGTATGTGAAGTGAACATCTATTACATTGGTAAATATTAAGGTTTCAAATTATTAGGATCTTAGATAAATAAATTATTACTGCATAACGGCAGCTCTGCATATATATGGAAAATTAATTAACTGTAATTTTACATACTGTCCCAACAATATTTTACATGCTGGGGCCAAATTAAAGCGACATTATGCCGGCACCAAATTAAGGACACGATATGCTACTACCACATTATGTTCCTCATCAATTTTACTTTAAAAATGATGCAGACGCAACCTACTCAGAATAACAACAATAGAAAACCATTTATATCAAAAACAGAGTAGGAAACAGAGTACACCAAACTTCTGTATGTGACATAGAGTATATGTGAGACATGGCAAAAATAAAAATTCTCAACTACAACATGGAACCAGCTTTATATTGGTGTTCGTGCCATGATTAATTTAACCTGCAAAGAGAAGAAACATAAAAAAAAATCTGAAAAACACAACTAACTGAAGCTGAATAAAGTAATATCAGAATATCCACAACGAAGAGCATATTTAGCTATAATAAAAAAAAATTGGCACTTAAATAAAATAACTCATATACATCCAACCAAATCCATAAAACATAGTAACTACAAGAAGTATCCCGAAAAAGTAATGCTACGCTTCAATAGCTATTGGCACATGTATCAAAACCTCAAGATGTAAACAAAAAAATGTAGTGCCTACACAGACTAAGGCTCTTTTTTTACAATAGTAAAAAAAGGCTCTTTTTTTTACCGGGAACAGTTCATGCTTCTGCCAGTATTACATATCCATTGAGGTAAGACTCTTCTTTCAACCAAAAAATTATAAGCAAGGTGAGTTTGGTTACCTTGAAGAGGTAGAAAAATGCTTACAACATCAGATGGTAGTTCTCAGTCAACAGAAATAAATATGCAAACATGAACACTGTACTACCACCAAGTGCATTACATAACCCTGGAATCGGTCATCGTTAAAGGAGAATCCACACAATAGTATTGTTATTTCGGCTAATGAAAAAAGATGGTGATCATTAATGAACACACACCCACACGCAGACAGATAAGACAATTCGACTAACCTGTAGGTCAAGAGCAGCCCCAAATACCCATTCTCGTGAATGGCGCAGTCGGGATCATGAGGCGATAGATGAGGCTGAGACTGACGCAGTCGGAGGAGGAGAGGCTCATGGCGCTCTCGCTGGACGTGGTGACAGCTAAGGGCAGTAGAGGTCAATCTCAAGTGAGGAGGCTGCCAACTCCTTTTGCTACAATTTGCGACCGCGCCCTTGTGGCAGCACTCAATGCTGCATATCTTTTTCTACTTGACATTAGAAAATAAAACAAATAGATGATTGCAAAAATCTCACACCACTCATGGGAAATCAAACAAGCAGATAACCAAGACGTGGAAGCCATACATGTTGTCCACTCCAACACAAAAATTTGCTTCGTGAGAAGCTCATGGTATGTTGCAAACCAATAAAAATTAAATCACCTACTCTACAGCCACTTCCCTACACACACCAATCTGTAAGGTAGAGAGAAACACCCAGGTGAGGTGGAGTGGGCAACATCCTACAGGTAATGAAGAAATCAAGGGACGATGGCTGAAGCAAGTGGGAGGAGACCTTGATACCTTGGTACCGGTCAAATGCGCCTTACCTGCTGGCCCCAACACAAGCAGAGTGACAACAGACAATATCTACTCCTCATCGTTGTCAATCTCCCTAGGCATCACAACACAACTGCCATGGTAGCGGCTAGGAGCTGATCCTCTTTGTCATCTATACACGTTCCGCCCCATCCAATGTTGAAAAATGAAACAATAATCTTATTAGCTACAATATAATTAACGTCCATAGTTTAGCAAACCATTAAAGTCCAGTGTAGGCATTAACAAAGGATCTGGTATGAAAAAATTAAGGTAGTCCCCACCAAGAGTATGTGCTCAATTACTTTGTAGATCGAAGCATTAGTGGACACCGGAAATAATCTAATAACTAATTTAGATTCCTCATAAAAATGTAGGCAAAGAGATAGTTGAATCAGTACTGAATCCAAGAGCCTCTTCATCTTTGGTCAACAAAAAAAGATGAATAAAGAAAAACCTGACTGGACTTCTGTCGAACAGCTTGTTGACATATCTAAATACAAAGAAAGACAATTTCATGGATTAGAGGGGGGGGGGGGGGGGGTGGCTCGTGCCATCTTCCATGTGCAGAAGAAAGGTAGGGATGGATGAGGTGAAGCCTGGCTGGCCGCCGGGCCTGCAACGTAGAGGCCCCTCAACTGCCGGCACGAGCTAGACGACCACAAGACGGAGGAGGGTGATAGTGGAACTCAACCCTTCCTCTGTCTGTCATCTTCCCCACACGCTCCTTCATGTCGAGCTCCGCTACCTCAGCCATGACACTCTCCTCCACCTCCTCAGCCATGGCGCTATCCCTTTGCCTCTCCCTATTTGACCCATGGAGGAGAGCAGCACATGGGGTGGAAGAGAAGGGGACGGGATGTGATGGGACCGGGGAGAGGGAGGCGTGGGGATTGGGTGAGAGAGGAAGACGGGGAGAACGAATGCGGGAGGGTCTCGCAGGTGGATCTGCAGCAGAACGACGAGGCGGACGGCGGCAGAGCGACGAAACGGACGGCGGCGGAGCGACGACGCGGACGGAGAAGGCGATGAGGCGAGGTCGAGGGGAAAGTGAGGAGGATTGTTTTCTCTCAGGCAAGGGCGCGCGTGGGTACCGTGGCTCGCACAGTGATTGCTCCTCCCGTGCGCTAATGGCGTGCCGCCACTGAGCCGCCCACAGCGACCACCGACGGAGAAGACGAAACCACCCCGCTATCTACCCGCGCGGAGAAGATATTTTCCGCGACCGACGCCACGCGAGCATAACCAAAAACGAGCCCCATCGACTGACGCACGGGTCTGGACGGCGGTGGAACCTACACGCAGACAGATGTGGGTAGACCAAGGCTATTCCATGTCTTTCTCTAGCGTCAGGGCACCAGCGGTAAAAACCGCGCGCTCCTCCGCAGGCAACTAAAAGGCTCGCCACGTCTAGAATCGGACGGCTGAGATGCCATATCTCACAGACATTGTAAAGATCAGACGGTCCACGTTCTCTCATCGCTGTGAAGCCCCCTATGGGGGGCATCGTTTATACCTTTAGATTGAATACTTAAATCCAACAACAAGGAAAGGCTACATTAATTAATAATAAAGCAAAAAGGAGGATTGCACCTTGCAACCGCCACCCATCAAGCCGGAGAAGGCTCCTCCCCAGGCTTGGTTTCGCCTCCAACGGGGGGTTGGGCGGATCGCTGGCGACGGCATCAGAAACAAGCGAGACGGGGCGGTGCTCGATGACCTCGTTGATGAGCCCCCAGGTGTGCGCCTCCTCCGGGTCCATGAACAAGTCCCTCTCCATGCACTTGTCGACGCCGTCGATGGGCTGGCCGGTGTGCTTGGCGTAGATCCTGTTGAGGATCTCCTTGGCGTGGATGGCGATGTCGGACGCCTGGCCCGAGGGCTGGTGGATCATGATGCGCGCGTTGGGCAGTGGCGCGCCGGCCGCGAGGAGGAGCGAGCCCATGGAGGCGGCCTGGCCGATGCAGAGCGTGGTGACCGGGGAGCGGACGTACTGCATGGTGTCGTAGATGGCGAGCCCCGCGGTGACCACCCCGCCCGGGGAGTTGATGTAGAGGTGGATGGGCTTGGCGGGGTTCTCGGACTCGAGGAAGAGCAGCTGCGCGACGACGAGGGAGGCCGTGTCGTCGGCGATGGGGCCGTGGCCCGTGGATGCAGACGATCCGCTCCTTGAGGAGGCGCGAGAAGATGTCGTAGGCGCGCTCACCGCGGGAGGTGTGCTCGATCACCACCGTACGCGCGGCGCGGGGTGTGCCCCGCCGCCGGGGTGGTGGAGGAGGGGGAGAAGAAGGCCCGCGGGGCGGCGGCGGCGCTAGGGTGGGAGGCCCAGTAGTAAAGTAGGGCCCGTGGGCTGCGGGAGCCCGTGGGCCCGTGGGCTATATAAACAGCGGCTGGCTCGTCTTCTTGGCCGCAACCGCAAGAACCACCACCCCTCCTCGTCTTCGTCGCCGCCGCCGCCGCCGCCGCCGCAACAACCACCACCCCTCCTCGTCTTCTTCGTTCGTTCGCCGCCAAAAGGAAAAGATGCTCGACGAATACATCCACTCCCATGACCAAATCCTATCCATGCAGGCCCGCTCCGATGCGCTGCTCCGCTCCGATGAGCTGATGCTTGTGAATCTTGTCTCTTTGGAGTCCGTGCGCATCGCGCCCGAGTCGTATGCACTCCTCCGCCCGCTGCTGCAATCGAGGCGCATTAGGTGCGCCGAGATGTCTCTCCTCTCGGTCGCGGCAGGCTTGGCTCTGGAACTCCACAGGCTCCAGCATGATCTGTTACCTCGGGTCATGGATCAGGAGGCCAAGCTGGAACCGGGCGTCCTGCAAGCCCTCCTACACATCAAGAACTCAGCAAGTGCGATCTCACATCTGGGGACGGCCTTTAAGGAAGCCCACGACATGGACCGATTCCATGACGATGGTCTGGTCTCACGCCAAGCCCTAGATCTGGGCATAGTGGTAGAGGATTCCGCTGTCAATGTACTGGAAAAGGGTTACCCCATCCTCTGGCTTCAGGAGAACCGTATCCCGTGGATCGTCCAGCTGGTCACCTCTCTGTTGGCGACCCCGGTTCGTTTCTCTGAGTCTCATATCTGAGTAGACTATCAGCTGTTTCTTGCCAGCCCGTTACTGTTGTGACGAGTATTTCTTAGGGGCGTGGCAAACAGCTTGCAACTGTAGTGTAGCTCTCAAATGTTGCCATGTATTTCTTGGACCCTTTATGTTTGGATGGTATTATGGATTTTAAATAGTATGTATCTTGGGTACTGTTTTCTCATTCTGTCCTAGGGTACAACTTGCAATTACTTTCAGTTAGGATGGTTCAGTGGACATGTATGAACAATGATTATTCTTGTGCAAAATCATTTTGTTTTCAAGTATCACTCTTCACAAGTCAAAACTAACAAATTGAACACTGCTATACCAAAACTTCCAAACAACTCTTGCTGTAAGAAAACTCCCATCTTGAACTGTCCAACTATCCCAAGTTCAAATATCTGAATGGTGACAATCAATTCAAGTAGCCAATGCTGAGCACAAACATATGTATAGCAATGCCAACATATATATCATAGCTATATAGCGATGCTGAGCATAAACATATATGTTATGGATTTTAAATAATATAGGAGTATGTATCTTGGGTACTGTTTTCTCATTCTGCGCTAGGATACCATAGTTCTGTGAATGCGCATCCATAGATTGCCTTGTCAACACATGAAAAAGCTGAACTTTTTCCACAAAGGCAGTACTGAAGGGCAACCTTCTTCAGAACTGATCCTTAGATACGGCTCAGTGTGCCAAAACATTTGAAAATTTCCTTTTTTAAAAATATAAAAATCAAACAAACCTGTATTTCTAGTGCTGCAGCGCTGTCACCGCCTGCGTGAGCTAGCTAGAGCTCAAGCCTCGATGGGCCAAGACCAGAGCCAGCTCGCCGAGGCGGCGGAGGAGCCTTCTCCGCTGCCCGCTGAGCCAGCGCCGTTGCAGGCTCCTTCCCCAGCGCCCTCCTCCCTCGAGGAGCTCGCCGCAGGTACATGCCTAAAGTCTGAATCTTATTCGCCGGAGACGGTTCCCTCGTAATCTTGGTTTCCCTGTACACGGTCGCTTCCAGGGGTAGTTCTCCTTCAGTCATGCTAGCATCTAGGTCCCTTCGCAGTACTATGGACTTGAGGAGCATTGGTGGGAGCAGAGCTCGAGGAGACTAGGACCTCTACTAATACGTACAGTTGGTAGTGGATGGACGACATTGTTCCTGTGATTCTCTAGTTTTTGGTTATGCAGTGCAGACATTTTATTCGATGGTGAACTGGTGACATCTTGCAAATCCTACAACATACTATATGCGTTCAGGCAAAAATTGAGGTTGTCTTAAATGTTAGTGCCACCTACGGTATGTGCTAAGTTAATAATGCACCAGGCCTGAGGTGCACTAAGCTTTAACCTGCTAATATCTGCCCAAAAAAAGACTAGATTGAGTTCATCTCCAAAAAAATACACCAATGTCTAGACAGTTTGTGCGCTCTTTTAAATTTTTGTGGCATGCTTTGCTCTTTTAAATGTGCTCTTAGTGTTCTTTTTTTTGGAATCAGGGGCTTTCACTCATCTTTTTTCAATGGAGCCATCATTCATTAATTAGTAGCAGGATTACAATAGTTTCTAGGCAACAACCTAGACTCATATTAATTGTCTGATGTTGCATTTTTTTGCCAAGCTTTAAACCGTGCGCTTTGCATGGGATATTTTGTTTCTTTTGAAGGCTCATTTAATCTATCCCAGCATTAATGTTCTGATTACTGATGTTGGATTTTTTTTGTAATGCAAAGAGGCTATGTCGTTTAGTGAGGATAACAATGACGTAAGACCCTTTCTTTTGCTTCTGGGTAGTCGATACATACTTCTGTATCATTATTGTATTCTTCATGGCACTTGGGATATCAGTGAAACTGTTGTTTGCTTGTGCAGTCAATTGACGTGAAGGTACAGAAAGCTCTGGAATGTCCATGCGTTGCTGATTTGAAAAGTGGACCTTGTGGCAGTGGATTTATCGATGCATTTTCGTGCTTCCTGAGGAGTACAGAAGAAGAGAAGGTTGTATTTTTTCTTTAAATTACTAAGTTGCTTTCATTGAAATTTATCTTGCTGCAAGTTATTTCTTTCCATACAAAGTTTCGCGTTGGTGGTCATTAGTTCACCTCTTTTCTAGCCTTCCTTGTCTCAGCACTGACAAGTGCGACATACGAATGCTACTGAATCATCTGTTGCCCTGATAAACAAAAGCATCAAAGTTAATTAATTTGACATACAACTTCAGTATACTATGTTCTACATCGTCTTACTAGACCATGGTTGCTAGCGTTGCCGTGCCCGTCCATATATGATGGAAGTATATACATGATTTGAGAACATTTGGCTGGATTTTGTTGACCCTTAGCTGATTTTATAGATCTAATTATTCGAAACTTGGTGGAAAGGTGATAGTATCTTAAAATATGCTTCGTGATTAATAAGATATTGCATTTTTTTTTGAAATGTAATAAGATATTGGATTCGGCAATGTAGGACAAAATATTTGTGTGCTCCTAGTAGTCTAAACTTGTAGAAACATCTTCACAGTAATACCAAAATATAAGGATTAATGCTTGCATAAAGTGTAGACTGGTTAAGTGTAAATAACATAACAGTAGGCTTCTCCAAGATCTAATATATCGATCACAGACCATCTAGTTTCAGCAAACACCACTGACACAATCACGTCCAGTCTAAATTCAAGCAGATTTGCATACAAAAGGCAACAAAGGAATGAAAAAAAATCATACAACAACTTAGTACATATGCAGGCATGGGTTTCCTAAATCATGATCTATAAAACGCACATTACACCTAGCATGTATCCAATACATCCATCAAACAACTGTGGGCCAGCTATGCTAGCGCAAATCCCTGCTGGGAATTTACGAAAACATGATATCTGCCAATCTGCCATGAGTAACAGGAAGGATCAGAACTTGCAACCCAAGAGTTGTGCGATAAATTTCTTCAAACTGTCATATGTCATAGTTCCTAAACTGAATCCAACATCTTTTTCTAGAAACTTTTTCACTGTTCTGTAGTGTTGTAAGTTACAAACTTCTAACATGAAGCGGTACATCAAAGGCTGCACTATAACAGGCTGATGCTTTGTTGGTTCATGCCTGCAATACTTACCTTGGAACAGTAAGAAAGTGAAGAGATTAGTGCAAAATACTATGGAAAGTAGAATGGTTATAACGAAATATTGAAGCGTGTTTATTCGTGCCTGCCTGGATACTTTTAAACAGCTGCCGTGAACCCAACACCCAAAGCTTCTTTTCCAGTTGAGTAATATATACTCGTCAGTCAACATACCTACATACCAGTCAATTCGGTACTCCTAAAAGGAACTGATAAAAATATTGCTTGTTCTATCCCATCATTATGAAAGAGTGGGATACAAACCAGTATCATATGCGACTGAAAGATATAATATATACTCCATTGTCGTTGTTTTAGGTTATTTGCTTGCTCAATATTGGCACTAACTAGTACTATTCATCGGTATTCAAGAGCAAGAACAGAGCCTCACTACAAAAGAAATTGCAGAGGGCAAGATCCATCAGTATTAGACTGAGTGAAGTGTCTAGTTGAGAAAAATACTGTTCGCCTCGAGCGCTCCCGTGGGCGCTGCGCCTAGGCCTCGCCCCCTAATGGTTAACCCTAAAACCTCGCTGCGCCTAGGCCTCGCCCCCTCCTCCCCCCGCCGCCGCTGGCTGAAGCCGCCGGGCAAAGCCTGGCCCGTGCTGGCGGCGGCGGACCTCCCTCTCCTCGCTCCTCTGGTCATAAGCGCGGGCGGCGTGACCGGAGGCGCTGTCCCCGCGCGGATCTCGGCAAGTTCGGGGTGGGCTGGCCGGCGGCCTGCGGCCGGCGAGGTCCGTGCTTCTCGAGGCGGCTTGGAGAGCGCTGCGGATGCTGTCTCCGTGGGAGGCGGAGGCTGGCGGCTCGGGTGCTTCTCCGATGCGATCTGATCCGGCGGCGGCCGGCCCTCCCGACGACGGTGACTGGGGACGATGGCGCAGACATCTTGGCGCAGAAAGCAGGTTTGGTGGGCGCGTGGGGTGCGGTTGGACGGCCGCGCCGGCCGAATCTGGGCCAGGGGCCGATCTGGGTCTGGCAGCCCTGACCCGCCCCGCCCCTTCCCGGCGGTTGCCATGCCATCCCAGGGGGGTTCTGCTGGCACGCTGGGCCGTCGGCACGGAGGGTCGTGTCTGGTGAAGGGCTATCCGCCTGCTGTCTTTTGGCCTCGGCCTTCTTCGGGTGTGTCCCAAGTTTTGTCAAGGTGGTGCCTTTCGCTGTGCGGGTGCAAGATCGAGGATGCCGGGGCGGCGGCCCTGGATGGTGGGAACCTTGTGGGTTGGCGGGCGAGCCCTAGGTTCTGGTGCTGGCTGGGGCCATGTACATGGGGTTGTCATGGTTCTTAGCGAGTTGCGTTCTGTGGGGGCGTGGTGGCTGTCACCTCGGTGGTGGCCCTCGCCATGTCTGGGTGGTGGAGAGGTGATGTCGAGAGGAAACTCTCGCCCTGGTTCTTCCAGGGCCACGACGACGGCGTCCACGGACGTCGTCTCCTTCTTGAAGGCGTCGTTGTGGCTTCTCCCTGCCCCCTTTCGTGCTCCGGGTGAAAACCCAAGATCCCCGGATCGGGCGGTGGCGGCACTCCGGTGTCGTGCTCTTCTTGAAGACACCATCTTGGAGCCCACATCACAAGGCTCTCCGACGGTCGAGACGGAGGTGACTCTTCGGCGATCTTCGGCAAGGCTTGCTCCGTGCCCTTCCCTTGTCGAGCTTCTTTGGTGCTGCTTCTCGGTCTGTGAGCAACGTGGGTTGGTCCCCGGTGGTGGTCGGCTTCCGGTGGCGTTTCTGCGACAGAGGGGTGCTATCGACGGCACGCGTGAAAAATGGCTCGCTCTCGAGTGAGCTCCGGCCCGACACTGCGTTTTGGCTAAGTCCGTTGGTTGCGCTTCCGGTTGTAGCTTCTTTGGTTGTTCGTGTGGGTGTGTGGTCTCGATATGTAAGCTGGGTTTAGCACTTTGTATCGTTTTCGCCGTTGGTGGCTTTGTTAATTCAAAGTTGGGCACTTGTGCCTTTTATCTAAAAAAAGATCCAACCCTCACTTGCCCAAGTGAACATCTGATCGGAGTAATAAACACCCAATTTGAATCAGTGTCCAAATGAATTTTAATGAATAGTGATAGAATATAAGCACATAATACAATCTGGGTGCTAAAAGATAACTGTTAAGGAACATATGGCCTTCACTGAAATTTCGTATTTGATTAATCAGATGAAGGATCATTACTCGTATAAAAGACGTTAAGGTTGGTTATTCAGACATCATTTTTAGGACATCTCTAATTCTTGGGGAGATAAAAAATACCACTTTTTCCAATATCTTCCATGACTTGTAGCATTGATTGAGCATCACCAAGCAGGTGCTAATTAGTTGCAAAAATATGCAAATAAAATCAAATAAGCAACCAATATAATTTTTATAGATCACTATGATTTGGCCTTGAAGGGCGGGCCTGGTGCAGCGGTAGAGCCTCACCGCCTGTGACCGAGAGGTTCCAGGTTCGAGTCGCGGTCTCCTCACATTGCACTTCGTGAGGGTAAGACTTGCCACTAATATCTTCCCCAGACCCAGTACAGTGCGGGAGCTCTCAGCACTGGGTACGTCCTATTTTACTATGATGTGACCTTCTTTCACGTAGAATAATGAAAAAGCAGAGAAACATGACCCAAAACCATTTCTTAGCAACGAGCAATGGATTTGATCTCTTGCAAGTTTAACCCATCTTTTTCAACGAATTCATCCAGCAGAAAGTATTACCATAGGAAAACTGGAAAAATATCTAGGTCCTTTGAACATGGGTTTCATATGCCTGGCTTAACAGTGCAGAGGTCGGAAGTTGACATGGTCAGATGGGGAACCAGCCTCGGTAATGATTTAAATGTTTAAAAGACTTGGCCGGTTTGAATACTTAGGCCCAGTTCTTTTCGGCTGTGGCTTGTGCAGAAATAGCTTAAGCTCAGCTGCTCCAGGAAAACTGCAGTGAAAAATAAGCCTCCGAGAAACTGTAGTCCAGCAGCTTATGTTATCTGAGCTTATTTTATCAGTCGTAAGATAAAAGTCTGTAATAGCCCTAGAATGTAATAGTGTGATATACTCCCTCCGTTCCATTCTATAGTGCCTATTGTTTTTTGGCACGGAAATTAGCGCAAGCAATAGTTTTAACAGAAAACCCCTACCGGATCTGACAGAGAAAAAAGGAAAAGTAAACAGATCGGAGGTTGCCATAACCATTCGCGTGAAGGATGCTGTATCCCGTTTTTCTCGCTGGCGAATCCTCGGGATCGAACCGATCCCGTGAAGGACTCCCTCGACCCCGCTTTTCTTTTCCTGGGCGCGTACCTTTCGTCTCTCTCCCGCGCGCACGTAGGCAGGAAAAGACTCCAAGGACGGCGAAAATTTCGGCAATGGAGGGAATTCAAAGGGCGGCAATGATCCAGAATTTTCAAGTTCAAAATTTGGACGCCGGGGCTATAAATAGATGGACATCAGCACGGCCATCTCATCCCTCACCAATCTGTTCTCTCTTCTCGCTGCTATCCCCAGCTCGCCTAGAGTCATGGCCGGTCGCCGGGGAGGGTGGATCAACTGGGATGCCCTCCGCGAGGAGGCGGAGGAGGATGCTGCTGGTTTGAACTATGACTACGAATTTGTGGTACTGGATCAAGGTTTGCCACATGATTTCTCAGTTTTCAGTTGATTTCGTACTAGAGTACTGTATTTGAATTGATCGCGATTATGCATACTCACAGAGGAAGAAGAGGAGGAAGTCATGGAGTCTTCTGATCGGCGCCGTGGCGGCAGGCTCGGCCTGGCCGGAGGTGTGCGTTCTGGGCGCGGCCATGGCCAGGCTAGGCTTAGCAATTCCTCCTCGAAATAGGCTTGCGCCCCGCTATATTAATATAGCAAACGACCCGATACAACGAACGCGCTGGGGCCGCAGCACAACCAAGCCCAAAAGAAAAGAAAAAGAAAGGAAAGAAGAAAAAATGCCGACACCGGCAGATCGACGAAAACGAAGATGACCCGCAACCGCTGCGCCCTCCGGAGAAGTACCACCACGCTCCTAGCACGCCGAGGCACCGCATACCAAGCAACACCTTCACCAAGGAGACGACGATGACGCCGCTGCTGCCCGGACTAGTCCTAGGGTTTCCCCCATGCGGAGGGGATTGGGGAGGAGGTACACCCGACGCCAGAAGGAAAGGTGACACCCGTAGGCGTCACCGCGTCGGTGTCGAGCATGCCGACAGGGATTTCTCCCGACCACCAAAACCGACCACCCCAGACGCTCCGACGTGCTCCACCTAACCTGCCGCCCACCCGCACACGCCACCACGGTCTTGTAGCCATCCTCGCCGCCTAACTGTGGTCACCGGAGCAAGGCCTAGACGAAGAAAAGGGATGCAGCGGGACGGGGTAGCAGCACCGCAGCCAAGCGGGAGGGAACTGCCTCCACCGCTTTCGCGGTAGCCGACCGGACGAGGCTACGAGGCAGACCAGGCCCGACTGGCCCGGCCGGACCCAAAAGGGCCCGTAAAGCCCCGCTGCTACGCTGCAGCTGGCCGGCCGAAGTGCCGCCGCCGCCCACCCACCGCCGCCCTGTCTTCTCTTCCTCCAGGGAGCGCCGCCGGCGTGCCAAGAGCAGAGCCACCGCCGTGCCCCTCCGGGCCCCGCCTGGGCCCAGATCTGGGCCGAGCGGCCCTGCCATGGCGCCGCCTGTGCAGCTCCGCCGCCAACGGCCACGCCGCCACCCCTCCTCCCACCCGACGTGGGGATCTCACCCCGCCACGCCGGACCGCCGCCGGCCGAGGAGCACCTCCCGGCCGCACCTACCCCGCGCAGGCGCCGCGCCGAGAGGGGAAAGTCGAGGGGCCGCCGCCGGCGCCGCCCGGGCCTTGCCCGGCGACGCACGCCGACGACGGCGGAGGAGAAGGGGAGGAGGGGGGAGCTGGTCGAAGGGGAGTGGCGGCGCGGCCCCGTCGCCCGCGGGGGACGACGCGGTCGCGAGAGCGTTTTCGTTTTTCTATCGGGCAATGTACGATCCTTAGCAATTCCCGCCATGGACTTGCGCACCGAGTGCGGTCGATTGTCAACCGCAGCATGGCCGGTGTTCATGGAGAAGGCAGCAGCAGCCTTGGAAGATCTCGCCTCGGACTAACTGGCCGCAGGCGTGTCCCTGCACCTTTCACACAATGGCCTCCTCAAGACGTTCGTAATCAAGGTAGTACTCAGCCGACAGTATATTTCATGTATAGCATGCCCATGTCAATAGTCGACGAACAGATTGCATGTGTAGCAGTATATAATGAGCAGATGTTTGCAGAGATTTCATGTGTAGCAGTATATACTGAGCAGATGTTTGCAGTAGCAGTATTAGTATAGCATGTGTTCAGATTTCATGTTCAGATGGATACAGTAGCACTAGGACTATGTTTTTTTGTTCAGATTTCATGCCCAGACGTCACTAGCAGTAGCATCTGTTCAGATGTTTACATGTGTTCAGATATTTGCAGTTGTAGTATAGCATGCCCAGGTGAATATAGCATGGTCAGATGGATACAGTAGCACTAGCTAGGACTATGTTTTTTGTTCAGATCGATACAGTAGCAGTAGGAGTACTTGTAATCTGATTATAGGTTCAGTTGTTTACAATAGCACTATTTCATGTGTACCATCTGATCGTATGAGTATAGCATGTGTGTAAATTTCTACATGTGCTACTACATATCCATGTAGTAGGAGTATGAATGTGTACCATTCTGATCATTTTGAAATTTGTACAGTACTCCATATCCATGTACAGTAGCAGTAGGAGTCTGAATGTGTACCATTGTGATAATTTTTAAATTTCTACAGTCCTCCATGTCCATGTACAGTAGCAGTAGGAGTAGATGTATTTTTATGTGTTCAGATTGTACATGTTCATATGTGTACCAGAGTAGTAGTACTGCCGTCTGTTTTCGCCATATTGGATCATATGTGTACCAGATTTGTAAATGACTAGTACTAGTGACTTCTGTTGTAACCGTATCTGACGATGTAGGTGGCTCATCAAGCGACACCGAACAACATGTAGATGATGAACCTGAGGACGGCTCAAATGAGGAACCGATGGAGAATGGTGATCATGCTTCTGACCCACATGTTGCATGCTTGTTTAATGGTTTTTAACTTTTTTTAACGGTTATTCACTTTATCCCGCAGGTTCCAATGGTACGTTGAAGAGGAAAAGAAAGTGGTACACACTCCATGAGAAGCAAGCTGCGTACGTAATGCTTCTAGAGAGGACCTCTGCTGGGGTCTTAAGTCGAGGGGTGTCTGAGGTGTCTGCACTAACAAAGATCCCTGTACGTACATTGGTGAATTGGTGGACAAAGTGCAAAACACTTGGTCTGCAAGGACTTGAAAGCAAACGTGGAAATTCGGGGCGGAAGAGATTACCTTTTGATGCGGAGGCTATCACAGTGGTGGATTTGAGTAAAAGGACCACCCTTCACGATTTAGCAATTGAAATGAACATGTCGAAGACTACATTATGGCGGCGTCTGAACGAAGGCTTGTTTAGGCGTCACACAAATGCCTTTAAGTCCACACCGACGGATGAAAATAAGGTAGCTCGTGTAAGATTTTGTTTATCCATGCTTGAAAACATTATAGACTTTGAGGACTCAAATTTTAAACAAATGTATAATGTCATACACATCGATGAGAAATGGTTTAACCGCACACGCGGTAGCCAAAATTATTACTTGGCTCTTGGCGAAGAGGATCCATACCGTAGCACGCAAAGCAAAAACTTCATTGAGAAGGTGAGCAATTTAAATGAGTTCTTCTGGTTGTAAATGAGTATTTTGAATAATGGTATGGTAATGTTATTATGTAGGTGATGTTCTTGGCAGCCGTCGCTCGTCCACGATTTGATGCTAATGGCAATGTGGTTTTCGATGGAAAACTTGGAATATGGCCGTTCACCTACAAAGAAGCGGCAAAGAGAAAAAGCAAGAACAGAGAAGCTGGAACAATGGTAAGGAGTTGTAGTTATATGTTCACTTTTATAGTCCGTATGTTGTGTACTTAGCCCTTATTGACATGGTGATCGTTTTGTACTAGGTCACTAAGGTACTCCCAGCGGTTACCCAAAGTGTAAGCCGGGATTACATGATTAATTTTCTGCTACCGGCAATAAAGCAGAGATGGCCGGCAGCCGAGCGTGGAACGACAATCTATATTCAACAGGATAATGCAAAGACGCATATCCCTGTAGATGATCCAGAATTTGTCGCTGCGGCTCAAGCTGATGGTTGGGATATCCGTCTGACATGCCAGCCTCCGAACTCCCCCGATCTAAATATCCTTGACCTAGTTTTTTTTGCAGCGTTGCAATCAATTTTTCACAAGTTATCTCCAGGTATTTTTTGTACGCCATTACGTACAATTCAGTTGCTTTCATGTACTACATGTTTGTGTTGCTGATGGTTGCAAGTACTTGTGCAGGATCTATTGATGACATTGTGCAGAAGGTGCAGCAGGCCTTTGACGAGTACCCAGCTGAACGCAGCAACAGAATCTTCCTGACTTTGCAAGCTTGTATGCGCGAAGTACTTCAGCAGCTGGGAGGGAACCGATATAAAGTCCCCCACATGCGGAAGGAGGTTTTACAAAGGCTCGGAACTCTGCCGGTGACACTACAATGTACTGCTAATTTTGTGAAGTGGGCGATCGACTCCTTGCAGGATGCTTAGTTTTACTTTAGTCCGTTCAAGTTTGTTTGAATTTTTCTTTTGTGTGAGTCTTGTACGAGACTGAAAGTTTATGCCGATTATTACTTGCAATGGAATTGTTTGTGAAACACAACAGAAGCACGGTACAAAAAAAATACTCTTGCAATGACTTTGTTTGGTTAATCACTACAGAAACACAATAAATATTCTTGCTAACGATAAGTGTGATTGAAAAGAGAACACAAGAAATAAGAGTACATTTATTCATACGACATCAAACCAACTAAAGTACTCGATCGTAGCATGATGGAATCAATTTATTCATGATACAAAAACATGATCTCCTATCTGTATTTATCGAAGTCACTGCCCTGATCTTCATCCTCGCTGCATACGTAGCTGCTGTTTGCGGACGAGCCATCCGGGCTTCTTTGGAAATAGTCGCGATCCTCGCCGCAGCCGGAACACTTGTGCCTTGCCACTTCGTTGACCCACTCGGAAAAGTCGATGATTGTTCCCGGCAATTGACGACACACTAGGCATGGTACCTTCTCCTCTGGAAGAAGGTCTGGCGCCGCCTTCCCATCTACAACGATCGGAACCTCAGGCGCCGTCTGCTCCTCTTGAACGACCGGACCGTCGCATGCCGCCTTCTCCTCTTCAGCTATGGCAACATCGCCTGCCGCCTTCTCCTCTTCAGAAGTGGGAACTTCGCCTGCCGCCGTCATCTCTTCAGCTGTGGCAACGCCGGCCTTGGTCGTGTCCTCCTTCACCATGCAAGATGCAGCGGAGTCGTCCATGCGAGAGAGAGAGATCGAGAGAATAGGAGACAGGACTACGTCAGAATTGTCCAGCTCTGAGGACTACGTACGTGAGATACGGTCGTTCAGATCGTCCGACCTCCGTATAAAGACGAGGCGTGCGAAGGGAGTAGAGAGGAGGCGTGCGAAGGGAATAGAGATGAGGCGTGCCGAGGCAGATTGGATCCACGTTTTCAGCACAGAATATATGGTTACCATATTTTGTGGACGGAAACAGATTTGTTTCCCGATTTCCTGGACGAGAACAAATCGGTGGAAGGGCTTCTTTGCAAAAAACAAAACTTTTCTCTTATATTTTGAAACAAAAGCCAAAAAACAATAGGCACTATAGAATGGAACGGAGGGAGTATGTAGTACTACCTCTACCCATAAAAGAGTGTCTACATACATCCAAATTTAGATAAATCTAAGACATTTTATTATGGAAGGAGGGAGAACCATATTATGGCAAGGAGGGGTAAGTATTTTTGGTTAATTGATTTTCCGTGATAATTGAACATGTTTCTGCTAAATTCAAAGGCTGTCCTCAGCCAAATTTGTTTTTGAGGGGAAGTCCTCGGCCTAAAATGAACAAAACATCTTGTTCAGGCAATGGGCCTTCCCTTCAAGAATCGTTAAGGCAATGGGCCATGGTCTGGCCCAAATCAACGCGCTGTTGCCCAAAGATCTCACGGAGCCAGGAAGAAACCACGCCCCCCACCGCGCACGCCAAAACCAACCGGCCGCCGCCGCCGCCGTAGCATCAGCAGTAGCCGGAGGGAGATGTCGTTCCGGGCGAAGGAGATCTACAATAAGGTGGTGCGCCGCGTGGGCGCGGAGGTGAAGCTGCCGGCGGAGGCGATGGAGTCGGTGAAGAACATGCTGCCGAATAGCAAGGTCGTCATGGGCCGGGCAAAGCGCGGCATCTTCGCCGGCCGTCACATCCGGTTCGGCAACAAGGTCTCCGAGGATGGCGGCAACAAGTAGGCATATTCTTACTCTCTTATTCCCTCGTGCAATATTTTCTTGGTTTCTTCTGATCTGTGCGCACAGATATTTCGGGCTGTAATGCTAAGGTTCGGTAGTTGGAATGGGGGAAATGACGCGTTTGATGTTTCACAAGGTCATTTCGATTTGGGTGCATGGGATGGGAGGGGCGACGAGCGATGTTTATTTGCTCATCTTGTTTGGGAAATTTAGTTGCGGAAATGCTATTTTTATTAATTTATGTTTGATTTTATCAATCTGGATGCTAAGTCTATATAGAAAATGTCGTAAATCACTTTCGAGAATGGAAAAAAAAAGTGAAGCTGCTGTTTTGAGTGTAAGACGGAGGGGAAAACGATTATGCCACGGTACTATGTTGGATTGTTCAGTCGTGTCACTGATTTACTTTCCTAATCAGCACCCACTTGAGAATTAGATGAGTTGAGAATCATATCAGGTCTTGTTGGGATTCACTCTCCACTCTGTACTGTCTTTGATAGTTAGGACCAGAACGAGATGCATGAAATTATTTGTTATTCGAATGTCAGTATAGGACTTTCATGATGTAATACGACACCTTATTCTAACTCTAAAGTTATATTTTTTTGGGCTTGGGTGATCAATGTTTGTTATGCATGCATTTTGAGTGGAAGCATGCCATTACTTGGTTTCAGTCGCCCCCCAACCATGTTAAACAGTTGGTGTGGCCTCATGATTCAGTCTATCCTTCATGATGTCATGTTTTTGGAAAGAGTAGGAGAATGAATCCAAACACTTGTTATTATTCTGAGGATAATTCATAGTTGCTCGCAGATACTTACTTTATAGATGATTGTTCAGTTATATTTTGCACTTAATTTGATTGAGAGGATAAGCAAAATAGAAACACTAGTTTGGTAACAACAAACAAGTGGCATGACCATAGATGAGATAATACACACAACACAAGCACCTGACCCAAATTACTCCTCACGGCGGCTCACGCATCCGGTAGTTAAAGGCCTGTTGCTGCTGCTCAGCCTCCTTGATGCCATAAGCCACCCCTTTTCACGCCAGATGGACCGACCAACATTCAGAATTACCATGGAGTGGATTTTTTTTCCCTGGGGTACACATACATTTCCAGCCACCAATCTCCAGGGAGTCCTTCGCAGATATGGTGGCAGAACCATGGCCTGCCCAGCAGAGGATAAGGTCCCAAAGCTCTCTCGCTCACGAGCAGCGGAAGAAAAGATGTTCCACTTACTCTGATTCCTGGCAATAGATACTTGTTTTGATAGGGTTTTTACTTGATTCATCACATGGACTCACTACTCAGTTGGTTGATGTATTCAAGCACCGCACACATTAATTTAACCTTGTAAACTGTGGGTAGTGCAAAGCTGGTAATGATGTTTAATCATTCTTGTAACCTTTTGGCTTGCACCATTTCATGTCTATAGCAACACAGGTGTAATAGGAACTGCACCCATGTTTTGTGGGCTTGTGTGATCAATGTTTGTTATACATGCATTTTGAGTGAAAGCATGCCATTACTTGGTTTCAGTCGCCCCCCTACCATGTTAAACAGTTGGTGTGGCCTCATGATTCAGTCTATCCTTCATGATGACATGTTTTCGGAAATAGTAGGAGAATAAATCCAATCACTTGTTATTATTCTGGGGATAATTCATAGTTGCTCACAGATTATTTGATCGATGATTGTTCAGTTATGTTTTGCACTTAATTTAATTGAGAGGATAAGCAAAATAGAACCACGAGTTGGGTAACAAGTGCCATAAGCCCATAACCATAAATCAGACAATACACACAACGCAAACACCCTACCCAAGCTACTCCTCACGCCCGCTCACGCAGCCACTAGTTAAAAATTTGTCGCCATTGCCTGACCTCCTTGATGCCATCAGCCACCCCAGTTCACGCCAGATGGATCAACATTCATGATTACCATGGAGTGAAATACTTCTTTTTTTCTTGCTTGGGGTACACGTACATTGCCAGCCACCAATCTCAAGGGAGCCCTTCACAGATATGCTGGCAGAACCATGACCTGTCTAGCAGAGGATAAGGTCCCAAAGAAGCTCTCTCGCCCACGAGCAGGGGAAGAAAGGATGGTCTACTTACTCTGATTCCTGGCAATAGATACTTGTTTTGATAGGTTTTTTACTTGATTCAATCATCACGTGGACTCACTATTCAGTTGGTTGATGTATTCAAGCACTGCACACATTAATTTAGGGTAACCTTGTAGCCTCTGGGTAGTGCAAAGCTACTAATGATGTTTAACCATTCTTGTAACCTTTTGGCTTGCACCGTTTCATGTCTACAGCAACGCAGTGTAATAGGAACTGCATCCTGGATATCTTCAACAAAGTGATAATGTTCGATTTCTTTTGGATGTCTCATTATGTGCTAGACACACTCAGAAACTTCCTGGTAGTTTGCAAATTTAAAACACTTCCTGCTAATTTTTTCTCCATATGGCTTAAGCGTTTCTTAATCTCCTTTCCTTTTGCTCTCCCTCCTAGATTTTTTGGAACATTTTGGTTATGGAGTATATTCTTTGTTCAGGTCAAGGAGATTCTGGAAGCCAAATGTTCAGGAGAAGCGTCTTTTCAGCTATATTCATGAACGTCACATTAGACTCAAAGTAACCACTCATGCACTCCGGTGCATTGACAAAGCTGGTGGCATTGATGAATACCTCCTGAAGACACCTTACAACAAAATGGATACTGAGATGTGTATTGCCTGGAAGGCAAAGATTGAGAAGATGTATTCAGAGCTCCCTCCTGAGGAAGAGGCTAAGATAGAACAAGGTTCTGAGGAGGTTCTGTCGGCCAAGAGAGAGTTCCGTAGGGAATCGAGAAGGGCCATTGTTTTTTCAAAACAGAGTCAGCTAGAAGCAACCACAGCTGATGATGACGAAACAACTGAAGTCGTGGATACAAATAAAGAGGTGTCTGATGTCGCAGAGAAGTCTTAGCCTGGACCCATGTGCCCGGTATGTGCTGTCAATGTGATTCTGTAGTATCCTTTTCAGGAATAAGCATCATCGAGTTTGTTGAAATTTAGTTTATCGGTTAAATATGTTAACTGTTAAATCTTGAAGATTCAATTGGAATATCGATGATAATTGGCTTGTATGGCTCCACTTCGGTATCCCAGAAATTTTTAAATGTATCTTTGTTACTAGAGAAAGTTTGCATAGTTGATTTTATGTAATTTATGTTCGACTCGATAGTGGTCCATTTGAAACCTCTACATGTCATGGCAGACTGATGTACTGTTTAGAGCATGCATCATCTAGGTGGTATCTTTCTTTTGTGATGTCAAGTCACATAATGGCGCATAGGCTGAAGGATGGGTATAAATAATATCGCATACTTTCATGCATTTTTTATCGAGTATTTGGATTTCATTATCTGATTCTCCATAAGACCCCTAGAAAATACATGTCACTTATTTCACATATGCTTTTAATATAAAAAATGTTTGATTTCAGACATGCCTTTTGTAGCCCAAAGTTATGAACTGAATTATTCATTTTTTGCAGATAAAAAATTAATGGAAACATTGATGCCGTTGACAAAATAATCGAAGATTTTCATTTCATATAAACAGGGGAGAATATCTCGCTTGGGACAGCAGTGTATCTTAAGCCTAACTGCCTAAGTTTACCATTTACACGCAACATTTTGGTGTTGCAAGTAGTTGCGAATTTGGTGGAAGTTGTTTTGTACAATTATTGTAATTTCTAGTGTCAGGATTGAGATGATTTTCTTCCCAAGTTTTGCTAGCCGATTCAACTGAAATGCCAAAGAGAGGGTTTTTTGTAAGCCTAATTAGCTGGAGTTATATCATTTTGCTAGCTGGTTTCTGTTAGACCTCAGCATGGCATTTGCGGAGAAAATCTTAATCTGTGCCTGCTTGTAGCAAAAGAGATTTAGATGAAGTGTTTGGTTGGACGGAACTGTGTGTGCTGTTGGGTGCAGTTTTTTTCTTAATTAATGTTGTTGGGAAAATTGTTTCCTTACACCCCGCCCCTTTCGCATGATTACATATGCTCGTATCTTTACCTGTCAAAGACTCAAGATAGAATCATCTTTAAGTGCTTGTTGACATATTATCAACAGAGAAGTTACAATGCCGGTTCCATATGAACAAACATAAAAGGCCTGAAAGCAACAAGGCCATTATGTGGACGATCCATCTATCCTAGCTTGGCGAGGACATCACCAAGAACAGTCTTGGTCTCTCCGAAGTACTTCTCGGCTTCGGAGGGGCTCTTGATCTTGGCTGCATGGTCAAGCTGCAAAAAATGGAGAAGCCCACACCTGTTAGTCCTGGAAATTCTTGTGCAAGTGTTCAGTTTGTAACAAGATGTTAAGAGTGATCATTGGTCATGTATCTGGAAGACACGTTTCAAGATTTGTGAAGAGAAATAAGCTATCTGAAATTGTTAGATGTTTACCCCGTCGAGGGTGTCGAAGAGCTTGCCGGTGAGGTCCTTGAGGCTCTTCTTCTCCTCCTTGGTGGCCTTGGAGGCGATGACGGTCTTGAGGTCGTAGCGCAGGTAGGAGGCCCTGAGGCGGAGGTCGTTCATGACGTACGGCCATTGCTTCCTGTCGATGAGCGGCTTCAATTTGAGGATGTCCTGGGCGGACTCCTTGGCCCGGGCGGCCGCCTCCGCCGCCGGCAGCGGCTGCAGGTAGAACCGGTTCTTCAGGGGCAGGTCGAAGTCCCTCGCCTCGTCCGAGTTATCCGTTCCGGCTGCCACAAAGAAGACAATCATCATCTACCAGATGACGCTGAAATGAAGCGAAGCTATGTATCCATGATTGATGATTCTATGTATGCGCAGCGGGTAGAGGCACTCACGGAGTCCACCGGATGGCGGCGGCGGCGGGCCAACCTTGATGGCGGCGACGGTGCCGGCGTGGGCCGCCTGCGCGAACGCTCCGCCAGCGACGGCGGTGGCCATGAGGCCAAGGACGGCACGGCGGCCGGCGGTCTCGGCCTCCGCCGATGCCCTGACGGTGAGCCTGCTGGCGCGTCTGCCGGCCGGGCCTGGGAGGCGCACGCCCTGCGATAGGCCGGTCATGGACGCCATGGTTTGTGCCATCCTCAAGCTTCGCTTCTCTGCTTCACTGAGTGAGTTTCTGTCTATCTCTTTTGAGAAGCTAGCTAGCGATCTCTCGTTCCACTGGCAAAAATATATGAGGAGGACGTGTAACGTGTTGCTGTCCTTCGCGGCGCGAAACCTTATCTGACTGGATAAGTTTGTGGCCAGTGCGCGCACGCCATGTGGCACGGCTTCTGGCATGGTGCATCCCCTGACCTCCATTTGGATTGCGTCCTGGCCAATGCACCCCTGACATGTGTAGTGGAGCTTGGCCTTCAGTTGGCCAGTAAGATTTTCTTCCTTTGTCATTTTGCTAGTCTTGGATAACTCGTTCTAATAATGAGCACTCCGACAATTTGTTTTACCGAGCAAATATACCCGTCAAGATAATTTTGCAAATTCAGATATGCAGAAATCTGAACTCTCCGCAATCATATTCTGAAGTGCGCATTCAAAGATCGATACGTCGATGTGCGATATTACTTAGGCTCATCCTAGTTTGCATCCGCCCAATCACACAAAGAACTACATAGATCATTTCATCCCCTTAGATCGTGGCATCCTTACCAGCACCACTTTAGAGACTTTTCTCCATACTCTGTCATTCAATCTGGAGGGTTATGGTTTTCAAGGTTAGATATGGATTTGATGTGACCATGAATATCAAATTAGGTTGAGTGAGGGTCACGGTAATAGTAAAATGGGGAGGATAGAATTCGATAGTGATGGAAGGAG
Source organism: Lolium multiflorum (assembly GCA_030979885.1). NCBI lineage: Eukaryota > Viridiplantae > Streptophyta > Magnoliopsida > Poales > Poaceae > Lolium > Lolium multiflorum. The sequence goes on from CM061748.1 coordinate 90,238,844, forward strand.
GAGGCGGGGCGTGTGGTGGTGGTGGGGGTGGGGGTGGTGCTGATGGGGGTGCATGCGAGAGGGAATGTCCACAACACCATGAAAATCTATGCCGGAGAGGAATGCCCTAGTTGAGAAGCATGGAAGGAGAACTAGTCAACAATATAGGAAGATGAGGGTCAATGACCAATCGAAGAAAGGATCACGGCATAAGTTGCATGACATGACATGTAATAAACAATTTCATTACGACATATGCATAATATTAGAAAATGCCCCCCCCCCCCCGCTCCAAATAAATGGAAGCCCTCGACTTAGCCGTTATAGAATAGAAAGGCGGCAAAACTAGGATAAAGTTGAGCTAAAATGTCCCGATTCAAGATAAATTCACAAAAGATCAAGCTAAAAAAGGGTGGCCAAACATCAGAGGGGTAACAACATCATTGGATAGGCAGGACCAACCTTCTACCTTTGCTCTAAGTTAAATTTTAAGTTTGATCAAGTTTATACGTCACACTGGTTTTATTGTTTTCGTGGTAAGTTTATTTTTGTATTACTCCCTCCATTCATAAAAGAATGTCGCAAGTTTGTTTGAATTGAGAGCATATGTTTTTGGTATTGTAAGTATTAGCATATTTGTTATAAACTTGATCAAACATAAAGAAGTTTGATGTACTTTAAAATTTAAACGCTGGCAAAAGGGAAGAGGATTTTGAACTAGTGTGTGTATCGCCTCTCTATCAAGCAAGAGCCGTTGGATGAGATTGTAACGGACGCGAGTTCAGAGTTGCAATCCTCTCGCGTGGCACTGCGAAACTCGGCGAAAGCGCCCAAAATCAAACCCTCTCACAACGCACCCATCATCCACATCAATGGTGGTTCGCCGCGGCTGGCGGCGATTTCTACCTCCCTCCCATTCCCAATTTCCCATGAGCGTGCCCTCTCGTTCTCTGTTGGCGAGCAGACGAGCCTCTCTACCCTGCTGACGGCGGCCGAGCCTGCAGGGGCCTTCCGCAGCTGCACGACCACGGGATCTAATCCGATGACCGTGCGCGCGGCGAGATTTCGGACAAGGACAACCCCGCCCGACAGCTTCGCCTCCTCAGCGAGCGCCCAGGGTGAGCTAAAATCCCATCCTGATTCAGTTAAACCGAGCGTGCCTGATTGCTTGTTCCCATCTCTGATCTCATTGCCGACGATTCGTGAACTTTGCCTATGAACTTAACTAAAGAAAGTATGACCCTTGATTGGCTAGTTTAGTGTAAGCGAATTATCGAGATTAGTCCTGGTTCCGTGATGTGATACCCAACATCAGAGCATCACATCAGTGTGAGAAATTTACAGCACGCGAATACATTCAGTGTCTAATATGCATGTGCTGGTTTGATACACTCGATTTGAGTAGATGTGGGTGCTGGGCTGGATCAGTCAAGTCTGTCTTACCAAATTCAGACCTAGCCGCAGTGTTGCACTGACTATTGGTACTCTCCTAGGTACTCTCGTTTTGTTCATTCCTGTCGAGGATTCAAATAACTGCCAGGTTTGATTGCATCTTGGGTCAATGCCTCAACGGGTAACTCTCTGAAAATAACTAGATTAACCCACGGGTTGCTGAAGAGGACCTATCAAATACTGAAACTGTTTTCAGTACTCTTTACCACACTCGGTAATCACTGGAAGGTTGTAAACAACAAAGTTGATGTGCTTGTCACTACCATAGAAGAGCTAGCTAGCATTAGTAATAGCTGCGCTTAGTGTGGAATAATCGTATAAGAATATAGGGTATGCATGGAAGGGAAGTGCCTTACGTGTATTTCATGAGTTCCTGCTTGGATTTTACTGTCCTAGACATCTATTCCAAGCTTGCAGCTGTAGCATTGTAAGAGAGTGGGGGTATGGCGAGTCTTCTCATCACTGCCTTCTTATTTGAGAGCACAGCGCCATGAGGATCCACATAAATGATATTTGGTAGCTACTGCTCATTTGAGGCATGTTTGGTTGGTGCTGGTTAGAAAGTGAAACGACCTAGTGCGTCAGTTACACAAAAGGTTTCCATCGTGTACTGTTAACTAATGAACTGTGACATGAACTGTAATTATGGGCCATCGTTACTTTGAATCAGAGAAAAACTAAGAAACCAACATAGTCCAAATCATTTTTATTCGACACGCTTCACCACTCTCATGACATCATTCCATATCAGTTTTATTCAGTTGGATACTAATCTTTATTCCTTTTGTGAATTATGGCTTTCATGGCCAGCGCTTTCTCTTTCTAGTGACCACTCAATCTACGTAAACAGTTCGAACAATTAGGAGCAGAAGCATGCGCTTCAGTTTTACTTATACTGCTAAAGAAACCACATAATAAGAAAGCCATACACACAAATTGCCTTATTCGTCCACACAAATACACACAGCAAAGTGCGGACCAAGGTCTAATGTACTCCGGCCCATCGGAAAAGCATCAAACCTTGTGACTAGTGTCACAATATTATTGCCACATCACATGATTTTGTTAACCTTCTTGCACAGAAGTTTATTTATCATCGGCTTATTGTCCCACAGTAGGCTTATTTTCATGCTCAGCTCAACACCAATAGGCCGAGGATATTGGTGTTAGCAACCCCTGCATGAGTGAGATCTTTAAACTGGCAGGTCGGTGTTCTCATCAAAGGGGAATGGCTCCAGTTTTGGTTCTGCTGCTTGAAGGATCATTTTAATTGGCATTTCCGGCTCTGATCTTTTCAGGGGCACAATTGGATCAACACTTGGGTCATGATCCTGAAAATAATTATGTATTTATTATAATATATAGCTGAAAATCATACCATCTGTGTAAGGTTTTAGACGTCTTGATGTCTATGTGTTGCACTAACCTGGTTAGCATGCATTCTCTTGACAAAAGTTTGGAAAGTGACGTAGTTCTCTCCCTCCAACAGCTCATCCGATACCCGGAGGTAGGTGAATCCAAACAGCTTGTGCTCAGGAGGGCCGCTCTTGTTAATACCTCTTGGTCTTGCGTTCCTGAGTATCGTGTTGTAACCAGTTGCGTCATATCGAGCGAGCGCGTTTTCACATGCAACATGTAAGCCCTCTCTCCATCCAGCACTCAGCACCTGAGAATTTTGATGAGAAGTGCTTCAGTGTTTCGGAAAATATTGAAGTGCAGAAGTCTTTGAGTCAGAAATCACTTGGTGGTTGCTAATGGTGTAGTTACCTGTTGGACTAGTTGTTCTGGTGCACTCTTCGCCTCTGAACTCTGCTCAGAGTCCCTCATCTCTGCACAAGTGAAGTTAAGGCTAGCATGATGCCTTGTGAGCATGCGTGCTATGGTTCTGTAGCCGTCCCTGTCATCTAAGTTGTAGTACCCGGCAGTGAGCTCGGCTGCGTGGCTTGGAACCCTGTACCACCAGTGAATGCCAGAGATCTGCAACCATACATTGGATCATCTCTCATTTACATTCTAGCTTAAGCAATGTGAGCTGCATATACTTTTTTTTCCTTGGCCTATAATCTGATGCTCAACTGAAATTTGTGCAATTTTGTTTATCGGATGAAACATTCACAATTGAATCTCCATTTTATGAAAATTTGTCTGCTACAATAAACTGAGATCTTTAGCATGGTACTTACTTTGATTGCAAGCTGCACTCTGCATCCCAAGAAGACCTGGTTTGCTTCATCCAAGATCTTGTCACCGTGCTCGATCAGTTTGTTGGAGTACCATGAGAGGAAAAACTTCCCCTTCTCGGTAAGGTATGTTCCGTTGTCCTTGAAGAACTGGGTCTCCTCAGGAGTGTCATTGTATTCTCCAGCATCGTCAGGCAATTCCCACTCAGGATGGCCAGCCTTCACTGCTGCTGCTTTGAAGTCTTCTTCCAGGTACTTATCATAGCACTGCAGATTATTTTTGTTTTAGTAATAGCTGGAACAATTAACTGAAGTCCTTTTGTCTTTACTGGTGATGGTGTTATTTTGCATTGGTTTTATTTGCTACCCCGTCTGTTTAGCTAGATATACATTTGGCTTCCTCTGCTTTATGCCGTTTAGCTGTGGGACTATGGTCCTGTACTCCTGTGTTTGCTTCTGTCACTTTTCTCAAAAGAACAGTTCGGTTTCTCAAAAGCCAAAAGTAGTGATAAGCCAAAATTGCAGTTTTAACATGACGTCTCTTTTGATCAGAATCACTTTACCATTGGGTTTTCAGTTCTTAAAAGCCATTTTAAATGCAGATCATCACTTGGACAAAGATTGAACTGCCTTTGGTCATATGTATAAGAACATTTTGAAGAACATAAGAGGATAGTTTTTGTTTGGTAAAAGGCACTCACGATGAATTCTCCGATCCCTGGGAACTTCCATCCCTGGCTCTGAGGATAGGATGGGTACCTCATCTCCCCAGCTGGACCGAGTCCCACCTCAATGTCCACAATGACACCAGCATCCAGGAACTGTTCCATGTTCTCCCTGAAGCTCTTCATGTAATCAGCATACATCTGTCACAGCCACAAGGAAGAATCAAAGCTTGCCACCATGGTCATACAGTACCAAACAAAATCACAACTCTGCCGTTGCCAAGACTCATCTGCGCATCTGATCAATCACCACATATGCAGCAGAGCTTGAAGTTGTGGTTTAGCTGTGCTAACCTGGACGGCAGTTCTTCCATGGAAGAGAGGCTGGTCATCCACTCCAAGGGTGAGGTACTCAATGTTCCTTGCCCCGCTCCGGTTGGTGTAGAAAATGTCGGGGTCGCTCTTGCCGATGTCCCGCACCCACTGCGGGATGGGGATGTTGACGACGTCGCCGACGTTGCCGCCGCACTGGTGGAACGACATGATGGCCTGCAGCTTCAGCCCAGCCTCCTGCACCAGCTCGAACACCTCCTTGTAGGCGCTCCAGTCGTACGCCTTGGGGCCCTTGCCCTCCACCAGCCCCCACCAGACGTCTATCATGACGCCGTCCACGCCGGCCTCCGCCAGCTTCTTCAGCTGCGCCCTGATCTCCTCGCCCTTCTCGAATGTGTTGTCGATGCTCACCACATCCAGCTGTTTCCGCGGCGAAAGTGAAATCAATGTTGGTTAGTAAAAAATCTACTAAAAACTAAGCTCTTGTTTCACATGACTTCACTCTTGAACTATTGTGTTAATGTGTTATACATATGGCAAAATATATCTACAATAGTGTGAATTAGATCCTTGAAATGTGTATGGTGCTTAGGGAGGTAAATGAGCTTACAGGGAGCATGACGTTGACTTGAACGTAATTGGCTAGCATGTTCCCACCCATTGTGGCTGCTGGCTAAAATGTATGTTCTACAGACACTGGCTTGCCTGCTCACTCGCTGAACTTGGTTTGTTGGATGTTGCAGGGATCTTAGGGGGTCTATTTATACAGCAGCGGGAGGGGAAAGGGGATTGATATGGTATGGTTAGGATATGCTTGATGACTAAAAAGCTAGTTATCTGAGGCAATCATCTCTAAGTATATCGTCTATAAAACAAAAACCGGCACAAAAACGTACACGCACACATCTCCCTTGCTTGTATGTATCAGTCGGATTAAGCGTACACCTTCGTGGCAGGCGCATGTACGTGTTATATAATGGCAAAAGATATAAAGACTGATATGGTTAGGTGATAAGGGGTGGCCCAATCTCCGGTGGTGGTGATGAACACACAAGAACACAACGGAGATAATACGATAAGGAGTGACGATAACTTGTAAGACGCCGCCAATGCAACAGCTCTCAACCCTCCAAGATATTCGCAACTCCACACACTTGCGCACGTAGCCGCCGACCACGAAGCGGTAAGTTGCAACCGTCTAATTTCCAATGAAACATCCGATCACACAAGACTTTCAATAGCAAACATCAAATCGATGCAATAGGGTGTAGAGATTCAATAGAGTTGCAAAGCAATCAACTATGAACTAGGGTTTATCTTAAACGTGGCCTAAACCTAATTTGGGGCCGGTCTAGGGGCCGGTCGACTGGGTGGTCCGGTTTCAACCGGGCCAGGGACCGGGTCACTACTAGGAAAAGGCTTACCGTCGGTGACCTTAAAAGGCTTACCTCCGGCGTTTTCGGATTCGCCGGCGATAACCTCGCCGGTGGTATAGTCCTACCGCTGGCGCTTTTGTAACCATCGGGGGTAATCCTCTACACCACCATCGCATCAAGTTATGTAGTTACGTTCGCCGGCGCTAAGTTATTTTGGAAATAAAAAAAACTGGTCCACCGCTCGCATCTCTGCACCGGTTGCAGACTACATGCAGTCCACAGCATTTACAATTAGTAAGTAAATTTACAGAGAACACCGTGAGAAGAAAATAAAAAAGCAATCAAGTGTCACGCCCTTGCCACGCCGTCGGCCGGAGCTTCGTGCCGCTGCCCTTGCCGCGCCGGCGCTCGCGCTTGGATTCATCGACGATGAAGACGAAGCGGCCTCCGGAGCCCTCGACGAGGAGCGAGCCACCGCGGCCCTTCACGAGGTTGAGGTCCGGGTCGACCTCGTCAGCGCTGTCGATGGAGAGGTGGCCTCCGCGGCGTCCGCCAGCGCCATGTGCTTGTCGGGGCAGTCACCGTGCCGGAGACGGAGGCCTCCGCCTCGCGCTCGTCGGCGGCAAGCTCCTTCTCGTGCTCGTTGGCGGCGGGGCGACGGGCCGACGCTGCGTGCTGGTCGGTGGAGTCCCCGCGCTCCTTGCAGAGATCTCTGGAGAAAGAATCCATCCACCGTGAGGCAGCGAGATGTCGACCTCGGCGGCAGAGGTGGGCACCTCCGCCGGTGCCACCACCGTTCCCATCTTCTCCTCCCCGCCACCTCTGCCGCCTTGGGCTTCGCCTCCCGCTGGCATTTTGCGCGAGGAGGCTCTCTGTCTCATCGGCGGCAAGCCTTCGCGCAGAAGCCTCTCGCGCTCCCTCGCCGGTGTTCTGCCGTGGCGATCGAGGGTTCGGGGCGGGGCGAGACGATCTGGGCCTGGACGGGGAGGGAGGAGGCGGCGGCGGATTTTCTCCCGTGGGAGTTTGACCGAGAGAGACAGAGAGGAGAGAGGAACGGTGGACAGGAGAAGATGAGGAAGAGATAAGGCTGGTGCGATCGATAAGTCGCGTGGATGCGGTAATTTTGGCTCGGATGGCCCATACGAGCACGTTACCCCCGGCGCTCTGGACGCGGTTTCGCTGGTGGCAGGGCCCATTACCGCCGACACCTACGGCCCGCAAATGCCAGCGGAAAGTGCAGCCTGGGTGGCCCACCCTGCTACCCGTTACCCCCGACATCTTCGTTTCAAGCTCCCCGACGATAATGCAGGTACCCTCGGCATCTTCGTTTCAAACTCACCGGCGGTAGGGTGAGGCGACCCTGGAAGGCCTTACCGCCGGCATATTTAAATCGAACTCGCCGGCGGTAATAAATCCGGCTATAAGCTTATTTCTAGTAGTGGGTGGTCCGGTTTCAACCGGGCCAGGGACCGGGTGGTCTGGTTTCAACCGGGCCAGGGACCGGGCGGTGATCGGGTGCGGGACGGGTGGCTCAGTACACCCGCCCGGATGACACCGACTGAGGATCCGGTCGGCGCCGAGCTGACCCGGCATGGCGTCCGGTTGGACCGGCCTGGAGACCGGGTGCGCCGGCCGGTCAGACCGGGCATGGCGCCGGCCTGGACTTCGTCATCTTCCCTCGCGCATGCCTCCCTCTCCTCCCTCGCCCTTCCGTGAGATGTCTTCATGTCCAGCTTCATGGCCAGCTCCATGTCCAGCTTCACGTCCAGCTTCTTGTCCAGCTGCTCCTCTCCTCCTCGTGTGCGATGCTTGCTCCTTCTTCATACCTGATCATACAAAAATAAAAGGACTTAGGTATTATAAAGTTCTCGTCGATCAAAGTATCACTTAGGAACAAGTTCATCTGTTGTTTGAGTAGCTTCGCATGAGCCCTTGTAATGGGTCCAATCCTAACTTCATTGGACTTGATCTTCACAGCATCATCATCTTAATCTTGCAACGACGGAGGTAGTAGTGTAGTAGGGATGTCCTCATCATTAGGCTATGCCTTGATTCCTACAAAAGCTCTACTTTTTATCTTTTAAATGGGGTATCCTTGTCTCTGCATCAGTCGATGCATAGGTTCTTTATTGAAACAAGTCACTGTAGAGTATTAAATTGAATTTCTATTCAGATTATTACAACTCAAGATCAGAAAGCATCTCAACATGGATAAGCCACCTAAAAATGACTAACAAGCAGCAGTGCCTGAGCATCATGAAGATAGGCGCCTCTCAGACCGCCAACCGCACCGACAGTATTCCAAACGGTTGCACCCAGTATCCATATTTCGGCGCTCCTCCCCCGGCTGAAGAAAGGACCACATATGGATCCAATGTGTAACCAAAGGGATAACCTGTAGAAAAGATGGGAAACTTCTTTTGTTAAAGATAAAATCATTGTAGATAGTCCAAATAGCCCATAATAAAGCGCACACACGACCTTTATCCTTTTTCGCTACACCATTTAGCCAATTTCCAAATAAATTTGTGATACTAGAAGGAGGAGGTACATTAAATGTCATATAAATAATCCTCCACAAAATATTGACAAAAGGACGTGATAAGAAAAAGATGTTGTATTGTCTCCTCTTGATCACAAAAACAATATTTAGTACAACCATCCAATTCTGTTTGATGAGATTAGGAAACACCGCACTATTAAGAGGGGTGGTCTCGATGAGCTTGATGGAGATGTTGTCATTGCTTTATACATACATCCTACCACTAAATACATCCAACACACAAAGAGTTTAGTCCTTTGAGAGAATTCTTTTGGAAGGTCTCTCTAAAACCAGCGTGCCAAACACCGAGGCCGGCCTCATCGCTGGAATGGTCAGTCTCTGCCGACTAGTGCGCCAGTGGCAGTTGGGATGCTACACAACCGGGAACCGGTTTCTGCTTGGTACATGGTGACCACTTTGGCGCACGTCCCGGCTCGGTCACCCAGACCGGTGCGTGAACCGGTGGGGCCGGCCGGTACACTGACCTGACCTGCGGGTAGACCAGTTCACCGCCTTACCGCCGCGATCCCCTCATGGAATCCCTCCAAACAACTAGTTTTTCTCCATGGACTACATAAACCCTTTCCTCCTCCTTGGGGAGGTTAGGTCAACCATTCACTTCATATCTTTGAGCTCTCTCTCTCTCTCTCACTACATGAAATGTCATTTCTTAAGGATCTCCCATTCTACCCAACCAAAGCCAAATTCCTTTGGTAGAAAGCAAAAGCCAAACATCACCCCCCTTGAGTTCATGGAGAAAGCTTGTTACTGTTGTGTTTGTGCGAAACCTAGGTGGCTAGGGTGGCACGAAAGAAGTTGTAAGAGTTTGGAGACTGCCTTAATGTCTACCGCGAGTGATCGAGCTATTCCTTCATGGGATAGGCTTTGGAGAAGAAGGTGAGCCTTCACGACAATGGGAAATCCTTCGTGAGATCCCACACCTCTCCAACGTGATGTACCTTCCTCCCAACGATAGAACACGGGAGTACATCTTCATCTCCGCGTGATTCAGTTATCTCTAATCGAACTCTTTACCTGTGTTATTTACATTTGTGATAGCCTTCGTGGTTGAAGTACCTTGTATCACATTCTAGGCTTCCTCACCTAGTTTGCATTAGGCCCACTTACATTTCCGCAAAGCCTAAAAATGCAAAGAAAATGAAGAGATTTGTTGAACCTATTCACACACCCTTTAGGTTACCATTACTATCCTTTCATTATGATACTTATGCATTCATTTGTTACTATACATCACGGAAGCATCAGTGTAATGCTAGTGATAATGCCTTGTCTACCCACATCACGAGGTATTTGACAATATTGAGTGTAAGTAGATGAGAGAGATGCAGTATGCGCACAACAAACAAAACCTTTGCCATAGTGTTTTTATATAAAGGAGTATGATGCATATAGATGAGGGGTGTAGCCGAGTGACAACAACAACACAACACGTGATCTCAACTATGTGTTTTACGACATGTAGCCGCCATAAATGTTAACCACTAAAGCATGACATTGTGTGTACTTTTATCATCGTGTAACATGATAGCCACCATCGTTGGAGAGAGAGAGAGAGAGAGAGAGAGAGATCAAGTGAAACCATGGACCCAAGTCCATTGTTCCCATAAGAGTAAAACATCCGTCTTGTCCTCTTGCATATTAGAGGATACATTTTCTGTTTTTTTTACTTTCAAGGATCAAGTTAAACCCCCTTTGTTACTTTGTTTTGTTTAGTGCACATACAACTAGAATTGGGGCACTCTAGTTGGAGATAGTAAATAACTTTTCCTTCTTGCTCATGTAGAACGATACCCATACATCCTCATTGAGAGGTGCTACAGTGATCCCTTGTTCTTGGGGGTCATAAAGTACTTTCCTAGCACCGTTGTCAGGGAGTGTAGCGCTTAAGATTTTATTCTTCTTTGAATTATACATTAGTTTTGCTTTCAGTTTTACATGTTGCATTAGTGTTATTTTCAATTTATCGCATATCTTACAATCACCTAAGCTTGGGGAGGTTTACTTCTTTGACTTAATTGTTTGTGAGTTTTTCAGTTTAATTTTAGTTTTACATTTACCTTTTCCTTATATCAAAAACTGATAAAAATTGGGATAACAAAAAATACCATAAAATGAGTTCTAGTGTTTCTCAAGATATCCTTGACTCCTTAATTATGTATGTTAAAAGCATGAATCCTCCTCCTTGTACTAGTGATTTGAATAAAGGAAACTATATTGAGAGTACGTGCCATGGAAGGTACTAATGTTTTGCATGAAGAGGATGAGAAAAGCATAAGCCTGAGGATGGCCATGCACCCCTAAGAAGAGGAGAGTGATGAGGAAAAATAAGAAGAAGATGAAAACATAAGCTTGGGGATGTCCATGCATTCCAAGAAAAAACATGGACAATGGGAAGAGAAAAAGGAGCAAAAAAGAAGAATGGAGACCTACCAAATATGATAGTGTTTCTCAAACTCAAAACTCATTAATATTTTATGAAACTTGTTGTCATGATGAATCTGATGATAATATGCCTATTATTAATTTTATGGTTCCAAATGATGACTTTGATGATAACGAGGAGTATGTTTTCGATATACCATGTGATAATGCTTTAGATGATGGTCTTGTTTTGCTTGATAATCCTCCATGCTTAGAAATTGTACTAGTTTATGCGAGGATAAAAATGATAAGCACGCTGATTGTGATCATTGATACGTCTCAAACGTATCTATAATTTCTTATGTTCCATGCTACTTTTATGACAATACTTGAATGTTTTATACATACTTTACAGCATTATTATACATTTTCCGCACTAACCTATTAACAAGATGCCGAAGTGCCGTTGTTGTTTTATTGCTTTTGGTTTTAAATCCTAGTAAGAAAATATTCTCGGAATTGACGAAATCAACGCCTGGGTCCTATTTTTACACGAAGCTTCCAAGACCGAAAGGAAACGAGTGGGGCCACGAGGTGGCCACACACCAGGGCGGCGCGCCTGGCCCGGCCGCGCCGGCCAGGCCTCGCGTCGCCCCCGACCTACCCTTCCGCCTACTTAAAGCCTTCGTCGCGAAACCCCCACCGAGAGCCACGATACGGAAAACCTTCCGAAACGCCGCCGTCGCGAATCCCATCTCGGGGGATTCAGGAGATCGCCTCGGCACCCGGCCGGAGGGGAATCATCACCGGAGGGGCTTTACATCATCATGCCCGCTCCGGATTGATGCGTGAGTAGTTCATCCTTGGACTATGGGTCCATAGCAGTAGCTAGATGGTTGTCTTCTCCGCTTGTGCTATCATTGTTTAGATCTTGTGAGCTGCCTAACATGATCAAGATCATCCATTTGTAATGCTACATGTTGTGTTGGCGGATCCGATGAATATAGAATATTATGTTAAGTTGATTATCAATCTATCATATATGTGTTGTTTATGTTCTTGCATGCTCTCCGTTGCTAGTAGAGGCTCGGCCAAGTTTATACTTGTAACTCCAAGAGGGAGTAATTATGCTCGATAGTGGGTTCATGCCTCCATTGAATCCGGGATCGTGACAATAGGTTCTAAGGTTGTGGATGTGCTGTTGCTACTAGGGATAAAACATCAATGATTTGTCTAAGGATATTTGTGTTGATTACATTACGCGCCATACTTAATGCAATTATCTGTTGTTTACAACTTAATACTGGAAGGGGTTCGGATGATAACCTGAAGGTGGATTATTTAGGCATAGATGCATGGGATAGCGGTCTATGTACTTTGTCGTAATGCCCTAATTAAATCACATAGTAATCATCATTGATATGTATTGAATCTTTATTTGTCAATTGCCCACCTGTAATTTGTTCACCCAAATGTTAGTTATCTTATTGAGAGACACCACTAGTGAACTGTGGACCCGGTCCATTCTTTTACATCTGAATACATTCTATCTTTTACTGTTCTTTGCAAACAAACACCATCTTCCACTCGATACGCTTAATCATTAGTTTTCAGCAAGCCGTGAGATTGACAACCTCACTCAACGTTGGGGCAAAGTATCTTGATTGTGTTGTGCAGGTTCACGTTGGCGGTTTCACTGGTGTTGCGCCGCACTACACTCCTCCACCAACAACCTTCACGTGCTTCTTGGCTCCTACTGGTTCGATAACCTTGGTTTCATACGAGGAAACTTGCTCTGTGCGCATCATACCTTCCTCTTGGGGTTCCCAACGAACGTGTACATCTACGCGCATCAAGATAAATTTCTGCCGTTGTAGATCAAGACTCAAGGGGAGTCTCCACTTCCAATCTCTTTACTTTGTTTTTGTCTTGCTTTACTTTACTTTATTTACTGTCTTGTTCGCTTCATACTAAAAACACAAAAAATTAGTTACTTTATTTACTGTCTTGTTTACTAGCTCAATATCAAAACACACAAAAATTAGTTACTTGTCTTTACTTTATTTGCTTAGTTTACTTTACTACTATTATAATGAGTAATCCTGAAGTTGAAGTTCGTTCTTTTAAGCAACAAGGTGGAGAAAGTTTTAAAGATGCTTGGTACAGAATTAGTAATGCTCATCATAGGTGCATTAAGAAACACTCCACTATTATCCTTCTTAGGAACTTTTATGTTGGCTTATCTAGTTGGAATACGTATGTTCTTGATACTCTTTCGGGAGGTAATTTCCTAGGTACTCCCGCTTTAGAAGCTAGTTGCATCATAGAGAGTCTAGTTGGAATACCACGTTAATGAAGTTAAAATTGAAATCTCTCTTGAGGATGTTATGAAAAAATTGGAAACCATAGAGAAAATTTTTCCAAGTATTGAAACTAAATTGGAAATGTTACTTGATAAAACTGATGAACTTGATAAATCCTTAGGAGGAATTGATGAAAGAATTAGTGTCCTAGGAACTTGTGTTGTCCATGATAATCAAACCAATAGAATTGATGAACTTGAAAAAGCTATGGGAACCTTGGGTTCAACTTTTTTTCTCTTAAGTATAAGGAGAAAGCTTATGTGGGTAAAGAGCAAAAATTCATGTATGCCTCTAAGGTGCCTAAACAAAAGAATTATTATAGGCCTAAAATTGATAAACCCCCTAGCACCACCATAGAAAATTTAAATAATGAAGCATTTAAGGTACCCTCTGCAACAAGTTGTGTTTGTAAGAAAAATAATGATGTTGATGCTTCTTCTCTTGATGTTACTTGATTTGCACTTTTGCGCCTAGCTGAAAGGCGTTAAAGAAAAGCACTTCTTGGGAGATAACCCAAGTTTCATTTTATTACTGTATTGTTGAGTCTTGGAAGTTGTTTACTACTGTAGCAACCTCTCCTTATCATGTTTTTGTGCCAAGTAAAGTTTCTATGCTAAAGTTGATACTATATTTGGGATTGCTGCGCGAAACAACATTGCTGTCATCACGAATTCTCGCAGTCTCTGTAAAAAACCCGCAAAAATATGCAAATTTGACGTGATCCTCATATATGTACGCAACTTTCATTAGTTTTGAGTTTTTCCATTTGAGCAAGTTAAGTGCCCCTGCAAGATTCATCTTTACGGACTGTTCTGTTTTGACAGATTCTGCCTTTTATTTCGCATTGCCGCTTTTGCTATGTTGAATGAGTTTCTTTGTTCCATTAACTTTCAGAAGCTTTGTGCAATTTCCAGAAGTGTTAAGAATGATTGTGTCACCTCTGAATATGATAATTTTTGATTATGCACTAACCCTCTAATGAGTTTGCTTGAAGTTTGTTGTGAAGGAAGTTTTCAAGGGTCAAGAGAAGAGGATGATATACTATGATCAAGAAGAGTGAAAGGTCTAAGCTTGGGGATGCCCCGGTGGTTCATCCCTGCATATTTTAAGAAGACTCAAGCATCTAAGCTTGGGGATGCCCAAGGCATCCCTTCTTCATCGACAACATTATCATGTCACTTCTAGTGAAACTATATTTTTATTCCATCACATCTTATGTTCTTTACTTGGAGCGTCGGTTTGCTTTTATTTTTGTTTTGGTTTGAATAAAGTTGGATCCCACCATCCTTATATTGGAGATATTACGCTCCGCTTTTTCATATGGAACACTTGTGTTCTTAATTGTGCTTTAATGTTCATGGCGAAGGCTGAAATTGCTTCGTTAAATTGCTATTTGGTTGGAATCAGAAAATGCTGCATATGGTTTGGATTAACTTGGCAATTGTTTGAGCTCTCATAGATCATGTTTAAGCTCTTGCATCATGTAGTTTAATCTATTAATGAAGAACTACCGTAGAGCTTGTTTAATTTGGTTTGCATGATTGGTCTCTCTAAGTCTAGATATTTTGGGTAAAGTGTTTGAACAACAAGGAAGACAGTGTAGAGTCTTATAATGCTTGCAATATGTTCTTGTGTAAGTTTTGTTGTACCTGTTCATACTTGTGTTTGCTTCAAACAACCTTGCTAGCCCAAACCTTGTACTGAGAGGAAATGCTTCTCGTGCATCCAAACACCTTGAGCCAAAACCCATGCCATTTGTGTCCACCATATCTACCTACTATGTGGTATTTTCTGCCATTCCAAAGTAAATTACTTGAGTGCTACCTTTAAATTTCATTCCTTTATCTTTGCAATATATAGCTCATGGGACAAATAGCTTAAAAACTATTGTGGTGATGAATATGTAGTTATGTGTCTTAGTTCTTATAAGTTGCTTGTTGAGCGGTAACCATGTTTGGGGGACGCCATCAACTTTACCTTTGTTGGATATCATGTGAGATGCTATACATGTTCGTCTTGTCTGAAGTAAGTGCGATTTCATGATCAAATGGTTCGAGTATGCATATGTTAGAGAAGAACATTGGGCAGCCAACTAAAGCCATGTATCATGGTGGAAGTTTCAGTTTGGACACACAACCTCAATCTCTTATGAGAATATTAACTGTTGTTGAATGCTTAAGCATTAAAAGAGGAGTCCATTATCTGTTGTCTATGTTGTCCAGTATGGATGTCTAAGTTGAGAATAATCAAAAGCGAGAAAACCAATGCGTGCTTTCTCCTTAGACATTTGTACGGGCGGCATAGAGGTACCCTTTGTGACACTTGGTTGAAATATATGTTATGCAATGATAATCCGTGTTTTCCGAGCTAAGTAGGACAAGGTGCGAGCACTATTAGTACTCTATGCATGAGACTTGCAACTTGTAGGAAGTATTATGCATAGCACATATAAATTATTACTACCGTTGACAAAATTGTTTCTATGTTTTCAAAATAAAAGCTCTAGCACAAAAATAGTAATCCATGCTTCCCTCTGCGAAGGGCCATTCTTTTACTTTATGTTGAGTCAGTTTACCCACTTCTTTCTATCTCAGAAGCAAACACTTGTGTTAATGTGCATTGATTCTTACATGTTTACTTATTGCACTGTTATATTACTCTATGTTGACAAATATCCATGAGATATACATGTTACAAGTTAAAGCAATTGCTGAAACTTAATCATCCTTTGTGTTGCTTCAATGCATTCTACTTTGAATTTATTGTTTATGAGTTAGCTCTTATGCAAGTCTTATTGATACTTGTTTGAAAGTACTATTCATGAAAAGTTTTTCTATATGATTCATTTGTTTAGTCATTATCTTTGTTAGCAATCTTTGTTCAGATCACTCCATTCATCTCATATGCTTTACAATAATGTTGATCAAGATTATGTTGGTAGCATGTCACTTCAAATTATTTTGTGCTATCGTTTACCTACTCGAGGGCGAGTAGGACTAAGCTTGGGGATGCTTGATATGTCTCAAATGTATCTATAATTTCTTATGTTCCATGCTACTTTTATGACAATACTTGAATGTTTTATACATACTTTACAGCATTATTATACATTTTCCGGCACTAACCTATTAACAAGATGCCGAAGTGCCAGTTGTTTTTTGCTGTTTTGGTTTCAGAAATCCTAGTAAGGAAATATTCTCGGAATTGGACGAAATCAACGCCCGGGGTCCTATTTTTACACGAAGCTTCCGAAGACCGAAAGGGAAACGAAGTGGGGCCACGAGGTGGCCACACACCAAGCGGCGCGGCCCAAGCCCGGCGCGCGCCGCCTAGTGTGTGGGCCCCTCGCGTCGCCCCTGACCTACCCTGCCTACTTAAGCCCCGTCGCGAAACCCCTGTACAGGGAGCCACAATACGGAAAACCTTCCCGAGACGCCGCCGTCGCGAATCCCATCTCGGGGATTCAGGAGATCGCCTCCGGCACCCTGCCGGAGGGGGAATCATCACGGAGGGGCTCTACATCATCATGCCCGCCTCCGGATTGATGTGTGAGTAGTTCATCCTTGGACTATGGGTCCATAGCAGTAGCTAGATGGTTGTCTTCTCCGCTTGTGCTATCATTGTTTAGATCTTGTGAGCTGCCTAACATGATCAAGATCATCTATTTGTAATGCTACATGTTGTGTTTGGCGGGATCCGATGAATATAGAATATTATGTTAAGTTGATTATCAATCTATCATATATGTGTTGTTTATGTTCTTGCATGCTCTCCGTTGCTAGTAGAGGCTGGCCAAGTTGATACTTGTAACTCCAAGAGGGAGTAATTATGCTCGATAGTGGGTTCATGCCTCCATTGAATCTGGGATCGTGACAATAGGTTCTAAGGTTGTGGATGTGCTGTTGCTACTAGGGATAAAACATCAATGCTTTGTCTAAGGATATTTGTGTTGATTACATTACGTGCCATACCTAATACAATTATCTGTTGTTTACAACTTAATACTGGAAGGGGTTCGGATGATAACATGAAGGTGGATTATTTAGGCATAGATGCATGCTGGATAGCGGTCTATGTACTTTGTCGTAATGCCCTGATTAAATCACATAGTAATCATCATTGATATGTATTGAATCTTTATTTGTCAATTGCCCGCCTGTAATTTGTTCACCCAACATGTTAGTTATCTTATTGGAGAGATACCTCTAGTGAACTGTGGACCCGGTCCATTCTTTTACATCTGAATACATTCTAATGTTTTTACTGTTCTTTGCAAACAAACACCATCTTCCACTCGATACGCTTAATCCTTTGTTTTTAGCAAGCCGGTGAGATTGACAACCTCACTGTTACGTTGGGGCAAAGTATCTTGATTGTGTTGTGCAGATTCCACGTTGGCGCCGGTTTCACTGGTGTTGCGCCGCACTACACTCCTCCACCAACAACCTTCACGTGCTTCTTGGCTCCTACTGGTTCGATAACCTTGGTTTCATACTGAGGGAAATTTGCTGCTGTGCGCATCATACCTTCCTCTTGGGGTTCCCAACGGACGTGTACATCTACGCGCATCAATCATACTCTCATTCTTAAGAGTCCTATATCATTCTCGAGTTCCCCTATTTACACCATAGAGGAGAAGTATGCTTTATGTGAAAAATATATGTATTGTTTGAAATTATCCAATGGAAATCCTACTTGCAACCATACTGTTAATGGTGATATTAATTGTTGCAACTATTTTGAGAGAGGAAAGCATGCTTATATACTATAAATGCTTATGTTTTTCATGATAAATTTAGTGATCCTCTCTATGTTCTAAAACCTACAAAGTTGCCCCAATCTAGTAGTTATATTGTCAACATTGTTTTTCATACTTCCAACTATTATGAAAGAGGAAGTGATAAGTGCCCTATTTATGTTCTTAATAATTCTAATTTGCAAATACTACTGAAAGTATGCATTGGTGTAGTATTGTTGGCTATGATTCATTCATATATAAAATGTTAATGCATTGAAAAAATGGTAAGCTTCGCTGTTACTTGATTCATGATTTATGGTGCGTTTTATTATACTTTAAAGTGCTAAATATTTTGATTGATTTGATAACACCATGGGACCTAGATATTTTGTTGGAAAGTTTCATTCTCATGTAGGAGCATGCAAGCTAAAATCATAACTCTGATCATATGTGCTCCTCCTAAAAGCAAAGGTATGAATCCTAGTTATACGACTATAAAGAAAACGCTTACGGGAGACAACCAGGTTGTTTTGTTTTGCCTTTTCTTTTGTGAGTTTTTATTTTTTTTCTTCTACTGGAAGTTTTAATAAAGTATTAAATTTTACCCATTTTGGACGATAAAGTTGATAATACATATGTGAAGCTACAGATTTCTCCACATTGTCGTGTTCACGAATATATTTTTCTATTTTTACTGGTAGCTTTGATTGGACTAATTTTTTTTGGAGTTACAACTTCTCATCATATGTATGCAAAAAAATGGAAAAATTTCCCGATACTTTTAAGTGACCCACATCAACATGGTTTCCAACAGCTATTTATTTTTTCACAGATTGTGTCTTTTGATGCACGAATGATTCATTTGAGGTTTTCTATGATTCTTTTTGAGACTTTTGAAATATTCAGAATCTTTAACATTTTATCAACTCTCTTTATATTTGAGATTTCAATTTATTTGAAGTTTGTGTAGAAGCTCAGATATTATCTTTATTCCATTAATGTCGCCCCACAAAAAAGAAATGTGAGAAATTTTTGTGTTGAAGATTTTCGGAGGGAATTGAGAAACAACAAACATGGATCTATCCAAGAATGGTGGAAACCACAATCTTAGGGATGCCCAAAGAACCGAGTGAACCCATCACACTCTCTGTTTGCACAACTTAGAGAATCCATATCTCTAGTTTTAGTTTTTGAGTTTTGTTTAGAAATCTTGCCTCTAAATAAAAGACCACCACATGTAGATGTGCTTACTTTATGATTTATCTGCTGGAACATAATGAAGTTTACATTTGGATGCTATAAAAGGAAGGTGAATGGATGAATATTTTCATAAGAACTCATAATTAGGCTTATACTTTGCGTGATGCTTTATTCTTGAGTTTATGATATCTTGCAAGTGTGATGTAGTACTAGTTCTCATTACCTCATGTATGTTTAAGTTTATCTTTCATATTATGAAATGAGTAGTATTATGGACATTTTTGCATGCTTATTCCTAGTGGTAAAAAATCTCCCTATTGCTAGCTTTCATGTAGTAAGCATGATATACATCCAAAAACCCTTGAGCCAAGTGATTTCTAGTAGTCCACCATATCTACCTATATATGGCTTTCAATACCATTCCAAGTAAATATCACATGTGTTTTCTATGAGGAACTACTGAGCTCAATCACTTGCTGCCGTTACTCAACAGTTTTCTGTTGAGGTCTATCATGTAGAGGTAGTCTAATTGGATCAGTGATCGATTTCTATGTTTCATCATAAATTGAAGAACATTCTGTAACACTTGTTTTTGAGTGGGGAAGAAAATAAGAACACAAACGAGCAACCATCTAACAGAACTCCCAAGATCAGTCCATCAGTAAGAGAAGGCTTTCGTTTCCGTCATTCATCAGTTGAATGGAATAGTTTGATGGTATTGATCTAGGTGATATGAGGTTGAACAAGCTTTAGAAAAAAATGCAAAGAAGGGTACATGAGGGTGGAATAAAAAAAAGATGACCCCTTCTTTCTTCCTGAGCATTATAGATAAATATTCATTCTTTATACGTTAGGTTGGGTTTCGGATGTATATCATTTACTAGTGGTTGTATCGTTCAGACCCCTTAGACGCAACGGTCCTGAACTTGAAGCCCATAATGAGAGGAAAATCTACTCAACATCAATAACAATTATAGTGACCAGTGAACGCGTACTATTTCATTTCATAAGCATGCAAATTGCATTATTGAACGTAAAGAAGTAGCAAAGTGTGAGACCGATCTTACACTACAGGATGGTGAAGATGCATTTCCAAAGAAGGAAATAAAGCACTCATTCCTCGATCTACCGTAAGTAGTAGTTTCCTATCGTTATAAAAATATCTAGGGTATTTGCATGGGTCGCCCTCGTTCTGTAGTTGAGTTCTTTCGCATTTCCCCATCAGCTAAAGTTGGATCAAAGTCCCCGAACACGAACGCTCATTATAGAAAGAACTAGGCCTACTTAGGTAAACATGCCAGCATGCAGTTTAAAAGGTTGACCCATTTGGAAATCTCTGGATCTATGCTTATTCTCAACTCCCCGAAGAATTTCGTCGCTTGCTATGCCCTTCCTCATCTCTGGGTGCCTAGGTATCCACCGCAAGCCTTCTCCTTTAGCCAAAAAACAACTGGGATCGATTTTTGAGAAATCAAATTCAGTTTAAGAAGTTTTTACCAGAGACTATTGGCTTTTGCAATCCATTCCACTTAGAAACATTATCCATGAAAGCATGAGAGACTGATAGCTGGAACCACAACAGAACAAAGTTTTGTCAGAATATATTTAGGAACAAAACATAATTCTCCTTTTCATCAATATGATTGATCGAGAACTAACTCTTAGTACGCCATCCAAAAGCATCAAACCCATGCCATTAACGGGTGTGAATCCTTATTATCTTCCACTATTCTAATCATTAGATTTCGTAATAGTTTCTTTTTTCTTTTCTAAATTACTTCAATAGGAGAGAGGTGTAAGCACCGTGTCAAGTGATTTCGTACTAAAGGATTGGAAATTGGCAACAATAAAAAAACATAACTTAGAAAGAGAGGTTCCGGTCTACAAAAGGGTGGGAGCATACAATGATGGTGAGTCAATTGTGTCCCGCCTTCAAGTATTTCGTATTGTAACAATATTCGATCGGCAACATACACAACAATGAACTAGCATAGCAGAGTGCAATGAGCAATATAGCAACACAGAGCTAAAGGGTTGTATGTAATACATAAGTAAAGCTTCCTCTGTTAGGTATGACATCCTTCAGTAAAATTGTTTTGCTTTGGCTGACTCTCTCGAATGTCCAAGCAGCATCTATATTTAAGTCTTTAGGTTTTCCCACTCTGGAGTATGTTGACAAATAAGAGTTGTACCGATTGAGTCTGCATTAAGATTCCATGGCTACACTTAACCTACCTTGTACATTCTTTATCTCTGTAGTGGAGCGCAAAGGATGACATGTGTAGAGTGACGAAGGTCTGGTCCACCTAACCTAAAAGGACAAGTCGGTTGTCGCGCAAGTTATTTATTTAGATTCAAAACCTTTAATGCTTTTGTATATGCTTGGCATGGAGAAATATTTGCGAGGTGACCATGAACATGACAGGCACAACTTAAAATGATAAAATCTGACATAGTAATAAGGATTGGTTATATTGTTTTGTTGATATATTTGTTGGCTGTTAACACAAGTCATCCTGTCATGGGGGACGTTTTAAACTCAATTTTTTTGATCGTCATGTTATTTTTAAGGTGGCTATTACTAACTTTTTGGATGGTGCGGATGAACAGTGTATAGTTGGGAAGGTTCTCGATGAAACAACAAAAGATATGCTTACATGGTGAAAGTTTTCAACAAAGGAGCTTAAAAAGCTGATTTTCATGTAATTGAGTATGGATAGTTTTCCATGCTGGAAGCACATTGGGTGGCTCCTTTTACGAACGGGCATGAGGCATTAAAGATATATCAATGATATCATGTATAGTACCAGGTGCAATGAAGGCACAACCATATATGATGCACGTGGATTCATTAGTCATGTTACAGCCGGGGACATGAAACATATCAACAAAATTGTCAACAAAATACTAAATTTATGAATGATTGCATGAACCTTGTTTCTATAATTAAATATGCTTATGATAGGGTCGATGAAACTCAATACTATGATGAACTATGATCTTAATCATGCGCTCAAGTATCACGATTTGGAATATACATGCTTTACTCATTTTGAACCCTTACTTACTTTCTACTTCCTTTTGAGTCAAAGAAACAAACAAAAATATTTCTATTCTAAGTATCAAAAGTTAGGAACAGTTCTGAATAAACAAGCTTGCTTATGAATCATTTATATATTCCAAAAGGAGTTTGTTTAATTGTGCATAGTACTTGTTCATTTACTATTATGAAAGATGTCTTTATTCTTATACATATTTGAAGTTTATGTTTTATTTTACTTCGTATGATGGTTGTTTGTTGTTATTTACTTATGAATAAACTATTACTTTGAGTAGCAATGATCATAAATCAATATTGTGTATCTATTGACAACAAACTACAAAGGCCATCTATTTATCATCTTTATTCTCGATGACGAGCATATGTTAAGTTTGGGGATGTTGATGCATGTAAATGCATAGTTCTTTGTATTTATTGTGTTATATTCCATCATTGAGTTATTACATTGATTGCATTGATTTCAGGACTTTTCAAAAGATTCCCTTTATTTTGGTTTGAACTATGTTTATTGGCAGAAATTCCTTTTGTTCGTATTTTTAACTCTCAGGTAACTTTAGGACCCCAAAAGGGCAAGATTAAAGAGCACATTTTGTAATTTTTTAGACGAATCCAACGAGCTTACATGGGCCACCAGTAGCCCAACAGGCTGGCTAGGAGGCCTGGGTGTGCATTGAGGGTATCAGGTCGTGCCACCTACCCTCCTCGCCAACAGTGCTCTTCTGTGGTACCTAGTTCGTCGGTTAGGCGATTAGGGTTTCATACCTCCGGCAAGGAAACCGTCGGAAGTTGGCCGTGAGACCTGCTGTCCCGTCCCACCAGTTCTCTCACATGCGCGCGCTCTGTTCGGGCTGACCAAGGGACCGACGTGCTTGGTTTCCCGGCCTTGGCGAGTGGCGGAGGTAGGGTTTTCGGGGCAGTGATCGGATGGCGGAAGGGAAAGAGAAGGGTGAGGCGAGCGGGGCATCGAGCTTCCCGGGGCCCGTGTTGCCGATCGAGGATCTCTTGAAGAGGCTCAATCTGAAGGGGGAAGATATTGGGGGTTTGTTCGTCGCCAAGGATGAAGTTGCATCACTAAAGGCGGGATCGCGGTGGATGCTCCTGACCTTGAAGCCATACAGTGCGGCATCCCTCAAGAACACCATGAAATTTTCCTGGGCTCCGGTGCAGGGGGTGACTTTTCGGGATCTGGATCAAGGTAGATTCTTGGTCTATGCGAATTGCTTGGGCGATTGGCGTAGAATTACGGAGCAGGGGCCGTGGCTGTTCCGGGACAATGGGCTGATGATTGAGAAGTTTGATGGAGGATGCAGCGCTATGTCAGTTGAGCTGAACCGTATCCACGCATGGGTACATATACATGATGTGCCAGAACTGTATAGGAAGCAGCATCTAATCTCTGGTGCTGCAGGGAACATTGGTGAGGTGATTGCGGTAGATATGAACGGATATGGAGGTGACTTTGTCAGGGTTCGTCTCTGGCTGGATGTGAGGAGAAAACTAACCTGCTTCGTGTCTTTCAAACCGGAGGGAGAGGCAGTGGTTGTCATGCGCATTAAGTTTGAGAAAATCCCTCGTTTCCGCGCTGTCTATGGTATGCTTGGACATGAGCAGGAGGAGTGTGGGTCTGGGGTGCATACACCGGAGGAGGTCCGTTTGGCGACTGGCTGCTGGCGGACACACCATGGAATCGCACCAAGCTGCGGGGGGTGGATGCCGGTCGCGGGGAGGGGAGGGGAATTCTGATACGTCTCAAACGTATCTATAATTTCTTATGTTCCATGCTACTTTTATGACAATACTTGAATGTTTTATACATACTTTACATCATTATTATACATTTTCCGGCACTAACCTATTAACAAGATGCCGAAGCGCCGATTCTGTTTTCTTTTTTTGGTTTAGAAATCCTAGTAAGGAAATATTCTCGGAATTGGACGAAATCAACGCCTGTGGTCCTATTTTTCCACGAAGCTTCCGGAAGACCGGAGGAGATACGAAGTGGGCCGAGACGACGCCACACTAGGGCGGCGCGGCCGACTTGGCCCGCGCGGCCTAGCGTGTGGGTCCCGCGTCGCCACGACCTACCCTTCCGCCTACCAAGCCTTCGTCGAAGCCACTGCAGAGAGCCACGATGCGGAAACCTTCCAGAGACGCGCGCCGCCGCCAATCCCATCTCGGGGGATTCGGGAGATCGCCTCGGCACCCTGCCGGAGGGGAATCATCAGGAGGGGCTCTACATCATCATGCCCGCCTCGGATTGATGCGTGAGTAGTTCATCCTTGGACTATGGGTCCATAGCGGTAGCTAGATGGTTGTCTTCTCACGCTTGCTATCATTGTTTAGATCTTGTGAGCTGCCTAACATCAAGATCATCTATTTGTAATGCCACATGTTGTGTTTGGTGGGATCGTGAATCTAGAATACTATGTCAAGTTGATTATCAATCTATCATATATGTGTTGTTTATGTTCTTGCATGCTCTCCGTTAGTAGAGGCTCTGGCCAAGTTGATACTTGTAACTCCAAGAGGGAGTATTTATGCTCGATAGTGGGTTCATGCCTCCATTTAATCTGGGACAGTGAGAGAAAGTTCTAAGGTTGTGGATGTGCCGTTGCTACTAGGGATAAAACATCGATGCTTTGTCTAAGGATATTTGTGTTGATTACATTACGCACCATACTTAATGCAATTATCTGTTGTTTACAACTTAATGGAGGGGGTGCGGATGCTAACCCGAAGGTGGATTATTTAGGCATAGAATCTTGGATAGCGGTCTATGTACTTTGTCGTAATGCTGGATTAAATCTCATAGTAATCATCATTGATATGTATTGAATCTTTATTTGTCAATTGCCCTGTAATTTGTTCACGACACATGCTAGTTATCTTATTGGAGAGACACCACTAGTGAACTGTGGACCCCAGGTCCATTCTTTACATCAATACAAACTACGCAATCATTGTTCTTTCTGTTCTTTGCAAACAAACACCATCTTCCACTCGATACACTTAATCCTTTGTTTTCAGCAAGCCGGTGAGATTGACAACCTCAACATTACGTTGGGGCAAAGTATCTTGATTGTGTTGTGCAGGTTCCACGTTGGCGCCGGTTTCACTAGTGTTGCGTCGCACTCCTCCACCAACAACCTTCACGTGCTTCTTGGCTCCCCCGGTTCGATAACCTTGGTTTCTTTAGAAACTTGGCGCATGCCCACCTTCCTCTTGGGGTTCCCAACGGACGTGTACATCTACGCGCATCAAGCTCTTTTTCGGCGCCGTTGCAGGGACCTGAAGAAAAGTTACACCACAGAATTGCCTCCCACGACAACAGCTCTTTTTCGGCGCCGTTGCGGGTGATCAATACGCTGCAAGGGGAGTCTCCACATCCAATCTCTTTGTTTTTGTCTTGCTTTACTTTACTTTATTCTGTCTTGTTTGCTTTATATTGAAAACACAAAAACATTAGTTACTTTACTTTCTGCCTTATTTGCTACTATATCAAAAACACAAAAAATTAGTTACTTGTCTTTATTCTATTTGCTTAGTTCACTTACTACTGCAAAATGAGTCCTGAAGTTGAAGTTAGTTCTTTTAAGCAACAAGGTGGAGAAAGTTTTAAAGATGCTTGGTATAGAATTAGTAATGCTCATCATAGGTGCATTAAGAAACACTCCACTATTATTCTTCTTAGGAACTTTTATGTTGCTATCTAGCTGGAATAGGTATGCTCTTGATACTCTTTCGGAGGTAATTTCCTAGGTACTCCCGCTTTAGAGGCTAGTTGCATCATTGAGAGTCTAGTTGGAATACCACTGTTAATGAAGTTAAAATTGAAATCTCTCTTGAGGATGTTATGAAAAAATTGGAAACCATAGAGAAAATTTTTCCTAGTGTTGAAACTAAATTGGGAATGCTACTTGATAATACTGATAAACTTGATAAATCCCTAGGAGGAATTGATGAAAGAATTGGTGTCCTAGAAACTTGTGTTGTCCATGATAATCAAATCAATAGGATTGGTGAACTTGAAAAAGCTATGGGAACCTTGGGTTCAACTTTTTCTTCTCTTAAGTTTAAGGAGAAAGCTTATGTGGGTAAAGAGCAAAAATTCATGTATGTCTCTAAGGTTCCTAATCCAAAGACTTATTATAGGCCTAAAATTGATAAAACCCCAAGCACCACCATAGAAAAGTTAGATAATGGAGCATCTAAGGTACCCTCTGCAACAAGTTGTGCTTGTAAGAAAAATAATGATGTTGATGCTTCATCTCTTGATAATACTTGATTTGCACTTTCTGCGCCTAGCTGAAAGGCGTTAAAGAAAAGCACTTCTTGGGAGATAACCCATGTTTTATTTATTTTTTTGTATTGTTGAGTCTTGGAAGTTGTTTACTACTGTAGCAACCTCTCCTTATCATGTTTTTGTGCCAAGTAAAGTCTCTATGGTAAAGTTGATGCTAGATTTGGATTGCTGCACAGAAACAACATTGCTGTCTGTCACGAATTCGCGCAGAACTCTCTGTAGAAGAGTCAAAAAATCTGCAAATTTACGTGTGTGATCCTCAGATATGTACGCAACTTTCATTAGTTTTGAGTTTTCCGTTTGAGCAAGTTAAGTGCCCTGCAAAATTCGTCTTTACGGACTGTTCTGTTTTGACAGATTCTATTTCGCATTGCGCTTTTGCTATGTTGAATGAGTTTCTTTGTTCCATTGCTTGTTGGAGATATGCCCAAGGGCAATAATAAAGTGGTTATTATAATATCTTTGTGTTTATGATAAATGTTTATATACCATGCTATAATTGTATTAGGAAACATTGATACATGTGTGTTATGTAAACAACAAGGAGTCCCTAGTAAGCCTCTTGTATAACTAGCTTGTTGATTAATAGATGATCATGGTTTCGTGATCATGAACATTGGATGTTGGTAATACAAGGTTATGTCATTGGTTGAATGATATAATGGACACACACCCAAATGAGCTTGTAAGATCAAGTCATTAAGTTCATGTTGTGGGTATATTCATGGGTGTACCATCGACCGTGCCTAGATCCAAGCCGGGTGGCCCATAGACGTGATGGTGGCATGAGGCCCATCGGGCGGTGCAGCTGATCATGAAGGATGAAGTCCGGCCCGGATGGATAGCCGGATCCGCACCGACCTTTGGAGGAACCGGATCCGTGGAGGCCCATGAGGGACCGGATCCAGTACGACGTATAGGGAGGCGGATCCTTTGACGTACACGGCAAGATAATGTAACGTAGGCTAGGCAATCTGTAATCCGGCTCTCTCCATGTAAACCCTAGATCCGTGCGCCTTTATAAGCCGGATCCCGGGAGCCCTAGAGGAACAACCACACCATTGTAACAAGCGCCCCGGATAATCGGACAAGCCGCGGTAGGCCACGTCATCGTGCAGGTGTTCGAAGCGGTGGCTTTCGGCACCACCGTCCCGTGTACTCCGCCCTATGGCCCCTACTTCTTCTCCCTCGTGAGGATCCCTCCTCGGTATCGTCGACAGCAACGACGGTTGGCGCCCACCGTGGGGCTGGGCGTCGGGAGCCGGAACCGGGAGGGCTCCGCCATGGGAAGCTACGACGACTCGATCGCTGTGGGGCGCGTACTCTACGCCGGGATTTCCGATCGTCCGTCCAGACGAATTTTGGATTCCGGCTAGGACAAACCCCGTCAAGCTCTCCATCGTCCCAATCGGCGGCATCCACATCTTCATCGGCGAGACCGTCGATTCCGACGGAAACGCATTGGTAAGTAACGTAGCAATCCGCCGCTGGGCCAGCTGTCCGCGCTCCGTCTGAGTCGCAGGGAGCTTCTTAAGAAGATTCCGCCTTCGATCAGGAAAAATCAAAACACTAATCGGCCCCTGACGGGAAAGCATGGAGACCAATGCGAATCCCCTGGGTCTCCCAGGTGTTAAACAAAGGTGTCCTTCGTGCACTTCTTGGCCACCGCAGGAGACGCCCTCCCCAGGCGAGGCGGATCCGTTGCGAGTGAGGCACCGGAAACAACGTAGCTCGGATCTGCGGGAAGCGTCGGGAAACGAGCTCCGGGACAAGAGGAAGCGAAACTGAGGAATCTATCCTCGACTTGAGCCGGTCCCGATGATGCACTCCTCAATAGGCCTGAGAAGAATACAATCGAAAAAGACGAAGAAGCTCGCAATCGGGGGAAGATGACGCGCTTCATCCATGAACACAGAGGAATTCAACCGCAAGCTCGGGAACTCGGAGGCGGTGAGCAAGCTGAAGTGGAATCCGCCCAGCCGATGCGGGTTCTAGCAACAACACTTGCATTGGATCAGCCGGACACGGAAGACGAAGCCTCCAACTCCGACCCAGGACCATCCAACGTAAAGTCTCCGTTAGATCGGGCACGACCGCGAAACGATGTCCTGTCACCAGAAGAGATGGTCGAGCAAGCACGCATGGATTTAGTCGCAAAGTCCGACATCCTCAACAAGCCAATAACTCCCGAGGAAGCTGCAGATCCGGAGGCCTTAGAAGCCAAAAGGCAGGAGATGCTAGCAACAGCTCAGAAGTTCGCCAGGACTGCAGCCGCAATGGCGGAAGAAAGAACCATAGCGGCAAATTTCGTGGACCACTTTCAGAAGAAGGACCGCGAGGTCGATGAATCTCTCGAAAAGGTCAGGCAACTCGAGAAGCACTGGGAGGCCAAGGTAAAATTTGTGCAGGAGGAAGAAGCTAGAATCAGAGAAGCCATCCTTCCCCACAAGATTACCTTCGCAACACCCACAGAGCAGCAGCCGCTCGCAACTCCAAAGGAAACATGAAGAAGGCTGCGGAGCTCCTAAAGAAGAAGGACGAGGAGATTGACATCAACTACGTCCGGAAGCTCGTGCCTCAGCAATGCAGCAACAGAGCAAAGCAGACACTTCGCGCAGGTTAGCATAATCCGGGCTTGATACATATCCCGCAGAAGGACGCCATAGAAAGTCAACACCGTGATGGCGAGAATCGCATGCCGGATCTACGGACGCGGGAGGAAAGTAGAACCATCCAAATCAATCCCCATACCATCGGGATTCCAACTCGGCTTGAAGCAAGGGAAAGGATACGATGTATACTGGCAGGGACAAGTACGTTCCATCACCACCACCCCGAGCTTCGCGTCCTCCGCTACCCTCGACGTCGCGATCCTGAAACCCCGAGGCCCCATGGGCCGAGGTGGAACAACATCCGCGACAATATGCCGCCTCCTAGAGACAGGAGCAGGGAGCGTACACCGGAACCACGCAGGAGCCGGAACCAAGACCGCGAGCCTGAGCCTCGTCGGAATCAAGACCGCGAGCCTGAGCCTCGCCGGAACCAAGGAGGAGCCGGAACGAAGAGTGCGCACCTGAGCCACGCAGGAGCCGGAACGACGGAGGCGACCACCACCAAGGTGAAAGGAGCCACCGAAGCCGGAGCCAGCCGAGGGAGCCACGCCGCGAGTCCGAAGGCGGAAGATCATCTTACAGGCCCCCTCGCAGATCTCCCTCGCCACCACCAAGTGGAGGCGGAGGCAGAGGCCGGAGATCCCGTTCCCGCTCAAAATCACCCGGTGGTGCCCCTCGTGATGCCCGGGATCGCCTCAACGAGTACAGATCCGACTACATCGGTCCAAGGTGCTTTGGCCAGATGATCCGAGAGGAACCAAACCAAGAAACTGAACAGCAAGCTACCGAAATCTGAAGCCTTGATGGCAGCCGAGAGGCCGGATACGGATCGAGTTACTACAATGCGGTAACCTTCGCCGGAGGAACCCAGATATAGCCTGCCGCATGCTCCGAGTTGTACCTTATTGGTCCGGCTCGTGTTTGGCTCAGTGACCTTGAGGAGAACACTATCTTTTGCTGGTTGGACCTGAAGAGACCCACTTCAGGGGTACCTACAAGAGACCGGCCACCACCAGCGATCTTCAAGCTTGCATCAGAAGAAGGGCGAGACATCTAGAAGCTTCCTCACCCGATGGTTGGCAACCGAAAGCAGTGCGAGAACGTAGATAACCGCACAGCAATGCACGCCTTCATTGGTGGTTTGCAGCGTGGGGGGCTGCTGCGCCACAAGCTTACTTGTCTGGTGAACGCAAACAAGCTCACTCTTGATGTGGGATGATAAACATCGCCAGCGATCATACTGCCTTGGGCGGCGGCGCGGGCGCGGAGATCTGGCAGCTACAGCCATGCCCCTGCACCAACGGAAGAAAACCGTGATAACGGCGTTAGCAGCAGCAACAAGCGGAAGAACCCCCTGAAGACCGGAAAGGCGGAGGATCAGAGCATGGTAGCCATGACATTCCAACGCGGAGGTCCAGGAGGCGGGAGGCCGCGGACGTGGTGGCGGAGCAGGCAGGGCCAGCGGCGGCGGCAGGGTCACGCGGCCGGATCCCGCGCCCCCCAAACGTACGAAGAATACGGATATGCAGGTAGCGCCACGGATCCGGCTACTGGCAAGTCCTCTCACACCAATCGCAGCTGCAAGTGGGTCAACGATCGGAAGAACGACCCGGAGGCAGGATACAAACGGCAGCACCGCCCACGCGGCAAAGGAGGCCAGGGCAAGAACAAGGACAAAGACGAGGACAGTTCAGAAGCCATGAGGCGGATGGCCTTCGGCAAGACAAGGAGGTACAGTAACAAATCTAACCCCCTTTGGCAAGAAAGAGTGTCGGAACTTATCACCTTCCTCGGAGCCCCAACTGTCCGCGCGAAAAAATCAGCGCTCCGGATGTGAGCATACGATTCCGTGTGCCGCGAGTATGTCAAGTGGTCGGAGAAAGCATGTACGTTTGACAGGTCGGATCACCCGGCCGTCATCCCCAAAGAACGCTCTGGTTGTGAGTCCCCGCAGAGACGGGTATGACTTCTCCAAGTGTCTTATGGACGGAGGAGCTAGCATGAACATCATGTACCTGGAGACCCTGGAGAAGATGAACCTCACCAAGGAACAGCTCAAACACAGCACCACTGAAGTTCCGGGTAAGAAGGCAAATTCTCTGGGCAGCATCAAACTTCCCGTGGCCTTCGGCGATGTGAACAACTACCGCGAAGAGATGATCACGTTCGAAGTGGTGCCTTCAAAAGCTCCTACCACGTGATCTTCGGCAGGCCCACCTACAACAACGCCAGAGCATGCTACATCTACAACAAGCTCAGATTCGGGTCCCTAACGGTTGGATCACGCCGTGTTCGGAGACTAGAAAGCTAGGGAGCTGCGAGGAAGGCGGCCGCCTTTGCGAATCCGTCATATACGGAGAGGGAGCTGCAAGGCTCTGACCGCCCAGTGGATCAGCCGAGATGCAGACTACCAGAAGCGGTCTCAGAGACGACCTCGTTCAAGGGCGCGATAGAAACCAGAAGCATGACCTCGTCGAAGGTGACAGCTCCAAGCAGGTTTCAGTCGGAGCCAGCATGGACCCTAGGAAAGCGCGCTCGTCGAGTTCCTTCGAGCTAACATGGATATCTTCGCACTGGCAACCTTCTGACATGTCCGGAGTACCAAGGGAACCCGCAGAGCACTACCTCAACATAAATCCGGGTGCAAAACCGGTGAAGCAAGCTATGCGATGCTTTGGAGACAAGGCAGCGCCATAGGAATGGAATTAGCAAAGTTACTAGAGGCAGGTTTTGTAGTAGAAGTTATCCATACTGATTGGGTCGCAAACCCCGTCCTTGTACCCAAAAGAATTCTGAAATACTAGGAATGTGCATCGATTACTCTTGAATAAGCATTGTCCAGAAAGGAATCCGTTCCCTTTGCCGCGCATTGACCAAGTCATTGATTCGACGCCGGGGCAGAACCATTGTGTTTTCTTGAAGCATATTCCGGGTATCATCAGATCTTGATGAAGGAGTCGACCAAAAAGCGACCTCTTTCATCACACCCTTTGGCACATCATTGCTATGTTACCATGCCTTTTGGCTTGAAAAACGACAGGTGCCACATGCCAACGTACGATGCGGCGGTGCTGAAGGACCAAATCGGCCGGAACATGCACGCCCTACGTCGACGACATCGCAGTCATGACCCGAAAGGGATCCACCGACCTGCGGCGACCTCAAGAAACCTTTGATAATCTCAAACCCGGTGCGAGATGATGTTAAATCCGCCCCAATCGTCTTTGGCGTACCGGCAGGAAAACTTCTTGGCTTCATTGTTTCTCACGGGGGCATTGAAGTTAACCCGGAAAAGATCAAGAGCTATCCCCAGACATCAAAGGCCAACTTGTCTCAAAGATGTGCAACGATTAACTGGTTGCGTGCAGCAATCAGTTGATTTGTTAGCCGTCTTGGCGAAAGCCCTACCTCTATACAAGCTGCTGAAGAAAACAGTTAAATTTATGCAGGATGAGCCGACGAAGCACTTCAGGAGTTGAAGAACATACTCTCCTCCCCGCCTATCTTGCAGCTCCAAGTGAGTCAGAGCCTATGCTCCTCTACATAGCGGCTACCAACAAGTTATCAGCCTCGTAATCGTGGTGGTGCGAAAGGAAGAGGATTTGAGCACGGAGTCCAAAGGCCTGTCTATTACATTAAAGTCTGACGGAGTCCAAGCGAGAGATACCCTCACTTTCGGAAGCTATCTGGAGTTTTTCTAGGCAGCGGGAGAAGCTGAGACATTACTTCCGAGGAGCACCCAATGACGAGTGGTGAGCAAGGCTCCACTGGCAACAATCATCAACAACTCCGGCGCAACAGGGCGCGTTAAATGGGGCATCAAATTATCTGCCTTTGACATCAACTACGACGGAACCGCAATCAAGTCTCAAGTTCTCGCGGATTTCATCGCGGATTGGACTGAAGCGCAGGAGGGCACACCTGTGCCGGAACTTGAAGCTTGGGTCATGCACTTTGTGGATCCAAGCAACATCAAGGCTCGGGGGTGATGTCACCCTGAAGTCACCTACCGGAGAAAAACTGATGCGTGCAGATTCACTTCGAAGCAACCAACAATATGGCGGAATCCGAGGCTCTACTACACGGTCTGCGCATCGCTAAGAGGAAATTGGGATCAAGCACATCATATGTTGCGGAGATTCCGACCTGGTGGCACAACAAGTAGCCGGAACATAGACGCCAGAAACTCCGTCATGGCGGCATAGAGACGAAGTGGACGAGATCGCCAAGTGCTTCCCTGGATCTACAGTCAAGTACGTTAGGAGAGACGATAACACAGCAGCAGACATGCTGTCCAAGCTCGGATCCGGCAGGAAACCAATTCCGCCTGGAATTTTCCTTGAGCATCTGCGAGTACCCTCGATGAAGGGTGCAAACCCGGAAAATCCCGATCTGGCAGTTTCTCCGGCTAAGGAAGTGATGGCAGTCATTCCGGCCTGGACTCAGCCGTTCTTGGATTACCTCATTGATCAAAAGTTGCCGGAGGACGAGGTCCACGCACGACAGATCATCAGACGGGCAAGATCCTACACAATTGTTGATGGACGGCTCTACAAGCGAAGTGCAAGCGGGGTATTTCTCAAATACGTCTCTAGTCAAGATAGCATTGAAATCCTCCGAGAGATCCACGCTGGGGATTACGCCGCCCCCCCGGTCCCTCGTTGCAAAAGCTTTCCGGTTAGGATTTTGGGCTAACAGCTAAAGAAGACGCTGACAAGCTGGTAAAACTGCATGATTTGCAGTGCTTCTCAGCAAACGCTCCGGCCCAGGCGAGGACCATCCTATCACTGACGTTTGCGTGCAGGGGGCTCGATATGGTTGGTATTAAGTTAAAGAAATCATCTCTGGTGGCCATGAATACCTCTTGGTCGTTATTGACAAGTTCAGTAAGTGGATAGAGGCAAAGCCGATAGAAAAGCCGATGGTGCTACGCCACTAAAATTTGTTTGCAGCCTCGTGATGAGATTCGGCATCCCTGCAAGCACGTCACAGAGACAATGGCACAAACTTTGCGCAGGAGAACTCAAGGATTACTGCGATGGAGTTGGGATCCGGCTTTCACATCTGTGGCTCATCCACAATCTAATGGTCAGGTCGAACGAGCCAATGACCTTATACTAGCCGAATCAAACCTCGCCTTGAAGAACCGCTGCGCCGCACAGCCGGAGCTTGGGGAAGCTGTGTTGTGGAGTTTACGAACTACCCCTAACGAGGTCAACGAGTTTACTCCTTTTCTTCTGGTATACGGATCCAGTATACCCGCCGACATCATGCATGATTCACCGCGAGTTTCCGCCTACAATGGAGAAACTGCTGACGAGGCTCGACAGCTATCTGTGGACCTGATCGAAGAAGCTCGGAATCTGGCAGAGCCCCGCGCTCCACCATTTACCAGCCGACTCAGAAGCCAATTATATAGCCGTCGAGTTGGGATCGCTATTCAGCATTCGGAGCTTAGTCCTCACTTCGCCGGTGAAAGATCACAAGTTGCAAACTCCATGGGAAGGACCTTTTGTCATCAGCAAAGTACTACCTAACGGATCCCTATTACCTCGTTGATTTCGGAACTAAAGGATAGACCTGCCAACTGGCATCGGAAACGAAAACGAGAGGATCCGAGTGACATATATGATGAAACAGATCGTCCCTGGAACATAGCACAGCTACGTCCTTTCCACACTTAATTTTACGCATTACATACCTTGTAATATCTATGATACATGGTCAATGAAATAAAGCTTTTGGTTCACTCTTAGAGCCTTTTCCCTCCTTTAATTTTTCATTTCTGGATCATGTATGTTTTTTCCCAGCTAAAACCGCAGAGCTGGATCTTTCCGCCTAGCGTGTATGAAAGTTGTGATTTTCAAAATCGTCCCTTAGGACGTAAGCTTAAGTTTTGGCGGAAATTTTTTCTGTTGCAAACCCATGGATTCTATTGGTAGCGACTTCCGGCGCCCAGGCTGAGGGCTTGTTTCCGCGGTTATTGTCGGATTGCCATTGGGCTTCGTCGCCGCTGGCGAGTTCGGCACGGGGTTTCCGGCTCGTGGAAGGTCAAGTGGGCAGCCGGAAATTATCAAACCAGCACTTGCTGGGAAACAACACACATAATATAAACCGGATAGCGGGATAAGTATTTTCCGCACGCATGCATGCTTGTTTCGTCTAACTACTTAAGAATTTAAGTTATATTGCAAACCCACTCCGGGGCCAAAAAATGATGCAATTTGTTTCATTACAGGAACTCTACTCGGAGTCCTCTTCTTCAGATTGCTGGTAGGTGGAGCCGCCGTCGCTGTCACCAGATCCGGCTTTGGAGTCGTCACCAGAGTCCCCTCCGGAATGCTCGCCGCTTGACCCGGAGCCTTCCCAATACTCCGGTTCACCCGCTTCCTCCTCTGCATCGGAAAATCCCGAGGGCAGATCGTGTTGGTTGTACCAGAACGAGTGATCCACTCGCCTGACAAACAACTGCTCATAGCCTTCGGTTTCCGCGAGGAGGGCACCCATGTCGGAATCCTCGGGGGCTCCGCGTGCAACATCCGCCAGTTTGAGCGTGGGGAAGTGAGCCTTGCAGGTGGCCAGGACTAGGGAGGCGGCTCCGCGTGCTGAAGATTTTTGCCAGTCCTTGATGAAATCCGGCACTTGTTGCATAAGTTTGGTCATTGTATCGATCACAGTGGTTTTTGCCTTCTTCAAAGACAAGGTCTTGGCAATTCCGCGACAGGCTTCGAATAGCGCGTCGATTGAAATCCGCGCTTCATCGTATGCCTCCGTCCTCTTCAGATTCGATTCCTTTGACCATTCAAAGCCGAGACTTGCTGTGAAACAAGGAAGGTTCAATTACGTTAGAAAGAAAGCTTACAAGGTAGTCGGAGCAACGACACGGAAAGCGACTTACGGAAGATAAGTTTGTCAATGGCCTCCGCCTCCGCTTCCAGAACTTTGTTCTTGGATATCACGGAAATCACACGGCCTTGGCTTTTCTCCAGTTTTTCATTCAGCTCCGCCAGGTCACGAGCATGTTTTTCGGACAGCTCTTTCCTCGCTTGATTCTCCTGGGAGGCGGATGTCTTCACAAAGTTCTTAAGGGATTCGTTCTCCGCCTCAAGCACCTGGACCTTGGCGGATAGCTCGTCAAACTTGGAGTGCTTGGCAGTCTCTTCTGCAGGTAGACAAAATTGCACATATTATGCATCCTGAACAATTATATTAGAACAAAAAAGCAGACCCAGATATCGTACCTTGAAGACGGGATTCAAGCAGTCGGATAGCTTGTTGGCTATTTTCCGCGTTCTGGCGCAGCCCCTCGATCTCCGTAATTTGCTCCAGCACGTGCACGCGCAGATCTTCGTGCAATTTCCGCGTGGTCTGCAAAGTAGCAAGGAGTTAGTCGGATATTTAAAATCTTGGGGGCTAGAGAGGAATTCAAAGTCTTGGTATAAAAAATTTAAATTTCCGACTCAGGTACATTTTGGGAAAGCATCGGTTAATACATGTAAATATATCACCCAATGCTTGGGGGCTAGTATTACCTGCCGCACTTCCCTGTGCTTGGCGAAAAATTCCTTCAGGCTGTCCTCCAGGTCGGCGAGTTCACGCACCTCCTCGTCCGGCTTCCCCCACACTTTGTTCAGCATGTCGGAAACTTCCGCGTGGCGCTGTGAGAGGGTAAGCTTTTGAAGGGACGGAGTTGGTTGGAGGTGGACTCGAGTCGCGTTGGTAACTTGAAGCCTTTTGCTCTTTTTCTTCTTCTGTCGGCCCCGCGAAAGCGGAGCTTGGCTGAGCTGACGGAGGAACGGGTGAGGAGGTCCCCTTGGCGGAGTCGCCGTGGTGGGCGGAATCTTCAGGAAGATCATCAACATTGATGATATCTTTCGGATCCGGCTTGGAGGCGGATGAAGCCTTGGGCGGAACTTCAACCTCAGGAGTAACAGGAATAGAAGCCGGAGATGGCTTGGCCTTCTTCTTCGGGGCCCTTGGGGCCTTGGGGGGCTGGCTTCCGGAACTTCAGAAACATAAGTATAAGTTTGAAGCGTGAAACCAGAACTTGGATCTCGGAAATAGGCGCTTAGGTTTGAAGAAATGGACATCGGGTTGCCCCTTGTTGCTGGTGTCAATCGGTAGAAGGCACTTCTTTTCCGCCTCCGCTCTCGGGTAGCGGCGGTACTAGGCACTTCGCGGGCGTTTCGCATGGGGGGCGGAAGGGCGGCCTTCTTCCCCTCTTCGCGGGGCGGGAGCTCGGGAACTTCCGCCTCGACGGCTTACGGATCCGTGTTGCGGTGGAAGGAACTCGGAGAAGAGTTCCGAGTTCATTTTCTTCGAGCGCTTCGAGCTGGTACAGAGTTAAACACTTAGACAAAAATTTGAATGCGAAAAGAAACAAGATATTACAGTCACGCAGTTCCGGAACCATTCATATGGATATCTTTGTTACACACGTGAACGTGGAGTTCACGCGGAACCTTGATGAGGACCCGGATTCTTTTGTCGAGGGCGTCGGCGGAGAGATTGTCTTTGTGACGCGCATCGGGTCATCGCGTCCTGTGTATTGGAACATCAAGCGGTCCCTGTGTTGGAGCGGCTGGATCCGCTTGGTGAACCAGGAAAGGGTCAAGTCCTTCCCTGTCAACCCCCTCCTCCGTCAACTTGCAGATCCGCCTGACGGCGCGCGTGAGCTGGAGTGACTCGGAGATGTGGGGGCAATGCGACCATGTCGGAAGTTCGGTGGCGGGGCAGTTCTTGAACGGTGGCAATTTTCTTGCGTTCGCGGGGTCGGAAACGTCCTTATAGAAGAAGCCTGCGGACCAGTACCGCGCGGATTCATGGCGGTCGGTGTGGGGATAGACGCGGCCCGGCCGAATCATAAAGGTGATGGTTCCGCATGTCGCCAGCTCGGAGGACTGCCGGATCCTTTCCTTCTTGACAGTGAAATAATATTGGAACAAGGAGAGCTCGGGAGTTACCCGGAGATGGCCTTCGCAGAGAGTAACGTGATTGCTGATCGCAAGCACGCTGTTCGGAGAAATGTTGTGGGGTTGGAGCCCATAGGCCTTCAGAATCTCGAGGAAGAAGTCCGAAGGCGGAAATGAGAAGCCTCGCTCCACCAACGCCTTCGTCAGCACCATCTCGTTGTCCTGAGGGGCCGGAGCTAAGGCATTTGGAGTCGCCCTCCAGCTTCCGGGTTGCAAGAACCCTTCTCCCTCCAAGTTTTGTAGTTCGATGTCAGTGGTGGTGCAAGGCCACCATTTACCTTTGGACTCCGAGTCCCGTTGGCGAGCTTTGGATTTTTTGGCAGCCATTTCTTCCGCCTTCTTCTCCGCCTCAGATGTTTTTTCAGGGACAGCTGAGGTGCCCTCGATGTCCTTGCCGGAATCCTTAGTAGGATCCAGCTGAACTGGGATGAAGGGAGGCGGAGCGGAGGAGATGGGCGTCGCATTGATCGGCTCGTCGGCGGGAGGCGGAGTCATGGACGACATCTGAAGATGTAAGAGTAGTGGCGGAAAACGTAATTTAGTCGGATCCTCATCGTCAACCTAGCGATCATCCCTACCAACTACGGCAAAGGATCGAAGCTCGGAGAACTTACCGCAATGGACTTCGCGGTGGTCGGAGTCGCCGGCGGCGAGGTTTTTTGTGCGGTGGCTCGTCGGAGTTAAGAACACGAAGAACACCACGGTGGTGGACTCGCTCCGGTGATGCTCCGGCGACTTTCCGGCGGGTTCCGGCACGGCGGAGGAAGAGCTCGCGGGCGGCGCTGAGTAGAGAGGTGAGAATGGGGGTGAATGAGAAGTTAGGGTTGACGGTGGATATTTATAGGCTGAGGGATGAGATTCGTGCTCCGCATCCTGTGGTCGGAACGCAAGCGTCGCACCGTTGGATGCATGACACGATGTCCCAAACCTAACGGTAAAAATGGCTAGAGATAAGTTACCGCACAAACCACGCGAAAATGGCGCCAGAATTGGCGGAACCGTTTGAGTTTGTTAAGACTCCGGGTAAAAGCGTGAAGATAAGCAGTTCACATTCGCAAGCAGGGGAGTAACCCGGAGACGTGCTTTAAAGCTGTCGATGGATGAAGTCCCGCGG
Organism: Lolium multiflorum; assembly: GCA_030979885.1. Lineage (NCBI taxonomy): Eukaryota > Viridiplantae > Streptophyta > Magnoliopsida > Poales > Poaceae > Lolium > Lolium multiflorum. Next base: position 90,278,116 of record CM061748.1, read on the forward strand.
GATGGGAAATTTTCCGACTTATAGTTGGAAAAAAGAAGATATGAAGTTGGAGTTCTTCAACTTTCTCCGCGTTGCCATCAATGCCGGAGATCATAAGGTACAAGCATGGCGGAAACTGTAGGAGAACTCTGGGGGCTACTGTTGTGAGTATACTTCATGGGTGTACCATCGACGATGGCTTAGATTCGGCAAGCCCGGGTGGCCCATGGCGGTGATGGTGGCATGAGGCCCATCGGGCGGCCCAATTGTTGTTGATCATGAAGGATGAAGTCCGGCCCCGGATCAGTAGCCGGATCCGCACCGACCTTTGGAGGAACCCGGATAAAGTGGAGGGCTATGAGGGCCCGGATCCAGTACGACGTATAGGGGAGGCGGATCCTTGACGTACACGGCAAGATAATGTAACGTAGGCTAGGCAATCTGTAATCCGGCTAGGACTCTCCATATAAACCCTAGATCCGTGCGCCTTTATAAGCCGGATCCAGGGACCCCTAGAGGAACAACCACAACCATTGTAACAACGTGCAAGCGCCCAGATAATTCCGGACAAGCGGCAGTAGGCCCTGTCATCGTGCGGGTGTTCGAAGCTGGGTAACTCGCGTACCACCGTCCCGTGTGCACTCCGCCCTATGGCCCCTACTTCTTCTCCCCCTCGTGAGGATCCCTCCTCCGAGGTATCGTCGATTAGGCAACGACAGTTCATTTGCTATAAGCTTTCAATACATAGTTGTCATAATCCTTCGACCATGAGATCATGTAAATCACTTACACCGGAAGGGTACTTTGATTACATCAAACGCCATTGCGTAAATGGGTGGCAATAAAGATGGGATTAAGTATTTGGAAAGTGTGAGTTGAGACATATGGATCAATAGTGGGATTTGTCCATCCTGATGACGGATAGATATACTCTGGGCCCTCTAGGTGGAATGTCATCTGATTAGCTTGCAAGCATATGAATAGTTCATAAGAGATCACATACCACGGTACGAGTAAAGAGTACTTGTCGTGACGAGGTTGAACAAGGTATGGAGATACCGATGATCAAACCTCGGACAAGTAAAACATCGCGAGAGACAAAGGGAAGTGGCATCGTATGTAAATGGTTCAATCGATCACTAAGTCATCGTTGAATATGTGGGAGCCATTATGGATCTCCAGATCCCGCTATTAGTTATTGCTCGGAGAGGAGTCTCGACCATGTACATAGTTCACGAGCCGTAGGGTGTGACGCTTAATGTTAGGTGTAGCATAAGTAGATTCGAATGCCAAGTGGAGACCGAATGTTGTTTGGGTCTCGGATAGGATGCAAGACATCACCGAGGCCGGGTGATACGGAAGAGTGCTGCTGTTTGCCATTCAAGAAAAGTTGTTCTGGAAACATTCTCGGAATTGAATGAAATAAAAACAGAAGTTCTTATTTTTATGTCACGTACGGAGTCCAAAGGGGAGACGGAGAAAGGCCAGGAGTGGGCCACACCACACGGCGGCGCGGGCCCCCCTTGGCCGCGCCAGGGTGTGGTGTGGGCCCACCAGGCGCCGGCCCTAGATCGGTTTCGTGAAACCCTAACCCTACCTTCCGACTATATATAGTGGGGTAGTTTGGCCGGCCATTGCTGCTCCGTACGAAACCCTAAAGTGCCACCTCTCGTCCCTCCCAGTTTCTCTGCTCGGCTTAGGCGAAGCCCTGCAGGAATTCTTCTCCACCACCACAGTCGTGCTGCTTGGATTCCGTGGAGATCTACCACACCCCCGCTGCCGCTGGAAGGGGAGAGGAAGGAGCTTCATCGACACCGTACGCGCGACCGAGTACGGAAGTGCTGCCGGATTGCAGCACAGGGGACGATCGTCTACACCAACAACGAGATTAATCTCGTAGGCTTTGGAATCTTCGAGGGTTAGTCTCATCTCCATCTCGTTGCTTAGATCTAGTAGATTGGATCTTGGGTGTTCCATAGATTAGATCTGTTGGTTTTATTCGCTTTGCGGTAGGAAAATTTTTGTTTTCTATACACGAACCCCATCGGTGGTATCAGGCCACGTCTATGCATAGATAGATGTTGCACGAGTAGAACACAATGGTTTGTGGGCGGTGATGCTTTTGTTGCTTTAGTTTGTGTACTTTGCTTCTTGCGGGATGGTGGGATGAAGCGGCCCGGGCTAACTTTACATGACCGCGTTTCATGAGACTTGCTCCACGCTCGACATGCAACTTGTATTGCATAAGTGGCTTTGCGGGTGTCTGTCTCTCCCACCATAGTGAAGATTGTAATTTGCACTTCTATTGTCAACACTAGTATCACCGTTGTGGTTCATGTTCGTAGGTAGATTGGATCTTGCTCGAAAACCCTAAACCACGTAAAATATGCAAACCAAATTAGAGGTCTAACTTGTTTTTGTAGGGTTTGGTGATGTGATATGGCCATGATGTGATGATGATTATATTTGATGTATGAGATGTTCATTAATGTATTATGGCACCGGCAGGAGCCTAATGGTTGTCTTTAATTTTTTTTAAAGACCTGCGTGTCTATTCATCATGTAATAGCTTTATTTCAAGTAGTTGTTATAGTAGCTATAAGTGATGGACAACCATGAAGCGGCGCCACTGACCTTGACGCCATGCTGGTGATGATGGAGATCATGTCCGTGCTTTGGAGATGGAGATCAAAAGCACAAGAAGAAAGGCCATATCATATCACACATTATGAATTGCATGTGATGTTAATCCTTTTATGCATCTTATTTTGCTTAGATCGCGGCGGTAGCATTATAAGATGATCCTCTCACTAAATATCAAGATAATAAAGTGTTCATCCTTAGTATGCACCGTTGCTAAGACTTGTCGTTTCGAAGCATCTCGTGATGATCGGGTGTGATAGACTCTACATGTGCATACAACGGGTGCAAGCCAGATTTGCACACGCGGATACTAAGGTTGCCTTGACGAGCCTAGCATGTACAGACATGGTCTCGGAACACGGGATACCGAAAGGTAGAGCATGAATCATATGAATGATATGATGAACACTTTGAGTGTTCGCCTTTGAAACTACATCTTTTCTCGTGAAGATCGGACTTGGTGTAGTGGATTTGGTTCGTGTAATCACTAAGACAATGCGAGGGATGTTGTTTTGAGTGGGAGTTCACCTAGTTAATTTAAGAATTAAAATTGAACTCATTTTATCATAAACTTAGTCTAAACTCTTTGCAAATATGTTGTAGATCATGGCGCCCCCCTCCATCAATTTTAATCAGTTCCTAGAGAAAGAAAAGCTTAAGGGCAATGGTAGCAACTTCACTGACTGGTTCCGTCATGTGAGGATTTTCCTCACTGGCGTAAGCCTGCAATATGTGCTCGAAGCACCGCTAGGTTCCCCACCACCTCCTGCAGTATCCGAGGACATAAAGAATGTTTATGAGACTCGGGTAACTCGGTACTCCGAAGTTCAGTGTGCCATCCTGTGCAGTTTAGAGGCAGAGCTCCAAAAGCGTTTTGAGCACCACGACCCTTGTGATATGATGTGTGAGCTCAAACTTATCTTTGAAACTCATGCGGCCGTGGAGAGCTATGAGGCCTCGAAACAGTTCTTTAGCTGCATGATGGAAGAGGGCAGCTCCGTTAGTGAGCACATGTTCGCCATGTCCGGACATGCGAAGAAGCTCAGTGACTTGGGGATTGTGATCCCTAACAAGCTGGGTATTCATCGTGTCCTCCAATCACTGCCACCAAGTTACAAGAACTTCGTGATGAACTACAACATGCAGAACATGAACAAAGAGTTACCTGAACTCTTCTCCATGCTGAAGTCTGCTGAAGTAGAAATAAAGAAGGAGAACCAAGTGTTGATGGTCAACAAGACCACCAGTTTCAAGAAACAGGGCAAGCCTAACAAGGGCAACTTCAAGAAGGGCGGCAAGAAAGTTGCGGCGCCTCTGAGAAGCCTAAGGCTGGTCCTAAGCCTGAGACTGTGTGCTACTACTGCCAGGGGAAGGGGCACTGGAAGCGGAACTGCACCAAATACTTGGCCGATCTGAAGAACAAGAAAGGTATATTTGATATACATGTTATAGATGTCTATCTTACTGGTTCTCGTCCTGGGTATTTGATACTGGTTCGGTTGCTCACATTTGTAACTCGAAACAGGAACTGCGGAATAAACGAAGCCTGGCAAGGGACGAGGTGACGATGCGCGTTGGAAATGGATCCAAGGTCGATGTGATCGCCGTCGGCACGCTCCCCCTACATCTACCTTCGGGATTAGTTTTAAACCTCAATAATTGTTATTTGGTACCTGCGTTGAGCATGAACATTATATCTGGATCTTGTTTGATGCAAGACGGTTATTCGTTTAAGTCTGAGAATAATGGTTGTTCGATTTATATGAGTAATGTCTTTTATGGCCATGCACCTGAGATGAATGGTTTATTCTTGTTAAATCTCGATAGTAGTGATACACATGTTCATAACATTGATGCTAAGCGAATTAAATTGAATGATAATTCTACTTATATGTGGCACTGGTCTTGGTCATATTGGAGTGAAGCGCATGAAGAAACTCCATTCCGATGGACTTCTTGAGTCACTTGACTTTGAGTCACTTGACAGATGTGAAGCATGTCTAATGGGAAAAATGACTAAGACTCCATTTTCTGGTACAATGGAGCGAGCTACAGACTTGTTGGAAATCATACATACCGATGTGTGCGGACCAATGAGCGTAGCATCGCGCGGTGGTTATCGTTATGTTCTAACCTTCACGGATGATCTGAGTAGATATGGGTATATTTACTTTATGAAACACAAGTCCGAGACTTTTGAGAAGTTCAAGGAATTCCAAAGTGAAGTAGAAAATCAACGTAACAAGAAGATTAAGTTTCTGCGTTCTGATCGCGGAGGCGAATATCTGAGTTATGAGTTTGGCATGCATTTAAAGAAATGCGGAATACTTTCACAGTTGACACCGCCGGGAACACCACAGCGCAATGGTGTGTCCGAACGTCGTAATCGAACTCTCTTAGATATGGTTCGTTCTATGATGTCTCTTACCGATTTGCCACTATCGTTTTGGGGTTATGCTTTAGAGACAGCCGCATTCACTTTAAATAGGGCACCATCTAAATCCGTTGAAACGACACCATATGAATTATGGTTTGGGAAGAAACCTAAGCTGTCGTTCCTTAAAGTTTGGGGTTGCGATGCTTATGTAAAGAAGTTACAACCTGACAAGCTAGAACCCAAAGCGGAGAAATGCGTCTTCATAGGATACCCTAAAGAAACAATTGGGTATACTTTCTATCACAGATCCGAAGGCAAAATCTTTGTTGCCAAGAACGGATCCTTTCTTGAGAAGGAGTTTCTCACTAAAGAAGTGACTGGAAGAAAAGTAGAACTCGACGAGGTTGATGAACCTTCTCTCATAGATCAGAGTAGCGCAGTGCCGGAAGAAATTCCTGTGCAGCCTGCACCGATAGGAGAGGAAGCAAATGATGAAGATCATGAAACTTCGAACGAGGAAGCTACTGAACCTCGCAGATCGACGAGGGTACCACTCCTGATTGGTATGATCCCTGTCTAAATGTCATGATTGTGGACGACAATGATGAGGACCCTGCGACGTATGAAGAAGCGATGATGAGCCCAGATTCCAACAAATGGCAAGAAGCCATGAAATCCGAAATGGGATCCATGTATGATAACAAAGTATGGACTTTGGTAGACTTACCTGATAGCCGCAAGGCTGTCGAAATAAATGGATCTTCAAGAGAAAAACAGATGCGATGGTAATATTACGTCTATAAAGCTCGACTTGTCGCAAAGGGTTTCCGACAAATTCAAGGAGTTGACTACGATGAGACTTTCTCACCTGTAGCGAAGCTAAAGTCTGTGAGGATTTTGTTAGCAATAGCTGCATTTTTCGATTATGAGATTTGGCAGATGGATGTCAAAACGGCGTTCCTTAATGGTGACATTGAGGAAGAGTTGTATATGGTACAACCCAAAGGTTTTGTCGATCCTAAAAATGCTGACAAGGTATGCAAACTTCAGCGTTCCATTTATGGACTGAAGCAAGCATCCCGGAGTTGGAACCTACGCTTTGATAGAGTGATCAAAGACTTTGGTTTTATACGGACTCATGGTGAGGCCTGTATTTACAAGAAAGTGAGTGGGAGCTCTGTAGCGTTCCTGATATTATATGTAGATGACATATTATTGATTGGGAATGATATAGAACTATTAAGCAGCGTTAAAGGTTATTTGAATAAGTCTTTTTCAATGAAAGACCTTGGTGAAGCAGCATACATTTTAGGCATCAAGATTTATAGAGATAGATCAAGACGCCTAATAGGCCTTTCACAAAGTACATATCTGGACAAGATTCTAAAGAAGTTTAGAATGGATGAAAGCAAGAAAGGGTTCTTGCCTATGTTGCCAGGTAAGGTCTTGAGTAAGACTCAAGGTCCGGCTATGGCAGATGAAAGAGAGAGGATGAGCAAGATCCCCTATGCTTCGGCAGTAGGCTCTATCATGTATGACATGTTGTGTACTAGACCGGATATCGCACATGCTGTTAGTTTGACCAGCAGATATCAAAGTGATCCAGGAATGGAACACTGGACAGCGGTCAAGAATATCCTGAAGTACTTGAAAAGGACTAAGGATATGTTTCTTTGTTATGGCGGTGACCAAGAGCTCGTTGTAACCAGTTACACCGATGCAAGTTGGAACACCGACCCTGATGACTCTAAGTCTCAGTCTGGGTACGTGTTTATATTGAATGGTGCGGCAGTAAGCTGGAGCAGTTCCAAGCAATGCACGGTGGCGAAATCTTCAACAGAATCTGAATATATAGCGGCTTCAGAGGCTTCATCGGAAGCGGTATGGATGAAGGTTCATTGTTGAGCTTGGTGTGGTTCCTAGTGCATTGGACCCGCTAGTCATTTATTGTGACAACACGGGTGCCATCGCCAATGCAAAGGAACCAAGGTCACACAAGAAGCTGAAGCATATCAAGCTGCGTTTTCATTCGATTCGCGAGTACATCGAAGATGGTGAAGTAGAGATTTGCAAAGTACACACGGATCTGAATGTTGCAGATCCGTTGACTAAAGCTCTCCCAAGGGCAAAGCATGACCAACACCAAAATGCCATGGGTGTTAGGTACCTTACAATGTAATCTAGATTATTGACTCTAGTGCAAGTGGAGACTGTTGGAGATATGCCCAAGAGGCAATAATAAAGTGGTTATTATAATATCTTTGTGTTTATGATAAATGTTTATATACCATGCTATAATTGTATTAACCGAAACATTGATACATGTGTGTTATGTAAACAACAAGGAGTCCCTAGTAAGCCTCTTGTATAACTAGCTTGTTGATTAATAGATGATCATGGTTTCGTGATCATGAACATTGGATGTTATTAATAACAAGGTTATGTCATTGGTTGAATGATATAATGGACACACACCCAAATGAGCGTAGCATAAGATCAAGTCATTAAGTTCATTTGCTATAAGCTTTCAATACATAGTTGTCATAATCCTTCGACCATGAGATCATGTAAATCACTTACACCGGAAGGGTACTTTGATTACATCAAACGCCATTGCGTAAATGGGTGGCAATAAAGATGGGATTAAGTATTTGGAAAGTGTGAGTTGAGGCATATGGATCAATAGTGGGATTTGTCCATCCTGATGACGGATAGATATACTCTGGGCCCTCTCGGTGGAATGTCATCTGATTAGCTTGCAAGCATATGAATAGTTCATAAGAGATCACATACCACGGTACGAGTAAAGAGTACTTGTCGGTTACGAGGTTGAACAAGGTATGGAGATACCGATGATCAAACCTCGGACAAGTAAAATATCGCGAGACAAAGGGAATTGGCATCGTATGTAAATGGTTCAATCGATCACTAAGTCATCGTTGAATATGTGGGAGCCATTATGGATCTCCAGATCCCGCTATTGGTTATTGCTCGGAGAGGAGTCTCGACCATGTCTGCATAGTTCACGAACCGTAGGGTGACGCGCTTAAGGTTCGATGTCGCATAAGTAGATTCGAATATGAGATGGAGACCGAATGTTGTTCGAGTCTCGGATAGAATCCAAGACATCACGGAGAGCCGGAATTGTTCTGGAAGAATTCTGCTGTTTTATTTCAAGAAAAGTTGTTCGGAAACATTCTCGGAATTGGACGAAATAAAAACAGAAGTTCTTATTTTTCTGTCGCGCAGACGGAGTCAAAAGGGGAGACGGAGAAAGGCCAGGAGTGGGCCACACCACACGGCGGCGCGGGCCCCCTTGGCCGCGCCAGGGTGTGGTGTGGGCCCACCAGGCGCCGGCCCTAGATCGGTTTCGCGAAACCCTAACCCTACCTTCCGACTATAAATAGTGGGGTAGTTTGGCCGGCCATTGCTGCTCCGTACGAAACCCTAAAGTGCCACCTCTCCTCCCTCCCAGTTTCTCCTGCTCCGGCTTAGGCGAAGCCCTGCAGGAATTCTTCTCCACCACCACCACCACGCCGTCGTGCTGCTGGGATTCCGTGGAGATCTACCACACCTCCGCTGCCCGCTGGAACGGGAGAGGAAGGAGCTTCATCGACACCGTACGCGCGACCGAGTACGGAAGTGCTGCCGGATTGCAGCACCGGGGACGATCGTCTACACCAACAACGAGATTAATCTCGTAGGCTTTGGAATCTTCGAGGGTTAGTCTCATCTCCATCTCGTTGCTTAGATCTAGTAGATTGGATCTTGGGTGTTCCATAGATTAGATCTGTTGGTTTTATTCGCTTTGCGGTAGGAAAATTTTTGTTTTCTATGCAGCGAACCCCATCATTTCAAAGCTTTGTGCAATGTCCAGAAGTGTTAAGAATGATTGTGTCACCTCTGAATATGTGAATTTTTGATTATGCACTAACCCTCTAATGAGTTTGCTTGAAGTTTGGTGTGGAGGAAGTTTTCAAGGGTGAAGAGAAGAGGATGATATACTATGATCAAGAAGAGTGAAAGGTCTAAGCTTGGGATGCCCCGGTGGTTCATCCCTGCATATTTTAAGAAGACTCAAGCATCTAAACTTGGGGATGCCCAAGGCATCCCCTTCTTCATCGACAACTTATCAGGTCACTTCTAGTGAAACTATATTTTTATTCCATCACATCTTATGTTCTTTACTTGGAGCGTCGGTTTGCTTTTATTTTTGTTTTAGTTTGAATAAAGTTGGATCCCACCATCCTTATATTGGAGATATTACGCTCCGCTTTTTCATATGGAACACTTGTGTTCTTAATTGTGCTTTAATGTTCATGGCGAAGGCTGAAATTGCTTCGTTAAATTGCTATTTGGTTGGAATCGAAAAATGCTGCATATGGTTTGGAATAACTTGGCAATTGTTTGAGCTCTCATAGATCATGTTTAAGCTCTTGCATCATGTAGTTTAATCTATTAATGGAGAACTACCGTAGAGCTTGTTTAATTTGGTTTGCATGATTGGTCTCTCTAAGTCTAGATATTTTCTGGTAAAGTGTTTGAACAACAAGGAAGACAGTGTAGAGTCTTATAATGCTTGCAATATGTTCTTGTGTAAGTTTTGCTGTACCTGTTCATACTTGTGTTTGCTTCAAACAACCTTGCTAGCCCAAACCTTGTACTGAGAGGAAATGCTTCTCGTGCATCCAAACACCTTGAGCCAAAACCCATGCCATTTGTGTCCACCATATCTACCTATTATGTGGTATTTTTCTGCCATTCCAAAGTAAATTACTTGAGTGCTACCTTTAAATTTCATTCCTTTATCTTTGCAATATATAGCTCATGGGACAAATAGCTTACAAACTATTGTGGTGATGAATATGTAGTTATGTGTCTTAGTTCTTATAAGTTGCTTGTTGAGCGGTAACCATGTTTCTGGGGACGCCATCAACTTTTTACCTTTGTTGGATATCATGTGAGATGCTATGCATGTTCGTCTTGTCTGAAGTAAGTGCGATTTCATGATCAAATGGTTTGAGTATGCATATTGTTAGAGAAGAACATTGGGCCGCTAACTAAAGCCATGTATCATGGTGGAAGTTTCAGTTTGGACATACAACCTCAATCTCTTATGAGAATATTATCTGTTGAATGCTTAAGCATTAAAGAGGAGTCCATTATCTGTTGTCTATGTTGTCCCGGTATGGATGTCTAAGTTGAGAATAATCAAAAGCGAGAAATCCAATGCGTGCTTTCTCCTTAGACCTTTGTGCAGGCGGCATAGAGGTACCCCTTTGTGACACTTGGTTGAAACATATGTCATGCAATGATAATCCGTGTTATCCGAGCTGATTAGGACAAGGTGCGAGCACTATTAGTACTCTATGCATGAGACTTGCAACTTGTAGGAAGTATTATGCATAACACATATGAATTATTACTACCGTTGACAAAATTGTTTCTATGTTTTCAAAACAAAAGCTCTAGCACAAAAATAGTAATCCATGCTTGCCTCTGCGAAGGGCCATTCTTTTACTTTATGTTGAGTCAGTCTACCCACTTCTTTCTATCTTAGAAGCAAACACTTGTGTTAACTGTGTGCATTGATTCTTACATGTTTACTTATTGCACTTGTTATATTACTCTATGTTGACAAATATCCACGAGATATACATGTTACAAGTTGAAAGCAATTGCTGAAACTTAATCATCCTTTGTGTTGCTTCAATGCATTCTACTTTGAATTTATTGCTTATGAGTTAGCTCTTATGCAAGTCTTGTTGATACTTGTCTTGAAAGTACTATTCATGAAAAGTTTTGCTATATGATTCATTTGTTTAGTCATTATCTTTTGTTAGCAATCTTTTGCTTCAGATCACTCCATCCATCTCATATGATTTACAATAATGTTGATCAAGGTTATGTTGGTAGCATGTCACTTCAGAAATTATTTGTGTTATCGTTTACCTACTCGAGGACGAGTAGGAACTAAGCTTGGGGATGCTGATACGTCTCAAACGTATCTATAATTTCATATGTTCCATGCTACTTTTATGACAATACTTGAATGTTTTATACATACTTTACATCATTATTATACATTTTCCGGCACTAACCTATTAACAAGATGCGAAGAGCCATTGCTATTTTCTGCTGTTTTTGGTTTTAGAAATCTAGTAAGGAAATATTCTCGGAATTGGACGAAATCAACGCCCGGGTCCTATTTTTCCAAAGCTTCAGAAGGCGGGAGATACGAAGTGGGGCCGCGAGGCAACGCCACACTAGGGCGGCGGCCGAGCTTGGGCCCGCGGCCCTAGCATGTGGTCCCTCGCGTCGCCCCTGACCTACCCTTCCGCCTACTTAAAGCCTTCGTCGCGAAACCCCTGTACCGAGAGACACGATACGGAAAACCTTCCGACGCCGCCGCCGCCAATCCCATCTCGGGGGATTCAGGAGATCGCCTCCGGCACCCTGCCGGAGGGGGGAATCATCACCGGAGGGGCTCTACATCATCATGCCCGCCTATCATTGTTGTCTTCTCCGCTTGTGCTATCATTGTTTAGATCTTGTGAGCTGCCTAACATGATCAAGATCATCTATTTGTAATGCTACATGTTGTGTTTGGTAGGATACGATGAATCTAGAATACTATGTCAAGTTGATTATCAATCTATCATATATGTGTTGTTTATGTTCTTGCATGCTCTCTGTTGCTAGTAGAGGCTCTGGCCAAGTTGATACTTGTAACTCCAAGAGGGAGTATTTATGCTCGATAGTGGGTTCATGCCTCCATTTAATCTGGGACAGTGACGAAAGTTCTAAGGTTGTGGATGTGCTGTTGCTACTAGGGATGAAACATCGATGCTTTGTCTAAGGATATTTGTGTTGATTACATTACGCACCATACTTAATGCAATTATCTGTTGTTTACAACTTAATGGAGGGGGTGCGGATGCTAACCCGAAGGTGGATTATTTAGGCATAGATGCATGCTGGATAGCGGTCTATGTACTTTGTCATAATGCCCTGATTAAATCTCATAGTAATCATCATTGATATGTATTGAATCTTTATTTGTCAATTGCCCACATGTAATTTGTTCACCCGGCATGCTAGTTATCTTATTGGAGAGACACCACTAGTGAACTGTGGACCCGGTCCATTCTTTTACATCTGAATACAATCTACTGCAATCATTGTTCTTTACTGTTCTTTGCAAACAAACACCATCTTCCACTCGATACGCTTAATCCTTTTTTTCAAGCCGGTGAGATTGACAACCTCACATTACGTTGGGGCAAAGTATCTTGATTGTGTTGTGCAGGTTCCACGTTGGCGCCGGTTTCACTGGTGTTGCGCCGCACTACACTCCTCCACCAACAACCTTCACGTGCTTCTTGGCTCCTACTGGTTTGATAACCTTGGTTTCTTTCTGAGGGAAAACTTGTTGTTGTGCGCATCACCTTCCTCTTGGGGTTCCCAACGGACGTGTACATCTGGCATCACATTCCCTCTAGAACGGATGCTCTGAGTACGTAGTATGGGCGCGGTGAGTGGTGACCCAGCATACCACTGCATGTTTGTAGTATACAAGTCGTTGATATGATCTTCATGAAGGGACTTCTTCACAAATATCACATCCCTCAGAGTGGTACAACAGAAACATTGCAGGTCATAACACTCGATAATATATTACAATCATGGTCTTAACAAGTTGGTATTCTCACAGGTCCGATGAGAACACCCTACAATAATTAAGTACTATTACAAACCAACATAGATATGAAAGAGAGCTCAACAACTTATTTAAGTATGCCACTACGCTGCTCGGCTCTAAGATAACTATAGCATTCCACTACTCCTCGGCTTCCGTGTTGTCTGCTCCATAGACTATCCCATAGTCTACGCCTTCCACCCCTCCGGATAAGTCTGGTTCCTCGTAGACCAGCTCGTAGTCTCCTTCCGGTGGCACCTCGGTGTTTGCCTCCACTCCCGGATCACAGTCTAGCAAGGGTGTCGAAAGAAAGTGAGTACAGGGGTACTCATCAAGTTCAAAAGAGTAAAAGGTGTTTGATGCACTAGCTACGACCCTCGATCAGAAAATCTTAGGTCAATGCATGTTTCGAAATCATTTCTTCAAAATGTTTATTTTATTCTGAAAACTATGCCCGTCAGTCTTCACAGGTTGACTAGAACTTCACGGAGTTCCTTTCCTGCCGCGTTCGCAGTTCCCTTCCCGGAACAAGGAGTGACAGCCACAATTTAATACACTCTGCAGAGGTGCGTTACTTTTCCCATAAGAGATCTCATCCTTTTTGCCAGCCGCAGGGACTTGCCCCCGTTCACACTTCCTTGGTGTGAGGCCAGGTATAAAGATCCAAGCCCACACCACCTTCTCCGCGACCTCGCAGACCCACCCTTTTGTAAGTCTGTCCTCTCCTATATCTATGGGTAGACCGACACAGGCCCTTGTTCTCACCTTTACCAATAAGGTAGACCGTTCCGAACAATTAATATGCCCTGTCCTATACACCATAGGTAGACCGATCCGGACAACCCTTACAATCCTTCATAGACCGATAATAAGTCTACCCTCTCCTGTATCTAATGGTAGACCGTGCAGGACCACATGTCCCCACCTTTACCAAAGATAGACCGATCCGGGCAACCCCTATTACCAGTCTGTTGGCATGCGAGAGGGAAAAGATACAGCTGGCTTCCCCAGAGCCATTATAGATCTTATGGTTAACGCGATATGTACGGCGCTAGAATCACTAGACGGCATTGGTACTTAGTCCTAGATGAATAGTACCCTTGCAATGGAACCTCCACCAATCAACACAGACCATGGTTCCATTGCCAGCCACATAGTCATATTCATAATTGGAAAAGTAACATTTCATTTTCAATGCAGGAATGATAAGTCATATAGCTTTGCATTAAATTAATAGAAAATACTCAAATTGACATGAGCAAGGGTGAACTTGCCTGTGGACTGCGAGATAGTGCAGTTCAATGCGTTGGATGGAACCTGGACCTCGGGTTCTGTAAAGAAGCATCATTGTCCGGTAAGGACAATGTTATAAAATCCAAATAATGCATGCATGGATGTATTATTTTATGTGGAACCCTGACCCCCATATTTAATTAAAATTTAGGTTAAGTTAAGATTTGTGCCTTTGGCAGTAATTTGCAATTACTTATAAACTTGCATGAAGGAATACTTTTAAAAGCAATACAATTTCCTTCTTAAAAATATTTATTTCAAAATTATTTTGAAATAATAGAATTTGTTTAAAATAGAGTAATAGAATATTTTCCTTTGGAAAATACTTTCTTTTTAAAAGAAATGACTTGGAATTATAGAATTCCATTTTGAAATGTTTGAAAATAAATATTTGAACTTATTTGGGATTTTTCCTTGATTTATCAATACAAGGAAATAATAATTTGAAATTCCAAATATTTATTTTAAATTCTTAAAATTCACAAATTTGAATTTGTTCCTTAAATTTTATTTTATATTTTATTCTTGTTAAGAATAATTTTTCATTCACCAATTCAATTTTTAATGAATTTTTAGAGGTGTATTTTATTTATTAAAACTTGGTGAAATTCTGGCTATTTTTAATTGTGAAATGACTAAAATACCCCTCCTGGCCCCTATTGGGCCAGCCCACTAACTAAGGCCCATGGGACAGCCCACTAAGGCGTGTCCCATAACGGGTCGGTGGCGCCGAAGCGGCCCACCTCGCTCGCTCACTCACTCGTCTCTCACTCGCTCGACCTAACCCTAACCTCTCGCGACTCCCGTGGCGATGGCGTCGCCGCCATGGCCGCCGCCGTGCTCCGGCCGTCTCTGTGCTCCCCTGCCCTCGCCACCTAGCAGATCTGGACCGCCACGCGACGATCTATCGATCTGTCCGCGTGGTTTCTCCGATTTCTTCCTCTCCTGGCGAATCGCCTCCGCTCTGGATCCACTGGAGAATCGCCTTGGGCGATTTGGTGGTCTCCGGCGATCCCTCGCCCTCGCCGTCGACGTGCGCGCTCCTGAGACCACCTGGTGCGGTGCTGCTGCAGTACCAGTGCCGTCGTCTCCGTGCCGTGCTGTGGTGGTGTTCGTGCTCGTCGGCGTAACGCCGACGTCTACCCTGGTCTTGCAGCTGCTATGGCCGTGCGAGCACTGCCTCGCCATGCCATAGCCTCTGCCACCAGGCGCATGTAAGTGATCCTCTCCATCTCCTTCTCCTCTCCATGTCTGTGCGCCTCTCAAGCTACGTGCTTCTTCTTCCTTCGTTGTACTGCTCTGGTGATCCTGTGATCACACAGAGACTTGTAGTAGTTGCCTAAGCTGCCTGTGCTTCTATTTTCTGTAAGCTATGGCCAAATCACCAGTTTCTGGTACTGGCCAGTGTTGCCTTGCTTGCTGCACATGCCATTTGTTGCTTGCCTACTGCTCCTAGCATGCTCTGATCTTGCTATGCTATCCTGTAATTGCTTATGAGCTTGCTATGCCATGTTGTTCATGCTTATGGGCTTGCTATGCTTACTGGCAATCTACACTTGCTTGTTTAGGTGTACTGTTGTGCATCAGTGACACTTGTGAGTGCCAGTGGTGCCTGTGAGGTGCTTCTGTGCTTCCTGTGTAAGCTATTGATCCATTGGATCAACCATTGCTTGTTGGCTAATTTATCTGTGTGGCTTGACTTGATTCAATTGATCCATTTGATCAATGAAATGTCAGTGATTGGTGATTGATTAATTCTGTGGCTAAGTGAATCCTTTTCCTTGTTGATGCTGATGCTCAAGCATCACTATGCTTACTGTACTCATGTGCTGTTGCTTATCCTAGCTCACTGGACTTGATCCAGTGGCTATGATGCAGTGACTTGTGCTATGTTGCCTCACAGTGTGCTACTGTCAATGAATAGCATGAATCTGTTACATATTCATGCTTGAATAAATTGATTCATGATGAACTGCTTATGCAGTGATGATTTAAATGACTTGCTTGTATATGAATTTGTTTCATGATTATTTAACAAGCAAATGAATCTGAATCCACTCTGGATAATGATGTCCTGTATTTGGCTTTACTCTAAATGGTGCTAAGTGTGATGTGACCTCAGTAGCCTTGCTACTGATTGGTTGCTCACCTGTTTGGTTGGATCTTGGCTACTCAACTTTGCTTGCATATTTGGGGATCATACTAGATATGAATGCCAATATGCTTGCATGTGATGAATCTAGGGTTTTACTGATGGTTATGCCTAGGATTTTCTGTGTAGTCTTTACTAGCTGCTAATTATTGCAATACATCTACTGGTGCTATCTGTGCATAAGATCTTGCTTCTGTGCACAAGATCTGTATCTGGATGGTTTCTATTTTGGTGGCTTTTTAGACTAGCAGTGATCCTTGGTGAAAACCAAGTGATGATTCACCCTGTTGAGCATCTGCTCAAACCCATGGCTGTGTTATGCATGATTTATGGATTAGATCCATTGGATCTATTCCAGGAACTTGGTATACCTTGTTCCAGCTCCTAGAATGAATTATTTTGTTGTTGCAGACTTGTGGTTTGTGCACATCCCTTCACCTCCAGATCCTGGTTGATCTTCTAGGTCACCATGATTTCTGTTGGCTGAGGGTTTGTGTGTGTTGGTGCTGTTCTTGAGCAAGAACTGGATGAACTTTGTGTTGCTCTAGCTTCACCCTTACCTGGTGAATCTTATCTGGTCGACTGTGCACTGGTTCTAGGGTTTGTAATCCTTTTATATGATCCCTACTTCTATTCTGGCCATGACACACAGGCTTGGCTTGCTTTGTGACTCAGCTCTTGCATTGCCTTGCTGTGGCTTGCCCAGCACCATCTCTCATATGCTGAAACTTGAGCCCACTGTGGCTGCTCAGTTTTGGTCTGCCTGATCCTATCTTGTGTTGTCCAGGTTTTGGACAAGCACAAGTGTGCAGTGACAGTGTTCACTGTCCAAACTGAATTTCTGTGATGTTTTTCACTCTGTCCAAACTGAATTTCTAACACTTAGTATCCTAGCTAGCACTTGTGATTTGTTTTGCAGGTTTTGAAGTTGAATATGACCAGAAGAATTCTTCAAGACATTTAGTCTAGGTTTTTAATTTAGAACAACCTTGTAATTTTCCTTTTTCATTTCTGTTTAATATTATCAATTCTTGTATCAAGAATATTGTAAAGACAATGTATTCTGTTTGATTATCAATAAAGCTCAAGTTTTTGTTTATGAGCTTTTGCTTTATGTAATATTTATATTCTGAATTAAATATTGTATTGAATATTCAATTGTGAAATTCAAAGTCATTTGAATTCATAAGTTGTGTTTGAATTGTGAATTCATATGCATGTTGTCTTATGCTTATTGTTAAATGTATTAACACTTGTCAAATGAATTCATTCCCCAAATCAATAAGATACAAAAGAGATCATGTCGAAATTTCCCTAACTCACATTGCCTAACCCTAAATGCAAAATGAGAGAGAACCTCGATCCCTCTTAGGTTTAGTTGCAATAAGGCGCGAAAATTTCCCCCGTTTTGCGATGCAATGCACATCCCATTTCTAAATCTACCCTTCGTTGTTCCTATGTTCTGGGTTATTACAAAAATGCATCTAGAGGCCGTGATGCTGGGCGTGGCCGCGGCGATGGTGGGGGCGGCAGGGGTGAGAATCTGGTGGAAACTAGGAAGAGGACGTCGATGATGCTAAGGCGCGGAGGTTAGCCCGACGAAATCTATGTGCGAAAGCGGGTGCAAGCACAGCTGCTCCATTAGCGTCGATGTGGAAGGAACCGGGAGTGATTGTCGAAAGAGCATGGCGTTCGGAGATCGCTACAGTTTGAGGAGGGGAAGGCTGTCAAAGATTATGCGCCTCGGTCGGGAATCCCACCGCCACCACCGTACGCACGTGAGCAAAAGAGGCCGAAGAAACATGCAATACCGAAAAAGAATGGGAGCGTGACTGCTGAGGTGGCCTCCAAGGCGGAGGACCGCCCGTCAAAATGAGTATCCTGAGTGCAAACTGTCGTGGGCTAGGTGGCGACGTGACAGTGCGCGAAATCCGTCTCCTGGCGGCTCGTCACTCCCCTTCTGTGCTTTGTGTGGTGGAGACTCAACTACACAAGGCCCGTGTGGAGGGTTTATCTCGCACTTTAGGTTTTAATAACTGTTTTGCTATTAGTAGTTCGGGTCGTAGTGGCGGCATTGGTGTTTTCTGGAACGATGATGAAATAAAGATGGAAGTTTTACCCTATTCGCAGTATCACATCGACATGATTGTTACGGAACAGGGAATAGATCCTTGGCGCTTAACCGTTGTTTATGGGGAAGCGCAGGTACAAGAGCGCCACAAAACGTGGGATATGCTCAAGTTTATACGCTCGTCGAATGACCTACCGTGGCTGTGCATCGGTGACTTTAATGAAGTTCTTCTGCGCAACGAGCATGTGGGTGTCAATGACCGGAGTTGGTCTCAAATGGATGGGTTTAGAGAAACTTTGGATGTGTGTGGTCTGCGTGACCTAGGGTACCGAGGTGTGCCATGGACGTTCGAGAAGAAGGTGGTTGGCGGCTCATATTGCCGGAGCCGCCTCGATAGAGCGCTTGCCTCGTCACAGTGGTGCTCTAGATACCCGATGGCGGAAGTGGAACATTTGTCGGCGTATGCTACGTCCGATCATCTACCTATTCTCCTACGGCGTGAGCCTACCCCCAGGGCACGACGTAGAGAAGGGATTTTCAGATATGAGGTAATGTGGGAGACTCATGACAACTTCTCGCCAAAGCTGCAGGAGTCTTGGAATGCATCAGTGCCGAGCCATACTATTGCTGACCTGAATAGCAAGCTATCCTCCCTAGCAAGTGACTTAACGTCATGGGGGAAGGATACTTTCGGTAGTGTGCAGATGCAGATTCGTGTACTGCAGCAAGAATTGAGCAATCTCAGAAGTAATCTTGGGAGGGTTGAGCCCTCCTTTGAGGAGAAAAAGATTGTTGAGCGGCTTGCAGAGGTGCTCCATAGAGAAGAGGTAATGTGGAGACAGCGTTCGCGTGTACAGTGGCTAGCAGAAGGGGATAAGAATACGAGATTTTTCCATCTTCGGGTGAGCCAGAGGAAGAAAAATAATCGTGTCTCGAAATTGTTAATGTCCGATGGCACCACAATTACAGATGAGTCTGACATGGGGAGAGCTACTCATGAGTTCTACCATCAACTTTATTTGTCTGAGGATATATCCGGTCTGGAGGAGGTGCTAGATCATGTACCTAGGAAAGTCCTACCGGAGATGAATGAGCAGCTGGATGATACGCGTAGATGCACACGTCCGTTGGGAACCCCAAGTGGAAGGTATGATGCGTATAGAAGCAAGTTTCCCTCAGTATGAAACCAAGGTTTAATCGAACCAGTAGGAGCCAAGAAGCACGTTGAAGGTTGTTGGTGGCGAAATGTGATGCGGCGCAACAACGGGATTCGGCGCCAACGTGGAATCTGCACAACAAAACCAAAGTACTTTGCCCCAACGAACAGTGAGGTTGTCAATCTCACCGGCTTGCTGTAACAAAGGATTAAACGTATCGAGTGGAAGATGATTGTTTGCAAGAAAATAGTAAACACAATTGCAGTAGATTGTATGCTATGTAAAGAATAGGACCGGGGTCCACAGTTCACTAGAGTGTCTCTCCCATAAGATAAAAGCATGTTGGGTGAACAAATTACAGTCGGGCAATTGACAAATAGAGAAAGGCATAACAATGCATATACATGATATGATAAATATAGTGAGATTTAATCCGGGCATTACGACAAAGTACATAGACCGCCATCCAACTGCATCTATGCCTAAAAAGTCCACCTTCAGGTTATCATCCAACCCCATTAGTATTAAGTTGCACGACAATTGCATTAAGTATGGTGCGTAATGTAATCGACAACTACATCCTTAGACATAGAATCAATGTTTTATCCCTAGTGGCAACAACACATCACAACCTTAGAACTTTATGTCACTGTCCCAGGTGTCAATGAAGGCATGAACCCACTATCGAGCATAAATACTCCCTCTTGGAGTTAAGAGTAAAAACTTGGCCAGAGCCTCTACTAATAACGGAGAGCATGCAAGATCATAAACAACACATAAACAATAGATTGATAATCACCATAACATAGTATTCTCTATCCATCGGATCCCGACAAACACAACATATAGAATTACGGATAGATGATCTTGATCATGTTAGGCAGCTCACAAGATCCAACAATGAAGCACAACAAGGAGAAGACGACCATCTAGCTACTGGGACCCATGGTCCAGGGGTGAACTACTCCTCATCACTCCGGAGGCGATCATGGCGATGAAGAGTCCTCAGGGAGATGAATCCCCTCTCCGGCAGGGTGCGGAGGCGATCTCCTGAATCCCCGAGATGGGATTCGCGGCGGCGGCGTCCTGGAAGGTTTTCGTATCGTGGCTCTCGGTACGGGGTTTCGCGACGGAGGCTTTAAGTAGGCGGAAGGGTAGGTCAGGGCGACGAGGGGCCCACACCATAGGGCTGCGCGGGCCCCCCGGCCCCGCGGCCTATGGTGGCGGCACCTCGTCGCCCCACTTCGTTATCTCTTCGGTCTTCTGGAAGCTCCGTGCAAAAATAGGAACCTGGGCGAAGATTTCGTCCAATTCCGAAAATATTTCCTTACTAGGATTTACGAAACCAAAAACAGCAGAAAAGCAACTGGCTCTTCGGCATCTTGTTAATAGGTTAGTTCCGGAAAATGCATAAATATGACATATAATGTGCATAAAACATGTAGGTATCATCAATAAAGTAGCATGGAACATAAGAAATTATCGATACGTTGAACGTATCAGCATCCCAAGCTTAGTTCTGCTCGTCCCGAGCAGGTAAAACGATAACAAGATAATTTCTGAAGTGACATGCCATCATAATCTTGATCATACTATTTGTAAACATATGTAATGAATGCAGCGATCAAAACAAAAGTAATGACATGAGTAAACAAGTGAATCATATGACAAAGACTTTTCATGAATAGTACTTCAAGACAAGCATCAATAAGTCTTGCATAAGAGTTAACTCATAAAGCAATAAATCAAAGTAAAGGTGTTGAAGCAACACAAAGGAAGATTAAGTTTCAGCGGTTGCTTTCAACTTATAACATGTATATCTCATGGATATTGTCAACATAAAGTAATATAACAAGTGCAATATGCAAGTATGTAGGAATCAATGCACAGTTCACACAAGTGTTTGCTTCTTAGGTGGAGGAAGATAGGTAAACTGACTCAACAATAAAAGTAAAAGAAAGGTCCTTCAAAGAGGAAAGCATCGATTGCTGTATTTGTGCTAGAGCTTTTATTTTGAAAACATGAAACAATTTTGTCAACGGTAGTAAAGCATATGAGTTATGTAAATTATATCTTACAAGTTGCAAGCCTCATGCATAGTATACTAATAGTGTCCGCACCTTGTCCTAATTAGCTTGGACTACCGGATCATCGCAATACACATGTTTTAACCAAGTGTCACAAGGGGTACCTCCATGCCGCCTGTACAAAGGTCTAAGGAGAAAGCTCGCATTTGGATTTCTCGCTTTTGATTATTCTCAACTTAGACATCCATACCGGGACAACATGGACAACAGATAATGGACTCCTCTTAAATGCATAAGCATGTAGCAACAATTATTATTCTCATATGAGATTGAGGATATATGTCCAAAGCTGAAACTTCAACCATGATTCATGGCTTTAGTTAGCGGCCCAATGTTCTTCTCTAACAATTTTGCATGCTCCAACCACTAAGGTGATAGATCCTTCAGACAAGACGGACATGCATAGCAACTCACATGATATTCAACAATAGTTGATGGCATTCCCCAGAAGCATGGTTATCGCACAACAAGCAACTTAATAAAAGATAAAGTGCATAAGTACATATTCAATACTACGATAGTTTTTAAAGCTATTTTGTCCCATGAGATATATATTGCAAAGGTGAATGATGGAATTTTAAAGATAGCACTCAAGCAATTTACTTTGGAATGGCGGAGAAATACCATGTAGTAGGTAGGTATGGTGGACACAAATGGCATAGTAGTTGGCTCAAGGATTTTGGATGCATGAGAAGTATTCCCTCTCGATACAAGGTTTAGGCTAGCAAGGTTATTTGAAGCAAACTCAAGGATGAACCGGTGCAGCAAAACTCACATAAAAGACATATTGTAAACATTATAAGACTCTACACCGTCTTCCTTGTTGTTCAAAACTCAATACTAGATATTATCTAGACCTTAGAGAGACGTTTTTGCAAATCAAATTTTAGCAAGCTCTATGTATTTCTTCATTAATGGGTGCAAAGCATATGATGCAAGAGCTTAAACATTGGGCACAACAATTGCCAAGTATCACATTATCCAAGACATTTTAGAATTACTACATGTAGCATTTTCCAATTCCAACCATATAACAATTTAACGAAGAAGAAACTTCGCCTTGAACATTATGAGTAAAGCCTAAGGACATATTTGTCCATATGCAACAGCGGACGTGTCTCTCTCCACAAAGTGAATGCTAGGATCCATTTTATTCAAACAAAAACAAAAACAAAAACAAACCACGCTCCAAGTAAAGAACACAAGATGTGGTGAATAAAAATATAGTTTCGGGAGGAACCTGATGATGTTGTCGATGAAGAAGGGGATGCCTTGAGCATCCCCAAGCTTAGATGCTTGAGTCTTCTTAAAATATGCAGGGGTGAACACGGGGGCATCCCCAAGCTTAGAGCTTTCCCTCCTCTTGATCATAGTATATCATACTCCTCTCTTGACCCTTGAAAACTTCCTTCACACCAAACTTCAAGCAAACTCATTAGAGGGTTAGTGCACAATTAATAATTCACACATTCAGAGGTGACACAAACATTCTTTACACTTCTGGACATTGCATAAAGCTACTGGACATTAATGGATCAAAGAAATGAATCCAACATAGCAAAAGAGGCAATGCGAAATAAAAGGCAGAATCTGTCAAAAACAGAACAGTCCGTAAAGACGAATTTAAAGCTGGCACCAGACTTGCTCAAATGGAAAAACTCAAAACTAATGAAAGTTGCGTACGTATCTGAGGATCACGCTCGTAAATTGGCAGATTTTTCGAATTTTCTACAGAGGCCTGTGCCCAGATTCGTGACGGACAGCAATGCTGTTTCTGCGCAGCGATCCCAAATATAACATCAACTTTGACATAGAAACTTTACTTGGCACAAAAACATGATAAGGAGAGGTTGCTACAGTAGTAAACAACTTCCAAGACTCAACAAAACAAAAAATTGCTGTAGTAAAAACATGGGTTGTCTCCCATAAGCGCTTTTCTTTAACGCCTTTCAGCTAGGCGCAGAAAGTGCAAATCAAGTAACATCGAGAGAAGCATCAACATCATAACTTGTTCTAATAATAGAATCAAAAGGCAACTTCATTCTCTTTCTAGGGAAGTGTTCCATACCTTTCTTGAGAGGAAATTGATATTTAATATTACCTTCCCTCATATCAATAACAGCACCAACGGTTCGAAGAAAAGGTCTTCCCAACACAATAGGACAAGATGCATTGCATTCGATATCCAAGACAACAAAATCAACGGGGACAAGGTTATTGTTAACCGTAATATGCACATTATCAATCCTCCCCAAAGGTTTCTTTTTAACATTATCAGCAAGATTAACATCCAAATAACAATTCTTCAATGGTGGCAAGTCAAGCATATCATAAATCTTTTTAGGCATAAAAAATACTTTCCAAGATCACATAAAGCATTACATTCAAAGTCATTGAATTTCATTTTAATGATGGGCTCCCAACCATCTTCTAACTTTCTAGGAATAGAAGTTTCAAGTTCTAGTTTCTCTTCTCTAGCTTTTATGAGAGCATTTGTAATATGTTTTGTAAAGGCTAAATTTATAGCACTAGCATTGGGGCTTTTAGCAAGTTTTTGTAAGAACTTTATAACTTCAGAGATGTGGCAATCATCAAAATCTAAATCATTATGAGCTACAGCAATGGGATCATTGTTCCCAAGGTTGGAAAAAATTTCAGCAGTTTTATCACAAGCAGTTTCAGTTTTAGCAATTTCAGGCAGTTTTGTACGCTTTGCACTAGGAGTAGAAACATTGCCAACACCAATTATTTTACCATTGATAGTAGGAGGTGCAGCAACATGTGAAGAATTAGCATTACTAGTGGTGGTAATAGTCCAAACTTTAGCTACATTATTCTCTTTAGCTAGTTTTCATTTTCTTCTCTATCCCACCTATCCACGCAATTCAGCCATTAATCTTATATTCTCATTAATTCTAACTTGGATGGCATTTGCTGTAGTAGTAATCTTATTATCAATATCATTATTAGGCATAACTTTCAATTTTAAAAGATTTACATCAGAGGCAAGTCTATCAACTCTAGAAGCAATAGTATCAATTTTATCAAGCTTTTCCTCCACAGATTTGTTAAAAGCAGTTTGTGTACTAATAAATTCTTTAAGCATAGCTTCAAGACCAGAGGGTACACTCCTATTATTATTGTAAGAATTCCCATAAGAATTACCATAACCATTACCATTAGCGAAGGATATGGCCTATAGTTATTACCAGAGTTGTTCCTATAAGCATTGTTGTTGAAATTATTATTTTTAATGAAATTCACATCAACATTTTCTTCTTGAGCAACCAATGAAGCTAAAGGAACATTATTTGGATCAACATTAGATCTACCATTCACAAGCATAGACATAATCACATCAATCTTATCACTCAAGGAAGAGGTTTCTTCAACAGAATTTACCTTCTTACCTTGTGGAGCTCTTTCCGTGTGCCATTCAGAGTAATTTATCATCATATCATCAAGAAGTTTTGTAGCCGCCCAATGTGATGGACATAAAGGTACCTCCAGCAGCTGAATCCAATAAATTCATGAAGAAAAATTTAGTCCTGCATAGAAGGTTTGGATGATCATCCAAGTAGTCGGTCCATGGGTTGGGCAATTCTTTAAAGTTTTCATTCTCTCCCATGCTTGAGCAACATGTTCAGTATCTAATTGCTTAAAATTCATTATGCTACTTCTCAAAGATATAATTTTAGCGGGAGGATAATATCTACCAATAAAAGCATCCTTGCATTTAGTCCATGAATCAATACTATTCTTAGGCAAAGATAGCAACCAATCTTTAGCTCTTCCTCTTAATGAGAAAGGAAACACTTTCAATTTAATAATATCACCATCTACATCCTTATACTTTTGCATTTCACAAAGTTCAACAAAATTATTAAGATGGGCAGCAGCATCATCAGAACTAACACCAGAAAATTGATCTCTCATAACCAGGTTCAGTAAAGCAGGTTTAATTTCAAAATTCTGCTGTAGTAGCAGGTGGAGCAATAGGTGTGCATAGGAAATCATTATTATTTGCATTTGTGAAGTCACACAACTTAGTATTTTCAGGGGTATTCATTTTAGCAACGGTAAATAAAACAAACTAGATAAAGTAAATGCAAGTAACTAATTTTTGTGTTTTTGATATAGAGAGCAAGACAATAAATAAAGTAAAACTAGCAACTAATTTTTTTTGTGTTTTGTTTAGGTGCAGCAAACAAAGTAGTAAATAAAATAAAGCAAGACAAAAACAAAGTAAAGAGATTGAGTGGAGACTCATTGACGCGTGTCTTGATCTCCCCGGCAGGGCGCCAGAAATTTAGCTTGATACGCGTAGATGCACCCGTCCGTTGGGAACCCCAAGTGGAAGGTATGATGCGTATAGAAGCAAGTTTCCTCAGTATGAAACCAAGGTTTAATCGAACCAGTAGGAGCCAAGAAGCACGTTGAAGGTTGTTGGTGGCGAAATGTGATGCGGCGCACAGGGATTCCGGCGCCAACGTGGAATCTGCACAACAAAACCAAAGTACTTTGCCCCATGAGCAGTGAGGTTGTCAATCTCACCGGCTTGCTGTAACAAAGGATTAAACGTATCGTGGAAGATGATTGTTTGCAAGAAAATAGTAAAACACAATTGCAGTAGATTGTATGCTATGTAAAGAATAGGACCGGGGTCCACAGTTCACTAGAGGTGTCTCTCCATAAGATAAAAGCATGTTGGGTGAACAAATTACAGTCGGGCAATTGACAAATGAGAAAGGCATAACAATGCATATACATGATATGATAAATATAGTGAGATTTAATCAGGCATTACGACAAAGTACATAGACCGCCATCCAACTGCATCTATGCCTAAAAAGTCCACCTTCAGGTTATCATCCGAACCCCATTCAGTATTAAGTTGCAAAGCAACAGACAATTGCATTAAGTATGGTGCGTAATGTAATCGACAACTACATCCTTAGACATAGAATCAATGTTTTATCCCTAGTGGCAACGCACATCACAACCTTAGAACTTTTTGTCACTCCCAGGTGTCAATGAAGGCATGAACCCACTATCGAGCATAAATACTCCCTCTTGGAGTTAAGAGTACAAACTTGGCCAGAGCCTCTACTAATAACGGAGAGCATGCAAGATCATAAACAACACATAAACAATAGATTGATAATCACCATAACATAGTATTCTCTATCCATCGGATCCCGACAAACACAACATATAGAATTACAGATAGATGATCTTGATCATGTTAGGCAGCTCACAAGATCCAACAATGAAGCACAACAAGGAGAAGACGACCATCTAGCTACTATGGACCCATGGTCCAGGGTGAACTACTCACTCATCACTCCGGAGAATAGCGATGAAGAGTCCTCGGGAGATGAATCCCCTCTCGGCAGGGTGGTGCGGAGGCAATCTCCTGAATCCCCGAGATGGGATTAGCGGCGGCGCGTCTCTGGAAGGTTTCGTATCGTGGCTCTCGTCTTTGGGGTTTCACGACGGAGGCTTTAAGTAGGCGGAAGGGTAGGTCAGGGGGGCCGACGGGGCCCACACCATAGGGCGGCGCGGGCCCCCTGCGCGCCGCGCGGCCTATGGTGGCGGCGCCTCGTCGCCCCGTTATCTCTTCGGTCTTAGAAGCTCCGTGCAAAAATAGGACCTGGCGAAGATTTCGGTCCAATTCGAGAATATTTTCTTACTAGGATTTACGAAACCAAAACAAGCAAGCAACCGGCTCTTCGGCATCTTGTTAATAGGTTAGTTCCAGAAAATGCATAAATATGACATATAATGTGCATAAAACATGTAGGTATCATCAATAAAGTAGCATGGAACATAAGAAATTATCGATACGTTGGAGACGTATCACTGGACAGGCCGTTTTCTAATGAAGAGGTTAAGGCTGCGTTGTTTGAGATGTATCCCACAAAGGCGTCGGGGCCGGATGGATTTCCTGCTCACTTCTTCCAGTATGGCGGGAGGTTTGTGGAGAGGAGGTTACCCGGGCGGTTCTTCGTGTCCTGCGAGGCCAGGATAGCCTAGAGTGCATTAACAAAACTTTTATTGTCCTAACTCCAAAGGTGGCGTCTCCAAAGGAGCTGGGACAATTTCGCCCGATTAGTCTCTGTAATGTGATTTACAAGATAGCCTCGAAGGTCATGGCTAACAGACTAAAGGTTGTGTTACCGGAGATCATCTCTGAGGAGCAGTCAGCTTTTATTCCAGTGAGGTTGATAACGGATGATATCATCACAGCATATGAGTGTCTCCATTTTATGAAGCGCAACAAGGCGAAGAAGCATCGCTTTTGCGCGCTGAAACTGGATATGCGGAAGGCTTATGACCGGGTTGAGTGGAAATATCTTGAGGAGATTATGCTTAAGCTGGGTTTCAGCCGGCGGTGGGTCACTCTGGTGATGAGATTGGTGACCAGTGTATCCTTCTCTGTGCTCTTCAATGGAGTGCCACAGGAGGAGTTTCGGACGACTAGGGGCATCCGCAGGTGACCCTATTTCCCCCTATTTGTTCTTGTTGGCGGCAGAGGGCCTTTCGTGCCTTTTAAAAAACCATGACCAATCATCAACGCTTAATGGAGTCCAGGTGGCTTCCACTGGCCCGGCGTGAACCACCTCCTTTTTGCAGATGATAGCCTGCTGTTCTTCAAGGCGCAAGTGGAGGGTGCGAGAGAAGTTAAGGAGGTGTTGGCGAAATATTGTAATGCCTCAGGACAACGGATTAATACAGACAAATCATCTATTTTCTTCAGTAGGAGGTGTCCGGAGGGTATCAAGGGGGACATCAAAGCGGAGCTCGATGTTCAAAGAGAGACGCTGAATGCGAAGTATCTTGGTATGTGATGTCTACTCATGCTTCTTTTCCTGTAGACAGTGTTGGGCCTCCAAGAGCAGAGGTTTGTAGAACAGCAGCAAGTTTTCCCTTAAGTGGATCACCCAAGGTTTTCGAACTCAGGGAGGGAGGTCAAAGATATCCCTCATCAAGCAACCCTGCAATCACGATACAGAAGTCTCTTGTGTCCCCAACACACCTAATACACTTGTCGGATGTATAGGTACACTAGTTCGGCGAAGAGATAGTGAAATACAAGTAATATGGATGTATATGAGTGGTAATAACAATCTGAATAAAATATGGCAGCGAGTAAACATGCAGTAGAACAGTAAATAAGCGGTGTTTGCAGTATTGGAAACAAGGCCTAGGGATCATACTTTCACTAGTGGACACTCTCAACATTGATCGCATAATAAATAATTACTTCTCTCATTTGTGCTACATACACTCTTTGTTGGATGACAAACACCATTCATTGTGTAGGGCTACAAGAGCACCTCAATGCCGGAGTTAACAAGCTCCACAACATTCGATGTTCATATTTAAATAACCTTAGAGCATAATAGATCTTTGCAAAATAAACCGAGTACTAACATAGCATACACACTGTCACCATTACACTATGAAAGAGGGAATAGATCACATCAATACTATCATAGCGATAATCAACTCCATAACCTACAAGAGATTATGATCATAATCTACGACAAGAACCACACGATGCACACACTGTCACCATTACACCATGCAGGAGGAATAGACTACTTTAATAACATCACATGAGTAGCACATAGACTAGTAGCGATACAAAGCTCATCATATGGATCTCAATCATGCAAGCAATTCATGAGATCATTGTATTGGAGTACAGAGAGAGAGATTAACCACATAGCTACGGTGAGCCCTCGACCCCAGGAGAATTACTCCCCTCATCATGGGAACACGATGGCGGTGAAGATGGTGGAGATGACGGGGGCAATTCCCCGTCCGGCGGTGCGGGCAGAGACTTATGTCCCCCAGATTGGAGTTTCGCGATGGCGGCGGCGCCCGGAGCTTTTCTGGAGTTTCGTCAATCCGTGTGAAGATTTAGGTCACGAGGCATCTTATAGGCGAAGAGGCGGAGTCGGAAGAGTCTGAGGGGCCCACCCCATAGGGTGGGGTGACCACTCCTACGGCCGCGCCGGCCTATTGTTAGGAGGCCCTGGGCCTCCTCTGCAGCCCTTCTGGCTCCGTGAGTCTTCCGGTGAAATAGAATTTTCGTGATTTTTCTGGATTTTTCCGAGCAATTTGGTTTTTGGGCCTTTTCTGCAATAAACAGACATAATAAACAGAAACTTGCACTGTGGCATCTTGTTAATAGGTTAGTCCAATAAATGCCATAATATGATATAAAGTGCATATAAAACATGTGAGTATTGTCATAAAACTATCATGGAACATAAGAAATTATAGATACGTTTGAGACGTATCAAGCATCCCCAAGCTTAGTTCCTACTCGCCCTCGAGTAGGTAAACGATAACAAAGATAATTTCTTAAGTGACATGCTATCATAATCTTGATCAACATTATTGTAAAGCATATGAGATGAATGCAGCGATTCGAAGCAATGATGAAGACAATGAGTAAGCAACTGAATCATATAGCAAAGACTTTTCATGAATAGTACTTTCAAGACAAGCATCAATAAGACTTGCATAAGAGTTAACTCATAAAGCAATAAATTCTTAGTAAAAGCTTTGAAACAACACAAAGGAAGATATAAGTTTCGGTTGCTTTCAACTTCAACATGTATATCTCATGGATAATTGTCAACACAAAGTAATATAACAAGTGCAATAGGTAAACATGTAAGAATCAATGCACACAGTTTACACAAGTGTTTGCTTCTAAGATAGAAAGAAGTAGGTAAGTGACTCAACAATAAAGTAAAAGAATGGCCCTTCGAGAAGCAGGGATTAAATCATGTGCTAGAGCTTTTCAAGTTTTGAAATCATATAGAGAGCATAAAAGTAAAATTTTGAGAGGTGTTTGTTGTTGTCAACGAATGGTAATGGGTACTCTAACTACCTTATCAACCAGACTTTCAAGAGCGGCTCCCATGAAGGACGTTATCTCTACCAGCAAGGTAGATCATCCCTCTTCTCTTTTGTTTACACATGTACTTTAGTTTTATTTATTAGATGACACTCCCCCCAACCTTTTGCTTACAGCCATGGCTAACCGAATCCTCGGGTGCCTTCCAACATTCACATACCATGGAGGAGTGTCTATTTGCAAATTTAAGTTGCTTACTGATAAATCAGAGCAAAACATGTGAAGAGAATTATTAATGCAAGTTAATTAATTGGGGCTGGGAACCCCATTGCCAGCTCTTTTTGCAAAATTATTGGATAAGCGGATGAGCCACTAGTCCATTGGAAAGTCTGTCAGAAGTAAATGACAAGATCGAAAGATAAAACACCACATACTTCCTCATGAGCTATAAAACATTGACACAAATAAGAGATAATAGCTTTTGAATTGTTTAAAGGTAGCACATGAAGTATTTACTTGGAATGGCAGGAAATACCACATAGTAGGTAGATATGGTGGACACAAATGGCATAGGTTTTGGCTCAAGGTTTTGGATGCACGAGAAGCATTTCCTCTCGGTACAAGGCTTTGGCTAGCAAGGTTGTTTGAAGCAAACACAAGTATGAACCGGTACAGCAAAACTTACATAAGAACATATTGCAAGCATTATAAGACTCTACACTGTCTTCCTTGTTTCTCAAACACTCTTACCAGAAAATATCTAGACCTTAGAGACCAATCATGCAAACCAAATTTCAACAAGCTCTACAGTAGTTCTTCACTACTAGATTTAACTACATGATGCAAGAGCTTAAACATGATTTATGAGAGCTCAAAACAATTGCCAAGTATCAAATTATTCAAGACCATATGAAGCATTTTCTGATTCCAACAAAATAACAACAAGTGAAGCGATCAACTTTCGCCCTTGAACATTAAAAGCAAAAATGAAGAACACTAGTGTTCATATGAAAAAGCGGAGCATGTCTCTCTCCCACACAAGGATGAACTTATTCAGAGAATGAAAATAACAAAACGAAAATAAAAGCACACAGACGCTCCAAGTAAAGTACATAAGATGTGACCGAATAAAAATATAGTTTCACTAGAAGTGACCTGATAAGTTGTCGATGAAGAAGGGGATGCCTTGGGCATCCCCAAGCTTAGATGCTTGAGTCTTCTTAAAATATGCAGGGATGAACCACCGGGGCATCCCCAAGCTTAGACCTTTCACTCTTCTTGATCATAGTATATCATCCTCTTCTATTGACCCTTGAAAACTTCCTCCACACCAAACTTCAAGCAAACTCATTAGAGGGTTAGTGCATAAGAAAAATTCACATGTTCAGAGGTGACACAATCATTCTTAACACTTCTGGACATTGCACAAAGCTTCTGAAAGTTAATGGAACAAAGAAACTCATTCAACATAGCAAAAGCGGCAATGCGAAATAAAAGGCAGAATCTGTCAAAAACAGAACAGTCCGTAAAGAAGAATTTGGCAGGGGCACTTAACTTGCTCAAATGGAAAAAATCAAAACTAATGAAAGTTGTGTACATATCTGAGGATCATACACGTAAATTTGCAGATTTTTCTGAGTTACCTACAGAGACTTCTGCGCGAATTCGTGACAGACAGAAAATCTGTTTCTGCGCAGTAATCCAAATCTAGCATCAACTTTAACATAGAGACTTTACTTGGCACCAAAAACATGATAAGGAGAGGTTGCTACAGTAGTAAACAACTTCCAAGACTCAATATAAAACAAAAGTGCTGTAGTAAAATAAACAAATGGGTTATCTCCCAAGAAGTTCTTTCTTTATAGCCATTAAGATGGGCTCATAATTTTAATGCACTCGCAAGAAATAAGAGTTGAAGCAAAAGAGAGCATCAAGAAGCAAATTCAAAGCACATTTAAGCCTAACCCACTTCCTATGAAAAGGAATCTTGTACACAAATAAATTCATGAAGAACAAAGTGGCAAGCATAGAAAAGCAACACAAGCGCAATTTCAAGATTCTCAACATAAAGAGGGAAACTTAATATTATTAAGATGCATATAACCATGTTTCCCTCTCTCATAATAACTTTCAGTAGCATCATGAACAAACTCAACAATATAACTATCACATAAAGCATTCTTGTCATGAGCCACATGCATAAAATTATTACTCTCCACATAAGCATAATCAATTTTATTAGTTGTAGTGGGAGCAAATTCAACAAAGTAGCTATCATTATTATTCTCATCAAGTGTAGGAGGCATAGTATAATCATAATAAAATTTACTCTCCATAGTAGGCGGCACCAAAAGACCACTATCATTATAATCATCATAAATAGGAGGCAAAGTATCATCAAAGAAAATTTTCTCCTCAATGCTTGGGGGACTAAAAATATCATGCTCATCAAAACCAGCTTCCCCAAGCTTAGAATTTTCCATATCATTAGCAACAATGGTGTTCAAAGCGTTCATACTAATATCATTGCTACTAGCATGCAAATAAGATTCCATAGGTTTTTTAATTTTCGCACAAACAATCCATGTCTTAACTCAGGAAATAGAATAAGAAGTTCATTGTTACTTTCCATTATGCCTAACTAGTGTAAACAAGAAACCAAAAGATGCAATTGCAGGATCTAAAGGAAATAGCTTCGAGCACTTACAACGGCAACAGAAAATAACTTAGTTACCTGGGACCGGAGTATGAGTGCCTTTTACCTTTCCTCCCCGGCAACGGCGCCAGAAAATAGCTTGATGTCCACAACTGGCGCGTGGTTGACGTGGGAGGTTTGATGGCGGTTGACGGGCTTGATGGAGTGTCTTGATTCGTTCCCCGACAACGGCGCCAGAAAATAGCTTGATGTCTACTCACGCTTCTTTTCCTGTAGACAGTGTTGGGCCTCCAAGAGCAGAGGTTTGTAGAACAGCAGCAAGTTTTCCCTTAAGTGGATCACCCAAGGTTTATCGAACTCAGGGAGGAAGAGGTCAAAGATATCCCTCTCAAGCAACCCTGCAATCACGATACAAGAAGTCTCTTGTGTCCCCAACACACCTAATACACTTGTCAGATGTATAGGTGCACTAGTTCGGCGAAGAGATAGTGAAATACAAGTGGTATGGATGAGTGGTAATAGCAATGATACCAACGTATCGATAATTTCTTATGTTCCATGCTACTTTATTGATGATACCTACATGTTTTATGCACACTTTATGTCATATTTGTGCATTTTCTGGAACTAACCTATTAACAAGATGCCGAAGTGCCAGTTCTGTTTTCTGCTGTTTTTGGTTTCAGAAATCCTAGTAAGAAATATTCTCGGAATTGGACGAAATCAACGCCCAGGTTCCTATTTTGCCGGAAGCATCAGAACACCCGAGAGCCGCCGGAGGGGGGCCTGTGGGCCCAGGATGATAGGGTGGCGCGGCCAGGGCTGGGCCGCGCCACCCTATGGTGTCGTCACCCCTTCCCTCCTGCGCCTCTTCGCCTATTTAAAGCCCCTGCATCGAAAACCCTTAGGGAGGAAGCCACGGTACGAAACCTTCCAGAGCCGCCGCCATCGCGAAGCCAAGATCTGGGGGACAGGAGTCTCTGTTCCGGCACCTGCCGGACGGGGAAGTGCCCCGGAAGGCTTCTCCATCGACACCGCTGCCATCTCCACCGCCATCTTCATCACCGCTGCTGCTCCCATGAGGAGGAGTAGTTCTCCATTGAGGCTCGGGGCTGTACCGGTAGCTATGTGGTTCATCTCTCTCCTATGTACTTCAATACAATAATCTCATGAGCTGCCTTACATGATTGAGATTCATATGATGATGCTTGTAATCTAGATGTCATTGTGCTAGTCAAGTGAGTTTTACTTATGTGATCTCCGGAGACTCCTTGTCCCACGTGTGTAAAGGTGACAGTGTGTGCACCGTGTGGGTCTCTTAGGCTATATTTC
The DNA here is from genome assembly GCA_030979885.1 of Lolium multiflorum. Lineage (NCBI taxonomy): Eukaryota > Viridiplantae > Streptophyta > Magnoliopsida > Poales > Poaceae > Lolium > Lolium multiflorum. Next base: position 90,312,440 of record CM061748.1, read on the forward strand.
ACAGAATACTTATTCACTGTTATGAATGGCATAGTGAAGTGCTTATTTATATCTCTTAATGATTGCAATGTATTTTGTATCACAATTTATCTATGTGCTACTCTAGCAATGTTATTAAAGTAGTTTTATTCCTCCTGCACGATGTAATGGTGACAGTGTGTGCATCCGTGTTAGTACTTGGTTTATGCTATGATCATGATCTCTTGTAGATTGCGAAGTTAACTATTGCTATGATAGTATTGATGTGTATTATTCCTCCTACATAAGCATGAAGGTGACAGTGTGCATGCTATGTTAGTACTTGGTTTAGTCGTTTCGATCTTTCATGCACTCTAAGGTTATTTAAATATGAACATTGAATTGTGGAGCTTGTTAACTCCGGCATTGAGGGTTCGTGTAATCCTACGCAATGTGTTCATCATCCAACAAGAGAGTGTAGAGTATGCATTTATCTATTCTGTTATGTGATCAATGTTGAGAGTGTCCACTAGTGAAAGTCTATTCCCTAGGCCTTGTTCCTAAATACTGCTATCGCTGCTTGTTACTGTTTTACTGCGTTATTACTGTTGCGTTACTACTGCATGTTTACTTCCCGCAATATTACTACCATCAACTGCACGCCAGCAAGCACTTCTGGCGCCATACTACTGCTCATATTCATTCATACCACTTGTATTTCACTATCTCTTCGCCGAACTAGTACACCTATTAGGTGTGTTGGGGACACAAGAGACTTCTTGCTTTGTGGTTGCAGGGTTGCATGAGAGGGATATCTTTGACCTCTTCCTCCCTGAGTTCGATAAACCTTGGGTAATCCACTTAAGGGAAACTTGCTGTTGTTCTACAAACCTCTGCTCTTGGAGGCCCAACACTGTCTACAAGAATAGAAGCTCCCGTAGACATCAAGCACTTTTCTGGCGCCGTTGCCGGGGAGGGAAGGTAAAAGGCACTCACACATTGGCAAGCCCGGCAACTAAGCACTTTTCCTCCCTCGTCAACTACGCGCCAAGCACTTTTCTGGCGCCGTTGCCGGGGAGGAAAGGTAAAAGGCACTCATACTCCGGTTCCAGGTAACAGTACTTTTCTGGCGCCATTGTGTGTGTGCTCGAAGCTATTTCCTTTAGACTCTGCAATTGCGACATTTGGTTTCTTGTTTACACTAGTTAGGCATAATGGACAACAATGACCTTTTTATTCTATTTCCTGATTTAAGACATGGATGGTTTGATGCGAAAATTAAAAAACCCATGGAACATATTAATATGAATGCTTTGAACACCATTGTTGTTAATGATATGGAAAATTCTAAGCTTGGGGAAGCTGGTTTTGATGAGCATGATATTTTTAGTCCCCCAAGCATTGAGGAGAAAATTTACTTTGATGATACTTTGCCTCCCATTTATGATGATTATAATGATAGTAGTCTTTTGTTACCACCTGTTATGGAGGATAAATTTGATTATGATTACAATATACCTCCTATATTTGATAGCTACTTTGTTGAATTTTCTCCCACTACAATTAATAAGAATGACTATGCTTATGTTGGGAGTAGTAATTATTTTATGCATGAGACTCATGATAAGAATGCTTTATGTGATAGTTATATTGTTGAGTTTGCTCATGTTGCTACTGAAAGTTATTATGAGAGAGGAAAATATGGTTGTAAAAATTTTCATGTTACTAAAACACCTCTCTATGTGCTGAAATTTTTGAAGCTACACTTGTTTTATCTTCCTATGCTTGTTACTTTGCTCTTCATGAACTTGTTTATTTACAAGATTCCTATGCATAGGAAGCATGTTAGACTTAAATGTGTTTTGAATTTGCCTCTTGATGCTCTCTTTTGCTTCAACTCTTATTTCTTGCGAGTGCATCATTAAAACTGCTGAGCCCATCTTAATGGCTATAAAGAAAGAACTTCTTGGGAGATAACCCATGTGTTTTTTTACTACAGTACTTTGTTTTATATTTGTGTCTTGGAAGTTGTTTACTACTGTAGCAACCTCTCCTTATCATGTTTTTGTGCCAAGTAAAGTTTCTATGTCAAAGTTGATGTTATATTTGGGATCGCTGCGCAGAAACAGCATTGCTGTCTGTCACGAATCTGGGCACAGGCCTCTGTAGAAAATTCGAAAAAATCTGCCAATTTACGAGCGTGATCCTCAGATATGTACGCAACTTTCATTAGTTTTGAGTTTTTCCATTTGAGCAAGTCTGGTGCCAGCTTTAAATTCGTCTTTACGGACTGTTCTGTTTTTGACAGATTCTGCCTTTTATTTCGCATTGCCTCTTTTGCTATGTTGGATTCATTTCTTTGATCCATTAATGTCCAGTAGCTTTATGCAATGTCCAGAAGTGAAAAGAATGTTTGTGTCACCTCTGAACATGTGAATTTTTGATTATGCACTAACCCTCTAATGAGTTTGCTTGAAGTTTGGTGTGAAGGAAGTTTTCAAGGGTCAATAGAAGAGGGTGATATAATGTGATCGAGAAGAGTGAAAGGTCTAAGCTTGGGGATGCCCGGTGGTTCATCCCTGCATATTTTAAGAAGACTCAAGCATCTAAGCTTGGGGATGCCCAAGGCATCCCCTTCTTCATCGACAACTTATCAGGTTTCTTCTAGTGAAACTATATTTTTATTCGGTCACATCTTATGTACTTTACTTGGAGCGTCTGTGTGCTTTTATTTTTGTTTTGTTATTTTAGTTCTCTGAATAAGTTCATCCTTGTGTGGGAGAGAGACACGCTCCGCTGGTTCGTATGAACACATGTGTTCTTAGCTCATAATATTCATGGCGAAGTTTCCTCTTCGTTAAATTGTTATATGGTTGGAATTGGAAAAATGCTACATGTAGTAATTGGTAAAATGTCTTGGATAATGTGATACTTGGCAATTGTTGTACTCATGTTTAAGCTCTTGCATCATATACTTTGCACCCATTAATGAAGAAATACATAGAGCTTGCTAAAATTTGATTTGCATATTTGGTCTCTCTAAGGTCTAGATAATTCTAGTATTGAGTTTTGAACAACAAGGAAGACGGTGTAGAGTCTTATAATGTTTACAATATGTCTTTTATGTGAGTTTTGCTGCACCTGTTCATCCTTGAGTTTGCTTCAAATAACCTTGCTAGCCTAAACCTTGTATCGAGAGGGAATACTTCTCATGCATCCAAAATTCTTGAGCCAACTACTATGCCATTTGTGTCCACCATACCTACCTACTACATGGTATTTCTCCGCCATTCCAAAGTAAATTGCTTGAGTGCTACCTTTAAAATTCCATCATTCACCTTTGCAATATATAGCTCATGGGACAAAATAGCCTTAAAAACTATCGTAGTATTGAATATGTACTTATGCACTTTATCTTTTATTAAGTTGCTTGTTGTGCGATAACCATGCTTCTGGGGAACGCCATCAACTATTGTTGAATATCATGTGAGTTGCTATGCATGTCCGTCTTGTCTGAAGGATCTATCACCTTAGTGGTTGGAGCATGCAAAATTGTTAGAGAAGAACATTGGGCCGCTAACTAAAGCCATGAATCATGGTTGAAGTTTCAGTTTTGGACATATATCCTCAATCTCATATGAGAATAATAATCATTGCTACATGCTTATGCATTTAAGAGGAGTCCATTATCTGTTGTCCATGTTGTCCCGGTATGGATGTCTAAGTTGAGAATAATCAAAAGCGAGAAATCCAAAATGCGAGCTTTCTCCTTAGACCTTTGTACAGGCGGCATGGAGGTACCCTTTGTGACACTTGGTTGAAACATGGCATGCAAAGATCTGGTAGTCCAAGCTAAGTAGGACGAGGTGCGGGCACTATTAGTACACTATGCATGAGGCTTGCAACTTGTAAGATATAATTTACATAACTCATATGCTTTATTACCGTTGACAAAATTGTTTCATGTTTTCAAAATAAAAGCTCTAGCACAAATATAGCAATCGATGCTTTCCTCTTTGAAGGACCATTCTTTTACTTTTATTGTTGAGTCAGTTTACCTATCTCCTTCCACCTTAAGAAGCAAACACTTGTGTGAACTGTGCATTGATTCCTACATACTTGCATATTGCACTTATTATATTACTTTGCATTGACAACTATCCATGAGATATACATGTTATAAGTTGAAAGCAACCGCTGAAACTTAATCTTCATTTGTGTTGCTTCAACACCTTTACTTTGATTTATTGCTTTATGAGTTAACTCTTATGCAAGACTTATTGATGCTTGTCTTGAAGTACTATTCATGAAAAGTCTTTGTCATATGATTCACTTGTTTACTCATGTCATTACCATTGTTTTGATCGCTGCATTCATTACATATGTTTACAAATAATATGATCAAGATTATGATGGCATGTCACTTTAGAAATTATCTTTGTTATCGTTTTACCTGCTCGGGACGAGCAGAACTAAGCTTGGGGATGCTGATTCGTCTCCAACGTATCGATAATTTCTTATGTTCCATGCTACTTTATTGATGATACCTACATGTTTTATGCACACTTTATGTCATATTTGTGCATTTTCTGGAACTAACCTATTAACAAGATGCCGAAGTGCCGGTTCCTGTTTTCTGCTGTTTTTGGTTTGAAATCCTAGTAACGAAATATTCTCGGAATTGGACGAAATCAACGCCCGGGTTCCTATTTTGCCGGAAGCATCCAGAACACCCGAGCCGCCGGAGGGGCCTGTGGGCCCAGAGATGATAGGTGGCGCGGCCAGGCTGGGCCCGCGCCACCCTATGGTGTCGTCACCCCTTCGACCCTCCTGCGCCGCCTCTTCGCCTATTTAAAGCCCCTGCATCGAAAACCCACGAGCGCGACGCCTTCCGAGCCGCCGCCATCGCGAAGCCAAGATCGGGGACAGGAGTCTCTGTTCCGGCACCTGCCGGACGGGGAAGTGCCCCGGAAGGCTTCTCCATCGACACCGCTGCCATCTCCACCGCCATCTTCATCACCGCGCTGCTCCCATGAGGAGGGAGTAGTTCTCCATTGAGGCTCGGGGCTGTACCGGTAGCTATGTGGTTCATCTCTCTCCTATGTACTTCAATACAATAATCTCATGAGCTGCCTTACATGATTGAGATTCATATGATGATGCTTGTAATCTAGATGTCATTGTGCTAGTCAAGTGAGTTTTACTTATGTGATCTCCGGAGACTCCTTGTCCCACGTGTGTAAAGGTGACAGTGTGTGCACCGTGTGGGTCTCTTAGGCTATATTTCACAGAATACTTATTCACTGTTATGAATGGCATAGTGAAGTGCTTATTTATACCTCTTAATGATTGCAATGTATTTTGTATCACAATTTATCTATGTGCTACTCTAGCAATGTTATTAAAGTAGTTTATTCCTCCTGCACGATGTAATGGTGACAGTGTGTGCATCCGTGTTAGTACTTGGTTTATGCTATGATCATGATCTCTTGTAGATTGCGAAGTTAACTATTGCTATGATAGTATTGATGTGTATTATTCCTCCTACATAAGCATGAAGGTGACAGTGTGCATGCTATGTTAGTACTTGGTTTAGTCGTTTCGATCTTTCATGCACTCTAAGGTTATTTAAATATGAACATTGAATTGTGGAGCTTGTTAACTCCGGCATTGAGGGTTCGTGTAATCCTACGCAATGTGTTCATCATCCAACAAGAGAGTGTAGAGTATGCATTTATCTATTCTGTTATGTGATCAATGTTGAGAGTGTCCACTAGTGAAAGTCTATTCCCTAGGCCTTGTTCCTAAATACGCTATCGCTGCTTGTTCTTGTTTTACTGCGTTATTACTGCTTGCGTTACTCTGCTGTTTACTTCCCGCAATATTACTACCATCAAGCACGCCAGCAAGCACTTTTCTGGCGCCATACTACTGCTCATATTCATTCATACCACTTGTATTTCACTATCTCTTCGCCGAACTAGTACACCTATTAGGTGTGTTGGGGACACAAGAGACTTCTTGCTTTGTGGTTGCAGGGTTGCATGAGAGGGATATCTTTGACCTCTTCCTCCCTGAGTTCGATAAACCTTGGGTAATCCACTTAAGGGAAACTTGCTGCTGTTCTACAAACCTCTGCTCTTGGAGGCCCAACACTGTCTACAAGAATAGAAGCTCCCGTAGACATCAGCAATCTGAATAAAATATGGCAGCGAGTAAACATGCAACAGAACAGTAAATAAGCGGTGTTTGCAGTATTGGAAACAAGGCCTAGGGATCATACTTTCACTAGTGGACACTCTCAACATTGATCGCATAATAAATAATTACTTCTCTCATTTGTGCTACATACACTCTTTGTTGGATGACAAACACCATTCATTGTGTAGGGCTACAAGAGCACCTCAATGCGGAGTTAACAAGCTCCACAACATTCGATGTTCATATTTAAATAACCTTAGAGCATAATAGATCTTTGCAAAATAAACCGAGTACTAACATAGCATACACATTGTCACCATTACACTATGAAAGGGGGAATAGATCACATCAATACTATCATAGCGATAATCAACTCCATAACCTACAAGAGATTATGATCATAATCTACGACAAGAACACGATGCACACACTGTCACCATTACACCATGCAGGAGGAATAGACTACTTTAATAACATCACATGAGTAGCACATAGACTAGTAGCGATACAAAGCTCATCATAAGGATCTCAATCATGCAAGCAATTCATCATGAGATCATTGTATTGGAGTACATAGAGAGAGATTAACCACATAGCTACGGTAGAGCCCTCAGCCCCAGGGGATAATTACTCCCTCCTCATCATGGGAACAGCGATGGCGGTGAAGATGGCGGTGGAGATGGCTTCGGGGGCAATTCCCCGTCCGGCGGAGTGCCAGAACTTCTGTCCCCCGAATTGGAGTTTCGCGATGGCGGCGGCGCCCCTGGAGCTTTTCTGGAGTTTCGTCAATCCGTGTTGAAGATTTAGGTCACGAGGCATCTTATAGGCGAAGAGGCGGAGTCGGAAGAGTCCGAGGGGCCCACCCCATAGGGTGGGGTGACCACCCCTACGCGCTGGCCTATTGTTAGGAGGCCCTGGGCCTCCCTCTGGCCTGGCCCTTCGGCTCCGTGAGTCTTCCGGTGAAATAGAATTTTCGTGATTTTTCTGGATTTTTCCGAGCACTTTGGTTTTTGGGCCTTTTCTGCAATAAACAAACATAATAAACAGAAACTGGCACTGTGGCATCTTGTTAATAGGTTAGTCCAATAAATGCCATAATATGATATAAAGTGCATATAAAACATGTGAGTATTGTCATAAAACTATCATGGAACATAAGAAATTATAGATACGTTTGAGACGTATCAGTATGCCAGCGGATGTGGGAAGGTCCAAGAGTGGAGCTTTTAAATACCTGAAAGACAAGGTATGGAAGAAGGTGCTCGACTGGCTGGAACAGCTCTTGTCAGTAGGGGCAAAGAGATTCTCATAAAATCAGTGGCCCAAGCGATACCGACTTTCTCTATGTCATGTTTTAAGCTACCCAAAGGACTATGTGAGCATATAAACTCAATGCTTAGAAAGTTCTGGTGGGGTTGTAAGGACGGTGCTCGGAAGACCTGTTGGGTATCATGGGAGAAAATGACCCAGCCAAAATTTGCTGGAGGTTTGGGGTTTAGGGACATCGAGCTCTTCAACCTTGCCTTGCTTGCGCGATAGGCTTGGCGGATCCTCCAGGAGCCAGATACTCTGAGTGCACGTGTGCTGAAGGCTGTCTACTTCCCTTCCTCGACCCTCTTGGAGGCGGAGCTAGGCGGACATCCTTCGCAGGTTTGGCGTGCTATAGTGGAGGGGCGTGATGCCCTTCGCATTGGCCTGATACGCCATATTGGTGATGGTAGGTCTACTGATGCCTAGACGGATAATTGGCTGCCGCGGGACGAGCGTTTGATCCCGGTTGCACCAAAGAAGGATGAGGCACCCAGGCGAGTATGTGACTATATTATTGCCTCTTCAGCGGCTTGGGACTCTGGTAAAATCGATGAGTTCTTTCTGCCTATGGATGCGGAGATAATCCAAGGCATTCCATTGTGCACACGGGCTCAAGATGATTTTTGGGCGTGGCACTTCGAGAAGTCAGGCATTTTCTAAGTTCGTTCAACATACCGTGCTTTGGTGAATGTGAAACGCACGAGGGAGGACTGGATTGAGGAACGGCCAGGATCTGCGAATGCAGTTTTAGAGGGGAAGTTGTGGACAAAACTTTGGAAGTGCTCTATTCCGTCAAAAGTTAGAGTGTTTCTTTGGCGTTTGGCTCAATGCTCATTACCTACGGGGGATATCAGACATCATAGGGGTATGGCACCGTCTCCAGCCTGCTCGATATGTGGTATGGAGGATTCTTGGCGTCACTCTTTGATCGATTGCACCATGTCGAGGTGTATTTGGGCTCTCTCAACCCCAGTCATAGCGGAACATGTCAGTCTGTCTATCGAGCCGTCTGCCAGGCAGTGGTTGTTCTCTATGTTTGAATCAATGGACCACGATGATTTGACGAGGATGATCGTCACTCTCTGGTCAATCTGGCATGCCAGGAGGAAGCTGATCCATGAAGATATTCAGCAGAGTTCGGCGGCGACACATGCCTTTATAGACTTCTTCCTCCGTGACATGGGGAGCACTTCTTTGGATCCGAAGGAGAAGAAGGGCGGGGCCACTATCAGACAGATGAGGAGTTGGCTACCACCGCCTGCTGACATGTGCAAAATTAATGTGGACCGCGCAGTAGCGAGGTCACAGCGACGTGGTGCGGTTGGTGCTGTATGCCGCTCGTGCAGTGGCGTCTTCCAGGGTGCGTCTGCAGTGGTCTTTGAGGGTATCACCCATCCAGGTTGTTTGGAGGCCCTTGCATGTCGAGAAGGAGTCGTTCTAGCCACCGATCTGAACATGGGCGCCACCATGGTCGCGTCCGACTGTTTGGAGGTGGTGTTATCACCAGATTTTGGCTAAATCAGAAGATGGGCCGCGATTGAGATGGGCTTGAAGGATATACACATAATGTGTTTCTGAATCGGCCTCGTGCAAGAATTTGGGCTAGATTGCCCGTGTATCTATACATTATGGTAGATTATGTTTCCATTTAGAATTAAGAGATAGAGTTTGGTTCGTACACGGTTAGGTTTGTTCCAAAGTTAGAAAGTCCACGGACTATAAATATGTATGTAGGGTTATTGAAAAAGGAGGACGATCACGTTCACAACAAACACAATCTAGGCGCATCGCCACCCCTTGTTTCGAGGGTTTCTTCCGGGTAAGCGTCATGCTGCCTAGATCGCATCTCGCGATCTAGGCAGTATCGGTTTATTCATTGTTTGGTGTTGCTCGTACTGAAGCCTTTTTGATGGCGAGTAACACTGTTTATCATAGATGTTTTGGGGCTTGCATCGATGCTTTTCTGATATGCTTGCTTAGTTGTGCTGCCCCTGAATATCTAGCTGCCTTTACACCTATCTTAGGTGTAAGGGCAGCATCTTGCTTCGTCTTTATTTAGTAGATTCGATCTGTTATAGTTGTTCCTTGTTCTTAAGGGATTAGTTTGATATCCATATGGTTAGGCCTTGCAAACGGGTTGAATGATCCAGTAGTGCGTAAGGTACGGTTTGCCGATCCCAGAAGGGATGTTCCGGGAATCAACTTTGTGTTGGTTTTTAGGCCTCTTCTAGGATTAGTTTTCTGTTATCTTTCGTATCTACCAGGCTCAACTACGTGTAGGATGTTCCGGTTATGTGGTGAAAACCCTAAACTGTCGTAGATCGATTTAACTTGGTATTGATAAAGCAGGATCCCCATGTCATTGTAGATCCATTATGAACCATGGGATAATCGGCTCTTTGAGCCGATTCACAGGGTAACCTGAGAGCCGATCGAGGCTCATTTAATGTTTACGTGTCTGCCATGCAGGAAACTAATTGAAGCAATCCAACACCTTCCTGACCAGGTATAGGTTAGGTGGCACGCCCTTGCAACCTAGCAGGATGTGTGCCGGAGCATTGCGGGCCGTCGCCCGAGGGACCAGGGCCCACCAGCAGTCCTGGGAGCCTCCCGGCTCTCCATGTTTCCCGTCGCTGCTCGCCGGTGGGTTTTGGCAGGCAACACATTCTGGCACGCCCGGTGGGACATTCTACAACAACTGCGTCAACATCTGCAACTGAGATGGCGGACGCACCAATCACATACGAAGAGCTCACTGAGGATCACAAGAAGAAGTATAATGAGGTTAAAGCTCTCTTCGAAGCCGATCTCATCGGCTCTTTCGAGAGGACCCGTTCACATGGCATTAGGTGGAAGGGATTCTCACCTGAAGGCGTTCTCGATGAAGTAGACTTGTCTCTCCCTTCAGAGGAACGCACCAGAGCTCTGCGCCAGGAAGTTAATTACATGGTGGCTCATTCAATACACCGTCATTCTGAGAGCCTGGTGAACTCTTTTGAGCGCATTGCGGTTCGCGTGGTTCAGGAAATCATGAAGCATCAGTACTCTCCGTCAGGTCCTACCCTAGGGACTCACCAGGGAGAAATACCATTCCAGACCAGACCGCAGCTGCCATTCACGCTTGCAGCTCCAGAGCCACATTCACGCTTGCGAGAAAATCGCCTTCTATTTTGAAAATTTCGACCGCGATCCTCTTCTGGCGACCTATGTTGCTTGTTATATATTGTGTCTTCTCCATCTGCCCACTTGTTGGCTATCTCCATCAGTGCTGATATTGTCTTAGGGTTAGTTCTCCCTAAGTCCTCGACGAAATCTCCCCGCCGAATTCCTGCCACGAACGCGTCTATTGCTCTCTCGTCAGATATATCCTCTGCCGAGTTTTTAATGATGTTCCACCTCTGTATATATTTTCTCATCGACTCGTCGTGTTTCTGTCGACACGCCCTCAACTCTTCCAATGATGCAGGTTTCTTGCAGGTGGATCGGAAATTTCTCACGAAGATATCCTCAAAATTATCCCAGCTGTCGATGGAGCCTGGGGGAAGTTTCTTTATCCAAGATCTCGCGGCACCACTCAAGTGAACTTGGATACTTTGCATGGCTGTTGCTCTGGTTCCTCCTACTAGCTTCACCATCTCGAGATAATCAACGAGCCAATCCTCGGGATCTTGCAGGCCATCGAATTTCTTGAAATTCTCGGGTAACTTAAACCCTTTTGGGACTCGAGTCTTTCAAACTCTTCTCGTAAAGCACGGGAGTCCACACATATCTTCGTCGGCAACTTCTGGTGAATGCTGACGTTCTCTTCTTTCTTGTCGCGCTCTATCCACCCTAACTTGAACTGCTGTGTCTCTTGCTCCACTTGTTCTTGGTGGATCTTGAACCGCTGCGGTGGGTCGTGGACTATTTTGCCTAGGATTTTCTTCGGGAGGCGTGGCTGCGAACGCTGTTCCCATAACTCCAACTCCAGCCATTGCCATATTGAACAATGCTTCTCTCGGATCCCCAGGGGGTGGTCTGGACGCGAGGATGTAAGCTTGCGTTGCCATGTATCCTGCTTCTGGCGTTTTCGGGATGATATTTCCCCTTGTATCAATCGACATGAAGGACATGTCGAGATTTTGAATTATGTTTCCTCTTTCTTCTTCAGGTATATTTTGCAGCCGAGACCTTGCTCTCCTTCGAGCGTCTCTATGGCTATCTCCCGAAGTTTCTGATTGTCGACTGAGCTCTGGACGCCTGCTGGACGCGGAGGCTGCCTCTTTTCTTCTATTCAGGGATGCTGTCTGTTTTTCCAGCTCTCTACTCACTCGAGCAAGTCTATATTGGTATGCTTGTAGTTCTTGTACAGTAGCAGTGGTGGTCATTGGTTCTGAACCATCCATGGCTTTTGCGGCCCTGTCCCATGCTTCCTGCGGGAGTTGAACTCTTACGCGAGATGAAGACCCGACATATTTAGTGCCTAAGCCTCTTCTAAGATCAGCGGGATCGACGTATGGATTTCCCAAATCGTCGAAAGCCTCTGACGTCTCTGGTTCTGCTCGGCCTGCCTCTTCAATTGCACAAATTTGATGGTATTTTGAGCATTGATTTTTGTCGGGATTGGTGACACCATCATATAGATTGGTGAAGACCTTTCCGATGGCAGCAGATTTGTCGATGAAGTTGAAGCTGTCGACGCTGTTGAAATCGCTGCTTATAAAGGAGTCCGCAGACGACTCGAAAGATGTGTTGCTGAAGATCTTGGCGAGCTTTCCGCTTGCCTTGGTGTCGATGAAGCGTGGCGACGAAAACTCCTCGTCACTTGACGAAAAGTCAGAATCGACCGCTGAAAATTCCGACGAGATCGGAACTTCGAGACGGTAGGATCCTTCCTTGTTGACGCCAAATCGGAATTCTCCGAACGTCATGACGATGGGCTCCTCCAGATAGGCACATGCATCCATACGGGAGGGCGGGTGAGGAATAAAATCGACTAGATCATTTTTTCCCGTTTACCTCGATCCATCGCATTGCTAGCCACCGACGAAGTCGACGATTCTGGACGTGCCATCGAGATCAGCTCCTTGCAACCTCTAATTCCCACAGACGGCACCAATTGACAAAGGATTAATTTGTCAATGCCTACAGATTGTAGACTAGGGTTTTGCTAGAAGTAGAGGGCAAGTAGATCTCGAAGGTTTCAGCCGAAAAGTACTCGCCGATTATGAAAACTAGGGTTCTGTTGACAATAGATTTGATCCCTTCTTTGTCCCTCGACTCCCCCTTATATAGAGGGTGGAGCCGAGGGTTTCGTAATACACAAGTTACAGAGTTCGGGAGGGTTTCGTACCCAACCCGTAAGATTACAAATCTCTATCTTTCCTAATACAAACTATCTTTCCTTAACACTAAATGGGCTTCTAAGTCTTCTTATTCTTCGAGTCCTGGGCCTTTAGTAAACCCCGGGTACCATCTTCGGCAGGCCCATTGGGGATGCCTATGTCACCGGCATACGTCGTCTACAAGGTTGGGGGCGATCCTGGCGATTGCCAATTCCTGTATGAGCCGCCTAAAGAAATCCCACATGGATACGTGTGCACATACGTGCCGGACTGCAATAACTTGGCGCGCACGAACCAGATTGCAGCAGGAGGGATCTCTGGAGCTGACGCCGATAAACAGGCGTGGCTAGCTAAATATGCCACTGGAACAAGTCATGAGAGCTCAGCCCCTGCAGCTCATACCGTGGAACAAATCAGTACAATCCTGAGAGATCAGTTCGGCATCCTGCCAAAGAGGAGAACAATCGGCTATTCCAAGCCGTATCCAAACGAATATGATTTGATTCCACTGCCACCCAAGTATCGGCTCCCTGAGTTCTCAAAGTTCAATGGATCAGAAGGGTCCAGCTCAATTGAGCATGTGAGCCGATACTTGCACAGTTGGGCATGATTTCGGCATCGGACCCGTTACGAGTAAGGTTTTTTGCGTCTCTCACAGGACCAACTTTTGGGTGGTACACCTCGTTGCCACCAGATTCATCCGGACACAGGAAGCAACTCGAAGAGCGGTTTCATGTGCAATATCACTCAGAAGCTAGGGGCTGGCATCGCAGTCTACAGTGCGACGAGAGAAACGGTGTCGGAATACATTCAGCGTTTCAGAACTGTCAAGAACCGATGTTATTCGGCTCGTTTAACTGAAAAAGAAGCAGTCGAGGCAGTGGTAGGCCTCGCAGCGCCGTTCAAGGATCTGACTTTCCAGGTGGACTACAATTCACTGGCGCACTTGGTCCAGAAATTGACATTGTATGAGCAGCGCCACCCAGAATTGTACCAAGATAAGTTCAAACGCCCGATCGGCCTGGTCGAGACAGAAGACGTTGAAGACTCTGAAGACCAGGAGGTAGCTGTAGCTGAATGGGCTCGGGGGGCAGCTCCCGTGTCCTGCAAATGGGTGAAACAACAAGGGCCTGCAAAAGGGTTCGACTTCGATATAAGCAAAGCTGAGCAGATATTCGATTTATTGCTTAAGGAGAAACAGCTGAAGTTACCCGAAGGCCATAAAATCCCTACGACGCAAGAGATGAACGGGAGACCGTACTGCAAGTGGCATCACTCGTTCACCCATACCACCAATGACTGCAAAGAGTTGCGTCGGCACATCCAGACGGCGATAGAACAAGGCCGTTTGATCCTCGGTCAGTTTGCCATGAAAGTGGACACGCATCCATTTCCTAGCGTCAACATGGTGGAACTCGATCACGCCGCGAGGCATCAGCCGGGTTTCTCATTCCATGTTAACATGGCAGGACCTGTAGACCGCCATGGCAAAGATACAGAAGAAATCGGTCACTCCCGTGGCAAGGAAAAGGAGGAGGCCGGCCCACGCGACCGGCCCCGATATGATGATAGGAGGTACGTCACCGAGGAACAAGTGAGAGCGTGCGGTATCAACGACCACTCTCCGCGCACCTCCTTAACAAATATGAGCATCTGTACGACCGACATCGGCGGTACGATATAGATTACGAAAGGTATCGTCGATCTGATGCAGACAACAGAAAATATCGTCGATATGATAGAGACGACGAAGGTTATGAGCGCCGCGCTAAGGGGAAGTCAAGGGAGCAGGAAGACCTGGACAGACACTGGGATTGTCCTTTCTTTAAGCACTACTGGGATTCGGAATGAGCCGATTGCCCACGATCGACAACTGCCCGGAGTGTAGACAGCAGAAGAAGGACACGGGAGACGTTTCAGTGTTCAAGCGTCTAGGGCCTCTCCCATCTCAGAACAGACGAGCTGAGTCATCTCGAGTGGAAGAGTTCGAGGAGTCAGAGGATGAAGAAGAAGATAGATACCACCGGCCAAGGTGGTGCCCTGATGGACTCAGTCACTCCCAAAAGCGTAGGGTTCAGCGGCTACGTAACTTGGAGGAAGCCGAGGCGCAGTACCTGTACACGTTAAGCTTGGCCCGATCTGGCCATGAAGATTCAGCAAACGTTGGAGACAGAGATGCGTCCACAGAAGAAAGAATGGCGCCCCAAACAAACAAAAGCCGATGTGAAGGCATCGGCTGGCACAAACATGGTGTTCATACTTCCGTCGGAGTTTTGTGCTCCAAGAACCGAAGAAGTGCCAGTAGCTCAGTTTGACTGCGGCCCACGGCCAGTTATCTTTGAAAAGCCACGAGAGAGGAGCTACAAACATTTGAAGGCCCTGTACCTAAGAGGTTATATCAACGGGCAGCCTGTCGGCAAGATGTTGGTTGACACGGGAGCGGCAGTCAATATAATGCCATACTCCATGCTACGGCGTTTGGGACGCTCTAACGAGGATCTGATCAAAACCAACGTCACACTAAGCGACTTTAACGGCCAAGCATCAGAAGCGCGAGGCGTTCTGAACGTGGACATAACCGTGGGCAGAAAAACCATCCCTACGTCGTTCTTCATCGTCGACAGCAAAAGCACCTATGCTGTCCTGCTAGGGAGGGATTGGATTCACGCCAACTGCTGCATTCCATCCACAATGCACCAATGCGATACAGTGGGATGGAGATGAAGTGGATGTCGTTCATGCAGATGACTCGATCGAGTTCTCGATAGCTGGCATGATTATTTGGGACGCAGACGACCAAGAGCCGATCTCTGGAGTCAGTTTGGACGGCTGTGAGCGCATCGAAGCTACAAAAAATGGGGTGAGGCTGGTCTTATCCACCGGCAGAGTAGCAAGACCAAAGTCAATGGACATACGTGGCAAGGCCGATCCCTGCGGCCCCAAAAAATAAAAAGCAATGATCTCACCTCAAGCATGTCACGTAGTCGTAGTAGGGAGACCACCTCCCGTAGTAGAGCACAGATAAGTGTAAACCTTCATGGTGCAATGCAATTGAAAAGGAGGCCGATTCCAGCAATCGGCCAAAATTATCCTCACCATACGTTTTGCCTGTGTTCAGCATCGATCTAGCAGGCGACGGAAAGTTAGGATATGGGTTTACATCGGCTGATGAGCTGAAGAGATTGACATTTCCTGGGGATAAGCCACGACCAACATTTATCAGCAAAAAGTTAGATCCGCATCTGAGGGGCCCGAGGATATGAAGGAGTACCCAGATTGTTTTGCCTGGCCAGAGATGCCCGGGTTAGACAGGAGCATCATTGAGCATCGACTCCCTCTGAAGAAAGGATTTCGGCCGTTCCAGCAGAGAGACGACAGATGAAGGCCGAAATTTTAGAAGAAGTCAAGAAAGAGATTGAGAAAATGTTGAACGCTGGGTTCATCAGGCCATGCAGGTATGTTGAGTGGATTTCTAGTATCGTACCTGTGGAGAAAAAGGATGGCCGATGGCGCGTCGCCATAGATTTTCGGGATCTCAACAGAGCCACTCCAAAGGATGAGTATCCAATGCCAGTAGCAGAGACATTGATCAATGCGGCTGCTGGTCATAAGGTTTTAAGTTTCATGGATGGCAATGCTGGTTACAACCAAATTTTCATGGCTCCAGAAGATATACACAAGACCGCATTCAGAGTACCAGGATCGGTGGGCTTGTTTGAATATGTAGTCATGACATTTGGACTGAAAAATGCCGGCGCAACATACCAAAGAGCCATGAATTACATCTTTCATGATCTGATCGGCAAGTTGGTGGAGATTTACATTGATGACGTGGTAGTCAAGTCTGTTTCAGTGGAAGGACACTTGGAGGATTTGCGACACGTCCTGGACCGAACTAGAAAATTCGGGCTACGTGATGGGATTCGTAGCATAGAAAACAAAAATTTTCCTACCGCAAGAACGAAACACAAGCCAAGATCTAATCTAGTAGATGGTAGCAATGAGAAGATCATGAGACTAACCCTCGAAGATTTCCAAAGCCTAACGAGATTAGATCTCGTGGTGGATGTAGTCGATCACTTTCCGCTTGCAAAAGCGCGTAGAAGATCTTGACCGCTTGCAAAAGCGCGTAGAAGAACTTGACGGTGCCACAAACGGGCAGCACCTCCATACTCGGTCACACGTACGGTGTTGATGAAGACGACATCCTCCTCCCCGTTCCAGCGGGCAGCAGAAGTAGTAGATCCTCCTCGGAATCCCGGCAGCACGACGGCGTGGTGGCGGTGGTGGTGGAGATCTCCGGCATGGCTTCGCCTAAGCGTATGCGGGAGAGGTTATGGAGGAGGAGAGGCTAGGGTTTGGGGAGAGAGGGCTTGGGCGCCGGCCAACTAGGGCTGCGGCCAAGGGTGGCTAGGTGTGGCCGGCCCCTCCCCTATGCCCCTCATTATATAGGTGGAATACCCCAAGAGTTGTAGTACAAGTCTTCGAATAAGACCCCAACAACAAAACCTACTAAAGGTGGGAAACCTACTAAAGGGGGGAGTCCTACTCAAGGTGGGACTCCCACCTTTCCTTTAGGTGGGGTTGGCCGGCCACCTATGGTGGAGTCCACCCCTTAGGGTTTGGCCGGCCTAGCATGTGGAGTCCCTCCGGGACTCCACCTTCCATAGTGCGTTTCTTCCGGACTTTTCTAGAACCTTCCATAAATGCACCGGATCATTTCCAAACTTGGAATATGACTTCCTATATATGAATCTTATTCTCCGGACCATTCCGGACCTCCTCGTGATGTCCTGGATCCTATCCGAGACTTCGAACAAAACTTCGAACTCCATTCCATATTCCATATCTACTTAAAACAACATCAAACCTTAAGTGTGTCACCCTACGGTTCGTGAACTATGCAGACATGGTTGAGACTTCTCTCCGACCAATAACCAATAGCAGGACCTGGAGATCCATAATGGCTCCCACATATTCAACGATGACTTTAGTGATCGATTGAACCATTTACATACGATACCGATTCCCTTTGTCTTGCGATATATTACTTGTCCGAGGTTTGATCATCGGTATCTCGATACCTTGTTCAACCTCGTCTCTGACAAGTACTCTTTACTCGTACCGTGGTATGTGGTCTCTTATGAACCATTCATATGCTTGCAAGCTAATTAGACGACATTCCACCGAGAGGGCCCAGAGTATATCTATCCGTCATCGGGATGGACAAATCCCACTGTTGATCCATATGCCTCAACTCATACTTTCCGGATACTTAATCCCACCTTTATAACCACCCATTTACGCAGTGGCGTTTGATGTAATCAAAGTACCCTTCCGGCATAAGTGATTTATATTATCTCATGGTCGAAAGGACTAGGTAACTATGTATCGGAAAGCTTATAGCAAATGAACTTAATGACGTGATCTTATGCTACGCTTAATTGGGTGTGTCCATTACATCATTCACATAATGATATAACCTTGTCATTAATAACATCCAATGTTCATGATCACGAAACGATGATCATCTATTAATCGACAAGCTAGTTATACAAGAGGCTTCACTAGGGACTTCTTGTTGTTTACATAACACACATGTATCAATGTTCCGGTTAATACAATTATAGCATGGTATGTAA
Source organism: Lolium multiflorum (assembly GCA_030979885.1). Classification (NCBI taxonomy): domain Eukaryota; kingdom Viridiplantae; phylum Streptophyta; class Magnoliopsida; order Poales; family Poaceae; genus Lolium; species Lolium multiflorum. The sequence goes on from CM061748.1 coordinate 90,330,876, forward strand.
ACATTATCATAAACATAAAGATATATTATAATAACCATTTTATTATTTCCTCTTGGGCATATCTCCAACAGTCTCCCACTTGCACTAGAGTCAATAATCTAGTTTACATTTGTAATGATATAACACCTTGGCCTTCTGGTGTTTTATCATGTTATGCTCATGGGAGAGGTTTTAGTCAACGGATCTGACACGCTCAGAAACGTATGTATTTTGCAATTCATTTGCGTCTCAACGCATCACTTATTTTCCAAATGAGTCGGCATATATGCTTAGTCCTCTGGTGGAACCTTAATTCCGCGGTCTGAAATATGTCACTAATATTGTCACACACAATATAGCTTCAAAGTTCTGACACTATCGGAACTACACCAAGTTCTCAAAGAACTTTTTGACTTAACATCTTTAGTCATTGTCAAAACAATGACATATTCTACCTTCGTTTGTAGAATCCGTCACAACATTTAGAACTCTTCTAAATCTAGCATTGTGCTACCTATTAAACAACACTTAGCCTAATTGAGATTTGAAATTAATTCTTATATGTGACCAAACTAATATCGGTGCAACACCTTACAGCGATTTGTTTGTCATTACTCCATATAAAATTATATATATATCCTTGGTTCTTCTGAAGCACACAGGGATATTCTTACTGTTTGTCCAATGATCATCACATGAATCATTCTGGTATATGCTCCTAACTTTTTAGAGCACAGGACATCTGATTTTGTACATATTATTTGTGATCCAAAATCACTCATGTGTTTTTACTCATCGAGTGTCAAATACACTCAAGTCTTGTTAAACCTTTGTATGCAAAGAACACCTTCTTAATATTTCTATATTGAACTACTTCAATATCCATTCTATGTACTTTGACTTAAACTTATTATGTGTTTTAATCTATATTCATAGATCTTGACACTAAATATGTTTTAGTCCATATCCTTTTAATGAAGTTAATTCTCAATGAAATCTTTTTAATCAATTATATAATTACACTATTTATAATCAACGATATGTCAGCTACATAAAGTATTACAAATATGTCTCAGCGCTCCCACTTAATTTCTTGCAAATGCAAGTACCTTCATCGTTTCTGATGAAATCAAAACTCTTTGACTATTTCATCCGGTGAAGATTCCAACTCCGCAATACTCACTTCATCCAATTGAAGTTCGTATTCTTATTTAGTATTCTACGGACTAGCAAAACTCTTGGTTGTATCTTGTATACACCTTTAATACACACTTCTGTTAAGTAATATATTTTGCCATCCTACTAGCATATCTCATAAAAGAAATATGTAGCGATTACTAGAATAATCCACATGGACTATAAGCATTGCTACGGAAAATCTAATCTTATCGTAGTCAACTCTTTGAACTTTGTCGTAAACAACTTTTCGACAAGTCGTGCTTATTCAAGGATATTGCATCCTAGTCCATCAATTTTATAGATCCATTTACTTTCAAAAAGTTCATCTATCTTGGATTTCATGGTGTACAGCCATTTTAACGGAGTCAGGGCCCATCATAACTTCTTTGTTTGTAGTTGGTTTATTATTGATAAAAATCAATCCTTTGTTCACAAATCATTTATTTGATCACAAAGTAAACCATACCTACAAGGTTCAATATGTACTTCGATCTCCATGGTTAAAACACTTTGTAGTCATGGGAGCCATGATCGTCGTGGCCGCTTCCGGAACCATTTCCGATGCTGCGCTACTCTGATCATTATGCTCAGGTTCATAAACCCTATCAAGTTCTATTGTCCTCCCACTCAAATACTTCACTAGAAAACAATTTCTTGGAAATAAGAAACATTGACAAACACTTTTGTCTTTGTCTCCATAGTGGGAAGAATTCCCAATCAAATCTCTGGGATAACCAACAAAGACATTCATCCGATTTTGGTTATAAACTCATTTACTTATGCTATGCATACCAAAATTTAAGAAAAGACTATTAGGGTTCATACCCATGCCATAACTCGTATGGTGTCATTTCAACGGATCATGATGATGCTCTATTTAGTGTAAAAGCGGTAGTCTCTAAAGCATAATCCACAAAAATATAATGGCGTCATTTTATATTATCTCATCATTAATCCAACAAGGTTTGGATACATCTCTCGATACTCCATCATCATTATGATACTCCAAGAAATGTGAGTTGTAGAACAATTTTCATAACTCTCTTAGATGTTCGCTAAAACTCGTAATTCAAATATTTCCACCATGATCCAATCATAGATATTTGACTTTTCTATTACGATGATTTCCACTTCATGCTAAACTTTATTTGAATCCATTCAAATGTTTCAAACTTCTTCCTTATCGAATATATCCACAAATATATACTCAATTCATTGTTGGAAGTTTTCATGAAGTAGAAGAATCTCCCGCACACAACTATGCCCAGTGAACCACATACATCATCATGTATGTTTCCACAAAGTTAGTTGCCCGTTCAACTTTTGGCCTATGAACGGTATTTAAGTCATTCTCTTTTAGAAAAGATTTGCAAGTGCCAAATGATTCAAAAATCAAATGACTCCAAAAATCCATTTGCATGGAGTTCCTTCATGCGTTCCTTTCTATCATGACCTAAATGGCGGTTCCACAAATAAGTAGAATTCAAATCATTTGCCTTATGGCATTTTAGCGTTAGTGTTATGTATGTGCGTTTCACCATTAATATTTATAATAACTTATCCATCGTACATGGAGTAATGTCATAATTTGAACAACTCATTGTTTTCATTTGACTAGAGCAAAATAACAATTATTAAGTTCTTTATTATAAATTCTAAGGGCTAGGTATAATGCCAATGACAAACATAATAACACTTTATTATGTTCCAGACGTGCATTATTACCATATTCCTTATCAGTCACTTAGGCCATTGTATTCTTGTATTGCGTTGTATTGTATGACATCTCATACCAACCAATCTGGTACAAATACCCAAGAATTTCATTGTGTGACAAAACAAGGAATACATCCATAACATGTATATCATGTATATACACCTGAGCTAGACTTTCTAGTCTTTTCTTTATTTCTGCCAAAATATCTTTTGTAGTTTCTCTTTTAGTTTTCCTCATTCTCAGAAAACACTTCACCTTCAAAAACTTCTAGGTTTGTTGGTCAAATACCAATAACCTTGAGGTTCTTACTTTAAAGTTGATCATCATATGACAAGTGTTCCATATTTCACTATTAGTAACTTTGTAATATGATGAACAATATCACTCATAATTTTATCCATCATGACGACTTTCCGAGACCATGTCTGTACATGCTAGGCTCGTAAAGTTTAACCTTAGTATTCGCATGTGCAAATCTGGCTTGCACCCGTTGTATGCACTCGTGGAATCTATGACACCCGATCATCACGAGATGCTTCGAAACGACGAGTCTTAGCAACGGTGCATACTAAGGACGATCACTTCATGGATATGCGAATATCGTTAGTGCCCCAATAGTTGGAGGATTGGGACGCCTGGCGTCTTCAACCTTCGTACATTCCCATAAAACTTATGAGTTTATGTAGTCTCACTAGATTATATTCTATCATCTTGCAGTAAGGTCTTAGATATCGCATATATCTCATACCTCGATTCTTTCTGAAAACAAAACTTTTCAGCTCCTTACTTTTCAAACAAATTTGAACATCAAGTTTCACGGAGACAAGATAATTGTAGGTACTAATTGAAACTATAGCTCTTTGAATCAACAATGTGAGGTTTACTAAAAGTTTGCAATAGGACTTAATTATTTCTTGATTCTTTAACAATACGGTACCAGTCCGTAAAGTTAATTGTCAGACTTAACAGTATTTCAATCTCAATTACAAGACTAACGCATGGTAGAAAAACGGATGCCAATTCTACAAATTTAATTCAAAATACTACTCAGACTATGTTTATGATAATAAGTTCAAGTTTTAATCTAATTACTAATGAACTGCCACTTAATACAACATCCCTCATAGTTGTTAAGTGGTACACGATCCACATCCACTACACCAAAACCGATCATCACGTGAGATGATGTAGCTTCAATGGTGAACATCAACATGTTGATCATATCATCCATATGACTCGTGTTCAACCTTTCGGTTTCCGTTGTCCCGAGGCCATGTCTGTACATGCTAGGCTCGTCAAGCAAACCCAAGTATTCCGCGTGTGCAAACATGGCTTACACCCGTTGTATGTGAACGTTGAGTCTATCACATCCGATCATCACGAGATGCTTCGAAACGAACTGTAGCAACGGTGCATACGAGGGGAGAACACTTTATTATCATGATATTAATGTGAGGGATCATCTTATAATGCTACCGTCGTGATCTAAGCAAAATAAGATGCATAAAGGATTAACATCACATGCAATTCATATGTGATATGATATGGCCCTTTAGTCTTTGCGCCTTTGATCTTCATCTCCAAAGCACGGACATGATCTCCATCATCAACGGGCATGATCTCCATCATCGTCGGCGTAGCGTCAAGGTCCATGGCGCCGTCTTCATGGTTGTTCACCGCATGTAGCAACTATTACAACTACTTTGAAATAATACTCAACATGAAATTTAAAGACAACCATAAGGCTCCTGCCGTTGCCACAATACAATAATGATCATCTCATACATATTCATCATCACATCATGGCCATATCACATCACCAAACCCTGCAAAAACAAGTTAGACGCCTCTAATTTGGTTTGCATATTTTACGTGGTTTAGGGTTTTCGAGTAAGATCCAATCTACCTATGAACATGAACCACAACAGTGATACTAGTGTTGTCAATAGAAAGAGTAAATTGGATCTTCACTATAGTGGGAGAGACAGACACCCGCAAAGCCACTTATGCAATACAAGTTGCATGTCGAACGTGGAGCAAGTCTCATGAACGCGGTCATGTAAAGTTAGCCCGGGCCGCTTCATCCCACTATGCCGCAAGATGCAAAGTACACGAACTAAAGACAACAAAAACATCAACGCCCACAAAACAATTGTGTTCTACTCGTGCAACCAATCTATGCATAGACACGGCTCTGATACCACTGATGGGATTCGTAGCATAGAAAACAAAAAATTTCCTACCGCAAGAACGAAAACACAAGCCAAGATCTAATCTAGTAGATGGTAGCAATGAGAAGATCATGAGACTAACCCTCGAAGATTTCCAAAGCCTAACGAGATTAGATCTCGTGGTGGATGTAGTCGATCACTTGCCGCTTGCAAAAGCGCGTAGAAGATCTTGACCGCTTGCAAAAGCGCGTAGAAGAACTTGACGGTGCCACAATCGGGCAGCACCTCCGTACTCGGTCACACGTACGGTGTTGATGAAGACAACGTCCTCCTCCCCGTTCCAGCGGGCAGCGGAAGTAGTAGATCCTTGATACGTCTCCAACGTATCGATAATTTCTTATGTTCCATGCTACTTTATTGATGATACCTACATGTTTTATGCACATTATATGTCGTATTTACGCATTTTCTGGAACTAACCTATTAACAAGATGCCGAAGAGCCATTCTTTTTCTGCTGTTTTTGGTTTCAGAAATCCTAGTAAGGAAATATTCTCGGAATTGGACGAAATCACCGCCCAGGGTCCTATTTTTGCACAGAGCTTCCAGAAGACCGAAGAGGGAAGGAAGTGGGGCCACGAGGCGCCGTCACCATAGGGCGGCGCGGCCCAGGCCCTGGCCGCACCGACCTATGGTGTGGGGCCCTCGTGTGGCCCCCACGTTGCCCTTCGCCTACTTAAAGCCTCCGTCGCGAAACCCCAGTACCGAGAGCCACGATACGGAAAACCTTCCGAGACGCCGCCGCCGAATCCCATCTCGAGGGATTCAGGAGATCGCCTCGGCACCCCGGAGAGGGGATTCATCTCCCGGAGGACTCTTCATCGCCATGATCGCCTCCGGAGTGATGAGTGAGTAGTTCACCCCTGGACTATGGGTCCATAGCAGTAGCTAGATGGTCGTCTTCTTCTAATTGTGCTACATTGTTGGATCTTGTGAGCTGCCTAACATGATCAAGATCATCTATATGTAATTCTATATGTTGTGTTTGTCGGGATCCGATGGATAGAGAATACTATGTTATGGTGATTATCAATCTATTGTTTATGTGTTGTTTATGATCTTGCATGCTCTCCGTTATTAGTAGAGGCTCTGGCCAAGTTTTTACTCTTAACTCCAAGAGGGAGTATTTATGCTCGATAGTGGGTTCATGCCTTCATTGACACCTGGGACAGTGACAGAAAGTTCTAAGGTTGTGATGTGCTGTTGCCACTAGGGATAAAACATTGATTCTATGTCTAAGGATGTAGTTGTCGATTACATTACGCACCATACTTAATGCAATTGTCTGTTGCTTTGCAACTTAATACTGAATGGGGTTCGGATGATAACCTGAAGGTGGACTTTTTAGGCATAGATGCAGTTGGATGGCGGTCTATGTACTTTGTCGTAATGCCCAATTAAATCTCACTATATTTATCATATCATGTATATGCATTGTTATGCCCTTCTCTATTTGTCAATTGCCCGACTGTAATTTGTTCACCCAACATGCTTTTATCTTATGGGAGAGAAACCTCTAGTGAACTGTGGACCCCGGTCCTATTCTTTACATAGCATACAATCTACTGCAATTGTTCTTTACTGTTTTCTTGCAAACAATCATTTTCCACTCGATACGCTTAATCCTTTGTTACAGCAAGCCGGTGACATTGACAACCTCACTGTTTCGTTGGGGCAAAGTACTTTGGTTTGTTGTGCAGATTCCACGTTGGCGCCGGAATCCCTGTTGTTGCGCCGCATCACATTTCGCCACCATCAACCTTCAACGTGCTTCTTGGCTCCTCCTGGTTCGATTAAACCTTGGTTTCTTTCTGAGGGAAAACTTGCCACTGTGTGCATCATACCTTCCTCTTGGGGTTCCCAACGGACGTGTACATTTACGCGCATCAAGCCTGTTTTCTGGCGCCGTTGCCGGGGAGATCAAGACACGCTGCAAGGGGAGTCTCCACTTCTCAATCTCTTTACTTTGTTTTTGTCTTGCTTTATTTTATTTACTACTTTGTTTGCTGCACCTAAACAAAACACAAAAAATTAGTTGCTAGTTTTACTTTACTTGTCTTGCTCTCCATATCAAAAATACAAAAAAATTAGTTACTTGTCTTTACTTTATTCGCCTTGTTTACTTTTTGCTTATTGCATCATGTTTCCTTTTAATTTTACCACAAAAGACATACCGGTAGGACGTGGGTCCATAGTTGGGAGAAATAATATAGAAGAATTTTTCAATCATGTTAGTATTACTGAAGATTTTGAAGATAGACACTTGGTAGAACTTGCACCTACCTATGAAATTGCTGCTGCTGCTTTAGTTCGCATGTTGGAAACTAAATTTGTTAATCTCAATCCTATAATCCAACACATGTTTCTTACACTCGGTGATATGGAAGAAGGGGAAAAGAAAGATTTTATTCTAGAAACTCTTCTTAGAGAATTTGGGGGATTAGCAAGAGAGGCTAGAAAGGTCTTTGCTAAATTTAATATGCTAGGTTCTCATACTAATTTTGTTGGTCTCCTTGAAAAAATGGACATAGATAGAATAAGATACACTAATAATATTAATGATGGTGGGGAGATCAAAGCACCAATACCATGTAAACTCCTAGCTATGAATGATGCACTAGAAAATAACTATGCTTGGCTTGTTCCTGAAAATTTGTTCGATGAGAATAGCAAGCCCAAGACTAATGAAAAGGGAGACGCTAAAACTTATGTATCCAATATACTATGCTTAGTTGAGAAAACTCCCAACACCCCTGGTAATGATGTTGATGCTTCTACTCTCGATAATACTTGATTTGCACCTTCTGCGCCTAGCTGAAAGGCGTTAAAGAAAAGCGCTTATGGGAGACAACCCATGTTTTTACTACAGTACTTTGTTTTATATTTGAGTCTTGGAAGTTGTTTACTACTGTAGCAACCTCTCCTTATCATGTTTTTGTGCCAAGTAAAGTTTCTATGTCAAAGTTGATGTTATATTTGGGATCGCTGCGCAGAAACAGCATTGCTGTCTGTCACGAATCTGGGCACAGGTCTCTGTAGAAAATTCTAAAAAATCTGCCAATTTACGAGCGTGATCCTCAGATATGTACGCAACTTTCATTAGTTTTGAGTTTTTCCATTTGAGCAAGTCTGGTGCCATCTTTAAATTCGTCTTTACGGACTGTTCTGTTTTTGACAGATTCTGCCTTTTATTTCGCATTGCCTCTTTTGCTATGTTGGATGAATTTCTTTGATCCATTAATGTCCAGTAGCTTTATGCAATGTCCAGAAGTGTAAAGAATGTTTGTGTCACCTCTGAATGTGTGAATTATTAATTGTGCACTAACCCTCTAATGAGTTTGCTTGAAGTTTGGTGTGAAGGAAGTTTTCAAGGGTCAAGAGAGGAGTATGATATACTATGATCAAGAGGAGTGAAAGCTCTAAGCTTGGGGATTCCCCCGTGGTTCACCCCTGCATATTTTAAGAAGACTCAAGCGTCTAAGCTTGGGGATGCCCAAGGCATCCCCTTCTTCATCGACAACATCATCAGGTTCCTCCCTGAAACTATATTTTTATTCAGTCACATCTTGTGTTCTTTACTTGGAGCATCGGTTTGTTTTTGTTTTTGTTTTTGTTTGAATAAAATGGATCCTAGCATTCACTTTGTGGGAGAGAGACACGCTCCGCTGTTGCATATGGACAAATATGTCCTTAGGCTTTACTCATAATGTTCAAGGCGAAGTTTCTTCTTCGTTAAATTGTTATATGGTTGGAATTGGAAAATGCTACATGTAGTAATTCTAAAATGTCTTGGATAATGTGATACTTGGCAATTGTTGTGCTCATGTTTAAGCTCTTGCATCATATACTTTGCACCCATTAATGAAGAAATACATAGAGCTTCCTAAAATTTGATTTGCATATTTGGTCTCTCTAAGGTCTAGATAATATCTAGTATTGAGTTTTGAACAACAAGGAAGACGGCGTAGAGTCTTATAATGTTTACAATATGTCTTTTATGTGAGTTTTGCTGCACCGGTTCATCCTTGAGTTTGCTTCAAATAACCTTGCTAGCCTAAACCTTGTATCGAGAGGGAATACTTCTCATGCATCCAAAATCCTTGAGCCAACCACTATGCCATTTGTGTCCACCATACCTACCTACTACATGGTATTTCTCCGCCATTCCAAAGTAAATTGCTTGAGTGCTACCTTTAAATTCCATCATTCACCTTTGCAATATATAGCTCATGGGACAAAATAGCCTTAAAAACTATCGTAGTATTGAATATGTACTTATGCACTTTATCTTTTATTAAGTTGCTTGTTGTGCGATAACCATGCTTCTGGGGAACGCCATCAACTATTGTTGAATATCATGTGAGTTGCTATGCATGTCCGTCTTGTCTGAAGGATCTATCACTTTAGTGGTTGGAGCATGCAAAATTGTTAGAGAAGAACATTGAGCCGCTAACTAAAGCCATGAATCATGGTTGAAGTTTCAGTTTTGGACATATATCCTCAATCTCATATGAGAATAATAATCATTGCTACATGCTTATGCATTTAAGAGGAGTCCATTATCTGTTGTCCATGTTGTCCCGGTATGGATGTCTAAGTTGAGAATAATCAAAAGCGAGAAATCCAAAATGCGAGCATTCTCCTTAGACCTTTGTACAGGCGGCATGGAGGTACCCCTTTGTGACACTTGGTTGAAACATGGCATGCAAAGATCCGGTAGTCCAAGCTAAGTAGGACAAGGTGCGGGCACTATTAGTATACTATGCATGAGGCTTGCAACTTGTAAGATATAATTTATATAACTCATATGCTTTATTACTACCGTTGACAAAATTGTTTCATGTTTTCAAAATAAAAGCTCTAGCACAAATACAGCAATCGATGCTTTCCTCTTTGAAGGACCATTCTTTTACTTTTATTGTTGAGTCAGTTTACCTATCTCCCTCCACCTAAGAAGCAAACACTTGTGTGAACTGTGCATTGATTCCTACATACTTGCATATTGCACTTGTTATATTACTTTATGTTGACAATATCCATGAGATATACATGTTATAAGTTGAAAGCAACCGCTGAAACTTAATCTTCCTTTGTGTTGCTTCAACACCTTTACTTTGATTTATTGCTTTATGAGTTAACTCTTATGCAAGACTTATTGATGCTTGCCTTGAAGTACTATTCATGAAAAGTATTTGCTTTATGATTCACTTGTTTACTCATGTCATTACTTTTGTTTTGATCGCTGCATTCATTACATATGTTTACAAATAGTATGATCAAGATTATGATGGCATGTCACTTCAGAAATTATCTTTGTTATCGTTTTACCTGCTCGGGACGAGCAGAACTAAGCTTGGGGATGCTGATACGTCTCCAACGTATCGATAATTTCTTATGTTCCATGCTACTTTATTGATGATACCTACATGTTTTATGCACATTATATGTCGTATTTATGCATTTTGGAACTAACCTATTAACAAGATGCCGAAGAGCCAGTTGCTGTTTTCTGCTGTTTTTGGTTTCAGAAATCCTAGTAAGGAAATATTCTCGGAATTGGACGAAATCACCGCCCAGGGTCCTATTTTTGCACGGAGCTTCCAGAAGACCGAAGAGGGAAGGAAGTGGGGCCACGAGGCGCCGTCACCATAGGCGGCGCGGCCCAGGCCCAGGCCGCGCCGACCTATGGTGTGGGGCCCTCGTGTGGCCCCCACGTTGCCCTTTCGCCTACTTAAAGCCTCCGTCGCGAAAACCCCGTACCGAGAGCCACGATACGGAAAACCTTCCAGACGCCGCGCCGCGTCCCATCTCGGGGATTCGGAGATCGCCTCCGGCACCCTGCGGAGAGGGGATTCATCTCCCGGAGGACTCTTCATCGCCATGATCGCCTCCGGAGTGATGAGTGAGTAGTTCACCCCTGGACTATGGGTCCATAGCAGTAGCTAGATGGTCGTCTTCTTCTAATTGTGCTTCATTGTTGGATCTTGTGAGCTGCCTAACATGATCAAGATCATCTATATGTAATTCTATATGTTGTGTTTGTCGGGATCTGATGGATAGAGAATACTATGTTATGGTGATTATCAATCTATTGTTTATGTGTTGTTTATGATCTTGCATGCTCTCCGTTATTAGTAGAGGCTCTGGCCAAGTTTTTACTCTTAACTCCAAGAGGGAGTATTTATGCTCGATAGTGGGTTCATGCCTTCATTGACACCTGGGACAGTGACAGAAAGTTCTAAGGTTGTGATGTGCTGTTGCCACTAGGGATAAAACATTGATTCTATGTCTAAGGATGTAGTTGTCGATTACATTACGCACCATACTTAATGCAATTGTCTGTTGCTTTGCAACTTAATACTGAATGGGGTTCGGATGATAACCTGAAGGTGGACTTTTTAGGCATAGATGCAGTTGGATGGCGGTCTATGTACTTTGTCGTAATGCCCAATTAAATCTCACTATATTTATCATATCATGTATATGCATTGTTATGCCCTTCTCTATTTGTCAATTGCCCGATGTAATTTGTTCACCCAACATGCTTTTATCTTATGGGAGAGACACCTCTAGTGAACTGTGGACCCCGGTCCTATTCTTTACATAGCATACAATCTACTGCAATTGTTCTTTACTGTTTTCTTGCAAACAATCATTTTCCACTCGATACGCTTAATCCTTTGTTACAGCAAGCCGGTGAGATTGACAACCTCACTGTTTCGTTGGGGCAAAGTACTTTGGTTTTGTTGTGCAGATTCCACGTTGGCACCGGAATCCCTGTTGTTGCGCCGCATCACATTTCGCCACCATCAACCTTCAACGTGCTTCTTGGCTCCTCCTGGTTCGATTAAACCTTGGTTTCTTTCTGAGGGAAAACTTGCCACTGTGCGCATCATACCTTCCTCTTGGGGTTCCCAACGGACGTGTACATTTACGCGCATCAATCCTCCTCGGAATCCCGGCAGCACGACGACGTGGTGGCGGTGGTGGTGGAGATCTCCGGCAGGGCTTCGCCTAAGCGTATGCGGGAGAGGTTGTGGAGGAGGAGAGGCTAGGGTTTGGGGAGAGGGGCTTGGGCGCCGGCCAACTAGGGCTGCGGCCAAGGGTGGCTAGGTGTGGCCGGCCCCTCCCCTATGCCCCTCATTATATAGGTGGAATACCCCAAGAGTTGTAGTACAAGTCTTCGAATAAGACCCCAACAACAAAACCTACTAAAGGTGGGAAACCTACTAAAGGGGGGAGTCCTACTCAAGGTGGGACTCCCACCTTTCCTTTAGGTGGGGTTGGCCGGCCACCTATGGTGGAGTCCACCTGGGACTCCACCCCTTAGGGTTTGGCCGGCCTAGCATGTGGAGTCCCTCCGGGACTCCACCTTCCATAGTGCGTTTCTTCCGGACTTTTCTAGAACCTTCTAGAACCTTCCATAAATGCACCGGATCATTTCCAAACTTGGAATATGACTTCCTATATATGAATCTTATTCTCCGGACCATTCCGGACCTCCTCGTGATGTCCTGGATCCCATCCGAGACTTCGAACAAAACTTCGAACTCCATTCCATATTCCATATCTACTTAAAACGACATCAAACCTTAAGTGTGTCACCCTACGGTTCGTGAACTATGCTACATGGTTGAGACTTCTCTCCGACCAATAACCAATAGCGGGACCTGGAGATCCATAATGGCTCCCACATATTCAACGATGAATTTAGTGATCGATTGAACCATTTACATACGATACCGATTCCCTTTGTCTTGCGATATATTACTTGTCCGAGGTTTGATCATCGGTATCTCGATACCTTGTTCAACCTCGTCTCTGACAAGTACTCTTTACTCGTACCGTGGTATGTGGTCTCTTATGAACCATTCATATGCTTGCAAGCTAATTAGACGACATTCCACCGAGAGGGCCAGAGTATATCTATCCGTCATTGGGATGGACAAATCCCACTGTTGATCCATATGCCTCAACTCATACTTTCCGGATACTTAATCCCACCTTTATAACCATCCATTTACGAAGTGGCGTTTGATGTAATCAAAGTACCCTTCCGGCATAAGTGATTTACATGATCTCATGGTCAAAAGGACTAGGTAACTATGTATCGGAAAGCTTATAGCAAATGAACTTAATGACGTGATCTTATGCTACGCTTAATTGGGTGTGTCCATTACATCATTCACATAATGATATAACCTTGTCATTAATAACATCCAATGTTCATGATCACGAAACGATGATCATCTATTAATCGACAAGCTAGTTATACAAGAGGCTTCACTAGGGACTTCTTGTTGTTTACATAACACACATGTATCAATGTTTCGGTTAATACAATTATAGCATGGTATGTAAACATTATCATAAACACAAAGATATATTATAATAACCATTTTATTATTGCCTCTTGGGCATATCTCCAACACTACGAATGAATCCAAAGAAGTGTGCTTTTGGTGTAACGGCCGGTCAATTCTTGGGTTTCTTGGTTCATGAACGCGGAATTGAGATCGGCCTGAAAAGTCAGGAGGCAGTGCGAACAATGAAGCCACCTACCACGAAGAAGGAACTCCAACGTCTCATCGGCAAAATCAACTTTGTCAGAAGGTTCATCTCTAACCTGTCAGGACGAATTGAGCCGTTCATGGGATTGGTAAAAATTAAATCTGATGAGGAGTTTCGCTGGGGGGCAGAGCAACAGCGAGCGTTTGACGAAATCAAAGAGTATCTAACGAAGCCACCCGTGTTGGTGCCGCCCCAGCAAGACAGGCCATTCTATATATACTTGTCAGTAGCTGACACTTCCATTGCTTCAGTGGTGGTGCAAGTTTATGATGGCCTGGAGAGAGTCGTTTTCTACCTCAGCAGAAGGATGTTGGATGGAGAAACTAGGTACCCTGAGATCGAGAAGTTATGCCTCTGCCTATTTTTTACCTGCACCAAGCTTCACCACATCCTGCTGTCTGCGGAGATTGTCGTCATCTGCAAATCAGATGTCATCAAACATATGTTGTCGGCTCCTGTGTTGAAAGGCTGACTCGGTAAATGGATGTTTGCATTATCGGAATTTGATATCCGGTATCAGCCTGCGAAAGCAGTCAAGGGACAAGCGTTGGCCGATCTTATTGCTGAACGAATCAACACTGATATAGCAGCACTGTCTGTGCGTGCATGGGCCATGTTTTTCGATGGATCGGTTTGTGATGATGGTTGCGGCATCGGCATTCTACTCGTGTCGCCTCGGGGGGCAACATATTCCTTCTCCATCAGGCTACCTACCCCTTGCACCAACAATGTCGCTGAATATGAAGCAATATGCAAGGGAATGGAGTTGCTATTGGAAGCCGGGGCAGAGGCGGTGGAACTTTTTGGAGACTCTAAATTGGTGATTTCCCAACTCACGGAGGAATACAAATGTGAGAGCGAGTCGCTCTTCCCATTATGGATGCAATGCCGTGAGCTGATGGCACAATTTAAGTACATAAACTTCAATTGGATCCCGAGGTCTCAAAATACTGAAGCAAACGATCTCGCACAGATGGCGTCAGGCTACAAGGACGTAGCGGATGGAGCCGATGTTCAGGTACAGGCCCTGGAGCCGGATGATTGGAGAGCCGATATCTTCAATTACTTGAAAGATTCGGCTCGGGGGGCACCTAAACGGATAAGGTACAAGGCCATGAAGTATGTCCTTATTGGGGATGACATGTTCTACAGGACTTTGGAAGGCTTACTTCTCAAATGTTTGGGACCAGCCGAGTCGAATCGGCTCTTACACGAGGTACATGAAGGTGCCTGTGGAACTCACCAATCGGCTCATAAGATGAAATGGTTGATCAGGCGATCAGGGTTTTATTGGCCCACCATGCTTGAGGACTGTTTTAAGTATTATAAAGGATGTCAAGCATGTCAGAAGTTTGGGAGCATTCAGATGGTACCCGCATCAGCAATGAACCCCATCATCAAGCCTTGGCCATTTCGAGGTTGGGGTATGGATATGATCGGTAAAATCAATCCTCCATCGAGCAAAGGCCATGTATGGGTTCTGGCCATTACAGATTATTTCACTAAATGGGTGGAGGCCGTCCCTATGAAGTCAGTGGCATCGAAAGATGTTATCAATTTTGTGAAAGAACATGTCATTCATAGGTTCGGGATTCCCCAGACTATCACGACCGATGGAGGTTCGGTCTTCGTGTCTCACGAGTTCAGAAAGTTCTGCGAGGACATGGGAATTAAGTTGATCCGATCGTCTCCATACTATGCTCAAGCAAATGGGCAAGCTGAAGCATCCAACAAGAGCCTTATCAAGCTGATTAAGAGGAAAATTGACGAGCACCCTAGACGTTGGCACGAGGTATTGTCAGAGGCTTTGTGGGCTTACCGCATGTCATGTCATGGAGCAATAAAAACCTCGCCATATCATCTGGTCTATGGACAAGAAGCCGTATTGCCCTGGGAAATCACGGCTGGGTCGAGACGTGTTACGTTTCAGAATGATTTAACAACTGAAGAATATGCAGCCCTGATGAGTGATAGCATTGAGGATGTAACGGAGCTTAGACTATGGTCGCTTGAGAAAATTAAAGAGAACAAAGCCAAGGTAGCTCGTGCATATAATAAGAAGGTGAGACCAAAGGAGTTCCACGTTGGTGATCTGGTATGGGAAGCTGTATTGCCATTGGGAACTAAGGATGCAGCATATGGTAAATGGTCTCCAAATTGGCACGGGCCGTACAGGGTCGACCAAGTTTTAAAGGGTAATGCATACATGCTCGAGGAGCTGGATGGTGTGGCTGTCAATGGCCAACATCTCAAGAAGTATTTCCCAAGTATGTGGGATGATGGACAGTAAAATATGGAGGCCGATGCATGAAATCGGCCAGTAAAAAAAAATTTAGCCAGTGAAATATGGGGGCCGATGCATGAAATCGGCCAGTAAGAAAAATATATATGCAAAGCAACAGGATGCTAAGCACAGCCGATGCACAGACATCGACTTTAGACTAAAAGCCGATGCGCAGCCATCGACTCTAGAGGTACAGACTATTACGAAGATCACAGATTACCATTTGAATTTGGAAAATTGAATCTGGCCTTGCTAGCGTTGATGGTAAAAGACCTATGTGTTGCCATCGACTCTTTGTACGTTGACCTACTTTGACAATCGGAAGAATCGAATTGTACAATCGGAAAATCAAATTAGAAATATTCTTCATTGATTGAAAGGGAGATTTTACAATAAGAGCCGATTGCTCTCAAAAGGATGATCTGGTGCCTAATGCACTACTACTAGCCCTATACTACTCCCTAATCTAAGGGCCGGCGCCGCTTCGCCGTCGCTGCCCTCGTCGTCGCCGTCGTAGCTGCCGTCGGCGCTGCTGCCGGCGTCTTTCGCTCGCTGAAGCCGCCGGCAGGGGCTTCATCTTCCTCGTCGTCGTCGTCGTCCGACCCGGCGCGGAAGCGCTTCGCCGGCGGGTACTCGTCGGAGGAAGAGTCCTCCTCCGCTTCCTCTTCCTCCTCGTCGGAGGAGAGGTCCGCGCCCCAAGAGAAGGCGTCGTCCTCGCTCGCCACCTCCAACTTTCCATCGACGAGGAATTGGAGGTTATCTTCCCCGTCGGTTAGGGACTCGTCGTCCTCCGACTCGACGGAGAAGTCTCACTCCCTTGCGTCCCACCACTCTGGGGCGCGGGCCTCGTACGCCGCTATTCGGTCGTACTCCGGCGCCGGCTCGCTGGAGGAGGAGGAGAGGGAGGAGAGGTCCGAGGAGTAGGAGGAGGAGTCCATGGCGAGAGGAGGGTTTTTGCCGATGGCTAGTGCGGAAGCAGTGAAGAGGCGAACTGCTCGGTTGAGTTTAAATAAAGGGGACATAGTGAAGATTTAATGCAATGATGTGTTTCGATGATGCGGTTCCAAAACTGTCAAATCGTGCAGTGCTGAGAAGTTGAGAAGGCAAGGCATCATGATGAAAGGGCACTGTACGGTTCTGCTCTGCAACGCGTGATCCGATGAAGAAAAAGAGTGGTTTTGGAATTATTATTGCCAAAACCAGGGGGGCATGTGTTATCACCAGATTTTGGCTAAATCAGAAGATGGGCCGCGATTGAGATGGGCTTGAAGGATATACACATAATGTGTTTCTGAATCGGCCTCGTGCAAGAATTTGGGCTAGATTGCCCATGTATTTGTACATTATGGTAGATTATGTTTCCGTTTAGAATTAAGAGATAGAGTTTGGTTCGTACACAGTTAGGTTTGTTCCAAAGTTAGAAAGTCCACGGACTATAAATATGTATCTAGGGTTATTGAGAAAGGAGGACGATCATGTTCACAACAAATACAATCTAGGCGCATCGCCACCCCTTATTTCGAGGGTTTCTTCCGGGTAAGCGTCATGCTGCCTAGATCGCATCTCTCGATCTAGGCAGTATCGGTTTATTCGTTGTTTGGTGTTGCTCGTACTGAAGCCTTTTTGATGGCGAGTAACATTTTTTATCATAGATGTTTTGGGGCTTGCATCGATGCTTTTGATATGCTTGCTTAGTTGTGCTGCCCCTGAATATCTAGCTGCCTTTACACCTATCTTAGGTGTAAGGGCAGCATCTTGCTTAGTCTTTATTTAGTAGATTCGATCTGTTATAGTTGTTCCTTGTTCTTAAGGGATTAGTTTGATATCCATATGGTTAGGCCTTGCAAACGGGTTGAATGATCCAGTAGTGCGTAAGGTACGGTTTGCCGATCCAGAAGGGATGTTCCGGGAATCAACTTTGTGTTGGTTTTTAGGCCTCTTCTAGGATTAGTTTTCTTTATCTTTCGTATCTGAGGCTCAACTACGTGTAGGATGTTCCGGTTATGTGGTGAAAACCCTAAACTGTCGTAGATCGATTTAACTTAGTATTGATAAAGCAGGATCCCCATGTCATTGTAGATCCATTATGAACCATAGGATAATCGGCTCTTTGAGCCGATTCACAGGGTAACCTGAGAGCCGATCGAGGCTCATTTAATATTTACGTGTCTGCCATGCAGGAAACTAATTGAAGCAATCCAACACCTTCCTGACCAGGTATAGGTTAGGTGGCACGCCCTTGCAACCCAGCAGGACGTGTGCCGAAGCATTGCGGGCCGTCGCCCGAGGGACCAGGGCCCACCAGCAGTCCTGGGAGCCTCCCGGCTCTCCGTGTTGCCCGTCGCTGCTCGCCGGTGGGTTTTGGCAGGCAACAGGTGGTGCAGGGACTGCGACAGGGGAAGAACCTGGGGTTGTTCAGCCACATTCTCCACGAGACGGAAGCTATGGCTAAGAGTCGAGGGAGGACGAGCTTCTGCCATGATGGCAGGCGATCCAATGTCGAGGCTCACAGATTAGCTAGGTTAGCTACTACCCTCCCTGTGGGTCGCCATGTTTGGTTTGGTACTCCTCCGGAGGGGGTTAAATTTTCCTGTAAACATTGTTCCAATTGTTGAATAAATAGATGGAGTTTGGCTAAAAAAAAACCTACCCTCCTCGCCGTCTTTGCCGTCTAGTTGGCCTCAAACCTTTGTGTACGGGTGTATTTTGAACTAAAAAACCCTTATATATACCTTGACAGTCTTCCTCGCGACACATAGATGCGGAGATCGAAAATCACAAAACAGAAGGTCTTCACTTTGTCGCCGGAGGAATTTCGGAGGGGGAACCGCTGCCGGAACCGTTTCCAGCTTCCTCTTCTTTCTTCACCAATGCCTCCTCATCGCTCTCCACCATGAGAGAGGAGTACTCCACTCCCTAGACTTGAGGTTTGTGGTGGTAACTTGATCGAGTCTCTCTATGTATGATCATTATTCTAGCCCGTGTGAGCTTCCCCACATCACTACAGTGCTATCTATGTAACTTCTATATCGTTATCAAATCTAATATGCCATCGTTACATGGTGGAAACCTTGATGAGCAGTCGTCCTAGCATGAGATGTGTACCAAGTTTTGCAACTTAGCTTCAGCTTTCTTCCGAGCATCCCATGGCCATCACATAAGAGAGTAAGGAAGGTCATTTGTAATCATTTCCATCGGTTAATATATTGTTTGTACAATTAAGCTTACGCAAAATGATCGACCAATAATTATTATTTAACATTATTTCCTTTTGCATTCAACATCTTGTAAATGCATCATGTACTTTGTGAGGTTACATAAAAAAATAATCTATGTTCTTCGGTCATGTGTGATGGTGTAACTACGAGATATTTTTAAATGCTAATATCAATCATATTCCCATGCTATAAAACATCAGTGGTGAAATTAATTCCCAAGTAGTGACCAATGCTTGACGGTGTAGCAATCATATCCAGCAGGGCTTCTAACCGTCAGTTATAACTAACTCAGAGCGTTTAATTATACCCTCAACTGAGAATAATTAGACGGGGAACCTTACCCATTAGAAAATGAATAGCTGACAGGGAACCATCAGCCATAAGTGCCGTCGAGTTGCTGCGATGAGAGGGCTCTCATTTCCTCTCTTCCTTTCTCTCTCTTCTCTTCCCTTGAGAGTCACCTCAGCTGCTCCAGCTCTTCTCCCTCCTTCCTTCGGCGGCCTCGTCGGCTAGAGTGGAGGAAGGAGGGGAGGCCAGCCTCCCTCTGTGCAGAGTAGTCTAGGTTTTTCTTGCTTTACCCATGTATAGAATGTTTTTATGCCAATAGTTTGGAGTGGAGATGCAGATCTCGACGGTCAGATCTGCAGATTTCTATGGGTCCTTTTTTTTTTGCTTTCTTGCTTTTATGGTTGAAGCTGCAGATTGAAGAGATGGACACCACTCCTTCCAATAAGACCGTGGTCTTGTGCCACTTCTTGATGTGGAGTTATGGCACGAGTAGGCTTCCTTTGGCCGGCCTTGGTGGTGAGGGGAGGAGGTGCTCTGGTGTTTCATTCTCTGCAGCATGAGTTGCGACCACTCGCTGGAGAGCTCTTCACCAGGGGACTGAAGTTGGTGATGCCTTGCCCCTGCATACTATGGCCAAAGGGCCGCTCTCGTCTATGAGTTCAACCTCCATCCGGAGGATTTTATCTGCCAATTGCCGGAGCTCGTCGTCGATTCACTTCCAAGTGGTTCGTCACCGGAGGTGTAGATATGGCTGGCGATTTAGGCTTTGCGTCGGCAAGGAGAGAATCACGAGCACCCTCCTCTCGGAGCACGGCGCGACCTGCGCCTTGAGGTCGTCGGCGTGCGGCATAGAAAATGCCCAGACACCTAATTGCTTTCAATTTTATAGTGCTAGGCTTCCTTTTGTAAAGTTGGAGGCCTTATCCTTAAATTATAGGTTTTATAGGGCATTAGAAGTTAGAGGGCCTCATTATAATTATACATGTGCCGCTTATCAATGCAGCTTCTAGACCTCTCGAGGCCATTCTCTGAAAAAAAAAATATAAAAGTTGCTGCGATTATGCTATGCTACTGACAAAAACATGCCTGACTGCTCGCCGTCGGTTTACTACCGTTGGCAAATCTATTACCCAATAATGTGGTCAGCTATTATTGCAACGCGGACGGGAGAACCTCCGCCGGGACGCGCGGCGACGCGGATTGATCGCTGCACCGCGAGCATGATTGATGCGGATCGAAACTGCGATGGAGCGCCTCTCCGCCGCGAGAAATCTTGTTCCATCCGTTGCATGCTATGCTCTGCTGACTGCTGCTCCGTCCGTCCATGTGCCTTTCGTCCAATCATTCCGCATCCGGGGAAGTGCCGGTAGGACTGTAGGAGTAGACGACAACACACATGAGCAAGTCTTTTATTGTGGACGGTCACAGGGGTAGGTGTGATCGACCGATCGAGGCAGGCACTGGCTGCCTGCATTTACGCATGCACATGCAGCTGAGGTGTACGCATCGCCGTGTTTTCCGATCACGTTTTTCATTTCTTCCGATAAAAGCTTCTCTATCATATATTGGCTTCTCTATCCATAGTCGTCCAACATCGGCACGGAGCTCCGTCGCGGGATTTTGGGTGAGTGCTCGATTCCTCCTAATGGAAGTGTCACCTCGAGCCCATGCTCTGGCGGCTTTCAAATAGTCACCGGCAGGGCCGCCGATACTGCTGTATGGAGGCGCCGACAGTGCGTTCTTCATTTGGAACGCTGTTCCCACACCGGCGCCTTTCAAACGGCGACACCTATTTTTTTTCTTTTTACAATATTTTAAAACAACATATTAATCATATTTTATTCATAGAATCACACAAATAGAATTAAATTATTCATACAATCAATCAAATAAATAGTACTTAAATTATTCATACAATTAATCAAACAAACAATACTTAGATTATTCATACAAGCCAACAAACAAATAGTACTTATTCATACAGGTCTTGGCATTGCGGCTCAAAAAAATATGGGAGAACTTTCATCGGTATCTACATGTACTCTTGCCGATGTTGTATGACTGCTTTAATGGTTGCGTGCGTGCACGCAGTCTTGGCATTGCGGCTCAAAAAAATATGGGAGAACTTTCATCGGTATCTACAGGTCTATGGTTCGTTATCTATCTTTGGCTGCCTTCAGAAGAGTACAAGATTGTGTTCTGGAAGAAGAAAGAAATTGAAGACCTCGAAGATTTGTTACTATCTTTTAGACTTTATTTTGTAATCGTTGGAGTCAGTTCATGTATCTCTACCATGTACTATTTGTTGCTATGAATATATATGGTATTGATTGTCAAAAAAAAATAGTACTTATTCATACAGGTAAACAAATAGAAATAAAATTATGCATTGTTGGCGGCTCCTCGCCCACAAATGCGCAGCCAGACCCGCCTTCAGTTGTGCATGGACATCTGCATCTCGAATTTCATTGTGCATGTGAAGAAAAGCGGCAAATTATTGGGGTACATGTTCTACCTCAGCGAGTGGCCCTTGATAAGCAAATGGTTAATCATCCTGCACATGTGCGTCGCGCTCGCTCTCAATGATCATGTTGTGCATGATCACACATGCGTTCATCACCTCCCACATCTGAGCCCTAGACCAAGTGAGAGCAGGTACCTGACAATGACGAAACGCTGCTGAAGCACCCCAAAAGCACGCTCAACATCCTTGCGTGCTGCTTCCTGGCATGTTGCAAAATAGGCTTCCATCTCATTTGATGGAGAGGGAATTGTCTTCACAAATGTAGCATACGTCGGGTATATCATCAGCTAGATAGTACCCCTTGTTGTATGCGTGGCCGTTTACCTCAAAGTTGACAGCATGAGCTTGTCCCTCAGCTAGCCTGGCAAACACCGGAGAGTGCTGCAGCATGTTGATATCATTGTTTGTTCCTGCCATGCCAAAAAATGCATGCCAAATTCAAAGCTCATGGTCTGCCACCGCCTCAAGAATGACACTGCACTCACCAGTATGCCCCTTATAGATCCCCTGCCAAGCAAAAGGGCAATTTTTCCAGCTCCAATGCATATAGTCAATGCTTTCGAGCATCACAGGAAACCCTCTTGTTGCATTCTTTTGCAGGATCCGAGCTGTATCATCATGTCTTGGTGCTCTCAAATAGTCTTTAGCAAACACCGATATGACGGCTCAACAGAACCTGTAGATGTCGACTCTGCCATCCGTAGGTAGTCATTGGCTATATCTGGAGGAGCTCCGTATGCAAGACATGACATTGCAGCAGTGCACTTCTGAATTGAGGTGAAACCCCACAAACCTGTGCAATATTTCTTGGCCATGAAGTACTTGTCGTACTCCCTGACGCCGTGGACAATCTTCGAGAACAGCTCCTTGTTCATCCTAAACCGGCGCCGAAATTCCTTCGGCGGATGACACTAGTAGGAAAAGCCTTATAGATGAGATCTTATTTCTGTGGCGCACCAGCTACATATGAGTCACAGCACCACAAGCCCATGCGCCACAGAATATGTATTTTGGTGCGCCACTAATGAGGCTTTTCCTACTAGTGTGAGTCGTGTCGTCGTTGAAGTAGTCGGCGTGTCAAGCAGCATTGCGCCGGCTTGACGATGCCGGTTGATGTTCCTCCTCTTGCCTGGCTTTGAGCCGCCGCGCCGAGGCATGATGAAGAAAGGCTGGCGAACACGCAGCATATTCGTCAGAATCAGTTGCTGCTGTTGCCTCCGAACAGCCTAAGCGTTCTGCTCCTCCGTGAACAGCTGCACCATTATCTCATCGTCGATGTCCATCGCGGGGCGATACTATCGCGGTGGCGGCGAGCTCTGTTCCGGGCGAAACAGCGGCCGCCAGTCGAGGGGGTGGCGGCCGTGTCGATGGACGGTGGTTCCTAGACAGTCGGCGGTGTCTATTGCAAACAGGGGGCGCGGCGGCGACAGCGACTGATACGTCTCCGACGTATCGATAATTTCTTATGTTCCATGCTACTTTATTGATGATACCTACATGTTTTATACACATTATATGTCATTATTATGCATTTTCTGGAACTAACCTATTAACAAGATGCCGAAGTGCCAGTTCCTGTTTTCTGCTGTTTTTGGTTTCAGAAATCCTAGTAACGAAATATTCTCGGAATTGGACGAAATCAACGCCCAGGTTCCTATTTTGCCCGGAAGCATCCAGAACACCCGAGAACCGCCGAGAGGGGCCACAGGGGGCCCACACATGGTGGTGGCGCGGCCAGGGCTGGGCCCGCTCCCCCTAGTGTGTCGTCGCCCCGTCAGCCCTCCGACTCCGCCTCTTCGCCTATTTAAAGGTCCCTGACCTAAAACCTCGAGACGAATAAGCCACGGTACGAGAAAAGTTCCAGAGCCGCCGCCATCGCGAAGCCAAGATCGGGGGACAGGAGTCTCTGTTCCGGCACGCCGCCGGGATGGGGAAGTGCCCCGGAAGGCTTCTCCATCGACACCGCTGCCATCTCCACCGCCATCTTCATCACCGCTGCTGCTCCCATGAGGAGGGAGTACTTCTCCATCGAGGCTCGGGGCTGTACCGGTAGCTATGTGGTTCATCTCTCTCCTATGTAGTTCAATACAATAATCTCATGAGCTGCCTTACATGATTGAGATTCATATGATGATGCTTGTAATCTAGATGTCATTATGCTAGTCAAGTGGGTTTTACTTATGTGATCTCCGGAGACTCCTTGTCCCACGTGTGTAAAGGTGACAGTGTGTGCACCGTGTGGGTCTCTTAGGCTATATTTCACAGAATACTTATTCACTGTTATGAATGGCGTAGTGAAGTGCTTATTTATATCTCTTTATGATTGCAATGTGTTTTGTATCACAATTTATCTATGTGCTACTCTAGTGATGTTATTAAAGTAGTTTATTCCTCCTGCACGGTGTAATGGTGACAGTGTGTGCATCCGTGTTAGTACTTGGCGTAGGCTATGATTATGATCTCTTGTAGATTATGAAGTTAACTATTGCTATGATGGTATTGATGTGATCTATTCCTCCTACATGGTGTGAAGGTGACAGTGTGCATGCTATGCTAGTACTTGGTTTAGTCGTGTCGATCTTTCATGCACTTTAAGGTTATTTAAATATGAACATTGAATTGTGGAGCTTGTTAACTCCGGCATTGAGGGTTCGTGTAATCCTACGCAATGTGTTCATCATCCAACAAGAGAGTGTAGAGTATGCATTTATCTATTCTGTTATGTGATCAATGTTGAGAGTGTCCACTAGTGAAAGTCTAATCCCTAGGCCTTGTTCCTAAATACTGCTATCGCTGCTTACTGTTTTACTGAATTACTACTGCTGCGTTACTACTGCATGTTTACTTCTGCAATATTACTACCATCAACTGCACGCCAGCGAGCTATTTTCTGGCGCCGTACCTGCTCATATTCATTCATACCACTTGTATTTCACTATCTCTTCGCCGAACTAGTGCACCTATTAGGTGTGTTGGGGACACAAGAGACTTCTTGCTTTGTGATTACAGGGTTGCTTGAGAGGGATATCTTTGACCTCTTCCTCCCTGAGTTCGATAAACCTTGGGTAATCCACTTAAGGGAAACTTGCTGCTGTTCTACAAACCTCTGCTCTTGGAGGCCAACACTGTCTACAAGAATAGAAGCACCCGTAGACATCAAGCTATTTTCTGGCGCCGTTGCCGGGGAGGAAAGGTAAAAGGTACTCACACTCCGGATCTCGGCTACTAAGCTATTTTCCGGCGCCGTTGTAAGTACTCGAAGCTATTTCCTTTAGACTCTGCAATTGCGACATTTGGTTTCTTGTTTACACTAGTTAGGCATAATGGACAACAATGACCTTCTTATTCTATTTCCTGATTTAAGACATGGATGGTTTGATGCGAAAATTAAAAAACCCATGGAACATATTAATATGAATGCTTTGAACACTATTGTTGCTAATGCTATGTAAAATTCTAAGCTTGGGGAAGCTGGCTTTGATGAGCATGATATTTTTAGTCCCCCAAGCATTGAGGAGAAAATTTACTTTGATGATACTATGCCTCCTATATTTGATGATGAGAATAATAATGATAGCTACTTTGTTGAATTTGCTCCCACTACAACTAATAAAATTGATTATGCCTATGTGGAGAGTAATAATTTTATGCATGAGACTCATGATAAGAATGCTTTATGTGATACTTATATTGTTGAGTTTGCTCATGTTGCTACTGAAAGTTATTATGAGAGAGGAAAATATGGTTGTAAAAATTTTCATGTTACTAAAACACCTCTCTATGTGCTGAAATTTTTGAAGCTACACTTGTTTTATCTTCCTATGCTTGTTACTTTGCTCTTCATGAACTTGTTTATTTACAAGATTCCTATGCATAGGAAGCATGTTAGACTTAAATGTGTTTTGAATTTGCCTCTTGATGCTCTCTTTTGCTTCAACTTCTATTTCTTGCGAGTGCATCATTAAAACTGCTGAGCCCATCTTAATGGCTATAAAGAAAGAACTTCTTGGGAGATAACCCATGTGTTTTTTTACTACAGTACTTTGTTTTATATTTGTGTCTTGGAAGTTGTTACTACTGTAGCAACCTCTCCTTATCTTAGTTTTGTTGCATTGTTGTGCCAAGTAAAGTCTCTATAGTAAGGTTCATACTAGATTTGGATTACTGCGCAGAGACAGATTTCTTTGCTGTCACGAATCTGGGCCTAATTCTCTGTAGGTAACTCAGAAAATTATTCCAATTTACGTGAGTGATCCTCAGATATGTACGCAACTTTAATTAGTTTTGAGTTTTTCCATTTGAGCAAGTCTGGTGCCATTTTAAAATTCGTCTTTACGAACTGTTCTGTTTTGACAGATTCTGCCTTTTATTTCGCATTGCCTCTTTTGCTATGTTCGATGAATTTCTTTGATCCATTAATGTCCAGTAGCTTTATGCAATGTCCAGAAGTGTAAAGAATGATTGTGTCACCTCTGAACATGTAAATTTTTATTGTGCACTAACCCTCTAATGAGTTTGCTTGAAGTTTGGTGTGAAGGAAGTTTTCAAGGGTCAAGAGAGGAGTATGATATACTATGATCAAGAGGAGTGAAAGCTCTAAGCTTGGGGATGCCCCCGTGGTTCACCCTGCATATTTCAAGAAGACTCAAGCATCTAAGCTTGGGGATGCCCAAGGCATCCCCTTCTTCATCGACAAAGTATCGGGTTCCTTCTCTTGAAACTATATTTTTATTCGGTCACATCTTATGTACTTTACTTGGAGCGTCTGTATGTTTTGTTTTTGTTTTTTTTTGAATAAATGCTTGTGTGGGAGAGAGACACGCTCCGCTGGTTCATATGAACACATGTGTTCTTAGCTTTTAATGTTCAAGGCGAAAGTTGATCGCTTCACTTGTTGTTATATGGTTGGAAACAGAAAATGCTACATGTAGTAATTCTAAAATGTCTTGGATAATGTGATACTTGGCAATTGTTGTGCTCATGTTTAAGCTCTTGCATCATATACTTTGCACCCATTAATGAAGAAATACATAGAGCTGGCTAAAATTTGGTTTGCATATTTGGTCTCTCTAAAGTCTAGATAATTTCTAGTATTGAGTTTTGAACAACAAGGAAGATGGTGTAGAGTCTTATAATGTTTACAATATGTCTTTTATGTGAGTTTTGCTGCACCGGTTCATCCTTGAGTTTGCTTCAAATAACCTTGCTAGCCTAAACCTTGTATCGAGAGGGAATACTTCTCATGCATCCAAAATCCTTGAGCCAACCACTATGCCATTTGTGTCCACCATACGTACCTACTACATGGTATTTCTCCGCCATTCCAAAGTAAATTGCTTGAGTGCTACCTTTAAAATTCCATCATTCGCCTTTGCAATATATAGCTCATGGGACAAAATAGCATTAAAAACTATCGTAGTATTGAATATGTACTTATGCACTTTATCTCTTATTAAGTTGCTTGTTGTGCGATAACCATGCTTCTGGGGACGCCATCAACTACTCTTTGTTGAATATTATGTGAGTTGCTATGCATGTCCGTCTTGTCTGAAGTAAGAGAGATCTACCACCCTAATGGTTGGAGCATGCATATTGTTAGAGAAGAACATTGGGCCGCTAACTAAAGCCATGAATCATGGTGGAAGTTTCAGTTTTGGACATATATCCTCAATCTCCTATGAGAATAATAATTGTTGTCACATGCTTATGCATTAAAGAGGAGTCCATTATCTGTTGTCCATGTTGTCCCGGTATGGATGTCTAAGTTGAGAATAATCAAAAGCGAGAAATCCAGAATGCGAGCTTTCTCCTTAGACCTTTGTACAGGCGGCATGGAGGTACCCCTTTGTGACACTTGGTTGAAACATGTGTATTGCGATGATCCGGTAGTCCAAGCTAAGTAGGACAATGTGCGGGCACTATTAGTATACTATGCATGAGGCTTGCAACTTGTAATATATAATTTACATAACTCATATGCTTTATTACTACCGTTGACAAAATTGTTTCATGTTTTCAAAATCAAAGCTCTAGCACAAATATAGCAATCAATGCTTTCCTCTTTGAAGGACCTTTCTTTTATTTTTATGTTGAGTCAGTTCACCTATTTCTCTCCACCTCAAGAAGCAAACACTTGTGTGAACTGTGCATTGATTCCTACATACTTGCATATTGCACTTATTATATTACTTTGCATTGACAACTATCCATGAGATATACATGTTACAAGTTGAAAGCAACCGCTGAAACTTAATCTTCCATTGTGTTGCTTCAATGCCTTTACTTTGAATTTATTGCTTTATGAGTTAACTCTTGTGCAAGACTTATTGATGCTTGTCTTGAAAGTACTATTCATGAAAAGTATTTGCTTTATGATTCACTTGTTTACTCATGCCATTACCATTGTTTTGATCGCTGCATTCATTACATATGTTTACAATAGTATGATCAAGATTATGATGGCATGTCACTTCAGAAATTATCTTTGTTATCGTTTTACCTGCTCGGGACGAGCAGAACTAAGCTTGGGGATGCTGATACGTCTCCGACGTATCGATAATTTCTTATGTTCCATGCTACTTTATTGATGATACCTACATGTTTTATACACATTATATGTCATTATTATGCATTTTCTCGGAACTAACCTATTAACAAGATGCCGAAGTGCCAGTTCCTGTTTTCTGCTGTTTTTGGTTTCAGAAATCCTAGTAACGAAATATTCTCGGAATTGGACGAAATCAACGCCTGTTCCTATTTTGCCAAGCATCCAGAACACCCGAGAACCGCCAGTGAGGGGCCACAGGGGGCCCACACATGGTGGTGGCGCGGCCAGGGCTGGGCCCGCTCCCCCTAGTGTGTCGTCGCCCCGTCAGCCCTCCGACTCCGCCTCTTCGCCTATTTAAAGGTCCCGACCTAAAACCTCGAGACGAATAAGCCACGGAGAAAAGTTCCGAGCCGCCGCCATCGCGAAGCCAAGATCTGGGGGACAGGAGTCTCTGTTCCGGCGCGCCGCCGGGACGGGGAAGTGCCCCCGGAAGGCTTCTCCATCGACACCGCTGCCATCTCCACCGCCATCTTCATCACCGCTGCTGCTCCCATGAGGAGGGAGTAGTTCTCCATCGAGGCTCGGGGCTGTACCGGTAGCTATGTGGTTCATCTCTCTCCTATGTAGTTCAATACAATAATCTCATGAGCTGCCTTACATGATTGAGATTCATATGATGATGCTTGTAATCTAGATTTCATTATGCTAGTCAAGTGGGTTTTACTTATGTGATCTCCGGAGACTCCTTGTCCCACGTGTGTAAAGGTGACAGTGTGTGCACCGTGTGGGTTTCTTAGGCTATATTTCACAGAATACTTATTCACCGTTATGAATGGCGTAGTGAAGTGCTTATTTATATCTCTTTATGATTGCAATGTGTTTTGTATCACAATTTATCTATGTGCTACTCTAGTGATGTTATTAAAGTAGTTTATTCCTCCTGCACGGTGTAATGGTGACAGTGTGTGCATCCGTGTTAGTACTTGGCGTAGGCTATGATTATGATCTCTTGTAGATTATGAAGTTAACTATTGCTATGATGGTATTGATGTGATCTATTCCTCCTACATGGTGTGAAGGTGACAGTGTGCATGCTATGCTAGTACTTGGTTTAGTCGTGTCGATCTTTCATGCACTCTAAGGTTATTTAAATATGAACATTGAATTGTGGAGCTTGTTAACTCCGGCATTGAGGGTTCGTGTAATCCTACGCAATGTGTTCATCATCCAACAAGAGAGTGTAGAGTATGCATTTATCTATTCTGTTATGTGATCAATGTTGAGAGTGTCCACTAGTGAAAGTCTAATCCCTAGGCCTTGTTCCTAAATACTGCCATCACTGCTTGTTACTGTTTTACTGAATTACTACTGTTGCGTTACTGCATGTTTACTTCCCGCAATATTACTACCATCAACTGCACGCCAGCGAGCTATTTTCTCGCGCCGCTACGCTCATATTCATTCATACCACTTGTATTTCACTATCTCTTCGCGAACTAGTGCATCTATTAGGTGTGTTGGGGACACAAGAGACTTCTTGCTTTGTGGTTGCAGGGTTGCTTGAGAGAGATATCTTTGACCTCTTCCTCCCCGAGTTCGATAAACCTTGGGTAATCCACTTAAGGGAAACTTGTGCTGTTCTACAAACCTCTGCTCTTGGAGGCCCAACACTGTCTACAAGAATAGAAGCACCCGTAGACATCAGATCTAGAGGGGTGGGGGTCGGCTCAAGCGTGGGTAGGAGGTGGGAAATCGGTATGTCTGGCTGCCAGGCGGAGCCCACGCTCGTTTTCAGACGTGCCGCGAGGCGCCGGCGCGCCCGATTCGCGCCCTTGGCGAAGGGGCCGGCACGGGGTTGCCGGCGATTCTATTGGGTTCGAAAATTGGCCGTTTGGGGCGCGCCGGTGCAAACTCATTTTCGCTGCCAGTCCCTAAAATGCCATCGGGGCCGCTATCGGGGCTTAGTCTAGTGGTTGGGGTCGCAGTGACGTACCCTAACATCAGAGTTCGATTCATGTAAGAGACGAATTACTAAAATTGTCACGCTCAAGTCCCGTTTCTACTATATCAATAGTGTTTCTAGTTCCTCCTAGACTTTTTTTTTTTTTTTTTTTTTTTGGAGAATCGACTTTGACTTGTGGCGGCCGCCCTGATCCGTCACACTCCGGCCACCCCTTCGTCTGTGCAGTGTTTTCCAGATGATCCTTTCTTTGTTGTCCACCGTAGGCGTGCTATGTAGCCACCAATGTTGAGAACTCCAGCTAGTCCTGCAGGACAAAGCTAAAACCTCTCTCCCGCCAACTTCTCCCCTGCACTCGGAAATTTCCCTTTAAAATTGATAATACGGGGTGCTCGGGCGTATGGGAGTGCCTGGAAAATTTGCCTGAAAACTGAGAATACGAGGTACTCATACATCGATCTTCAATGCCACTTAAAAATATTTACGGGTTGGCCAAGTTTACATGATCCAACAAATTAGCAAATGTTTTTCTTCATAAAAACAACCAATGCCAAGTATTCTACGGGTTTGTCTCTTTTAAGAGATCTGTCTGATAGAGATGTTCTCAACCCCTTAAGTGGAGTTACACAAAAAAAAAAACTTTAGTGGAGAGCGTAACCACCATTGTATTTCTGCTATTTTGCTGCTTCCAAGAAATAATGCGTGTCTTTGTCGGCTAGAGACACATGTGCTACTACTACTGTATAATTAGCCTACTCCTGTGTGCACGTGTATATCGATCAGTTTTGCGAATTTTTTAACTGAATATCCATTCGACCTTGTCGAACACCCAGTCTATGAGCTCCGCGAGGTCGCCGCCGACGCTCATGTCCGTCTCGGCCGCGAACGGGTACGGCGCTTCCGGCGACGTCGCCTCCAGCAGTTGGTCCATGGGTATCGCCGGCCTTGACCGCTCCAGAGGCTTCAGAGCCCGAAAGTACTGGGCCGGGTCGGCGCAGTACTCCTGAAACAAGCGCCACATTTTTAGCCCGACTCATTTTTAGGCCCGAAGTAGGGACTAATGTAGCCCATCTCCTGATCAAGCCCAAGACTGGCCTACCTGATCGGCGTGCATTTTCCTGACGAAGGTTTTGAAGGCGCGGTACTTGTTCCCGGTCAGGAGTTCGTCCGTGAGCCGGAGGTACGTCAGCGCGGCGATCCGGCGCGCCGGGCCGCCGCCGCCGCCAAGGTCGACGCCGTTTGGCCGCGCGTTCTTCAGCATCTGGTTGTACGCCCGCCGGTCGTACCTTGGCAGCGCGTTCTCGCACGCCACCTCGATCCCCTCCCTCCACCCGGCGCTCAGCACCTGCACGCGCCGCCGACAAATCAAGCATCGATCCATGAACGGAGAGCGACGACGCGGCGGCGGATCGGGGTACCTGCTGCACGATCTCCTCCGGGGCGCTCATGGCCTCCTCGGGCTGCTCCGAGTTCCTCATCTCCGCGCAGGTGAAGTTGAGCACGGCGCCGTCGTGCCGCGCCAGCATCCGCGCGATCGGCGCGTACCCGTCGCGGCCGTCAAGGTTGTAGTACCCGGCGGTGAGCTCCGCGGCGTGGCTCGGGTGCCTGTACCACCAGTGTATCCCGGACACCTGCAAATAAAATTCACCTCGATCGTCGTCTGTTCCACCGGTCACCGGCTTAGCTGCTGCAGTGTGACGTCACGTCTTACCTTCGCGGCGAGCTTGACCTTGCAGCCCAGGAAGACCCTGTTCGCTTCGTCCAGGATCCTGTCCCCGTGCTCGATCAGCTTGCTGGAGTACCACGTTAGGAAAAACCTCCCCTTCTCGGTGAGGTACGTCGCGCCGGCGCCGTCCGCCGCGAAGAACCGCGTGTCGTCCGGGGCGTCGTTGTACTCTCCGGCGTCCTCGGGCAGCTCCCACTCCGGGCGCCCGGCATCCGTTGCCGCCGCTCTGAAATCCTCCTCCAGGTACTTGTCGTAGCACTGCACCAAATGTTGTTTCAGCAATTGGAACAAGCAGTGCAAGGAGTAGTACTTGTTCTGAATTTCATTCAGAACTGGCTGGTACAGACGTCTGTACGTGTCAGTTTCAAAATCGCCGTACTTGGAACTGTCCGATGCCAGGGAACGCCCACCCCTGGCTCTCCGGGTAGGATGGGTACCTCAGCTCGCCGGCGGGGCCAAGCCCGACCTCGATGTCCACGATCAGGCCAGAGTCCAAGAAGTCTGCCATGTTCTCTCTGAAGTTCTCCATGAAATCGGCGTACAGCTGCTATTGCAGCAGTTCACAAAAACAAGCAACCAGTCGATTAATTTGTCTTTGATGCAGTGATCATCATCCAATTTGCATTGCTGAAGCTTGCAATTTCATTAGAAGGAGCCGCACGCACGGTACCTGGATGGCAGTTCTGCCATGGAACAGGGGCCGGTCGTCCACCCCGATGGTAAGGTACTCCTGGTTCCTGGCACCGCCTGGGCTCGTGTAGTACACGTCCGGGTCCGCCTTGCCGACGTCGCGCACCCACGCCGGTATGGGGATGCTCACGGCGTCGCCGATGTTGCCGCCGCACGCGTGGAAGGACATGATGACCTGCAGCTTCAGGCGTTCCTCCTGCACCAGCCGGAACAGCTCCCTGTACCCGCGCCAGTCATACCGCGCCGGCCCGGCGCCCTCCACGATCCCCCACCAAACGTCCGTCATCACGCCGTCGACGCCGGCCTCGCGCAGCCGCCGCAGCTGCGCCCTCAGCCCCTCCGCGTCCTCCACCTCGTTCTCAGCGGTGATCACCTCTAGCTGTTAATACAGTGACAATCTCAATCAAGTAGACCAAGGTCGCAAGACCACTTGAAATTTGCTTCGGTTCGTACGGGGAGCATGACGAAGATCGGGACGTAGTTTGCTAGCATCTTCTCCTCCTCGACGTCCAATGGCGGAGGCTTCGGCGAGCAACGGGACAAGAACTCAGATTCAGGTGTCCCAAGAAACACTATATTTTTGTGCTAGGGTGCAGATACCACACATGTAACGATGTACCTGCGGTTGCGGCAGAGCAGAAGTCTGCGCACTCTCGGCGGCCACAGCTCGGAGAGGAGGAGCAAACGCCACCATTCTCCCGGTGATCGTCGGTGGAAGAAGGGAAGGAGATGCCGCCCTTCTCCGGTAGCTCCCCCACCATGGCTGTAACTTGACTACCTGTGATGATGGTGAGGTCGCGAGCATGGTGTGCATGCAGTTCTTGAGCTTTTGCTACCTGTTACTGCTCCGATTTTGCTTTACCAGGTCAATATCGAGTGTCCTTGTGTTGTGTATGTAAGGGGCCGTCGCCGTTGTTGCCATGGCATCCGCGTGATACACGAATGTGTTCCTTAATTTCTGGCGATGTGCAGCCATTGGAAGATACTGCCCGGACCTGCCTGCCGGTGCCCATGAAGGTGTGGTTCGCATGAGCCGTGTGTTTTGTGCGTGTGTACCTGTGGTTTTCAAATGGTGTCATTTTCTTCTGTATGCGCCTTTGTCTGTAGTTTCGTTATTTCGTGGCACTGTGCAGTGATAGCTCTAGCAACGTTGTAGATTCAACATGTGGATACACTCAAATTTAGAGGCCAGGAAGAAAAGACGAGCTGATTCTTCCATTCTTTTGCAAAACCGAAATTCTTGATAACATAAATTCAGATAAGAAACGTCCAGAAGTTGGTGCTACATCGCGACCCTGGTCTGAAACGTCAGATCGCACGGAAACCACCAGAGAGTCGTGGTCGCCCCTCCCTCTCCCTCGCGTCGCCTGGAGGGAACACGGTGACCTAGCATATCATTGCATGTTGTAGTATACAAATCATTGATGGGAAAAGCTAACAGAAAGCGCCGCATACGACGTGCTCCCGTGCGACGTTTCGTTAAAAGAAAAAAGCCCACGCGTCTCTATAGAAATGGAAACAGGCCCACACCGCACCGTACTCCTCTTTCCCCACCACACCACCCCCAACCTTATCTCATGACCGTCATGGGGAGGGCCACAGCCGGGAGGACGCCGTTGTGCACTGCCGAGGGGAGGCTGCCGCCGAACACCGCCGTGGGTGGCCGCCGCGAGCACCGCCTGGTGTGGCGCCTCGCCAGGCGAGGTGGAGGAACGCCGCTGGGAGGCCTCCGTTGTGCCCCGCCGCGGGGAGGCCGTCGCCGAGCACCTCCGTGGGTGGCGGCCCCGAGCACCACCTGGTGTGGCGCCTCGCCGGGCAAGGTGGCCGCATCGAGCACGTCCGTGGGTGGAGCCTCGCCAGGGCATGTGGAGGAACGCCGCCGAGAGGTCGACGCCGAGCACCGGCGCGGGTGGCGTCTCGCCTGGAGACTCCGACGTCGGCCGTGGTAGCTGCACACCGAGATGCCCACAGGCCTCCACCGGCAAGGAGAAGATGCCCACCGGCCATCCTCTCTGGTCTCTCTCCATGGGAGGACCTTCGTGGAGTTCTACCAAGTAGTACTTTGCAAAGGGGCCATGGCAGGCGTATTAGTACTAATTGCCAGGTTAATTTAGTAGCAATTGCGAGATTAGTTAGTAGTAATTGCCAGATTAATTATTAGGATTTCGAGATTAATTAGTGGGAATTGCCAAATTAGTTAGATCTTAGCTGCCAGATTAATCCTGACTAGCTGCCAGATTAGTCTGACATAGTACTATTTTTCACGTGTTGTTAAAATCTGGCGGTTGAGTGAAATTTATCTGATAATTTATCTAGTTAATTTAGAAATTGTAGCCTACAAATTAATTGTCATGCTTATATGCAAGATGTGAACTGATGGTCTCTAGGAATTAAATGGAGGAAATGTCATGCAGCAGGGATAAGCTTTGTCTCGTTGGTAGCTTTTTTACCGCATGGTACAAAAAAGAACTAAAAAGTACTCCGGTGAGCTGCGGTTACGTTTTGGGGGAAGCTGCTTTTGCTAAGTGTCAGCCGCAACTGTGGTGTGGGGCCGGGGTGCTGCATGCGGTCGCTAATTAAAAGTCAGCTGGGCGGGGTTGAAAAATCCGCCGCACGGACCATGCACTTATGCGGCGCCGCCGTGTAGTGCGGTCCATCATTGATATGACATTTATGAAGGGGTTCTTCACAAATATCACATCCCTTAGAGTGGTACAACAGAGGTTATAGCACTCCATATTATATTACAAACATGGGGTCTTAACAAGTTGGAATTTCACAGGTCCGATGAGAACACCCTACGATATTACTTAAGTATCATTACAACTTAAAGTAAATAGACATAACGAGCTAAGCAACTTATTTAGGCAAGTCACTACAGCTCGGCTCCGAGATGTCTAAGGTAAGACTCTACTCCTCCGTCTCTACATTGTCAACTCCGTAGACTATTGATGACATGTACTCGACGTATGTGGACACGTTGTTGGGGAACCCCAAGAGGAAGGTGTGATGAGCACAACAGCAAGTTTTTCATCAGTAACAAACCAAGTTTAATCGACCAGTAGGAGAAAGACGTGACTTCTGAAGGTGTTGCTGGCTCACTAGTGGCAGGGTGCACGGCCAACAACAACGTGGAACCTGCACACAACACAACCAAAGTACTTTGCCCCAACTTACAGTGAGGTTGTCAATCTCACCGGTTTGTTGAATACAAAGGATTAGACGTATCGAATGGAAGGAGATGTTTGTAGAAAATAAACAGAACATGATTGTAGTTGAATTTATCAGTAAAGGAAATATGATCGGGGTCCACAGTTCATTAGAGGTGTCTCTCCATAAAGAAATATCATGTTAGGTAAATAAATTACAGCTGGGAAATTGACAGAATATCGATCGATACATGACAAGATGATTACTATGATAATTTGGTATAGGGCATTACAACATAATACATAGACCGTAATCCAACTGCGTCTATGACTAATAATCCACATTCAGGTTAGCGTCCGCACCCCTTCCAGTATAAAGTTGCAAGCAACAGACTATCACATTAAGCAATGTGTGTAAAGTAAACAATAGAGTTACCCTTGGATAAAAAATTGTTGGGTTATCCCTAGTAGCAACAACACATTTGCAATCTTAGAAGTTATAAAGTCACTCTCCCAGATTACTAGAGGCATGAATCTACTATCGAGCATAAATACCCTATCTTGGAGTAACAAGTTTCCACTTGGCCAGAGTTTCTACTAGCAACGGAGAGCATGCAAGATCACAAATAACATATGACATGAATATATAATCAATCTTAACATAGTATTCAATATTCATCGGATCCCAGCAAACCAAATATAGAGGATTACATAAAGATGATCTTGATCATGTAGGGAAGCTCACAAGATCGATACATGACGCACAAAGTGGAGAAGACAACCATCTAGCTATTGATATGGACCCATAGTCCAGGGATGAACTATTCACGCATCACTTCGGAGGCGGGCATGGCGATGTAGATGTCTCCGGTGATGATTTCCCCCTCTGGCAGGGTGCCGGGAAGAGCTTCAGAACCCCCCGCGATGGGTTCGGCGATGGCGGCCGCGACGAAACTTTTCATGGATTTTGGCTCAGGTATCTAGGGTTTTACCGATAAGATGTATAAATAGGCGGATGATTGAGGTCGGTGGGGCGCCTATGGGACCCACACCTACCCTAGGCGCGGGCCAGTCCTAGGCCGCGCCTAGGGGTGTGTGGCGCCCGTGCGCCTCTTCGTCCCTCCGGACTCCCTTCGTTTCGGTAAAATATTGACTTCGACTTTGTGTCGTCAATTCCGAGAATATTTCTGTACAACTTTTCTAAAATACAAAAACAATAGAAAACAGGGAACTGGCACTGTGGCATCTTGTTAATAGGTTAGTGCCAAAAATCATGTAAAAGTGCAACGAAGTGTAAAGAAAACACATATGAATTGGTGTAAAACAAGCATGGAGCATTGATACGTCTCCAACGTATCTATAATTTCTGATGTTCCATGCTAGTTTTATGACAATACCTACATGTTTATGTCACACTTTATATCATTTTTATGCATTTTCCGGCACTAACCTATTAACAAGATGCCGAAGCGCCAGTTCGTTTTCCTTGTTTTGGTTTCAAATTCTACACGGAAATATTCTCGGAATTCGACGAAACAAAAGCCAAACGTCCTATTTTTCCGAGGGACACACGGAGCCGAAGGGCAAGCCGAGGCCCACGGCCTCCAGATAGGGGGCACGGCCGAGGGGGGGCCATATGGTGTGGGCCCCTCGGGACCCCTCTGAGGACGCCCTTCCGCCTATATATTCTTCCAGTCGCGAAAACCCTAAGGCGATCATTCTTCCTCCACGAAAAGTTACATAGCCGCCGCCATCGCGAAGCCAAGTTCGGGGGACAGAAGTCTCTGTTCCGGCACGCCGCCGGACGGGGAAGTGCCCGGAATCCATCTCCATCGACACCACCACCATCTTCATCGCCGCTGCTGACTCCCATGATGAGGGAGTAGTTCTCCCCCGAGGCTGAGGGCTCTACCGTAGCTATGTGGTTCATCTCTCTCTCTCCCATGGTGTGATCTTTATGTGATCATGAGCTTTGTAATCTAGTTGAATATGTAGATGTTACTCTTGTCTATTATGCACTCTAGAGGTTACTTTAATATGAACTCCGGAGTTACTCTCCACGGTGTGATGGTGACAGTGTGCACATCGTGTGTGATTCCTTTATGAAGTTGTGGAGCTTGTTTACTCCGGCTTGAGGGTGCTCTTGTAGCCCTACACAATGAATGGTGTTTGTTATCCAACAAGAGAGTGTTTGAGAGTAGCATTTATTTATTCAATTATGTGATCATTGTTGAGAGTGTCCACTAGTGAAGGTATGATCCCTAGGCCTTGTTTCTAAGCATTGAAACACCGTTTCCAACAAGTTCTGCTACATGTTCGCTTGCTGTCATTTTTATTTCAGATTGCAATTACTACTTATAATCATCCATATTACTTGTATTTCACTATCTCTTCGCCGAACTAGTGCACCTATACATCTGACAAGTGTATTAGGTGTGTTGGGGACACAAGAGACTTCTTGTATCTTAATTGCAGGTTGCTTGAGAGGGATATCTTTGACCTCTACCTCCCTGAGTTCGATAAACCTTGGGTGATTCACTTAAGGGAAACTTGCTACTGTTCTACAAACCTCTGCTCTTGGAGGCCCAACACTGTCTACAAGAATAGAAGCACACGTAGACATCAAGCTATTTTCTGGCGCCGTTGCCGGGAGGTAAGGTAAAAGGTATTCACATCCTCCGACTACTAAGCTATTTCCTAGCACGCCGGTGTGTGAGTGCTCGAAGCTATTTCCTTTAGATCCTGCAATTGCATCTTTTTGTTTCTTGTTTTTATTTTTCACTAGTTAGGCATAATGGAAAACAACAAATTTAGTGAGCTTTTTAATCTTTTTCCTGAGTTAAGACATGAATTGTTTGATGCGAAAATTAAAAAACCTATGGAACCTTATTTGCATGCTAGTAGCAATGTTATTAGTATGAACGCAATTACTGCTAATGCTATGGAAAAGTCTAAGCTTGGGGAAGCTAGTTTTTATGATCTTTTTAGCTTCCCATCTTTAGGGGAGAAAATTTGCTCTGATAATACTTTATCTCCCATATGCGATAACTCTAATGATGTTTGTGATATTTTAAATCCACCTACTGAAAGTATTCCTTTCAAGATACATATGAAAATTGTTGAACTTGCTATGAACAATTGCTATTTTGGAGATGGGACTGTCCATCCTAGTGATCATTTACTCTTTATACATGAATTATGCGAGTTGTTCGAGAGTGCATGTATTTCAAAGGACCAAGTTAAGAGGAAGCTATTCTCTATATCTCTGAAGGGTAGAGCTGCGGAATGGTATAGGATGCTGAAGAATGGTCGATCTATTGGTTGGGAGGAAATTGTACCTCTCTTTTATTCTAAATTTTATCCTCCTCATGAAGTGCATGTTGATAGGAATTACATTTATAACTTTTATCCTCGCGATGGAGAGAGTATTTCCCAAGCATGGGGGAGATTGAAGTCACTAATGCTCAAATGTCCCATTCATGAGCTCCCCAGTAATGTTATTATTAATAATTTTTATGCAAGGCTTTCAGGACACCACAAGGACTATCTAGATGCCTGTTTGGAGGGATCTTTCACAAGCAAGGAGGTTGAAGCTAGATGGGATCTTCTTGAAAGAATTCAAAGCAATACTGAAGATTGGGAGAATGACAAAGGTAAAGAATCAGGTATAAACTACGAGTATGATTGCATTAATTCTTTTGCTCAAACTGCTGATTTTCAAGAGTTTAGTGCTAAATATGGTCTTGATCCTCAAATTATGGTCGATTGCTATAGAGCCTTTGCTTCTCATATTAATGTTCCTAAAGAAAATTGGTACATGTATCATGAACCTTTTAAAGACATCAACATGAAGGATGAAACTGTTATTAATGATTGCAATGAACATGCTCAAACTTCTGAAAATGCTATTTCCTATAAGCATGTTAATTTTTGTGGAGTTCATAGACCTTGTGAAAAGAATAAAATTGAAGAAGAATATTGTATCCATCACAGGAATGAAAAAACTAGAAAGTGGTCTAGGGCTCTAGATGATCTTGGTGAAAAAGTTTGTGCCCTCTATCCTTTTATTTGTGAACTTTGCCATAGAGTGGGGCATTTTAATTTTCAATGCTCATCCAATGATAATTCGAACCTCATGAGTGATGCAAATTTGTATTGTGATTATGAAATCACTCCTAATCAGCATGAGGAACTTACATTATTTTTGGCGTGTGAAGAGTTATTGAGAAAAACTTCTTTGGTGGATATGAGTGCTCTTGATATTAATAGTGTCCTGCATGGGTGTCTTTCTTATTGCATTGATAATTGCCACACAAATACTTACATACAAAATATTATAGAAGATGACACTTTGCCAAAATATAATAGGATCGCTGTGTGTTTTGAACTTATTAATGAAAAGGAGGAATCCTCCCAAGTTTCTTCTATTGTTTATGGAAACAAATTAGGTTATGTGGAGAAGCTTCCTTTCAAGCCTCTTCCTCCTAAAGGAGGGAACGAGGAGAAGAAGAAGAAGAGGGGGAAGAAGAAGAAGGAGAAGAGGGGAAATAAAAAGAAAGAGGTAACGGCATATCCCCGCGTGTATGAGATAACGATAGGTAACCGTAAGTATGTTGCTCCTAATGATTATTATGATAATGAATCTGAGTACAATGATCTTCCTATGCCCTTTACCTATATTAGTGATCATGATTTGGAAGAGCACACTACTTTTGATACTAAAAATCTCTTTGGTACCGATTATGAAAGTAATGATGTTAGCACTATCCATGTTCCCTCAAACGATGATATTGAAAGCTCTAAGCTTGGGGATGTTGTGCTTGAAGATCCTATATTTGAGACCTTTACTTTTAGTGAAAATGAAGATATTATATCTTCGGGTTTAGATAATCGTTATAGAGATGGCTATGATACAGGTTATAATTATCCTTATGAAACTTGTCATAGTTATGATGGGATTGCCAAAAACCATTCCCTTAGTATGCAACTTGTTTACCATGTTCAAATTCTTGATAATGATCCTGCTCCAATTACTATTAATGAGAAGAGTTTTTCTTATGCCAAAAATAATGATACTTTTATGCATATGAACCATGATAAGAATGTTTTACGTGATGGTTATATTGTGGATTTCATCAATGATGCTACTGAAAGTTATTATGAGAGAGGGAAACATGGTTATATGCATCTTAATAATATTAAGTTTCCCCTCTTTATGTTGAGAATCTTGAAGTTGCGCTTGTGTTGCCTTTCTATGCTTGTTGCTTTGTGCTTTCAGTACTTGTTCCCTTACAAGATTCCTTTTCATAGGAAGTGGGTTAGACTTAAAAGTGTTTCTTATTTGCTTTTGATGCTCTCTTTCTTCAACTCTTATTTCTTGCGAGAGCATCATTAAAATTACTGAGCCCATCTTAATGGCTATAAAGAAAGCACTTCTTGGGAGATAACCCATGTTTTTATTTTGCTACTGTTTTGTTGTGTCTTGGAAGTTGTTACTACTGTAGCAACCTCTTCTTATCATGTTTATTTCGTTTTTGGTGCCAAGTAAAGTCTTTGATAGAAAGTTGATACTAGATTTGGATTTCTGCGCAGAAACAGATTTCTTAGCTGTCAAGAATTTGCGTTTTTCTCTCTGTAGAAAACTCGTAAAATGCTGAAAAAATTCATGAGTAATCCTCAGATATGTACGCAACTTTCATTCAATTTGAGCTTTTCCTTCTGAGCAAGTTAAGTGCCTCGAAAAAATTCGTCTTTACGGACTGTTCTGTTTTGAAAGATTCTGCCTTTTATTTCGCATTGCCTCTTTTACTGTGTTGAGTGGATTTCTTTGCTCCATTAAATTTCAGTAGCCTTGGGTAATGTCCAGAAATGTTGGGAATGATTGTGTCCTTGCTGAACATGTGAATTTTTGATTATGCACTAACCCTCTAATGAGAATGTTTTGAGTTTGGCGTGGAGGAAGTTTTCAAGGATCAAGAGAGGAGGATGATATGGTATGATCAAGAAGAGTGAAAAGTCTAAGCTTGGGGATGCCCCGTGGTTCATCCCTGCATATTTCAAGAAGACTCAAGCGTCTAAGCTTGGGGATGCCCAAGGCATCCCCTTCTTCATCAACAACTTATCAGGTCACCTCTAGTGAAACTATATTTTAATTCCGTCACATCTTATGTACTTTACTTGGAGCGTCTGTGTGCTTTTATTTTCGTTTTGTTATTTTCATTCTCTGAATAAATTGGATCCTAGCATGCTTGTGTGGGAGAGAGACACGCTCCGCTTTTTCATTTGAACACTTGTGTTCTTCGTTTTACTTTAATATTCATGGCGAAAGCTGAAAGCCTCAGCATTGATTGTTATTTTGTTGGAAACAGAAAATGCTTCATATTGTCTTGAATAATTTGATACTTGGCAATTGTTTTGAGCTCTAAAGTATATCATGTTTAAGCTCTTGCATCATGTAGTTTAAACCTATTAGTGGAGAACTACCGTAGAGCTTGTTGAAATTTGGTTTGCATGATTGGTCTCTCTAAGGTCTAGATATTTTCTGGTAAAAGTGTTTGAACAACAAGGAAGACAGTGTAGAGTCTTATAATGCTTGCAATATGTTCTTGTGTAAGTTTTTGCTGTACCGGTTCATACTTGTGTTTGCTTCAAACAACTTTGCTAGCCAAAGCCTTGTACTGAGAGGGAATGCTTCTCGTGCATCCAAAACCTTGAGCCAAAACCTATGCCATTTGTGTCCACCATAACTAACTATATGTGGTATTTTTCTGCCATTCCAAAGTAAATTGCTTGCGTGCTACCTTTAAAATTTCATTCCTTGTCTTTGCAATACATAGCTCATGGGAAAGTAGCCTAAAAAACTATTGATGTGGTAATGAATATGTCGCTTATGTATCTTAGTTCTTAAGTTGCTTGTTGAGCGGTAACCATGTTTTTGGGGACGCCATCAACCTGTCACACCTTTGTTGAATATCATGTGAGTTGCTATGCATGTTCGTCTTGTCTGAAGTAAGGGAGATTTGCCATGAGTTGAAATGGTTTGAGTATGCATGTTGTTAGAGAAGAACATTGGGCCGCCAACCAAAGCCATGTATCATGGTGGAAGTTTCAGCTTGGACATTAATCCTCGAATCTCTTATGAGAATGTTATTGTTGTTGAATGCTTAAAGCATAAAAGAGGAGTCCATTATCTGTTTTCTATGTTGTCCCGGTATGGATGTCCTCAAGTTGAGAT
This sequence comes from Lolium multiflorum, assembly GCA_030979885.1. NCBI lineage: Eukaryota > Viridiplantae > Streptophyta > Magnoliopsida > Poales > Poaceae > Lolium > Lolium multiflorum. The sequence goes on from CM061748.1 coordinate 90,374,172, forward strand.
CTATCAAAATCGAGAAATCAAATGTGATTTATCTCCTTGGACCTTTGTACAGGTGGCATAGAGGTACCCCTTTGTGACACTTGGTTGAAACATATGTAATGCGATGATAATCCATGGAAATTCGAGCTAATTAGGACAAGGTGTGGGCACTATTAGTATTCGATGCATGAGTCTTGGAACTTATAGGAAGTTTTATGCATAACCCATATGAATTATTACTACCGTTGACACAATTGTTTCCATGTTTTCAAAATAAAAAGCTCTAGCACATGAGTAATCCCTGCTTCCCTCTGCGAAGGGCCTTTCTTTTACTTTATGTTGAGTCAGTTTACCTACTTCTTTCTATCTTAGAAGCAAACACTTGTGTCAACTATGTGCGTTGATTCTTACATGCTTACTTATTGCACTTATTATATTACTTTGTGTTGACAATTATCCATGAGATATACATGTTGAAGTTGAAAGCAATTGCTGAAACTTAAATCTTCCTTTGTGTTGCTTCAAAATCTATTATTAAGAATTTATTGCTTTATGAGTTAACTCCTATGCAAGACTTTTTGATGCTTGTCTTGAAAGTACTATTCATGAAAAGTTTTTTGCTATATGATTCAGTTGTTTAGTCATTATCTATTTTTTAGCAAACTATATACCATTGTTTCGAGTCACTTCATTCGTCTCATATGCTTTACAATATTATTGATCAAGATTATGTTGGTAGCATGTCACTTCATAAATTATTCTTTTTATCATTTACCTACTCGAGGGCGAGTAGGAACTAAGCTTGGGGATGCTTGATACATCTCCAACGTATCTATAACTAGTTGACACCCCGCGCGTTGCTGCGGAAATGATAGATGATTTTTGTATATACACAAAATGTGGTACTATCATTCTGAAATTTCGAAGATATGAAATGACCTTTGGTTAGCATGCAAGAATGTAACAATCATTTGGCATGAAGATATGAGCCACTGGAAGAAGGTTGTAGTAGGCACTACAATTCTAGGTGAGCATGAAAATTCTTTAACCATAGTAAGCAACCCATGTAAAGTGTATCATTTGGCAACGCAGAATATAGAGTGACGGTTAGAAAATGCGTGTAGAAGGTACGCTTGGAACATACTTGTTGGAACAAACAAATTAACTGATGTAGACATGTCGTGTAGAAGACACAAGAGGAGGCTTAGAGTCTGACTCCCAGGCTGTGAAAGAGAGGATTAAAAAGGGTGTGGTGCGTCCGGTAAAAGAGAAATAATTGCCAAAGAGTTGGGTCCGTTACAGGAAATAGAAGGCCGGAGTAATATGAGATTGTGAGATACATGAAGGGAGTGGAATGCTCTTCTAATTTATGGGCGAAGGAGAAGAAACGTCTATGCCTCTATGGTTGCAGTCAGTGACTCTGGTTGGTCGTCCGCATTTTTGGTTCCTAGCTAGTAGTATCAGAATTGATGGCTGGTATTAGCCCAAGACTCAATCTAATGGTTAAGGCTAATTAGCTGACGTGGATACATTGCATGTGTAGCTTGCAAACATTAAATGAATATAGTGGGGATCAACTTTATAGATATTATAGATTTCTGATGTTCCATACTAGTTTAATGACAATACCTACATGTTTTGTTCACACTTTATATCGTTTTTATGGATTTTCCGGGACTAACCTATTAACAAGATGCCGAAGCGCCAGTTCCTTTTTTCTGCTGTTTTTGGTTTCAGAAATTCTACACAGGAAATATTCTCGGAATTCGACGAAACAAAAGCCAAATGTCCTATTTTTCCGAGGGACACACGAAGCCAGAAGGGAAAGCCAGGGGGAGGCCCACGGCCTCCAGACCATAGGGGGGCGCGGCCAGGAGGGGGGGGGGGGGCGGCGCCGCCATATGGTGTGGTGTCAACACCCGGATTTTTACGTCCAGATGCCTATTATGTCGTACATCGCAATCCCAGTAATAATGTTGTTGCGAGACATAATAGTTGAATATCATAGAGTCATCATTTATTACAACACATAGAGTTTTACATCAACGGATCACATGATCCAATATTACACAAATAGTTGATCTCTACGATCAACGAACATAGATAAATAGCGGAAGCGTCGTAGTAGGTGGAACTATCTATCCACAGGCCAACGCTTGACGTTAGAAGCATCCTAGTTCTGATAGACGTCCTGCTGACCGTCATCCTCATAGTGCTGCTCCTCTTCATAGTCTGGCATTGGAATAGCCAGGGACACAACCATGAGTACTTTAAGTACTCGCAAACTAAGACTAATGTAAGTAACTATCCATTTTAATGGTTTGCTAGGCTCTAGGTTTATTTGCGTAAAGCCAAGTTTAGTTCATAAATATTTAGTAAAGATGCTTGAATCGCTAGACTAACTCAAGTGGGAACATTAGTGTCATTCCCACAACATCAGTTGTGTTTTCAAGATTCAAGTCACCATTCAAATTTACCATTTCTTTCCAAAACAAGTCCTGATAACGGAACAGTATGGCCTTTCCAGTTGTCCGTAACCGTGGACACGACTATTCGAATAGGTTTAACACTCTGCAGAGGTTGTACTCTTGTGCCACAACTTTTGATTACATCCGTCGGGAATATCCCGAATCATCGTCACTCAGTACGCGGATCATCAACCATAACCTTTCACTTAAATAACCTAGTATAGGCACCTCTCCCCATGAGCTTGGCCTCCCGGTGAAAACCAACTGTCAACCCGGGAACTGCACAGGGCTTGGGTCGTACATTCACCTCATATTCACATCATATCAATTGTAACGGAGGCAGCCTCGGCATAACCCCTATGATGCTTGTTTAGAGGGAACCCATACTAAACTACATAAGTTTCTAGTTACGCCTTACCCATAATCAGGTATTGTGGGGGTACTTGTATAATTGGAAGGGTATCGCATCCGAACCCAATCATCAGTTTTCACAAACTTTCACCAAGTCATTTAAGTCACATTCACCTTCAACTCTTTCAAAGTCATTTCTTTTTACCTTGTTCCCATCTAGAGTAGTCAATTTTATTTATTTAGCAATAGCAACTAGTCATGAGGGGGTGCTACCTAGCTTTATTTGCTCAGACTAACCTTGATACCTTTGTGCTATTCTAGACCAAGTAAATCATGAATCAAAAGTAAGCTTTGTAATATAAAGCAAAATAAATTGCAAGATAAAAGCATAGGATAGGATTATTTAAGCATAAGTAACATTTAAGGGTGCCTTGCTCATGAAGAGCTTGCATTAGAGTGGCTTGCAAGAGTGTTAGCTTGCCTTGGTTGGGATAGGAATCAAAGTTTTCCTCCTCCTCTTGAGAGTAGCCTTCCTCCTCTTGATACTCCTCGTTACTAGCGTCTATACACGAATACGAGATATACAATCACCACACAAGCTTAAGTGCTAAGCTAAACACACCAAAGATGCACACAAGCCTATGCTAGCATCACATCTTATTCACATGGTGATTTACTTTGTTTATGTTAAAGAAAAATAATTTCCTCTCATTATAATTTAATCCTATAGTGTCTTTAATGTGTTGGAGGAAATAATTTCCTCTCCTTGAATCTTATTAAAATTTAATCTCTTCAAATAATAATAAGGTATGAATAGTGGTTGACCAAGGTCAACACTTCATATCTATTATTTGAGAGTGCAAATTAAATGAGGTGTGATGCCTCATGCATGTTAATCTAGCATAGTAATGATTTACTATCCTATGTAATAAAATAGGAGGTTCATTAGACTAAGGTCATTACCTCTTATTGAATTACTTAGGATCAAGATTTAAATGAGAGAGTAGCTCTCATATTATTTAACTAATTTATTTGTATGTGTTAAATGGACTAGAAAAGGGTTCCATAGCCATTATTTAAACCTAGTTCATGATCATGCAAGACCACTATACCATATTTTTGCATAATCAATTAGAGCATGTCAAAAGTGATTTATGAGAGTTGGAATCAACTCCATATCATTTGTAGATCATTTTTAATAATTATTTGAAGTTAGAAAAGGCCCTGCCTTGTTATTTTTATCATTTAAATTTAATTACGAATTTGGGCATGAGGCCAGTGGCATTGTGTTGATAATTTCATTATCTTTCTGAAAATATAAAATTTGCTAAATTTGGTGTAGTATATTTCAAACTATTCAAATTTGAAGTGGGCAGCAGTATTGGATTTGAACTAAATGGATTAATTCATATTTGAATTTTTGGGCCGCGCGGGAAAACGAAATGGGCTAAACAGACGAAACAGACTGGGCCGGCCCAGCAGTGTGGCTCGCACACGCGGGTCGCCTGACAGCGTGGGCTCCACCCGTCAGTGGGTTCTAAACGCCGAAGCGGTACGAGGCGCGTGAGACGTTGGATCAGAACATGATCGTGCGGCTCACGATCACCTTCTTCTCCGGCGAGAAGCCGATGGTCTGGCGGCGAGCCTAGGGGGTCGGAGGGCGTACCGAGGTTCCCGCGGGGTGCTGGTCGACGTTGGCGAGGGTGCTGAAGCTCCTGGTAGCAGTGGCGAGGCCTGGGGTGGCGTCAATCGTCGGCGGCGAGCTCCTGGCTCCGGCGGCTACGACCTTGCAATTGGGGCTGCTCCGGCGAGGTGGGGTGAAGTTGAGGTGTGGAGGAGAGTCAGGGATGGGAGGTGAGCAGATGGTGTGAAGAAATGGAGCTCAGAGCTCCTCTATTTATAGCGGAGGAAGGGGGTGACGTGGTGCTGAGAAGGGGCGGCCATGGTGCGGCGTCTACGGTGATCGAAAGGGCAAGGCGAGGACGGCTCGGTGTAGGCGACGTCCTGGAGATGCTCGAGGTGCAGCTAGATCGTCCAGGGCGTGATGGAACGGCTCGGGCGCATGCAGTCTCTGTCACGGCATGCGCGGCAAGGAGGTGATGATCATGGTGGCGACGGCGTGGGCGTGGGCATTTGAGCATGTCTAGCAGCTAGGGGATGCTGCGGCGATGCTCGACACAGTGGTAGCTAGTGCAGGAGTGCGCGAGGGTGCTCGAGCACTTGACGCTCTGGCGCGTCCAGAGCGCGGTCACCGCGTGCACGGGCGTGAACTGGCATGGTATGGGCGCGCGCGTTCTGGCCAATGCCGTGCATGGATGAGCCAGGGCCGTGCATGGTTAGTGTCCTTGTGTGCTGGGGAAGCTCTGTGACATGCTGAAAGTGAGAGAGGAGGGCCAGAGAGATGAGTGGCATGTTGGCCGGCATGGTGCACGGCATGGTGCTTTGGCTGCCATCTTTTCACTTTAATCGACCAAAGCAAGGACTAGGCTTGATGCAGGGGTTGCAGAGGAGTGTGATCATCACAAGATAAAAGTGGTTTAGGCAAAAATCCAGTGGACAATTGAGTGTAACACAATGTGAAGATGCTGCCTGCCAGGTGTTTGATGAAATGGCCGCAAGAGAAAAATATTTGAATTTTGAATTTCTTTTTGGTGAACTTCATTCTTATATTGAATGTGATAGACTGATGGTGGTGGTGTCCAATTTGGTGAAGAATTGCAAGAAATCAAATTTGGGTTCATCTTCTCTTTGTTTCAATGTCTCCACTTGTCAATTTATTTCTGGTCAACCTGGTCAAAGCTATCCATGGTGGTCAACATCAAAGTTGTTGACTTTGACATGATCTTGGATGAGGTGTCAAGGGTTGACCAAGTTTGGTTTAAGAATATTGAATTGCAGGGGTGCAAAGTGGTGAAGATTTTATAAATGTGTCAAATGACCATTATCATATGTATGTTGAATTTGAATATTTCTTTGATTTGAATTTGGTTTCTTCTATGCATTTGTGTTTGTTTTTTATATATAAAAGTTTTAGAAGCAAGGGATCAAGCAATGGTGGCCTTGTGTGATGGTTTGCATATTTGAGTAATGTTGTATGTGAGTGAGAATTGAGGAATTTGCTATTTCCTTTATTCTTCTCAAATTAGGGTTAAGTGATCTTGTGTTAGGGTTTTAAGCACACTTGATCACTACTAAGCACTCATCATCGCAATTGCACAATAGAAATCCTTCTATGCATGAATCTATATGTAGCACTATATGAATGAGAAAAGTTTTTGTTTGTGGTGAAAATTGAGTAATTGAGATGTCCCTCTTCTTCATTTATTATTGTTGAAACTTGGGATGTTACATGTGGGCCCCTCGGGACCCCTCCGAGGCCGCCCTTCCGCCTATATATTCTTCAGTCGCGAAAACCCTAAGACGATCGGTCTTCCTCCACGAAAAGTTACATAGCCGCCGCCATCGCGAAGCCAAGTTCGGGGACAGAAGTCTCTGTTCCGGCACGCCACCGGGACGGGGAAGTGCCCCGGAATCCATCTCCATCGACACCACCGCCATCTTCATCGCCGCTGCTGACTCCCATGATGAGGAGGGAGTAGTTCTCCCCGAGGCTGAGGGCTCTACCGGTAGCTATGTGGTTCATCTCTCTCCATGGTGTGATCTTTATGTGATCATGAGCTTTGTAATCTAGTTGAATATGTAGATGTTACTCTTGTCTATTATGCACTCTAGAGGTTACTTTAATATGAACTCCGGAGTTACTCTCCACGGTGTGATGGTGACAGTGTGCGCATCGTGTGTGATTCCTTTATGAAGTTGTGGAGCTTGTTTACTCCGGCTTGAGGGTGCTCTTGTAGCCCTACACAATGAATGGTGTTTGTTATCCAACAAGGGAGTGTTTGAGAGTAGCATTTATTTATTCAATTATGTGATCATTGTTGAGAGTGTCCACTAGTGAAAGTATGATCCCTAGGCCTTGTTTCTAAGCATTGAAACACCGTTTCCAACAAGTTCTGCTACATGTTCGCTTGCTGTCATTTTTATTTCAGATTGCAATTACTACTTATAATCATCCATATTACTTGTATTTCACTATCTCTTCGAACTAGTGCACCTATACATCTGACAAGTGTATTAGGTGTGTTGGGGACACAAGAGACTTCTTGTATCTTAATTGCAGGGTTGCTTGAGAGGGATATCTTTGACCTCTACCTCCCTGAGTTCGATAAACCTTGGGTGATTCACTTAAGGGAAACTTGCTGCTGTTCTACAAACCTCTTCTCTTGGAGGCCCAACACTGTCTACAAGAATAGAAGCACACGTAGACATCAAGCATCAAAATTTATAGATACGTTTGAGACGTATCAGCATCCCCAAGCTTAACTCCTGCTCGTCCTCCAGTAGGTAAGTGATAACAAAACAATTTTTAAGGTGACATGAAGCCAACATAATCTTGATCAAGCATGTAAAGCATTGTGAGCTGGGATGTAAGTACTCTAACATAGGCATGATAGATATAATTCAATTGAACTTAGCAACTATGTTATAACATGAAGAGTAACTCAAACAAAGGATCATGAATAATAGTGCATTGAAAGCAACTGTTTGTTTATAATCATAGAGTAAACATAACAAAGTGGTACTCACAGGTCCTTATGGAATAGCAAAACATAAATGCAAGGACACCTACAAAGTTCAAAGGGTGACTAGATACAAATAATTTAAGAGCAAGCATTAGCACAATCATTAATCAATCAATAACAATTTTGGGACTATGCACATTGCACTAAGAGTGACAAATATGCCCTCTTAATCGGTGCATAAGGTAGAAGATGAAGACTCCACATAATAGTAAAAGAAAGGCTCTTCGCAGAGGGAAGCAGGGATTACCCATGTGCTAGAGGTTTTTATTTTGAAAGCAATATGAGTGTTGAAAATATTTATTTTGAGAGGTGCTATTTATGTCAACGGTAGTAATAAATTGTACTTCCTATAAGTTTGCTTGCCTCATGCATAATATACTAATAATGCTCACACCTTGTCCTAATTAGCTTGGATTTCCATGGATTTTCATCACATACATATGTTTTAACCAAGTATCACAAAGGGGTACCTCTTTGATTCCTGTACAAAGGTCCTTAGGAGATGGATATCATTTGATTTCTCAACTTTGATGAATCACAACTTTTTTGGACATCCATACCATGAAAGTAAGGACAACAGATATTTGGACTTTTGCCTAGCTGAAACTTCCACCATGTGAACATGGCTTTAGTTGGTGGCCCAATGTTCCTCTCTAACAATATGCATACTCAAATCTTTGCAACTCATGGTAAATCTCCCTTACTTCAAACAAGATGAGCATGCATAGTAATTCACATGATATTCAACAAAATCATATTGATGGTGTTCCTTATGACAACATGGTTATCACACAACAAGCAACTTATAAGAACTAAAAATGAATAAAACATAGTACTTGCCACAATAGTTTTTAGACTACTTTCTCATGAGCTATAATTTACACAAAACAGGTAATAATTTTTGAAGGTTTAAAGGTAGCACACCAGCAGCTTACTTTGGAGTGGCGGTGAAATACCACATATAGGTAGATGTGGTGGACACAATTGGAAACTTTGGTTTTTGGTGGTTGGATGCACGAGTAGAGCTCATACTCAGTACAGGTGAAGGCTAGCAAAAAGACTGGAAGCGACCAACTAAGAGAGCAATAATGGCCATAATCATGCATAGCGACAAAACACTATCAATCAAAGCATAAAGTGATATTACAAATCAAAAACTAAATGATCATAGAGGCTTTAGTTGACTGGTTATAGTCATAATATGGTATAAGCATGCGCCAAGTCAACCCAATAAAGCATCAAAGGAGAATACCACAATACTATGCTTTTATGATAGAAACAACACATGATTTTTTTAAATGACACATTATGCACTCTCATTCATTTGAAACAATTCATGATAAAACAATAAATACTAAGCATATGATAAGAATAAAATCCAACATGACATGCCAAAGTCTATGCCACAGTCTAGACATGCTTCCATTTGCATCACTATAGTCATGAAATATTTTACTCGTATCCAACCCCAATCAACTTATTTGAAATAACTATCAGAGATGAAATACAATATGGACCAGAGAGCTAATCATACACAAATAAAGAATACTAACGTGCTCTGAACAAAATTCAAGTGAAAGAACAAGAGCTAAACGCAGTACCGGAAAATTAGAACACTCGCAGAACAATAACAACGAAAACTATTCGCAAAAAAAAAACAATAACAACGAAAACTAGAGCGTTTTATAATTAAAAAGGAGTGGATATTTCTCCAAAACAAATGTGCCGGGATCTAATATATGCTACAGTAAACAAAACTAAACTAAACTAAAAACAAAAATAAAGACACTCCAAGAACAACACATAGTATATGAAGCAATAAAAATATAGTGTATAAAGAGATGACCTGTTGCTTTGTTGATGAAGAGGGGATGCCTTGGGCATCCCCAAGGTTTGATGCTTGTACCTCTTGAATATGACTTGGGGTGCAGGGGCATCCCCAATCTTTAGTTTTTGTCCATTCTTAATCTCATCACATCATTCTTCTCTCCCTACACTTTAAAACTTCCTTCATACAAAAACTTCTCACAATTCTTTATTAGCAGCATTAGTACAATCAAAATAAATGAATGCACTTGTGTTAAGTACTAACATATATAAAGCATCTATTAAAGAATAAGCTACCGTAACAACCTTTCAAATAGTTCTCTGATCAAAAGAACTAAAAAAGAAAGAGATTTAAGAGCCGGATGCAAATAGTGCAGAAATCTGTCAAAACGGAACAACAGGTAAAGATCGAAATTTCCAAAAATACTATGTTTCTTATTCAAAAAGTGGTAAACTAACTAAAGTTATATAATAACCTGGGGCATATGCATAAAAAATTACAGCTCAAAATTACGCTTTGGCTATTCTTAAGAATTTTCATGGTAACAGCATAGAATCTGTTTTCAGGACAGCAACTTCCTCAAACATTACTTTCTTCCAATTAGAGGATATTATTGGCACAAAAATGAAATAAAAATGATAAGGAGAGGTCATTAAAGTAGTAATAACTTCCAAGACTCAACAAAAAGAAAAATTACTATAAATAAAACATGGGTTGTCTCCCATAAGCGCTTTTCTTTAACGTCTTTCAGCTAGGCGCAGTAAAAATGCGAGCATCAAGTATTATCAAGTGAAGAAGCATAAACATCATAATTTGTTCTAATGATAGAGTCATAATATGACTTCTTTCTCTTTCTAGAGAAGTGTTCCATACCTTTCTTGAGTGGGAATTGATATTTAATAATCCCATCTCTCATATCAATAGCAGCACCAACTGTTCTAAGAAACGGTCTTCCCAATATAATCGGACAAGAAGCATTGCATTCAATATCCAAAACAACAAAATCAACGGGAACCAGGTTATTGTTAACCATAATAAGGACATTATCAACTTTCCCCAAAGGTTTCTTTGCAGTAATATCAACAAGATGAACATCCAAGAAGGGTGGGCAGAAGAAGATGGGGATGGCTCCCCCTCTAGTGACTCCACCTCCAACCTCTCCCTAGCCCTTCCTCGCCGGTGATCTTCCTGATCTCTGGTGTTTGATCCCATCTTCTCCACTAATCCTCTCTGGCGTCTTCTCCTCTACACACTCATACCTCTTTTAGGGTTTGTCCCTGTAAAATGGAGTCTCCCATTTTGGGCTCCTGGAAGGTGGGATACACCACTCGCAAGGATCTTGATCGTGGTCGTGTCAAGTCATATGATGGTTTCGTCCAATTCAAGGATATCAAGATGATCTCTCTTTTGGATGCAAGGGGAATCATGGTGGCCGTTCGACCTATGCAAGATGATGATCTACTGAAGACGGGATCCATTCTGGATTTCAAACTTCATTGAGTCAAACTTGGTGCCTGCTTAATCTCACCTCCAGAGGTATGTGAACACACCCCTGAAGTGGATCCCATTGTGGTTTCCCCATGTATGTCTGTTCATGCATCTTTGGTGATGGGTCTGGATTTTTTATTGGGTGCTGTCCTCAAGTCTGATGTTAAGCGCAAGTTTGGGTCTACTGTCCACCCTTTGGGCAAGGAAAACCATTTTCTTCTGGTGGTCTCCTTTGGTAGATCCAAGTTTAAACTGGATGAATTTTCTGTTAGTCTAGCCCTGGAATCTTGTATTGGGGGTTTAGCCGATGATCTATCAGTTATGCAATTAGGGGACATAGTCTTTCGTTTCTCTGTTTCCTCCAAGCAAGTGGGTTTGTGGATTTATGCTCTTAAGTCTGTGAATTGCACTGCATTCAAATGTTATTTTCATCTTTGGTATGCTGGTGGCCCTTTATGGCGTAGAGAATTTGATTTGTGGCAGAAGGAATGCAATGCTGAATGGATCTTGGTCAGTCCAAATAAAGCTCATACCGATATGGCCTTGCATGCTTTGAATTTGAGACCAAGTAAATCAAATTTGAAATCAAGTTTTATTTCTCAAGTCAAAAGGAACCTCTCTTTCGCTACGTTTGAAGCCTATCCTGCTTGTCCTGGTTATGAATATCCTGCGTCTGATGCTCAGATTGCTGATGTGATCCAAGCTGGTTATGATTGCCCCCAGATTTGTAAAAGGGTTTCTATTGCTGCTCATATTTCTGCTCTTGACAAGGATGTGCAGATTCAGTTCGGCCAATTTGAAAAATGCATACGTAATGATGCATGCATGGTAGTTTCTGAACCGTCGCCTATCCTCCCGCCCGAAATTTTTCCTACCGTTGCCGAGCAGGCCTTGGACCGCGGCCCAGCCCATGATGAAGCTTTTGAGGCCATGATAGATGACATGGTTGAACAGGCCTGGTCGTGTCAGCGCTGCCTCAGTTTTTTGCACAATACGGTGGACTGCATTGGAAAGGTGCATTGCAAATATTGTTTCAGATATGGTCATATCAAATCAGAGTGTTGGAAGGCAAAATCATCAATGCGATGGGTTGCCAAAAAGATTCCCAAATAGTGCGCCCTCGATTTTCGCGTGACTGAGCCACCTAAAGGACAAACCTCTGCAGAGTTCTCGGCAACCGAAAAAACCATCTCCTCCTCTGTTACTCCGCTTCGACGCGGCGTTTCCATGGAGAACTTCCCTGTAGATCCTCATCGGTTTGTCCCAGCGGGCTTCCATGTGCTCTAGCCATGGGGAGCTGATGAACGGCCGGCGCTCCTCTATGTCACTGCTCCAACGGTTCTACCAAAGCGCCATGAATCCTGGGTGATAGCGCAGGTTGATCGGAGGCCAGAGGGAGCTCACATCGATGAAGTGCTTAACCAGGTACACGATCACATTGAGCAGCACTTGCATTGGGATGTAGTTAGTTTTGCGGAGAGTGCAGTTGGTCTTGGTCTGTTCCGCATGGCTGACAACGCCATTAGAGATCTGCTTGTGCGCAATCTCCTCATGAGCTTGGTCATGGTCGCATGCTTACCTTTGTTCTTCATGATGAGAGGGAATTTTTTCGAGCCACTGTCTATACCAGGCTTAGCTAGCTCATGATGCTTAATCTGCCTTTTGATTATCGTACTGAAGAATTTATCAGAGATGTTGTTGCAAAGTTTGGGAAAATGAGAGCATGGATCAGAGAAGATGTTGAACCTGCACGTACCTTGGTCAGGTGTGCATATGGTGGAGCTAGAGACATCCCTAGATCCATTGTCATCAGAGAACCCCATCGTTATGGAGGCACAGTGGTTTCCTGGACTGTACATGTATACATTCTTAGCAGTGAGCCTGCTGATAATTTGCCAGGTGATGAATCCCCTGAACCTGACAATGGTATCCCACACCCTCAGTTCTTTGCGGGTCCCATTCCTCCACATGACAACTAGGCCCCACCTCAGCATGATGATTGGGAGAATTGGCAGAATGAAGCAGCTACTGACAACCAAGGCCAAGGCCATGGAGGATGGGATGAACCTCTGCAGCAACAATATCAAGCACCTGTTCAACAACAATCCTCTATCACTTTTCAGTTCTTAGGTGCTTTTGTTTCTTCAGTTCACTTGGTACCTGGTACTGGTCCTGAGGTGGAGATTGTGGTCAACCCTTTACAGTTGGAGGAGGTGCAGATAGAAGATATCACTGATGAAGATGCTTTGTCTGATGTGCGAAGTCCAATCCATGATGTGTAGGCAGATTTTGTAACATTTAATCCACTTTCCATTGTGCCTTTTGCGGAGACAGCTTTGCATCAGTTTCTTCAGTTCAACAACATTCCTGACGATGAGTTTTCAGCTGGTGACCATGGCTCTCAAAATTCTCCTGGAGGACAACACAATCCAACTGCAAGGAAGTTGGTTTTTTATGAAGCTACTGACAGTCAAATCCAACCTGTTGTCAATGTTGTTCATGTACCAGACACACAAAACATTTTTTATGACAATGCAATTACAAAGAAAAGGTTGAGGGGCAAATCTGTTTCTACTGCTGCAGTTGAAACAGAAGCTGGTGTTAGGAGAAGTGTCAGACAAGCTTTGCTCAAGCAGGGATACAAAGAGGAGCCCAGCAAAGAGGAGCCCACTCCCAAGAAGAAGCCCAAGAGCAAGCCCAACAAGGAAAAGTCAAAGAAAGGGAAACAGGAGGTGAATGTGCCACCATTTACCCCTGGCAAGACTCTTCAGAAAGTTGGACATGCCCTTGGCATTCCTGATGATGATTTGACTGAGGAGAAACTTATGGTTGCTCCTAACACAGCTCCATCCAAGACGGCTTAATGATTAGGACAGCTTTAATGCTTGCTTTTGACCCTGCTGGGGTGTTTGATCTATCTCCAAACTATGTGTGTTTGTTATATTTGTGTCCTTGTTACGGTTGGACAAGTTATCCTTCTATGGATGAATAATATTATTATATGCTATGGTGGCTTTGTTTATTATTGCTATGTGTGTTGGTTATCTGGCACATTTCTGTTCACACACATCATGTTTAATGGATAGTACAAACCAAAGATGCTTGGATTGGCTGGTGCTAGATTGGAATGTTAGAGGTTTAAATGATAAGGATAAAAGGCTTGCAATGTACAATAAAATTGATGAAAGCAATTGTGCTGTTGTTTGTTTGTAAGAAACAAAATGTGAGAATTTTGATCACTCCTTTATTAGGAGTTTCTGCCCAAAAAGATTTGATACATTTGTGTTTTCCCCTTCCGTTGGTGCCTCTGGGGGAATCATTGTGCTGTGGAATACTTCTATTTTCAATGGAACTTTAATTGAAAATCAAAGCTATGCAATCAGAATCTGCTTCACTTCAAGACATAGTTGTTGTTCTTGGACTCTTGTAACTGTCTATGGGCCTTGTAGGGGAATTGAGAGGGACAATTTTGTTTAGTGGCTACATGATCTTGCTATCCCTTTTCATGAGAATTGGCTCCTAGTTGGTGATTTTAACTTCATGAGATCTGTTGATAATAGAAACAAAACTAGAGCAGATATGAATGATATTTACATCTTCAATGAAATCATAAGTTACTTGGGTTTGGTTGAATTACCACTGAAGGGTAGATCATTTACTTGGTGTAATATGCAGAAGGACCCATTGTTGGTACATCTTGATTGGTTTTTTACTAGTTGCCAATGGACTCTTCATTTCCCTAACACTTTGGTTCATCCTCTGGCAAAGAATACTTCTGACCATGTGCCTTGTGTAATTACCATATCTACATCAATTCCTAAGGTACACATTTTCAGATTTGAGAACCATTGGATTCAGCAGCCTGGGTATTTTGAATTAGTGGACAGGGTTTGGAAAATTCTAGTAAGAGCAAATTTTGCAGCTGGGGTGGTGGCAGCAAAATTCAAGAACTTGAGATATGATTTAAAAAAGTGGGGGAAAGGTTTGTCCCATCTCAAGCTACTCATATCAAATTGCAATTGTGCCATTCTTATTTTAGGTTAGTTGGAGGAGGAAAGAACTCTCAGTAGTCCAGAATTTAACTTCAGAAACATTGTTAAAGTCCACATGAAGAATCTTTTGCAAAAATAGTCTGATTACTGGAAAATGAGAAGCACCATAAGATGGTTCAAATTGGGTGGGGAGAATACCAAATTTTTCCATGCAAAGGCAACTGAGAGATATATGAATAATATTATTGCGGAAATTAGAGATGATGAAGGATTTTTTTTTTGAAACCTTCTATTAAAGAACAAAAAGTACAGCTAAAAGTCCTACAAGAAAACTAGAAAACTAAAACAACATGAAAAAAGAGCAAAAATAAAACCCCGTACACATCATCAAGCAAGGAGCTTAATGAAGAGATGCTATCCAATCTAAAAGTTTCTTCTTCCTGTCTGGCTTAAATCTATGTGCAAGCAGAGTGATGTCAGGAACAAAATTGCTCTTCCAGGTTGCGAATCTTTGCAGTACTTGATCAAACACTCTAGCATTTCGACTCTTCCAAATATGTCAGCAAGCAAGTGCTGCTACTTCAGTGAAGAAAACATGATTGAAACTCCTTCTGGCAATCTCTGCGGACTGAACCATACTACAGCCTGTACCCCAGGTGATTTGCAAATAGTTCCAAATTCGGCTGCTAAAGTTACAGTTAAAAAAAGAGGTGATCTCTATCCTCTCTATCTCCAGTTGAACAAAGCACACAATCATAATTATCTGGGACCTGCCAGTGCCTGCGCTGCAACATGTCCTTGGTGTTCAATCTATCACTTAACAGCAACCAAGCAAACACTTTAATTTCATGGTGCACCTACTCTTCCAAATCCATAGATACTGTGGATGCACCTATATATGATCAAACAAAGAGAGATAATATTTATGCGGTTTATAATCCCCATATGCACATTTCCATTCATCACTCCCTTGCTGCAACAAATCCATTTCCCCCATCCATCCCTACAGGGTCAAAAATTCATCATATGCCTGGCTAGACAGAGGTAAGTGAAACTCTTCAGTTCTATCTAGTAACAAAACCATATCTCTGACTGAAATCTTTGCATCCTTGACAAAAGAGAACAGTCGAGGAAATCTCTACTGCAAAGGTGTTCTTGAGTTACCAACATCCCATTCATCAGCCCAAAAAAGAACTGTCTCTCCACTCCGGACATCAGGCTTGGCAACAGCTCGAAAACCATCCATTAATTTGGCAATATCCCTCCACCAATAAGACCCACATAACTTAGCTACATGAGGCACATCCAAAGAATAATAACTGTCCCAAATCAGTTTTACCCAGGGAATGTCCATCCTTTTGTTATAGAACTTATGCAAGAATTTGAGCAACAAAGAATCATTCTTTTTCTGAAAATCAATAATACCCAAGCCCCCCTTCATTCTTGGTTTACAAATCATGTCCCAAGCTGCCAAGGACTGTTTCGGTGTTTCATGATTGTCCCTCCAAAAGCACTGCCTAATTATTCTATTCAGCTGCTTTATAATACCAGGAGGTATATGAATAGTGCATAACATATGCAATGTGATAGAGGAAAAAGCTGAAACCACCAGCTGAAGTCTAGCTCCTTGTGACAGAAAACAAGATGTAGCAGTGAGTCTTCTCTCAAGCATGTGCACAATTGGAGACAATTCTTGTATAGATGGCTTAGTGGTTCCCACAGCCAAACCAAGATATGTGAAAGGTAATGTTCCAACTTGACATCCAAACCCCTGAGCAAGTTGTTGCACCACACTATCCTCTACATTGATTGCCATCATCGAGGACTTGTGATAATTTATATGCAAGCCAGTAGACTCAGAGTATTTCTTCAGTAAATCTTTCAAGGCCAGCACTTGTACCAAATCTGCTTGCATGATCAATAGTGTGTCATCTGCATATTGAATAATTAGGAAATCTGGATCAGCAGTAATAATTGGCAATTTAATCTCCCCAGTAGCAAGCAAAGCATTCACTGCAGATTGCAGTAAGTCTCCTCCGAGGACATACAAAAGAGGGGACAATGGGTCCCCCTGTCTCACTCCCCTCCTGCAATAAAATTGTTTCCCTGGAACTCCATTTAACAGAACTGAAGAAACACCAGATGCCAAGAAATCTCTGACCCATCTGATCCATGGCTCACCAAAGCCTTTCTGCCTCATAATCATGAACAAAGCTTCATGTTCCAAGGAATCAAATGCCTTCTCAAAATCTAGTTTCAATATAATAATGGGATTCTTGGAGGCATGACACTGATACAAATATTCCAAAGTCCAAGCCAAACAGTCCTGTATTGTTCTAGATTTGATGAAGCCATACTGATTTTTATGAATGCATCGCATAATCTAATCCCGCAACCTATTTGCAGCCATTTTTGTCAGAAATTTCAGGCAGACATTTGTCAAAGATATAGGCCTATAATCATTGACTGTTTCAGGAGAATTGTTTTTTTTTTTGCACCAATGTGATATAGGAGGAATTGAGACTCTCAAGAGAAAGCTTCCCCTTCATGAAAATCCCTGGCTAGTTTGTAAAAATCCTCTGCAATAATATGCTAACATCTCTTGAGGAATAAACCATTGAAACCATCAGGCCCAGGGGCTTTATCAACAGGCATATATTTAATTATTTTATCCATTTCTTCCTTCTCAAAAGGATTAGTCAAAACATCAAGCCCCTCCACAGGAGGAAGCAAAGCAGCAATATCCAGAGACATACTAATTCCTTTGGACACACCCATTCTCTCCCTGTATTTATTATAAACCATACCAGCCATGTGGAGGTGGTCAGATATCACCTCACCAGAATCAGACTTTAGACCAGAAATTGTATTTCTTCTATATCTCTGAGTGGCCATAGCATGAATTTTTTTTGTGTTTTCCTCTCCCACCTTTATCCACCTTATAGAACATCTATTCTTCCAGTATTTATACTGTGCAGACAGTAACTTCTCCAAGTGTAGCTTAACCAGTTTCCTAAAATTAAATTCAGGTCTGGTGAGGGGCCTCTGTTCCTCAAAATTATCAAGCAGTAGAATAACCTTATTACAATTCTCAATCAGAATTTTAATTGTGGACAGACTGGTCTGCCACTTCTTCAGATCATATCTCAAGTTTTTTAACTTATGAGCAAGGATAGCAGCAGCATTTGTTTTATGTGATGGCCTGTCCCAAGAATCTTGGACACATTTCAGAAATGTAGCATTATCCCCCAATAACTCTCAAATCTGAATATCTTTGCCTTTGGAATGACAGTATCAATGGTAACCATACATGGTACATGGTCAGAGGCAGACTTGGCCATGGGAAGCACTAAAGTATTAGGAAACTTGGTAGTCCATTCAGCCGTGGTAAAAGACTAATCTAGCTGTTCAAGTAAAGGTTGTTGCTGCATATTCGACCAAGTGTACATTCTTCCTTTCAAAAGGAGTTCCACAAAACCCAGGTGTCCAATAATATCATTAAAGATAAACATATCATTCACATCCCCTCCTGGTTTATTCCTATTGTCACTGGATCTGATAAATTAAAATCCCCCAGGAGGAGCCATAAAGAACGTGTGAGAATTGTTAAATTGTACAACCAAGTGATGAAATTATCTCTCTCTATACCCTTTGTTAAATTCTGGACTCTCAACCTCCACGTCGATGGCCACCCCGGCAGGTCAATGGAAAGTGAAGTACTCCACGGCCAAGGACCAAGATCGGGCTCGCCGCAATCTCTACGATGGCAAGATCACCTTGTTGGCCTCCAGACGATGGATGATCCTTGTCAATGCCAAAGGAGACTAAGTGATTGGAAGATATATTCGTGAGGAAGATTGCTTCACGATTGGATATGTCATCCATTTCCCATCGCATGAGGCGATCATCGGTGAGTGTGTGATCTCCCCTAAGGTACGTAACCCCAGCGTAGATCTTCCCCTAGATGAACCAGTTAGGGCTGCTTCACGTGCATTGGGCTTAGATCTTGCTTCGGGGCAAAAGTTTAAGGCTGAGGTTAAGAATAAATTCAGATCAACAGTTCATCCTTTAGGGAAATCGAACCACTTCCTCATGGTTGTCTCTTTTGGTCGGTCAAAATTCAAACTTGATACGCTATCTGTTGGTCTTGCCTTGGAATCCTGTTTGGGGGGCTCCCCAGATGATCTGCTAGTTGTTCAGCTGTCAGACAGGGTTTTTCATTTCTCAGTGGCATCAAAGGCTGTGGGTTTTCCGGTCAACTCTTTGAGGGTTTTTTCTTCTGCTGAGTTCAAATGCTTCTTTCATTTATGGGGTAATGGTGGTCCTACTTGGCAAAGGGAATTCGGATCTTGGCAATGTGAGTGTCAGCAGGAATGGATTTTGGTTAGCCCAAACAAGAAAAGAACGGATGCTGCGTTGCGTGCTCTGTCTAAAAAGCCAGTTAATCCATCGATCATACCGATAGGCTCGAGGAATTCTGCTCGTAAGAAACTTTCTTTTGCAACCTTTCAGTCTTATCCTGCATGTGCTGGTTACGAATTTCCAGCGACACGACAGTAAGTTCTTGATGTAGTAGAGGCAGGTTATGATTGCCCGTAGATCAAGAGGAAAGCGAGGGTTATTTTCTCACCCGTGATTCTGCAGACAGATGTGTCAATTCAGTTTGGCTCTACTGAGCAGTTTCGGCGAGAAGACGAGTTATCTGATGATTCTCCGTCCTCGATACTATCTGAGTTACAGGATACAGAATTGGGCCAGGAAAATTCGTTACAGGGTTCAGCTTCTGATACTGCTGCACTTAATGAACCGACGAATGTTGTGCAACCAGATGAGGATGATCCGTTTGGCTTAAATGATTTAATTGATGATACATATCGTGTCTGGAAGTGTGGTCGATGCCTTTCAATGAGACATTTAACTGCGAGCTGAACCAATAATGTCAGGTGTCGTTCTTGTTTTCGCTATGGTCATATGAGGAAAGATTGTCTTGGGGAAAAAACAAAAAGATTTGGGTGCCAAAACGGAAAATAACTATCCAAGAGAATCACGTGCCTGAGGAAAACCCTAGTCCTAAAGAGGCGGCCGTTCCAACTTCTGGCCTAAACGCCTCCTCCCCTGTTCCCATCCCGGCGACGCTTCCTTTTCCCTCAACGCTGCTGCGGCCATCTGCCATGGCCAACTTTGAAGTTGATCCCACTCCATGGGTGCCTTTGGGGCAGCAGATCATTGATGGAGGGCCTACTCGGTTGCCTCGCACCTTCTACAACCCATCTGTGCTTTCGCCGCGCTGCAATGGCAATGTTATTACTGCAATCACGATGCCCCCACCACCGGAGCAGTTGGAGCCAGCGTGGAGAAACCAGGTTCACCTTTTTATTCAGCATCAATTGCAGCGGGCAGTGGATGATGTGCAGCCTTGCTTGTTTGGTTTGGGATTCTTTCGTCTACGTTCCCCTGCCGCCACTGTAGCATTGATAGATCATGGTCCATATGAGCTCAACAACAATGTCTTTGTTAGATTTATCAGACATGATGATAGAGATAATCATAGGGCTGCTCATGGAGCAAGACAGCGATGGATCATGATACTTGCTGTTCCGCTTGATTTCCGTAATGACTATGATATTGCTGGAACAGTTGCCCCCTTTGCAAAGTTTTATCATTGGCATTAGGATGATGTGGTGCTTGAGAGAACTCTGGTTTATGTTACATTTACTTCTCCTGCTCTAGTACCTTGGGATATTGATTTTGGAAATTATGCAAATCTTGGTAATGCTAAGGAATCATGGACTGCTCCATGCTATGTTCTGACGGCTGGTTTTGCTGACATTTTCCCTGCTGATGAGGATCAAATGCCGCCAGATGGCAACCCACACCCGCTTCCAGGGAATCTGATAATCAACCATGATAATTTTGTGTTACCCCAATATCCTGAGCTAGGTTGGGATGATATGCCAATGCATCGACCTCAAGTGCATGATGATGATTTCTTCCAGCCAGAACAAGTGCATCAACATCAGGAGCAGATTGTGGAGCAAGAAGAGGCAGAAGAGCTGCAGATTGATAGTTCTATTTTTTTGACCAACCAACCACTGTGAGGCAACAGCCCCACAGCCAAAATTTATTTCAAAACCAAAAGAGTCTTATGTACAAACAAGAGATAAAAAGGAGAAAGAAAACCCTACTTATCCAAAGATTTAGACTCTAAGGCAGAGACCTAATCCAATCTAGCAAACTGTCTCTATGCTTAACTTTTATTCTATGTCTCAACAAAAAAACATCATGTAAAAATCCTGCCTTCCACCTTGCAAAGGTGGGTCTCTCTCCTCTGAAAATTTTCCCATTCCTGATAATCCAGATATGCCAACAGGCTAGCATTAGAACCTCCATAAAAAATGGCTTCGCAAAATCCTTCCTAGCATGAGCTATCACCATCTGTAGATCATCATAATTTCTCCAATCGAACTGCAAGTAATTCCAAATCCTGACACTGAAGTTACACTCAAAAAATAGATGAATCCTATCCTCATAGCTATGCAAAGGACACAATTCACAGTGATAAACATCCGTGACATGCCAATGCCGGCGCTTTAATAAATCCTTTGTATTCAGACGATCCACCAAAAGGAGCCATGCAAAAACCTTAGTTTTCATCATGCAACTAGACTTCCAGATCCACTCATAAACTTTAGGCACCTTCAGATGTTTGTGAATATGGTAGTAGAACTTAGCAGATGTATAGTCACCACCCCAACAATAAGTCCATTTATCAGTATCTCCAGTAATAGGATTCGCTTGCATTATCACCCTAAGTGGCTGTAACTCTGCAAAAGCAGACTGAGACAATGGAGTATAAAATAATTCTGTTATATCCTCCATAGCAAATACCTCTGCTGCCATTATCTCCTTTCTGAGCACAAAAGAAAATAGCCTGGGAAACTTATTCTGCAGAACCACAACACCATCATCCAATAGCCAATTATCTGTCCAAAACAAAAAAGTGTCCCCAGTGCCCAACTTCACTTGGGCAACAGCCCTAAAATTATCCACTTGCCTAAGCACATCCTTCCACCAAAATGAGCCACACAAATTTTTAGCATGAGGTACCTTCCCAGTATAGTGATTCTCCCAGATTAAGCTCACCCAAGGCAAGTCTCTTTTATTATAGAACTTATCCAAAAATTTAATAAGCAAAGCTGCATTCTGCTTTTGGAAGTTGACAACACCTAGACCACCTCTCATCTTGGGCTTACAAATCATTTCCCAAGCAGCTAAAGATTGCTTTGGCTCACCTTCCTTGTCCCTCCAGAGGCACTGTCTCAAAATTCTATCCAACTGCACAGTAAGACCCACTGGCAGCTGCAAGGAACATAGAAAATGCAATGGCATAGAAGCCAATGCAGAATTTATTAACTGCAGTCTAGCACCTTGGGAGAGAAAACTAGAACTTGCAGACAATTTCCTTTCCAACCTACACACCAAAGGAGATAACTCAGTGATTGTAGGCTTCATTGTACCCAAAGGCAACCCCAAATAGGTGAAAGGCATCTTCCCAATCTGACAGCCAAAAACCTCTGCCAGTTGCTTAAGATCATCTTCTGGAACATTTATTGGCACCATTTGGGATTTGTCAAAATTAATCTTAAGGCCTGTGGAGTTTGAGAATTTATGCAACACCTCTTTCAAAGCCAACAATTGAACTGTATCAGCTGGTAAAATGAGAAGTGTATCATCAGCATATTGGACAATAGGGAAGTCAACATCATTTGTCTCAATTGGTCTACATAAACTACCAATCTGAACCAACTCATTCACTGCTGCTTGCAACAAATATGAACCAAATAAATAGAACAAAGGAGAAATAGGATCCCCTTGCCTAACTCCTCTTTTACACTCAAACTGTTTTCCTGGAACCCCATTTAACAGAATGGATGAGGTGCCAGTAGACATAATAGACTTTGCCCATCTCAACCACTGAGCATTAAATCCTTTATACTTCATCACCTGCAGAATTGCTTCATGCTCAATTGTATCAAAAGCCTTGGCAAAATCCAATTTCAAAATGATGATGGGCTTTTTAGACACATGGCAGAGATATAAATACTCAAAAGACCATGCAAGACAATCTTGGATAGATCTATTTCTAAGGAATCCATACTGATTTTTATGCAGGCACTCCAAAATTCTTGATTGCAATCTATTAGCAGCTAACTTTGTCAAGAATTTGACACAAACATTAGTTAAGGAAATAGGCCTGAAATCATTTACTGTCATAGATACTTGTTTCTTTGGGACCAGAGTAATATAAGAGCCATTTATATTCTGCAACTTAATTGAACCATCATGGAAATCAGCAGCCAATTTGTAGAAATCCTTTTTAATTATATGCCAACATTTCTTCAGAAATAAACCATTAAACCCATCTGGACCAGGTGCCCTATCAACTGGCATATCCTTAATCACATCATCCATCTCCTTTTCTGTGAAGGGTGCAGTCAATTCCTCTAAACCATCAACTCTCTTGATTAAATAACCCAGATTAAACTCCATCCTAATACCTTCTGATTTCCCCATCCTATTCTTATATTCAGCCCACAGCAGGAAGCCATAGCATGGTGATCAGACACCTCATTACCATCATTATCATGCAACATGGCTATTGTATTCCTCCTAAATCTCTCAGTAGCCATTGCATGAAAAAATTTAGTGTTGTCCTCCCCTTGTTTAATCCAACGAATAGTGCATCTCTTCTTCCAATAATTACATTCAGCCACCAACAACTCCTCCAAATGCAGTTTCACAATCTGCCTAAAGTTAAACTCAGCCCTATACAAGGGTCTCTCCTCTTCCAAAGTATCCAGAATGAGAAGAACTTTATTACAGTTCTGTATCAAAATTTTAAGCCTGGCTAAACTCATGTGCCATTTCTTCAGATTCTGTCTTAATCCTTTTAACTTATCTGCAATAATTGCTGAGCTGTACAGCTTAGATGAACCTCTCTCCCAAGATTGATAGTTCTATTATCAATGTATCTGCTGCCTCTGATAATATGGCTCAGGGAGATGAGGAAGTTAATCAAAATATTATAATCAACCTTGTCCTCATTCAATGGAATAGTATGGACACACATCCAAATTTCTTAGGGTTAGATATAATTGATGCATACAACTCCAAGTGAGAAACTCCTTTGTCAGTTAGTACCTAAGTTGGCAGTGATACGTCTCAAACGTATCTATAATTTCTTATGTTCCATGCTACTTTTATGACAATACTTGAATGTTTTATACATACTTTACATCATTATTATACATTTTCCGGTACTAACCTATTAACAAGATGCCGCGCCATTCTTTTTCTTTTTTGGTTTCAAATCCTAGTAAGGAAATATTCTGGAATTGGACGAAATCAACGCCCGTGGTCCTATTTTTCCACGAAGCTTCCGAAGACCGAGGGAGATACGAAGTGGGGCCACGAGGGGCCGACCATAGGCGGCGCGGCCTGGCCCCGCGCCGGCCTATGGTGTGGGGGCCCCGTGCCTCCCCCACCTGCCCTTCCGCCTACTTAAAGCCTTCGTCGCGAATACCCTGCGAGAGCCACGATACGGAAAACCTTCCAGAGACGCCGCCGCCAATCCCATCTCTGGGATTCAGGAGATCGCCTCCGGCGGAGGAGGGAATCATCACCGGAGGGCTCTACATCATCATGCCCGCCTCCGGATTGATGAGTGAGTAGTTCATCCTTGGACTATGGGTCCATAGCAGTAGCTAGATGGTTGTCTTCTCCGCTTGTGCTATCATTGTTTAGATCTTGTGAGCTGCCTAACATGATCAAGATCATCTATTTGTAATGCTACATGTTGTGTTTGATGGGATCCGATGAATCTAGAATACTATGTCAAGTTGATTATCAATCTATCATATATGTGTTGTTTATGTTCTTGCATGCTCTCCGTTGCTAGTAGAGGCTCTGGCCAAGTTGATACTTGTAACTCCAAGAGGGAGTATTTATGCTCGATAGTGGGTTCATGCCTCCATTTAATCTGGGATCGTGACATAAGGTTCTAAGGTTGTGGATGTGCTATTGCTACTAGGGATAAAACATCAATGCTTTGTCTAAGGATGTTTGTGTTGATTACATTACACACCATACTTAATGCAATTATCTGTTGTTTACAACTTAATACTGGAGGGGGTGTGGATGCTAACCCGAAGGTGGATTATTTAGGCATAGATGCATGCTGGATAGCGGTCTATGTACTTTGTCGTAATGCCCTGATTAAATCTCATAGTAATCATCATTGATATGTATTGAATCTTTATTTGTCAATTTCCCACCTGTAATTTGTTCATCCAGCATGCTAGTTATCTTATTGGAGAGACACCACTAGTGAACTGTGGACCCCGGTCAATTCTTTTACATCTGAATACAATCTACTGCAATTATTGTTGTTAATGTTCTTTGCAAACAAACACCATCTTCCACTCGATATGCTTAATCCTTTGTTTTCAGCAAGCCGGTGAGATTGACAACCTCACTGTTACGTTGGGGCAAAGTATCTTGATTGTGTTGTGCAGGTTCCACGTTGGCGCCGGTTTCACTGGTGTTGCGCCGCACTACACTCCTCCACCAACAACCTTCACGTGCTTCTTGGCTCCTACTGGTTCGATAACCTTGGTTTCTTTCTGAGGGAAAACTTGCCTGTGTGTCTACTCAGCTTCTTTCCTGTAGACAGTGTTGGGCCTCCAAGAGCAGAGGTTTGTAGAACAGCAGCAAGTTTTCCATTAAGTGGATCACCCAAGGTTTATCGAACTCAGGGAGGAAGAGGTCAAAGATATCCCTCTCAAGCAACCCTGCAATCACTATACAAGAAGTCTCTTGTGTCCCCAACACACCTAATACACTTGTCAGATGTATAGGTGCACTAGTTCGGCGAAGAGATAGGGAAATACAAGTAGTATGGATGTATATGAGTGGTAATAGCAATCTGAATAAAATATGGCACCGAGTGGTAATAGTTATCTTATTGGAGAGACACCACTAGTGAACTGTGGACCCCGGTCCATTCTTTTACATCTGAATACATTCTACTGCAATCTTTGTTTTTACTGTTCTTTGCAAACAAACACCATCTTCCCTGCTCGATACGCTTAATCCTTTGTAGCGCATGACGCCCTCTCAATGTTGTTGCAAAGTATCTTGATTGTGTTGTGCCTTAAAAGTTGCGCCGCCATGGCAAGCAGCTCAACAAGCCAACATGGATGGAGAGTTTCATCCCCATGGATGAAGGAAAGGGTTGGGAAATCTCCCGTGGCGGAACTTCTCGAAGATGCCCTTGGTGCACACGCCCTATGGCATCTTCGGAAGTTCCGCCTCGGAAAAATTTCCCTGCAAGCCCGCGAAAGACTCCATCTCCTCTAACAATGTTGGGGAAAGGGTTGGGAAATCTCCCGTGGCGGAACTTCTCGAATATGCCCTTGGTGCACATGCCCTATATATGGCATATTCGGAAGTTCCGCCTCGGAAAAATTTCCCTGCAAGCCCGTGAAAGCTACTTAACTAGTAAAACAAGCCAACCATATCCATTGTTAATATCTTACATACAGTAACATCATTACACAAAAGTGATTTCCATATTGAGATACACAAGTTATGATCCCTATCAAGTCTTCTGAGTTTTCTTCGTGTTTCCCTTTCTTCTTACTGCGACGCAACCATGGACAATCTTCATTGTTTAAGATGATGCTTGGGTCAATTTTTACCTTGAAGGGTGGAATATCATCAAACTTATTATAATCTTCTGACATGTCTATCTTGTCCTCTACTCCCACGATGTTTCTTTTTCCTGAAAGAACTATGTGCCGCTTTGGCTCATCGTATGATGTGTCCTCTTGCCTTTCTTTTTTTTTCGGTTTGCTAGACATGTCCTTCACATAAAAAACCTGAGCCACTTCACTGGCTAGGACGAATGGTTCGGTGTCGTACCCTAGATTCTTGAAATCCACTGTAGTCATTCCGTACTGCGGGTCTACCTGTACCCCGTCTTTCAGGTTGAACCATTTGCACCGGAACAAAGGGACCTTGAAATTAGGTCCATAGTCAAGTTCCCATATCTCCTCTATGTACCCATAATATGTGACCTTGTTCCCATTGCCATCTTCTGCATCAAAGCGGACACCACTGTTTTGGTTGGTGCTCTTTTTGTCTTGGGCGAAAGTGTAAAATGTGTTCCCATTAATCTCGTACCCTTGAAAAGTCGATATAGTAGAAGATGGTTGCTTGGCCAACAAGTACAGCTGCTCGTCATCGGTGACATTCATGAGACGTGTTTGCAACCAACCGCCGAAAGTCTTCATGTGTTCTCCATCAATCCAATCTTCACGTTGCTCCGGGTATTTAGAGCGTAAGATATCCTTGTGTTCCTCTTTGTACGGAGCCACCAAGATGGAATTATGTAGAACTGTGTAGTGTGCTTGAGTGAAAGAATGTCCGTCCATACACGTTGTTGATTTCTTTCCTAGCGTGCCTTTTCCACGCAGTCTCCCCTCATAGCGCGATTCAGGAACACCGATCGGCTTAAGGTCAGGAATAAAGTCAACACAAAACTCAATGACCTCCTCTGTTCCATATCCCTTGGAGATGCTTCCTTCTAGCCTAGCACGGTTATGAACGTACTTCTTTAAGACTCCCATGAATCTCTCAAAGGGGAACATGTTGTGTAGAAATACAGGACCGAGAACGCCAATCTCTTCGACCAGGTGAACTAGGAGATGTGTCATAATATTGAAGAAGGATGGTGGGAACCCAACTCGAAGTATAGGATCGCAACATCTTCTGTAAGTAAAAAATTTATTGATTCGACACAAGGGAGGTAAAGAATACTTATAAGCCTTAACAACCGAGTTGTCAACAGTCGCACCTGGAAAAGCACTAGTAACGGGGTGATGTAAGCAATGAGAATATGAGAGCAGTAGTAACAGTAACACAGCAGCAGTAATAGCAATATGAGAGCAATGGCACCGAAAAATAGTTGATACTACTTCCAATGACATGTAGAACGAGTATATGATGATGAGAGATGGACCGGGGTTCCCAGCTATCTACACTAGTGGTAACTCTCCAATAACAAGTGACAAGTGTTGGGTGAACAAATTACAGTTGGGCAATTGATAGGATTGATAAGGCATTAAGAAAGAACATCAATTCATTAATCATGTAGGCATGTTTCCCATATATAGTCATACGTGCTCGCAATGAGAAACTTGTACAACATCTTTTGTCCTACCAGCCGGTGGCAGCCGGGCCTAGGGAAACTACTGGCAATTAAGGCACTCCTTTTAATAGAGCACCGGAGCAAAGCATTAACACTCCGTGAAAACATGTGATCCTCATATCTAAGCCTTTCCCTCCAGTTGTCCCAATTTCTGTCACTTTGGGGCCTTTGGTTCCGGACATAGACATGTGCATACAACTTGTAGATACAATCTAAGCAATAATTATAGAGCTCAAATCTAAGATCATGCCACTCGGGCCCTAGTGACAAGCATTAAACACAACAAGATTGCAGCAACAATAACTTCACAAACTTTGTAGATAGACAATCATAACGTAACAATCCATCGGATCCCAACAAACACAACACCGATTACATCAGATGAATCTCAATCATGTAAGGCAGCTCATGAGATCATTGTATTGAAGTACATGGGGAGAGAGTACCAACTAGCTACAGCTAGAACCCGTAGTCCATGGGGGAACTACTCACGGAGCATGATGGAGGCGGTGGCGTTGATGGAGATGGCTTCCGGGGCACTTCCCCGTCCAGGTGCCGGAACAGTTCTGTCCCCGAATTGGAGTTTCGATGGCGGCGGCGTCCCTAGAGTCTTTCCGGAGTTTCGTTAATTGGTACTGCGTTTTTAGGTCGAAAGGGCTTAAATAGGCGAAGAGGCGCGGGGAGGGCGGGTGGCCTCCCCTAGGCCGGCGGCCGGGGTCCCGCCGCGGCCCTATGGTGTGGGGGCCCCCTGGCTCTCCTCCGACTCCCCTTCGGTGGGAGCTTCCGGGAAAAAAAAGATCTTTGGCGTTGATTTCGTCCAATTCGAGAATATTGCCCGAACAGCCTTTTTGGAACCAAAAACAGCAGAAAACTGCACTGTGGCATCTTGTTAATAGGTTAGTTCCGGAAAACGCATGAAATCATCATAAAGTGCAAGCAAAACATGTAAGTATTATCATAAAACAAGCATGGAACGTTAGAAATTATAGGTACGTTGGAGACGTATCAGCATCCCCAAGCTTAGTTCCTGCTCGTCCTCGAGTAGGTAAACGATAAAAAGAGTAATTTCTGTAGTGACATGCTACTTACATAACCTTGATCATACTATTACAAAGCATATGAAATGAATGAAGTGACTCAAGGCAATGATCTATAGTTGCTAACAAATAGGTAACATATAGCAAAACTTTTCATGAAGAGTACTTTCAAGACAAGCATCAAAAGCCTTGCACAAGAGTTAACTCATAAAGCAATAGATTCAAAGTAAAGGCATCGAAGCAACACAAAGGAAGATTTAAGTTTCAGCGGATGCTTTCAACTTTCAACATGCATATCTCATGGATAATTGTCAACACAAAGTAATATGATGAATGCAAATAAGCAAGTATGTAAGAATCAATGCACAGTTGACACAAGTGTTTGCTTCTAAGATGGAAGGAAGTAGGTAAACTGACTCAACATAAAGTAAAAGAATGGCCCTTCGAGGGGAAGCATTGATTGCTATATTTGTGCTAGAGCTTTGGTTTTGAAAACATAAAGAGAGCATAAAAGTAAAGTTTTGAGAGGTGTTTGTTGTTGTCAACGAATGGTAGTGGGCACTCTAACCCCTTGCCAGACAAACCTTCAAAGAGCGGCTCCCATTTTATTTTATTTTTGGGTGGCACTCCTTCCAACCTTTCTTTCACAAACCATGGCTAACCGAATCCTCGGGTGCCTGCCAACAATCTCATACCATGAAGGAGTGCCTTTTATTTTAGTTTTATTATGATGACACTCCTCCCCACCTTTGCTTTCTCAAGCCATGGCTAACCGAATCCTTCGGTGCCGTCCAACAATCACATACCATGGAGGACTGTCTATTTTGTTAATTGATTTGGGACTGGGAATCCCATTGCCAGCTCTTTTTGCAAAATTATTGGATAAGCGGATGAAGCCACTAGTCCATTGGTGAAAGTTGCCCAACAAGATTGAAAGATAAACACCACATACTTCCTCATGAGCTATTAAACATTGACACAAATCAGAGGTGATAAATTTTGAATTGTTTAAAGGTAGCACTCAAGCAATTTACTTTGGAATGGCGGAGAAATACCATGTAGTAGGTAGGTATGGTGGACACAAATGGCATAGTGGTTGGCTCAAGGATTTTGGATGCATGAGAAGTATTCCCCTCGATACAAGGCTTAGGCTAGCAAGGTTATTTGAAGCAAACACAAGTATGAACCGGTACAGCAAAACTTACATAAGAACATATTGCAAGCATTATAATACTCTATACTGTCTTCCTTGTTGCTCAAACACTTTTAGAAAATATCTAGACCTTAAGAGAGACCAATCATGCAAACCAATTTTAACAAGCTCTACGGTAGTTCTCCACTAATAGGTTTAAACGCATGAAAAAAAACTTAATCATGATCTACTTGAGAGCTCAAAACAATTGCCAAGTGTCAAATTATTCAAGACATTATGAGGCATTTTCTATTTCCAACCAAATACCAATAAGTATTGTAGCTTCCAACTTTTATCATTGAACATTAAAAGTAAAACGAAGAACAAGTGTTCATATGAAAAAGCGGAGCGTGTCTCTCTCCCAAACAAGGATTGCTAGGATCCATCTTTATTCAAACACAAACAAAAATAAAAACAAACAGACGCTCCAAGTAAAGCACATAAGATGTGACCGAATAAAAATATAGTTTCAATAGAAGAAACCTGATAAGTTGATGAAGAAGGGGATGCCTTGGGCATCCCCAAGCTTAGACGCTGAGAGTCTTCTTGAAATATGCAGGGATGAACCACGGGGCATCCCCAAGCTTAGACTTTTCACTCTTCTTAATCATATATCATCCTCCTCTCTTGACCCTTGAAAACTTCCTTCACGCCAAACTTCTCATAACCTTCATTAGAGGGGTTAGTACTCAAAAAAAACTTGAATCCACCTTGGCCCTGTAGTGACACATTGCAAGAACTCAATAAAACATTAGCTACAGCTCTCCACGTCTAGAAAGCCTCACATAAAGTCCACAAGAGACAATGCAAAAAACAGAGACAGAATCTGCCAAAACAGAACAGCCAGTAAACATGAATTTTAAAATGGTACTTCCGTTGCTCAAATCAGAAAACTCAAAACTAATGAAAGTTTCGTACATATCTGAGGATCACGCACGTAAATTGGCAGATTTTTCTGAGTTTCCTACAGAGAAATAAGCCCAGATTCGTGACAGATAGAAATCTGTTTCTGCGCAGAAATCCAAATCTAGTATCAACCTTCGATTAGAGGCTTCACTTGGCACAACAAAACACAAAACTAAGATAAGGAGAGGTTGCTACAGTAGTAAACAACTTCCAAGACACAAATATAAAACAAAGTACTGTATCAAAATAACACATGGGTTATCTCCCAAGAAGTTCTTTTCTTTATAGCCATTAAGATGGGCTCAGCAGTTTTAAATGATGCACTCGCAAGAAATAGTATTTGAAGCAAAAGAGAGCATCAAAAAGCAAATTCAAAACACATTTAAGTCTCACATGCTTCCTATGGAAAGGAATCTTGTACACGAATAAGTTCATGAAGAACAAAGTGACAAGCATAAGTAGATAGAACAAGTGTAACTTCAGCAATTTCAGCATATAGAGAGGTGTATTAGTACCATGAAAATTTCTACAACCATATTTTCCTCTCTCATAATAATTTTCAGTAGCTTCATGAACAAACTCAACAATATAACTATCACATGCAGCATACTTTTCATGATTTCCAAACACATAATTTTTATCAATCTCAAGAATAGTGGAATTAAAACTTTCAAACTTACTTTTATTAATAATATAACAAGGTAGTTGATCAATCTCAAGAGATATGGGACTCCTAAATAAAGTCA
This sequence comes from Lolium multiflorum, assembly GCA_030979885.1. Lineage (NCBI taxonomy): Eukaryota > Viridiplantae > Streptophyta > Magnoliopsida > Poales > Poaceae > Lolium > Lolium multiflorum. The sequence continues at coordinate 90,406,072 of CM061748.1, forward strand.
ATACTTCTCCAATCCCATTTTCATTAGTAGCACAATTAATATTGTCAAGTAACATAGGACCATCATCTAGAGCTTTATCATAAACATTTGCCAAGCAAAATTCTTTAGTACCATGCATTTCGACATCAGGCACAAACAAAGCATTATCATAAGATTTATCAAAGTAGCATGGATTATCATATATAACAGCAGCATAATTATTATCACAAGTTTTACTTATAGGAAATATTTCAAGAGAATCCACAGGAACATAACATTCAACCTCTTTCGGTAAGAATGGAGGACAATCAAATAGTGTAAGAGATGAAGAGTTACTCTCATTTGAAGGTTGGCATGGGTAGCTAATCCATTCTTCCTCCTTTTGTTCATCACTCTCCTCTTCTTTTTCATCCAATGAGCTTTCAGGTTCATCAATTTCCTCCTCTTTTTCATCCAATGAGCTTTCAGGTTCATCAATTTCTTCTTCCACAGGTTCCTGCAAATTGTGAGTGCATTCTTGTGCATTAATGCGTCTCTCTTTATAATCAAGGATATAAGGATTCCTACTGTAGCATTCTATGCAAGAATTAAGGATAGTAGAGACATAATCTTTAAGGTCCTTACAAATAGCACAAGTTTCATAATTCTCAACCATGAAGGATTCTATCTCGGAGGCTCCCATAAATAAGACAAATTGTTCTACCTCTTCGAACCCATAATGAATATAGCAATTCTGATTATAGTTCTTAATTAAAAATTCCTCACTAAAGCCACATTGAAATTTAAGATGTTTAGTATCATGTTGAGAGCAAAAGTTTATATCATGGCGTCTAAGCAAGATTCTAGCCATTGTATTCAATTTTTCTATCATAGCACTCATTATTTTACCAGTTCTTGATTCTCTATAATTATTATAACATTCTATAAGCTCCAAGTAGGTTGTAGGTTCTCCCATAACAGCAATTTTTAATTTTTCGATTTTTCAAATTTTTATGGTTTTTCGGGTATATAGGGAAAATAAAACAAGACAAAAAGAAACTAGGCAAAAGAAACTAAGTGAAACAATACTAGACAGAAATAAACTAAGCACAAATAAACTAGACAGAAATAAACTAGCAAGACAAAATAAAATAAAAGCGGAGAGAGAGGTAGAGTGTACTCCCCAGGTGAACTTATGAGTAGAGCTATGCCTCCCCGGCAACGGCGCGGAAAATAGTCTTGATAACCCACAAGTATAGGGGATCGCAACAGTCTTCGAGGAAGTAAAACCCAAATTTATTGATTCGACACAAGGGGAGGTAAAGAATACTTATAAGCCTTAACAACTGAGTTGTCAATTCAGCTACACCTGGAAAAGCACTAGTAACAGGGGTGATGTGAAAGCAACCGTAATATGAGAGCAGTAGTAATAGTAACACAACAGCAGTAATAGCAATATGAGAGCAATGGCACCAGAAAATAGTTGATACTACTTCCAATGACATGTAGAACGAGTATATGATGATGAGAGATGGACCGGGGTTCCCAGCTATCTACACTAGTGGTAACTCTCCAATAACAAGTGACAAGTGTTGGGTGAACAAATTACAGTTGGGCAATTGATAGGATTGATAAGGCATTAAGAAAGAACATTAATTCATTAATCATGTAGGCATGTTTCCCATATATAGTCATACGTGCTCGCAATGAGAAACTTGTACAACATCTTTTGTCCTACCAGCCGGTGGCAGCCGGGCCTCTAGGGAAACTACTGGCAATTAAGGCACTCCTTTTAATAGAGCACCGGAGCAAAGCATTAACACTCCGTGAAAACATGTGATCCTCATATCTAAGCCTTTCCCTCCAGTTGTCCCAATTTCTGTCACTTTGGGGCCTTTGGTTCCGGACATAGACATGTGCATACAACTTGTAGATACAATCTAAGCAATAATTATAGAGCTCAAATCTAAGATCATGCCACTCGGGCCCTAGTGACAAGCATTAAACACAACAAGATTGCAGCAACAATAACTTCACAAACTTTGTAGATAGACAATCATAACGTAACAATCCATCGGATCCCAACAAACACAACACCGATTACATCAGATGAATCTCAATCATGTAAGGCAGCTCATGAGATCATTGTATTGAAGTACATGGGGAGAGTGTACCAACTAGCTACAGCTAGAACCCGTAGTCCATGGGGGAACTACTCACGGAGCATGATGGAGGCGGTGGCGTTGATGGAGATGGCTTCCGGGGCACTTCCCCGTCCGGCGAGGTGCCGGAGCAGAGAGTTCGTCCCCAATTGGAGTTTCGCGATGGCGGGCGCCCGGAGTCTTTCTGGAGTTTCGTTAATTGGTACTGCGTTTAGGTCGAAAGGGCTTAAATAGGCGAAGAGGCGGCGCAGAGGGCTGACAGGTGGCCTCCCCCAGGCCGCGCGCGTGTCCGCCCGCGCGCCCTATGGTGTGGGGCCGGCTCCCTCCGACTCCCCGGTGTAGAGCTTCCCGAGAAAAATAAGATCTTTGGCGTTGATTTCGTCCAATTCCGAGAATATTGCCCGAACAGCCTGGAACCAAAAAAGAAAACAGAACTGGCACCGTGGCATCTTGTTAATAGGTTAGTTCCGGAAAACGCATGAAATCATCATAAAGTGCAAGCAAAACATGTAAGTATTATCATAAAACAAGCATGGAACGTCAGAAATTATAGGTACGTTGGAGACGTATCAGGAACACCAACTCGAAGCTGACTAGACATTGGACCACATCCTTATGTAAATTTTGTAGAGTAGGTGGATCGATCACCTTATGAGAAATTGCATTGAGGAACGCACATAGCTTCACAATGGGTACTCGAACATTTTCCGGCAGAAGCCCCCTCAATGCAACCGGAAGTAATTGTGTCATAATCACGTGGCAGTCATGAGACTTTAGGTTTTGAAACTTTTTCTCCGACATGTTTATTATTCCCTTTATATTCGACGAGAAGCCAGACGGGACCTTGATGCTACTCAGGACTTCAAAAAAGATCTCCTTCTCCTCTTTGGTAAGAGCGTAGCTGGCAGGACCTTGATACTTCTCTGGATTCAGGTTGTTTCCTTCGTGGATACTTTGCTGGTCCTGCCGTGCATCCGGTGTATCTTTTGTCTTCCCATACACGCCCAAGAAGTTTAGCAGGTTCACGCAAAGATTTTTCGTCACGTGCATCACGTCGATTGCAGAGTGAACCTCTAAGAATTTCCAGTATGGTAGCTCCCAAAATATCGACTTCTTCTTCCACATGGGTACGTGTCCGTCAACATCATGCGGAACAGATTGTCCGCCAGGACCCTTTCCAAAGATCACTTTTAAATCCTTGACCATATCATATATAACTTCCCAGTAGGGCGGGTAGGCTTCGTTCGGTTATCTGCCTCACCTCCGAAATGCTTTCCTCTCTTTCTTACGTGATGTTGTTTTGGAAGAAATCGACGATGCCCCAGGTACACATTCTTGTTTCCCAAATAATTACTGTCAGTCTCACCTAAACAGTGTGTGCATGCATTGTATCCCTTGTTTGACTGCCCTGAAATGTTACCAAGAGCAGGCCAATCATTGATGGTTACAAATAACAACGCTCGTAGGTTAAATTCCTTTTGTTCGTGCTCATCCCACACAGGTACACCTTCGTCACGCCACAACTCTAAAAGTTCTTCAACCAATGGCCTCATGTACACATCAATGTCGTTGCCGGGTTGCTTCGGGCCCTGGATGACCAATGGCATCATAATGAACTTTCGCTTCATGCACAACCAAGGAGGAAGGTTATACATACATAGAGTCACTGGCCATGTGCTATGACTGGAGCTCTGCTCGCCGAAAGGATTAAAGCCATCTGTACTTAGACCAAATCTTAAGTTCCTTGCGTCATCTGAAAATGACTTGAACTCTCTGTCGATTTTTCTCCACTGCGACCCGTCAGCGGGGTGTCTCAGCATCAAATCTTTCTTACGGTCCTCTTTGTGCCATCGCAACAACTTGGCATGCTCTTTGTTCAGGAACAAACGTTTCAACCGTGGTATTATAGGAGCATACCACATCACCTTCGCAGGAACCCTCTTCCTGGGGGTGGACTCGCCCTCAACATCGCCAGGGTCATCTCGCCTGATCTTATACCTCAATGCACTACATACAGGGCATGCATTCAAATTCTCGTACTCCCCGCGGTAGAGGATGCAGTCATTGATGCATGCATGTATCTTCTGCACCTCTAATCCTAGAGGGCAGACAACCTTCTTTGCTTCGTACGTAGTAGAGGGCAATACGTTCTCCCCTGGAAGCATCTTCTTTATTATTTTCAGCAACTTTTCAAATCCCTTGTCAGAAGTACCATTCTCTGCCTTCCACTGCAGCAATTCCAGCGTGGTACCCAGCTTTTTCTGACCATTCTCGCAATTTGGGTACAACAGTTTGTTGTGATCCTCTAACATTTTCTCCAACTTCAACCTCTCCTTTTCATTTCCGCAGTTCATCTTCGCATCAAGAATGGCCCGACCCAAATCGTCATCCGGGTCATCAAAAATCGGCTCATCAAAAATGGGCTCTTCTTCAGCTTCGTCTTCCCCCATTCTACTATCACCGTCTTCAGTGAATAAGGGATAGTTGTCACTATCCTCTTCTTCTTTGTTGTCTTCCAATATAACCCCTCTTTCTCCGTGCTTGGTCCAACAATTATAGCTGGGCATGAAACCGTTCTCCAGCAGGTGGACGTGAAGGGTCTTTGAGGTAGAGTAATCCTTCATATTCTTACAGGAACTACATGGACAATACATGAAACCATTCGACCGCCTGTTTGCCTCAGCCACGCTGAGAAAATAATGCATGCCATTAATGAACTCGGGATGGCACCGGTCACCGTACATCCATTGTCGACTCATCTGCATTTTATATGTATATCAAAAATCATTAAGTACACAACATCGTGGATATATGAGTGACCAACTTAATTAATATTCAAGTTCATCACATAAAACTAAAAAAATTATAAAAAAGAAGAGGCTCACCGAGGTGGTACCGTGCCGGCTAGGGGACGACGCTGGCGATCGACGGCGGTGAGGACGGGATGATACTAATTAAAACCTACAAAACATACCATAATTTCAGCTCAAATTGCATATAAAAAAATAAAATCCCTAACTTAGGAATTTCATCGAACACCTTGCTAGCACTAGAAAAATAGTACGAGTTAAAACTACCAAAGAAATTAGCTAAATTAGGAACGCCGGAAGGAAGGATGATATTGCTAACCCTTGGATAGATGTATGTCGTTAATCTTGTTAAAATGGTGGAGAAAAATGAAGATTATTGGAGTGTGAGAGGTGCAAAATATTTGGAAATGTGAGAGAGGATGAGAAGGAGAATGAGATGCAGGGGGCTCGGGCGCGACGGCGCGTGCTGTATAGGCACAGACCCTTTAGTACCGATTCCTTAGATGAACCGGTACTAAAGGTGCAGCCCTGGCCCCACCTCCGCATGGAAACTGGGCTCAAACCCTTTCATACCGGTTCGTAACACGAACCGGTATAAAAGGGCCCTTACGAACCGGTATAGATGTCCCACGCATGGAGCCGGTATGAATGCCCCCTTTAGTACCGGTTCGTAAGGGATCCGGTATTTATGGCTTAGATGGATGCCCATTTTTCTACTAGTGAAAGCATGGGAAAAATATCACATACATGATGGGTTCTTGTTTAGAGCTAACAAACTATGTGTTCCAGAATCGTCTGTGCGTTTGCTCTTATTGCAGGAATCACATGCTGGAGGTTTGATGGGTCACTTTGGGCGTGAGAAGACGCTACTCATGCTAGCTGGCCACTTTTATTGGCCAAAGATGAGGCGGGACGTGGATAGATATGTGAAGAGATGCATTACTTGCAACAAGTCCAAGTCCAAGATGAAGCCTCACGGTTTGTATACTCCTTTACCGGCACCTACTACACCTTGGGAGGATATTAGTATGGATTTTGTGTTGGGTTTGCCGCGTACTAAAAGAGGCCATGATTCTATATTTGTGGTAGTGGATATATTCTCTAAGATGTCACACTTTATTGCCTGCCACAAGAGCGACGATGCGTCGCATATTGCTAACCTGTTTTTCAGGGAGATTGTACGTCTACATGGAGCCCCGAAGACTATTGTTCCTGATCGTGACGTGAAGTTTATGAGCTACTTCTGGAAGACGCTTTGGAAAAACCTGGGGGCGAAGTTGCTTTTCAGCACTACTTGTCATCCCCAAACTGATGGTCAAACTAAAGTGGTGAATAGAACATTGTCACAACTGTTGAGATCCATGATCAAGAAGAACTTGAAGGAGTGGGAAGAGTGTTTGCCGCATGTGGAGTTTGCTTACAACAGGGCGGTACATTCTACCACAGAGCTGTGTCCTTTTGAGGTGGTGTATGGTTTCAAACCCATTACTCCGCTTGATTTGTTGCCTCTACCCATACATGAGAGAGTTAATATGGAGGCATCCAAGAGGGAAGATTTTGTGCGAAAGATACATTTGAAGACTAAAGAGTTGATAGAAAAGAAAGGCAAGAGCAATGCTGCAAGGATGAATAAGAAGCACAAGGAGATGTTGTTCAAGCCTGGTGATATGGTCTGGGTACATTTTCGCAAGGATAGCCCGAAGCTAAGGAAGTCCAAGTTGCTTCCTCGTGGTGCTGGTCCTTACAAAGTGCTTGCCAAGATCAATGATAATGCATACTCGATAGATCTTCCAGAAGATGAGTTTGGTGTCAGTAATTCTTTCAATGTTGCTGATTTGACACCATATGACGGAGAAGACCTTGGAGCGTCGAGGTCGACGCCTTTTGAAGGGGGGAGATGATGAGGACATCCCTACCTCACTACTACCTCCGTCATTGCCTGAAGATGATCCTGCTGTGAAGCTCAAGTCCAATGAAGTTAGGATTGGACCTATGACACGAGCTCGTGCGAAGCTACTTAAACAACATGTGAACTTGTTCCTAAACGATACTTTGATCGATGAGAATTTTATACTGCCTAAGTCGTATTATTTATATATGATCAGGTATGAGGAGGAACCAAGTATTGCACGAGGAGGAGAGGAGCAGCTGGACAAGAAGCTGGACGTGAAGCTGGACATGGAGCTGGACGTGAAGACATCCCATGGACGCGCGAGGGAGGAGCGGGAGGCATGCGCGAGAGGAGGACGTCTTCAGGCCGGCGCCAGGGCCGGTCGGACCGGCCGTGGCACCGGCCACCCGGTCCCCGGCTCCCACGCCGGATGGCCCGGCCAAACCCGGGGCCTTATTTGTGCCAACCGGAGCAGCCCGGGCCCCGGACCAGCGGATTCCTGCTCAATCCCAGGCCCGGTCCAAACCGGACCACCCGGTCCTAGGCCCGGTCAACCGGATTCCAGACCAAATGTGTCCGAGTCTGTCTCGACCAGATCTATTCTGGGTCGGTTATTTTCGTACTTTTTCGACCCGAGGTCGTCCTGAACGCCTATATAAGTCCCTAGGACGCCCCAAAGTAGCTTTAGACCACGTTTAAGATAAACCCTAGTTTATAGTTGTTTGCTTTGCAACTCTATTGAATATCTACACCTTATTGCTTCGATTTGGTGTTGAATCCCTAAAAGTCTTGTGTGATCTGCTATTCCATTGGGAATTAGACGGTTGCAACTTACCGCTTCGTGGTCGGCGGCTACGTGCGCAAGTGTGTGGAGTTGCGAATATCTTGCAGGGTTGAGAGCTGTTGCATTGGCGACAGGGACCAATCGAGAGATCTCGTTGCGTCATACAAGTTATCATCAAGTTATCTCCGCTGTGTTCATCACCATCCACCTCGCTTACTGAGAAGATCGGGCCACCCCATATCAATTCGGAATATGAGATGGAGTCCGAGGTTTGTTCGGAGTCTCGGATGGGATCCAGGACATCACGAGGAGATCCAGAATGGTCCGGAGATTAAGATTCATATAAGGAAAGTTGATTTCTAGGTTTCGGAAAAGTTCGGGATTTTTCCGGTGAAAGACCGGGAAGGTTCTAGAAGGTTCCGGGGTCCCACTAGTGGGCCCACGACCCTAGGAGGCCTAGCATGGGCCGAGGGGATGCACCCTAGCCTAATGGGCTAGGGGCACATGCCCCTCAAGGCCCAGGCCGGCCACCCTTAGGGTTTTCCCCAAAACCCTAGGGGGATCAACTTGGGGGGAAGAAATCCCCTCCGCCCTCTTGGCCGCCGGCCCTAGATGGGTTTGGGGCTTGGGGGCCACCCAAACCGACCTCCCCTATATAAAGAGGGGAGGGGGCAGGGGCACGCACATCCAGAACCCTGGCCGCCCCCTCTCTCCTCCATAGTGTTGTACCGGCTTGGCGAAGCCCTGCAGTTTTTCTCCTCCACCACCACCACCATGCCGTCGTGCTGCTGGGATTCCGAGGGGATCCACCACACCTCCGATGCCCGCTGGAACGGGGAGAGGACGGGCTTCATCGACATCGTACGCACGGCCGAGTACGGAAGTGCTGCCGGATTGCAGCACTGGATGATCGACTACATCAACAACGAGATCTAATCTCGTAGGTTTTGGAATCTTCGAGGGTTAGTCTCACATGCATCTTGTTGCTTCGATCTTGGTAGATTAGATCTTGCTTCTTCCTAGATTGGACCTTGGTTTTTGTTCATGTTCACGGTAGAAATTTTTTGTTTTCCATGCAACGAACCCATAAAAAGCAGTTCAAGCGGCGAAAAGCACAAGTGCGAGAGGTTGAGGACGAAGTGGGAGCGTGGGCGACGGAAGGGAACTGTCGCGCCCCTTTATACCAAGGGGGTTCATGGGCCGGAGCACAGCTAGGCCCGATCTAATTCGCTCGTGGGCCGCCATGTGGCGCAAGACTACACGCGCTATGAGGAGGTGCCACACAGGGGCCGCACTGATCCGGTACGGCCACGAGGATCTGGTGTAGCGTATTAATTGCGCACGCGGGAGTCGAAGGGATTTGACCCCTGACACTGGCACAACAAACACAGTGCGCATGTCTGTCAGGCGCAGTTCTCGAGATATTCTCGACTTCGCCGAGGAGACTTTAATAAATGAAGCTACCGAAAAAGGATATCGGAAGTTTAAGCTGGGAACGGTATGGTTGTTCAAGTCCGGTAAAGAAACCAGAACAGTTCAAATGGAAACCGGAAGAATTAATCCGGTACGTTTTGAGTAAGAATCTGGTATGGTCCGTCGGATAGAATCTGCCGGACTATACCAGCTTCGGGGACTAATGTCAGGGGGATGACCCCCGGTAGGCCAAAGGTATGGCAAAGTTGCCATATTTCTCTCTTAAGATGCCGGAGTGAAGGTTAATCCGGATGGTTTTATTAAGTTGGCAAGTGCCAAGTTAGAGCTTACCGGTATCCCAGGAGGGGTATACCGGAGTTCGGTAAACATGAAAGATACCGGCATGAGCTTCACTGTAGCTGTCGGCACTCTGGTCAAAGATTCTCTCAAGGACTAGAGGACAAGGATGAGCGAACAAAAGTAACTTTAATCGAAGCCGTGACGCCAAAGGACGAAGATGACGTTAAAGATACCGGAGGAGGTCATCTCTTCCTGTTTAAAGTCAAGACCGAAGTCTTCTGGGCCAAAGTAGCTTTATAAAGTAGCTTACCTCACGCTAGATGCCATTAGGGTTCCTTCCCTTGTAAGCCACCCTCTCCCCTATATAAGGAGAGAGGGGCACCCCTGCGCGGGAGAGAAAAAACCCTAGCTGATCGAGAGATCGTAGAGCTTCTACTGTAAATCTTCAACCTCTGGCCAAGGCCAAGTTCATCAATAAAGATACCGGTATTCCACCCGAAATCCATCCTTGTGTTACCAAAACCCTCCCCCGAATCCTCTAGCGCACATTCGGCCCCAACTTAAGCCATCCCATGGCATACTCCATTCACCATGACGACACCGTTGGTATCACCGACTACCGTCTCCACCGATCCACGAGTGCCCGGCCTTCCAGGTACTCTATGGTTTTGCGCTCATTCTCCCTGACCAGCTCCTCTTTGTCCTGCCTTTCATCGAGCATTACTAATGCGGTATTGGCGAACTTTTCAGCGGTAGCCAGCAATTCCTTCCTTTTGGCTTCTAAAGCTTCCGGATCTGCGGCTTCTTCCGGAGTTATTGGCTATGTTAGGATTTTCGAGTGCGCAACGGCACCCCGGCCTACTGCCCTAGCAAGATCTTCTATGTACATCTCTTCTCCCAAGTCAAGGCCACGTCCCTCTCCAGGATCCGGCACGAAGCGAGAGCGATCTCGACGCGGAGCTTCCCGATTCGACGGGCCCAGAATTCCAGCGTTGGGCGGAGTTGCTTCTGCGTCAGTTCCTTGCTCCAGCCTAGTTACGGTCGCAAGGACCTGCTTTGGCGGAGCGGATTCCGCCTCAGCTTTCTCCTCATCCTCCAACTCCTTCATAGCACGGTTGTCTCTGTGTCCATGGAGGAAGCATCATCAGTTAGTGGGCTTAGGTTCTCGAGTATTGACTCTTCTTTGTCTCCGACACCCTCTTGCTGATCCGGAGCGTTGTTGTCTCCAGCAACCTCTTGCTGATCCGGAGTATCGCTGTCCCCGGCAGCCTCAACCTGCATGGGTCCAGCTCCATCTTGATGGGCCATACGCCACCATCACCATCTATGGACCACCCGGGCTTGCCGGATCTAGCCACCGTCGATGGTACACCCATGAAGTATACCCACAACACTAACCGACCTAAATACATGTGTAACATATACATATAATACAAATATACATATTCTATCACCCTTCCTCAATCTCAACCGGCTGAACAAGGTTGAGATTGTGCTTACAATGCTCATACAAAGGTAGTGCTAATGGTTTAGTAAAAATATCAGCAATCTGATCCTTGGAGGAAATGAACAGAATCTGGAGTTGCTTCTGAGAGACTCGCTCATGAACAAAGTGAAATTCCACCTCGATGTGCTTCGTCTGTGCATGAAATGCTGGATTAGAGGACATGTATGTGGCGCCAAGGTTATCACAACATAACATAGGAGGACATTCCTGCTGAATGCGTAGTTCCCGGAGCAACGACTGAAACCAAATAAGCTTTGCAGTAGCATTAGCAAGATCTTAGGCAGCTATTTTCAACGGTGCCTAAGTTTCGATGAGGTGGCTTGCCACCGGCGAGGTTTTCTTCGCGGTAGTTGGGCAGAGGAAGCTCAAGCTCTCGGGTGGCGCGGGAAGAGGTAGATGAAGCAGATATATGCGCTAGGAATGAGGTTTTCACCACACCCTCCCGGTGTTTATAGATCTCTATGATGAGACGTGAGCGACGTATCCTACGGTGGGAAACCAGTAAGGTGGTTTTTAGATGTCTGCCACGTGTCCTAGAGATTGCGTGGTGACCGTTAGATTTCTGCCACATGTCCCAGAGGTCGCGTGGTAACTTCGCACAACAACATTTTTTTACCGTTTAAACAAACATGGAAGGTGGAGCGGTTATCACACTCTGTTTTTTGTGTGTATAAGTTCATATATTCCGTTTGAAGACAAGAAACATCCACGATGTGTTCGCTAGGGGAGTTTCTAGAGACGATCGTTGGAATCATAAATGTAGAATTCCACAAAGTGTAAAAGTTGAAGATCTGCCTAAGGTCAAGGCGTATGAAGACCATTTCTTGGGAGCCCTTAGAGATCCTTCATGGGACCGTTTGGAGATTGAAGACGGAGATGAAGATTACAACGTGAGTTAGATGGATGGACCTGAGTATCTTGGAAAACTCTGAAAGCTACTATTGGGAATATAATAAATAGGTATGCCCACCGCATAGTGTCATATCTGTAAACCTGGGTGGCCCATAGATGGTGGTTAGGCCTATAGCCTAACCAGACGAGCAAGTTGCTAACTGAATCTGATGAAGCGCCACCCAAGATGGAGCAAGGCGGGCTACACCGCCTTGGTCAAGACGGAGTCCTGGAGGACAAGACAACAACTACGCGAGTTAGTCTAAGACTCTAATACCAACACCGACATGGACTCTCCCGTGTGACTATATAAGCCAACGTATGAGAGCCTTTAGAACAACAGCCACACAATCAACAATCTCATCATTGTAATCTCGCACATGTTAACATTATAGGGATTATAGCATGAAGTACGATCTCATCATTGCCGTGAGATCTGAACCTAGGTAACTCGTGTCTCCCTATCTCGGTGGCTCTCTATCTCCTTCACCCCCAATTCTCTCCTCGTCTTAAGGTACCCCTCATGGCGTACTCGTTGACAAAACCACTACAGCGAGACGGCGACGCGTCTTCGGTTTGTGCCAGTGTCTCTAGGCGTCGCTAGGTGCACTACGGCAGAACTAGGCGTTGCCGTGCAGCCGGAACGCACGGCAAAGGCCGAAATCTGCTCGGCAAAGACTTTGCCGTGCGGGCGTGCACGGCAAAGAATGCTCGGCAACGATCCGAACGGCAAAGCCGTCTTTGCCGTCGTCAGCCATCGCACGGCAAAGCCTTTGCCGTGTCTTTTGCCGTGCGCTGTGGCGCCTTTGCCGTGCGCCTGGAACCTTTGCCGTGCGGCAGACTTTGCCGTGCGCGTCACCTCCAACCCGCACGGCAAAGGAGAGGCTTTGCCGTGCGCTTCACCTCCACCCTCGGCAAAGTTTCTCCAGCGGGACAGGGCAGCAGCGCATTGCACAGGCCCTTTGCCGTGTGTGTGCACACGGCAAAGAAGGCCTTTGCCGTCACTTTGCCGTGTGCATATGCACGACAAAGATGCTGAAAAATTCCAGAATTTCTCTGTTTCCCCATTAATCCCTGCATATGCAATTCACAAATACCAATAATCATCCAGATACACATATAGCACAATATATAGAGTATTTGCATCATCAACAACAAAGTTCATACACGAGTAGTCCAACAAAGTCCATACAATAGTTCCAAGTCGCATAATTAGTTCATACAAGCAACATCAACAACAAAGTCTCCAACATAGAATGTTCCAAGTCGCACAACAAGTTCATACACAAGCAACATCAACCTTCGCCACTTCCGTGTCCACTTCCTTGTCCTTCTCCACTTCCTTGTCCTTCTCCACCTCCTTGTCCTCCTACAAGTTCATAGATGCATAAGTGGCATGGAATGGCTAAAATTGACATGTAAGAACTAGAATTGACATGGAAGAACTAGAATTGACATGGAATGGCTAAAATTGACATGTAAGAACTAGAATTGACATGGAAGAACTCGAATTGACATGGAATGGCTAAAATTGACATGTAAGAACTAGAATTGACATGGAAGAACTAGAATTGACATGGAATGGCTAAAATTGAACATAATCGCTAGAATTGACATGAAATGGCTAAAATTCAACATAATGGCTAAAAATGACATGGAATGGCTAAAATTAACATGGAATAGCTAAAATTGAACATAATGGCTAAAATTGACATGGTTGAATGGCTAAAATTCACAAGTGACATGGTATGGAAGAATTAGAAGTGTAGGAGAACTCACCTAGAAACTGCTGCAGGCTCCGGATGATGCCCGTATTGTTGACGGTCAAGCCAGGTGTCAGCGGGCTCTGACTTGGCGCTCGCTGGAGGAGCGCCAACACCTGCGGATCAGGCGCGGGGATCTGCAATATCCAAAGTTCGGTTAGACAACAAACAAGATTGAGACGGAGATATTAAGTTAACCACTTACCCAGTTGGGGAACATAGGAGGACACGACGTGCTAGGAGCACTACTCCCCGGTGGGGAAGTCACCACGGCCTGGTTCATGAACATCTGCTGGAACATCTGCTGCTGTTGTTGCATCTGCAGCAACATCTGCTGCTGCATCTGCACGCTCTCCCTAAGCTGCTGTTGTATCTGCATCTTCTCCTCTTGGTTCCTCCGTTCCCTTTCTTCCATCTCCGCCTACGTTGTGTTGCCGCGATGTCAGTAACATTGCAATGGAAAACATGTAATGAAGCGTAGAGGATCGACGAAGAACTTACCCGTAACTTCTCGATAGCTAGGTCCGAAGCCCGTGGGCGGGTCTCTACCCGAGGCTGCTCGCTCGTACGCCCACGACGGATCTGGCGTAGAGATGGAATGGTCCTTGGGTCGACTAACCCGTCAGCAATCCATAGGCGGCCACCCTTCTTGCCTTGTCCCGCAAGCACCGCAACCTCAACGTCAAAGTCTTCGGTGGTTGGATCGGCGTCTTCGCCGTGCTTGTCCTTGAACTTCGAGCGGTACGCGCCACACTGGCCCTCCGCTAGGTCGTTGACCCACAAGGACCCCGTTTCAGGATGCGGCTCCTTCCTGGTCTTCGACTTTTGGAAAAAGCCAAACAAGTTTGGTGCCACGCCTGTCTTCACTTCCTGCAAAAGAGTACATGCAATTAAGTGAAGAGGGAGACACTTGCGGGGCTAGCAATAACATAAAACGAAAGAATGAAGAAACCACTTGCTCACCTCATCCTGCAAGGTAAGGGCCAAGTTCTTGCTGCCCAGGACATGTGATCCACCTCCCATCTCTGAACGCTTCTGCTTGCCCTCCTCGTGCTTCCGGGCGTACTCGCGGGATGTCCACCATATGACCATCGCAAGAAAGCACGCCCTGTCTTCCCCGACGTACTGAGGAGGGTTCTACATACACAAGATAGACCCATTATTAGAACATAAACTACATGAAAATGCGGAAATAAATAACACAGAAATGCTAATACCTGCAGGTACTGCCATGGTGCCATGAGCGTATCCCGACAATCAGCCTTACTCATCCAAATTTTGCGCTCGGCGTGCCAGTCGCGGACGCACTGGACACGTGCCTCGTAGTGCATGCCAGTCACCCTCACCCTGCACAACTCGTGTACGATAACGTCGCACGCAATTTCCTCGCCCTCAGCCCTCTTGAAGTATTTCTGCAACCATGCACATAGGTAAAACAAGATGAATTAGAGCAACTATTGGTAGCCAAGAAGTGTTTGAATGCTAAGAAGCCAAAAGTCACGTACCCAGAAGTGGCGGACAACCCGCTCTTGCATGTTTCCGTACTTGCCGCTAGGATCTTCCGCGTAGCTGTAGTGCTTCCAAGTCCAAGCCACGTCGCGGCCACCAGTAGGGAGATTGACAATCCCAGGGAAATGCTTCCTAATTAGGCCTCCAAGGATGTTCGAGTACTCACGTGTCGGCTTCCTCCTCGGGTCGCCATACTTGAACATGCTGCACAACGAAATGCCAAAATCAGTATGCATGTGATAAAAATTTGTATAATGATAAAAATTTCAATAATGGAATGCCAAAATCAGCATGTACCTCTTTCCAGCGGGCACGAGAACAACATCGCGGAAGGCCCAAGTTTTTAGCTTGGGGAGTTTCGTAATCCCGCGCCTATACGGCTTCTTGTCCCGTGGTTCCAGCCTCTCCTCGGCTGCAACGTACACCTCCTCCGCCGGCGGAGACCAAACTAGGGTCGGGTCTAGCTCCTGCGGCATACCCCCCAGCCCCTCATCCTCCTCGAGGTCCTCCCCACCGTCCTCCTCGTCCTGCCCACCGTGCTCCTCACCGTCCTCCTCGTCCTCCCCACCCCAGTGCTCCTCATCATCATCCTCGGCTGGGGGAGGACTAGGAGAGGGGGTACGAAGTCGCCGTGGCTGGGCATTCTTCCTCCGTGGTGGAGGGCTAGGAGGAGCGCTAGGAGGACGTGTCTGCGACGAACCACTCGAAAGTCCCACAAGCTCAGCCACGGCCTTGATCTTCTTTTTGAAACCTCCCTTTCTTTTTCTTGGCGGCATGTTTCAATCACCTGCAAACACAATGAAAAGAGTGGTTTATTAGTATGCAATGTAAACAGATGAATATTAGTGAAATCAACAATAATGCAAATATATAAGTAGATGAATATTAGTAGATACATCATAGTTTATTACAAATAGCACATAGTTCAGTACATAGATCATAGTTTATTACAAATAGCACATAGTTCAGTACATAGGATAGCCTCACAATTACAACTACATAGATCAGTAGCCTATGTCGACATCCGTAATCGGACCACATGTTTCATCATCATCAGGCTCAGCGAACCAATAATCATCGATGAAACCTGGAGGTGGTCCATTTGGATCTAGATCAAGGCCTGCTTTGAACGCCTCGAGCAAACTTAGGTCTTCTACGGCACACACATCCTCAGCTTCATATTCTTCATTGTCTTCCTCCATAACCGCATCTTCTTCTTGCTCATCGTCTACGACCATGTTATCAACAACGGCCGACAAGTCGATAGTGAAATGACCGGGGAGCCCTTCTTCTTGATAAAAATCAACACTCCTTGTTGAGGGGTCTACGCGGCGGTAATCGTCCTTGTTTGGCGGGGGTGGCCTAATGCGTGAAGGAACCGTCATCACAACATCCCATCCATGTAGACGTTTGGTCGGGTTTCGGCACGCGTACGGGAGATAGAATACTTGGAAGGCTTGGGTGGCCAAAATGTACACGTCCTCTCCCTTATAAACAGAGCTTCTTTCAACTTCGACCAATCCAATTTCAGGATCCCGTCTCACGCGACGTGGGTCGAACCAATGGCATTTGAATACGACGGGATTTAGCCCTTTGTCAAACCCGTAATTCAGCTCGTATATACCCTCGACTCTTCCATAGTAATGGAGTCCATCATCACCTTGACATACCACCCCGCTATTTATTGTCTTCTTGTTTGGACGGCTTGTTGTGTATTGATGGGTCTGGAAGCGATACCCGTTCACGTCATAAGAATTGAACGAGTCGACGGAATGGTTGAAGCCCCTAGCAATTTTTCGTAGCAAGGGATTCATGTCTTTGTCAGTTCTTGCCTACAAGATTAGGACGACAAGTTTAGAACAAGAAATGACCGAGAAATGTCGACAGTGTGCAAGAAAATTTGGATAGGATAGTACCAAACCACAGAACCAGCTACTGAAACCGTGACCGCCGCCCTTATCGAAAATATCCTTGGATTCCCGAGGTAGGATCCCTGTGGGTATACCTCCAATATTTAGCCGTGAATTGTCTATAACAATGAACGGAGGAAGAGTTAGCCACGAACACGATGAATGTTTGCGTAACAAATGGTTAGCGCACTTGGTACGGCTGCACAACACAACCAAAGTACTTTGCCCCAACGAACAGTGAGGTTGTCAATCTCACCGGCTTGCTGTAACAAAGGATTAACCGTATTGTGTGGAAGATGATTGTTTGCAGAAAATAGTAAAACAAGTATTGCAGTAGATTGTATGCGATGTAAAGAATAGGACCGGGGTCCACAGTTCACTAGAGGTGTCTCTCCCATAAGATAAAAGCATGTTGGGTGAACAAATTACAGTCGGGCAATTGACAAAATAGAGAAGGGCATAACAATGCATATACATGATATGATAAATATAGTGAGATTTAATCTGGGCATTACGACAAAGTACATAGACCGCCATCCAACTGCATCTATGCCTAAAAAGTCCACCCAGGTTATCATCCGAACCCTTTCCGTATTAAGTTGCAAAGCAGAGACAATTGCATTAAGTATGGTGCGTAATGTAATCGACAACTACATCCTTGGACATAGAATCAATGTTTTATCCCTAGTGGCAACAGCACATCACAACCTTAGAACTTTCTGTCACTGTCCCAGGTGTCAATGAAGGCATGAACCCACTATCGAGCATAAATACTCCCTCTTGGAGTTAAGAGCAAAAACTTGGCCAGAGCCTCTACTAATAACGGAGAGCATGCAAGATCATAAACAACACATAATTAATAGATTGATAATCACCATAACATAGTATTCTCTATCCATCGGATCCCGACAAACACAACATATAGTATTACAGATAAATGATCTTGATCATGTTAGGCAGCTCACAAGATCCAACAATGAAGCACAATTAGGAGAAGACGACCATCTAGCTACTGCTATGGACCCATAGTCCAGGGGTGAACTACTCACTCATCACTCGGAGGCGATCATGGCGATGAAGAGTCCTCCGGGAGATGATTCCCCTCTCGGCAGGGTGCGGAGGCGATCTCCTGAATCCCCGAGATGGGATTCGCGGCGGCGTCTCTGGAAGGTTTTCCGTATCGTGGCTCTCGGTACCGGGGGTTTCGCGACGGAGGCTTTAAGTAGGCGAAAGGGCAGCCTCGGAGGGTGGTGGGACCAGGACACTAGGGCGGCGCGCCGGGGCCTGGGCCGCGCCGCCACCATGTGTGGGCCCCACGTGGCCCCTCTCGACTCTCGGGTGTTGGATGCTTCAAAATAGGAACCTGGGCGTTGATTTCGTCCAATTCCGAGAATATTTCCTTACTAGGATTTCTGAAACCAAAAGCAAACACAAGCTGGCTCTTCGGCATCTTGTTAATAGGTTAGTTCCGGAAAATGCGTAAATACGACATATAATGTGCATAAAACATGTAGATATCATCAATAATGTAGCATGGAACATAAGAAATTATCGATACGTTGGAGACGTATCAGCATCCCCAAGCTTAGTTTCGTCCCGAGCAGGTAAAACGATAACAAAGATAATTTCTGAAGTGACATGCCATCATAATCTTGATCATACTATTGTAAACATATGTAATGAATGCAGCGATCAAAAACAATGGTAATGACATGAGTAAACAAATGAATCATAAAGCAAAGACTTTTCATGAATAGTACTTCAAGACAAGCATCAATAAGTCTTGCATAAGAGTTAACTCATAAAGCAATAAATCAAAGTAAAGGTATTGAAGCAACACAAAGGAAGATTAAGTTTCAGCGGTTGCTTTCAACTTATAACATGTATATCTCATGGATAGTGTCAACATAAAGTAATATAACAAGTGCAATATGCAAGTATGTAGGAATCAATGCACAGTTCACACAAGTGTTTGCTTCTTGAGGTGGAGAGATAGGTAAACTGACTCAACAATAAAAGTAAAAGAAAGGTCCTTCAAAGAGGAAAGCATCGATTGCTGTATTTGTGCTAGAGCTTTTATTTTGAAAACATGAAACAATTTTGTCAACGGTAGTAATAAAGCATATGAGTTATGTAAATTATATCTTACAAGTTGCAAGCCTCATGCATAGTATACTAATAGTGCCCGCAACTTGTCCTACTTAGCTTGGACTACCGGATCTTCGCAATGCACATGTTTCAACCAAGTGTCACAAAGGGGTACCTCCATGCCGCCTGTACAAAGGTCTAAGGAGAAAGCTCGCATTTTGGATTTCTCGCTTTTGATTATTCTCAACTTAGACATCCATACCGGGACAACATGGACAACAGATAATGGACTCCTCTTTAATGCATAAGCATGTAGCAAAAATTATTATTCTCATATGAGATTGAGGATATATGTCCAAAACTGAAACTTCCACCATGATTCATGGCTTTAGTTAGCGGCCCAATGTTCTTCTCTAACAATATGCATGCTCCAACCATTAAGGTGGTAGATCTCTCTTACTTCAGACAAGACGGACATGCATAGCAACTCACATGATATTCAACAAAGAGTAGTTGATGGCGTCCCCGAAGCATGGTTATCGCACAACAAGCAACTTAATAAGAGATAAAGTGCATAAGTACATATTCAATACCACAATAGTTTTTAAGGCTATTTTGTCCCATGAGCTATATATTGCAAAGGTGAATGATGGAATTTTAAAGGTAGCACTCAAGCAATTTACTTTGGAATGGCGGAGAAATACCATGTAGTAGGTAGGTATGGTGGACACAAATGGCATAGTGGTTGGCTCAAGGATTTGGATGCATGAGAAGTATTCCCTCTTGATACAAGGTTTAGGCTAGCAAGGTTATTTGAAGCAAACTCAAGGATGAACCGGTGCAGCAAAACTCACATAAAAACATATTGTAAACATTATAAGACTCTACACCGTCTTCCTTGTTGTTCAAAACTCAATACTAGAATTATCTAGACCTTAGAGAGACCAAATATGCAAATCAGATTTTAGCAAGCTCTATGTATTTCTTCATTAATGGGTGCAAAGTATATGATGCAAGAGCTTAAACATGAGCACAACAATTGCCAAGTATCACATTATCCAAGACATTTTAGAATTACTACATGTAGCATTTTCCAATTCCAACCATATAACAATTTAACGAAGAAGAAACTTCGCCATGAACATTATGAGTAAAACCTAAGGACATATTTGTCCATATGCAACAGCGGAGCGTGTCTCTCTCCCACAAGGTGAATGCTAGGATCCATTTTATTCAAACAAAAACAAAAAAAAAACAGACGCTCCAAGCAAAGAACACAAGATGTGAGTGAATAAAAATATAGTTTCAGGGGAGGAACCTGATGATGTTGTCGATGAAGAAGGGGATGCCTTGGGCATCCCCAAGCTTAGACGCTTGAGTCTTCTTAAAATATGCAGGGGTGAACCACGGGGGCATCCCCAAGCTTAGAGCTTTCACTCCTCTTGATCATATACAGAGACTTAGGCCCAGATTCGTGACAGACAGCAATACTGTTTCTGCGCAGCGATCCCAAATATAACATCAACTTTAACATAGAAACTTTACTTGGCACAAAAACATGATAAGGAGAGGTTGCTACAGTAGTAAACAACTTCCAGACTCAAATATAAAACAAAGTACTGTAGTAAAAACATGGGTTGTCTCCCATAAGCGCTTTTCTTTAACGCCTTTCAGCTAGGCGCAGAAAGTGCAAATCAAGTATCATCAAGAGTAGAAGCATCAACATCATAACTTGTTCTAATAATAGAATCAAAAGGCAACTTCATTCTCTTTCTAGGGAAGTGTTCCATACCTTTCTTGAGAGGAAATTGATATTTAATATTACCTTCCCTCATATCAATAACAGCACCAACGGTTCGAAGAAAAGGTCTTCCCAACACAATAGGACAAGATGCATTGCATTCGATATCCAAGACAACAAAATCAACGGGGACAAGGTTATTGTTAACCGTAATGCGCACATTATCAATCCTCCCCAAAGGTTTCTTTTTAACATTATCGGCAAGATTAACATCCAAATAACAATTCTTCAATGGTGGCAAGTCAAGCATATCATAAATCTTTTTAGGCATAACAGAAATACTTGCACCAAGATCACATAGAGCATTACATTCAAAGTCATTGAATTTCATTTTAATGATGGGCTCCCAACCATCTTCTAACTTTCTAGGAATAGAAGTTTCAAGTTTTAGTTTCTCTTCTCTAGCTTTTATGAGAGCATTGTAATATGTTTTGTAAAGGCTAAATTTATAGCACTAGCATTGGGACTTTTAGCAAGTTTTTGTAAGAACTTTATAACTTCAGAGATGTGGCAATCATCAAAATCTAAATCATTATGAGCTACAGCAATGGGATCATTGTTCCCAAGGTTGGAAAAAATTTTTTATCACAAGCAGTTTCAGCAGTTTTAGCAATTTCAGGCAGTTTTGTACGCTTTGCACTAGGAGTAGAAACATTGCCAACACCAATTATTTTACCATTGATAGTAGGAGGTGCAACAACATGTGAAGAATTAACATTACTAGTGGTGGTAATAGTCCAAACTTTAGCTACATTATTCTCTTTAGCTAGTTTTTCATTTTCTTCTCTATCCCACCTAGCACGCAATTCAGCCATTAATCTTATATTCTCATTAATTATAACTTGGATGGCATTTGCTGTAGTAGTAATCTTATTATCAATATCATTATTAGGCATAACTTTCAATTTTAATAGATTAACATCAGAGGCAAGTCTATCAACTCTAGAAGCAATAATATCAATTTTATCAAGCTTTTCCTCAACAGATTTGTTAAAAGCAGTTTGTGTACTAATAAATTCTTTAAGCATAGCTTCAAGACCAGAGGGTACACTCATATTATTGTTGTAAGAATTCCCATAAGAATTACCATAACCATTACCATTAGCAGAAGGATATGGCCTATAGTTATTACCAGAGTTGTTCCTATAAGCATTGTTGTTGAAATTATTATTTTTAATGAAATTCACATCAACATTTTCTTCTTGAGCAACCAATGAAGCTAAAGGAACATTATTTGGATCAACATTAGATCTACCATTCACAAGCATAGACATAATCACATCAATCTTATCACTCAAGGAAGAGGTTTCTTCAACAGAATTTACCTTCTTACCTTGTGGAGCTCTTTCCGTGTGCCAGAGTAATTTATCATCATATCATCAAGAAGCTTTGTAGCCGCCCCCAAAGTGATGGACATAAAGGTACCTCCAGCAGCTGAATCCAATAAATTCCGCGAAGAAAAATTTAGTCCTGCATAGAAGGTTTGGATAATCATCCAAGTAGTCAGTCCATGGGTTGGGCAATTCTTTACCAAAGTTTTCATTCTCTCCCATGCTTGAGCAACATGTTCAGTATCTAATTGCTTAAAATTCATTATGCTACTTCTCAAAGATATAATTTTAGCGGGAGGATAATATCTACCAATAAAAGCATCCTTACACTTAGTCCATGAATCAATACTATTCTTAGGCAAAGATAGCAACCAATCTTTAGCTCTTCCTCTTAATGAGAAAGGAAACACTTTCAATTTAATAATATCACCATCTACATCCTTATACTTTTGCATTTCACAAAGTTCAACAAAATTATTAAGATGGGCAGCAGCATCATCAGAACTAACACCAGAAAATTGATCTCTCATAACCAGGTTCAGTAAAGCAGGTTTAATTTCAAAGAATTCTGCTGTAGTAGCAGGTGGAGCAATAGGTGTGCATAGGAAATCATTATTATTTGCGTTTGTGAAGTCACACAACTTAGTATTTTCAGGGGTATTCATTTTAGCAACAGTAAATAAAGCAAACTAGATAAAGTAAATGCAAGTAACTAATTTTTGTGTGTTTTTGATATGGAGAGCAAGACAGTAAATAAAGTAAAACTAGCAACTAATTTTTTGTGTTTTGTTTAGGTGCAGCAAACAAAGTAGTAAATAAAATAAAGCAAGACAAAAACAAAGTAAAGAGATTGAGAAGTGGAGACTCCCTTGCAGCGTGTCTTGATCTCCCGGCAACGGCGCCAGAAAAAGTGCTTGATGCGCGTAGATGTACACGTCCGTTGGGAACCCCAAGAGGAAGGTATGATGCGCACGGTGGCAAGTTTTCCCTCGGAAAGAAACCAAGGTTTATCGAACCAGGAGGAGCCAAGAGGCACGTTGAAGGTTGATGGTGGCGAAATGTGATGCGGCGCAACACCGGCGCCAACGTGGAACCTGCACAACACAACCAAAGTACTTTGCCCCAACGAAACAGTGAGGTTGTCAATCTCACCGGCTTGCTGTAACAAAGGATTAACCGTATTGTGTGGAAGATGATTGTTTGCAAGAAAATAGTAAAACAAGTATTGCAGTAGATTGTATGCGATGTAAAGAATAGGACCGGGGTCCACAGTTCAGAGGTGTCTCTCCCATAAGATAAAAGCATGTTGGGTGAACAAATTACAGTCGAACAATTGACAAAATAGAGAAGGGCATAACAATGCATATACATGATATGATAAATATAGTGAGATTTAATTGGGCATTACGACAAAGTACGTAGACCGCCATCCAACTGCATCTATGCCTAAAAAGTCCACCTTCAGGTTATCATCCGAACCCTTTCAGTATTAAGTTGCAAAGCAAGAGACAATTGCATTAAGTATGGTGCGTAATGTAATCGACAACTACATCCTTAGACATAGAATCAATGTTTTATCCCTAGTGGCAACAGCACATCACAACCTTAGAACTTTCTGTCACTGTCCCAGGTGTCAATGAAGGCATGAACCCACTATCGAGCATAAATACTCCCTCTTGGAGTTAAGAGCAAAAACTTGGCCAGAGCCTCTACTAATAACGGAGAGCATGCAAGATCATAAACAACACATAATTAATAGATTGATAATCACCATAACATAGTATTCTCTATCCATCGGATCCCGACAAACACAACATATAGTATTACAGATAAATGATCTTGATCATGTTAGGCAGCTCACAAGATCCAACAATGAAGCACAATTAGGAGAAGACGACCATCTAGCTACTGCTATGGACCCATAGTCCAGGGGTGAACTACTCACTCATCACTCCGGAGGCGATCATGGCGATGAAGAGTCCTCAGGAGATGATTCCCCTCTCCGGCAGGCGGAGGCGATCTCCTGAATCCCCGAGATGGGATTACGCGGCGGCGTCTCTGGAAGGTTTTCCGTATCGTGGCTCTCGGTACTGGGGGTTTGCGACGGAGGCTTTAAGTAGGCGAAAGGGCAGCCTCGGAGGGTCTGGTGGGACCAGACACTAGGGCGGCGCGGCCGGGGCCTGGCGCGCCGCCACCATGTGTGGGCCCCACGTGGCCCCTCTCTGATGGCTCTCGGGTGTTCTGGATGCTTCCGGGCAAAATAGGAACCTGGGCGTTGATTTCGTCCAATTCGAGAATATTTCCTTACTAGGATTTCTGAAACCAAAAACAGCAGAAAACCAACGGCTCTTCGGCATCTTGTTAATAGGTTAGTTCCGAGAAAATGCGTAAATACGACATATAATGTGCATAAAACATGTAGATATCATCAATAATGTAGCATGGAACATAAGAAATTATCGATACGTTGGAGACGTATCAACCGCCGCCCTTATCGAAAATATCCTTGGATTCTTCCGAGGTAGGATCCCTGTGGGTATACCTCCAATATTTAGCCGTGAATTGTCTATAACAATGAACGGAGGAAGAGTTAGCCACGAACATACGAGTGAATGTTTGCGAATAACTAAATGGTTAGCACTTACTTGATGTACGGCTTCACTTCCACCATGGTGTTCAAGACATATGAGTGGATCAACTCCCGCTCATGTAAATTCGTTGTGTACGGCTTCGAGCCACTTGACTTGCCGCCAAGCCCTATGAAGATGCTAAGCTTGGGTACATCTTCATTGTTGGCGGCATTGTAACGGAGGACCGGGTTGTGCTTTGTGGGAATGTTGGGATCATAGTGCTTAGTGGTGAAGTTTGCCACCTCCACGTTCAGGACTGCCTCGGCTATGGATGCTTCGATCTTGCATTTATTGCCAGTCATCTGACGAAGCTTTTGTGTTTCTCTCTCGGGACCAAACTGCCAACGGCCCCAATTCGGCCCCCCCTTTAAGCATTCCTTCGCGAGGTGCAGGATCATATGTTGCATCGGATTAAAGAACGCTGGAGGAAAGATCTTCTCTAGATCGCAAAGCAACATGGGTGCCTGTTCATCCAGCTTCTCAATCACTTTAGTGTCTAACTCCCTAGCACAAATCTGGCGGAAGAAATAACTCAACCTCGCTAGCACTCGCCAAGTCTTCTCAGGGACATAGCCTCGAATCATCACCGGCATTATCCGCTCAAGCCATACGTGGTAGTCATGACTCTTCAGTCCTTGTACTCGCAACGTTTCAATGTTAAGACCCCTCATCCAGTTGGCTGCGAACCCATCAGGGAAAAACAAGGAGTCCTTCATCCATTGGAAGACCTCCCTTTTTTGGGCCTTTGTGAGGCAGAACGGAGCGTGTGGCTTAGTCCAAGTTTTTTTGGCACCATGAGGTGGCTGCATGTTCAACTCTGGCCTATCGCACAACTTTTCTTGGTCAATTCGAGCCTTTATGTTATCCTTCGTCTTCTCAGTGTCCACTATGGTGCTCCAAATGGCTTCACTGATATTCTTCTCGGTGTGCATTACATCAATGTTATGCGGGAGCTCGAGAAACTCAAAGTAAGGAAGCTTCCAGAAGCACGGCTTGTGGGTCCATTGGTGTGTCTCCCCATATCCCAAGAAACCATTCCCATCAGGGTTAGGCTGGAGAGCGTCTAACTCGGCCTTGGTTTCCTGTCCGGTCTTCGGAATTGGCTTCGGTGCATGGACAACACGGCCTTTTTTGAAACTCTTAACATCACTCCTGTATTCATGACTCTGCTCAAGGAACTGTCGAGCTTCATCAAAGCAGGAATACTTGCCACCCTTGTTTAGCCAGAAGAAAGTCACGGCTTGCCTGCACTCCGGACAAGGCCACTTCCCATGTGTACACCACCCGCAGAACAAAGCACGTGCTGGCAAGTCATGCAGAGACGTGTGGTACCAGACATACATATCGAAGTGTTCCTTCTTTGCCGCGTCATAAGTTCGGATCCCGCGATCTTCCCAGCCAAGAAGCAAGTCATCAATCAGTGGTTCCAGATACACGTTCATGTTCTTACCCGGGTATTTCGGTCCTGGGATTATCATCGACACAAACATGTACTCTGATCTCGTGCAGACGCCAGGGGGTAGGTTCAGGGGAATAACAAACACTGGCCAACAACTGTATACTGCAGCCGACATACCATATGGATTGAACCCATCGGTTGATATCGCAATTGCTACGCTCCTCGGGTCACCGGCTTTCAGGGGATATTTCTTGACAAAGTTCTTCCATGCAGTACCATCCGACGGATGTATCATCTTGCCACTGTCTGGTCTGATCCCTTCTACAGCCCACCTCATCTGCTGGGCAGTATCCTCGGTCATGAAGAGCCGCTGGATCCTCGGTAGGACTGGAAGATAGCGGAGGATATTCTTGGCAACCGTGGTCTGCCTCTTCTGACCATCACCATTGGTGTCAACCTCAAAGTACCTAGAGCTTTTGCAATGGATGCAATAATTTGTGTTATGATACGTCTCCAACGTATCTATAATTTCTAATGTTCCATGCTTGTTTTATGACAATACCTACATGTTTTGTTCACACTTTATGATGTTTTGATGCATTTTCCGGAACTAACCTATTGACGAGATGCGAAGTGCCGGTTCCTGTTTTTTTGGTTTCAGAAATCCTAGTAAGGAAATATTCTCGGAATCGGACGAAATCAATGCCCAATATCTTATTTCACGAAGCTTCCAGAACCCGAGAGGCACCAGAGGGGAGCAGGGGGCCCACCCCAGGCGGCGCGGCCAAGTGGGCGCGCCCCTATGGTGTGGCCCCACCAGTCCCCCTCCGAGGCTGCCCTTCCGCCTATATAAAGCCCCGACCTAAATCTTCGTACGAATAAGCCACGGTACGAAAAGTTCCAGCCGCCATCCGAAGCCAATATCTGGGGGACAGGAGTCTCTGTTCCACGCCGCCGGGACGGGGAAGTGCCCCGGAAGGCTTCTCCATCGACACCACCGCCATCTCCATCAACGCTGCTGCTCCCCCATGAGGAGGGAGTAGTTCTCCCTCGAGGCTAAGGGCTGTACCGGTAGCTATGTGGTTAATCTCTCTCTGTACTCAATACAATGATCTCATGAATTGCTTTGCATAATTGAGATCCATATGATGAGCTTTGTATCGCTACTAGTCTATGTGCTACTCATGTGATGTTATTAAAGTAGTCTATTCCTCCTGCATGGTGTAAAGGTGCTAGTGTGTGCACCGTGTGGTTCTTGTCGTAGGCTATGATCATGATCTCTTGTAGGTTGTGGAGTTAATTATCATTATGATAGTATTGATGTGATCTATTCCTCCTTTCATAGCGTAATGTGGACAGTGTGTATGCTATGTTAGTTCTCGGTTTATTTTGCAAAGATCTATTATGCTCTAAGGTTACTTAAATATGAATACCGAATGTTGTGGCGCTTGTTAACTCCGGCTTGAGGGAGCTCTTGTAGCCCTACACAACGACTGGTGTTTGTCATCCAACAAAAGAGTGTATGTAGCACATATGAGAAAGAGTTATTTATTATGCGATCAATGTTGAGAGTGTCCACTAGTGAAAGTATGATCCCTAGGCCTTGTTTCCAATACTGCAAACACCGCTTACTTACTGTTCTGTTGCATGTTTACTCGCTGCCATATTTTATTCAGATTGCTATTACCACTCATATACATCCATACTACTTGTATTTCACTATCTCTTCGCCGAACTAGTGCACCTATACATCTGACAAGTGTATTAGGTGTGTTGGGGACACAAGAGACTTCTTGTATCGTGATTGCAGGGTTGCTTGAGAGGGATATCTTTGACCTCTTCCTCCCTGAGTTCGATAAACCTTGGGTGATTCACTTAAGGGAAACTTGCTGCTGCTGATACGTCTCCAACGTATCGATAATTTCTTATGTTCCATGCTACTTTATTGATGATACCTACATGTTTTATGCACATTATATGTCGTATTTACGCATTTTCTGGAACTAACCTATTAACAAGATGCCGAAGTGCCGGTTCCTGTTTTCTGTTGTTTTGGTTTCAGAAATCCTAGTAACGAAATATTCTCGGAATTGGACGAAATCAACGCCCAGTTCCTATTTTTCCGGAAGCTTCCAGATCACCGAAGAGGGGAGAGATGGGCCAGGGGGCCCCACCACACTTGGGCGCGGGCCAGGGCTGGCGCGCCACCTGGTGAGGGCACCACTGCCCCTCAGGCTCCCCTTTCGCTTATTTAAAGGTCGACCTAAAAACCCTTACGGAGGAAGCCACGATGCGCGAAACCTTCCAGCCGCCGCCATCGCGAAGCCAAGATCTGGGGACAGGAGTCTCTTTCAGGCACTGCCGGACGGGAAGTGCCCCGGAAGGCTTCTCCATCGACACCGCTGCCATCTCCACCGCCATCTTCATCACCTGCTGCTGCTCCCATGAAGAGGGAGTAGTTCTCCATCGAGGCTCGGGGCTGTACCGGTAGCTATGTGGTTAATCTCTCTCCTATGTACTTCAATACAATGATCTCATGAGCTGCCTTACATGATTGAGATTCATATGAGTTTTGTATCACTATTCATCTATGTGCTACTCTAGTGATGTTATTAAAGTACTCTATTCCTCCTCCATGTGTGTAAAGGTGACAGTGTGTGCACCGTGTGAGTACTTGGCGTAGGCTATGATCATGATCTCTTGTAGATTGCGAAGTTAACTATTGCTATGATATATTGATGTGATCTATTCCTCCTACATATGCATGAAGGTGACAGTGTGCATGCTATGTTAGTACTTGGTTTAGTCTTTTGATCTATCTTACACTATAAGGTTACTAAAATATGAACATTAATTGTGGAGCTTGTTAACTCATTGAGGGTTCGTGTAATCCTACGCAATGTGTTCATCATCCAACAAGAGAGTGTAGAGTATGCATTTATCTATTCTGTTATGTGATCAATGTTGAGAGTGTCCACTAGTGAAAGTCTAATCCCTAGGCCTTGTTCCTAAATACTGCTATCGCTGCGTTACTACTGCTGCGTTACTACTGCTTGTTTACTTCCTACAATATTACTACCATCAACTGCACGCCAGCAAGCTATTTTCTGGCGCCGTACTACTGCTCATATTCATTCATACCACTTGTATTTCACTATCTCTTCGCCGAACTAGTGCACCTATTAGGTGTGTTGGGGACACAAGAGACTTCTTGCTTTGTGGTTGCAGGGTTGCATGAGAGGGATATCTTTGACCTCTTCCTCCCTGAGTTCGATAAACCTTGGGTAATCCACTTAAGGGAAACTTGCTGCTGTTCTACAAACCTCTGCTCTTGGAGGCCCAACACTGTCTACAAGAATAGAAGCACCCGTAGACATCAAGCACTTTTGGCGCGTTGGGAGGAAAGGTAAAGGCACTCATACTTCGGTTCCAGGTAACGTACTTTTCGGCGCCGTTGTGTGTGTGCTCGAAGCTATTTCCTTTAGACTCTGCAATTGCGACATTTGGTTTCTGGTTTACACTAGTTAGGCATAATGGACAACAATGACCTTTTTATTCTATTTCCTGATTTAAGACATGGATGGTTTGATGCGAAAATTAAAAAAACCATGGAACATATTAATATGAATGCTTTGAACACCATTGTTGTTAATGCTATGGAAAATTCTAAGCTTGGGGAAGCTGGCTTTGATGAGCATGATATTTTTAGTCCCCCAAGCATTGAGGAGAAAATTTACTTTGATGATACTTTGCCTCCCATTTATGATGATTATAATGATAGTAGTCTTTTGTTACCACCTGTTATGGAGGATAAATTTGATTATGATTACAATATACCTCCTATATTTGATAGCTACTTTGTTGAATTTGCTCCCACTACAATTAATAAGAATGACTATGCTTATGTTGGGAGTAGTAATTATTTTATGCATGAGACTCATAATAAGAATGCTTTAAGTGATAGTTATATTGTTGAGTTTGCTCATGTTGCTACTGAAAGTTATTATGAGAGAGGAAAATATGGTTGTAAAATTTTTCATGTTACTAAAACACCTCTCTATGTGCTGAAATTTTTGAAGCTACACTTGTTTTATCTTCCTATGCTTGTTACTTTGCTCTTCATGAACTTGTTTATTTACAAGATTCCTATGCATAGGAAGCATGTTAGACTTAAATGTGTTTTGAATTTGCCTCTTGATGCTCTCTTTTGCTTCAACTTCTATTTCTTGCGAGTGCATCATTAAAACTGCTGAGCCCATCTTAATGGCTATAAAGAAAGAACTTCTTGGGAGATAACCCATGTGTTTTTTACTACAGTACTTTGTTTTATATTTGTGTCTTGGAAGTTGTTTACTACTGTAGCAACCTCTCATTATCATGTTTTTGTGCCAAGTAAAGTTTCTATGTCAAAGTTGATGTTATATTTGGGATCGCTGCGCAGAAACAGCATTGCTGTCTGTCACGAATCTGGGCACAGACCTCTGTAGAAAATTCGAAAAAATCTGCCAATTTACGAGCGTGATCCTCAGATATGTACGCAACTTTCATTAGTTTTGAGTTTTCCATTTGAGCAAGTCTAGTGCCAGCTTTAAATTCGTCTTTACGGACTCTGTTTTTGACAGATTCTGCCTTTTATTTCGCATTGCCTCTTTTGCTATGTTGGATTCATTTCTTTGATCCATTAATGTCCAGTAGCTTTATGCAATGTCCAGAAGTGTAAAGAATGATTGTGCCACCTCTGAACATGTGAATTATTAATTGTGCACTAACCCTCTAATGAGTTTGCTTAAAGTTTGGTGTGAAGGAAGTTTTCAAGGGTCAAGAGAGGAGGATGATATACTACGATCAAGAAGAATGAAAAGTCTAAGCTTGGGGATGCCCCGGTGGTTCATCCCTGCATATTTCAAGAAGACCCAAGCATCTAAGCTTGGGGATGCCCAAGGCATCCTTCTTCATCGACAAAGTATCGGGTTCCTTCTCTTGAAACTATATTTTTATTCGGTCACATCTTATGTACTTTACTTGGAGCGTCTGTATGTTTTTGTTTTTGTTTTTGTTTAAATAAATGATTGTTTGGGAGAGAGACACGCTCCGCTGGTTCGTATGAACACATGTGTTCTTAGCTTTTAATTTTCATGGCGAAGGTTGAAACTGCTTCGTTAATTGTTATATGATTGGAAACGGGAAATGCTACATGTAGTAATTGGCGTAATGTCTTGAATAATGTGATACTTGGCAATTGGTGTGCTCATATAGATCTTGTTTAAGCTCTTGCATCATGTACCTTGTACCCATTAATGAATAATTACATAGAGCTTGTTAAAATTTGGTTTGCATGATTGGTCTCTCTAAGTCTAGATATTTTCTGGTTGAGGTGTTTGAACAACAAGGAGACGATGTAAAGTCTTATAATGCTTACAATATGTTTATATGTGAGTCTTGCTGCACCATTTTATACTTGAGTTTGCTTCAAATAACCTTGCTAGCCTAAACCTTGTATAGAGAGGGAATACTTCTCATGCATCCAAATACTTGAGCCAATATTCATGCCATTTGTGTCCACCATACCTACCTACTACATGGTATTTCTCCGCCATTCCAAAGTAAATTGCTTGAGTGCTACCTTTAAATAAATTCAAAAGTTATTACCTCTTATTTGTGTCAATGTTTTATAGCTCATGAGGAAGTATGTGGTGTTTTATCTTTTGATCTTGTCATTTACTTTTGACAGACTTTCACAATGGACTAGTGGCACATCCGCTTATCCAATAATTTTGCAAAAAGAGCTGGCAATGGGGTTCCCAGCCCCAATTAATTAACTTTCATTAATAATTCTCTTCACATGTTTTGCTCTGATTCATCAGTAAGCAACTTAATTTTGCAAATAGACACTCCTCCATGGTATGTGAATGTTGGAAGGCACCCGAGGACTCGGTTAGCCATGGCTTGTGTAAGCAAAAGGTTGGGAGGAGTGTCATTCATAAATAAAGAAAAACTAAACTAAAGTACATGTGTAAACAAAAGAGAAGAGGGATGATCTACCTTGCTGGTAGAGATAACGTCCTTCATGGGAGCCGCTCTTGAAAGTCTGGTTGATGAGGTAGTTAGAGTACCCGCTACCATTCGTTGACAACAACAAACACCTCTCAAAACTTTATTTTTATGCTCTCTTTATGTTTTCAAAATAAAAGCTCTAGCACAAATACAGCAATCGATGCTTTCCTCTTTGAAGGACCATTCTTTTACTTTTATTGTTGAGTCAGTTCACCTATCTCCCTCCACCTTAAGAAGCAAACACTTGTGTGAACTGTGCATTGATTCCTACATACTTGCATATTGCACTTGTTATATTACTTTATGTTGACAATATCCATGAGATATACATGTTATAAGTTGAAAGCAACCGCTGAAACTTAATCTTCCTTTGTGTTGCTTCAACACCTTTACTTTGATTTATTGCTTTATGAGTTAACTCTTATGCAAGACTTATTGATGCTTGTCTTGAAGTACTATTCATGAAAAGTCTTTGCTTTATGATTCAGTTGTTTACTCATGTCATTACCATTGTTTTGATTGCTGCATTCATTACATATGTTTACAATATGATCAAGGTTATGATGGCATGTCACTTAAGAAATTATCTTTGTTATCGTTTTACCTGCTCGGGACGAGCAGAACTAAGCTTGGGGATGCTGATACGTCTCCAACGTATCGATAATTTCTTATATTCCATGCTACTTTATTGATGATACCTACATGTTTTATGCACATTATATGTCGTATTTACGCATTTTCTGGAACTAACCTATTAACAAGATGCCGAAGTGCCGTTCTGTTTTCTGCTGTTTTTGGTTTCAGAAATCCTAGTAACGAAATATTCTCGGAATTGGACGAAATCAACGCCGGGTTCCTATTTTTCCCGAAGCTTCCAGATCACCGAAGAGATGGGCCAGGGGGCCCCACACCACACTTGGGCGCGGGCCAGGGCCTGGCCGCGCCACCTGGTGGTGAGGGCACCCTGTGCCCCTCCGAGGCTCCTCTTTCGCTTATTTAAAGGTCCGACCTAAAAACCCTTACGGAGGAAGCCACGGTACGCGAAACCTTCCGAGCCGCCGCCATCGCGAAGCCAAGATCTGGGGGACGGAGTCTCTGTTCCGGCACCTGCCGGAGGGAAGTGCCCCCGGAAGGCTTCTCCATCGACACCGTTGCCATCTCCACCGCCATCTTCATCACCGCTGCTGCTCCCATGAAGAGGGAGTAGTTCTCCATCGAGGCTCGGGGCTGTACCGGTAGCTATGTGGTTAATCTCTCTCCTATGTACTTCAATACAATGATCTCATGAGCTGCCTTACATGATTGAGATTCATATGAGTTTTGTATCACTATTCATCTATGTGCTACTCTAGTGATGTTATTAAAGTACTCTATTCCTCCTCCATGTGTGTAAAGGTGACAGTGTGTGCACCGTGTGAGTACTTGGCGTAGGCTATGATCATGATCTCTTGTAGATTGCGAAGTTAACTATTGCTATGATATATTGATGTGATCTATTCCTCCTACATATGCATGAAGGTGACAGTGTGCATGCTATGTTAGTACTTGGTTTAGTCTTTTGATCTATCTTACACTATAAGGTTACTAAAATATGAACATTAATTGTGGAGCTTGTTAACTCCGGCATTGAGGGTTCGTGTAATCCTACGCAATGTGTTCATCATCCAACAAGAGAGTGTAGAGTATGCATTTATCTATTCTGTTATGTGATCAATGTTGAGAGTGTCCACTAGTGAAAGTCTAATCCCTAGGCCTTGTTCCTAAATACGCTATCGCTTGTTTCTGTTTTACTGCGTTACTCTGCTGCGTTACTACTGCTTGTTTACTTCCTACAATATTACTACCATCAACTGCACGCCAGCAAGCTATTTTGGCGCCGTACTACTGCTCATATTCATTCATACCACTTGTATTTCACTATCTCTTCGCCGAACTAGTGCACCTATTAGGTGTGTTGGGGACACAAGAGACTTCTTGCTTTGTGGTTGTAGGGTTGCATGAGAGGGATATCTTTGACCTCTTCCTCCCTGAGTTCGATAAACCTTGGGTAATACACTTAAGGGAAACTTGCTGCTGTTCTACAAACCTCTTCTCTTGGAGGCCCAACACTGTCTACAAGAATAGAAGCACCCGTAGACATCACTGTTCTACAAACCTCTGCTCTTGGAGGTCCAACACTGTCTACAGGAAAAGAAGCGTGAGTAGACATCAAGCTATTTTCTGGCGCCGTTGCCGGGAGGAAAGGTAAAAGGCACTCATACTCCGGTCCCAGGTAACTAAGTTATTTTCTGTTGCCGTTGTAAGTGATCGAAGCTATTTCCTTTAGATCCTGCAATTGCATCTTTTGGTTTCTTTTTTACACTAGTTAGGCATAATGGAAAGTAACAATGAGCTTCTTATTCTATTTCCTGAGTTAAGACATGGATTGTTTGCTGCGAAAATTAAAAAACCTATGGAATCTTATTTGCATGCTAGTAGCAATGATATTAGTATGAACGCTTTGAACACCATTGTTGCTAATGATATGGAAAATTCTAAGCTTGGGGAAGCTGGTTTTGATGAGCATGATATTTTTAGTCCCCCAAGCATTGAGGAGAAAATTTTCTTTGATGATACTTTGCCTCCTATTTATGATGATTATAATGATAGTGGTCTTTTGGTGCCGCCTACTATGGAGAGTAAATTTTATTATGATTATACTATGCCTCCTACACTTGATGAGAATAATAATAATAGCTACTTTGTTGAATTTGCTCCCACTACAACTAATAAAATTGATTATGCTTATGTGGAGAGTAAAATTTTTATGCATGTGGCTCATGACAAGAATGTTGTATGTGATAGTTATATTGTTGAGTTTGTTCATGATGCTACTGAAAGTTATTATGAGAGAGGGAAACATGATTATATGCATCTTAATAATATTAAGTTTCCCCTCTTTATGTTGAGAATCTTGAAATTGCACTCGTGTTGCTTTTCTATGCTTGCCACTTTGTTCTTCATGAATTTATTTGTGTACAAGATTCCTTTTCATAGGAAGTGGGTTAGGCTTAAATGTGTTTTCAATTTTCTTCTTGATGTTCTCTTTTGCTTCAACTTTTATTTCTTGCGTGTGCATCATTAAAATTACTGAGCTCATCTTAATGGCTATAAAGATAGAACTTCTTGGGAGATAACCCATATGTTTATTTTGATACTGTTTTGTTGAGTCTTGGAAGTTGTTTACTACTGTAGCAACCTCTCTTTATCATGTTTTTGTGCCAAGTAAAGTCTCTATGGTAAAGTTGATGCTAGATTTGGATTACTGCGCAGAAACAGATTTGCTGTCTGTCACGAATTCGCGCAGAAGTTTCTGTAGGTAACTCAGAAAAATCTGCAAATTTACGTGTGTGATCCACATATATGTACGCAACTTTCATTAGTTTTGAGTTTTTCCGTTTGAGCAAGTTAAGTGCCCCTGCAAAATTCGTCTTTACGGACTGTTCTGTTTTTCACAGATTCTGCCTTTTATTTCGCATTGCCGCTTTTGCTATGTTGAATGAGTTTCTTTGTTCCATTAACTTTCAGAAGCTTTGTGCAATGTCCAGAAGTGTTAAGAATGATTGATTTTTATTATGCACTAACACTCTAATGAGTTTGCTTGAAATTTGGTGTGGAGGAAGTTTTCAAGGGTCAATAGAAGAGAATGATATACTATGATCAAGAAGAGTGAAAGGTCTAAGCTTGGGGATGCTGTAGCGACCCAGGAAAATCCCCATATTAGAATTGTTTGTTCTTTTTCTTTTTATGCATCATCATGACATCATGCATCGTACCATCCATGTTTTTGCAAAAACAAAATTATTTTATAAACCCTAATATTTTCTTTTCCTTCTCATATGGTTGTATATAAAACCATCCCACGATCTTTTCTTATTTAACAAAAACTGAAAATAATAGTATATGAATAATTTGGACAAAACTAGTTTATATAAACTATATGGTCTTGAAAAATGTTGCCTTATCCCCATTCGTTTCGTTTCTTTTCCCTCTTCCCTTTCTTTTGTTTCATGAAAGTTTCGGCAGGACATATAAAGGAAGCCAGAAGAAAAACAATCTACCAATGTAGCCCACCTATTTCTACCCGGTGGCCCAAGACTCCAATCAGCCCAGCAAACAACATCACCACCAACCTCAGTACGGCACGGTGGAAATTTCTCCACGTCGCCTCTCTTCTATCAATGGACACCAATGAGTCCTTCCGTATAAAATCAAGCAGCTCCTGTCCCTTCAACCCTAGCTGCCTACTTCCCTTTTTCCCTCGACCGCCGCCACTCCTCTGCCCGCGCTCGCCATCTCTTTTGGACGCCAAGCTCCGCGTCCGGGCGTTCTCCGTCCTCCCCCAAGCGTGCTGGCCCATGTCCTGCTTCGACTTCCGCTCGAGCACGTCGCCGTTCGTCGTCCTCGTCCACCAGAACACCGGCCGGCCGCCCGTCAAGCTCTCCATGCGCTGCTCGTCCTCGCATGTTCCCGAGCGCCATCAGCTGTACATGATCCTCGCCACCAGGCCCCATGCACCTCGCGTCCCTGCACGATCGACGGCGTCGTCTTTCCGCGCTCGCTCTCATCCTCGTCCGACGCCAAGACCGCCAGTACCCAGACATCCGCGCGCGCGTCTCCAAGCACGTCGGCCTGTCCTACGTCGGCCGCGTCGCCTTCATCTACCTCGCCGTGTCGCTGCTTCCTCTGCGCGCGCAGCAGCGTGTCCATGTCCGCATCCACCTCACAGGCTAGCGCGTCTCCCGGCACCGGCACCATGACCTCCAGCGTGCTCCTGACCAGCTCCTCCGGCTGTTCGTCCGCGTGTGCGCCGCCAGGCCTCGCGACCGTCCGGCAGCCGCTCGTCCCGAGCGTCTCTGCGCTCGTCCTTGCCGGCACGTCTCCGTCTTCGCCTCAAGTTCGACATCCCCGTCTTTCGCTCCTCGTCGTCGCCGCCAGGTCCAAGGCGCGGCCTTTCCGCGTTTCGAGTTGGCTGCGTATCTCTACGCCAAAACAAGCACGCCATCAGCACTCTGGTTCGCTGCTTCATCGTTTAATTCTAGCAGATCGATCTCGTTCGAATCCCGTCCCAGGCAGAAGCCTGAACCTTTGCGGTTTGTTCCAGGTTTCCATCTTCGTTTGGCTGAAGAAATGTCGTCGCAGCAATCGATCAACATCTTCATTGTAGACGAACTGGTTAGTTCCTTTGTTACAACCCGTGAGCTCCCAGGGTCAAATTCCCAAGCCATGCAAAAGCCAGCCCTTTTTCTTATTTTATTCTTGTCCGCTGACAGATGGGGACCCCTCGTCATTGGCTCGGGCTAGTCTTTATCCGGTGCAAAACGTCCCTGAAGCTGCAGTCCAGTCGGCCGCCCAATCAGCACCCCTGGTCCCGCGCATCAGCCTCTGTGGCTAGCACCTCTCTGGTATAAAGCGTTTCCCCCTTTTCCCTGTTTTCTGAAAATTGCAGGAAATATGTTATTCTTGCTAAAATCATATCTTTTTATATGTAACTCGAAATAAAAAGTGTTCTATATGAAAATTCATCAGAAAAATGCACTGAACATGATTATGTCATCCATTCATCTGTTTGCATCTCGCATCATGTCGCGCGTTGATAGTCGTGCATGTTCACCTAACATATATGCGGAGTATTTCGGAACACCGACTAGGTTTCCCCGCTCCGTTTAATATTGAAGTAGCTCACCCTTGCCATGTCATGCCATGCTAATCACTTAACTTTGTCGGTAGAAATGCAACTCCAACCTTAATTTGTTTGTCTGGGGTTCCGACTCCGATTAATATGGATAAGTTGCACCGCATCATCCTTGCCATGTCATGCATATCATCTTGAGCATGCTGGTTCTTTATCCGTAGTAGTAAGACTTGAATACGTTGTTTGTCCAGCATTTGCTTCTTCTCGGATAGGAATGCGAAGTGGTGTTGTGAGATACGACGAGTTCTCCGACAAGTTCTTCTGCAGCTTTTCACAGGCGAGCCCACCCTTCACCTATTTTACTTTCTCCCTCTCACTGCTATCCTTATGTTGCGCTTCTCTATCGAGTCACGTGTCCTATTCCACTTGTTTACCATAATAATCCTATATATATCATTCCTTACCCATAGCCGTTGCTTGATGTTTGAGCCTTGCGAGTCGTAGGCGTGTTTAGGCTCTGTTGTTTATCTCGATCTGTTATCGGGATATGTTGGGTTGTTGGGAGGTTATCACATGCTATATCAGTTGTTGGAGATACACATGCTTTACTTAATTGTTAACAACTAAAATTGTAAGCAGAGGCATCTGTGAGCCCCTTTGCGAAAGCATCGGAACTTTGACTCACTAATGTCCCCTAGGACCCGAGTTCTTGTTATCTGTTCCGAGACTGAGCGCTCTAACCACACGTGGGTATGTTTATTGGGTCTCCCCTCGACCACTGCCGGAATCTACAGCTTTGTCCAGTGGCCACAACTAGTTTGCAATGTTTTACCATTTGTTGTTTGCGTGCATGCCAGCCTGTTACTTCTTTATTTTGGGAAGCCCCTGGGTGCCTTGTATCCCTTGTTTCTGGTATGCACGTATAGGTCGCGGAGCCGCTGCGAAGTGGTTTATCGCCCCAGTGTGTGTTTAAACCACCTAGTACGCTGTCGCAAACAGCTAGGTCCGCTTCGGAGATACGGCCGGACTTCGATTCGGGTTCAACTTAGTTAGGTGGCTTCCTGGACATTGTTGTCGTGAAGGAGAGTGCGAGTCGTGATATCCACCTGTCGCAAGTGGGTTGATCGTGCGTGTGGCTACATTTGGGCACCCCTGCAGGGTTAAATCTTATCGATAAGCTGTCCGCGGTTATGGACGACTTGGAATTGTATAGCTTGATCATAGAACAACTTACACCTTATACTTGTTGTTAATAATCTGATAATAACTTGCGTAGTAATATAGCATTACTACAACCGATACCTAATAAAACTTGTCCACCGTTGAGTGCCTTTTACATTGCCTCTTCGCTTTGTTGAAGGGGATATGTGTATTTGGCTGGGTTATGTTTGTGTAGTATTTATCTGTTACCTTGTGCGCTCTCTTATCTTCTCTGAGTAGACGGATGTTGTAGCGTGTCTCTATTGGTTATAGTTTTGCTGCCGCTAAACCTACCATATAGCCCCAGGCGATATATATATTCGCCCGGCGAGCATAGCCATTTCTAGTCTCGCTAAGTACGTGCCGGAGTTCGTTCCTTGGTACTTACTCTCGCCTTTTCCCTTTCTCTTTTGCTTCCTTCCTTTTGTCGGCAACCGATGGCCCGACTTTGACAGGTACGAGATGACGACGTTAGCAAGGTTACCCTTCCGGCTTGGCCTGGGCAGGGTTATGGACGCCATCGTTTATCTTCAGGACTCTTAGTCCAATTTGTATCTTGTCCGTACTCGGATGTATTTGATCTTCTGTATGATTTGGATCTTATGTTGTATATTTGTATCTTGACTCGTTGGAGTCGTTGTTGTAATATATGTCTCTTGTGGGCTCTATTGTAATCCTGTTGTAATGTTACCGCTCGTGATTGATTCCACCCGCATCGCGTGCATGCTTCGGCGTGTACGAGGCGCTTGGTGGTGCGTCTCCTAGAATCGATATCGTGCGGATTTCGGCGGATTCGCTGGGATCCTCATGGTACCGGTTTTGGGCGTCACAGATGCCCCGGTGGTTCATCCCTACATATTTTAAGAAGACTCAAGCATCTAAGCTTGGGGATGCCCAAGGCATCCCCTTCTTCATAGACAACTTCTGAGGTCACTTCTAGTGAAACTATATTTTTATTCCGTCACATCTTATGTACTTTACTTGGAGCGTCTGTGTGCTTTTATTTTCGTTTTGTTATTTTCATTCTCTGAATAAATTCATGCTCATGTGTGGGAGAGAGACACGCTCCGCTTTTTCATATGAACACTAGTGTTCTTCATTTTTGCTTTTAATGTTCAAGGGCGAAAGTTGATCGCTTCACTTGTTGCTATTTGGTTGGAATCAGAAAATGCTTCATATGGTCTTGAATAATTTGATACTTGGCAATTGTTTTGAGCTCTCATAGATCAT
The DNA here is from genome assembly GCA_030979885.1 of Lolium multiflorum. Taxonomy (NCBI): domain Eukaryota; kingdom Viridiplantae; phylum Streptophyta; class Magnoliopsida; order Poales; family Poaceae; genus Lolium; species Lolium multiflorum. Next base: position 90,446,377 of record CM061748.1, read on the forward strand.
GTTTAAGCTCTTGCATCATGTAGTTAAATCTAGTAGTGGAGAACTACCGTAGAGCTTGTTGAAATTTGGTTTGCATGATTGGTCTCTCTAAGGTCTAGATATTTTCTGGTAAAAGTGTTTGAGCAACAAGGAAGACAGTGTAGAGTCTTATAATGCTTGCAATATGTTCTTATGTAAGTTTTGCTGTACCGGTTCATACTTGTGTTTGCTTCAAACAACCTTGCTAGCCTAAGCCTTGTACTGAGAGGAAATGCTTCTCGTGCATCCAAAACCTTGAGCCAAAACCTATGCCATTTGTGTCCACCATATCTACCTACTATGTGGTATTTCCTGCCATTCCAAGTAAATACTTCATGTGCTACCTTTAAACAATTCAAAAGTTATTATCTCTTATTTGTGTCAATGTTTTATAGCTCATGAGGAAGTATGTGGTGTTTTATCTTTCGATCTTGTCATTTACTTCTGACAGACTTTCACAATGGACTAGTGGCTCATCCGCTTATCCAATAATTTTGCAAAAGGAGCTGGCAATGGGGTTCCCAGCCCCAATTAATTAACTTGCATTAATAATTCTCTTCACATGTTTTGCTCTGATCTATCAGTAAGCAACTTAAATTTGCAAATAGACACTCCTCCATGGTATGTGAATGTTGGAAGGCACCCGAGGATTCGGTTAGCCATGGCTTGTGTAAGCAAAGGTTGGGGGGAGTGTCATCTAATAAATAAAACTAAAGTACATGTGTAAACAAAAGAGAAGAGGGATGATCTACCTTGCTGGTAGAGATAACGTCCTTCATGGGAGCCGCTCTTGAAAGTCTGGTTGATAAGGTAGTTAGAGTACCCATTACCATTCGTTGACAACAACAAACACCTCTCAAAATTTTACTTTTATGCTCTCTATATGATTTCAAAACTTGAAAAGCTCTAGCACATGATTTTATCCCTGCTTCCCTCTGCGAAGGGCCATTCTTTTACTTTTATGTTGAGTCAGTTTACCTACTTCCTTCCATCTTAGAAGCAAACACTTGTGTCAACTGTGCATTGATTCTTACATACTTGCTTATTTGCATTCATCATATTACTCTATGTTGACAATTATCCATGAGATATGCATGTTGAAAGTTGAAAGCAACTGCTGAAACTTATATCTTCCTTTGTGTTGCTTCGATGCCTTTACTTTGAATTTATTGCTTTATGAGTTAACTCTTATGCAAGACTTATTGATGCTTGTCTTGAAAGTACTATTCATGAAAAGTTTTGCTATATGTTATCTATTTGTTAGCAAGCTATAGATCATTGCTTTGAATCACTCCATTCATGTCATATGCTTTACAATAATGTTGATCAAGATTATGATGGTAGCATGTCACTTCTTGTTATCGTTTACCTACTCGAGGGCGAGTAGGAACTAAGCTTGGGGATGCTGATACGTCTCCAACGTATCTATAATTTCTGATGTTCCATGCTTGTTTTATGACAATACCTACATGTTTTGTTCACACTTTATGATGTTTTGATGCATTTTCCGGAACTAACCTATTGACGAGATGCCGAAGTGCCAGTTCCTATTTTCTGCTGTTTTTGGTTTCAGAAATCCTAGTAAGGAAATATTCTCGGAATCGGACGAAATCAATGCCCAATATCTTATTTCTGCACGAAGCTTCCAGACACTACAAGAAAAGTTCTGATAGACAACGTCCCAAAATCGTCCACTAAGGGGTATTTTTTGTCGCCTATGGGCCTAACCCGACGATATGGGTTCTGTTGTCGAAACTGCATCAGGCAAAGTCCTACGACGTTTTCGGTCCGTCGCGTTTGGGCGCCCTTCCGCCACGGAAAATCGGACCGTTGCGCAAGTGTTTTCGGGAGCCCGTTATTGCTGACGTCATGCAAACTGACACGTGGCAGACGCCGTTAACTGCCAGTTAACGGCGTTAACCGTGAAACCCCGTGGTAGATGGTAGGCCCACACGAGGCCTGCCACGTCTTAAGCGGGCCGCCCATTAAGTTTGCGGGCGGATGACAGTTTGACCGGTCAACTATATAGGTGGTCCATTATGTACGTGGGCGGGCCTAACCTCTAGGTTGATGGTCAAAACTTTAAGTATGGGCGGCGAATGCACCTCGTTTGACCGGTCAAGCATAAGGGCCGGGCCGAATGCACTCGTTTGACCGGTCGCAGCATAAGGGTCGGCCCACAAGACATGCGGGGCCCACTTTCTGTTATTGGGCCGGCCCATTTAGCAAGTGGGGTCCACCTTCGAGCAACTGGGCCGGCCCAAGAAGTTAGTGGGCCGGCCCAATTAGCGTGTGGGTCCCACATTCCTCTTAAAGGGCCGGCCCATTTAGCATGTGGGGTCCACCATTTAGCGAGTGGGCCGGCCCAACAAGATAGTGGGTCGGGCCAAAAACGCAGGTGGGTCCCACTTTCCTGTTAAAGGGCCGGCCCATTAAGTGTGTGGGGTCCACCATATAGCAAGTGGGCTGGCCCAACAAGATAGTGGGCCGGGCCAAAACACAGGTGGGTCTGATGACCCACAAGTATAGGGGATCGCAACAGTCTTCGAGGGAAGTATTACCCAATTTATTGATTCGACACAAGGGAGACAAAGAATACTTGTAAGCCTTAACAGCGGAGTTGTCAATTCAGCTGCACCTGGAAACAGACTTGCAAGAGTTTATCAGTAGTAACAGTTCTATGGTAGTGGAAATAGCGGAATAACGAGCAGTGAAATAAAGACACAGTAGGGATTATAGTAAACAGCAGATTAAAATACGTAGGCACAGGGACGGATTTAACGGGCGTTGCATGCATGAGAGAAACTCATGTAACAATCAAAGCATGGGCATTTGCAGATAATAATAAAACGGTATCCAAGTACTAATCAATCAATAGGCATGTGTTCCATATTTAGTCGTACGTGCTCGCAATGAGAAACTTGCACAACATCTTTTGTCCTACCAGCCGGTGGCAGCCGGGCCTCTAGGGAAACTACTGGATATTAAGGTACTCCTTTTAATAGAGTACCGCAAAGCATTAACACTCCGTGAACACATGTGATCCTCACATCACTACCATCCCCTCCGGTTGTCCCGATTTCTGTCACTTCGGGGCCATTGGTTCCGGACAGCGACATGTGTATACAACTTGCAGGTAAGACCATAAACAATGAATATCTTCATGAAACAATAACATGTTCAGATCTGAGATCATGGCACTCGGGCCCTAGTGACAAGCATTAAGCATAACAAGTTGCAACAATATCATAAAAGTGACATCTACGGATACTAGGCACTATGCCCTAACAATCTTATGACTATTACATGACCAATCTCATCCAATCCCTACCATCCCCTTCAGCCTACAGCGGGGGAATTACTCACACATGGATGGGGGAAACATTGCTGGTTGATGGAGAGGCGTTGGCGGTGATGGCGGTGAAGATCTCCTCCAATTCCCCGTCCCGGCGGAGTGCCAGAACGGAGACTTCTGGCTCCCGCGACGGAGTTTCGCGATGTGGCGGCTTTCTGGAGGGTTTCTGGCGATGTCGACTTCTCCCCGTGCGTTTTTAGGTCGAGGCGAATAAGTAGTCCGAAGGGGGGCGTCGGAGGCCGGCCGAGGGGGCCACACCATAGGGCCGCGCGGGCCCCCCCTGGGCCGCGCCGCCTTATGGTGTGGGGCCCTCGGGCCTCCACCTCCTTCGCCCTTCTGGCTCCGTCAATATTTTGGTAAAATAGGGCCATCTGAAGAAATTCCGAGGATTTTCCCGAAAGTTGGATTTCTGCACAAAAACGAGACACCAGAGCAGTTCTGCTGAAAACAGCGTTAGTCCGTGTTAGTTGTATCCAAAATACACAAATTAGAGGCAAAACAATAGCAAAAGTGTTCGGGAAAGTAGATACGTTTTGGACGTATCAACTCCCCCCAAGCTTAGCTTATTGCTTGTCCTCAAGCAATTCAGTTAACAACTGAGCGATAAAAGAACTTTCACGAACACATTTGCTCATATGATGTATATATTCTCATGCTATGGCTAATACTTAAGCAGTTCATAATGGGATACATGCAAATAAGATCATCCAACAGCTATGTCAATCATGGAGAAGTACCAACAATTAATAATAAGCATCATGAATCATGTATGTAAGCAAGATTGCAATGTTCATAAGAGAATATGATAAAGTGGTATCTCGCTTGCCTGTATTTGATCAGCAAAACATAAATGCCGAGGCACCTCTTGAGTTCATAGAAAGACTAGAAGTAGTGATTGTCAAAGATAAAAGCATCAAAGTTATACCACAATCAATCATATTTTGAGACAAGCATATTATACTAAGAATGACAGTTGTGCTCTCAAGATAGTGCTCAAAGAAAGAATGGAGACACAACATAAAAGTAAAAGATTGACCCTTCGCAGAGGGAAGCAGGGATTAACATGCGCTAGAGCTTTTCATTTGTAAAGCAGGAGTAAAATTATTTTGAGAGGTGTTTGTTGTTGTCAACGAATGGTAATGGGTACACTAACTACCTCATCAACCGGACTCACAAGAGCGGCTCCCATTTATTTATTTTTGCGTGGCACTCCTTCCAACCTTTCTTTCACAAACCATGGCTAACCGAATCCTCGGGTGCCTGCCAACAATCACATACCATGAAGGAGTGCCTTTTTATTTAAGTTTTATTATGATGATGACACTCCCCCAACCTTTGCTTACACAAGCCATGGCTAACCGAATCCTTCGGGTGCCGTCCAACAATCACAAACCATGGAGGAGTGTCTATTTAAGTTAATTAATTCGGGACTGGGAATCCCATTGCCAGCTCTTTTTGCAAAATTATTGGATAAGCGGATGTGCCACTAGTCCATATGAGAGTCCGTCAAAAGTAAATGACAAGGTCGAAAGCTAAACACCACATACTTCCTCATGAGCTATGAAACATTAACACAAATTGAGAAGCATTTTGAAGGTTTTAAAGGTAGCGCATGAGAATTTACTTGGAATGGTTTGAAATGCCATGCATAGGTATTTATGGTGGACACTTATGGAACAACTTGGTTTTCAGGTGTTTGGAAGCACGAGCGGCGTCACCGCTCAGTACAAGTGAAGGCTAGCAAAAGACTAGGGAGCGACAAATCAAGAGAGCAATAACTGTCATAATCATGCTTGCGGCAAAATAAATTAACGGAGGCATAAAAGTGATACAAGAACTCTGAAGCAATTATAAATCATCGAGGCTTAATTGACTTTTTGTTCAGTCATATGCATGCGTGAGCATGTGCCAAGTCGATATAAATGAGTTATTCAGAGGAGGATACCACAATGCCATACTTACTTATGAATAAAACAATGCAAGCAAACATCCATGACATGCTACTCATATTAATAAATCGGAACCAAACATGAGAGATCATGAGCTACTAGACTTTCTCAAATAACATATACCTCACATGAACCAACTAAGCAAGCTCATATGGATGAGTATATGTACAAAAATGAAAGCAAATAGAGTTCATACCAGCCTCTCACCACAATCAGATTGTCGTAGATCGTCATTATTGCCTTTTCACTTGTGTAGCTTGGATAATATGAAATGAAAACCACGCTCCAGCCACCGAAGACCATTGAACTCATGATGAACTTTACAAACCAAAGAAGAACAGCAAATATTTTTGGTGTTTTCGAATTAGAAATAAGAACGAAAGAAAACAAGCAAACAAAGCAAAATCTTTTTGGGTTTTCTCATAGCAAACTAACGATAGCAAATAAAGCAAACTAAGAGCAAGGTACCAAATAAATAAATGGTGAAGAGAAACTACAGAAATATTTTTGGTCTTTTTGTGTTTTAGGAAAGAAACAAAGTGAAAACAAAAGAATGCAAACTAACAGAAACACAGAAAAGCAGGATGACAGAAATCTGCCAAATCCTGACAGCAGTACAGAAATCGAATTTAACAAAAATCTTCCATTGCTCAGACCAAAAAGTGTTCAACTAATGAAAGTTAGATAACAACCTGGGGAACATGCTCAAAAATTGGCAACTCAAAATAACGTTCTGGCTGTGCGTACGAATTTTTTTGGTAACAGCACAGAATCTGTTTTTGGACAGCACTTCCCCAAATATCATCTCCCTCTCATTAGAAAACCACTCTAGAGACTAAACAAGTATGTACAAGTATCCAGCAACCATAATATGCAAAGAATGAGTGATGCCGGTATACCTCCCCCAAGCTTAGGCTTTTGGCCTAAGTGGAGTTCATTCCCACGGTCCCCATGAAGTGGTGTCTTCGTAATATGACGAAGAACGACCCGGTTCCATGTATGTGCTGGAGGAAACGTCGGGGTACGTGACGGTGTAGTCGTAGGAGGGCTCGACGTTCTCGGAGTCATGTTGCTGGTGGAATTCTTGTATCTTCATATGTTCCTCCACCACCTCCTTTGTTAGCGACCATGATTGCCTGTCAATATTAAACAAACCCTGCTGGGGAAGAGGGATTTCTTTCTCGTTCCCGTCAGCAAACAACATTTTATAGACAATATTATCTATGGTGGAGTTAGTAGTAACAAAATGATGGCTCTTCATAGCAGCAATATCTAGCTTCCTAGGGGTTAATGGTACATCATTAGAATCAAGAGGAATATCTAGATGTGTTAGAATGCGTGATGCAATAGTTCCTCCAAAAATAGGCCCCCTGCTAGACAGGCGGCGAGCAATAAGAGAACCAAGATGATAAGGTGTCTCTCCAGTAAGTGCAACATTCAAGAAAGCAAGATGGTAGCTAGAAATGTTACTAGTATTTTCTCTACCCAAAATGCTAGTACCAATGTAATATGCGAAATACTTAATAGCGGGGAGTTGAATGTTTCTTATCTTCCCTCGCTGGATGGTGCGGCAATCATCCCCGGTGATCCCTCGGTATAGCTCCAACAAGTCCCGGGGGTTGTCATCAATCCTTCTTGCTGTACCTACAGGGGCAATACCCAATGCAAAACAAAATTCCTCCAATTTCATGGTAACAGGAATATCATAAATCTTGAATGCGACTGTCGGCTCATATTCCGTGTTGTGGAACTTGAAGCTCTCAACGAAAATCTTGGTGAGCCTGTAATATTGTCCCCTCTCGTCTCCCACGTAGGTGGCTAGGCCTGCCCTGTTGACGAGGGTGAAGAAGTCATCCAATAACCCTGCATTGGTTAGAAACTCATAACAAGGGAAGGATGAAGCATTAGGGGCCCCTTGGTCCTCCTCGGGCGCGAAGCTAGGCGCGATGACATCCTCATTATAGGATCGCCTAATTTGAGTGGACGCCCTTGAGGGCCTACCGGTGCTGGTTGTTGCTTTCTTGAACAACTCTCCAAACTTGAATTTCTTCATCTTCCCCTTCTGAAATTTTCAACAATCATTATAAAATTTGATTTCAAGGTGTGTAATTGAAGGGAACTACTATAGGAACTTGCTAGAGTACTTCACATGCATCAAAACTAATTTCTTCCACTTAGAACAAGCATGCAAGCTCACTAAACATGTTATCTACAGCAGCAAAATATTCAAGATATACTCAACCAAATGAAATTCTAATTGGACAATCAAAGGAGTCACATACCAAGGAGTAAATGTGCCAAATTTCAGACAAATCTGGGCTGAGCAAGGAGATCGAAAAATCGCGAGTTCTTGAGCAGAAACACGAGTGAGAGAAACTTGGTACGAGTTTTTTCGGGAGAGAGAAGGTGCTGGGAGGAAGAGATGGTGTAGTGGGGCAAGGGGTGGCCCACACCACATGGTGGCGCGGCCCCCTTGCTGGCCGCGCCGCCCTATGGTGTGGCACCCCCTGGTGCCCCACAGGTCATCCTCTGGTGCTCCCAGGTGCCTCGTCGAAAAATAGGACCAACGGTGTAATTTTTGTAATTTTTAGAGAACTTTGAAAAATGCACATTTCTGGGTATTAAATTAATGATTACTGCGCAGGAAAATGATTTCTAAAATCTTAAATGACCTAAGCATATTGCAAAACAAAAGTGCTACAGCAAGTAAAATAGGTGGAGGGAGAAAGAAAGAAAGAAGTGTTGTTTAGCTCTTTTATGCAATAAAATATACTTGTTAACAAGGTTGATCAAGTCTTGCTACCAAATAAATTTTATATGACATAAGAAGAAATAAACCTCAAATCAATCATGTTACCTTATATTGAATTGATATGGATCCAATCACAAGAGTTTGATATTCTTCTTTAGGCTCATATACAGGACAATCAATGGATCCCACTTTGATAGTTTTCACATTAAAAATTGTATTGACTCCACATACTTTATCAATCCTCTTGGGAAAATAGACAGTGTGTTCCTTATCATCAACATTGAAAGTAACCATGCCTTTATTGCAATCAATAACAGCCCCTGCAGTATTAAGAAAGGGTCTTCCAAGAATAATGGACATATTATCATCTTCAGGCATTTCCAACACAACAAAATCAGTTAATATCAAGCAATGTTGAGTAACTTGAACAGGAACATTTTCACATAAACCAACAGGAATAGCAGTAGATTTATCAGCCATTTGCAAAGATATATCAGTAGGTATCAATTTATCTAAATCAAGTCTCTTATAAAGAGAAAAAGGCATCACACTCACACCTGCTCCCAAATCACATAGAGCAGTTCTAACATAATTATTCTTGATGGAACAAGGAATAGTCGGTATACCTGGATCTCCAAGCTTCTTTGGAATCTTACCATTGAAGGAGTAATTAGCAAGCATAGTGGAAATTTCCTCATTGGGGACTTTCCTTTTGTTAGTAACAATATCTTTCATATACTTTGAATAAGGAGGCAATTTAATAGCATCAGTCAAAGGGATTTGCAAAAATAAAGGTTTCATCCAATCACAAAATTTATTATAATGTTCCTCCTCCTTTGATTTTAGTTTCTTAGCAGGAAAAGGCATTTGCTTTTGAACCCAAGGTTCTCTTTCATTACCATGCTTCTCAGTAATAAAATCTTCTTTAGTATACTTTTTATTTTTAGCATGCTTTTCAGGTTCTTTTTCAATTTCTTCTTTATCAGGAGTATCATTCTTATCATTATCTTCCTCATGTTCATTACCACTTTCAGTTTCAGCATCAGAAATAGAAATACTATTAGGATCATTAACAGGTTCAGAGGATTCTACAACATTCTTATGTTTCTTTTTCTTTTTCTTAGATGGAGCACTAGTTTTAATTAGTTGAGAATCTTGTTCAATTCTTTTGGGATGCCCTTCAGGATATAGAGGATCCTGGGTAGAAACACCACCTCTAGTTGTTACTTCATAAGCATGTTTTTCTTTAGAATTATTTCCTAACAAGTCATTTTGCACTTTAGTAAGTTGATCAATTTGAGTTTGAACCATTTGAAAATGTTTAACAAGTATCTTAACATCATTGGAGGTTCTCTCCACAATACCATGCAATTCACTAATAGCTCGAGAATTTTCCATTAAATGATTCTCTACTCTCATATTAAAATTTTCTTGCTTAACAATATAATTATCAAATTCATCTAAGCATTGAGCAGGAGATTTTGAATACGGAATATCTTCCCTAGTAAAGTGTTGAAGCGAGTGTACCTCAATCATGGATGAAGGGGGAATTGTCTCACATATATCTTCTATAGGAGGTAAATTCTTCACATCTTCAGGTTTAATACCCTTCTCCTTAAGAGACTTCTTGGCTTCCCTCATATCTTCATCATTCAATTTAATCATACCCCTCTTCTTCACTATCGGTGTCGGGGTTGGTTCAGGTGTAGACCAATCATCATGATTCCGGCCTATTTTAGCCAATAATTCTTCAGCGTCGTCTGGAGTTCTTTTCCTGAAAACACAACCAGCACAACTATCCAGGTATGCCCTAGACTCAATAGTTAGTCCACTATAAAATATATCAAGTAAATCATTCTTTTCCAAATCATGGTCAGGCTGAGCTCTAATAAGAGAACAAAATCTAGCCCAAGCCTCAGGCAATTTCTCTCCATCTTCCTGGTCAAAATTATAAATTCTCTGCAAAGCAGCATGTTGAGCACTAGCAGGAAAGTATTTTCGAAAGAAAACATCACGCAAGTCAATTGGACTTTTAATAGAACCAGGAGGCAAATTATTATACCAAGTTTTAGCATCATCCTTTAATGAGAACGGAAAAATTTTAGCGACAAAATAAGTACGCATCTTGACATCATCAGAAAACACGCCACTAAGAGTAGATAACTCAGTCAGGTGTTCAACAGCACTTTCTTTTTCAGTACCACAAAAGGGTGTTTTCTCAACAATAGCTATATGAGATAGATCAAGAGAAAAATCATAATCTTTATCCCTAATGTTTATAGGAGATGTGGCAAATTTAGGATCAGGAGATGGTTTATATCTAACAGCATGTTCTGCAAGCAACTTTTTAATTTTTCTTGCATCAGTAGTAGCATTGCATTTTTCAATAAAATCATCATTAAGCTCCACATAATCTTCATCAAGATCATCACTAGAATATTCAACAGACTCAGGTGAATTAACAGGTGTAGCAGCATTAGGAGTTTCAGTATTTTCAATTTGTCTAGACTTAGCAATTGTAGCATCTAGAAAAGATCCCAATGAACCACTATCATCAAGCACAGCAGAAACATTATCAATATTATGAGAATTTTCAGATTCAGCAGAAGTACCAGCACGCGAAGCATGTGGCGGTGAAACAAGTTTATCAATAACAGATGGTGAATCAAGAGCAGCAGAGGTACTCAGAGTTGTACCTTTTCTTGTAGTGGATGGTAATATGGCGATCTTAGTATCGCGAGGTTTACCCATAATGGAGAATTTGCAGCGAACAATATCAATCCAAGTGAACTTCCAAATAAAGCTATGCTCCCCGGCAACGGCGCCAGAAAATAGTCTTGATGACCCACAAGTATAGGGGATCGCAACAGTCTTCGAGGGAAGTATTACCCAATTTATTGATTCGACACAAGGGGAGACAAAGAATACTTGTAAGCCTTAACAGCGGAGTTGTCAATTCAGCTGCACCTGGAAACAGACTTGCTCGCAAGAGTTTATCAGTAGTAACAGTTCTATGGTAGTGGAAATAGCGGAATAACAGCAGCAGTGAAATAAAGACAGCAGTAGTGATTATAGTAAACAGCAGGATTAAAATACTGTAGGCACAGGGACGGATTTAACGGGCGTTGCATGGATGAGAGAAACTCATGTAACAATCAAAGCATGGGCATTTGCAGATAATAATAAAACGGTATCCAAGTACTAATCAATCAATAGGCATGTGTTCCATATTTAGTCGTACGTGCTCGCAATGAGAAACTTGCACAACATCTTTTGTCCTACCAGCCGGTGGCAGCCGGGCCTCTAGGGAAACTACTGGATATTAAGGTACTCCTTTTAATAGAGTACCGGAGCAAAGCATTAACACTCCGTGAACACATGTGATCCTCACATCACTACCATCCCCTCCGGTTGTCCCGATTTCTGTCACTTCGGGGCCATTGGTTCCGGACAGCGACGTGTGTATACAACTTGCAGGTAAGACCATAAACAATGAATATCTTCATGAAACAATAACATGTTCAGATCTGAGATCATGGCACTCGGGCCCTAGTGACAAGCATTAAGCATAACAAGTTGCAACAATATCATAAAAGTGACATCTACGGATACTAGGCACTATGCCCTAACAATCTTATGACTATTACATGACCAATCTCATCCAATCCCTACCATCCCCTTCAGCCTACAGCGGGGGAATTACTCACACATGGATGGGGGAAACATTGCTGGTTGATGGAGAGGCGTTGGCGGTGATGGCGGTGAAGATCTCCTCCAATTCCCCGTCCCGGCGGAGTGCCAGAACGGAGACTTCTGGCTCCCGCGACGGAGTTTCGCGATGTGGCGGCTTTCTGGAGGGTTTCTGGCGATGTCGACTTCTCCCCGTGCGTTTTTAGGTCGAGGCGAATAAGTAGTCCGAAGGGGGGCGTCGGAGGCCGGCCGAGGGGGCCACACCATAGGGCCGCGCGGGCCCCCCCTGGGCCGCGCCGCCTTATGGTGTGGGGCCCTCGGGCCTCCACCTCCTTCGCCCTTCTGGCTCCGTCAATATTTTGGTAAAATAGGGCCATCTGAAGAAATTCCGAGGATTTTCCCGAAAGTTGGATTTCTGCACAAAAACGAGACACCAGAGCATTCTGCTGAAAACAGCGTTAGTCCGTGTTAGTTGTATCCAAAATACACAAATTAGAGGCAAAACAATAGCAAAAGTGTTCGGGAAAGTAGATACGTTTTGGACGTATCAGTCCCACCTTGGGCCGGCCCATTTAATATGTGGGTCCACCATATAGCAGTGGGCTGGCCCAACATGTTAGTGGGCGAATTATAAATGTGGGCCCCAAACGGGCCGGCCCTTAGCAAGTGGGGTCCACCATAAATGCGTTGGGGTGGCCCAACAAGTTAGTGGGGGCCCAATAAGCTTGTGGGGCCAGCAACATTCAGGGGCCGGTTTTGTGGGGTCCACATTAAAGAAAGTGGTCCGTGGTGGGGTCCACCGAAATCAATGGGCTGGCCCACTCGTTTAGTTGCTGTTTATATGCCGGCATAATAGGCGCTTTAGGATTTTGCGGGCCGGCACTTATGTGATTTCGCTTAATTGGGCCGTTTAAGGGATGGGAATTTGTGATTTAGATACTGAGAATATTTACGCAGCACATGATTTCTGTCGGATAGCCTCACTTACCACAAGCACCATAGAAAAAATGCGCGAAAGAACTATAAAAACTAACTAAATATTACATCAGCTGCAAGGCTTTGAAAAAATATTACAGAACCCAGAGAAATTGAATGGTAATTAAACCTAGCAATACAATGAAGCCATTCGGCAATCTTTTAAGTTGTCCATGCACCACCTATATCTGAAACAAAGACATCATCATTTCGTCGTTATAACAAGATCATTGTAATGCGCACAATAAGCAAACAAAGAGTGCATGCCGCATACCAACAGCCAATATAACAGAGCACGTTAGAATGAAACAACAGACTTACTACTGTCGAGTCCCATGCAAACCAACATGTTCAGGGAGTACAAAATTGGCATGAACAACATAGTAGCAGGCTATAAATTTTGTAACAACGACTGAGCAAGATGAAGTTATGATGGCTACATCTACAGAGCAGGGAATGTAAACCAAAAATAGAAGTTACAATGGCAAAAGCTAAAGAGGAGGGAATGTGAACCAACATGTGCCAAGTGCAATTACTTCAAATTGGCCGTGAACTAAATAATACTCCTGAACTTATAGTGAAGGGGATGCAAATCAAGAGAATATAGTGGGATCACCTGTGAACTTGTATAAGAGGGAATGCAAACCAATATGTTCAGCATTCCATATGTGAGTGTCATGCCAAGTCAGAGAAACAAGTCAATAATGCAGCTTTTGAAGAACAAGATGGCACACAAAATTATTATCTAGTAGTATGACAAGTTTATTTGTACTACAGGCTAGATAGCAGAGTGATAGCATGCCAAACTAAGTCCTTACTTTGTTAGCTTACAATGAACTAGATACAAAACAATGGCATCACCTGTAGTACAGGGAATGCAAGCCAACATGTTCATGGAGTAAAAAATTGGCACAAACAACATAGTAGCAGGCCATAATTTTTGTAACAACAACTGAGCAAGATAAAGTTATGATGGCTAGATCTACAGAGCAGGGAATGTAAACCAAATATAGAAGTTACGATGCCAAAAGCTATAGAGCAGGGAATGCGAACCAACATGTGCAATTACTTAAAATTGGCCATGAACTAAATAATAGCAGGATGTTACTATAATAGCTAGGAATAAAACAGATAGGAGTTATAATGGCATCACTCATAAACTTGTAGATAAGGGAAACAAATCAATTTGTTTCGGGATATAAAGTTGTAATGAGCAACACATAGAGGATAGTTAATGCTACGGCTTAGGATGGACCAGAAACGGAATATAGTGGGATCACCTGTGAACTTGTAGAAGAGGGAATGCACACCAATATGTTCACCATTCTATATGTGAGCGCCATGCCAATTAAGAGAAACAAGTTAATATTGCAGCTTTTGAAGAATCAGATGGCAGACAAAATTATGATGGAAGTAGCTGCTGTGACGAGTTCAAATAAATTTGTACTGCAGGATGGCAGAGCGATAGCATGCAGGAACTAATAGCAGGCAGTTACTTTGTTAGCTTACGACGAAGTAGATAGAAATAACAATGGCATCACCTGTAGTACAGGGAATGCAAACCAACATGTTCAGGGAGAACAAGATTGGCATGAACAAAATAGTAGCAGCCTATAATTTTTGTAACAACGACTGAGCAAGATAGAAGTTATGATGGCTACATCTACAGAGCAGGGAATGCAAACCAAAATGTTCAATCGCTTAAAGTTAGCAATGAACTAGAAAATAGCAAGGTGTTACGGTCATAGCTAGGAATGAACTAAAAGAGCTTCAGACAAACAAGCATCTGAACCCAGAACATGGCGCTAAAACAAGGGACTTACATTAGGAGAAGCACTCTGTGGGAGTCACAGCAGATCTTCCTGGGGTTGATAGATCCGGTGATGAAGTACACTACATGTGCTACTTGGGGTTGGAGAGACGGCCATTACACTTCATGGTTACTCATCTCATCTGCAAAAACGTAACGGCGCGTCGTTAGCACAAACAGGTTCCCCCAAGATTAAACAAGAACTTGCAGGCAAGCAATAGAAAAGCGACAGTAGAAGAGTTTAGATCATGCACGGCGCCGGTGAAGCAGATCCGGTTCATGCACAGCGGTGTCGGTGAGCAAGATCCGATGCGGTGGACGACGGATCCGGCGAAGCGGCTCCGGTGGGGTGGACGATACCGCAGCTGAAGCGACTGCGGTAGACTGCTGGATGAGCATATGGTTTCGAGGTTCGGCGGGGATGATCCGGTCCGGTTGATGACGGCGTCGATGAAGCGGCTCCGGCAGGCAGCCGGATGACGAGGATCGCGAGGCCTCGGGTAGGCCAGGGAAGTCCGGCGGGGATGTTCCGGTGCGGTGGTCGTGGAGGTGGTAGAGAGAGGGACTTGAGAAGTTCCGGTGGGTGGTCTCAGATGAGAGACTGAGGGAAATGAATTTTTTTGGGAGGGTTTCCGGGCTAGGGAGGTGGTGATCCAAAAAATGACGGGCAGACCCCCCCACCAACCGACTTTGCTGTCATCTCCACAGGGGTAGAATGGGAATTTGGAAGCGTGTGAAATTTTTGTATTTTGTAGGCGGGAAGTTTTGCCGCTATGAGATTTTGAATTTCGCTAAGGTCCAAGTATAATGATAAAAAATTGTGAGACCGTACTAGTACCTCTGTTCAAGGCCGAGTGCAAAATCAAATCATCATCACCTTGAATATTGGTCACTACCATGGTCATGATCTATCTCTGAAATTAGCGTATCCGCTATATCTTGCAAAGTATAATGATAAAAAAAATTGTGAGACCGTACTAGTACTTCTATTCTAGGCCGAGTGCAACATCAAATCATCATCACGTTGAAAATTTGTTACCATGATCATGATCTATCTCTGAAATTGGCGCATCCGCTATATCTTTCAAAGTATAATGATAATAAAAATTGTGAGACCATACTAGTACTTCTGTTCAAGTTCGAGTGCAACATCAAATCATCATCACGTTGAAAATTTGTTACCATGATCATGATCTACCTCTGAAAATGGGCGCATCCGCTAAAACTTGCAAAGTATAATGATACAAAATTGTGAGACCGTACTAGTACTTATGTTCAAGGTCGAGTGCAACATCAAATCATCATTACATTGAAAAGTGTGTTACCATGATCACGATCTATCTCTGAATTTGGCGCATCCGCTAAATCTCGCAAAGTATAATGATAAAAAAATTGTGAGACTGTACTAGTACTTCTGTTCAAGTTCGAGTGCAACATCAAATCATCATCACGTTGAAAATTTGTTACCATGATCATGATCTATCTCTGAATTTGGCGCATCTGCTAAATCTTGCAAAGTATAATGATAAAGAAATTGTAAGACAGTAGTAGTACTTCTGTTCAAGGTCGAGTGCAACATCAAATCATCATCACGTTGAAAATTTGTTACCATGATCCTCTGAAAATGGGCGCATCCGCTAAAACTTGCAAAGTATAATGATACAAAATTGTGAGACCGTACTAGTACTTATGTTCAAGGTCTAGTGCAACATCAAATCATCATTACATTGAAAATTGTGTTACCATGATCATGATCTATCTCTGAATTTGGCGCATCCGCTAAATCTCGCAAAGTATAATGATAAAAAAATTGTGAGACTGTACTAGTACTTATGTTCAAGGCCGAGTGCAGGATCAAATCATCATCATGTTGAAATTTGTTACAACGATCATGACATATCTCTAAAATTGGCGCATCCGCTAAATCTTGCACGTGGCGCATCTCGGTGCGGAGCAACAAGCCGGTGCTATCAAGGTTGAGGCGTCGGTAGCGTCATCGGGCTCTCCTCTTTTGATAGATCTTCTACATGGCGTGGCGCACCGCCCACCGAGAAGCAGTCACATGTGAGATCGAGGTGGAGACGTCGCCGGCATCCTCGAGGCGCGACCGCCCTTCTACGAGCCAGAGTCGACTCAAGGTATGAATCCATGCGTTGTCGCGTCCCTTCTGCATATGAAGTGGGATGCCTTAG
Organism: Lolium multiflorum; assembly: GCA_030979885.1. NCBI lineage: Eukaryota > Viridiplantae > Streptophyta > Magnoliopsida > Poales > Poaceae > Lolium > Lolium multiflorum. The sequence continues at coordinate 90,463,118 of CM061748.1, forward strand.
ATTTATTGTTCTTCTCTTACGATTATTTCTAGCCGGACATGTGTGCTCTTTCTCTGAATATATTGCTTGAAAAGCTAACCAAGTTACTTAAATTCACTTCGTTCTTAATCTTGCGTGCTAATTTTGTTATTTTTGCTGACAGTGGTGCGCGCAAGGAAATTTATTTCTGGGTGTGCTGAGCTGTTAGGCCTAAGTCGAAATCCTCAGCTAAACAAGGCCTCAGCTTAACACATAAAAAGGTGTTCAATCTCGCCCACAATGTCCTCTTCTTTCCTCTTCCTTTATTGGAACTTGTTTTGCAGACAAGGAAAGTGGCACGTGTAATGTGAGTAAAACCCTCTTAGCCAAAATCAGCTACGAGCAAGATTTTATGTATTGTAGATTCCCCAATTGACTCTCATCCCCAATGTAGTCTTTTTTATGTCAGTATAGACTTCTTTACTGGATGTATACTATCGTACATGGCATGCATTTGCCTAATGAGGAGCATTGTATTGCCATTCTAGCCAACCTGATCGATCTGTCAAGCTTCATGCACGAGATGCCATGTTTAATTTACTCCCTCGCTCCGATCCATATTTCTTGGTGTAAAATGAATGTGAATCGGAGGGAGTACTCTTCTTAGATAGTACTATACCAGTTCAAAAAAAAGTACTGTACTACTCACAAATGCATCAAAAGACTATATCATTTCAAAAAAAAGTACTACTACATCACAAATGCATCAAAAGAGTACTACATCACAAGACCACCACGGTTGTACTAGTAGAGTTTAATGCTTAACTTCCAAAGGGAATAAGATTACACATATGAACTTTAAACAGGCGCTGTCCGATGTCTGCTTGTTTGGGAGCACAACATAAATAATACTACCCCCGTCCATACATAAGTGACTAAACTTTGTCTGAAGATGGTTTCATCTATATATGTTTTTAGTGTGTAGATACATCCGTATCTTGAAGGAAAAAGGTGAGCCGCTAACTTTTTGAATAGAGTGAGTAATACAATTCGGATAAACAATGGTGTAGTAAAACAAATACTCCTGCCCATCATAAAACAAAACACAGACTGACTCAAATATATGTACAGATCACAAAAAAGGTTTCATCAGAACCCGAACATATACATGCAGAGATGACCGTTTGATCACATAAAACAAAGGTTTCGTGGCATATTTATGCCCCCAAAACAAGCAGACGTAGGACAGCGCCAACGTACTAGCAGCTAGCACTATGGAGCTGCAGTACAAACAAATGGTGCAGCGACATTTCCACCAGAACGAAAACTAAAAGACATCAGACCAAACAAAAGCTGGGCTATCACTTCTTGCCCAAACAAGCCTTGCTCCTTCATATGCGACTTCCTTTTCTCTTATGGATGTTGAACTTTGAATTAGATGGGTTCCTGACAGCGCGTTCTTTTTCGTGTCCTTGATGTTGCACTCTGGATCAGGTCGGTTACTGTCAGGAAATGAACAAATTGATCAGCAAAAGTCATATGTAAATGAATGCAAAGGTTACATATGAATGACTAACCCGGTCTAACTGAGTAGGGATGTAAAGTGCACCAACGTCTAGCAGAATTGTACTTTCTCCACTGCCAGTTGCTCATATCTAATTGGAATACTCCCTCCTTTGCCCGTACAACCAGCTCATTTTTGTCCTCAAATACGCAGAGTAACCTTACTGCATGTTTCCAATTGTATGGAAATGATGTGTCAAGGCCAAAAAAAGTATCCAATTCAAAATTTATATGACATGTCCATGACTCGTGATCGCCTGTTGATGATCTTGTACTGGCCCATGTTTGTAGGGTGAAGTCTCTTATAACAGCAAGGGCAACATCTCCATTATGTCCCTTGAAGATGTGAATGTTAAGCATGAATATATCATGCGTCTCATGAGGGCACTGAATATATTTCAGAGCCTTCTTTGCATGGTCAAGCTCAATGATATATCTAGACTTCGTTGGCCAGTACAAAATACCCCCTATGAGAGTTGCCGGTCTACGGTCAATCTCTGACAGCATCGGAGTTGATCGAGCTAGAAACTCCCATTCTTTTGAATCTGGTGAGTAGATATGAGCCTGTGCATCGTAACGTTTAGTTGTTATCCAAACAACCGAGAACTTGCCACAATGTGTAAACGGTTCAGAGTTGTTTCTCGAACAGAGAATTGAGCCGCTGCTTTCAATTGTGTGATTGCGCCACAATGGTGGTTCTGGTATCGCTGTGAGAACTTGCCTAATTGGATCCCAGACTGATATATACCCACTGGATACATTAGAATGGAGTAGCACCATACCATCGCGGCATCCCAGGACATAGATTTTGGGACCGTTCACTTGAGACGGGATTGCCAGCATCTTCAAGATGGCCGGGTGAAGATCATGCTCTGTGATGAATCGATTGTCCTCGGAGTTGTTGGTGAAAAACCCTAGCAACGGGTTTCCTCCGTTGTGTGACACAGTTAGCTTTCTGAAATAATTGCTTCCCATACATTGCCTCCATGCTTTCTTGGTGCCTGATGCAGCTAGTAAGCAGGTTGGATGGGGAGGAAGCCTGACAAGAATCTGAGAGACTACATCTCCAGGCAGATCGTTGATTGTTGTGGGTGTCCTTCGACTGAAGCTGGTAGGATTATGCAAATCGCACGATGCATCGTCAAAATTATGTAAACAGCACACTGCATCATCTATTTTTTAAAACAAAATGCAACATCTAATTTGACTAAGCAGCAAAATGCATCATCTAATTCATCATCAAAGTTTCCTAAACTGCACGGTGCATCAGCAAAATCAAAATAGTGTAAACAGCACAATGCATCAGCAAAATCAAAATAATGTAAACAGGACAATGCATCAGCAAAATCAAAATAATGTGAACAGCACAATGCATCAGCAAAATCAAAATATTGTAAACAGGACAATGCAATTGTAATCCTGTTGCATAATCAATGAAGCCCTTAATTTGCAAAAAAAAACACCACAAAAATAGGACGCACCAACGGAAGGCAATCTCGCATATACAGTAATAATTGCTAACGTGTCAACACGATTGGAGGAAAAAGAGACCTCTACAGGACCCAAAACGCTGTGGTAACATCAGATGGGGTTAGCTTTGATATAGGTAATAAAATGTAAACAGCACAATACATCATCTAAGTTGACAGCAAAATTCTTCATCGAAATTTCCCACACTGTTCAAGGAATCAGAAAAATTACCTAAAAGGCTAAAAGAGCAAAATGCATCATCAGAGTAAAATATATGTAAACAGTACAATGCATCATCCAACTTTTGGCTAAACAGCAGAGAGCATTAGCTAGGTTGACAGAAAAAAAAAAAAAAAAAAAAAAACCATGAAAAATTCCTGAAGAGGTGAGTGCATCAGAAAAATTACTACCTAAAAAGCATAATGAATCACCCAAATTACAAAAGAAGCAGAATGCATCATCAAAAATACAAAAACATCTCAATGCATCATCACGTCTGGTTTGGGCAAAAAACCCAATCCACCAGATCTAACCTCATTGCAGTTGGGGAAGGTAGAACTTACAAAGGGGTTGACGAGTCACGATCATATGCAACAAGCGCCGCCTTAGATGAAGTCACCATCCAAGCTCTCGACGCGTTCAAAGCAGCCAGCTTCGAAGCCTCCGACGGTTCTCCCGGCTGCGCCGCCAAAACTCTCGAAGCACGCGCCAAGACTTTCCAACAAAATGCAGCTTCGATACGAGCATTTGCCAGCGCCACAGCGCCCGGGCCCGTCCTAGCCACCGCCTTCGCCTTTGCCTCCGCATCCGCATCCGCTTTACATGTCTCCGCCGATGCATGCAGAGCATCCGTCTCCGCTTTCCATGTATCCGCCGACGCAGTGTAGGCATCGAGCGACGCCGTTTTCATTTCCTAGAAAACCCAGTAAGTTACTCACATTGCAATCCCCAAATTAAGGTTATATCGAACACAATGACCGATGAACCTCTGTACTCGCCGGAGGTTGGAGATGTACATACCTGCGAAGATCGGTCCGGTGGTGCTTGACGGTGGTGCGTCGGGGACGGGGGAGAACTCGGCGGGGAGAATGGTGGCGCGGCCCAAGACGGCGGCGCGGAGAGGGGCGACGGTGCGGTCATCGAACCTCGGCAGACAGTATTTTGTATATATATATGAGAAGAAGAATAAAGTCTGGTCGAATGAGGCAGCGCGACCGGCAGAGTACAACCGAAGGCTACTAGTGCTACCTTGGAGTATTGTAGTAATATAACATAATAAAAATAATGGCCTTGTTTAAACCACTCTTGTCAGTGTGGCATCGCGTCCAAATTTAATGCATTCTGTGGAAATCGGAATAATGCTGTAAAAACTCTCATACTAGTGTGGTATATAGCATGCACCGACACTTTTCAACAAAATGTCGTCTCCATTTCATAGGAGACTGCTTGCACACTGGGATACGATGCTGACATGACGAAGGGCGCAGAAGTATTTTGGAGTATTTCATTCGAGCAGATCGGGGCGACGGTGCGTCTTTGGAGGGAATACCGTGTGGTGTGTCTTTGGAGGGAATACCGTACGTACTTAGGAGTATTTCATTCGAGCAGACTGCTTGCACACTGGGATACGATGCTGACATGACGAAGGGCGCAGAAGTTTGCGAAAATGGTTGTACTACCATCCGACCATTAGTATAATCATTGCGCGATAGCTTACACGAGAAGGAAAAGAGCCGAACAGCTGTGGATAATAAAAGCATTTGGCTCTTCGAGGATCCTTCTTCTACTGCCTTCTCAAAGGAGTACTACTATTGTAATCTTTTTTTGTTTTTCTGGGACCTTCGGGTCCCTTCCCCGTTGAAAAGTGAAGTGTTTCGAATACATTCATATGCCTATGTTTCTATTTTTACAAGCAAATAAATAACAAAGGATGACTCAATGCACAAGTTGATCTCATTTTGAAATTTTTTTAAACTTCTTCTATTGTATTCAAATTTGATTAGAAGGAGTCGATCGATTGTACATGCCAATCGTATAGCTTGGTGGGTGGATTGGCATTTGAAGTTTGGTCATTGTGTTCTTGTTTGTTACCACCCTCGCAAGGCACGTCCAAGTATTTCCTGTCAGAATTTATGGCATGTATGTAGTTAAATAACCTACATTATTTCAATTATGAGTTTAATTACTAGGCAAAAGCTTAAAAATCCATATATAGTTGCAGATTAAGATGAACAAATCCTTGAACCTATATCTACAAAATTGATGGCACTAACACATCCTACCAAGCGGAAAGCATGTCTACCCTACTGCTTCCAAAAGGTGGAATTATGACAATAATGTGCAACTGTTAAAATTTGGTAGCCCTCCTTCACAAATAACACACATCTAGCCATTTTTGTACAGTAATAAAAAAGGGAAATCATTCTTTCATGCATGCATATAATTGTTAGAATCTCTTGTTTGTGAAGTTGCTTAAAATACGATCTCTTCCAAACTTGAGGTCATATGATAACTAAAAAGTTTTGTATGGCGGGATTTTGCATCAAAGTACATGCGCACAATACTCACTTGTGGGCAGAAAGCCAAACAAACTCATATTACTAGGTTTGTATTAATTTGTTCTAGAAATTTCACCATCACACATGATTTTGTGCTTGCGTTAATTTTACTTAAAAAACTTCTTCCAAATTCAAATTTTCTTCAAACATGCCAACGGTACATGTCTACCAATTAATAATTAAGGGTACACCACACGTACTGCCTCGTAGGGTACATAAAAAATTACTATATTTTATGGCATGTACTAATTTCACATAATCTACAACTCAATGTTGAGTTTAATGATCAGCCCAGAACTAGAAAACAAATATACATATAGTTGCAAATTAACCTAGAAAAGCTCTAGTATCCTTTAAAACCCTAGAAAATGGCCATGCATGCATGCATCCTACCCATAATAATTAATTAAGGTCTCGATCTCTATACTGCTCACGAAGTTTGGAATTCTGGCAAATATGCAACTTGTTTCATTAATTTACCATGGCGAGATAGATGCATGCACATCGATCTCTTAAAAAATATAAGGGCTCCTTTGATTCATAGGATTGATATAGGAATTATGTAGGAATTGGATCCTATAGGAAAATTTCTATACAAGTCATTTGATTCATAGGAACATATCCTATAGGAATTATTCCTATAGGAATCTTGTAGTACAAATCCTATAGGAAAAAAGCATTAGCTCATACCTCATGGAAAAATTCCTTTGCTACAATCAAAGACACACCATATTCCTATAGGATTCAACTTGGCATGACATTCCAATCCTACACCTTTCCTATTCCTACACTCTTCATATTCCTATGAATCAAAGGAGCCCTAAGTTTGTAAAGGATTTGGCATCCATATATGCTCACCGGATATATAGATAAGGCCAAGCAAACACATCGAATATTTGTGAAGAAATGTTTTTGCTAGAACCTTCAAATTTTTAGATTTACATCACACACAAAGAACACACCTTTAATTTCGCCAGGTTTGTGCACTAATAAAGTACTCCTACAGTACTAGAAATTGGATTGTTCTACTCCGGAGTGATATGCTCACCGGAGTATTTTTGGATCTTAGCTGGAGCGGCGTTTGGCGGTTGCACGAAGCCGTGCTGGATGTTAAGCCTGTCGAGGCACGCCTGGTGGAAAGCGTGCGCCACCTTAGCCTCATCGGCGCGCCGCTGCAATGCTGCGTCCCTGGGATTTGCAGCCGCCGCATTCTTAGCCTGCACGAAAGCTTGCAGAGCATCCCGGCATCTATAGAGTGCCGGGAACATCACGTTATATACGAGCTCCTTGGCGGTGTTGCTCCTGCAAAGGGCGTCGCCGTGATGCGCTTCGAAAGAACGGCCTGGCTCCACGGCCGGCACCGCCTGAAGTGCGGTCGGATTAGGCGGCTGGCCACGGGAGCTCCCTGCCTCCGCATCGTTCGCGCCGGCCGGGAAGGGGATCTCACCTGCTGGCAAAGAAAACCATGCGGCATGCGCGGGCGGAAAAGCCGGCCAGGGCCGAGCGGGCGTCGCATGCGGGGTTGCGTGGGAGATCCCTGCCTCTGCATCCATCGGCCCGCACGGGAAGCGGCTGGCGAGGGGCTCCACGGCCAGCGCCGCCGCCGCGGGCTGAACAACCGGCCAGTGCAGAGCGGGCGGGTTATGCCTTGGTGCGCGATGGACGAAGCGAAGGCGGCGCTGATGCTCCGCTTCCTCGTCGGTGGTAGGACTACGCGCGCGGCGACCAGAGCCAAGTCGGAAGGCCATAGCTATGTCGATTGGTCACTTAAGCTGGAGAGGTTCTCTTACCATTTCGGAGAAGCGGAGTAAGAGGAAGTTGTTGCTTATACGGGTTCACTGCCACGTTGGGTTAAGAGGGGCAAAGTTGGTCAATGCCTAGGAAGTTGGAATCGTTTTGGCCCCAATTTTTTAATTACCTTGCGGTTCATCTCTCGGTCTCTCCCACCTCTTCACTATCCCTCCCCTTGCCTCCTTTCATGCTTCATCGTAGTGCATCTTGTTTTTCTAGCACCTTCACAAAAATCATACACATTTGGCCGATTCTGTCATTGTGTGCACTAATAAAGTAAAAAAATCCATTATATGTGAATAAACGTTTAATACACTAGCTCGCAAAGATGTTTCTCAAGGCGATATGCACAATGCCTGCCAAAAATGGGTCATGATAACTAAATTTCGTGTTAATTTTTGCATGACATGTACTCACTTGTGTATGAAGCCAAGCAAACTCATAATCTATACCAAAAAAATGTGAAAGAGTTCTTTTTAGTATCCTTCATACATGGGGTTCCTATTTTTACTTTCTATTTTTACTAGTTACAAGTACTCATGCATGAAAACTTTTGAAAATATGTGCATTTTGGGCTGTGTGGAGACATGGTACAATAATATATTCAAGTTGATATACAAAGTCTAGACATATTCAAACTAGACAAATAATGTATCTAACCCCCTAACCCTAAACTCTGTCTTATGAAGTCAAGCATGCATGAAGAGAATTGGTTTTGGGTTTCAAACATGGAAATTTCAAAATCATCCCAAAAGCTTCATTTTAGAGCGACTAAGAAGGATCCAGGCTTACCTTTCCATTTTCATGTTTTAAACTTGTTTAAATCTTGGTCAAATCTAGGATTTGACCAAGATTCAAATGGGCATAAAATAAAAAAATAGAAAAATGAAAAACCAAAGCGCACATAGTCTTCTTATATGTCATATAGTAAGCATCAAAGTTGGTAAACAAGGTCTAGACATATTCAAACTAGACAAATCATGTATCTACCCCTAACCCCTAAACTCTGTCTTATGAAGAAGCATGAAGATAAGTGGTTTTGGGTTTCAAAGATGGAAATTTCAAAAACCTCCCAAAAACTTCATTTTAGGGTGACTAAGAAGGATACAGGCTTCCCTTTTCATTTTCATGTTCTATACTTGTTTAAATCTTGGTCAAACCTAGGATTTGACCAAGATTCAAATGTGCATCAAAATTCCAAAAAAATCAGAAAAATGAAAAACCAAAGCACATAGTTTTCTTATGTCATATAGTAAGCATTAAAGTTGATAAACAAGGGTCTAGACATATTCAAACAAGAAAAATCATGTATCTACCCCCTAACCCTAAACTTTGTCTTATGTAGTCAAGCATGAAGAGAAGTGGTTTTGGGTTTCAAATATGGAAATTTCAAAAACCTATCAAAAGCTTCATTTTAGAGTGACTAAGAAGGATCCATGCTTACCTTTTCATTTTCATATTTGAAACTTGTTTAAATCATTGTCAAACCTAGGATTTGACCAAGATTTAAATGGGCATAAAATTAAAAAATCGGAAAAATGAAAAACAAAAGCACATAGTCTTCTTATGTCACATATATATATAGTAAGCATTCAAAAGTTGATAAACAAGGTCTAGCTAGACATATTCAAATAAGACAAATCATGTATCTACCCCTCTAACCCTAAACTCTGTCTTATGAAGTCAAGCATGAAGAGAAGTGGTTTTAGGTTTCAAACATGGAAATTTCAAAAACCTCCCAAAAACATCATTTTAGAGTGACTAAGAAGGATACATGTTTCCCTTTTCATTTTCATGTTTTAAACTTGTTTAAATCTTGGTCAAACCTAGGATTTGACCAAGATACAAATGGGCACAAAAAATGAAAAACAAAAAGCACATAGTGTTCTTATGTCATATCGTAAGCATTCAAGTTGATAAACAAGGTCTAGATATATCCAAACCAGACAAATCATGTATGTACCCCGTGTCGATCTTATGAAGTCTAGCATGAAGAAAAGTCGTTTTGGCCGGGTTTCAAACATGGAAATTTCAAGAACATCCCAAAAGCTTCATTTTAGAGCGACTAAGAAGGATCCAGGCTTACCTTTCCATTTTCATGATTTAAACTTGTTTAAATCTTGGTCAAATCTTGCTCAAGCATGAAGATAAGTGGTTTTGGGTTTCAAACATGGAAATTTCAAAAACCTCCCAAAAACTTCATTTTAGGGTGACTAAGAAGGATACAGGCTTCCCTTTTCATTTTCATGTTCTATATATACTTGTTTAAATCATGGTCAAACCTAGGATTTGACCAAGATTCAAATGTGCATCAAAATTCCAAAAAAATCAGAAAAATGAAAAACCAAAGCACATAGTCTTCTTATGTCATATAGTAAGCATTAAAGTTGATAAACATGGTCTAGACATATTCAAACCATACAAATCATGTATCTACCCCTAACCCCTAAACTATGTCTTATGAAGTCAAGCATGAAGAGAAGTGGTTTTGGGTTTCAAACATGGAAATTTCAAAAACCGCCCAAAAACTTCATTTTAGAGTGACTAAGAAGGATACATGCTTCCCTTTTCATTTTCATGTTTTAAACTTGTTTAAATCTTGGTCAAACCTAGGATTTGATAAACATGGTTGATACGTCTCCAACGTATCGATAATTTCTTATGTTCCATGCTACATTATTGATGATATCTACATGTTTTATGCACACTTTATGTCATATTCGTGCATTTTCTGGAACTAACCTATTAACAAGATGCCGAAGTGCCAGTTCTGTTTTCTGCTGTTTTTGGTTTCAGAAATCCTAGTAACGAAATATTCTCGGAATCGGACGAAATCAACGCCCGGGTTCCTATTTTTCCCGGAACCATCCAGAACACCCGAGAGCCGCCAGAGGGAAGCCCTGGGGGCCCCACCACACCCTGCGCGGCCGGAGGGGGGCCGCGCCGCCCTATGGTGTGGTGGCCCCAGGCCCCCTCCGAGGCTGCCCTTCCGCCTATTTAAAGCCTCCGTCGCGAAAACCCTATTACGTTGGACGAAACCCACAGAAACCTTCCAGAGCCGCCGCCATCGCGAAGCCAAGATCTGGGACAGGAGTCTCTGTTCCGGCACCTGCCGGACGGGGAAGTGCCCCCGAAGGCTTCTCCATCGACACCGCTGCCATCTCCACCGCCATCTTCATCAACGCTGCTGCTCCCATGAAGAGGGAGTAGTTCTCCATCGAGGCTCGGGGCTGTACCGGTAGCTATGTGGTTCATCTCTCTCCTATGTACTTCAATACAATAATCTCATGAGCTGCCTTACATGATTGAGATTCATATGATGATGCTTGTAATCTAGATGTCATTGTGCTAGTCAAGTGAGTTTTACTTATGTGATCTCCGGAGACTCCTTGTCCCACGTGTGTAAAGGTGACAGTGTGTGCACCGTGTGGGTCTCTTAGGCTATATTTCACAGAATACTTATTCACTGTTATGAATGGCATAGTGAAGTGCTTATTTATATCTCTTTATGATTGCAATGTGTTTTGTATCACAATTTATCTATGTGCTACTCTAGTGAAGTTATTAAAGTAGTTTTATTCCTCCTACACGATGTAATGGTGACAGTGTGTGCATCCGTGTTAGTACTTGGTGTAGGCTATGATTATGATCTCTTCTAGATTATGAAGTTAACTATTGCTATGATGGTATTGGTGTGATCTATTCCTCCTACTTGGCGTGAAGGTGACAGTGTGCATGCTATGTTAGTACTTGGTTTAGTCATGTCGATCTTTCATGCACTCTAAGGTTATTTAAATATGAACATTGAATTGTGGAGCTTGTTAACTCCGGCATTGAGGGTTCGTGTAATCCTACGCAATGTGTTCATCATCCAACAAGAGAGTGTAGAGTATGCATTTATCTATTCTGTTATGTGATCAATGTTGAGAGTGTCCACTAGTGAAAGTCTAATCCCTAGGCCTTGTTCCTAAATACTGCTATCCTGCTTGTTCTGTTTCTGCGTTACTACTGCTGCGTTCTACTGCATGTTTACTTCCCTGCAATATTACTACCATCAACTGCACGCCAGCACTATTTTCTGGCGCCGTACTACTGCTCATATTCATTCATACCACTTGTATTTCACTATCTCTTCGCCGAACTAGTGCACCTATTAGGTGTGTTGGGGACACAAGAGACTTCTTGCTTTGTGGTTGCAGGGTTGCATGAGAGGGATATCTTTGACCTCTTCCTCCCCGAGTTCGATAAACCTTGGGTAATCCACTTAAGGGAAACTTGCTGCTGTTCTACAAACCTCTGCTCTTGGAGGCCCAACACTGTCTACAAGAATAGAAGCACCCGTAGACATCAAGCACTTTTCTGGCGCCGTTGCCGGGGAGGAAAGGTAAAAGGTACTCACACTCCGGATCTCGGCTACTAAGCTATTTTCTGGCGCCGTTGTAAGTACTCGAAGCTATTTCCTTTAGACTCTGCAATTGCGACATTTGGTTTCTTGTTTACACTAGTTAGGCATAATGGACAACAATGACCTTCTTATTCTATTTCCTGATTTAAGACATGGATGGTTTGATGCGAAAATTAAAAAACCCATGGAACATATTAATATGAATGCTTTGAACACTATTGTTGCTAATGCTATGGAAAATTCTAAGCTTGGGGAAGCTGGCTTTGATGAGCATGATATTTTTAGTCCCCCAAGCATTGAGGAGAAAATTTACTTTGATGATACTATGCCTCCTATATTTGATGATGAGAATAATAATGATAGCTACTTTGTTGAATTTGCTCCCACTACAACTAATAAAATTGATTATGCCTATGTGGGGAGTAATAATTTTATGCATGAGACTCATGATAAGAATGCTTTATGTGATAGTTATATTGTTGAGTTTGCTCATGTTGCTACTGAAAGTTATTATGAGAGAGGAAAATATGGTTGTAAAAAATTTCATGTTACTAAAACACCTCTCTATGTGCTGAAATTTTTGAAGCTACACTTGTTTTATCTTCCTATGCTTGTTACTTTGCTCTTCATGAACTTGTTTATTTACAAGATTCCTATGCATAGGAAGCATGTTAGACTTAAATGTGTTTTGAATTTGCCTCTTGATGCTCTCTTTTGCTTCAACTTCTATTTCTTGCGAGTGCATCATTAAAACTGCTGAGCCCATCTTAATGGCTATAAAGAAAGAACTTCTTGGGAGATAACCCATGTGTTTATTTTACTACAGCAATTTTTGTTTTGTTGAGTCTTGGAAGTTGTTTACTACTGTAGCAACCTCTCCTTATCATGTTTTTGTGCCAAGTAAAGTTTCTATGTTAAAGTTGATGTTATATTTGGGATCGCTGCGCAGAAACAGCATTGCTGTCTGTCACGAATTCTGGCACAAGTCTCTGTAGAAAATTCGAAAACATCTGCCAATTTACGAGCGTGATCCTCAGATATGTACGCAACTTTCATTAGTTTTGAGTTTTTCCATTTGAGCAAGTCTGGTGCCATTTTAAAATTCGTCTTTACGGACTGTTCTGTTTTTGACAGATTCTGCCTTTTATTTCGCATTGCCGCTTTTGTTAAGTTGAATGAGTTTCTTTGTTCCATTAACTTTCAGAAGTTTTGTGCAATGTCCAGAAGTGTTAAGAATGATTGTGTCACCTCTGAACATGTGAATTTTTGATTATGCACTAACCCTCTAATGAGTTTGCTTGAAGTTTGGTGTGAAGGAAGTTTTCAAGGGTCAAGAGAGGAGTATGATATACTATGATCAAGAGGAGTGAAAGATCTAAGCTTGGGGATGCCCCCGTGGTTCATCCCTGCATATTTCAAGAAGACTCAAGCGTCTAAGCTTGGGGATGCCCAAGGCATCCCCTTCTTCATCGACAAAGTATCAGGTTCCTTCTCTTGAAACTATATTTTTATTCGGTCACATCTTATGTATTTTACTTGGAGCGTCTGTGTGCTTTTATTTTTGTTTTTGTTTTGTTATTTTCATTCTCTGAATAAGTTCATCCTTGTGTGGGAGAGAGACACGCTCCGCTGGTTCATATGAACACATGTGTTCTTAGCTTTTAATGTTCATGGCGAAGGTTGAAACTGCTTCGTTAATTGTTATATGGTTGGAAACGGAAAATGCTACATGTAGTAATTGGTAAAATGTCTTGGATAATGTGATACTTGGCAATTGTTGTGCTCATGTTTAAGCTCTTGCATCATATACTTTGCACCCATTAATGAAGAAATACATAGAGCTTGCTAAAATTTGGTTTGCATATTTGGTCTCTCTAAGGTCTAGATAATTTCTAGTATTGAGTTTTGAACAACAAGGAAGACGGTGTAGAGTCTTATAATGTTTACAATATGTCTTTTATGTGAGTTTTGCTGCACCGGTTCATCCTTGAGTTTGCTTCAAATAACCTTGCTAGCCTAAACCTTGTATCGAGAGGGAATACTTCTCATGCATCCAAAATCCTTGAGCCAACTACTATGCCATTTGTGTCCACCATACCTACCTACTACATGGTATTTCTCCGCCATTCCAAAGTAAATTGCTTGAGTGCTACCTTTAAAATTCCATCATTTACCTTTGCAATATATAGCTCATGGGACAAAATAGCCTTAAAAACTATCGTAGTATTGAATATGTACTTATGCACTTTATCTTTTATTAAGTTGCTTGTTGTGCGATAACCATGCTTCTGGGGACGCCATCAATTACTCTTTATTGAATATCATGTGAGTTGCTATGCATGTCCGTCTTGTCTGAAGTAAGAGGGATCTACCACCTTAATGGTTGGAGCATGCATATTGTTAGAGAAGAACATTGGGCCGCTAACTAAAGCCATGAATCATGGTTGAAGTTTCAGTTTTGGACATATATCCTCAATCTCATATGAGAATAATAATTGTTGCCACATGCTTATGCATTAAAGAGGAGTCCATTATCTGTTGTCCATGTTGTCCCGGTATGGATGTCTAAGTTGAGAATAATCAAAAGCGAGAAATCCAAAATGCGAGCTTTCTCCTTAGACCTTTGTACAGGCGGCATGGAGGTACCCCTTTGTGACACTTGGTTGAAACATGTGCATTGTGATGATCCGGTAGTCCAAGCTAAGTAGGACAAGGTGCGGGCACTATTAGTACACTATGCATGAGGCTTGCAACTTGTAAGATATAATTTACATAACTCATATGCTTTATTACTACCGTTGACAAAATTGTTTCATGTTTTCAAAATAAAAGCTCTAGCACAAATACAGCAATCGATGCTTTCCTCTTTGAAGGACCTTTCTTTTACTTTTATTGTTGAGTCAGTTTACCTATCTCTCTCCACCTTAAGAAGCAAACACTTGTGTGAACTGTGCATTGATTCCTACATACTTGCATATTGCACTTGTTATATTACTTTACATTGACAATATCCATGAGATATACATGTTATAAGTTGAAAGCAACCGCTGAAACTTAATCTTCCTTTGTGTTGCTTCAATACCTTTACTTTGATTTATTGCTTTATGAGTTAACTCTTATGCAAGACTTATTGATGCTTGTCTTGAAGTACTATTCATGAAAAGTCTTTGCTTTATGATTCATTTGTTTACTCATGTCATTACCATTGTTTTGATCGCTGCATTCATTACATATGTTTACAATATGATCAAGGTTATGATGGCATGTCACTTAAGAAATTATCTTTGTTATCGTTTTACCTTCGGGACGAGCAGAACTAAGCTTGGGGATGCGTACGTCTCCAACGTATCGATAATTTCTTATGTTCCATGCTACATTATTGATGATATCTACATGTTTTATGCACACTTTATGTCATATTCGTGCATTTTCTGGAACTAACCTATTAACAAGATGCCGAAGTGCCAGTTCCTGTTTTCTGCTGTTTTTGGTTTCAGAAATCCTAGTAACGAAATATTCTCGGAATCGGACGAAATCAACGCCCAGGTTCCTAATTTTCCCGGAACCATCCAGAACACCCGAGAGCCGCGAGGGAAGCCCTGGGGGCCCCACACACACCACTGGGCGCGGCCAGAGGGGGCGCCCCTATGGTGTGGTGGCCCCCCCTCCGAGGTTGCCCTTCCTATTTAAAGCCTCCGTCGCGAAAACCTATTACGTTGGACGAAACCCACGAAACCTTCCAGGCCGCCATCGCGACAAGATCTG
This sequence comes from Lolium multiflorum, assembly GCA_030979885.1. Classification (NCBI taxonomy): domain Eukaryota; kingdom Viridiplantae; phylum Streptophyta; class Magnoliopsida; order Poales; family Poaceae; genus Lolium; species Lolium multiflorum. The sequence continues at coordinate 90,478,628 of CM061748.1, forward strand.
GGTACGGAGTCTCGTTCGGCACCACGCCGGAGCGGAAGTGCCCGGAAGGCTTCTCCATCGACACCGCTGCCATCTCCACCGCCATCTTCATCAACGTTGTTGCTCCCATGAAGAGGAGTAGTTCTCCATCGAGGCTCGGGGCTGTACCGGTAGCTATGTGGTTCATCTCTCTCCTATGTACTTCAATACAATAATCTCATGAGCTGCCTTACATGATTGAGATTCATATGATGATGCTTGTAATCTAGATGTCATTGTGCTAGTCAAGTGAGTTTTACTTATGTGATCTCCGGAGACTCCTTGTCCCACGTGTGTAAAGGTGACAGTGTGTGCACCGTGTGGGTCTCTTAGGCTATATTTCACAGAATACTTATTCACTGTTATGAATGGCATAGTGAAGTGCTTATTTATATCTCTTTATGATTGCAATGTGTTTTGTATCACAATTTATCTATGTGCTACTCTAGTGAAGTTATTAAAGTAGTTTTATTCCTCCTACACGATGTAATGGTGACAGTGTGTGCATCCGTGTTAGTACTTGGCGTAGGCTATGATTATGATCTCTTGTAGATTATGAAGTTAACTATTGCTATGATGGTATTGGTGTGATCTATTCCTCCTACATGGCGTGAAGGTGACAGTGTGCATGCTATGTTAGTACTTGGTTTAGTCATGTCGATCTTTCATGCACTCTAAGGTTATTTAAATATGAACATTGAATTGTGGAGCTTGTTAACTCCGGCATTGAGGGTTCGTGTAATCCTACGCAATGTGTTCATCATCCAACAAGAGAGTGTAGAGTATGCATTTATCTATTCTGTTATGTGATCAATGTTGAGAGTGTCCACTAGTGAAAGTCTAATCCCTAGGCCTTGTTCCTAAATACTGCTATCGCTGCTTGTTTACTGTTTTGTTACTACGCTGCGTTACTGGCATGTTTACTTCTGCAATATTACTACCATCAACTGCACGCCAGCGAGCTATTTTCTGGCGCCGTACTACTGCTCATATTCATTCATACCACTTGTATTTCACTATCTCTTCGCCGAACTAGTGCACCTATTAGGTGTGTTGGGGACACAAGAGACTTCTTGCTTTGTGGTTGCAGGGTTGCATGAGAGGGATATCTTTGACCTCTTCCTCCCTGAGTTCGATAAACCTTGGGTAATCCACTTAAGGGAAACTTTCTGCTGTTCTACAAACCTCTGCTCTTGGAGGCCCAACACTGTCTACAAGAATATAAGCACCCGTAGACATCAAGGTCTAGACATATTCAAACCAGGCAAATCATGTATCTACCCCTATCGACCCTAAACTTCGTCTTATGAAGTCAAGCATGAAGAGAAGTGGTTTTGGGTTTCAAACATGGAAATTTCAAAAACCTCCCAAAATTAAAGCTTCGTTTTAGAGTGACTAGTTAAGAAGGATCCAGGCTTACCTTTTCATTTTCATGTTTTAAACTTGTTTAAATCTTGGTCAAACCTAGGATTTGACCAATATTCAAATGGGCATAAAATAAAAAAATAAATAAAATAAAAAACCAAAGCACATAGTCTTCTTATGTCATATAGTAAGCATTCAAGTTCATAAACAAGGTCTAGACATATTCAAACCAGACAAATCATGTACCCCCTAACCCTAAACTTTGTCTTAATTATATATGAAGTCAAGCATGAAGCAGAGAAGTGTGGTTTTGGGTTTCAAACATGGAAATTTCAAAAACCTCCCAAAAAGCTTCATTTTAATTAGACTGGTTGGTTAATTAAGAAGGATCCATGATTAATTACCTTTTCATTGTCATGTTTTAAACTTGTTTAAATCTTGGTCGAACCTAGGATTTGACCAAGATTCAAATGGGCATAAAAATTCAGAAAAAATCGAAAGAATGAAAAACCAAAGCACATAGCCTTCTTATGTCATATAGTAAGCATTCAAATTGATAAACATGGTCTAGACATATTCAAACCAGAAAAATCATGTATCTACCCCTAACCCTAAACTCTGTCTTATGAAGTCAAGCATGAACAGAAGTACGGTGGTTTTGGGTTTCAAACATGGTAAATTCAAGAACCTCCCAAAAGCTTCATTTTAGAGTTACTAAGAGAAAGATCCAGACTTAATTACCTTATCATTTTCACATGTTAAACTTGTTTAAATCTTGCTCAAACCTAGGATTTTACCAAGATTCTCAAATGGGCATAAAAATCAAAAAATGAAATACCAATGCACATAGTCCTCTTATGTCATATAGTAAGCATTCAAGTTGATAAACAAGGTCTAGACATATTCAAACAAGACAAATCATGTATCTACCCCCTATCGACCCTAAACTTCGTCTTATGAAGTCAAGCATGAAGAGAAGTGGTTTTGGGTTTCAAACATGGAAATTTCAAAAACCTCCCAAAATTCAGCTTCATTTTAGAGCGACTAAGAAGGATCGATGCTTACCTTTTCATTTTCATGTTTTAAACTTATTTAAATCTTGGTCAAACCTAGGATTTGACCAAGATTCAAATGGGCATAAAAATTCAGACAAAAAATCTAAAGAATGAAAAACCAAAGCACATAGCCTTCTTAATTATGTCATATAGTAAACACTCAAGTTGATAAACAAGGTCTAGACATATTCAAACCAGAAAAATCATGTGTATATCTACCCCTAACCCTAAACTCTGTCTTATGAAGTCAATCATGAAGAGAATTGGTTTTGGGTTTCAAACATGGAAATTTCAAGTACGTCCCAAAAGCTTCATATATTTTAGAGTGACTAATTAAGAAGGATCTTGGCTTACGTTTTCATTTTCATGCTTGAAACTTGTTTAAATCTTGGTTGAACCTAGGATTTGACCAGAATCAAATGTGCATAAAATTCTTAAAAAAATAGAAAAATGAAAAACAAAAGCACATGGTCTTCTTATGTCATATAGTAAGCATTCAAGTTGATAAACAAGGTTTAGACATATTCAAACCAGACAAATCATGTATCTACCCCCTAACCCTAAACTCGGTCTTATGAAGTCTAGCATGAAGAGAAGTCGTTTTGGGTTTCAAACGTTTAAGCCAAAAGCCCCATTTCAAATATTTCAAACTTATTCAAATTTGGTTCAAATTTGAAAGACACACAAGTTATAGCACACATAGTGCATACATTCTCACACATACTGCACTAGATGCTAACCCGGCCTATAGTTTGAGGCCATTGGATGAGGTCGAAAAAATTCTTGGATTAGAAATGGGGTTGTTCGAACCCCGTAGTTGGATTTTTTGAACCTTGATCTGTAGTACTGGGCAAAACCCTAGTTTAACCTATTTAATTATAGATTCGTAGGTCGATTTTTCTACCTTTTTATTATTACTATGCAGCACATGTGTGTTTGCCCGTCGAGTGAAACTCGGAGGAAGAAGGATCACTCGGAAGGAGAGAAGAAGGGAGAGAATTATGGTGTCTTCCCTTTTTCGGGTGATGATGTTGACTTTTGTGCAGGGTTTGTCAGTGAGCAGGAGGTGCGAGCGAGCGAGTCGAGCGAGGCCGAGAATGAGAGAGATTTGTTTTTTTGTGAGAGGGACAACCGAAGGATCCAGAAGGACCCACAGACTTCCAATACGCATCCTGATGCGTCTTCTCTTGACAAAGAAAATGGCTGGGAGTTTGCGTACCTATTGCACGTGACTTGTGCTCACTGAAGTGTGGGACCTCACGCATGGGCACCACACGTAAGTGACAGACCTGTTGGTGTAAAAGCTCGGTTGATTATTATAGTGCATTAGAACAAAGTTTCCTATGGATTCAAGGGTAGGAAATCCAAGTTAACTCATTTACATGACATTATTTTTTCCATGAAGCAAAGTTAACGCACCTATCAATTGGTACATTTTGGAGTGACTAAGAAGGATCCAGGCTTACTTATTCGTTTTCACGTGTAAAACTTGTCTAAATCTTGGTCAAACAAAATTGGCAGAAAATTCAAAAAAAAAACAGAAAAATGAAAAACCAAAGCACATAGTCTTCTTATGTCATATAGTAAGCATTAAAGTTGATAAACAAGGTCTAGACATATTCAAACCATACAAATCATGTATCTACCCTAACCCCTAAACTATGTCTTAAGAAGTCAAGCATGAAGAGAAGTGGTTTTGGGTTTCAAACATGGAAATTTCAAAAACCTCCCAAAAACTTCATTTTAGAGTGACTAAGAAGGATACATGCCCCCCTTTTCATTTTCATGTTTTAAACTTGTTTAAATCTTGGTCAAACGTAGGATTTGACCAAGATACAAAAAAAAAAAAAAAAAATGAAAAACAAGCACATAGTGTTCTTATGTCATATCGTAAGCATTCAACTTGATAAACAAGGTCTAGATATATCCAAACCAGACAAATCATGTATCTACCCCTGTCGATCTTATGAAGTCTAGCATGAAGAAAAGTCGTTTTGGGTTTCAAACATGGAAATTTCAAGAACATCCCAAAAGCTTCATTTTAGAGCGACTAAGAAGGATCCAGGCTTACCTTTCCATTTTCATGTTTTAAACTTGTTTAAATCTTGGTCAAATCTAGGATTTGACCAAATTCAAATGGGCATAAAATTAAAAAACAGAAAAATGAAAAACCAAAGCGCACATAGTCTTCTTATATGTCATATAGTAAGCATTAAAGTTGATAAACAAGGTCTAGACATATTCAAACTAGCTAGACAAATCATGTATCTACCCCCTAACCCCTAAACTCTGTCTTATGACGAAGTCAAGCATGAAGATAAGTGGTTTTGGGTTTCAAACATGGAAATTTCAAAAACCTCCCAAAAACTTCATTTTAGGGTGACTAAGAAGGATACAGGCTTCCCTTTTCATTTTCATGTTCTATACTTGTTTAAATCTTGGTCAAACCTAGGATTTGACCAAGATTCAAATGTGCATCAAAATTCCAAAAAAATCAGAAAAATGAAAAACCAAAGCACATAGTTTTCTTATGTCATATAGTAAGCATTAAAGTTGATAAACAAGGGTCTAGACATATTCAAACAAGAAAAATCATGTATCTACCCCCTAACCCTAAACTTTGTCTTATGTAGTCAAGCATGAAGAGAAGTGGTTTTGGGTTTCAAATATGGAAATTTCAAAAACCTATCAAAAGCTTCATTTTAGAGTGACTAAGAAGGATCCATGCTTACCTTTTCATTTTCATATTTGAAACTTGTTTAAATCATTGTCAAACCTAGGATTTGACCAAGATTTAAATGGGCATAAAATTAAAAAATCGGAAAAATGAAAAACAAAAGCACATAGTCTTCTTATGTCACATACATATATATAGTAAGCATTCAAAAGTTGATAAACAAGGTCTAGCTAGACATATTCAAATAAGACAAATCATGTATCTACCCTCTATACCTCCAACGTATCGATAATTTCTTATGTTCCATGCTACTTTATTGATGATACCTACATGTTTTATGCACATTATATGTCGTATTTACGCATTTTCTGGAACTAACCTATTAACAAGATGCCGAAGAGCCAGTTGCTGTTTTCTGCTGTTTTGGTTTCAGAAATCCTAGTAAGGAAATATTCTCGGAATTGGACGAAATCAACGCCCAGGGTCCTATTTTTGCACGAAGCTTCCAGAAGACCGAGGAGTCGAGTGGGGCCGAGGGCCCCACCATGGGCGGCGCGCCAGGCCCTGGCCGCGCCGACCTATGGTGTGGGGCCCTCGTGTGGCCCCCACGTTGCCCTTCCGCCTACTTAAAGCCTTCGTCGCGAAAACCCCAGTACCGAGAGCCACGATACGGAAAACCTTCCAGAGACGCCGCCGCGTCCCATCTCGGGGATTCAGATCGCCTCCGGCACCCTGCCGGAGAGGGGATTCATCTCCCGGAGGACTCTTCATCGCCATGGTCGCCTCCGGAGTGATGAGTGAGTAGTTCACCCTGGACTATGGGTCCATAGCAGTAGCTAGATGGTCGTCTTCTCCTAATTGTGCTTCATTGTTGGATCTTGTGAGCTGCCTAACATGATCAAGATCATCTATCTGTAATACTATATGTTGTGTTTGTCGGGATCCGATGGATAGAGAATACTATGTTATGGTGATTATCAATCTATTGTTTATGTGTTGTTTATGATCTTGCATGCTCTCCATTATTAGTAGAGGCTCTGGCCAAGTTTTTGCTCTTAACTCCAAGAGGGAGTATTTATGCTCGATAGTGGGTTCATGCCTTCATTGACACCTGGGATCGTGACAGTAGGTTCTAAGGTTGTGTTGTGCTGTTGCCACTAGGGATAAAACATTGATGCTATGTCTAAGGATGTAGTTGTTGATTACATTACGCACCATACTTAATGCAATTGTCTGTTGCTTTGCAACTTAATACTGAAAGGGGTTCGGATGATAACTTGAAGGTGGACTTTTTAGGCATAGATGCAGTTGGATGGCGGTCTATGTACTTTGTCGTAATGCCCAATTAAATCTCACTATATTTATCATATCATGTATATGCATTGTTATGCCCTTCTCTATTTGTTAATTGCCCGACTGTAATTTGTTCACCCAACATGCTTTTATCTTATGGGAGAGACATCTCTAGTGAACTGTGGACCCCGGTCCTATTCTTTACATCGCATACAATCTACTGCAATACTTGTTTTATTGTTTTCTTGCAAACAATCATCTTCCACACAATACGGTTAATCCTTTGTTACAGCAAGCCGGTGAGATTGACAACCTCACTGTTTCGTTGGGGCAAAGTACTTTGGTTGTGTTGTGCAGGTTCCACGTTGGCGCCGGAATCCCTGTTGTTGCGCATCACATTTCGCCACCATCAACCTTCAACGTGCTTCTTGACTCCTCTGGTCGATTAAACCTTGGTTTCTTCTGAGGGAAACTTGCGTGCGCATCATACCTTCCTCTTGGGGTTCCCAACGGACGTGTACATCTACGCGCATCACCCTCTAAAACCATAAACTCTGTCTTATGAAGTCAAGCATGAAGAGAAGTGGTTTTAGGTTTCAAACATGGAAATTTCAAAACCTCCCAAAATTAAAGCTTCATTTTAGAGTGACTAGTTAAGAAGGATCCAGGCTTACCTTTTCATTTTCATGTTTTAAACTTGTTTAAATCTTGGTCAAACCTAGGATTTGACCAATATTCAAATGGGCATAAAATAAAAAATAAATAAAATAAAAAACCAAAGCACATAGTCTTCTTATGTCATATAGTAAGCATTCAAGTTCATAAACAAGGTCTAGACATATTCAAACCAGACAAATCATGTACCCCTAACCCTAAACTTTGTCTTAATTATATATGAAGTCAAGCATGAAGCAGAGAAGTGTGGTTTTGGGTTTCAAACATGGAAATTTCAAAAACCTCCCAAAAAGCTTCATTTTAATTAGACTTGGTTAATTAAGAAGGATCCATGATTAATTACCTTTTCATTGTCATGTTTTAAACTTGTTTAAATCTTGGTCGAACCTAGGATTTGACCAAGATTCAAATGGGCATAAAAATTCAGAAAAAAATCGAAAGAATGAAAAACCAAAGCACATAGCCTTCTTATGTCATATAGTAAGCATTCAAATTGATAAACATGGTCTAGACATATTCAAACCAGAAAAATCATGTATCTACCCCTAACCCTAAACTCTGTCTTATGAAGTCAAGCATGAACAGAAGTACGGTGGTTTTGGGTTTCAAACATGGTAAATTCAAGAACCTCCCAAAAGCTTCATTTTAGAGTTACTAAGAGAAAGATCCAGACTTAATTACCTTATCATTTTCACATGTTAAACTTGTTTAAATCTTGCTCAAACCTAGGATTTTACCAAGATTCTCAAATGGGCATAAAAATCAAAAAATGAAATACCAATGCACATAGTCCTCTTATGTCATATAGTAAGCATTCAAGTTGATAAACAAGGTCTAGACATATTCAAACAAGACAAATCATGTATCTACCCCCTATCGACCCTAAACTTCGTCTTATGAAGTCAAGCATGAAGAGAAGTGGTTTTGGGTTTCAAACATGGAAATTTCAAAAACCTCCCAAAATTCAGCTTCATTTTAGAGCGACTAAGAAGGATCGATGCTTACCTTTTCATTTTCATGTTTTAAACTTATTTAAATCTTGGTCAAACCTAGGATTTGACCAAGATTCAAATGGGCATAAAAATTCAGACAAAAAATCTAAAGAATGAAAAACCAAAGCACATAGCCTTCTTAATTATGTCATATAGTAAACACTCAAGTTGATAAACAAGGTCTAGACATATTCAAACCAGAAAAATCATGTGTATATCTACCCCTAACCCTAAACTCTGTCTTATGAAGTCAATCATGAAGAGAATTGGTTTTGGGTTTCAAACATGGAAATTTCAAGTACGTCCCAAAAGCTTCATATATTTTAGAGTGACTAATTAAGAAGGATCTTGGCTTACGTTTTCATTTTCATGCTTGAAACTTGTTTAAATCTTGGTTGAACCTAGGATTTGACCAGAATCAAATGTGCATAAAATTCTTAAAAAAATAGAAAAATGAAAAACAAAAGCACATGGTCTTCTTATGTCATATAGTAAGCATTCAAGTTGATAAACAAGGTTTAGACATATTCAAACCAGACAAATCATGTATCTACCCCTAACCCTAAACTCGGTCTTATGAAGTCTAGCATGAAGAGAAGTCGTTTTGGGTTTCAAACGTTTAAGCCAAAAGCCCCATTTCAAATATTTCAAACTTATTCAAATTTGGTTCAAATTTGAAAGACACACAAGTTATAGCACACATAGTGCATACATTCTCACACATACTGCACTAGATGCTAACCCGGCCTATAGTTTGAGGCCATTGGATGAGGTCGAAAAAATTCTTGGATTAGAAATGGGGTTGTTCGAACCCCGTAGTTGGATTTTTTGAACCTTGATCTGTAGTACTGGGCAAAACCCTAGTTTAACCTATTTAATTATAGATTCGTAGGTCGATTTTTCTACCTTTTTATTATTACTATGCAGCACATGTGTGTTTGCCCGTCGAGTGAAACTCGGAGGAAGAGGGATCACTCGGAAGGAGAGAGAAGGGAGAGAATTATGGTGTCTCCCCTTTTTCGGGTGATGATGTTGACTTTTGTGCAGGGTTTGTCAGTGAGCAGGAGGTGCGAGCGAGCGAGTCGAGCGAGGCCGAGAATGAGAGAGATTTGTTTTTTTTTGTGAGAGGGACAACCGAAGGATCCAGAAGGACCCACAGACTTCCAATACGCATCCTGATGCGTCTTGACAAAGAAAATGGCTGGGAGTTTGCGTACCTATTGCACGTGACTTGTGCTCACTGAAGTGTGGGACCTCACGCATGGGCACCACACGTAAGTGACAGACCTGTTGGTGTAAAAGCTCGGTTGATTATTATAGTGCATTAGAACAAAGTTTCCTATGGATTCAAGGGTAGGAAATCCAAGTTAACTCATTTACATGACATTATTTTTTCCATGAAGCAAAGTTAACGCACCTATCAATTGGTACATTTTGGAGTGACTAAGAAGGATCCAGGCTTACTTATTCGTTTTCACGTGTAAAACTTGTCTAAATCTTGGTCAAACAAAATTGGCAGAAAATTCAAAAAAAAAACAGAAAAATGAAAAACCAAAGCACATAGTCTTCTTATGTCATATAGTAAGCATTAAAGTTGATAAACAAGGTCTAGACATATTCAAACCATACAAATCATGTATCTACCCGCTAACCCCTAAACTATGTCTTAAGAAGTCAAGCATGAAGAGAAGTGGTTTTGGGTTTCAAACATGGAAATTTCAAAAACCTCCCAAAAACTTCATTTTAGAGTGACTAAGAAGGATACATGCTTCCCTTTTCATTTTCATGTTTTAAACTTGTTTAAATCTTGGTCAAACCTAGGATTTGACCAAGATACAAATGGGCACAAAAAAAAAAAAAAAAAAGCAAAAGCAATGTCATAATCAAAGTTGATAAACAAGGTCTAGATATATCCAAACCAGAAAAATCATGTATCTACTCCTGTCGATCTTATGAAGTCTAGCATGAAGAAAAGTCGTTTTGGGTTTCAAACATGGAAATTTCAAGAACATCCCAAAAGCTTCATTTTAGAGCGACTAAGAAGGATCCAGGCTTACCTTTCCATTTTCATGTTTTAAACTTGTTTAAATCTTGGTCAAATCTAGGATTTGACCAAGATTCAAATGGGCATAAAATAAAAAAACAGAAAAATGAAAAACCAAAGCGCACATAGTCTTCTTATATGTCATATAGTAAGCATTAAAGTTGATAAACAAGGTCTAGACATATTCAAACTAGCTAGACAAATCATGTATCTACCCCCTAACCCCTAAACTCTGTCTTATGACGAAGTCAAGCATGAAGATAAGTGGTTTGGGTTTCAAACATGGAAATTTCAAAAACCTCCCAAAAACTTCATTTTAGGTGACTAAGAAGGATACAGGCTTCCCTTTTCATTTTCATGTTCTATACTTGTTTAAATCTTGGTCAAACCTAGGATTTGACCAAGATTCAAATGTGCATCAAAATTCAAAAAAATCAGAAAAATGAAAAACCAAAGCACATAGTTTTCTTATGTCATATAGTAAGCATTAAAGTTGATAAACAAGGGTCTAGACATATTCAAACAAGAAAAATCATGTATCTACCCCCTAACCCTAAACTTTGTCTTATGTAGTCAAGCATGAAGAGAAGTGGTTTTGGGTTTCAAATATGGAAATTTCAAAAACCTATCAAAAGCTTCATTTTAGAGTGACTAAGAAGGATCCATGCTTACCTTTTCATTTTCATATTTGAAACTTGTTTAAATCATTGTCAAACCTAGGATTTGACCAAGATTTAAATGGGCATAAAATTAAAAAAATCGGAAAAATGAAAAACAAAAGCACATAGTCTTCTTATGTCACATATATATATAGTAAGCATTCAAAAGTTGATAAACAAGGTCTAGCTAGACATATTCAAATAAGACAAATCATGTATCTACCCCTCTAACCCTAAACTCTGTCTTATGAAGTCAAGCATGAAGAGAAGTGGTTTTTGGTTTCAAACATGGAAATTTCAAAAACCTCCCAAAATTAAAGCTTCATTTTAGAGTGACTAGTTAAGAAGGATCCAGGCTTACCTTTTCATTTTCATGTTTTAAACTTGTTTAAATCTTGGTCAAACCTAGGATTTGACCAATATTCAAATGGGCATAAAATAAAAAATAAATAAAATAAAAAACCAAAGCACATAGTCTTCTTATGTCATATAGTAAGCATTCAAGTTCATAAACAAGGTCTAGACATATTCAAACCAGACAAATCATGTACCCCCTAACCCTAAACTTTGTCTTAATTATATATGAAGTCAAGCATGAAGCAGAGAAGTGTGGTTTTGGGTTTCAAACATGGAAATTTCAAAAACCTCCCAAAAAGCTTCATTTTAATTGGCTGGTTAATTAAGAAGGATCCATGATTAATTACCTTTTCATTGTCATGTTTTAAACTTGTTTAAATCTTGGTCGAACCTAGGATTTGACCAAGATTCAAATGGGCATAAAAATTCAAAAAAATCGAAAGAATGAAAAACCAAAGCACATAGCCTTCTTATGTCATATAGTAAGCATTCAAATTGATAAACATGGTCTAGACATATTCAAACCAGAAAAATCATGTATCTACCCCTAACCCTAAACTCTGTCTTATGAAGTCAAGCATGAACAGAAGTACGGTGGTTTTGGGTTTCAAACATGGTAAATTCAAGAACCTCCCAAAAGCTTCATTTTAGAGTTACTAAGAGAAAGATCCAGACTTAATTACCTTATCATTTTCACATGTTAAACTTGTTTAAATCTTGCTCAAACCTAGGATTTTACCAAGATTCTCAAATGGGCATAAAAATCAAAAAATGAAATACCAATGCACATAGTCCTCTTATGTCATATAGTAAGCATTCAAGTTGATAAACAAGGTATAGACATATTCAAACAAGACAAATCATGTATCTACCCCCTATCGACCCTAAACTTCGTCTTATGAAGTCAAGCATGAAGAGAAGTGGTTTTGGGTTTCAAACATGGAAATTTCAAAAACCTCCCAAAATTCAGCTTCATTTTAGAGCGACTAAGAAGGATCGATGCTTACCTTTTCATTTTCATGTTTTAAACTTATTTAAATCTTGGTCAAACCTAGGATTTGACCAAGATTCAAATGGGCATAAAAATTCAGACAAAAAATCTAAAGAATGAAAAACCAAAGCACATAGCCTTCTTAATTATGTCATATAGTAAACACTCAAGTTGATAAACAAGGTCTAGACATATTCAAACCAGAAAAATCATGTGTATATCTACCCCTAACCCTAAACTCTGTCTTATGAAGTCAATCATGAAGAGAATTGGTTTTGGGTTTCAAACATGGAAATTTCAAGTACGTCCCAAAAGCTTCATATATTTTAGAGTGACTAATTAAGAAGGATCTTGGCTTACGTTTTCATTTTCATGCTTGAAACTTGTTTAAATCTTGGTTGAACCTAGGATTTGACCAGAATCAAATGTGCATAAAATTCTTAAAAAAATAGAAAAATGAAAAACAAAAGCACATGGTCTTCTTATGTCATATAGTAAGCATTCAAGTTGATAAACAAGGTTTAGACATATTCAAACCAGACAAATCATGTATCTACCCCCTAACCCTAAACTCGGTCTTATGAAGTCTAGCATGAAGAGAAGTCGTTTTGGGTTTCAAACGTTTAAGCCAAAAGCCCCATTTCAAATATTTCAAACTTATTCAAATTTGGTTCAAATTTGAAAGACACACAAGTTATAGCACACATAGTGCATACATTCTCACACATACTGCACTAGATGCTAACCCGGCCTATAGTTTGAGGCCATTGGATGAGGTCGAAAAAATTCTTGGATTAGAAATGGGGTTGTTCGAACCCCGTAGTTGGATTTTTTGAACCTTGATCTGTAGTACTGATACGTCTCCAACGTATCGATAATTTCTTATGTTCCATGCTACTTTATTGATGATACCTACATGTTTTATGCACATTATATGTCGTATTTACGCATTTTCTGGAACTAACCTATTAACAAGATGCCGAGGAGCCAGTTGCTGTTTTCTGCTGTTTTTGGTTTCAGAAATCCTAGTAAGGAAATATTCTCGGAATTGGACGAAATCACCGCCCAGGGTCCTATTTTTGCACGAAGCTTCCGGAAGACCGAAGGGGAAGGGGGCCACGAGGGTGACAGGGCGGCGCGCCAGCCCCTGCCGCGCGGCCTGTCCTGGCCGTGCCGCCTCTTGACCTGCCTTTCGCTCACTTCAGCCTCCGTCGCGAAACCCCCATCGAGAGCCACGATACGGAAAACCTTCCAGAGACGCCGCCGAATCCCATCTCGGGGGATTCAGGAGATCGCCTCCGGGCCGGAGAGGGGATTCATCTCCCGGAGGACTCTTCATCGCCATGATCGCCTCCGGAGTGATGAGTGAGTAGTTCACCCCTGGACTATGGGTCCATAGCAGTAGCTAGATGGTCGTCTTCTCCTAATTGTGCTTCATTGTTGGATCTTGTGAGCTGCCTAACATGATCAAGATCATCTATCTGTAATTCTATATGTTGTGTTTGTCGGGATCCGATGGATAGAGAATACTATGTTATGGTGATTATCAATCTATTGTTTATGTGTTGTTTATGATCTTGCATGCTCTCCGTTACTAGTAGAGGCTCTGGCCAAGTTTTTGCTCTTAACTCCAAGAGGGAGTATTTATGCTCGATAGTGGGTTCATGCCTTCATTGATACCTGGGACAGTGACAGAAAGTTCTAAGGTTGTGATGTGCTGTTGCCACTAGGGATAAAACATTGATTCTATGTCTAAGGATGTAGTTGTCGATTACATTACGCACCATACTTAATGCAATTGTCTGTTGCTTTGCAACTTAATACAGAGGGGTTCGGATGATAACCTGAAGGTGGACTTTAGGCATAGATGCAGTTGGATGGCGTCTATGTACTTTGTCGTAATGCCCGGACTCACTATATTTATCATATCATGTATATGCATTGTTATGCCCTTCTCTATTTGTCAATTGCCCGACTGTAATTTGTTCACCCAACATGCTTTTATCTTATGGGAGAGACACCTCTAGTGAACTGTGGACCCCGGTCCTATTCTTTACATCGCATACAATCTACTGCAATACTTGTTTTACTGTTTTCTTGCAAACAATCATCTTCCACACAATACGGTTAATCCTTTGTTACAGCAAGCCGGTGAGATTGACAACCTCACTGCGTTGGGGCAAAGTACTTGGTTGTGTTGTGCAGTTCCACGTTGGCGCCGGAATCCCTGTTGTTGCGCATCACATTTCTCCACCATCAACCTTCAACGTGCTTCTTGGCTCCTACTGGTCCGATTAAACCTTGGTTTCTTTCTGAGGGAAAACTTGCCACTGTGCGCATCATACCTTCCTCTTGGGGTTCCCAACGGACGTGTACATCTACGCGCATCAAGAATGTTTTCTGGCGCCGTTGCCGGGGAGATCAAGACACGCTGCAAGGGGAGTCTCCACTTCTCAATCTCTTTACTTTGTTTTTGTCTTGCTTTATTTTATTTACTACTTTGTTTGCTGCACCTAAACAAAACACAAAAAATTAGTTGCTAGTTTTACTTTATTTACTGTCTTGCTCTCTATATCAAAAACACAAAAAAATTAGTTACTTGCATTTACTTTATCTAGTTTGTTTTATTTACCGTTGCTAAAATGAATACCCCTGAAAATACTAAGTTGTGTGACTTCACAAATGCAAATAATAATGATTTCCTATGCACACCTATTGCTCCACCTGCTACTACAGCAGAATTCTTTGAAATTAAACCTGCTTTACTGAACTTGGTTATGAGAGATCAATTTTCTGGTGTTAGTTCTGATGATGCTGCTGCCCATCTTAATAATTTTGTTGAACTTTGTGAAATGCAAAAGTATAAGGATGTAGATGGTGATATTATTAAATTGAAAGTGTTTCCTTTCTCATTAAGAGGAAGAGCTAAAGATTGGTTGCTATCTTTGCCTAAGAATAGTATTGATTCATGGACTAAATGCAAGGATGCTTTTATTGGTAGATATTATCCTCCCGCTAAAATTATATCTTTGAGAAGTAGCATAATGAATTTTAAGCAATTAGATACTGAACATGTTGCTCAAGCATGGGAGAGAATGAAAACTTTGGTAAAGAATTGCCCAACCCATGGACTGACTACTTGGATGATCATCCAAACCTTCTATGCAGGACTAAATTTTTCTTCGCGGAATTTATTGGATTCAGCTGCTGGAGGTACCTTTATGTCCATCACTTTGGGGGCGGCTACAAAGCTTCTTGATGATATGATGATAAATTACTCTGAATGGCACACGGAAAGAGCTCCACAAGGTAAGAAGGTAAATTCTGTTGAAGAAACCTCTTCCTTGAGTGATAAGATTGATGTGATTATGTCTATGCTTGTGAATGGTAGATCTAATGTTGATCCAAATAATGTTCCTTTAGCTTCATTGGTTGCTCAAGAAGAAAATGTTGATGTGAATTTCATTAAAAACAATAATTTCAACAACAATGCTTATAGGAACAACTCTGGTAATAACTATAGGCCATATCCTTCTGCTAATGGTAATGGTTATGGTAATTCTTATGGGAATTCTTACAACAATAATAGGAGTGTACCCTCTGGTCTTGAAGCTATGCTTAAAGAATTTATTAGTACACAAACTGCTTTTAACAAATCTGTTGAGGAAAAGCTTGATAAAATTGATATTATTGCTTCTAGAGTTGATAGACTTGCCTCTGATGTTAATCTTTTAAAATTGAAAGTTATGCCTAATAATGATATTGATAATAAGATTACTACTACAGCAAATGCCATCCAAGTTAGAATTAATGAGAATATAAGATTAATGGCTGAATTGCGTGCTAGGTGGGATAGAGAAGAAAATGAAAAACTAGCTAAAGAGAATAATGTAGCTAAAGTTTGGACTATTACCACCACTAGTAATGATAATGATTCACATGTTGCTGCACCTCCTACTATCAATGGTAAAATAATTGGTGTTGGCAATGTTTCTACTCCTAGTGCAAAGCGTACAAAACTGCCTGAAATTGCTAAAACTGCTTGTGATAAAACTGCTGAAATTTTTTCCAACCTTGGGAACAATGATCCCATTGCTGTAGCTCATAATGATTTAGATTTTGATGATTGCCACATCTCTGAAGTTATAAAGTTCTTACAAAAACTTGCTAAAAGTCCTAATGCTAGTGCTATAAATTTAGCCTTTACAAAACATATTACAAATGCTCTCATAAAAGCTAGAGAAGAGAAACTAAAACTTGAAACTTCTATTCCTAGAAAGTTAGAAGATGGTTGGGAGCCCATCATTAAAATGAAATTCAATGACTTTGAATGTAATGCTTTATGTGATCTTGGTGCAAGTATTTCTGTTATGCCTAAAAAGATTTATGATATGCTTGACTTGCCACCATTGAAGAATTGTTATTTGGATGTTAATCTTGCCGATAATGTTAAAAAGAAACCTTTGGGGAGGATTGATAATGTGCGCATTACGGTTAACAATAACCTTGTCCCCGTTGATTTTGTTGTCTTGGATATCGAATGCAATGCATCTTGTCCTATTGTGTTGGGAAGACCTTTTCTTCGAACCGTTGGTGCTGTTATTGATATGAGGGAAGGTAATATTAAATATCAATTTCCTCTCAAGAAAGGTATGGAACACTTCCCTAGAAAGAGAATGAAGTTGCCTTTTGATTCTATTATTAGAACAAGTTATGATGTTGATGCTTCTACTCTTGATGTTACTTGATTTGCACTTTCTGCGCCTAGCTGAAAGGCGTTAAAGAAAAGCGCTTATGGGAGACAACCCATGTTTTTACTACAGTACTTTGTTTTATATTTGAGTATTGGAAGTTGTTTACTACTGTAGCAACCTCTCCTTATCATGTTTTTGTGCCAAGTAAAGTTTCTATGTTAAAGTTGATGTTATATTTGGGATCGCTGCGCAGAAACAGCATTGCTGTCTGTCACGAATTCTGGCACAAGTCTCTGTAGAAAATTCGAAAAAATCTGCCAATTTACGAGCGTGATCCTCAGATATGTACGCAACTTTCATTAGTTTTGAGTTTTTCCATTTGAGCAAATCTGGTGCCATTTTAAAATTCGTCTTTACGAACTGTTCTGTTTTTAACAGATTCTGCCTTTTATTTCGCATTGCCTCTTTTGCTATGTTGGATGAATTTCTTTGATCCATTAATGTCCAGTAGCTTTATGCAATGTCCAGAAGTGTAAAGAATGATTGTGTCACCTCTGAATGTGTGAATTATTAATTGTGCACTAACCCTCTAATGAGTTTGCTTGAAGTTTGGTGTGAAGGAAGTTTTCAAGGGTCAAGAGAGGAGTATGATATACTATGATCAAGAGGAGTGAAAGCTCTAAGCTTGGGGATGCCCCCGTGGTTCACCCCTGCATATTTTAAGAAGACTCAAGCGTCTAAGCTTGGGGATGTGATGTCTACGCATCCCCTCCTTTCCTGTAGACAGTGTTGGGCCTCCAAGAGCAGAGGTTTGTAGAACAGCAGCAAGTTTTCCCTTAAGTGGATCACCCAAGGTTTATCGAACTCAGGGAGGAAGAGGTCAAAGATATCCCTCTCATGCAACCCTGCAACCACAAAGCAAGAAGTCTCTTGTGTCCCCAACACACCAAATAGGTGCACTAGTTCGGCGAAGAGATAGTGAAATACAGGTGGTATGAATATATATAAGCAGTAGCAATGATGCCAGAAAATAGCTTGATGGCGTGTAGTTGATGGTAGTATTGCAGCAGTAGTAACACAGTAAAACAAGTAAACAAGCAGTAGTAACTCAGCAGTATTTAGGGACAAGGCCTAGGGATTACACTTTCACTAGTGGACACTCTCAACATTGATCACATAACAGAATAGATAAATGCATACTCTACACTTTTGTTGGATGATGAACACATTGCGTAGGATTACACGAACCCTCAATGCCGGAGTTAACAAGCTCCACAATAATGCTCATGTTTAAGTAACCTTAAGTGTAAGATAGATCAAAAGACTAAACCAAGTACTAGCATAGCATGCACACTGTCACCTTCATGCATATGTAGGAGGAATAGATCACATCAATATTATCATAGCAATAGTTAACTTCATAATCTACAAGAGATCATGATCATAGCATAAACCAAGTACTAACACGGTGCACGCACTGTCACCTTTGCACACATGCAGGAGGAATAAAACTACTTTAATAACACATCACTAGAGTAGCACATAGATGAATAGTGATACAAAACTCATATGAATCTCAATCATGTAAAGCAGCTCATGAGATCATTGTATTGAGGTACATAGGAGAGAGATGAACCACATAGCTACCGGTACAGCCCCGAGCCTCGATGGAGAACTACTCCCTCCTCATGGGAGCAGCGGTGATGAAGATGGCGGTGGAGATGGCAGCGGTGTTGATGGAGCTTCCGGGCACTTCCCCGCCGGCAGGTGCCGGAACAGAGACTCCTGTCCCCCAGATCTTGGCTTCGCGATGACGGCGGCTCTGGAACTTTTCTCGTATCGTGGCTTTCTCCGTAAGGGTTTTCGATGCAGGGGCTTTATATAGGCGAAGAGGCGGCGCAGGAGGGTCAACGAGGCGACGAGACCATAGGGTGGCGCGGCCAGGGCCTGGGCCGCGCCACCATGTCATCTGGGCCCACCAGGGCCCCCCTCGGCTCGGGTGTTCTGGATGCTTCCGGGCAAAATAGGAACCTGGGCGTTGATTTCGTCCAATTCCGAGAATATTTCGTACTAGGATTTCGAAACCAAAACAGCAGAAAAGGAACACATCTTGTTAATAGGTTAGTTCCAAAATGCATAAATATGACATATAATGTATAAAACATGTAGATAACATCAATAATGTAGCATGGAACATAAGAAATTATCGATACGTTGGAGACGTATCAGCATCCCCAAGCTTAGTTCTGCTCGTCCCGAGCAGGTAAAACGATAACAAAGATAATTTCTTAAGTGACATGCCATCATAAACTTGATCATATTGTAAACATATGTAATGAATGCAGCGATCAAAACAATGGTAATGACATGAGTAAACAAGTGAATCATAAAGCAAAGACTTTTCATGAATAGTACTTCAAGACAAGCATCAATAAGTCTTGCATAAGAGTTAACTCATAAAGCAATAAATCAAAGTAAAGGTGTTGAAGCAACACAAAGGAAGATTAAGTTTCAGCGGTTGCTTTCAACTTGTAACATGTATATCTCATGGATAATTGTCAACATAGAGCAATATAACAAATGCAATATGCAAGTATGTAGGAATCAATGCACAGTTCACACAAGTGTTTGCTTCTTGAGGTAGAGAGAAATAGGTGAACTGACTCAACATAAAAGTAAAAGAAAGGTCCTTCAAAGAGGAAAGCATCGATTGCTGTATTTGTGCTAGAGCTTTTATTTTGAAAACATGAAACAATTTTGTCAACGGTAGTAATAAAGCATATGAGTTATGAAAATTATATCTTACAAGTTGCAAGCCTCATGCATAGTATACTAATAGTGCCCGCACCTCGTCCTACTTAGCTTGGACTACCGGATCTTCGCATGCCATGTTTCAACCAAGTGTCACAAAGGGGTACCTCCATGCCGCCTGTACAAAGGTCTAAGGAGAAAGCTCGCATTTGGATTTCTCGCTTTTGATTATTCTCAACTTAGACATCCATACCGGGACAACATGGACAACAGATAATGGACTCCTCTTAAATGCATAAGCATGTAGCAATGATTATTATTCTCATATGAGATTGAGGATATATGTCCAAAACTGAAACTTCCACCATGATTCATGGCTTTAGTTAGCGGCCCAATGTTCTTCTCTAACAATTTTGCATGCTCCAACCACTAAAATGATAGACCTTCAGACAAGACGGACATGCATAGCAACTCACATGATATTCAACAATAGTTGATGGCGTTCCCCAGAAGCATGGTTATCGCACAACAAGCAACTTAATAAAATATAAAGTGCATAAGTACATATTCAATACTACGATAGTTTTTAAGGCTATTTTGTCCCATGAGCTATATATTGCAAAGGTGAATGATGAAAGTTTAAAGGTAGCACTCAAGCAATTTACTTTGGAATGGCGGAGAAATACCATGTAGTAGGTAGGTATGGTGGACACAAATGGCATAGTAGTTGGCTCAAGGATTTGGATGCATGAGAAGTATTCCCTCTCGATACAAGGTTTAGGCTAGCAAGGTTATTTGAAGCAAACTCAAGGATGAACAAGTGCAGCAAAACTCACATAAAAGACACATTGTAAACATTATAAGACTCTACACTGTCTTCCTTGTTGTTCAAAACTCAATACTAGATATTATCTAGACCTTAGAGAAACCAAATATGCAAATCAAATTTTAGCAAGCTCTATGTATTTCTTCATTAATGGGTGCAAAGTATATGATGCAAGAGCTTAAACATGAGCACAACAATTGCCAAGTATCACATTATCCAAGATATTTTACCAATTACTACATGTAGCATTTTCCAATTCCAACCATATAACAATATAACGAAGAGGAAACTTCGCCATGAATATTATGAGCTAAGAACACATGTGTTCATACGAACCAGCGGAGCGTGTCTCTCTCCCACACAAGGATGAACTTGTTCAGAGAACTAAGATAACAAAACAAAAACAAAAATAAAAGCACACAGACGCTCCAAGTAAAATACATAAGATGTGACTGAATAAAAATATAGTTTCACTAGAAGAAACCTGATAAGTTGTCGATGAAGAAGGGGATGCCTTGGGCATCCCCAAGCTTAGATGCTTGAGTCTTCTTAAAATATGCAGGGATGAACCACCGGGGCATCCCCAAGCTTAGACCTTTCACTCTTCTCGATCACATTATATCACCCTCTTCTATTGACCCTTGAAAACTTCCTTCACACCAAACTTCAAGCAAACTCATTAGAGGGTTAGTGCATAATCAAAATTCACATGTTCAGAGGTGACACAATCATTCTTAACACTTCTGGACATTGCACAAAACTTCTGAAAGTTAATGGAACAAAGAAACTCATTCAACTTAACAAAAGCGGCAATGCGAAATAAAAGGCAGAATCTGTCAAAAACAGAACAGTCCGTAAAGACGAATTTTAAGATGGCACCAGACTTGCTCAAATGGAAAAACTCAAAACTAATGAAAGTTGCGTACATATCTGAGGATCACGCTCGTAAATTGGCAGATTTTTTCGAATTTTCTACAGAGAACTGTGCCCAGATTCGTGACAGACAGCAATGCTGTTTCTGCGCAGCGATCCCAAATATAACATCAACTTTGACATAGAAACTTTACTTGGCACAAAAACATGATAAGGAGAGGTTGCTACAGTAGTAAACAACTTCCAAGACTCAACAAAACAAAAATTGCTGTAGTAAAATAAACACATGGGTTATCTCCCAAGAAGTTCTTTCTTTATAGCCATTAAGATGGGCTCAGCAGTTTTAATGATGCACTCGCAAGAAATAGTATTTGAGGCAAAAGAGAGCATCAAGAGGAAAATTCAAAACACATTTAAGTCTAACATGCTTCCTATGCATAGGAATCTTGTAAATAAACAAGTTCATGAAGAGCAAAGTAACAAGCATAGGAAGATAAAACAAGTGTAGCTTCAAAAATTTCAGCACATAGAGAGGTGTTTTAGTAACATGAAAATTTCTACAACCATATTTTCCTCTCTCATAATAACTTTCAGTAGCATCATGAGCAAACTCAACAATATAACTATCACATAAAGCATTCTTATCATGAGTCTCATGCATAAAATAATTACTACTCCCAACATAAGCATAGTCATTCTTATTAATTGTAGTGGGAGCAAATTCAACAAAGTAGCTATCAAATATAGGAGGTATATTGTAATCATAATCAAATTTATCCTCCATAACAGGTGGTAACAAAAGACTACTATCATTATAATCATCATAAATAGGAGGCAAAGTATCATCAAAGTAAATTTTCTCCTCAATGCTTGGGGGACTAAAAATATCATGCTCATCAAAGCCGGCTTCCCCAAGCTTAGAATTTTCCATAGCATTAGCAACAATGGTGTTCAAAGCATTCATACTAATAACATTCCCATTATCATGCATATAAAGTTCCATGGGTTTTTTAATTCTCTCTTCAAACACATCATGTCCTAATTCAAGATAAAGTTCATAAAGATCTCTCATTTTATTGTTGTCTTCCATTAAGCCTAACTAGTGTAAACAAGAAACCAAATGTCGCAATTGCAGAGTCTAAAGGAAATAGCTTCGAGTACTTACAACGGCGCCGGAAAATAGCTTAGTAGCCGAGATCCGGAGTGTGAGTACCTTTTACCTTTCCTCCCCGGCGCCAGAAAATTAGCTTGATGTCTACGTTCCCCCTCCTTTCCTGTAGACAGTGTTGGGCCTCCAAGTGCAGAGGTTTGTAGAACAGCAGCAAGTTTTCCCTTAAGTGGATCACCCAAGGTTTATCGAACTCAGGGAGGAAGAGGTCAAAGATATCCCTCTCATGCAACCCTGCAACCACAAAGCAAGAAGTCTCTTGTGTCCCCAACACACCAAATAGGTGCACTAGTTCGGCGAAGAGATAGTGAAATACAGGTGGTATGAATATATATAAGCAGTAGCAATGATGCCAGAAAATAGCTTGATGGCGTGTAGTTGATGGTGGTAGTATTGCAGCAGTAGTAACACAGTAAAACAGTAAACAAGCAGTAGTAACTCAGCAGTATTTAAGGACAAGGCCTAGGGATTACACTTTCACTAGTGGACACTCTCAACATTGATCACATAACAGAATAGATAAATGCATACTCTACACTTTTGTTGGATGATGAACACATTGCGTAGGATTACACGAACCCTCAATGCCGGAGTTAACAAGCTCCACAATAATGCTCATGTTTAAGTAACCTTAAGTGTAAGATAGATCAAAAGACTAAACCAAGTACTAGCATAGCATGCACACTGTCACCTTCATGCATATGTAGGAGGAATAGATCACATCAATATTATCATAGCAATAGTTAACTTCGCAATCTACAAGAGATCATGATCATAGCATAAACCAAGTACTAACACGGTGCACGCACTGTCACCTTTGCACACATGCAGGAGGAATAAAACTACTTTAATAACACATCACTAGAGTAGCACATAGATGAATAGTGATACAAAACTCATATGAATCTCAATCATGTAAAGCAGCTCATGAGATCATTGTATTGAGGTACATAGAGAGAGATGAACCACATAGCTACCGGTACAGCCGCCGAGCCTCGATGGAGAACTACTCCCTCCTCATGGGAGCAGCAGTGATGAAGATGGCGGTGGAGATGGCAGCGGTGTTGATGGAGAAGCCTTCCGGGGCACTTCCCCGCTCCGGCAGGTGCCGGAACAGAGACTCCTGTCCCCCAGATCTTGGCTTCGCGATGACGGCGGCTCTGGAACTTTTCTCGTATCGTGGCTTTCTCCGTAAGGGTTTTCGATGCAGGGCTTTATATAGGCGAAGAGGCGGCGCAGGAGGGTCAACGAGGCGACGAGACCATAGGGTGGCGCGGCCAGGGCCTGGGCCGCGCCACCATGTCATCTGGGCCCACCAGGGCCCCCTCTGGGCTCTCGGGTGTTCTGGATGCTTCCGGCAAAATAGGAACCTGGGCGTTGATTTCGTCCACCCGAGAATATTTCGTTACTAGGATTTCTGAAACCAAAAACAGCAGAAAACAGGAACTGGCACTTCGGCATCTTGTTAATAGGTTAGTTCCGGAAAATGCATAAATATGACATATAATGTGTATAAAACATGTAGATAACATCAATAATGTAGCATGGAACATAAGAAATTATCGATACGTTGGAGACGTTGGGGATGCCCAAGGCATCCCCTTCTTCATCGACAACATCATCAGGTTCCTCCCCTGAAACTATATTTTTATTCAGTCACATCTTGTGTTCTTTACTTGGAGCGTCGGTTTGTTTTTGTTTTTGTTTTTGTTTGAATAAAATGGATCCTAGCATTCACTTTGTGGGAGAGAGACACGCTCCGCTGTTGCATATGGACAAATATGTCCTTAGGCTTTACTCATAATGTTCAAGGCGAAGTTTCTTCTTCGTTAAATTGTTATATGGTTGGAATTGAAAAATGCTACATGTAGTAATTGGTAAAATGTCTTGGATAATGTGATACTTTGCAATTGTTGTGCTCATGTTTAAGCTCTTGCATCATATACTTTGCACCCATTAATGAAGAAATACATAGAGCTTGCTAAAATTTGATTTGCATATTTGGTCTCTCTAAGGTCTAGATAATATCTAGTATTGAGTTTTGAACAACAAGGAAGACGGTGTAGAGTCTTATAATGTTTACAATATGTCTTTTATGTGAGTTTTGCTGCACCGGTTCATCCTTGAGTTTGCTTCAAATAACCTTGCTAGCCTAAACCTTGTATCGAGAGGGAATACTTCTCATGCATCCAAAATCCTTGAGCCAACCACTATGCCATTTGTGTCCACCATACCTACCTACTACATGGTATTTCTCCGCCATTCCAAAGTAAATTGCTTGAGTGCTACCTTTAAAATTCCATCATTCACCTTTGCAATATATAGCTCATGGGACAAAATAGCCTTAAAAACTATCGTAGTATTGAATATGTACTTATGCACTTTATCTCTTATTAAGTTGCTTGTTGTGCGATAACCATGCTTCTGGGGAACGCCATCAACTATTCTTTGTTGAATATCATGTGAGTTGCTATGCATGTCCGTCTTGTCTGAAGGATCTATCACCTTAATGGTTGGAGCATGCAAATTGTTAGAGAAGAACATTGGGCCGCTAACTAAAGCCATGAATCATGGTTGAAGTTTCAGTTTTGGACATATATCCTCAATCTCATATGAGAATAATAATTGTTGCTACATGCTTATGCATTAAAGAGGAGTCCATTATCTGTTGTCCATGTTGTCCCGGTATGGATGTCTAAGTTGAGAATAATCAAAAGCGAGAAATCCAAAATGCGAGCTTTCTCCTTAGACCTTTGTACAGGCGGCATGGAGGTACCCCTTTGTGACACTTGGTTGAAACATGGCATTGCAAAGATCCGGTAGTCCAAGCTAAGTAGGACAAGGTGCGGGCACTATTAGTACACTATGCATGAGGCTTGCAACTTGTAAGATATAATTTACATAACTCATATGCTTTATTACTACCGTTGACAAAATTGTTTCATGTTTTCAAAATAAAAGCTCTAGCACAAATACAACAATCGATGCTTTCCTCTTTGAAGGACCATTCTTTTACTTTTATTGTTGAGTCAGTTTACCTATCTCCTTCCACCTTAAGAAGCAAACACTTGTGTGAACTGTGCATTGATTCCTACATACTTGCATATTGCACTTGTTATATTACTTTATGTTGACAATATCCATGAGATATACATGTTATAAGTTGAAAGCAACCGCTGAAACTTAATCTTCCTTTGTGTTGCTTCAATACCTTTACTTTGATTTATTGCTTTATGAGTTAACTCTTATGCAAGACTTATTGATGCTTGTCTTGAAGTACTATTCATGAAAAGTCTTTGCTTTATGATTCAGTTGTTTACTCATGTCATTACCATTGTTTTGATCGCTGCATTCATTACATATGTTTACAAATAGTATGATCAAGATTATGATGGCATGTCACTTTAGAAATTATCTTTGTTATCGTTTTACCTGCTCGGGACGAGCAGAACTAAGCTTGGGATGCTTGATACGTCTCCAATGTATCGATAATTTCTTATGTTCCATGCTACTTTATTGATGATACCTACATGTTTTATGCACATTATATGTCGTATTTACGCATTTTCTGGAACTAACCTATTAACAAGATGCCGAAGATCCAGTTGCTGTTTGCTGTTTTTGGTTTCAGAAATCCTAGTAAGGAAATATTCTCGGAATTGGACGAAATCACCGCCCAGTCCTATTTTTGCACGAAGCTTCCAGAAGACCGAAGGGGAGTCGGGCCACGAGGTGGCCAGTGACAGGCGGCGCGGCCTGTCCCCTAGGCCCTCGTGCCGCCTCTGACCTGCCCTCGCCTACTTATAGCCTCCGTCGCGAAACCCCCAGTCGAGAGCCACGATACGGAAAACCTTCCAGAGACGCCGCCGCCAATCCCATCTCGGGGAGATCGCTCCGGCACCCTGCGGAGAGGGGATTCATCTCCCGGAGGACTCTTCATCGCCATGATCGCCTCCGGAGTGATGAGTGAGTAGTTCACCCCTGGACTATGGGTCCATAGCGTAGCTAGATGGTCGTCTTCTCCTAATTGTGCTTCATTGTTGGATCTTGTGAGCTGCCTAACATGATCAAGATCATCTATCTGTAATTCTATATGTTGTGTTTGTCGGGATCCGATGGATAGAGAATACTATGTTATGGTGATTATCAATCTATTGTTTATGTGTTGTTTATGATCTTGCATGCTCTCCGTTACTAGTAGAGGCTCTGGCCAAGTTTTTGCTCTTAACTCCAAGAGGGAGTATTTATGCTCGATAGTGGGTTCATGCCTTCATTGATACCTGGGACAGTGACAGAAAGTTCTAAGGTTGTGATGTGTTGTTGCCACTAGGGATAAAACATTGATTCTATGTCTAAGGATGTAGTTGTCGATTACATTACGCACCATACTTAATGCAATTGTCTGTTGCTTTGCAACTTAATACTGAAGGGGTTCGGATGATAACCTGAAGGTGGACTTTTTAGGCATAGATGCAGTTGGATGGCGGTCTATGTACTTTGTCGTAATGCCCGATTAAATCTCACTATATTTATCATATCATGTATATGCATTGTTATGCCCTTCTATTTGTCAATTGCCCGACTGTAATTTGTTCACCCAACATGCTTTTATCTTATGGGAGAGACACTCTAGTGAACTGTTTACCCGGTCCTATTCTTTACATTGCATACAATCTACTGCAATACTTGTTTTACTGTTTTCTTGCAAACAATCATCTTCCACACAATATGGTTAATCCTTTGTTACAGCAAGCCGGTGAGATTGACAACCTCACTGTTTGGGGCAAAGTACTTGGGTTGTGTTGTGCAGGTTCCACGTTGGCGCCGGAATCCCTGTTGTTGCGCCGCATCACATTTCACCACCATCAACCTTCAACGTGCTTCTTGGCTCCTACTGGTTCGATTAAACCTTGGTTTCTTTCTGAGGGAAAACTTGCCACGTGCGCATCATACCTTCCTCTTGGGGTTCCCAACGGACGTGTACATCTGTAGTACTGGGCAAAACCCTAGTTTAACCTATTTAATTATAGATTCGTAGGTCGATTTTTCTACCTTTTATTATTACTATGCAACACATGTGTGTTTGCCCGTCGAGTGAAACTCGGAGGAAGAGGGATCACTCGGAAGGAGAGAAGAAGGGAGAGAATTATGGTGTCTCCCTTTTTCGGGTGATGATGTTGACTTTTGTGCAGGGTTTGTCAGTGAGCAGGAGGTGCGAGCGAGCGAGCGAGTCGAGCGAGGCCGAGAATGAGAGAGATTTGTTTTTTTTGTGAGAGGGACAACCGAAGGATCCAGA
The DNA here is from genome assembly GCA_030979885.1 of Lolium multiflorum. Lineage (NCBI taxonomy): Eukaryota > Viridiplantae > Streptophyta > Magnoliopsida > Poales > Poaceae > Lolium > Lolium multiflorum. The sequence goes on from CM061748.1 coordinate 90,506,362, forward strand.
AGGACCCACAGACTTCCAATACGCATCCTGATGCGTCTTCTCTTGACAAAGAAAATGGCAGGGAGTTTGCGTACCTATTGCACGTGACTTGTGCTCACTGAAGTGTGGGACCTCACGCATGGGCACCACACGTAAGTGACAGACCTGTTGGTGTAAAAACTCGGTTGATTATTATAGTGCATTAGAACAAAGTTTCATATGGATTCAAGGGTAGGAAATCCAAGTTAACTCATTTACATGACATTATTTTTCCATGAAGCAAAGTTAACGCACCTATCAATTGGTACATTTTGGAGTGACTAAGAAGGATCCAGGCTTACTTATTCGTTTTCACGTGTAAAACTTGTCTAAATCTTGGTCAAACAAAATTGGCAGAAAATTCAAAAAAAACAGAAAAATGAAAAACCAAAGCACATAGTCTTCTTATGTCATATAGTAAGCATTAAAGTTGATAAACAAGGTCTAGACATATTCAAACCATACAAATCATGTATCTACCCCTAACCCCTAAACTATGTCTTAAGAAGTCAAGCATGAAGAGAAGTGGTTTTGGGTTTCAAACATGGAAATTTCAAAAACATCCCAAAAACTTCATTTTAGAGTGACTAAGAAGGATACATGCTTCCCTTTTCATTTTCATGTTTTAAACTTGTTTAAATCTTGGTCAAACCTAGGATTTGACCAAGATACAAATGGGCACAAAAATAAAAATGAAAAACAAAAGCACATAGTGTTCTTATGTCATATCGTAAGCATTCAACTTGATAAACAAGGTCTAGATATATCCAAACCAGAAATCATGTATCTACCCCCTGTCGATCTTATGAAGTCTAGCATGAAGAAAAGTCGTTTTGGGTTTCAAACATGGAAATTTCAAGAACATCCCAAAAGCTTCATTTTAGAGCGACTAAGAAGGATCCAGGCTTACCTTTCCATTTTCATGTTTTAAACTTGTTTAAATCTTGGTCAAATCTAGGATTTGATCAAGATTCAAATGGGCATAAAATAAAAAAAACAGAAAAATGAAAAACCAAAGCGCACATAGTCTTCTTATATGTCATATTGTAAGCATTAAAGTTGATAAAGAAGGTCTAGACATATTCAAACTAGCTAGACAAATCATGCATCTACCCCCTAACCCCTAAACTCTGTCTTATGACAAAGTCAAGCATGAAGATAAGTGGTTTTGGGTTTCAAACATGGAAATTTCAAAAACCTCCCAAAAACTTCATTTTAGGGTGACTAAGAAGGATACAGGCTTCCCTTTTCATTTTCATGTTCTATACTTGTTTAAATCTTGGTCAAACCTAGGATTTAACCAAGATTCAAATGTGCATCAAAATTTCAAAAAAAATCAGAAAAATGAAAAACCAAAGCACATAGTTTTCTTATGTCATATAGTAAGCATTAAAGTTGATAAACAAGGGTCTAGACATATTCAAACAAGAAAAATCATGTATCTACCCCTTAACCCTAAACTTTGTCTTATGTAGTCAAGCATGAAGAGAAGTGGTTTTGGGTTTCAAATATGGAAATTTCAAAAACCTATCAAAAGCTTCATTTTAGAGTGACTAAGAAGGATCCATGCTTACCTTTTCATTTTCATATTTTAAACTTGTTTAAATCTTGGTCAAACCTAGGATTTGACCAAGATTTAAATGGGCATAAAATAAAAAATCGAAAAATGAAAAACAAAAGCACATAGTCTTCTTATGTCACATACATATATATAGTAAGCATTCAAAAGTTGATAAACAAGGTCTAGCTAGACATATTCAAATAAGACAAATCATGTATCTACCCCTCTAAAACCATAAACTCTGTCTTATGAAGTCAAGCATGAAGAGAAGTGGTTTTTGGTTTCAAACATGGAAATTTCAAAACCTCCCAAAATTAAAGCTTCATTTTAGAGTGACTAGTTAAGAAGGATCCAGGCTTACCTTTTCATTTTCATGTTTTAAACTTGTTTAAATCTTGGTCAAACCTAGGATTTGACCAATATTCAAATGGGCATAAAATAAAAATAAAAAAAAAAACCAAAGCACATAGTCTTCTTATGTCATATAGTAAGCATTCAAGTTCATAAACAAGGTCTAGACATATTCAAACCAGACAAATCATGTACCCCTAACCCTAAACTTTGTCTTAATTATATATGAAGTCAAGCATGAAGTGAAGTGTGGTTTTGGGTTTCAAACATGGAAATTTCAAAAACCTCCCAAAAGCTTCATTTTAATTAGACTGACTGGTTAATTAAGAAGGATCCATGATTAATTACCTTTTCATTGTCATGTTTTAAACTTGTTTAAATCTTGGTCGAACCTAGGATTTGACCAAGATTCAAATGGGCATAAAAATTCAGAAAAAAATCGAAAGAATGAAAAACCAAAGCACATAGCCTTCTTATGTCATATAGTAAGCATTCAAATTGATAAACATGGTCTAGACATATTCAAACCAGAAAAATCATGTATCTACCCCTAACCCTAAACTCTGTCTTATGAAGTCAAGCATGAAAGAAGTACGGTGGTTTTGGGTTTCAAACATGGTAAATTCAAGAACCTCCCAAAAGCTTCATTTTAGAGTTACTAAGAGAAAGATCCAGACTTAATTACCTTATCATTTTCACATGTTAAACTTGTTTAAATCTTGCTCAAACCTAGGATTTTACCAAGATTCTCAAATGGGCATAAAAATCAAAAAATGAAATACCAATGCACATAGTCCTCTTATGTCATATAGTAAGCATTCAAGTTGATAAACAAGGTCTAGACATATTCAAACAAGACAAATCATGTATCTACCCCCTATCGACCCTAAACTTCGTCTTATGAAGTCAAGCATGAAGAGAAGTGGTTTTGGGTTTCAAACATGGAAATTTCAAAAACCTCCCAAAATTCAGCTTCATTTTAGAGCGACTAAGAAGGATCGATGCTTACATTTTCATTTTCATGTTTTAAACTTATTTAAATCTTGGTCAAACCTAGGATTTGACCAAGATTCAAATGGGCATAAAAATTCAGACAAAAAATCTAAAGAATGAAAAACCAAAGCACATAGCCTTCTTAATTATGTCATATAGTAAACACTCAAGTTGATAAACAAGGTCTAGACATATTCAAACCAGAAAAATCATGTGTATATCTACCCCTAACCCTAAACTCTGTCTTATGAAGTCAATCATGAAGAGAATTGGTTTTGGGTTTCAAACATGGAAATTTCAAGTACGTCCCAAAAGCTTCATATATTTTAGAGTGACTAATTAAGAAGGATCTTGGCTTACGTTTTCATTTTCATGCTTGAAACTTGTTTAAATCTTGGTTGAACCTAGGATTTGACCAGAATCAAATGTGCATAAAATTCTTTAAAAAATAGAAAAATGAAAAACAAAAGCACATGGTCTTCTTATGTCATATAGTAAGCATTCAAGTTGATAAACAAGGTTTAGACATATTCAAACCAGACAAATCATGTATCTACCCCCTAACCCTAAACTCGGTCTTATGAAGTCTAGCATGAAGAGAAGTCGTTTTGGGTTTCAAACGTTTAAGCCAAAAGCCCCATTTCAAATATTTCAAACTTATTCAAATTTGGTTCAAATTTGAAAGACACACAAGTTATAGCACACATAGTGCATACATTCTCACACATACTGCACTAGATGCTAACCCGGCCTATAGTTTGAGGCCATTGGATGAGGTCGAAAAAATTCTTGGATTAGAAATGGGGTTGTTCGAACCCCGTAGTTGGATTTTTTGAACCTTGATCTGTAGTACTGGGCAAAACCCTAGTTTAACCTATTTAATTATAGATTCGTAGGTTGATTTTTCTACCTTTTTATTATTACTATGCAGCACATGTGTGTTTGCCCGTCGAGTGAAACTCGGAGGAAGAGGGATCACTCGGAAGGAGAGAAGAAGGGAGAGAATTATGGTGTCTCCCCTTTTTCGGGTGATGATGTTGACTTTTGTGCAGGGTTTGTCAGTGAGGAGGAGGTGCGAGCGAGCGAGTCGAGCAAGGCCGAGAATGAGAGAGATTTGTTTTTTTGTGAGAGGGACAACCGAAGGATCCAGAAGGACCCATAGACTTCCAATACGCATCCTGATGCGTCTTCTCTTGACAAAGAAAATGGCTGGGAGTTTGCGTACCTATTGCACGTGACTTGTGCTCACTGAAGTGTGGGACCTCACGCATGGGCACCACACGCTGGTGTAAAAGCTCGGTTGATTATTATAGTGCATTAGAACAAAGTTTCCTATGGATTCAAGGGTAGGAAATCCAAGTTAACTCATTTACATGACATTATTTTTTCCATGAAGCAAAGTTAACGCACCTATCAATTGGTACATTTTGGAGTGACTAAGAAGGATCCAGGCTTACTTATTCGTTTTCACGTGTAAAACTTGTCTAAATCTTGGTCAAACAAAATTGGCAGAAAATTCAAAAAAAAATAGAAAAATGAAAAACCAAAGCACATAGTCTTCTTATGTCATATAGTAAGCATTAAAGTTGATAAACAAGGTCTAGACATATTCAAACCATACAAATCATGTATCTACCCGCTAACCCCTAAACTATGTCTTAAGAAGTCAAGCATGAAGAGAAGTGGTTTTGGGTTTCAAACATGGAAATTTCAAAAACCTCCCAAAAACTTCATTTTAGAGTGACTAAGAAGGATACATGCTTCCCTTTTCATTTTCATGTTTTAAACTTGTTTAAATCTTGGTCAAACCTAGGATTTGACCAAGATACAAATGGGCACAAAAAAATAAAAAATGAAAAAAGCACATAGTGTTCTTATGTCATATCGTAAGCATTCAAGTTGATAAACAAGGTCTAGATATATCCAAACCAGACAAATCATGTATCTACTCCCTGTCGATCTTATGAAGTCTAGCATGAAGAAAAGTCGTTTTGGGTTTCAAACATGGAAATTTCAAGAACATCCCAAAAGCTTCATTTTAGAGCGACTAAGAAGGATCCAGGCTTACCTTTCCATTTTCATGTTTTAAACTTGTTTAAATCTTGGTCAAATCTAGGATTTGACCAAGATTCAAATGGGCATAAAATAAAAAAACAGAAAAAAAAACCAAATAGTCTTCTTATATGTCATATAGTAAGCATTAAAGTTGATAAACAAGGTCTAGACATATTCAAACTAGCTAGACAAATCATGTATCTACCCCCTAACCCCTAAACTCTGTCTTATGACGAAGTCAAGCATGAAGATAAGTGGTTTTGGGTTTCAAACATGGAAATTTCAAAAACCTCCCAAAAACTTCATTTTAGGGTGACTAAGAAGGATACAGGCTTCCCTTTTCATTTTCATGTTCTATACTTGTTTAAATCTTGGTCAAACCTAGGATTTGACCAAGATTCAAATGTGCATCAAAATTCCAAAAAAATCAGAAAATGAAAAACCAAAGCACATAGTTTTCTTATGTCATATAGTAAGCATTAAAGTTGATAAACAAGGGTCTAGACATATTCAAACAAGAAAAATCATGTATCTACCCCCTAACCCTAAACTTTGTCTTATGTAGTCAAGCATGAAGAGAAGTGGTTTTGGGTTTCAAATATGGAAATTTCAAAAACCTATCAAAAGCTTCATTTTAGAGTGACTAAGAAGGATCCATGCTTACCTTTTCATTTTCATATTTTAAACTTGTTTAAATCTTGGTCAAACCTAGAAGACAAAAGCTTGTTTAAACTTGTTTAACTTTTGGGAGATTTGACCAAGATTTAAATGGGCATAAAATTAAAAAAATCGGAAAAATGAAAAACAAAAGCACATAGTCTTCTTATGTCACATACATATATATAGTAAGCATTCAAAAGTTGATAAACAAGGTCTAGCTAGACATATTCAAATAAGACAAATCATGTATCTACCCCTCTAAAACCATAAACTCTGTCTTATGAAGTCAAGCATGAAGAGAAGTGGTTTTTGGTTTCAAACATGGAAATTTCAAAAACCTCCCAAAATTAAAGCTTCATTTTAGAGTGACTAGTTAAGAAGGATCCAGGCTTACCTTTTCATTTTCATGTTTTAAACTTGTTTAAATCTTGGTCAAACCTAGGATTTGACCAATATTCAAATGGGCATAAAATAAAAAATAAATAAAATAAAAAACCAAAGCACATAGTCTTCTTATGTCATATAGTAAGCATTCAAGTTCATAAACAAGGTCTAGACATATTCAAACCAGACAAATCATGTACCCCTAACCCTAAACTTTGTCTTAATTATATATGAAGTCAAGCATGAAGCAGAGAAGTGTGGTTTTGGGTTTCAAACATGGAAATTTCAAAAACCTCCCAAAAGCTTCATTTTAATTAGACTGACTGGTTAATTAAGAAGGATCCATGATTAATTACCTTTTCATTGTCATGTTTTAAACTTGTTTAAATCTTGGTCGAACCTAGGATTTGACCAAGATTCAAATGGGCATAAAAATTCAGAAAAAATCGAAAGAATGAAAAACCAAAGCACATAGCCTTCTTATGTCATATAGTAAGCATTCAAATTGATAAACATGGTCTAGACATATTCAAACCAGAAAAATCATGTATCTACCCCTAACCCTAAACTCTGTCTTATGAAGTCAAGCATGAACAGAAGTACGGTGGTTTTGGGTTTCAAACATGGTAAATTCAAGAACCTCCCAAAAGCTTCATTTTAGAGTTACTAAGAGAAAGATCCAGACTTAATTACCTTATCATTTTCACATGTTAAACTTGTTTAAATCTTGCTCAAACCTAGGATTTTACCAAGATTCTCAAATGGGCATAAAAATAAAAAATGAAATACCAATGCACATAGTCCTCTTATGTCATATAGTAAGCATTCAAGTTCATAAACAAGGTCTAGACATATTCAAACAAGACAAATCATGTATCTACCCCCTATCGACCCTAAACTTCGTCTTATGAAGTCAAGCATGAAGAGAAGTGGTTTTGGGTTTCAAACAAGGAAATTTCAAAAACCTCCCAAAATTCAGCTTCATTTTAGAGCGACTAAGAAGGATCGATGCTTACATTTTCATTTTCATGTTTTAAACTTATTTAAATCTTGGTCAAACCTAGGATTTGACCAAGATTCAAATGGGCATAAAAATTCAGACAAAAAATCTAAAGAATGAAAAACCAAAGCACATAGCCTTCTTAATTATGTCATATAGTAAACACTCAAGTTGATAAACAAGGTCTAGACATATTCAAACCAGAAAAATCATGTGTATATCTACCCCTAACCCTAAACTCTGTCTTATGAAGTCAATCATGAAGAGAATTGGTTTTGGGTTTCAAACATGGAAATTTCAAGTACGTCCCAAAAGCTTCATATATTTTAGAGTGACTAATTAAGAAGGATCTTGGCTTACGTTTTCATTTTCATGCTTGAAACTTGTTTAAATCTTGGTTGAACCTAGGATTTGACCAGAATCAAATGTGCATAAAATTCTTAAAAAATAGAAAAATGAAAAACAAAAGCACATGGTCTTCTTATGTCATATAGTAAGCATTCAAGTTGATAAACAAGGTTTAGACATATTCAAACCAGACAAATCATGTATCTACCCCTAACCCTAAACTCGGTCTTATGAAGTCTAGCATGAAGAGAAGTCGTTTTGGGTTTCAAACGTTTAAGCCAAAAGCCCCATTTCAAATATTTCAAACTTATTCAAATTTGGTTCAAATTTGAAAGACACACAAGTTATAGCACACATAGTGCATACATTCTCACACATACTGCACTAGATGCTAACCCTATAGTTTGAGGCCATTGGATGAGGTCGAAAAAATCTTGGATTAGAAATGGGGTTGTTCGAACCCCGTAGTTGGATTTTTTGAACCTTGATCTGTAGTACTGGGCAAAACCCTAGTTTAACCTATTTAATTATAGATTCGTAGGTCGATTTTTCTACCTTTTATTATTACTATGCAGCACATGTGTGTTTGCCCGTCGAGTGAAACTCGGAGGAAGAGGGATCACTCGGAAGGAGAGAAGAAGGGAGAGAATTATGGTGTCTCCCCTTTTTCGGGTGATGATGTTGACTTTTGTGCAGGGTTTGTCAGTGAGCAGGAGGTGCGAGCGAGCGAGCGAGTCGAGCGAGGCCGAGAATGAGAGAGATTTGTTTTTTTGTGAGAGGGACAACCGAAGGATCCAGAGGACCCACAGACTTCCAATACGCATCCTGATGCGTCTTCTCTTGACAAAGAAAATGGCTGGGAGTTTGCGTACCTATTGCACGTGACTTGTGCTCACTGAAGTGTGGGACCTCACGCATGGGCACCACACGTAAGTGACAGACCTGTTGGTGTAAAAACTCGGTTGATTATTATAGTGCATTAGAACAAAGTTTCCTATGGATTCAAGGGTAGGAAATCCAAGTTAACTCATTTACATGACATTATTTTTTCCATGAAGCAAAGTTAACGCACCTATCAATTGGTACATTTTGGAGTGACTAAGAAGGATCCAGGCTTACTTATTCGTTTTCACGTGTAAAACTTGTCTAAATCTTGGTCAAACAAAATTGGCAGAAAATTCAAAAAAAACAGAAAATGAAAAACCAAAGCACATAGTCTTCTTATGTCATATAGTAAGCATTAAAGTTGATAAACAAGGTCTAGACATATTCAAACCATACAAATCATGTATCTACCCGCTAACCCCTAAACTATGTCTTAAGAAGTCAAGCATGAAGAGAAGTGGTTTTGGGTTTCAAACATGGAAATTTCAAAAACCTCCCAAAAACTTCATTTTAGAGTGACTAAGAAGGATACATGCTTCCCTTTTCATTTTCATGTTTTAAACTTGTTTAAATCTTGGTCAAACCTAGGATTTGACCAAGATACAAATGGGCACAAAAATAAAAAATGAAAAACAAAAGCACATAGTGTTCTTATGTCATATCGTAAGCATTCAAGTTGATAAACAAGGTCTAGATATATCCAAACCAGACAAATCATGTATCTACTCCCCGTCGATCTTATGAAGTCTAGCATGAAGAAAAGTCGTTTTGGGTTTCAAACATGGAAATTTCAAGAACATCCCAAAAGCTTCATTTTAGAGCGACTAAGAAGGATCCAGGCTTACCTTTCCATTTTCATGTTTTAAACTTGTTTAAATCTTGGTCAAATCTAGGATTTGACCAAGATTCAAATGGGCATAAAATAAAAAAAAGAAAAATGAAAAACCAAAGCACATAGTCTTCTTATATGTCATATAGTAAGCATTAAAGTTGATAAACAAGGTCTAGACATATTCAAACTAGCTAGACAAATCATGTATCTACCCCCTAACCCCTAAACTCTGTCTTATGACGAAGTCAAGCATGAAGATAAGTGGTTTTAGGTTTCAAACATGGAAATTTCAAAAACCTCCCAAAAACTTCATTTTAGGGTGACTAATTAAGAAGGATACATGCTTCCCTTTTCATTTTCATGTTCTATACTTGTTTAAATCTTGGTCAAACCTAGGATTTGACCAAGATTCAAATGTGCATCAAAATTCCAAAAAAATCAGAAAAATGAAAAACCAAAGCACATAGTTTTCTTATGTCATATAGTAAGCATTAAAGTTGATAAACAAGGTCTAGACATATTCAAACAAGAAAAATCATGTATCTACCCCCTAACCCTAAACTTTGTCTTATGTAGTCAAGCATGAAGAGAAGTGGTTTTGGGTTTCAAATATGGAAATTTCAAAAACCTACCAAAAGCTTCATTTTAGAGTGACTAAGAAGGATCAATGCTTACCTTTTCATTTTCATATTTTAAACTTGTTTAAATCATTGTCAAACCAGGATTTGACCAAGATTTAAATGGGCATAAAATTAAAAAAATCAGAAAAATGAAAAACAAAAGCACATAGTCTTCTTATGTCACATATATATATAGTAAGCATTCAAAAGTTGATAAACAAGGTCTATACATATTCAAATAAGACAAATCATGTATCTACCCCTAACCCTAAACTCTGTCTTATGAAGTCAAGCATGAAGAGAAGTGGTTTTTGGTTTCAAACATGGAAATTTCAAAAACCTCCCAAAAGCTTCATTTTAGAGTGACTAAGAAGGATCCATGCTTACCTTTTCATTTTCATGTTTTAAACTTGTTTAAATCTTGGTCAAACCTAGGATTTGACCAATATTAAAATGGGCATAAAATAAAAAAATAAAAAAAACCAAAGCACATAGTCTTCTTATGTCATATAGTAAGCATTCAAGTTCATAAACAAGGTCTAGACATATTCAAACCAGACAAATCATGTATCTACCCCCTATCGACCCTAAACTTCGTCTTATGAAGTCAAGCATGAAGAGAAGTGGTTTTGGGTTTCAAACATGGAAATTTCAAAAACCTACCAAAAGCTTCATTTTAGACTAAGAAGGATCGATGCTTATCTTTTCATTTTCATGTTTTAAACTTATTTAAATCTTGGTCAAACCTAGGATTTGACCAAGATTCAAATGGGCATAAAAATTCAGACAAAAAATCTAAAGAATGAAAAACCAAAGCACATAGCCTTCTTAATTATGTCATATAGTAAACATTCAAGTTGATAAACAAGGTCTAGACATATTCAAACCAGAAAAATCGTGTATCTACCCCTAACCCTAATTAAACTCTGTCTTATGAAGTCAAGCATGAAGAAAAGTGGTTTTGAGTTTCAAGCATGCATGGAAATTTCGAGAACCTCCCAAAAGCTTCATTTTAGAGTGACTACGAAGGATCCATGCTTACACCTTTTCATTTTCATGTTTTAAACTTGTTTAAAACCTGGTCAAACCTGGGATTTGACCAAGATTCAAATGGGCATAAAATTCAAAAAAATAGATAAATGAAAAACCATAGCACATAGTCTTCTTATGTCATATAGTAAGCATTCAAGTGGATAAACAAGCTCTAGACATACTGAAACCAGACAAATCATGTATCTACCCCTATCCCTAAACTATGTCTTATGAAGTCTAGCATGAAAAGAAGTGGTTTTGGGTTTCAAACATGGAAATTTCAAAAACCTCCCAAAAGCTTCATTTTGGATTGACTAAGGAGGATCCAGGCTTACTTTTTCATTTTCATGTTTTAAACTTGTTTAAATCTAGGTCAAACCTAGGATTTGACCAAGATTCAAATGGACATAAAAAATCAACAGTTTACAACAGCACACAAAATAAACATGAAATTACATCTAAATCCCTAACTTTTACATGGAGGACCCCAGGCTGAAAGCAAGAAATGCGATCGGGTCTTGAATCTTGATGCGTCTTCTCTTGACAAAGAAGATCGCTGGGAGTTTGCGTACGTACAGCACGTCACTTGTGCTCACTGAAGTGTGGGACATGACGCATGCATGGGCAACACACGTAAGTGACATGGATTCAAGGGTAGGGAAGCCAAGAGAAAAAAACGAGAATTTGGACAAAAATAACCCAATCTTGCTAGTATGTCGAAAGTTTGTTTTTCCCAATCTTTTCGACTTTGGGTTATTTCTGTCTATTTTGCCGAAAAAACGAGGACAGAGACTGGAAACGGTGATGCATCTAGCTTCAGAGTACGTCAGATTAAGACTTCATGAGCAACACTAGTCTGACGTAAGTACAGTGTATACAGACAAGACAGGGACTAGACATTGCTACCCACGTCCCTCTGCGCCCCTTCAAAGAAATCATACTCCGTACTAGAATCTCGAAACGTAGGAATTAGTCTGACACGATTTCTGATTGTTTAATTCATAGGATTGCAATTTTCAGAATTCATTGACAATACATTTTTATACAAAAACAAAAAATCCTTCATTGTGTAACCGTATGTTACTACTAGTATTTCTTTTGGTTTTCACACGCAATCAAATGTTATTGGATCCAAATACCGTTGTTTCTCAATCCTATATATTTGGAGATGATCATCACTCTCTAATCATACAATTTTCATATTCCCGCACTTTGAAAATCTTGCGAATAATCAAAGCAGCCAAAATCTATGGTGTGTATTGTATATGTTTATGCCATGCTTAGTTTCATCGAATATTGTTTGGTTGCATCGCGGGGAAACCGCGTGAATTTAGATTAATTGTTGCATGTTTGTTTGTGGTGTGACCAACTGCTTTTGCAACGAAACAACCCCCCCCCCCACCATGTACGCATTGTTTGGGTCGCATGCATGATGTGTACAAAATGTTAAAATAGAAATAATGTAGGAATTGAATATGATTGCATGTTGAATTAATCCTATATGAAAGAAATCACACAAATTTGAATTGCATGTTCTTTGGTTGTAGTGCTACACAAAAAACACGTGAATTAGTATGAATTATCATGTATTCAAGAATCAAAGGAGCCACTGAGATTTGAATCCCACAAAATTTCTATGAATTTTCTTCGAACCAAACAAGCCCAACAAGATTCCAAAGGAATATAATACAACGAATCAAACAACTTCCGTTGTTGGAATATTTCCTTAGGACATCAATCCAATAGAAACTATATGATCCAGTTTCAGCGACAATCTGGTCGGTGTAGGCTCGAGGAGGCCAATTGTATATATATGTTTGGACCCGGTTGGTTGAGTGATCATGCTCGTGACATCCAGCCTGAAAGGTAAAATTCGGGCAAGGCCAGCGTGACGCCACAATACTTTTGAAATATTCAAAAGCGCGTAATATTTGTGAAATTTTAATAATAGCTACTACTTATGTGAATTTTTTTCGTTCATACGCTTATTGGGGGGTAGGCTAACCCTAATGGCCTCCTCAAGATCCCTACCTCTACCAAGGTTTCCCGAGTTCATCCACCTCGACGGGTTCCTTGCCACTTTCGACCATGTTGTGGGCATCATTTCGGGTTCCCGTACCACGGCCAGTCCTTTTCAGGAGTCCCGAACCCGATGCCATAATATTTGTTTGAAAAAAATTCAAGACCGCACAATATTTGTTGAAATAAATGAATAAGCATTTTTAAATAGCTAAATAAAAGAAGTATGAATTTTGAAAAATTTATTTTTTCTAAAACATTAATTGGAGCATTGACATGTTGAACCCACTTGTCGATTTTGCTATCAACATGACTAACTAGCTGATTAGATAACCAAGTGGTGAAATTTGCAACATATTAGACCACCACATGGTGGAAACTGCAAAAAAAATGTCCAAGTGGTGGTTTGTGCAACATATAGAGCAGTACAGTATATGGTAGTACAAGATGAATGTGCACTGCCGTGGGCCCGTGGTAATATATCATGATGATGGCAAAGGATCTTTTCTCTGCTGAAACTGTCCAGAGCTGATTTGATGAGACAAAATACAGCTCCACGGCGTGCAAGGACAGTATACAGTACATTAGCTTCTTCTCGGGTCACACGCCTTCACGACAGGTGCAGTAGTGCAGCAGAGACCAGAGAGAGAAGGCACGCCCGTAGTACTCGTATTATTGATTTCAATTCAAATTGTTTTTTTTGCCTGCTTCTCCGTCTTCTTCATCTCCATCTTCTCTGGCGACCCCGCCTACACCAGCAGCCCCTGCACCACCGCCGCCATGCCTTTTTCGGATCATCTCGAGCCACCTGTTTGATGGTACTAGTAGGAGTTGTGGACTTTTATCCATATCGCTCTACCAGCTGCCGCTCGCACTGTCCTCCAATACCTCATACCCAAACGCCAGCGTCCCACTCCCACACCCCCACACCCACTTGACCGCATCCTTCCAATGGCGAGATCGATCAATGAGAGTGGCAGTTCTTGGGTGTTTCCTGATGGCCCCCTTGAAGAAATCGCATCCCGATGCGATGTCATCACCGCCGCGAGCCTCGTCGGTTCATGCAAGTTTTATCATGATTCAGCAACACAAAGTGTAGCTCTGCCTGCATCTCAGCCGTTTGGCATGCCCTGTGTTCTTCATACTCACCAAACTGAGGTACCGCCCGCGCACAATCCCTTCTCCCGCGTCCACAAGTTCAAGCAGCAGGGTGCGCAGAAGGACAAGCAGCATGATGCAAAAGATCGCAAGGGTACCTTGTGCCAACTGACGCCGCTGGACAGGATCTCTTCCGATGCCGTGATTCCAGATGGTGGTACGGGCATGTGGGCAGGCGCGAATGGAGATTGGATCGCCCTTCTTGGCTTCCCCTGGAATTGGGAGCTTGTCAATGTGTACACTGGTCGCCGGATTCCTCTACCACCAATAAGTGAGTTTAAATCCACCCCGGATAAACTTGTGTTCGAGTCTAATGATCAACATCTTCAACTGCTGAAGATAGCTATTTGCCGAGTTCCAACAGCTGCTTCAAATTATACTAGTTTCTCTGTTCTTGCCATCTTCAACGCGGCAATTGCAGTCCTTCACTGTGCTTCTAGCAGATGGACAGTTCTTGACAACCAGTTCTTAGCGTACGGCTACTCCGATGCAATCATCCACAAGGGTATTGTATTTGCTGTAACTCAGACAGGCGAAGTTTATGCATGGAATCAACTTTCTTGGGGTAATTTTTCTCATCTCATATGATGTGTTTTCGCTATTACCTGCTAGTTTCAGATTTAGCTTTAGCCTTTTTCTTTTTGTTGTGCAGTTTTCGTGTCATGCCTGTACCTTTCCCCCTCTATATTCAATCAAAATCAGCAGCGATATGCCTTTGAGTCAAAATAAAGTACTCCCTCCGATCCAAATCAAATTGACTCAGCTTTGTCTAGCCAGTGCATCTAGCTAGACAAACTTGAGTCAATTAATTTGTGCATATCTAGCTAGACACATCCAGTTGAGTCAATTAATTTGGATCGGAGGCAGTATTTTAGCTACATCATTATTCATGTATGTAATGAACTAATCAAGTTTTGCTGAACTGACTTCAAGCTGTGCTTTCCTTTGCAAGGTCCTTTGTTGATCAGCACGGCACCTATTCCGCCAGAACTTGATGAACAAGGTCGGTACAATCTTGGCTCCTGGTGGTTAGCACGATCTCCTGATGGTTCTAGACTTTTTCTGGTCCATACCTGGGGCGTTACTGACGGGCGGGATTATACTGGACTGGTTCGGATTTTACCTGCTGCTGCTACCTCTGAGGGTCGTCATGGTCGCACTATTCGCGGGTATGGTAAGGGTTTACTTGGCTGCGAGGTGTACAGCATGGACACCAGTCAGTTGATGCCACCGAGGCCATGGAGGAGGATTATTTCCCTTGGATCATATTCTCTCTTCCTTGGAGTGAACTATCCGATTATCATTCCAGTAGAAGACGGGGCAGAACATGACCGTCCAAATATGGCGAGAAGCAACTCTGTTTACACATCGCACCATGCAGTAGGCCTTGCATATCCTCCTTCTCCAGAAATTTGCCGCTTCAGTTTGAATTCTGAAGACTGTACTGTTGGTTTCCAAACCAACATTAGATGGACATGGCGGCAGGTTCCGTTGTGGCTCATCCCAAGCTTCGCCAACGCCCGGCAATGGAACCTGCCTTCGCGTCACAGGTCCAGAAAGAAGGGCTGATGTACTTTATGTAATACTCGTGTTGTAATGCAAGATTTGTATCTGTTGAACTATTTCATTTGCATGTTTATCTCTACCTAGGCTACTCCCTTTCCGTAGTTGTGTTGTACTATCTGTTGAACTATTTCCTTTGCCTGTTATCTCTACCTAGGCTACTCCTCCGTAGTTGTTAAATTGATGTAATGCTCCTACAATGCAGGCTACACTGGGCGTGTGGCCTGTAATGTTATCAAACACCTTTTGTACTCGTTCTAGTAAGCATTTCACACTATAGCTCACATAATTAAAGTACTCCTACAACGTATTAGTTGAAAGATATCTCTCATAAGTAAGTACCCCTCTTTGAGCTTATGCGAAACATAAATGACTATTTTAGAAATATATACTCTCGACACAAGATTATATTAAAAACAATGGTACATAGTTCTATTAGAAAAAGAAAGTGTGAATAGTAGAATGATGGAGAAGTGTTTTTTGAGGTCTGTGCATAGCTAGTGTTCATGGTGCAAAAGCACTTAGACTAGTCACAATGGGAAGTATCGTAGACTGATACTAGTCTATGATACAACACCTTCAATGCATAGTATCATGAATTAGTATCATGCAATGTTGCGAAAAACCAATTATTCATTTCTTTCCAAATAGACTAGCTTTGCGAGGATGACAAAACATTTCTTTATTGCCCTCTCGTATGAATCACCTCCATACATCACCTCTCATACCGATTGAAAGCCATGCCAAATCGTTGGTTCAAGACCATGAATACCAAGCCAATTTTGTTAGCTAGTTGGACCACCCTCGGATTGAGAACCAACGGTTGAAAGAAAGGTGGGCGCCAACTCATATTTTTTTCTCGAGAGTCCGACACTTGATGTTGATTGCAAAGTTCACAAAGGCCAAAATTTTGACATCCTCTTTGTGCAAGTCTTGCCACCATCCAAACTCGGTTTTGAAGTACCAACCAAGAAAAAAAAAGCTTGCACTTTGGAGGACCCCATGGACCATGAAAATTTTGAAAAACTTCCAGTAAATCATGCATATTTCGATTTATATTTTGGTGAAGTTTCATTCGATTTGAATCATAGGTTTGTGAGCAAATATATATTTAGTTTAAACTAGTGCTCGAGTACGTAAGAATCTATTTAATCACAAGCTAGTCATCCGAATGGGATGAAATATTCATAGATTTTAAAACAAGGAATCTACATATTACTGGATTTTTTTTCAAAATTTTCTGAATAGTTTTTCTTTTTTAGCTTCGAAATAAGAGATAGTTTGGAACGTTGGATCTCAAATGGATGGTAGATGGTGGGACACAGTCACAATGTATCTTGGAAGCATCAAGTCACTGAAGCTCTGTCCGGTTTCCAAACCAAGCTAGGAAAGGCATTGAAAATGAAGTTCTGCTCTAAAACATTTCTCATTCCATTTTGGTGCTCGCGCGGTTGCATGCTGCCCACGTGTTAAGGTACGTGTCTCTGGCATGTAGAGAACTACGATTATTGGCGAAAAATATATCGAAATGGAAACTGTAAAAAAAAGCCCTCTCTGGTCAACCTGATGTGACGAGACATCACTGCACCAAACGTCGTCGCAAATTTATAGATGGGTGGCGTGCTAGTCTACCAACAGTCAAATCGGCGCCCAGTCGCAGCAGCAGCCTAGAGTACTACCTAGTTTTTGCCCCTTGCATGTCTATCATCTTCTTCTTCACCCCGTTACAAAAAAAAAACTTCTTCTTCACCCTCCCAGAATCACGCGCACGCGCAGGATCTCGATCCCCACCACGCCGCATCACTAGTACTACTCCGTATACCTTTCTCTCCTTACCCCGGCCGGCCGCGCGCCGCATCGTTCCTTCCATAGCGCTCGCCCTCTCCTCCGAAAACCCCAAGCGCAGTTGCATCCGCCATCCACCTAAATCCATCTTCACGTGATGGATTATTCTAGGCTTTGCCGGGGCGGCGGGGACGGCCACTTGGAGGCTCTCACCGGCGACAACATCGACCTCATCGCTGCGCATCTGGACGTTACCTACACCGTCCGACTTGCCGCATGTTCCAGGGAGCTCTACGACATGATCAGCAAGGATGAAGGTAAGATGCACCATTGGGATGAACCCTGCCTGCTGATGCCTCCGCCTGCTTATTGGTTCGATGAACACTGGGACGTGGCGACAGCATCTCGTCTGCATGATACCGTGTACGACCTGGTGCCCCTCGACCATCCTCGCCGTTCTGTCGCCCTGCCGTTCATGCACGACAGAAAATGGCTTGGCGCGAACGGCGACTGGATCGCCGCCGCCGATCATCATGGGTGGTGCCTCGTGAACGTCTACACCGAGCGACATATCCCCCTTCCATCCCTACCTGATTCGAAGATTCGTCATAGTATTGTTTCATATCGACCTGCATACTCTTTTAACTGGGGTCCAGCAATTTATTTGTTGAAGATTGTAATCTGCCAAGTGCCCACAAAAGGTGGGAGGTACGCAGATTACAAGCTCATCGCCTTGTTCGACAAAACGATTTTCTACCTTGAAGGGGGTGGCGACTGGAGAATGCTGGAGGCCCTTACACCTGCACCTGATTATCCAAATTACTGTGATGCCATTGAACTCCGTGGCCACGTTTTTGCGGTGGACGAAACTGACGGCTCCACGTACTTCTGGGACACCGCAAATGGTATTTTTTCAGTCCTTATGTTGCATTGCATGATACACTGCCTTAACCAATGAAGTTATTCATGAACTACCTTGTTTATATTTTACCTTTCTTATATGACTTAATGATCACACCCCCTTTTGCTGAATATGAATGAACCGTTGCTTGCAATGAATTAGTAGTACTAATTAGTCACCAACAAACATAGTATGCTCAGTATGTGATTGCATTCCTGAATTAGTAACTCTACGCCACTGCAGAATATGGGTGTAATTAACCAGTATCTCAAAAGATAACGTGGCACTATGAAGGCACCCTTTTTGATAACCTTTTACACCCATTGTTTCATATATAACTAATTGATTTTGCCTCCAAAAGGAGGACGAGAGACCCCCGCCATCTGCATCAGAGAGATGCATAAGGACTTTCATAAGTATATGACTTAACGATCACATCCTTTATCTGAATATGAATGAACCGTTGCTTGCAATGAATTAGTACTAGTCAGTCATCAGCAAACATAGTATACTCCGTATGTGAATGCATTCCTGAATTAGTAACTCTATGCAACTGCAGAATATGGATGTAATTAACAAGTATCTCAAATGTTAACGTAGAAACAGAAAAATAGAAGAAAATCGTTTGTAATTACATGCGTAGCTTATATTTTCTAGAGATCGGGGAAAAAGCCTTGATTGGATGTACCTACATGCAGATCAAACAGTTCTTTGTTTATATCGGTGAACAATCTGCAGAATGGTATAATTAATTTTGTTTTTGATACATTTTTTCTCCCATTTTCTTGAATAGATTTCAGTTTCCCACAATTATCTTTCATTAGTGATTGTGACGTCCCCTCATTCAAAATAACTCAGGTTATCTTTTTCCTAATTCAATGATATTTAAGTTTGAGTAAGTTTACGATTAATATCTACAACCTCATATATATATAAGATTTAGCACCTGCAGGCCTAACAAAGTTAGCTGCCTCTAGTCCCCTGTATAGTTCTTTCTTTTTGCTTTCTCAGTTTTTCGTAGCCTTGCTACAACCCTGTATGCTCTAATATATAATGATGCACGACTAGGCATGTGTTCGAGAAAAGAAAATCTAAATATCTTTTGTAATATATGAACCTATATTGATGTTTTAGATGTTGGTAGTATAATTTTCGATAAACTTGAACAGACTTAAATCAGTTTAACTTAGCACAACCATATAGCGTACCTTTTTTAGAACGCGAAAATGAGGTAAACAAATACCATGTGTACCCTTTACTATCAATAGTAGAGAAGAGATTATGAACCTTCAACTCTAAAATGCAAATTCTTCTACTGAATGGATAGCTGCATCTGATACCTATTTTGCAAATGTTACCAGACTTGGGGTTAGCTACAAAGAGCATTTCTTTCTTGTCAAGCTTCATGCACTACCAACACAACCAAAAGTCCGAACTGATCGCAAGGGCGGCAATCCACTTATACAATTCAACACCCCCCCTCACGTGTGATGGGAGACAAGTCAACATGTGGAAAGACTCAGAGGTATAGCTCAAGAGGCATATACGTGGACTCCGAGGGGGCAACAACAATTTTAGGATAAATTGCGAAAGCCAGGACTCGAACTCGAGACCCTGGCTCTGACACCATGTCAAGCTTCATGGACTAGCCAACGCAACCAAAAGTCCGAACTGATGGAAAGGTCTAGGCAATCCACTTATACAGTTAAACATTTCTTACCCTTCGGGTGGTCACAGGGAAGCTCTCTAATAGATCACTTAAGACAAAGGGAATTAACTACAGCACAGGACTTAAACTTAAGATGATATATATTTGTCAAAATTTGAATGTATCTATATGCTTTCACTGTCTAGATACATCTGAATTTGGACAAATCTCAGACACTTTCGGTGGGACAGAGGTAGTATATAACTGTGTATACACTAACTAGTGTCTAGTTTTGGCGAAGTTTAGACTAGTTTCGTGGGATGGATGCAGTATAACTGATATATTGGACACTCGATTTGAACACATGAATGACCAATGTCCTTAGCTTACATAGTCGTATTTATACTGTGAGCATGAACGATGAACAATGCTGCTGTTTGAATATGGTTGCCAGTAACACCCTATTCGTCTCCATTTCTAATATTGCAGAAAACCTGATGCTCCCGTTTGTAATCCCGCCACCGGTGGTGGATGATCAGCAGTACGCGTGGTTCCTCGCTCCATCTGCTGATGGCAAGCGATTGATGATCATCCTTACAGTAAACAAGATTGGGATTGCCAATGCTGAAGTACCTCCTGACATTCCCTATGCTGCTAATGGGCTTCAGCTACGGCAGTATCCTCCTGTTGCCACCTACGTCTTTGAGCTGGATCCCTTATCTACTGCACGTGCAGGGGACTTTCTTTGGAGGCAGGTTAACAGCCTCAGCGACCACTCTCTGTTCCTCGGACTCAATTACCCAATCATTGCCAACCTGAAGAAGCGTGAATCCAAAGCTCCTGATGGCACATTGGTTCCATTCATGAGGAAAAACTGCGTCTACACAGCATACCGGAATATTCGTTATAATCAATACCCTAAAATTTTGCGCTGCAACCTCCAGCCAGATGAAGGTGAGACTGTGGGAGTTATCAGCCTTCCCAAGGATGGTTGGGATAGTGTCCGACAAGCGGCTATGTGGTTTAAGCCTGCTTTAAACATTGCCCGTTCGGTGTTACCTTTAAAAAAACAGTGACACTTTTTTATTATGCTTGAAGTGTTGAGAAGTAGTACACTGTTTTTAGTATGTACTAGTTTGAATCAGTTTATTTGAACACTGCCCTGCTTTTGTATTTCGTGTTGCCTTCATATTATAACCCATGCATGGCTGTTTTAGGATTGACTTTATTTCAGCACTATAATTACAATGTGTGTACGTCCTTTATAATATAGCCACCTCTTGTTGATCATACTCATGAGAGGACCATTCCTATTTTTTTCGCCGCTAAAGGGTAAAGTACATCCACTGGCACGGGGGTGTGTTCGGTTCCACCCCATCCCCAAACCGAACATGCATCAACTACGAGCAAGGAAGTAGATGTGCGACCTAGGTGACTGTGCGGACCCCACATGTGAACCAAAGAAAAAAACATGTCAATACGGAACTGATGTACATACGACAACTCCTATATGATATGCGTATGTACGATTGAGCATCTGGAGGTGTGCTGCCACCTGCTTCCTCACACGAAGGGTTGGATCTTGTGTTTCGTACACGGATCGGACTGAAATTGTCGTGTGCATAGCAAGGTTCATGTCAATAAGGCTGAGTTTGGCATCTAAGTCTAGGCAACAAATACTTTTGGGTTCCAACGGCCATCTACAAGGTATTTGCTATAGGCCTACTTGCTCCGGCTGTCGAAGCCCAATAACTACAAATGGGCCTTTCTGCTCATGCAATGTTGGCCCTTTTCTAAAGAACCACAGATCCTATGATTGGCAAAAAACAAAAACACGGAGATTCTACATAAAAGTTGTTTGTATTTATTTTGAATTATTGGGTTGCAATTTTTGAAACTGCTCATGGCCAATATGAAAATCCTTGATCGCTCCATACCCACATAGATCACGGTATTTTCAAAAATTCATAAAGTGGATTTGAAATTTAAAACATATCCTAATAATTCCATGATTTATTCTATTAACTTGCAAGATCTTGGAGCGAAAGAGCTTGTATTAGTCTGCGAAAATAATACTGATAAACCTGTCGTTAACAAGAAATGAAGGTTTATCGTTCAGAGAGGATGCCATGTGGGACCCATGAGACAGTAGCGTCCTCAACGTTTCAAAGAAAAAGGCAAGTAGCCCGAAAATAGGGGTAAAAAATAAATCCTACAAAGGAAACATTTATAGTTCATAGAGGCTGACATGTGGGACCGATCTGCCAGCTGCATCCTCATCATTTCGAAGTCGGCAGGGATCAGAAGAAAAAGGCAAATAGCCAGAAATTAGGGGTCAAAAATAAATCCAAAAAGGAAACTTTTATTCTTCATAGAGGATGACATGTGGGACCGACCTGCCAGCAGCGTCCTCATCGTTTCAAAGGCCGCAGGGGATCAAAAGAAAAAGGCAAATAGCCAGAAATTAGGGGTAAAAAATAAATCCAACAAAGGAAAGGTTTGTTGTTCATAGAGGCTGACATGTGGGACCCATGAGCCAGCGGCGACCTCAATTTCAAAGGCGGCATATGATCGAAAAGAAAAAGGCAAGTTAGCAAAAATCAGGGGGTAAAAAAATCTAAGAAAAGAAACTTTATTGTACATAGAGGATGACATGCGGGTCCCATGAGCCAGCACCTTACTCAACGTTTCAGAGGCGGCATGAGATCAAAAGAAAAAGGAAACTGACCAAATATCAGGAGCAAAAAATAATCCAAGAAAAGAAACTTTTATTGTACATAGAGGATGACATATGGGTCCCACTTATACAAGCTCTTTCGCTCCAAGATCTTGCAAGTTGATTGTACATAGAGGATGACATGCGGGCCCCTTGTGTCAGCAGCTTAATCAACGTTTCCAAGGCGGCAGGGGATCAAAAGAAAAAGGAAATAGCCAAAAATAAGAGGGTGAAAAAAATCCAAGAAAAGAAACTTTTATAGTATAGAGGATGACATGTGGGTCCCATGAGCCAGCAGCTTCCTCAACGTTTCAGAGGCTGCATGAGATCGAAAGAAAAAGGCAAGTGACCAAAAATAAGGGGGTAAAAAATCCAAGAAAAGAGACTTGATTGTACATAGAGGATGACATGCGGGTCCCATCAGTCAGCAGCTTACTCAACGTTTCCAAGGCGGCAGGGGATCAAAAGAAAATGGAAATAGCTAAAGATCAGAGGGTGAAAAAAATCCAAAAAAGAAACTTTTATAGTACATAGAGGATGACATGCGGGTCCCATGAGCCAGCAGGTTCCGCAACATTTTCAAAGGCGGCATGAGATCGAAAGAAAAAGGCAAGTGACCAAAAATCAGAGGGTGAAAAATAATCGAAGAAAAGAAACTTTTATTGTACATAGAGGATGACATGCTGTCCCATTTTGCAGCAGAGGTCCCAACGTTTCAAATGCGGCTTGAGATCAAAAGAAAAAGAAAGTAGCCAGAAATTAGGGGGTAAAAAAAAGAAAAGAAAGTTGATTGTACATAGAGGATGACATGCGGGACCCACGAGTTAGCAGCTTACTCAACGTTTCCAAGGCGGCAGGGGATCAAAAGAAAAAGGAAATAGCCAAAAATCAGAGAGTGAAAAAAACCCTAGAAAATAAACTTTTGTAGTACATAGAGGATGACATGCGGGTCCCATGAGCCAGCAGGTTCCTCAACGTTTCAAACGTGGCATGGGATCGAAAGAAAAGGCAAGTGACCAAATATCGGAGCCAAAAATAATCCAAGAAAAGAAACTTGATTGTACATAGAGGATGACATGCGGGTCCCATTTTGCAGCAGCGGTCCCAACGTTTCAAATGCGGCTTGAGATCAAAAGAAAAAGAAAGTAGCCAGAAATTAGGGGGTCAAAAAACTCCAAGAAAGGAAAGCTTTATCGTTCATACAGGCTGACATGTGGGACCTATGAGCCAGCAGCTTACTAAACGTTTCAAAGGCGGCAGGGGATCAAAAGAAAAAGAAATAGCCAAAAATCAGAGGGTGAAAAAAATCCAAGAAATCAAACTTTTATTGTACATAGAGGATGACATGCGGGTCCCATGAGCCAGCAGATTCCTCAACGTTTCAAACGAGGCATGAGATCGAAAGAAAAAGGCAAGTGACCAAATATCAGGAGCCAAAAATAATCCAAGAAAAGAAACTTTATTGTACATAGAGGATGACATGCGGGTCCCATTTTGCAGCAGCGGTCTCAACGTTTCCAAGGCGGCACAGGACCAAAAGAAAAATGAAGTAGCCAGAAATCAGGGGTGAAAAAATCCAAGAAAAGAAAGATTTCAATTGGGCTGCATCTGGACATCTGGGCCTTCGAACTATCCTTCTGGGCCTTTTGATTCGTACAATTTCAGCCCACTCCAGAACATGAAAGTTCGGATTTTTCTCAAAAAAAACAGGAATGTCCTATGCTTCGCAAAAACAAAAAACAAGGAGATTCAAGATATAAGTTGTAAAAATAAAGATTTAATTTATCCGTTTGCAATAGCTCAGAGCGAAATACACTGTTTATTGTCTGCAAAATAATCAAGATATCACATGTTTCTTGTACGGGGAGGCTGACATCAGGGACCCATGAGCCAGCAGCGTCGTCAACGTTTCAAAGGCAGTGGGTCGAAAATAAAAAAAAAAATCAGTTGGTAAAAAAATCCAAGAAAAGAAAACATTTATCGTTCTGAGAGGATGACATGCGGGACCCATGAGGCAGCAGCATCCTCAACGTTCCAAGGCGGGGGATCAAAAGAAAAAAAGGAAATAGCCAGAAATTAATTAGGGGTCAAAAATAAATCCACCAAAGGAAACTTTTATTGTTCATAGAGGGTGACATGTGGGACCGACCTGCCAACAGCGTCCTCATCGTTTCAAAGGGGGCAGGGGTTCAAAATAAAAGGGCAAATAGCCAGAAATTAGGGGTCAAAAATAACTCCAAGAAAGGAAACTTTTATTATTCGTAGAGGATGACATGCGGGGCCCATGAGCCAGCAGCTTACTCAATGTTTCAAAGGCGGCATGAGATCGAAAGAAAAGGCAAGTGACCAAATATCAGAGCCAAAAATAATCCAAGATTTATTGTACATAGAGGAGGACATGTGGGTCCCATTTTGCAGCAGCGGTCTCAATGTTTGAAATGCGGCTTGAGATCAAAAGAAAAAGAAAGTAGCTAGTAATTAGGGGGTCAAAAAATCCAAGAAAAGAAAGTTGATGGACAGAGAGGATGACATGCGGGTCCCTTGAGCCAGCAGCTTACTCGACGTTTCAAAGGGGCAGGGGATCAAAAGAAAAAGGCAAGCCAAAAATCAGCGGGTGAAAAAAAATCCAACAAAGGAAACTTTTATAGCACATAGAGGATGACATGCGGGTCCCATGAGCCAGCAGGTTCCTCAACGTTTCAAACGTGGCATGAGATCGAAAGAAAAAGGCAAGTGACCAAATATCAGGAGCCAAAAATAATTCAAGAAAAGAAATATGATTTACATAGAGGATGACATGCGGGTCCCATTTAGCAGCGGGTATCACCGTTTGAGAGGCAGGGGATCGAAAGAAAAAGGCAAGTGACCAAATATGAGGTGTCAAAAAATCCAAGAAAAGAAAGTTTTATAGTACATAGAGGATGACATACGGGTCCCATTTAGCAGCAGCGTTATCACCGTTTGAGAGGCGGCAGGGGATCGAAAGAAAAAGGCAAGTGACCAAATATGAGGTGCCAAAAAAATCCAAGAAAAGAAAGTTTTATAGTACATAGAGGATGACATGCGGGTCCCATTTAGCATCAGCGGTATCACCGTTTGAGAGGCGGCAGGGGATCGAAAGAAAAAGGCAAGTGACCAAATATGAGGTGCCAAAAAATCCAAGAAAAGAAAGTTTTATAGTACATAGAGGATGACATGCGGGTCCCATTTAGTAGCAGCGGTATCACCGTTTGAGAGGCGGCAGGGGATCGAAAGAAAAAGGCAAGTGACCAAATATGAGGTGCCAAAAATAACTCCAAGAAAAGAAAGTTGATAGCTCATAGAGGATGACATGCGGGTCCCATTTAGCAGCAGCGGTCTCAACGTTTCCAAGGCGGCACGGGATCAAAAGAAAAAGGAAGTAGCCAGAAATCAGGGGGTCAAAAAAATCCAAGAAAAGAAAGAATTTTGGTTCATAGAGGATGACATGCGGGACCCATGATCCTGCATCGTAAACGGCTCGATCGAGAGCGTTGAACGAGATGGCGCGATCGAGAAAAAAACAATGCTAGAGAGGCTGCCATCTGGGCCCTACATCCCTGGGCGGTGCGGATTTGCGTTGACTCGGCCGGCGAACCCGAGAATTCGCGATGCACCACGTCCCGGGCCACCATACGCGACGTTTTGCCGCTTTCGGGCTAGGTGGCCTCAAAAACGAAAAAAAGTTTTGACATGCACCACGGAGGGACCAAAAATCGTCGGCCATGGTGCACCAGCAACCACGGCGCGACTTCAACTTCGTCGGCCATGGCAACTTTTCTTGTAGTGAGAACACCCGAGAGGCACCAGAGGGGAGCCTGGGGGGCCCACCCCACAGGGCGCCGCGGCCAAGGGCTGGGCGCGCCCCCTATGGTGTGGCCCCATCAGTCCCCTCCGAGCCCTTCCGCCTATATAAAGCCCCGACCTAAATCTTCGATACGAATAAGCCACGGTACGAGAAAAGTTCCGGAGCCGCCGCCATCGCGGCCAAGATCCGGGGGCCAGAGTCTCTGTTCCGCACGCCGCCAGACGGGAAGTGCCCCCGAAGGCTTCTCCATCGACACCACCGCCATCTCCATCAACGCTGCTGCTCCCATGATGAGGAGGGAGTAGTTCTCCCTCGAGGCTAAGGGCTGTACCGGTAGCTATGTGGTTAATCTCTCTCTGTACTCCAATACAATGATCTCATGAATTGCTTTGCATAATTGAGATCCATATGATGAGCTTTGTATCGCTACTAGTCTATGTGCTACTCATGTGATGTTATTGAAGTAGTCTATTCCTCCTGCATGGTGTAAAGGTGCTAGTGTGTGCACCGTGTGGTTCTTGTCGTAGGCTATGATCATGATCTCTTGTAGGTTGTGGAGTTAATTATCATTATGATAGTATTGATGTGATCTATTCCTCCTTTCATAGCGTAATGTGGACAGTGTGTATGCTATGTTAGTTCTCGGTTTATTTTGCAAAGATCTATTATGCTCTAAGGTTACTTAAATATGAATACCGAATGTTGTGGCGCTTGTTAACTCCGGCTTGAGGGAGCTCTTGTAGCCCTACACAACGAATGGTGTTTGTCATCCAACAAAAGAGTGTATGTAGCACATATGAGAAAGAGTTATTTATTATGCGATCAATGTTGAGAGTGTCCACTAGTGAAAGTATGATCCCTAGGCCTTGTTTCCAATACTGCAAACACCGCTTACTTACTGTTCTGTTGCATGTTTACTCGCTGCCATATTTTATTCAGATTGCTATTACCACTCATATACATCCATACTACTTGTATTTCACTATCTCTTCGCCGAACTAGTGCACCTATACATCCGACAAGTGTATTAGGTGTGTTGGGGACACAAGAGACTTCTTGTATCGTGATTGCAGGGTTGCTTGAGAGGGATATCTTTGACCTCTTCCTCCCTGAGTTCGATAAACCTTGGGTGATTCACTTAAGGGAAACTTGCTGCTGTTCTACAAACCTCTGCTCTTGGAGGCCCAACACTGTCTACAGGAAAAGAAGCGTGAGTAGACATCAAGCTATTTTCTGGCGCCGTTGCCGGGGAGGAAAGGTAAAAGGCACTCATACTCCGGTCCCAGGTAACTAAGTTATTTTCTGTTGCCGTTGTAAGTGCTCGAAGCTATTTCCTTTAGATCCTGCAATTGCATCTTTTGGTTTCTTGTTTACACTAGTTAGGCATAATGGAAAGTAACAATGAGCTTCTTATTCTATTTCCTGAGTTAAGACATGGATTGTTTGCTGCGAAAATTAAAAAACCTATGGAATCTTATTTGCATGCTAGTAGCAATGATATTAGTATGAACGCTTTGAACACCATTGTTGCTAATGATATGGAAAATTCTAAGCTTGGGGAAGCTGGTTTTGATGAGCATGATATTTTTAGTCCCCCAAGCATTGAGGAGAAAATTTTCTTTGATGATACTTTGCCTCCTATTTATGATGATTATAATGATAGTGGTCTTTTGGTGCCGCCTACTATGGAGAGTAAATTTTATTATGATTATACTATGCCTCCTACACTTGATGAGAATAATAATGATAGCTACTTTGTTGAATTTGCTCCCACTACAACTAATAAAATTGATTATGCTTATGTGGAGAGTAATAATTTTATGCATGTGGCTCATGACAAGAATGTTGTATGTGATAGTTATATTGTTGAGTTTGTTCATGATGCTACTGAAAGTTATTATGAGAGAGGGAAACATGGTTATATGCATCTTAATAATATTAAGTTTCCCCTCTTTATGTTGAGAATCTTGAAATTTCACTAGACATACTTGGTGATCTAGACCCCAAAAAAAAACTAGGTACATAGGGGCGAGATTTTTACCCTTGACGCGTGAACGAATCGGCGAAGAAGATCCGGGACGCCCCCTCAAAGACCACCGTGACGCTGATACGTCTCCAACGTATCGATAATTTCTTATGTTCCATGCTACTTTATTGATGATACCTACATGTTTTATGCACATTATATGTCATATTTATGCATTTTCTGGAACTAACCTATTAACAAGATGCCGAAGAGCCAGTTGCTGTTTTCTGTTTTTGGTTTCAGAAATCCTAGTAAAGAAATATTCTCGGAATTGGACGAAACTTTCGCCCAGGGTCCTATTTTTGCACGAAGCTTCCAGAGACCGAAGACCTAACGAAGTGGGGCCACGAGGTGGCCAGGAGGGAGGCCGGCGCGGCCCAGGCCCCGGCCGCGCCGACCTGCCCCCGGGCCCCTCGTGGCCCCCTCGCGTTGACCTTCCGCCTACTTAAAGCTCCGTCGCGAAACCCCCAGTACCGAGAGCCACGATACGGAAAACCTTACAGAGACGCCGCCGCCGCGAATCCCATCTCGGGGATTCAGGAGATCGCCTCCGGCACCCTGCCGGAGAGGGGATTCATCCCCGAGGACTCTTCATCGCCATGATCGCCTCCGGAGTGATGAGTGAGTAGTTCACCCTGGACCATGGGTCCATAGCAGTAGCTAGATGGTCGTCTTCTCCTTGTTGTGCTTCATTGTTAGATCTTGTGAGCTGCCTAACATGATCAAGATCATCTATATGTAATTCTATATGTTGTGTTTGTCGGGATCCGATGGATAGAGAGTACTATGATTATGGTGATTATCAATCTATTGTTCATGTGTTGTTTATGATCTTGCATGCTCTCCGTTATTAGTAGAGGCTCTGGCCAAGTTTTTACTCTTAACTCCAAGAGGGAGTAATTATGCTCGATAGTGGGTTCATGCCTTCATTGATACCTGGGACAGTGACAGAAAGTTCTAAGGTTGTGATGTGCTGTTGCCACTAGGGATAAAACATTGATGCTATGTCTAAGGATGTAGTTATTGATTACATTACGCACAATACTTAATGCAATTGTCTGTTGCTTTGCAACTTAATACTGGAGGGGGTTCGGATGATAACCTGAAGGTGGACTTTTTAGGCATAGATGCAGTTGGATGGCGGTCTATGTACTTTGTCGTAATGCCCAATTAAATCTCACTATATTTACCATGTCATGTATATGCATTATCATGCCTTTCTCTATTTGTCAATTGCCCGACTGTAATTTGTTCACCCAACATGCTTTTATCTTATGGGAGAGACACCTCTAGTGAACCGTGGACCCCGGTCCTATTCTTTCCATAGCATACATTCTACTTGTTTTACTGTTTTCTTTGCAAACATCTTCCACTCGATACGTTTAATCCTTTGTTACAACAAGCCGGTGAGATTGACAACCTCACTGCTTCGTTGGGGCAAAGTACTTTGGTTGTGTTGTGCAGGTTCCTAGTTGGCGCCGGAATCCCTGGTGTTGCGCCGCATCACATTTCGCGACCATCAACCTTCAACGTGCTTCTTGGCTCCTCCGGTTCGATTAAACCTTGGTTTCATACCGAGGGAAAACCACCGTGCGCATCATACCTTCCTCTTGGGGTTCCCAACGGACGTGTACATCTACGCGCATCAAGCACTTTTTCTGGCGCCGTTGCCGGGGATCTGAAGAAAAGCTACACCACAAAGATTTCTATCTCCCACGCCAACTGCCCGCCAGAGCACTTTTCTCGCGCTGTCGGGGAGATCAAGACACGCTGCAAGGGGAGTCTCCACTTCTCAATCTCTTTACTTTGTTTTTGTCTTGCTTTATTTTATTTACTACTTTGTTTGCTGCACTAAATCAAAATACAAAAAATTAGTTGCTAGTTTTACTTTATTTGCTATCTTGTTTGCTATATCAAAAACACAAAAAAATTAGTTACTTGCATTTACTCTATCTAGTTTGTTTTATTTTACTGCTACTAAAATGAGTAATCCTGAAGTTGAAGTTCGTTCTTTTAAGCAACAAGGTGGAGAAAGTTTTAAAGATGCTTGGTATAGAATTAGTAATGCTCATCAAAGGTGCATTAAGAAACACTCCACCACTATCCTTCTTAGGAACTTTTATGTTGGTTTATCTAGTTGGAATAGATATGTTCTTGATACTCTTTCGGGAGGTAATTTCCTAGGTACTCCCGCTTTAGAAGCTAGTTGCATCATTGAGAGTCTAGTTGGAATACCACCTGTTAATGAAGTTAAAATTGAAATCTCTCTTGAAGATGTTATGAAAAAATTGGAAACCATAGAGAAAAATTTTCCAAGTGTTGAAGCTAAATTGGGAATGTTATTTGACAAAACTTATGAACTTGATAAATCCTTAGGAGGAATTGATGAAAGAATTAGTATCCTAGGAACTTGTGTTGTCCATGATAATCAAACCAATAGGATTGATGAACTTGAAAAAGCTATGGGAACCTTGGGTTCAACCTTTTCTTCTCTCAAGTATAATGAGAAAGCTTATGTGGGTAAAGAGCAAAAATTCATGTACGCCTCTAAGGTGCCTAAACAAAAGAATTATTATAGGCCTAAAATTGCTAAAACCCCTAGCACTACCATAGAAAATCTAGATAATGGAACACCTAAAGTACCCCCTGCAACAAGTTGTGTTTGCATGAAGAATAATAATGTTGATGCTTCTACTCTCGATGTTACTTGATTTGCACTTTCTGCGCCTAGCTGAAAGGCGTTAAAGAAAAGCGCTTATGGGAGACAACCCATGTTTTTACCTACAGCAATTTTTTGTTTTATTGAGTCTTGGAAGTTGTTTACTACTGTAGCAACCTCTCCTTATCATGTTTTTGTGCCAAGTAAAGTTTCTATGTCAAAGTTGATGTTATATTTGGGATCGCTGCACAGAAACAGCATTGCTGTCTGTCACGAATCTGGGCATAATTCCCTGTAGAAAATTCGAAAAAATCTGCCAATTTACGAGCATGATCCTCAGATATGTACGCAACTTTCATTAGTTTTGAGTTTTTCCATTTGAGCAAGTCTGGTGCCATTTATAAATTCGTCTTTACGGACTGTTCTGTTTTTGACAGATTCTGCCTTTTATTTCGCATTGCCTCTTTTGCTATGTTGGATTTATTTCTTTGATCCATTAATGTCCAGTAGCATTATGCAATGTCCAGAAGTGAAAATAATGATTGTGTCACCTCTGAATGAGTGAATTATTAATGATGCACTAACCCTCTAATGAGTTTGCTTGAAGTTTGGTGTGAAGGAAGTTTTCAAGGGTCAAGAGAGGAGAATGATATACTAAGATCAAGAGGAGTGAAAGCTCTAAGCTTGGGGATGCCCCTGTGGTTCATCCCTGCATATTTTAAGAAGACTCAAGCGTCTAAGCTTGGGGATGCCCAAGGCATCCCCTTCTTCATCGACAACATCATCAGGTTCCTCCCCTGAAACTATATTTTTATTCAGTCACATCTTGTGTTCTTTACTTGGAGCGTCGGTTTGTTTTCGTTTTTGTTTTTGTTTGAATAAGATGGATCCTAGCATTCACTTTGTGGGAGAGAGACACGCTCCGCTGTTGCATATGGACACATGTGTCCTTAGGCTTTACTCATAATGTTCAAGGCGAAGTTTCTTCTTCGTTAATTTGTTATATGGTTGGAATTGGAAAATGCTACATGTAGTAATTCTAAAAATGTCTTGGATAATGTGATACTTGGCAATTGTTGTGCTCATGTTTAAGCTCTTGCATCATATGCTTTGCACCCATTAATGAAGAAATACATAGAGCTTGCTAAAATTTGATTTGCATATTTGGTTTCTCTAAGGTCTAGATAATATCTAGTATTTAGTTTTGAACAACAAGGAAGACAGTGTAGAGTCTTATAATGTTTACAATATGTCTTTTATGTGAGTTTTGCTGCACTTGTTCATCCTTGAGTTTGCTTCAAATAACCTTGCTAGCCTAAACCTTGTATCGAGAGGGAATACTTCTCATGCATCCAAAATCCTTGAGCCAACCACTATGCCATTTGTGTCCACCATACCTACCTACTACATGGTATTTACCCGCCATTCCAAAGTAAATTGCTTGAGTGCTACCTTTAAAATTCCACCATTCACCTTTGCAATATATAGCTCATGGGACAAAATAGCCTTAAAAACTATCGTAGTATTGAATATGTACTTATGCACTTTATATTTTATTAAGTTGCTTGTTGTGCGATAACCATGTTTCTGGGGAACGCCATCAACTATTGTTGAATATCATGTGAGTTGCTATGCATGTCCGTCTTGTCTGAAGGTCTATCATTTTAGTGGTTGGAGCATGCAAAATTGTTAGAGAAGAACATTGGGCCGCTAACTAAAGCCATGAACCATGGTGGAAGTTTCAGTTTTGGACATATATCCTCAATCTCATATGAGAATAATAACTTTGCTACATGCTTATGCATTAAAGAGGAGTCCATTATCTGTTGTCCATGTTGTCCCGGTATGGATGTCTAAGTTGAGAATAATCAAAAGCGAGAAATCCGAAATGCGAGCATTCTCCTTGGACCTTTGTACAGGCGGCATGGAGGTACCCCTTTGTGACACTTGGTTGAAACATGGCATGCGAAGACCCGGTAGTCCAAGTTAAGTAGGACGAGGTGCGGGCACTATTAGTATACTATGCGTGAGGCTTGCAACTTGTAAGATATAATTTTCATAACTCATATGCTTTATTACTACCGTTGACAAAATTGTTTCATGTTTTCAAAATAAAAGCTCTAGCACAAATACAGCAATCGATGCTTTCCTCTTTGAAGGACCATTCTTTTACTTTTATTGTTGAGTCAGTTTACCTATCTCCTTCCACCTTAAGAAGCAAACACTTGTGTGAACTGTGCATTGATTCCTACATACTTGCATATTGCACTTGTTATATTACTTTATGTTGACAATATCCATGAGATATACATGTTACAAGTTGAAAGCAACCGCTGAAACTTAATCTTCCTATGTGTTGCTTCAACACCTTTACTTTGATTTATTGCTTTACGAGTTAACTCTTATGCAAGACTTATTGATGCTTGTCTTGAAGTACTATTCATGAAAAGTCTTTGCTACATGATTCAGTTGTTTACTCATGTCATTACCATTGCTTTGATCGCTGCATTCATTACATATGTTTACAAATAGTATGATCAAGATTATGATAGCATGTCACTTCAGAAATTATCTTTATTTTTACCTGCTCGGGACGAGCAGAACTAAGCTTGGGGATGCTGATACGTCTCCAACGTATCGATAATTTCTTATGTTCCATGCTACTTTATTGATGATACCTACATGTTTTATGCACATTATATGTCATATTTATGCATTTTCTGAACTAACCTATTAACAAGATGCCGAAGAGCCAGTTGCTGTTTTCTGCTGTTTTTGGTTTCAGAAATCCTAGTAAAGAAATATTCTCGGAATTGGACGAAACTTTCGCCCAGGTCCTATTTTTGCACGAAGCTTCCGAAGACCGAAGACCTAACGAAGTGGGGCCACGAGGTGGCCAGGAGGAGGCCGGCGCGGCCCAGGCCCCGACCTGCCCCCTGGGCCCCTCGTGTGGCCCCTCGCGTTGACCTTCCGCCTACTTAAAGCTCCCGTCGCGAAACCCCCAGCCGAGAGCCACGATACGGAAAACCCACAGAGCCGCCGCGAATCCCATCTCGGGGGATTGGAGATCGCCTCCGGCACCCTGCCGGAGAGGGGATTCATCTCCCGAGGACTCTTCATCGCCATGATCGCCTCCGAGTGATGAGTGAGTAGTTCACCCCTGGACCATGGGTCCATAGCAGTAGCTAGATGGTCGTCTTCTCCTTGTTGTGCTTCATTGTTAGATCTTGTGAGCTGCCTAACATGATCAAGATCATCTATATGTAATTCTATATGTTGTGTTTGTCGGGATCCGATGGATAGAGAGTACTATGATTATGGTGATTATCAATCTATTGTTCATGTGTTGTTTATGATCTTGCATGCTCTCCGTTATTAGTAGAGGCTCTGGCCAAGTTTTTACTCTTAACTCCAAGAGGGAGTAATTATGCTCGATAGTGGGTTCATGCCTTCATTGATACCTGGGACAGTGACAGAAAGTTCTAAGGTTGTGATGTGCTGTTGCCACTAGGGATAAAACATTGATGCTATGTCTAAGGATGTAGTTATTGATTACATTACGCACAATACTTAATGCAATTGTCTGTTGCTTTGCAACTTAATACTGGAGGGGTTCGGACGATAACCTGAAGGTGGACTTTTTAGGCATAGATGCAGTTGGATGGCGGTCTATGTACTTTGTCGTAATGCCCAATTAAATCTCACTATATTTACCATGTCATGTATATGCATTATCATGCCTTTCTCTATTTGTCAATTGCCCGACTGTAATTTGTTCACCCAACATGCTTTTATCTTATGGGAGAGACACCTCTAGTGAACTGTGGACCCCGGTCCTATTCTTTCCATAGCATACATTCTACTTGTTTTACTGTTTTCTTTGCAAACATCTTCCACTCGATACGTTTAATCCTTTGTTACAGCAAGCCGGTGAGATTGACAACCTCACTGTTTCGTGGGGCAAAGTACTTTGGTTGTGTTGTGCAGGTTCCTAGTTGGCGCCGGAATCCCTGGTGTTGCGCCGCATCACATTTCGCGACCATCAACCTTCAACGTGCTTCTTGGCTCCTACTGGTTCGATTAAACCTTGGTTTCATACTGAGGGAAAACTTGCCACTGTGCGCATCATACCTTCCTCTTGGGGTTCCCAACGGACGTGTACATCTACGCGCATCAGACGCCGCCCCCCGTGTCCACCTCGAAGCATCGCCTACATAGCAACAAGATCTAATGAATAACTCATGCAGGTGAACACAATTTATTTCACAACTTTTACTTAGACCCTCGCGACGCCGCCCCCCGCCGTGTCCACCTCGAAGCACATTCTATTTTTTCCTTAAATTAGCCTATTTTCAACCAATTTTTAAAAATCCTACACTAAATCCAATTTTAAAAATCCTACACTAACCTACACTAAATTGACTAAATCCTACACTAACTAATCCTACACTAAGCTGCAAGGCGCACGTACCAGCCGGCGAGCCGGCGAGGGGGCCTTGCGCGGGGCAGCGAGGCGGGAGCTCGGCGCGTCGGGGCCTGCAGCAGCGCAGGAGGAGGCGGACGGGAGGAGGGAGCCCGCGGGGGCCCGAGCGGCGGCGGCGCGACGGGCAGAGGTGGCCGGCCGGGAGCTGCGCGTCGTCGGGGGCGCGGGGTCCGGAGGCTGGCGAGCGCGGCGGAGGAGGGGCCGGGAGGCGCGGCGGCGAGGCGGGGGTGGCGAGGCAGCGGCGGCGAGGCGGCGGCGGCAAGGTGGCGGCGGCGCGGCGGGGGCAGCTCGAGGCGGCGGCGCGCGGGGGGAGCTGGGGGCGCGGGGGGAGCTCGGGTCCGGGACGCGAGCGCGCGGGAGGAGGGGGCCGGGAGGCGCGGCGGCGAGGCGGGGGTGGCGAGGCAGCGGCAGCGAGGCGGCGGCGGCGAGGTGGCGGCGGCGCGGCCGGGGCAGCTCGAGGCGGCGGCGCGCGGGGGGAGCTGGGGGCGCGTGTGTTTTTTCGGATAAGGGAAGTGTGTGGCAGGGGCGCGACGCTGTGGAGATTAAGGGTTGGCCCCTTTACCGTGCGGCAGGCCTTTGCCGTGCGCCTCCGCACGGCAAAGGAGGCTTTGCCATGCGAAACACCTTTTCCGTGCGTTTTTTGAAGCTTTGCCGTGCAACCGAGGCTTTGCCGTGCGCCTGTGCACGGCAAAGAGGTCTTTGGCCGTGCAAATAGCTCTTTGCCGGGCACCACTGCATGGCAAACACATCTTTGCCGTGCAGCTTCACCTTTGCCATGCGCTTTGGCAGAATAATTTTTATTCTTCACCATTTTATTTATTGTTAAGATTCAAATATATTTCAAAATTATATTAAACCTGTATTTTTAACATGTGTATTATTTAATAATGTCATTATCGATATTTTAAAACTACACGGATGAAGCCACGCGCCGGCTGAATGTCGCTGCGGGTATACCGGTGGCTAGAATGTGCCAAATTGTGCCAAACCTACCTTTACATGTGTATATGGACTAAACAAAACTAAACCTATCAAAAAGTATGTTGGTGGAACCTCGCGCGGTGAAATCTAGGGGGGTAGACCCCCCGAGGCACGCAGACCGCCGCTGGGGGAATGACCGAGCACCGGAATGCCACCAAAACTTGCATGTGGACCTAGGATATGTGTGAAAGTGTGTTGGAAGGTGTGATTCACCAAATGGTGCAAGGCATAGCTCCCATGTGTGACATTCCTCTCTTTCAGGCGATAACACTTGGAAGATTCCTCGACTTGTAGGCTGAAGTGTCCCGCTGCGGGTATACCGGTGGCTATAATGTGCCAAAGTGTGCCAAACCTAGCTTTCCATGTGTATATGGCCTAAACAAAACTAAACCTATCAAAAAGTATGTTGGTGGAACCTCGCGCGGAGAAATCTAGGGGGGTAGACCCCCCGAGGCACGCAGACCGCTGGGGGAATGACCGCCGGAGCACCGGAATGCCACCAAAACTTGCATGTGGACCTAGGATATGTGTGAAAGTGTGGTGGAAGGTGTGATTCACCAAATGGTGCAAGGCATAGCTCCCATGTGTGAGATTCCTCTCTTTCGGGCGATAACACTTGGAAGATTCCTCGACTTGTAGGCTGAAGTGTCCCGCTGCGGGTATACCGGTGGCTATAATGTGCCAAAGTGTGCCAAACCTAGCTTTCCATGTGTATATGGCCTAAACAAAACTAAACCTATGAAAAAGTATGTTGGTGGAACCTCGCGCGGTGAAATCTAGGGGGTAGACCCCCCGAGGCACGCAGACCGCCGACCGCCGGAGCACCGGAATGCCACCAAAACTTGCATGTGGACCTAGGATATGTGTGAAAGTGTGGTGGAAGGTGTGATTCACCAAATGGTGCAAGGCATAGCTCCCATGTGTGAGATTCCTCTCTTTCGGGCGATAACACTTGGAAGATTCCTCGACTTGTAGGCTGAAGTGTCCCGCTGCGGGTATACCGGTGGCTATAATGTGCCAAAGTGTGCCAAACCTAGCTTTCCATGTGTATATGGCCTAAAAAAACTAAACCTATGAAAAAGTAGGTTGGTGGAACCTCGCGCGGTGAAATCTAGGGGGGTAGACCGCCCGAGGCACGCAGACCGCCGTTTTCGGGGGGAATGACCGCCGGAGCACCGGAATGCCACCAAAACTTGCATGTGGACCTAGGATATGTGTGAAAGTGTGGTGGAAGGTGTGATTCACCAAATGGTGCAAGGCATAGCTCCCATGTGTGAGATTCCTCTCTTTCGGGCGATAACACTTGGAAGATTCCTCGACTTGTAGGCTGAAGTGTCCCGCTGCGGGTATACCGGTGGCTATAATGTGCCAAAGTGTGCCAAACCTAGATTTCCATGTGTATATGGACTAAACAAAACTAAACCTATGAAAAAGTATGTTGGTGGAACCTCGCGCGGTGAAATCTAGGGGGTAGACCGCCCGAGGCACGCAGACCGCCGGGGGAATGACCGCCGGAGCACCGGAATGCCACCAAAACTTGCATGTGGACCTAGGATATGTGTGAAAGTGTGGTGGAAGGTGTGATTCACCAAATGGTTCAAGGCATAGCTCCCATGTGTGAGATTCCTCTCTTTCGGGCGATAGCACTTGGAAGAATCCTCGACTTGTAGGCTGAACTGTCCTGCTGCGGGTATACCGGTGGTTATAATGTGCCAAAGTGTGCCAAACCTAGATTTACATGTGTATATGGACTAAACAATACTAAACCTATCAAAAAGTATGTTGGTGGAACCTTGCGCGGTGAAATCTAGAGGGGGTAGACCCCCCGAGGCACGCAGACCGCCGTTTTCGGGGGGAATGACCGCCGGAGCACCGGAATGCCACCAAAACATGCAAGTGGACCTAGGATCTGTGTGAAAGTGTGTTGGAAGGTGTGACTCACAAAATGGTGCAAGGCATAGCTCCCATGTGTGAGATTCCTCTCTTTCAGGCGATAACACTTGGAAGATTCCTCGACTTGTAGGCTGAAGTGTCCTGCTGCGGGTATACCGGTGGCTATAATGTGCCAAAGTGTGCCAAACCTAGATTTACATGTGTATATGGACTAAACAAAACTAAACCTATGAAAAAGTAGGTTGGTGGAACCTCGCGCGGTGAAATCTAGGGGGGTAGACCCCCCGAGGCACGCAGACCGCCGTTTTCGGGGGGAATGACCGCCGGAGCACCGGAATGCCACCAAAACTTGCATGTGGACCTAGGATATGTGTGAAAGTGTGGTGGAAGGTGTGATTCACCAAATGGTGCAAGGCATAGCTCCCATGTGTGAGATTCCTCTCTTTCGGGCGATAACACTTGGAAGATTCCTCGACTTGTAGGCTGAACTGTCCTGCTGCGGGTATACCGGTGGCTATAATGTGCCAAAGTGTGCCAAACCTATCTTTCCATGTGTATATGGCCTAAAAAAACTAAACCTATAAAAAAGTATGTTGGTGGAACCTCGCGCGGTGAAATCTAGGGGGGTAGACCGCCCGAGGCACGCAGACCGCCGTTTTCGGGGGGAATGACTGCCGGAGCACCGGAATGCCACCAAAACTTGCATGTGGACCTAGGATATGTGTGAAAGTGTGGTGGAAGGTGTGATTCACCAAATGGTGCAAGGCATAGCTCCCATGTGTGAGATTCCTCTCTTTCGGGCGATAACACTTGGAAGATTCCTCGACTTGTAGGCTGAAGTGTCCCGCTGCGGGTATACCGGTGGCTATAATGTGTCAAACCTAGCTTTCCATGTGTATATGGCCTAAACAAAACTAAACCTATGAAAAAGTAGGTTGGAAACTCGCGCGGTGAAATCTAGGGGGTAGCCCGAGGCACGCAGGGGGGGAATGACCGCCGGAGCACCGGAATGCCACCAAAATTGCATGTGGACCTAGGATATGTGTGAAAGTGTGTTGGAAGGTGTGATTCACCAAATGGTGCAAGGCATAGCTCCCATGTGTGAGATTCCTCTCTTTCGGGCGATAACACTTGGAAGATTCCTCGACTTGTAGGCTGAAGTGTCCCGCTGCGGGTATACCGGTGGCTATAATGTGCCAAAGTGTGCCAAACCTAGCTTTCCATGTGTATATGGACTAAAAAAACTAAACCTATCAAAAATTATGTTGGTGGAACCTCGCGCGGTGAAATCTAGGGGTAGACCCCGAGGCACGCAGACCGCTGGGGAATGACCGCCGGAGCACCGGAATGCCACCAAAACTTTCATGTGGACCTAGGATATGTGTGAAAGTGTGGTGGAAGGTGTGATTCACCAAATGGTGCAAGGCATAGCTCCCATGTGTGAGATTCCTCTCTTTCGGGCGATAACACTTGGAAGATTCCTCGACTTGTAGGCTGAAGTGTCCCGCTGCGGGTATACCGGTGGCTATAATGTGCCAAAGTGTGCCAAACCTAGCTTTCCATGTGTATATGGACTAAACAAAACTAAACCTATCAAAAAGTATGTTGGTGGAACCTCGCGCGGTGAAA
Organism: Lolium multiflorum; assembly: GCA_030979885.1. NCBI lineage: Eukaryota > Viridiplantae > Streptophyta > Magnoliopsida > Poales > Poaceae > Lolium > Lolium multiflorum. The sequence continues at coordinate 90,546,388 of CM061748.1, forward strand.
TCTAGGGGGGTAGACCCCCGAGGCACGCAGACCGCTGGGAATGACCGCCGGAGCACCGGAATGCCACCAAAACTTGCAAGTGGACCTAGGATATGTGTGAAAGTGTGGTGGAAGGTGTGATTCACCAAATGGTGCAAGGCATAGCTCCCATGTGTGAGATTCCTCTCTTTCGGGCGATAACACTTGGAAGATTCCTCGACTTGTAGGCTGAAGTGTCCCGCTGCGGGTATACCGGTGGCTATAATGTGCCAAAGTGTGCCAAACCTAGATTTCCATGTGTATATGGACTAAACAAAACTAAACCTATGAAAAAGTAGGTTGGTGGAACCTCGCGCGCTGAAATCTAGGGGGGTAGACCGCCCGAGGCACGCATACCGCCGTTTTCGGGGGGAATGACCGCCGGAGCACCGGAATTCCACCAAAACTTGCATGTGGACCTAGGATATGTGTGAAAGTGTGTTGGAAGGTGTGATTCACCAAATTGTGCAAGGCTTAGCTCCCATGTGTGAGATTCCTCTCTTTCGGGCGATAACACTTGGAAGATTGCTCGACTTGTAGGCTGAACTGTCCTGCAGCGGGTATATCGGTGGTTATAATGTGCCAAAGTGTGCCACACCTAGATTTCCATGTGTATATGGACTAAAAAAACTAAAAGTATCAAAAAGTATGTTGGTGCAAACTCGCGCGGTGAAATCTAGGGGGGTAGACCCCCCGAGGCACGCAGACCGTTGTTTTCGGGGGGGAATGACCGCCGGAGCACCGGAATGCCACCAAAACTTTCATGTGGACCTAGGATATGTGTGAAAGTGTGGTGGAAGGTGTGATTCACCAAATGGTGCAAGGCATAGCTCCCATGTGTGAGATTCCTCTCTTTCGGGCGATAACACTTGGAAGATTCCTCGACTTGTAGGCTGAACTGTCCTGCTGCGGGTATACCGGTGGCTATAATGTGCCAAAGTGTGCCACACCTAGCTTTACATGTGTATATGGACTAAAAAAAACTAAACGTATCAAAAAGTATGTTGGTGCAACCTCGCGCGGTGAAATCTAGGGGGGTGTAGACCCCCCGAGGCACGCAGACCGCCGGAATGACCGCCGGAGCACCGGAATGCCACCAAAACTTGCAAGTGGACCTAGGATATGTGTGAAAGTGTGTTGGAAGGTGTGATTCACCAAATGGTGCAAGGCATAGCTCCCATGTGTGAGATTCCTCTCTTTCGGGCGATAACACTTGGAAGATTCCTCGACTTGTAGGCTGAAGTGTCCCGCTGCGGGTATACCGGTGGCTATAATGTGCCAAAGTGTGCCAAACCTAGCTTTCCATGTGTATATGGACTAAACAAAACTAAACCTATCAAAAATTATGTTGGTGGAACCTCGCGCGGTGAAATCTAGGGGGTAGACCCCCCGAGGCACGCAGACCGCCGTTTTCGGGGGGAATGACCGCCGGAGCACCGGAATGCCACCAAAACTTGCAAGCGGACCTAGGATATGTGTGAAAGTGTGGTGGAAGGTGTGGTTCACCAAATGTGCAATGCATAGCTCCCATGTGTGAGATTCCTCTCTTTCAGGCGATAACACTTGGAAGATTCCTCGACTTGTAGGCTGAAGTGTCCCGCTGCGGGTATACCGGTGGCTATAATGTGCCAAAGTGTGCCAAACCTAGCTTTCCATGTGTATATGGACTAAAAAAACTAAACCTATCAAAAAGTATGTTGGTGGAACCTCGCGCGGTGAAATCTAGGGGGGTAGACCCCCCGAGGCACGCAGACCGCCGTTTTCGGGGAATGACCGCCGGAGCACCGGAATGCCACCAAAACTTGCAAGTGGACCTAGGATATGTGTGAAAGTGTGTTGGAAGGTGTGATTCACCAAATGGTGCAAGGCATAGCTCCCATGTGTGACATTCCTCTCTTTCGGGCGATAACACTTGGAAGATTCCTCGACTTGTAGGCTGAAGTGTCCCGCTGCGGGTATACCGGTGGCTATAATGTGCCAAAGTGTGCCAAACCTAGCTTTCCATGTGTATATGTCCTAAACAAAACTAAACCTATGAAAAAGTACATTGGTTGAACCTCGCATGGAGAAATCAAGGGGGGTAGACCGCCGGGGCCCATATATAGACCGCTATTTTTTTTGGGGGGGGAGACCTCCGGAGCACTTGAATCTCAGCCAAACTTGCATGTAGACCTAGAATATGTTTGGAAGTGTCGTGTAAGGTGTAAAGCTGCAAGAAATTGCACCAAATATGTGTGGGCGATAACACTTAGCAGACACCGAACCCCGTTAATTTGCTCCGAAACCCTGATATGTTGGGGGGAGGGGTCGATGAAGATGTAGATTATTTGTTTATCGGTATACATATTGTATTAAGTAACACTAACAAATAGTCTACAAAAAGTAAAAAACTAATTTTACAACAAATATAAGTATTAATATAAATATAAATACAAAAGAAGGAAAAGAAATAAAATTATACTCTGTGTCGTGCAAACACGCACGGCAAAGGGTTGGCCTGCACGGCAAAGCCGTCGTTGCCGTGCCCGCATGTTTGCCGTGCGCCTTCATGGCCTCTTTGCCGTGGGGCGTTACTTTGCCGTGCGCCATCTGGCTACTTTACCGTGCGAGGTTGCTTTGCCGAGCGCCGAGCTGTATCTTTGTCGTGCGCCTTTTGTTTGCCGTGCGTCGTTCCGCTGCTACACGGCAAAGCAGTCATTGCCGTGCGCGAGGCGCACGGCAAAGGGTCACGAAGGCACACGGCAAAGAGGCGCGCATGGCAGTGAGACTTTTTCCCGTAGTGGTGGTTTATGGATCTGTTTGTAATCTTTGTTACTTTTAAGGTTCTTTGTACGGCTATAAATTATTATTATTATTATTATTATTATTATTATTATTATTATTATTATTATTATGAATGTGGATTTTTTTCGCGAAACAAAACTACTCCATCCGTTCCCTTAAATAAGACATTCTTTTTCTGTTTTTTCACCGCAAAACAAGACGCATACGCAGATTAGTGACTGTTGTTCCACACATTTTTCCTTTCAAATACCTACACGTTTTTCGTATTAAGCTCAAAGAAGAATGGGTCGAAACACCCACATTACAGCAGGATCCACCAGCACCGATGCCACAAACGGCAAATGATCATACTAATGAACATCTGTAGCTCGTCTACCTTTACAGCTGGACATCCACATCCTCTAAGTATCGACGATCACATTCAGCCCTCCACACGATCGATTACTCCTCCAAAAGCATCGAGATGGGAGACGTAGTACTTTGCACGTAGACATCTTCTGAATATGGGTGTATAAATTACTGCGAATCCGACGAGGACATTGAGAACAAGCAAGTGCGTGTACCTTTGCCCCATCCCACATTGCTCCACGATAGTCGCGTTGCTCGTTCCTGTTGGCGGAAAGTTTGCCTCTTTGATTGATTTCCCTGGCCTTTGTACTACTCGTTCGAGTTGTACTGCATTGGTTTTGTACGCAGTGGGTAACATCTCGAGCCCCACGCCCCTGCCATCGTTAGGTCCCCACATTCTCGGTCTCATCTGCCACCGTCTCACGGCGGCGACACCCCACTGCTCGTCCGCCTCCTCCCCTTCTTCTCGTCGACGTCGTTGGGTCAGGAGCGGGTAAACGACATCCAGGAGTCCTGGCGGTGTGTGCAGACGGGGCTGCAGCGCCAGGGCTCTGCATCTGATGGAGGGTGGCATTGTGATCCGGAGCACTGCCGGGAAGGAGATGCTAGGATCATCCTTCACGAGAGGGGCTGAAGCGGTTGGAGGCGGAGCAGTTCGCCGCCGAGGAAGGTGGATCTTCTCATCGACTCTTCTTCTGAAAAAAGAAGACGGCCCTCACAGGTGCAGGGGGATGAGTCGATGCGCCCGGATGAGGGCTATAGAGGACGTCGAATTCCAAGCACTACCGCCGCCTGATTCTGCTACCATGATGTTTTCTTTCCTTTTTTTTCTCATACTTCCACGGGCTGCCCTACTTCCACATCGGATGTATGTCTCTTGGGCTCTTGGCAGGGAGGAGAAATTATTTTACATGGGGAATGCAAGATACATGGACAAGATACACCGCTGCTGGGAAGGTTTCCTTTTCTGCAACTTTTTCCGTTTTCCATTTGTCTAAACGTCGCTCTATTCCAACTTGTAGCTGCATCGTGAAGAAATCCAGGTTCCTAATGTTTCTTACATGCTTGTTTCTACATATAACTTTTACCTTTAATTTCAGCGTCAGCTGTACTGACAATACTAAGGGAGAGTTCATATTGTTTGGAGAAATTGGAGAACCACTTGTTGGTAAACAGGTAGGCCTTTACACACCGCTGCATCATCTCGCGCAGCTTTAGGATCCAAATAAGCGTGGCGATGTTCCCTCTTTATGTTTGTACCACGGCATTTGGGTTGCAGGCGCAACGAGATGTTGATATTTACATTGATTTACAGTTTATGGTTCTCTATGTGGACTTTTTTAGATAGCTCAGAAGTGAATGTTGTGATCCAGGCTCTGACCTGCATTTTTGTGGTTTTTTCCTCGAACTAATTCACTGCAATTTCATATATAGTGTATTCTCTCCGCCCTACTTAATCACAAAAAAATATAGCCATTCATTCATTCATGTACACTGAGTCGGATAGCGAATTGCCGGCAACGGTTGACTTATTTTGTTCCACTGACCTCACAAGCCGCACAGTAGTTCAATACAATAGGTGTGGTGCATGTTCACTTGAAAATTTTAATCATCCACATTCCTTGCACTGCAATATGCAATGGTGAATTTATTCTCAAGGCTTATCTTGTGGTTTCAGAAAGCTCCGCCGTACGCCACCATGACCAGGTTGTTTCACGTCTACAACCAGGTAAGTGATGATCTACACTTGGCAGTTTTAATATCATACATGTTCTTCTTTTCGTTGCTTTATTCCTTGCCTTTACTGAATTTATTTTGTTCTCCTTTGTAGTAGCATGATTGGAAGGCTAGAAAGAAAATGTGATTCAATTATGGTGTGTGTCATAAGTATAATATGTGAAGCTGGTTGCATTTTAGTGATTGAACAACACCGCCTCATGTTTGTATGGAATGAGGACAACATACTTTGAATAAACAGGTGTAATTATTATCGTTTATGTTCATGGTCAGCATTTTTGTCTCTCTCCATGGAAAGAACTCAGTGTTCCAGTAAATAATGTGACGTAGATAACATTCAGATGCACAAAACAAGGGTTTCGTTCTTTGCGTCAAATGAAAATCTTGATTAAGGATTAAGTTATAGAGCTTTGTGTGTCCTATCCAACAATAGAACCATTTGTTTCTCCTGCCTAAGTTTTATTATTATTATTACTTGCGATGTCATTCTACCAATTCTGTAAAAAGATGGACTGAGCCTGATACACCGAGAATTTTTTATGTGTCCAGGTTGCTCTCAGAGTGTAAAGATTCAATGTTGATGCATTAAGTCCAGCACGCATGTTTTTCGAGAAAACGCAAAGGACCTTTGCGTTTCATTTCATTGAAAAGATAGATAGTTGTTTACATCTTCCTAGGAGGCGAGATACAAGACCAAAACATCAGTGCACATCCCAGGTGGATGGCAACACTACCCGTAAACCCCGAGCCCCTGCCCTAGCCCAAATCGCAATCTCCTCCTTGATGTTTTGCAACAGGAGGTGCATGGATGGTTGTGCTCCGTCAAAGACGCATGAGTTTCTGTGTTTCCACGTCATCCATGGGACCAAGAGCGTAGTAGATGCAAGCCCTTTTCGGAGAGGCGCCGGCGTGTCCTGCTTTGCGCGGTGCCACCAGTCGAGGAGGCTGGGCTCACCGACCGGCGGCCGGGCAGTCATCCGCAGCCAGGCCAGTACCTCGTGCCACACCTGTCGGGTGAAGGGGCATTCCAGCATGAGGTGGCGCATCGACTCCATCGCCTGGTCGCAGAGGAGGCATCGCTGGTGATGAGGTAGGCCAGGTCGGGCGAGGCGCTCCGCCGTCCAGCATCTATCCATATTCGCCAGCCAGTGGAAGAACTTGACTATTGGCGGCGCCCATGTCTTCCAAACCAATTTCCAGGAGCAACAAGGCGTCGATCCATGGAAGGTGGCTAGGTAGCAGGAGTTGGCCGTATAGGTGCCGGAGGCCGTCCACTTCCAGACTAGTTGATCAGGTTGGTCGCTGAGCGCGGTATCTTGGATCATGTGCCAAAGCGTCAGGTATTGGCCGATCTCATGGATTCCAAGCAGTCCTTGGATGTCCCTGGCCCAGGCATTGTCGAGCATACCGTCAGCGACCGTTTTTGCTTTGCGACGCCTCTTGGGGATGCAATCATATAGCTGCGGCATCATCTCCTTTATAGCCCTACCACGGATCCATCTGTCCTCCCAGAAAAGCGCTCGCTGGCCGTTCCCAAGACACATGGTGGTCGAGGCAAAGAATAGTGCCCGCTCTTCAGCAGAGAACTGCAGGTCGAGGCCGCTCCAAGCTCGACTGTCGTCGGTGCGGGAGAGCCAAAGCCACCGCAGCCTGAGTGCAAGGCCAGCCCTCTCAATGTCCTGGACGCCGAGGCCGCCAAGAGAGATGGGGCGACAGACGCGGCTCCAATTGACATGACAATGCCCTCCGTTGGCGGCGGCCCGCCCGGCCCAAAGGAATCCACGCTTGATTTTTTCGACCAACTTAAGAGCTCTTTTTGGCGGGGCGTATGCGAGCATCTGGTGAATGGGGATCGCGCAGAGAACGGATTTCACCATTGCCAAGCGCCCAGGCTTGCTCATGAGCCCTGCCTTCCAGGTTTGCAGGCGCCCGGCGATTTTGTCGATGACGGGTTGGAGCTGCGCCACGGTGGGCCGTCGTAGTGTCAAGGGAATGCCAAGGTAGGTGATAGGGAGATCGACAACAGGGCAGCCCAGCTGAGCAAGGAGCAGCGTGACGATCTCCTGGCTGCAGCGAAGTGGGCTTGCAGAGCTCTTGGTGAAGTTGACATTGAGGCCCGAGGCGCGACCGAAGAGGTGTAGGATTTCCTTGACCACCTCAAGGTCACTAGGCGTGGGGTGGCAGAAGAGGACGACGTCGTCAGCGTATAAGGATATAGGAGGGACGTCCTTCCTTGGATGTAGCCACTGTAGGATGCCAAGTCGGACGGCGTGCTTGAAGAGCTTGCCGAGCACATCGACCGCGAGGACGAAGAGTTGGGGTGACATGGGGTCACCTTGCCTTAATCCACGCTGGTGCCAAATTGGGGGTCCGGGTTCGCCGTTGAGCAGGACGCGCGTGCTCGCGGAAGATAGCAATATCGACAGCCAGTCGAGGAATCTGTCTCCGAAACCGTAGCATCGCAGGGCTTCAAAGAGGAACGACCAAGATAACGAGTCGAAAGCTTTTGCTAGGTCAAGCTTGAGGAGGACCCGCGGCTCGCCCAATTGGTGTAGGAGTTTCGCCGACTGTCTCACTAGCACGAAATTGTCGTGGAGGTTGCGGCCCATAATGAACGCATTTTGATTGTTGCTGACGAGGGTGTTGAGACGTGGGGCTAGCCTGAGCGACAAGACTTTGGCGAAAATTTTCGCGACCAGGTGTATGAGGCTTATGGGCCTGTAGTCTGATAGGTGACTAGCATCGGATCGCTTGGGTAGAAGAGTGAGAAGCGCCTGATTGAGCTTGCTAAAACCCCGGCCTCGGAGATCAAACAGCTGCTGGAAGACGACGACGAAGTCGGCTCGCACCGTGGCCCAGCATGCTCGAACGAATTCGGCGGTAAACCCGTCAGGTCCGGGCGCTTTTCGAGCAGGCAACCTTTTTATTGCGCTCCAGATCTCCTCAGAGTCGAAGGGCGCTTCCAGCTCGTGCAGGTCGTGGGTCTCGATGAGCTGGGAGAAGTCCAGAGTGTGCTCCCTGGTGACAGCAGTGCCTAGGAGAGCGTCAAAGTGCTCATAAGCGGCCTCAGCCATGTCGGTATGCTCAGTAAGGATGCCCTGATCCGTGGAAATGCTGAAAACCCTATTTTTCTGCTTCCTGTATGTGCATTGACGGTGGTAGAACGACGTGTTCGCGTCACCGTCCTTCAAATTGGCGATCCTGGCACGTTGGCGGGCGATGGTTCGGTCGAGGGAGGCGAGTCCGAGATAGGAGACCTTTAGTTGCTTGCGGAGCTGGCTCTCGTGGGTGGTTAGGTGTCTACTCTCCTGCGCTTTGTCAAAGCGGGAGATGAGCTCACGGGCTATCGCCATTTTGTCTCTCACATTGCCGACAGTCTTTGCGCTCCAACTCGAGAGCATGCGTGCCGTAGCCTGCAGCCGCAACATGAGTCTCTGGAATGGGTCGGCGTCCCAAGCGGAATTCCATGCCGCCGTCACCGTGTCTTGGAAGCCGTCAAGCCTCAGCCAGTAATCTTCGAAGTGGAAGCGACGATTTTCTATTGGCATGGGACAACAGTCGAGGAGCAGGGGACTGTGATCGGAGATGACGGATGCCAGGCAGCGGAGGTGGCTTTCCCCATGGGCTTCCTCCCAATCGACGGTGCAAAGGACCCGGTCGAGACGAACCAAGATGGGCGGTGTTTGTTCATTGGACCAGGTGTAACGGCGCCCATTTAGGTATATCTCTTTGAGGAGTAGGTCATTGATGAGCCTGCTAAATCTTCCCATCATGCGCCGGTCGAGGTTGTCATTGTTTTTGTCTGCGGCCTGGTAGATTAAGTTGAAATCGCCACATAACATCCAGGGGCCTAGACAGTCATTCCTTATGTCGCGCAGCTCTTGCAGGAATTGGATCTTCTCGTCGGTGTTTTGCGGGCCGTAGACAAAAGAGATCCACCAGGGTGTGCTCGTCCCCGTAGACACCTTGGCCGTCAGCACGTTTGTGGTGAACAATGGGTCAGTAATGGTTACTGCCCTGCTCTTCCACGCGAGGAGGATGCCGCCACGAGTGCCAATAGCGGGGAGATAGGTGTAGTCGTCAAGTCAGGGCCTAGCGTCTCTAAGACAAGTGGACGAATAGATCAAAGCCATTTTAGTTTCCTGGAGGCATACAATGGATGCTCCGGCAATGTCAACCAACGATCTGACGGCGAGGCGTCGAGCCCGGGCATTAAGACCCCTGACATTAGAAATTACAATTTTAAGGCCGCAATCCATAGGAGAGGGATCGACGGCAGGGCTAGCCTAGGCGGATCAATGCTCGCAGGCGATGTCGACGCTTGCTGCGGCTGGAGAGTGGACAGCCGTGGCCGGGATCTGCCTATCGACCAGGGCGGCGATGGCGGAGAGGACGGCAAGGGAGATGGGCGCAGCGAAGACACGATTGTAGGCGGTCATCTCGGCGGCGGTAATGACTTGGTCAACCCCAAAGATTCCCAAGGTGCGGAGGATCTGAACGTGAGCCCTGCGCTCCGCTGTTGGTGGTGCTCCGGTACTCACACGCATGGCAGACCGTCCACGGCGCGGCGAAAAGTTTAGCAGGCGCCGTCGTGACTTCCTTCCGGGCGGCGGAAGCGCGGCATCAAGCTCCTTGGTAGCTGCTTTGAGGAAGTCCCCAAGTGTGCAAGCCTGGGGCACAGTAGGTCGAGTCCGGCGTCGTAAGGTGATCGGCGGCGTGGAGAAACGTCCTGGCGCAGAACGCAGGGGTGTAAGATCATCGACATGAGGCGTGGGCTCCATTGCCTGTGTGGTGCTGGGCTCTGGCAGGGTGGACTGGGTGGCCTGCCTGTGCAGGATGAAGATGGGTTCCTCGAGATGGGCCATCTTGCATGGGCCGGGCTGGGCGGGCGCGTGAGGTGCGATCGGTGACGTGGCCACGTCCGGTGAAGGAGCATGCAGGTCGGCAGGAGCCTCCAAGATGTGTACAGGAGGAGCAGCAGCTCTTTGCCCCGACAGGATATCTTCCTCGTTAGCCGGTCCCGTCGACAAGGAGTCTGGAACTTCGCTTTCGAGCTCTGCAGGATCCCGAGGAGCATGATGACCCACAAGTATAGGGGATCGCAACAGGCTTCGAGGGAAGTATTACCCAATTTATTGATTCGACACAAGGGGAGACAAAGAATACTTGTAAGCCTTAACAGCGGAGTTGTCAATTCAGCTGCACCTGGAAATAGACTTGCTCGCAAGAGTTTATCAGTAGTAACAGTTTTATAGCAGTAGGAATAGTGAAATAACAGCAGCGGTGAAATAAAGACAGCAATAGTGATTATAGTAAACAGGATTAAAATACTGTAGGCACAGGGACGGATTAACGGGCGTTGCATGGATGAGAGAAACTCATATAACAATCAAAGCAGGGGCATTTGCAGATAATAATAAAACGGTATCCAAGTACTAATCAATCAATAGGCATGTGTTCCATATTTAGTCGTACGTGCTCGCAATGAGAAACTTGCACAACATCTTTTGTCCTACCAGCCGGTGGCAGCCGGGCCTCTAGGGAAACTACTGGAAATTAAGGTACTCCTTTTAATAGAGTACCGGAGCAAAGCATTAACACTCCGTGAACACATGTGATCCTCACATCACTACCATTCCCTCCGGTTGTCCCGATTTCTGTCACTTCGGGGCCATTGGTTCCGGACAGCGACATGTGTATACAACTTGCAGGTAAGATCATAAACAACGAATATCTTCATGAATCAATAACATGTTCAGATCTGAGATCATGGCACTCGGGCCCTAGTGACAAGCATTAAGCATAACAAGTTGCAACAATATCATAAAAGTGACATCTACGGATACTAGGCACTATGCCCTAACAATCTTATGACTATTACATGACCAATCTCATCCAATCCCTACCATCCCCTTCAGCCTACAGCGGGGGAATTACTCACACATGGATGGGGGAAACATGGCTGGTCGATGGAGAGGCGTTGGTGGTGATGGCGGTGAAGATCTCCTCCAATTCCCCGTCCCGGCGGAGTGCCGAACGGAGACTTCTGGCTCCCGAGACGGAGTTTCGCGATGTGGCGGCTCTCTGGAGGGTTTCTGGCGACTTCGACTTCTCCCCGTGCGTTTTTAGGTCGAGGGCGATAAGTAGTCCGAAGGAGGGCGCGGGGGCCAGCCGAGGGGCCACACACTAGGGCCGCGCGGCCCCTCCCGGGCCGCACCGCTTAGTGTGGGGCCCCTGTGCCCCACCTGGCTTGCCCTTCTGGCTCCGCCAATATTCTGGGAAAATAGGGCCTTCGATAAATTCCGAGGTTTTCCCGAAAGTTGGATTTCTGCACAAAAACGAGACACTGAGCAATTCTCTGAAAACAGATTAGTCTGTGTTAGTTGTATCCAAAATACACAAATTAGAGGCAAAACAATAGCAAAAGTGTTCGGGAAAGTAGATACGTTTTGGACGTATCAACTCCCCCCAAGCTTAGCTTATTGCTTGTCCTCAAGCAATTCAGTTAACAACTGAGCGATAAAAGAACTTTCACGAACACATTTGCTCATATGATGTATATATTCTCATGCTATGGCTAATACTTAAGCAGTTCATAATGAGATACATGCAAATAAGATCATCCAACAGCTATGTCAATCATGGAGAGGTACCAACAATTAATAATAAGCATCATGAATCATGTATATAAGCAGGATTGCAATGTTCATAAGAGAATATGATAAAGTGGTATCTCGCTTGCCCGTATTTGATCGGCAAAACATAAATGCCCAGGCACCTCTGGAGTTCATAGAAAGACTAGAAGTAATGATTGTCAAAGATAAAAGCATCAAAGTTATACCACAATCAATCATATTTTGAGACAAGCATATTATACTAAGAATGACAGTTGTGCTCTCAAGATAGTGCTCAAAGAAAGAATGGAGACACAACATAAAAGTAAAAGATTGACCCTTCGCAGAGGCAGGGATTAACATGCGCTAGAGCTTTTCATTTTTAAAACAGGAGTAAAATTATTTTGAGAAGTGCTTGTTGTTGTCAACGAATGGTAATGGGTACACTAACTACCTCGTCAACCGGACTCCCAAGAGCGGCTCCCATGAATTATTTGTATGTTTATGTGGCACTCCTTCCAACCTTTCTTACACAAACCATGGCTAACCGAATCCTCGGGTGCCTGCCAACAATCACATACCATGAAGGAGTGCCTTTTTATTTAAGTTTTATTATGATGATGACACTCCCCCCAACCTTTGCTTACACAAGCCATGGCTAACCGAATCCTTCGGGTGCCGTCCAACAATCACAAACCATGGAGGAGTGCCTATTTAAGTTAATTAATTTGGGACTGGGAATCCCATTGCCAGCTCTTTTTGCAAAATTATTGGATAAGCGGATGTGCCACTAGTCCATATGAGAGTCCGTCAAAAGTAAATGACAAGGTTGAAAGCTAAACACCACATACTTCCTCATGAGCTATGAAACATTAACACAAATTGAGAAGCATTTTGAAAGTTTTAAAGGTAGCGCATGAGAATTTACTTGGAATGGTTTGAAATGCCATGCATAGGTATTTACGGTGGACACTTTGGAACAACTTGGTTTTCAGGTGTTTGAGCGGCGTTCCCGCTCAGTACAAGTGAAGGCTAGCAAAAGACTGGGAAGCGACAAATCAAGAGAGCAGTAACTGTCATAATCATGCTTGCGGCAAAATAAATTAACGGAGGCATAAAAGTGATACAAGAACTCTGAAGCAATATAAATCATCGAGGCTTAATTGACTTTTTGTTCAGTCATATGCATGCGTGAGCATGTGCCAAGTCGATATAAATGAATTATTCAGAGGAGGATACCACAATGCCATACTTACTTATGAATAAAACAATGCAAGCGAACATCCATGACATGCTACTCATATTAATAAATTGGAGCTAAACATGAGAGGTCATGAACTACTAGACTTTCTCAAATAACATATACCTCACATGAACCAACTAAGCATGCTCACATGGATGAGTATATGTACAAAAATTAAAACAAATAGAGTTCATACCAGCCTCTCACCACAATCCAATTGTTGTAGATCGTCATTATTGCTTTTCACTTGTGTAGCTTGGATAATATGAAATGAAAACCACGCTCCAGCCACCGAAGACCATTGAACTCATGATGAACTTTACAAACCAAAGAAGAACAGCAAATATTTTTGGTGTTTTCGAATTGGAAACAAGAACAAAAGAAACAAGCAAACAAAGCAAAATCTTTTTGGGTTTTCTCATAGCAAACCAACGATAGCAAAATAAAGTAAACTAAGAGCAAAGAACCAAATAAACAAATGGTGAAGAGAAACAACAGAAATATTTTTGGTCTTTTTGTGTTTTAGGAAAGAAACAAAGCGAAAACAAAAGAATGCAAACTAACAGAAACACAGAAAAGCAGGATGACAGAAATCTGCCAAAACCTGACAGCAGTACAGAAATCGAAATTAACAAAAATCTTCCATTGCTCAGATCAAAAAGTGTTCAACTAATGAAAGTTAGATAACAACCTGGGGCACATGCTCAAAAATTGGAAACTCAAAATAACGTTCTGGCTGTGCGTACGAATTTTTTTGGTAACAGCCCAGAATCTGTTTTTGGACAGCACTTCCCCAAATATCATCTCCCTCTCATTAGAAAACCACTCTAAGAAACTAAACAAGTATGTACAAGTATCCAGCAACCATAATATGCAAAGAATGAGTGATGCCGGTATACCTCCCCCAAGCTTAGGCTTTTGGCCTAAGTGGAGTTCATTCCCACGGTCCCCATGAAGTGGTGTCTCCGTAGTACGACGAAGAACGACCCGGTTCCAGGTATGTGCTGGAGGAAGCATCGGGGTATGTGACGGTGTAGTCGTAGGAGGGCTCGGCGTCCTCGGAGTCATGCTGCTGGTGGAAGTCTTGTATCTTCATATGTTCCTCCACCTCCTCCTTAGTGCGCGACCATGATTGCCTGTCAATATTGAACAAACCTGGCTGGGGAAGAGGGATTTCCTTCTCATCCCCGTCAGCAAACAACATTCTATAGACCATATTATCTACAGTGGAATCAGTGGTAACAAAATGATGGCTCTTCATAGCAGCAATATCAAGTCTCCTAGGGGTTAATGGCACATCATTAGGATCAAGAGGGAGTCTTAAATGTGTTAAAATGCGTAGTGCAATAGTTCCTCCAAAAATAGGCCCCCTGCTAGACAGGCGGCGAGCAATAAGAGAACCAAGATGATAAGGTGTCTGTCCAGTAAGTGCAGCATTCAAGAAAGCAAGATGATAGCTAGAGATATTGCTAGTATTTTCCCTACCAAGAATGCTAGTAGCAATGTAATATGCAAAATATTTAATGGCGGGGAGTTGAATGTTTCTTATCTTGCCGTGCTGAATGGTGCGGCAATCATCATCGGTGATCCCTCGATAGAGCTCCAACGGGTCCCGGGGATTGTCATCAATCCTCCTTGCTGTACCTATAGGGGCAATATCCAATGCACGACAAAATTCTTCCAATTTCATAGTAACAGGATTACCATAGATCTTGAATACAACTGTCGGCTCATATTGCGTGTTGTGGAACTTGAAGCTCTCAACGAAAGTTTTGGTGAGCATGTAGTATTGCTCCCTTTCATCTCCCACGTAGGTGGCTAAGCCCGCCCTGTTGACAAGGGTGAAGAAATCATCCAATATCCCTGCATTTGTCAGAAAATCATAACATGGGAAGGATGAAGCATTAGGAGCCCCATTGTCCTCTTCGGGCGCGAAGCTAGGCGCGATGATATCCTCATTGTAGGATCGCCTAATCTGAGTGGACGCCCTCGAGGGCCTCCCGGTGCTGGTTGTTCCTCTCTTGAATAATTCTCCAAAGCTGAATTTCTTCATCTTCCTCTTCTGAAATTTTCAACAACCATTATAAAATTTGATTTCAAGGTATATAATTGAGGGGAACTACTATAGGAACTTGCTAGAGTACTACACATGCATCAAAACTAATTTCTACCACTTAGAACAAGCATGCAAGCTCACTAAACATGTTATCTACAGCAGCAAAATATTCAAGATATACTCAACCAAACAAAATTCTAATTGGACAATCAAAGGAGTCACATACCAAGGAGCAAATGTGCCAAATTTCAGATAGAAATCTGGGCTGAGCAAAGAGATCGAGAAATCGCGAGTTCTTGACCAGAAACGCGAGTGAGAGAAAGTGAGTACGAGTTTTTTCGGGAGAGAGAAGAGAATGAGTGAAAGAGATGATGGAGTGGGGCAAGGGGGGCCCACACACCAGGGTGGCGCGCCCCCCTTGCTGGCCGCGCCGGCCTGTGGGGTGCCACCCTGGGGTGCCCCACTGGTCAGCCCCAGGTGCTCCCAGGTGCCTCTTCGAAAAATAGGACTACCAGTATAATTTTTGTAAATTTTTGAAAACTTCGAAAAATGCACATTTCTGGGTGTTAAATTAATTATTACTACGCAGGAAAATGATTTCCAAAATCTTAAACAACTAAAGCATATTGCAAAACAAAAAGTGCTACAGCAAGTAAAACAAATGGAGGGAGAAAGAAAGAAAGAAATGTTGTTTAGCTCTCTTATGCATTAAAATATACTTGTTAACAAGGTTGATCAAGTCTTGCTACCAAATAAATTTTATATGACATAAGAAGAAATAAACCTCAAATCAATCATGTTACCTTATATTGAATTGATATGGATCCAATCACAAGAGTTTGATATTCTTCTTTAGGCTCATATATAGGACAATCAATGGATCCCACTTTGATAGTTTTCACATTAAAAATTGTATTAACTCCATATACTTTATCAATCCTCTTGGGAAAATAGACAGTATGTTCCTTATCATCAACATTGAAAGTGACTTTTCCTTTATTGCAATCAATAACAGCCCCTGCAGTATTAAGAAAGGGTCTTCCAAGAATAATGGACATATTATCATCTTCAGGCATTTCCAACACAACAAAATCAGTTAATATCAAGCAATGTTGAGTAACTTGAACAGGAACATTTTCACATACACCAACAGGAATAGCGGTAGATTTATCAGCCATTTGCAAAGATATATCAGTTGGTATCAACTTATCTAAATCAAGTCTCTTATAGAGAGAAAAGGGCATTACACTAACTCCTGCTCCCAAATCACATAGAGCAGTTCTAACATAATTATTCTTGATGGAACAAGGAATAGTCGGTATACCTGGGTCTCCAAGCTTCTTTGGAACCTTACCATTGAAGGAGTAATTAGCGAGCATAGTGGAAATCTCCTCATTGGGAATTTTCCTTTTGTTAGAGACAATATCTTTCATATACTTTGAATAAGGAGGCAATTTAATAGCATCAGTCAAAGGGATTTGCAAAAATAAAGGTTTCATCCAATCACAAAATTTATTATAATGTTCCTCCTCCTTTGATTTTAGTTTCTTAGCAGGAAAAGGCATTTGCTTTTGAACCCAAGGTTCTCTTTCATTACCATGTTTCTCAGCAATAAAATCTTCTTTAGTGTACTTTTTATTTTTAGCATGCTTTTCAGGTTCTTTTTCAATTTCTTCTTTATCAGGAGTATCATTCTTATCATTATCTTTATCATGTTCATTACCACTTTCAGTTTCAGCATCAGAAATAGAAATACTATTAGGATCATTAACAGGTTCAGAGGATTCTACAACATTCTTATGTTTCTTTTTCTTTTTCTTAGATGGAGCACTAGTTTTAGTTAGTTGAGAATCTTGTTCAACTCTTTTGGGATGCCCTTCAGGATATAGAGGATCCTGGGTAGAAACACCACCTCTAGTTGTTACTTCATAAGCATGTTTTTCTTTAGAATTATTTCCCAACAAGTCATTTTGCACTTTAGTGAGTTGATCAATTTGAGTTTGAACCATATGAAAATGTTTAACAAGTATCTTAACATCATTGGAGGTTCTCTCCACAATATCATGCAATTCACTAATAGCTCGAGAATTTTCCATTAAATGATTCTCTACTCTCATATTAAAGTTTTCTTGCTTAACAATATAATTATCAAACTCATCTAAGCATTGAGCAGGAGGTTTTGAATACGGAATATCTTCCCTAGTAAAGCGTTGAAGAGAGTGTACCTCAATCATGGATGAAGGGGAGTTATCTTACATAAATCTTCTATAGGAGGTAAATTCTTCACATCTTTAGGTTTAATACCCTTCTCTTTAAGAGACTTCTTAGCTTCCCTCATATCTTCATCATTTAATTTAATCATACCCCTCTTCTTCAATATCGGTGTCGGGGTTGGTTCAGGTGTAGACCAATCATCATGATTCCGGCCTATTTTAGCCAATAATTCTTCAGCGTCGTCTGGAGTTCTTTTCCTGAAAACACAACCAGCACAACTATCCAGGTATGCCCTAGACTCAATGGTTAGTCCACTATAAAATATATCAAGTAAATCATGCTTTTCCAAATCATGATCAGGCCGAGCTCTAATAAGAGAGCAAAATCTCGCCCAAGCCTCAGGCAATTTCTCTCCATCTTCCTGGTCAAAATTATAAATTCTCTGCAAAGCAATATGTTGAGCACTAGCAGGAAAGTATTTTCGAAAGAAAACATCACGCAAGTCAATTGGACTTCTAATAGAACCAGGAGGCAAATTATTATACCAAGTTTTAGCATCATCCTTTAATGAGAAAGGAAAAATTTTAGCGACAAAATAAGTACGCATCTTGACATCATCAGAAAACAAGCTACTCAGAGTAGATAACTCAATCATGTGTTCAACAACACTTTCTTTTTCAGTACCACAAAAGGGTGTTTTCTCAACAATAGCTATATGAGATAGATCAAGAGAAAAATCATAATCTTTATCCTTAATGTTTATAGGAGATGTGGCAAATTTAGGATCAGGAGACAGTTTATATCTAACAGCATGTTCTGCAAGCAACTTTTTAATTTTTCTTGCATCAGTAGTAGCATTGCATTTTTCAATAAAATCATCATCAAGTTCCACATAATCTTCATCAAGATCATCACTAGAATATTCAACAGACTCAGGTGAATTAACAGGTGTAGCAGCATTTTCATTAGGAGTTTCAGTATTTTCAATTTGCCTAGACCTAGCAATTGTAGCATCTAGAAAAGATCCTAACGAACCATCATTATCAAGCACAGCAGAAGCATCATCACAATTATAAGAGGAATTTTCAGATTCAACAGAAGTACCAGCATTTGAAGCTTGTGGTGGTGAAACAAGTTTACTTATCACAGATGGTGAATCAAGAGCAGCAGAGGTACTAAGAGTTGTACCTTTTCTTGTAGTGGATGGTAATATGGCGATCTTAGTATCGCGAGGTTTACCCATGATGGAGACTTTGCAGCGAACAATATCAATCCAAGTGAACTTCCAAATAAAGCTATGCTCCCCGGCAACGGCGCCAGAAAATAGTCTTGATGACCCACAAGTATAGGGGATCACAACAGTTCGAGGGAAGTATTACCCAATTTATTGATTCGACACAAGGGGAGACAAAGAATACTTGTAAGCCTTAACAGAGTTGTCAATTCAGCTGCACCTGGAAATAGACTTGCTCGCAAGAGTTTATCAGTAGTAACAGTTTTATAGCAGTAGGAATAGTGAAATAACAGCAGTGGTGAAATAAAGACAGCAGTAGTGATTATAGTAAACAGCAGGATTAAAATACTATAGGCACAGGGACGGATTAACGGGCGTTGCATGGATGAGAGAAACTCATATAACAATCAAAGCAGGGGCATTTGCAGATAATAATAAAACGGTATCCAAGTACTAATCAATCAATAGGCATGTGTTCCATATTTAGTCGTACGTGCTCGCAATGAGAAACTTGCACAACATCTTTTGTCCTACCAGCCGGTGGCAGCCGGGCCTCTAGGGAAACTACTGGAAATTAAGGTACTCCTTTTAATAGAGTACCGGAGCAAAGCATTAACACTCCGTGAACACATGTGATCCTCACATCACTACCATTCCCTCCGGTTGTCCCGATTTCTGTCACTTCGGGGCCATTGGTTCCGGACAACGACATGTGTATACAACTTGCAGGTAAGATCATAAACAACGAATATCTTCATGAATCAATAACATGTTCAGATCTGAGATCATGGCACTCGGGCCCTAGTGACAAGCATTAAGCATAACAAGTTGCAACAATATCATAAAAGTGACATCTACGGATACTAGGCACTATGCCCTAACAATCTTATGACTATTACATGACCAATCTCATCCAATCCCTACCATCCCCTTCAGCCTACAGCGGGGGAATTACTCACACATGGATGGGGGAAACATGGCTGGTCGATGGAGAGGCGTTGGTGGTGATGGCGGTGAAGATCTCCTCCAATTCCCCGTCCCGGCGGAGTGCCAGAACGGAGACTTCTGGCTCCCGAGACGGAGTTTCGCGATGTGGCGGCTCTCTGGAGGGTTTCTGCGACTTCGACTTCTCCCCCGCGCGTAGGTCGAGGGCGATAAGTAGTCCGAAGGAGGGCGTCGGGGGCCAGCCGAGGGCCACACACTAGGGCCGCGCGGGCCCCCCGGGCCGCGCCGGCCTAGTGTGTGGGGCCCTGCTCCCACCGGCTTGCCCTTCGGCTCCGCCAATATTCGGGAAAATAGGGCCTTCGTATAAATTCCGAGGTTTTTCCCGAAAGTTGGATTTCTGCACAAAAACGAGACACTAGAGCAATTCTGCTGAAAACAGCGTTAGTCCGTGTTAGTTGTATCCAAAATACACAAATTAGAGGCAAAACAATAGCAAAAGTGTTCGGGAAAGTAGATACGTTTTGGACGTATCAGAGCACAGCTGTTGGTCATGTCAAGGTGGGACCCTGCTTTATCGTTGTGAGGTACAGCAGGTGACATGCCATTCAAACTGGCGGGCGACTCGGTCTCAGGCATGGGCTGACTGTCCCCACCGTCGCACGGAAGGATCGGGATCGCGACGAGGGGGGTCGGTGGCGTGTTAGAGGGGGCGACGAATGGGGGCACGCCATCTGGCTGGGGAGAGGCTTCTCCATGCATCGGATCCGGAGCGGTTGTGTCAGCCGTTGCATGGCTGGCAGAAGTGGGCTCGGGGTGCATCCGCTTTTGTCGCCAAAAGTAGCGTCCACTTTGGGCAGGGGCACGAGGCCAGCGCTGCCGTCGTGGGCCCCGCAGAGGCGGCCAAGGCTCCATGGATCTTTCGCCGGCGGCAGAGGACCGCCGTTGGCGTGGCGGCGGGGCAGGCCTGCGCGCGTCCGACCAGCGGCCGTCAATGGCGAGCCCATCAGCTCGACGTCGTGGACCGTGCATGGAAAAAGCAGGAGCGTCTAGGGCCATGCCGTCTGCGCGTCCGGCGGGAGCGTCAGGGTTGTCCTCGGGACGGCGCCGTTTGCGACATCGACGGCGAGGTCCGCGCCTGGCGACGTGATCACCGTTGGCGGCGTCGTGCCCGTTGCCGGCGCCTCCATCTCCTCTGTCGGCGACGGCGGCCGTAGGGGAAGCATGCTCAGCGATCTCGGTGTGGACGATCTCGATGGATATGGGGTAGGTTAGGGTCCGGACGGTCGGTGGCTCGGAGACGGCGCGCGCGGGGATGAGCTCGACGACCTCGAGGACGGCATGTTGGCGAATGGCGGCGACGTCGTTGGTGCGGGCGGTGAGCTGGAAGGTGGCCATGTCCGCCCTGGAGCGCGTGTCTGGGTGGATGCGCTCGACCCAGCAACCATGGGCGAGGAGGGACTCCACCGTAGACACCTGCCAGGCCTGCGCGGGGATGCCACGGAGCGCGAGCTCGACGCGGTGTTCCAGCCTAGCGCTGCCGGCATGCGCGAGCTTGCACCAGGGGCGGAGGCTGAGCGAGAAATTCGCGTCGCCAATGAAGTGGTCGCCGGAGAGACGATCTTTGAGCTCTTGCGAGGCGAAGATGATCAGGAAATCTTCGGGCTGGTGGAGGTGGATGTCGCAGGTTGAAGCTTGCGTGGAGGACATGTGCCACTTGGTCGGCGGTGACCGCCGGCCGAGTCCCAGTGATGGAGGCCACCATCCCCCGTCGCAGGACCTGCTCCGCCTCGTCCATCTCGGTGCTGCGGGACAGGACGACGCGTACTGGACTCGGGGAATCAACAGCACGCGCCATCAACGTTGTCCCAGCAGGGGCACGCACCGGACCCAGGGGATCGACAGTGCGCGCCATGGCCGCAGAAGCTGGAGCAGGTTGGCGGGGGAGGGGCGGTGGCGCGACCGCGGCTTGGGCGCGCGGCGCCGGCGGCGGTGGCGGTGGCGGTGAGGTGCGACGTCGCTGGGAGGGGGCTTCGTCCTGCTGCGCACGGCGGGCTCGAGCGTGGTCGTATGCGCGCTGCTCCGGCGTGCAATCCCGGCTTCCGTGCCCAGAGAGGAGGCAACGGCGGCACCGGACATCGTTCTTGCAGTCGCGGACGGCGTGGCCAGGCTCAAGGCATCTGAAGCAGAGCCCGCCCTCCATCTCCGGGGACGGGCTGCGACGGCGCGGCGGTCGGTCCCTCATGCCTTGGGGACGGCGTCACTGGTGGTGGCGGCGGCGAGGTTGTTGCCAGCCGTCCGCGTCGGCTCTGCGGGCATCGGCGGTGTTGGCGTTGGCGCGATGGATCTCGGAGCGGGGGCCGATGCGCGTGGCGGCCGGTGCACGACGGGGAGCAGGAGGAGCGGCCTCCGGCGCGGTCAGGGGCGGAGGCGGCGCGCCGGCGCGGCTCGAGGAGGCGAGCGGGCCACGTCGCTGTAGCTGCGCGAGCTTTCGCCCATGGAGCCGTCGTCGGAGAGCCAGCGGTCTTGGCGGCGGTGCCCGTGGCTGTCGCAGCTGCCGCTGGAGGACATGGCGGAGGAGGAGGAGAGGCTGGGGAGGCCTAGGGCGGAGGCTTACCGGCGGTGAGGTCGTCGGCGGCGGGCTAGAGGTGGGAGGGGTTGGCTAGCAGGGGAGCTGGTGCGGGAGCCATCTCGATCCGGAAGGGGAAATATGGATGCCTCAAAGATGTTAGATGGCTCAGAACCTGTTGCAGCACCACAAGGAATCTTTGGACGTGCTTTTCTCATACAGAAACTAGGTGGAGTGGCCACCACATCCTCCAGCACGCATGTCACACTCATGTCAGCATAGGTATGCTCCTAAATATATTTGTCCTGTCATATTGTCATATGCTCCTGCAATTTAAATTTATGAATTTAATCATGGTACCGATCTGAAGCGGTACCAGATATTCACACTATTCGTAATGTTCTGATTAAAAGATTTGAAAACCAATCTATTTTTGTATATTGTTTCCATTCGAGGTTCATATCTTGGAATCTTTCACATTAATGTGATTAACATTCTCTTTGTATGTATCTTTCAGTTGTGTGGCTACACAATTTAAAAGTTCACTATTATTCTGATATGCCATCTATTTGGCTGACCACGTAGCTAAATTAAAGTGTGTTCCTAAGGTTTCTGAGAAAAGCTTTCAGGAGTATCCAATTGTCACATGGTCTGGACTCTGGAGTTGGACTACGAAAATGACGAGGTTGGCAAATTATTCTGGTAAGAGATTCAACATTTTTGACCACTACTTTTTTCAAGTGACACAAATCTATACTTGCTACATATAGATCAGAAGGATAGTTACCATGCTGCATTGAGCTCACCATTTTTTTCTTGATAATGGGCACTTTATTAATTTAAGCAATAGACCCGGCCTCTGCATAGCTAGGATGCACACAGACGCACAAATATCTGTTACAAACCCACACTGGTATCCGAAGGCAAAAACAAGTTCTCGAAAGATAAAAAGGACTAGCTAGGTGGATCCAGTCGTAGATCACGCTGCCACACATGTTGGGAGAAAATATCTCTCCCTGTATCCTCCAACCGTGAAGATACCTCTGTAAAGAGGTCTCAATGCTCCACCCGCTGCAGTTATTATATTGGATGTTTGTATCTTCTACCTTCAGGGAGGCGATGGAACTGAGGAATGTTTGTATCTTCTGTTGAGCTGGTAGGTTATTTTTCTTTTGCTGATCTTGTTGCACCTGCATTCTATGGCAAATGGATGTTTATGTTAGTATTATCTTCTGTTTAATTGTCAGGATATTGGCACCTACACTATATATATCTTCATTTGGTGGCCCTGTTGTTGTATTTGGCTAGCATTTGAGTAAAGATGTAGTTTGGTTGTTCTTCCTTGCATTCTTTGGATTGAAAGTACTAGGCCTTTCTGTTTCCCCTTTTTGTCAGAACTAATCGATGATTACATGATGAGTTTCCTGGAAAGACGGAGATGCAGATTGGCATGCCAAGGTCCAAGACAGGTACCTCCCGTGACTTGATGAAGCACCAGACCGAGATCTTCCACATCAAAAACTGTATTGGGGCGTGCCGGTGGGAGAAGAATGTACAAAGAGAACGACGACAGATGCTTTGAAGAATTGGACCATGATTGGGATGATAAGATTGGGCTGCAACTCTATGTCAAAGGAGGAGGGGTTTCTGATAACAGGTACTACTTCAGGCAGATTCAGATTAATGCATGTCCATTAAAAAGACTCAAGCTAAGCTGTGTGCAACTATGTAGGGATGGCCACTAGATAAGAACCATGGACTGTAAATGTAACATGTAACTTTTGCTTTTTCCCTGTAGCCCGATTGACTATGGATACCTAATACAAATGAACTTACTACACTATTTTATGAAACTGTAGAATGAATGGGTACCTCAAGAGGTATGTTGCATGTATGTCGAGAAATACTGGAACTTTTAAATTAAGTAAATGTGCAGCTGTTGGGGTATACTATATGAAGATTCAGCTTTCAGGTCATAACAGTTACATGTAGTTTTGTTGTATTGAAGATGCATTTTGGCAGCGGTTGGAGAGTGGACGGGAAGGCGAAAAAAGAAACGAACACACGAAAGGAAATAGCAGTGCTATTGGGATGACGAACACACAAAATGAAATAGGACTCCTATTGGGATGGAATTGGACAACCACCGTACGGTGAGGAGGCGCCCCAAGGGGCGCCCCAACCACTAGTCACGTTAAAATGCATCGAGATGGGAGACGTAATATACCATGCTCGCATTTAAACAAGTTGAAGATCGCAAAGGAGAAACCATTTCAAGGAATAAAGCGCACACGTATTTTAAGACTAACTATGATCATAAAAATGAGCAACAAAATCTTGATTATATTATATATAATTAGAGCATCTTCAAGACGCGCGGCAAAAGACGCGCGCGCTAAAAAAACCGCCAGTTTGGCACGCGTCGGAGCCCGCGCGAACCCCCAACGGACGAGTGAAAAAGTGGCGCATGTTAAAAACTTTACCGTGCACGCGTTTTCGCTCTATCCCGCGCGGGAAACTTGCCGCTTCGGTTGTCGCGCGCGCACGCCAACCGTCCGGAAACTTCAGCCGCCCCGCATGTCGCTCCACCTCTGGCCTCCCCCGTCTCGCCGCTCTGCCTCCCATTGTAAGGGTATATTGCCCCTATGTGTGGTTTTGGTAATTAATGACAACCCCTATGGACTAATGTTTTCATTAAGTTTATATGAAGGAATATTCCATAGGTACTACTTGTAGTCCATGTGTTGGATTCAAGTATGGATGCAAGTATGGATGCCATGAAGATAAAGAAATACCTTGTGTATTGGCATCAAGATCATCGATTTAAAGATATATATATGATATGATCAAGAAGAAGAAATGAAGATGGAGTTCTTATGTGGAACTCAGTATTAGCCATGCTCTAGCTTATGTGATAAGCAATGAATGATCAAGATCTTAAGTGCTTGATTCCAAGTGAAGAATTCAAGTTATGGCTCTAAGTCAGTGTCATGATAGTCTCATAAGTTGAGCTATGGTTGACTAAGATTTAGAGCATGCAAGCAAATGAAGAATTCTATATACGCCTCAAGATAGTATGATAGAGCATGAGAAGATACAAGGTTGACCAATACAAAGAGTGAAGAATAGATTCAAGTTTGGTCAACACATGAAGCATGAAGAATGTGCCACGAGAAGTCATGTGGTAGGGTAAGCCGTGTCAATTATGCTTTATGAACTAACCCATCATATATGTTCCCTTGTGTTGTCTATGTGGGTTAGGTATCTTTCCATGGGCATGCATCAAAAGTGAGATCTCATATAGCCCATGAGAGGATGACGTCAAGTGGTGATCGTCATCAAGGTTGAGTTGGGCAAGTTCAAGACTGAGCATCTCAAGAGGATCATGTGCTTGAAGCTTGCCGTCCATTTTGGTGATAATGGACATATGAAGATGTGCATCAATGGAGCTTTCCCATCATGGTGTATGGGGGAGCATTTGTGAGTCTTCACGAAGCAACAATGATCAAGTGAGGCATTCCGGCTTGAGTTGAGCTTGAAGATCTATCATCAAGATCAAGCGGGATGCGCAAGGCAAAGGTATGGCCTTGCTAGGTTTTCCTTTTACCGGTCTCAAGGTGGTTGTTGGGAGACCGTGTTATAGGATACATAGCCGCACTATCAAGAGGGGCTTTCGGTTGGGTAACTTGATCACATCGTCTTAGGGAGCTCAACCCTTTGCATGCTTTGCATTCCATAAATCTATTACTTCTTGGTGTTTCTCTGTGTGAGGTTCTTGAGCTTGTTGCTAGCTTTACAACAAGCCCAAGTTCATCGAAAACGGAATCCATATGCATCTTCTATTGCGTTTTCAAGCTTGGAGGTTTTACCGGTGTCTATTTTATAGATAGGTCAAACATTCATCTTATGGTTTTTACTCCGTGGGTGGACAATGATGTTTCTATGAATAAAGTTGTAGGGCTTGTTGTCCTGATTCCAACAAGCCCAAGATCATCGAAATCGGAGTCCGGACGCAAAAGTTATCATGGTTTTTGTAAACCATGTTTTTCATGTTTGGCCCGGCGGCGCCGGCTGTCTCACCGGCTCGTCCGGCACAGACCGGCTCCCACACCGGTGCCATCCGGACGGTTTCCAGGGGGCTTTCAGGGGCGCCCGGTCCCTGGCCCGGTCGACCGGGTTTTCCGCCAGGCGGCCCGGTCCCTGGCCCGGTCTGACCGGGCTTTCCGCCAGGCTGCACGAAAAACTCCCAGATCTGCCCCAAACGGTCATATTTCGTTTGGCTATAAAAGGGGCTTCTTCCCCAACAGTTTTCTAGGGTTCTTGAGCATGTTTTTGACCACCATTGTTGAACCTCTTGAGCTTGCTTCCTCTCCCTTCCCTCCCATGATTCTTGCTCATTCTTGAGGGATCTAAGAGAGGAGATCTAGATCTACACTTCCACCAATCCATTTCTCCTCTAAGTGAGGGGAACTCTTGGGATCTAGATCTTGGAGTCTTTTGTTGACTTTCCCCATTGTTCTTCCTCTCCAATCTCATCCTAGCATTTGTTGTTCGGGTGGGATTTGAGAGTGAAGGATTTGAACACCTCTAGTGTTCTTGCTTTGCATCATTGCATAGTGTTGAGCTCTCCACCACGATTAGTTCGAGTGAGAGACCGTGAGCTTGTTACTCTTGGAGGGAAACCTCCTAGTTGGCTTGGCGGTTGGTGCTCCGGTGATCTCTTCAAGAAGATTGTGAAGAGGCCCGGGCTTCTCCTTCGTGGAGCTTGTGAAGTGGTTGTGGAGCTTGCCATCTCCGGAGCGGAGGAAAAGTTAACCATAAGGAAAGGGCCATTATCCTTCGTGGGTGTGGTTCGGAGAATAGGGTGAGCCTTCGTGGCGCGGGGAATCCTTCGTGGGACCTCCACTACTCCAAACGTGACGTACCTTGTTGCAAAGCAAGGGAACACGGGAATACATCCTCGTCTCCGCGTGCCTTGGTTATTTCTATACCCGAGCTCTCTTTCCTTGTGATAGCCATCGTGCTTGAAGTACATATATCTTGCTATCACTTGTGCTACATATATCTTGTGCCTATCTTGCTTAGCTCTAGTTGCCATTGTTACACTTAGTTGAGCTTAGCATATTTAGGGTTTGTGCTTGTAAACTAAACATTAGTTTAATTCCGCATTCTTACAAGACAAATCCGCAAGAGTTTGTAATTGCCTATTCACCCCCCCTCTAGGCGACATCTCGATCTTTCACCCACGTCACGCCCGCGCCGCCGCTCCGCCTCGGACGACAAGATGCCTCCCCGCCGTCGCTCTGCCTCCGGCTATCGCGGCGTTCGCGCGCGGCCAAGCGGATGCTTCGACGCCGAGATTCGCTCCGGCGAGGAGCGCATCTGCCTTGGCACCTTTGACACGGCGCACGAGGCGGCGCGCGCCTACGACGCCGTTGCCTGGCGCCTCTGCCGCTCCTGCCGCGCAATGAACTTCGATGATGTGTGGACGCGGGAGCAGGTGGCGGCGCCCGCCGGCCGTCTACTCGAAGCAGTTGTCTTGGACGTCTACTCGAAGCAGCGGCTCCTCATCGCGGAGCGCGACGAGCGCCTCCAGCTCGAGTGGGCGCGGCAGTTCCCGGAGGACGTCGCCGCTATGGAGGCGTTCTACGCGTAGAAGGAGGAGGCGAAGGCGGCGGCATCGGCGAAGAAGAAGGCGAACAGCGAGAAGCGCCGGGTGGCGTCTGCGGCGAGGAAGGCGGAGATGGTGGAGAAGGCTGCGAGGAAGGCGGAGGAGAAGAAAAACGGCGGCGGGCCGTCGACGTCTCCTCCTCCTCCTTCGAGTAGACGTCCACTCGGGTGTCCGACACCACCCACTCGTCGAACTTCGACTGGACTCAGAGTAGATTAGGTTAGTTTCAAATAAATGTCGCTGTACCGTCGAACTTTTAATATATTTCGTATTTGTAGTTAATTTTTCGTGTTTTGTTTGATCTATTTCCAACAAAAAACGATTGAAATAGTCGTTTGCGCCGCGCTGCGCGCTGCATAATGGCGTGCCTGGCCGAGGTGCACTTTTACCGCCCGAGCACGCGCTGCAAAATAGAGCATCCGGCGGGGCAAATTTCCGGCCAGCGCGCGCTATACGTTTACAACACGGCGGAAGCGAGGTTTAGCGCGCCGAAATATAGTGCGTCTGTTGGAGATGCTCTTAGTATCATTGGATTCGTATTGAAAAGAATTTTTTAATTATACTAATTTCATACAAACAATGTTATCTATTTAAAGTAATTTTTGATAAAAAAAACACGTAAAACGATGACGGCCTTATTCTTTGAAAACTAAGGAAAACCACTGACACACTGGACCCTTAATGCAACGCTATGGACCACAAGTCACCGTATGCTAAGGTGATAAGTACCGACCCGATTTAAACTAGTACTAAACTAGGTTGCTAAAGTCAAGAAACATTGCGTAGACTGTCTTGGCGCTGCCAGTTTAATTACAATCGTGCGTAGATCTCAAAAAGGATGCTCTCAACTGCCATTTTACAAACGGATCAGAGTGCTGAGTTGATGCAATCTCACAACTGTGCTACCGCGTGCTGCTGAGTACGATTCAGGTTTCCTCGGCGAGCAGCAGCTAGCTTTGTGGGCACGACCACAGCGTCAAAGGTAGTGTCTTACTCTTCTTCTCTCAGTAGTCAGCCTCTTGCTTTCGATGAATGCAGCACAGCACAACTCTCTTTCCTTTTCTTTTTGTGTGGTGGTTTTGATGCGATTTTTACTGTGCAGAGTTGGATCTGTTGCTTCAGCTTTTGCTCCGTATTGAACCAAAACTAGGTAACGAATACTTCCGGGGGTTACTTCCATGAACAAATCATGTGCCTATTTTGCTCATCCTTTCCTCTGAAAACGGCTATGCTTGCATTACAGAATCTGAACACCGGATACTGCGTCAACGGTCAACCGTGCCGAGAGAGAGCAAGCACAAGGGAGAGGGCCAGCTATGGAGGTTGCGGCCAGGGCGATGAGCCCCGTCATCTGCAAACTCGGTGAGCTGATCGTGGGTGAATACAATCTGGAGAAGCGAGTGCAGAACCGTGTGAAATCCCTCCACACCGAGCTGGAGCTTATGCACGCCGTCCTCCGGAAGGTCGGCAAGGTGCCGCCGGACCAGCTCGACGAGCATGTCCGGATCTGGGCTGCCAAGGTGAGAGACCTCTCTTACGACATGGAAGACGCCGTGGACGACTTCATGGTGCGAGTGGACGGCCCCAGCCACAAGATAGCGAACATGAAAAATCGAGTCAAGAAGTTCCTCAAGAAGACTACCAAGTTGTTTACCAACGGAAGAGCACTTCATCAGATCTCTGACGCCATCAAGGAAGCTCAGGTCCTTGCCAAAGAGCTGTCGGAGCTGCGTCAGAGGTATGAGCTTGAGATGGGAAGCACCAGCATTGGTGCTACTATTGATCCTCGCATGGTAGCTCTGTACAAGGATGTTGCAGAGCTTGTAGGCATTGAAAGCACAAGGGATGAGCTGATCCAGAAGTTGATTGGCGAGGACGAAACGTCCAAGAAACAATTGAAGACAATCTCTATTGTTGGCTTTGGAGGGTTGGGCAAAACAACACTCACAAAATCAATTTATGACAAGATCAAAGCCCAGTTTGACTATGTAGCTTTTGTCCCCGTGGGTCAGAATCGTAATTTGAAGGAAGTCTTCAAAGATATATTCTATGACCTTGATAACAAAATATTCAGTAACATTCATAATACAGAAAAGGATGAAAGGATTCTCATCAATGAACTCCGTGAATTTCTTGCGGACAAAAGGTATGCATCACCCCCATGTAGGTCCTGTATTGTTTTTAAAGAGCATTAGGTTCCTAGCTTATACTTAATATCTTCTCTTTATTTGTGTTTTATTGTAGTCTTGTAGTATATATATAAAGATAACAACTTTGCTCCCATTTTGTGTTTCTCCTCCAAATTTCACAGTTCGCAGTTCTCACCTATGAACTCCTATAGTATATTTATGCTAACAACATTTCACATCTTCTTTATCAAGGAACATGTATAGTTGTATCCCTTTCGATTTGTCAACTAGTGTTCTCATTTTTCTTTGGCATAGGTACCTCATCGTAATCGATGATATATGGGAAGAAGAAACATGGAAATGTATAAACTGGGCTTTCTCAAGAAACAGTCTCAGTAGCCGGATAATCACAACAACACGCAAAGTCAGTGTTGCTCAAGCATGTCTCTCTTCTGCTGAGGACATAATTCATGAAATGAAACCTCTGTCTGCTGAAGACTCACAGATACTCTTCCACAGAAGAATATTTCAATGTGAGAATAGTTGTCCAAATGAACTACAGGAAGTATCAAAAGATATATTGAAGAAATGTGGTGGCGTACCGTTAGCCATCATTACTATCGCTAGTCTTTTGGTTAGTAATCAACAAGTAAACCAGAAGGATGAGTGGTTCCATTTGCTCAGCTCTATTGGCCGTGGACTTACAGAAGGTGCTACGGTGGATGACATGAATAAGATACTGTTGTTTAGCTATTATGATTTACCTTGTCATCTGAAGACTTGTTTGCTATATCTTAGCATATTTCCAGAAGATTTTGAGATTGAGAAAGAGTGGCTGATATGGAGGTGGATAGCTGAAGGTTTTATCCAGCGTGGAAGAAATGGAAGTACTATGTTTGAGGTTGGAGAAACATATTTCAGTGAGCTCATGAATAGAAGCTTGATCATGCCTGGAAATTTAGATGAAGAGGGAGAGGTAAGATCTTGCCGTATACATGATATGGTCCTTGATCTCATATATTCATTGTCAAGTGAAGAAAACTTTGTCACTGTGTTGGATAGTACTAGGCGGTACAGGCCTAATATGTATAGCGATGTTCGTAGATTATCACTGCAAAATAGCACGGTGAAATCCAATGAACATCAGTTTGACATGTCAAAAGTCAGGTCTATTGCTATTTTTCCTCCTGCTACTGGTTATTGGTTGGCATCTCTTTCAAGCTTACAGTATTTACGTATACTGGAACTAGGACATGGTAGATATAATCCTTTTGCTGGCAGAGTGGACAATACACATGGTATTAGAGTTGAGCATATTAGAAATTTATTTCACCTAAGGCAACTAGTGATCAACGACTCAGATGTTAAGGAAATCCCACATGACATAGGCAAGTTACGGTTTTTGCAATCACTGGACATACGTGGCTCTGGTATAATAGAGTTACCCGCAAGTTTTGTTCAGCTACAACATTTGATATGCCTATGTCTCGATGATACAGCACTGCCAAAAGGAGTCGGGAACTTGACATCTCTCGAAGTGCTGAAAGGAGGAACAGTGTCATCCTCATCTATTGACACTGTGAAAGAGCTGTCCAACCTAACTGAGTTAAGGGTGCTCCATCTTTACTGTGATGAAGTGGACGAGGGTCTGAGCAAAGCTCTGGTGGAGTCACTTGGCAACCTGCACAAACTGCAATCTGTGTGGATTGTTGGAAGTAGCGTCATGGGTGAAAGTTGGATGCCCCCTCCATGCCTCCGCAGTTTTGGGGCAGGTGGCTTCTTGACACTGCCGAAATGGATTAGCTTAACATCACTTCCCCATCTCTCCTATCTGCACATATGTGTGGTAAATTTGCACAATGATGATATCAATATTATTGGGATGCTTCCTGCTCTTCGTCTCCTCCTCCTGTATGCTAGTGCCAGCCATCAATGTAAGAATATTCCCTTGTCGGTCGTGAGGGCCGGTGCATTCCCATCTGCCATAGAGTGTCAGTTCCGTGGGTTTATGATGTGGCCATGCCTGTTTGCACTTGGTGCTATGCCACGGGTTAAGCGTCTTCACATGCAGATGTCCCATGAAGTGAACTACGAAGGTGGTGAGGTCGATGTGAGCATGGCGCACCTCCCTTCCCTTGAGCATGTCACGTTTTGGCTTAGTGGCATTAACAAGGACGCTTGTGGTGCGCTGATGCGTGCAGGGGACGCCCACCCCAAACGTCCCACCATTAAGGTAACGACTGTACTTGCCAATAAATGTTTGGCCTTCTCCCTTTACCGATGATGTGCTTGATTCATCACTTCATTTCTGTTTTCATTTCAGATATATATACCCCGCAGTAGCAGCTCCTCAATTTCGTCGATGCCGCTTTAAACAACGACTTCCGAGATGTTCGGCCTTTGCCTGGGAAGTACTACCTCCATCCCAAGGCTTAAGGATTATTTTTTTTCAGAAAGTCAAACTATGTTAAGTTTGACTAAGTTTTTATAAAAAATCATTAACATGTCAAATACAAAATTGATATTATTAGATAGATAATAAAATATATTTTCATGTGCTATCTACAAAATATCATATTTATTAATAGATTATTCAAATTTTTTGGTCAAACTTTACTTGCTTTGACTTTTTTTTAAAAAATATAAGCCTTAAGACTACTCATAGGAAGAAACATGCTGAACATCACACACCCCAATGCATTATTGATGACTACCAATAAATGAAGAAGAGAGTGATAACAATACGTTACCATAACATCACACTTCTCAAGATAAGATGAGTCTACAATCTAATAAATATGACATGCATGACACCACATACAAGTAACTATCCACTATGAAGGTAGAATGCGTAGAACACGACCACGTTACTACTCTATGTTACTCCCCACTATGACTAGTCTAATCATTGGGATGGAGGTAGTATTCTTTATCCATCGACCAAGCTCAACCTCTTTCCTTGTCAATAAAGAACCACTCATTACGAAGTTATGACAAACAATGATTTGGTGGCGGCAACATAGTACGGCAGGCTGTACCTGTTAATGGGACTATGTCTATGATTCCCGTTTTCTCTGTTTTGTTTGCCTTGGCAAATAACCTGCCTCGCAGCGTGAGCATATTCACGACCCGGCCGGTGCTGCTCTATTCTCTTCTTGCTTAAGGTGATTTTTTTTGGGTTCTTTGTTTAGAGCATCTCCAACAGAGACGCAATAATTTGGCGTTGTAAAACGTACTTCGCGCGCTGTAAACGTTTAGCGCACGCTATGCCGAATTCTCCTCCACCGGAGACGCTATTTTGTAGCGTGCGTGGCCAGCTGAAAAAGCACCCGCAGCGAAAGCGCTATTTTAAGAAACACATTTTAACGGTACATAGTCTTAATAGAAGATCTAAAAAACATTGAAAATACATTTCAAATAGATAAACTACTAGTCTTAGATTTAATAGAAGATAATCTACTCGTCATCGGAGGTGGTCTCAGTCCAGACGTCGTCCCAGCGGTCATCATCGTTGGCCCAAGTCGTTGTGGGGTTGACTAGCTCGCGATAGGTGATGTCCCGACGGCGGCGCCGGTTTGCCCTTTGCCGCACCCTGAGGTTGGCGAAGAACGCCTCCGTGTCGACGATGTCGCTGGGGAACTGCGCCCTCCACCGGTGCATCAGCTCCTCCGCGCCTCGTCGGATGGGACGATGGGCGCCTGCGCCCGGCGGCGGCGGCGATCCTCGTCGACGACGAGGCACGGTGTTGGCGCGAGTAACTCGACCTCCTCCAGGGGCTCGATGTCCGGGAAGTTGAGGTCGCGCCGCGGCCGCTGGAATCGCCACGCGGTCGCATTGTAAGCGCGTGCCGCCAGCTCCGGCGAGTCGTAGGTGCCGTGGGTGAGGTGGAAGCCACCGGCGTGAAGCTCCGCGTAGAACCTACCGTTGGTACGCGCTCGGACGACGCGGAAACCACACGACCCGCGGTGGCGCGGCGGCATCCCGGCGATGAAGGTTGAGCGGTGGCGGCGCGCGTGGGAAAGTGACGTCGGCGACGCGTGGCGCGACGAAGCGGCAACGCGTGGTGACACGAAGCGGCGAATGGAAGATTCCTGGCGGTTTGTTGCGTGTGCACGCGACGTTTTATAGCGCGCACTGGAAGCGGCGCGGCAAGTTTGGCAGCCGGACTTGGTGGTTTGGTGGAGCAGGGTTAATTCCGCTTCCTCGCTCCCCTTTCCGGGTGCCTTTACAACCAACGCTCGCCGTCGCGTCGTATGTCTTGTCTCCGTTTAAGGAAGTCGCGTCCGCCGCTGCTCCCCTACCTCCCTACGACAATGTGTCTCAGCCTGCCATCCTCGAGCCCAACGCCCTTCGTTATGGCGCCTCCTCTTCTCCGGCTGCCAACCCCGCAGGAGAGTTCCATTCTCCTCCTAGAAGTCGCCAGCTCGCCACCGACGCCGTGCCCTAAATCCCTCGCTAATCCTTTCAAGCTGCTAAGCCTGGACGGTTGCTTCCATTGCCTCTCCACCCTTCACCAAGTTAGGGAGTGTCGTGACCCTGTCCGCTGCCGTGGCTGTGGCCGCTCCGGTCATCGCCTCCGCGAGTGCACCATGATGTTCCCTCAGCCCACCTTCATCCCCACCAACCTAGCTAACGCCACGCGTCTCGTCAGCTGCGACTGAGCCTCCTCGACGTGCAACCCCTACCCGTATGCCCTTTCCTCGCTGTTGTCTCCGTCCACCTCTACAAGGGGTGCGCGCTCCCTTTCGCCTCCTCGCCGCATGGGATCGCTCTTTGAGATCAGAGAGTCCAGCCACCCGCCCATCCCGGTGGAGGAGAGCACCATTTCCGTGGTGGAGCCGACGCGGCCACCGCGTGAGGAGTCCCTCGGATCCCTTGCTGAGGACTAGGAGGAGGTGGAGTCCAACGAGGATTCGGACGTGCCTCCGGACGGGGTTTTCATGCCGCCCGGCGACATGGTCGCTGCCCGCTACATGGCGGTGGTGTACGTCGACTCGCCGCCGCCCTCTTACTTGGGTCATGTTATAAATGCTTTGGCTAAACCTATTGATGGGAAAGGGGAAATTATAGCTTCGGAATCTCGCTTAATTGAATCTCCTGCTCCAAGTATAATTTCCAGGCGCTCACCTCACCAGGGGCCGCCATTGACGAGGCCATCTTCTCCGAGCTCCCAGGCCTACAGTTTTCGCTAGTCCCATCGTCCCTCGTCGATATGTACGCCAAGTTCCTGACAGAGGAAGACCGCGAACTGGCCGTGCTCCACCAGCCTTTCCACCTCGAGGGATCTACCATTCGCCTTGTGCGCGAGGAGGAAGCCAACCGTGTCCCCTGCGACATGAAGTGGGTCGCCCTCGTCCTGGTCAGAAGGGTGCCGGTGGAACACTTGAGCCAGCTCAACATCTCGACCTCCCTCAGCAGCTTCGACACTGTCCTTGAGGTTGATGGATCCTGCCTGAGCGGCTTGGACTATGCCACTGTCCGTGTTGTGGTGCTCCTCAAGGACGCGCAACACGTGCCCCGCGAGGTCCTTCTCACACGGATGCCATGGGGCCCGCGGCTCATCACCATCTGCAAAGTTAGAGTTTGGCGCGCTGTGGACTCCTACAACTCGGAGGGGGAGTACGTGCCTTTCTTCAGTCCCCCACCGCCCCCGTACATCCGTTCCCGCACGGGGCGCCTCCCTCTGGCTGCTCCGCACCTCCCTCCCGCGCCCGATGTGGCCAACTTCGACGACGCCGATGGCCGCAGCGCTGCCGGGCTTGCACACGATGCTTTGCTGGCGCTACTCCACAGTGTTGCGTCATCGCTGGTGCATGTGGGGTCCTCGTGCTCCTCATCCTCTCCCTCGTCGCTCACCATCTCGTGGTGCAGTGGCGTGGGATCTACTGGCAGGTCTGAATCGCCCGGATCCGGTCCGCCCCTGTCTGCTACTAGGAGGCACAGCGTGGTGATCACGGAGTTGGAGGAAGTCCCGTCGGCGCCGACCGAGGCCGTGCCCCTCATCTCCGCGGCTCCTGCTCCTGTTGTGGTCAAACGCAGCCCTCGCCTTGCTCTCGAAGAGCCTCAGCTCTATGAGCCCATTGTTGCTCGTGCCATGAAGCTTCGTGGCCTGCGCGACGCTCTTGGTGGATGCACCGTTGCGCTCCAGAAGCAGGTCAAGAAGCACTCAGCTCTGTCAACGTACACAAAGCCCCTCCGCAAGCGGGCCGTGGCCGCTCTCGCGGCATCCGACTGCGCTTCTTCCAGCCCGGTGCAGGCTGGAACTGATGTTTAGACACCCTTCCGCCATTGTCTGTCCGGTCCGCGGCTGGCATGGCCCCCGGCGTAGCGTCGTCAAGACGATGGCACCGCCAGTCTATGCTTCTCCTTTTTATGTTTTGTTGTGTTTCTTCTTATTCTTCTTCCCTAGTTACCTTTGTAATCTCTCTGGTGCTGCTCATCTTGATGATTAGCGCCTTTCGTGATGTTAAAATCGAATCGTGGAATACGCAAGGGTTAGGTTGTCCCAAGAAATGCCCCATTGTCCACGACGCGATCTCCTCCTCTGCCCCCTCGATCGTTTGTATTCAAGAAACCATGCTGCAATCTGTCGACTGTTTCACTCTTGCTTCCTTTCTCCCTCCGCGCCTCTCCGATTACGCCACCGTCGACGCCGTTGGGACCTCCGGCAGCATCCTTACCGCATGGGACCCCCAACTCTTCTCCATGGTCTCTTCCCGCAAGGAACGTTTCTCCCTCACCACAACCCTCACGTCCACCCTTACTGTGCTCACCTTTGCCGTGACAAATGTCTACGCGCCGGCGGACCACTCCCTCTCCTCGCTCTTCCTTGAGGAGCTCGAGAGTCTTAGCCCGCTCTTCCCTCTCCCGTGGTTGATAGTCGGTGATTTTAACCTTGTCCGTTGTCCTTTCGAAAAAAATAACTCCAACCTCGACCTCGCTCTTGCCACCGCGTTCAGCGACTCCATCCGCTCGCTTGCGCTTTTTGAGCTGCCGCTGCTTGATCGTCTTTACACCTGGTCAAACAAAAGGGATCCGCCCATCCTCAATCGCCTCGATCGAGCCTTGTTCAACCAAGCCTGGAACCTTGCCCTCCCAAACTCCTCCCTCTCTTCCCTCCACGCCCCACTTCTGACCATGTTCCGCTCCTAGTCACTGCCTCCACTAAAATCCCGCGTGCGGCTTGCTTTCGTTTTGGAAACTCGTGGATTCAAAACCCTCTCTTTCTCCCCTCTACCCTTCCTGCCTGGAACAATCTCCCGACTGCCGCTGACGCTGCTGGAGACATTGATGCTCGCCTCAAAGATTTCCGCAATGTCGCCAAGGTCTGGAAACGCTCCCACCTTTACAATCCTAAATTCCAAAACAATTTTTCCTTTGTTATCGACTCGCTTGACCTGTTCGAAGAAACTCGGCCGCTCTCGGCCGAGGAGCTCTCTTTGCGTGTCACATGCATGTCTTCTCTGGAGGATCTCATCCTTGAGCGTGCTGCGCACTGGACGCAACGTGGGAAGTTTCACGCCATCGTCGAGGGAGATGAGAACACTCGGTTCTTCCATGCACGTGCCTCGCAGAGGCTATGCCGCAACTCCATCCGCTCCCGGGCGATCGATGGAGTGGTGGTTGTCTCCCATGACTCCAAGGCCACCGTTCTCCACTCCTACTACGGTGACCTGCTTGGGCGCTCCTTCAAAACGGCCTAGGCGTTCGACGTCGATGAGCTCTACAGCGGCTGCGACATGGTGGACGGAACCGCCCTTATTGGGCCCTTTTCAGCCCAGGAGATGGAAACCGCGCTTCACTCCCTCGACTGCTCTAGCACACCTGGCCCTGATGGGCTTGGGCCATCTTTCTACCGTGCTGCGTGGCCCACGGTCGGCCCCGGCCTGCTTCATTGATACGTCCAAAATGTATCTACTTTCCCGAACACTTTTGCTATTGTTTTGCCTCTAATTTGTGTATTTTGGATACAACTAACACGGACTAACGCTGTTTTCAGCAGAATTTCCCTGGTGTCTTATTTTTGTGCGAAAATCAACTTTCGTGAAAATCCCGGAAATAATTGCAAAGGGCCTATTTTTAAAGACACATGGAGCCGTAAGGGCAGCTGAGGCCCACGGCCTCCACACCATAGGCCGGCGGCCGGGAGGGGGCGCCGCATGGTGAGGCCGCCGGCCAGCCCCGACGCCTCCCCTTTGGACTATTTAAAGCCCTTGACCTAAAAACGCGAGGGGTTCAACCACTTTTCAGAAGACATCCGAACTCCGCCGCCATCGCGAAACCCAATCTCGGGATCAGAAACTCCGTTCTGGCACCCTGCCGGGACGGGGAATTGGAGGAGATCATCACCATCATCGCCACCGACGCCTCTCCATCGACCATCCATGATTCCTCCATCCATGTGTGAGTAATTCCCCCGCTGTAGGCTGAAGGGGATGGTAGAGATTGGATGAGATTGTTCATGTAATAGCCATAAGATTGTTAGGGCATGGTGCCTAGTATCCATTGTTGGTACTTTTATGATATTGTTGCAACTTGTTATGCTTAATGCTTGTCACTAGGGACCGAGTGCCATGATTTCAGATCTAAACATGTTATTGATTCATGATGATATTCATTGTTTTATGATCTTACCTGCAAGTTGTATACACATATTGCTGTCCGGAACCCGAGGCCCCAAAGTGATTTAAATTGGGACAACCGGAGGAAGGCTGTGATATGAGGATCACATGTGTTCACGGAGTGTTAATCCTTTGCTCCGGTAATCTATTAAAAGGAGTACCTTAATTACCAGTAGTTTCCCTAGAGGCCCGGCTGCCACCGGCTGGTAGGACAAAAGATGTTGTGCAAGTTTCTCATTGCGAGCACGTACGACTATATACGGAACACATGCCTATGGTTGTTTAGTACTTGGATACTGTTTTATTATTATCTGCAAATGCCTAGTCTTGATTATTACATGAGTTATCTTATCCATGCAATGCCCGTTCATCCATCCCTATGCCTACACTATTTTAATCCTGTTTACTAAAATCACTACTGCTGTCTTTATTACGCTGGGCTTATATTTCACTAACATGTCGTTATAAAATTGTTACTGATAAACTATTGCGAGCAAGTTTGTTTCCAGGTGCAGCTGAATTGACAACTCCGCTGTTAAGGCTTACAAATATTCTTTGGCTCCCCTTGTGTCGAATCAATAAATTGGGTTTTACTTCCCTCGAAGACCGTTGCGATCCCCTATACTTGTGGGTCATCATTCGTCTGTTCAAATGCTTCCACTCCAGCGCGGTCGATTTGGAGCGAATCAACCGCTCTCATGTGGTACTGCTGCCGAAGACGCCGGCACCCTCGCGCCGGGCTCGTTCCGACCAGTTTCCCTGCAAACAGCAATGTCAAGACGTTCACTAGTAGGAAAACCCTTATATGCGGACCTTAGTTCTGTGGCGCACCAGAAAATATGCGCCACATAAATTTATTTTGGGCGCACCAGGCATGGTGCGCCAAAACAGCTTAATTTTGTGGCGCAGCAGCCAACCATGCGCCACAAAAACTTGGCGGGCCCCACAACCTGTCACCCCCAATCATTGGTTTTACTATTTCTATGGCGCACGTACCTCAGTGCACCACAGAAATACCTTATTCTGTGGCGCATGGCAAAAGTGCGCCACAAAATAAGCTGTTCTGTGGCGCAGTTGCCTTAATGCGCCACAGAAATAAGGTATTCTGTGGCGCACTGTGTTCGGTGCGCCACAGAATTAGCGAACCAGATCTACAAAAGTGAGCCAACCTCCCACCTACCACACTACACAAGCCATTCTTCTTCCTCCATCTAGCTCGTCCCCCCTTCTCTCTCATACCATTTTGGCTCTACTTTTCACTTTCTTGGGTATTTATTGCACTTACTTTGGTTGATACTTAATTGGAGTTGACGAGAAGGCTCTCCATACTCTCTCCTCCTCTCGAACTAATCGATCGCGGTCTCGTCTCGGTATCGAATCTACAAGGTGAGTAGTTGGAGGAGACATACATATGCTTGGAGGAGACATGCATATGCTTGTAGATCTTGTGTGGCGGTCGTGTGTATGGATGCTTGTTGCAGGTGAAGCGCTTGTGTGTGTGCCGGTGTGGTGCATGGATGTTTGCCGAAATGTTGATTCATTTCCGTTTCGGCAAATTTTGCACTACCCATATGTCCTACCTTGAGGAGAGGTCATGCCGAATTTTTCCGCTCCATGTAATACCTTGAGGAGAGGTACGGCCCATGCATGTGTGTGCATTTATTGCGGTTCTAATTTCCTGTTCTATGTATACCATTTGCAGGCAAGCATGGTCCTCTCGATGAGTTCCGCTCAAATCTCTAGATACAAGATAGACGCGAAGGAGGACATGATTCGGAACAATAGGCGCCAGATAAGATGTCCGTGTCGATCATGCAAACTCGAGCGCTGGATCAACCCTGATTCCGGACAACTGGAGGAGCACCTGCTGAGGCGCGGTTTCATGCAAGACAACCAGGCGCGGCCGGCCCCATCAAATGGTGCGCATGAAGACCATGTCGAGCGAGATGACTATCATCATGAAGAAGACTATCATCATGAAGAAGACTATCATCATGAAGAAGAAGTCGGCGGAGAAGATCATCATGAAGAAGAAGATGCCGGCGGAGAAGATCATCATGATGAAGAAGAAGATTCCGGCGCGACCCCGCTAATTTCAGCCTTGCGGGACTCTCATGTTCAAGATCTTCTCCTCCAGGAGACGAGCAACGATAGAGTTGCAGCTAGAGAGAGAGCCAAGCTGTCGCAAATGGAGAAAGACGGGATGACTCCGATCTTTCCTGGGTGTCGTCCGCAGGATACGCGCTTGCATGTAACGCTTGATTACCTGCAGATGAAGACGCAGAACAAGTGGACCGATTCCAGCTTCAGCAAGAACTTAAAATTCTGGCACGATCGTCTCCCGGAGGGGAACACATTGCCAAGTAGTATCGAGGAGGCCAAGAAAGTCGTGTGTCCCCTTGACCTACCGCACGAAAAATACCACGCCTGCATTAATGATTGTGTGATTTATAGGTGCGAGTACAAGGACAGAACCACATGTCCGGTGTGCGGCCACGGACGGTACAAGGTTGGGAACAAGAAGGTACCTCGAAAAGTGGTATGGTACTTTCCTATCACTCCCCGTCTGCAGCGGTATTTCGTGGACCCTAAGGAAGCAAAGCTCATGCAATGGCACGCGGAAAGGCAGAAGCCCGAAGAAGATCCGGAGATGGGCTATATGCTGACACACCCTTCAGACGCTGGACAGTGGCAAGCATTGGACATCGCCTTCCCTAGGTTCGGGGGCGACGCAAGGAACATCAGGCTGGGTATGAGCACCGATGGACTCAATCCGTTCGGCAACCAGAGTAGCACGCATAGCACCTGGCCTGTGTTTGTATGGCCTTACAACCTACCCCCGTGGCTGTGCACCAAGCAAAGGTACATACACCTGAGTATTCTCATTCAGGGGCCGAAACAACCAGGTGTCGACATGCATTTGTATCTCGGGCTGCTGAAAGAGGAGTTAGACACGTTGTGGAAGACGCCACCCCGTACGTGGGACGCCTACACTAGAACTTATT
Organism: Lolium multiflorum; assembly: GCA_030979885.1. Classification (NCBI taxonomy): domain Eukaryota; kingdom Viridiplantae; phylum Streptophyta; class Magnoliopsida; order Poales; family Poaceae; genus Lolium; species Lolium multiflorum. Next base: position 90,587,573 of record CM061748.1, read on the forward strand.
TCGATATGAGAGCCGCGTTGATCACGACGGTCACGGACTATCCTGGTTACGCATATGTATCTGCCCAGGTCGGCCACGGATTCAACGGCTGTGTGAAGTGCATGGACGAGACCCCGCATCTACAACTACCAAGGGATCCCGGGTCCTCGAAAACCGTGTACCCAGGTGCTCGAAGGTGGCTTCGCTTGGATCACCCATGGAGAAAACGCGGTGATCTGTTCAATGGTAAAGATGAGCCCGATGGACCCCCACGCCCGAGGAGCGGCGCAGAAATCGATGATCTTCTGAAAAATTGGAAGGAGTGCCCAGCGCCGGGAAAGAAGCGACCGAAGCCAGAGCCGCTGCTCGGTGTATGGAAAGCGAGGTCTGTTTTCCACGACTTGGAGTACTGGAAGGTCCTCCACACGCCCCACAGCCTCGATGTCATGCACATTACGAAGAACGTTACCGAGAGTCTGCTTGGCACTCTTTGCAACTCAGAAAAGTCCAAGGATGGACCGAAAGCAAGATACGATCTTAAACATTTTGGCATCAGGAAAGATCTTCAAGCCCCCGATACTGACGATGACGATGATGATGATGATGATCAGACGGAAGGGACTCAACGTCTCCGCAAAAGGGCTAAGAAGAACGCGGTGCTGCTTCCCGCTGCCTGCTTCACAACGAGTCCGGAGGAGCTCGAGCAGTTTTTCAGGTGCCTCGTAGGAGTGAAAGTTCCTCACGGTTACTCGGGGAATATAAGCAGATATCTGGACGTAGCGAAGAAGAGGTTCACCGGGATGAAGTCTCACGATTGCCACGTGCTAATGACGCAGATACTTCCCGTTGCGATCCGAGGCATAATGGACGAGCACGTCCGTGATACGCTGTTTGGCCTTTGCAACTTTTTTGACGTTATCACCAGGAAGTCGATCGGCGTGAGGCAGCTCAAGATGCTACAGGATGAGATCGTGGTGATACTATGTGAGCTCGAGATTTACTTCCCGCCTGCATTCTGTGATATATGCGTCCATCTCCTTCTCCATGTCGTTGAAGACATCAAGCAGCTCGGCCCAACGTTCCTCCACAACATGATGCCTTTCGAAAGGCAGAACGGTGTCATGAAAGGATACGTTCGCAATAGGGCCCGTCCAGACGCAAGCATGGCCAAGGGGTTTCTAACCTACGAGTGCATCTCCTTCTGCCAGAATTATCTAAGCACCGAGGACGACGAGGATCATGTTGGTCTACCCCCCAGGACGCACCTCGGGAGGCTCGCTGGAGTCGGTCACCGCGAGGGCTACCGCTCAGTCCATGTCGGCATTGACAATCGACGCGACGACTTTGACAGGGCTCACCGGGTCGCGCTACAACACTTAAAACTGATCGAACCTTTCGTGCAAGAGCACAAAAGCATGGTCGAGCAGAATTACATCGATATGGGCCGGCCGAGGAAGATGGGAGACGTAACCAAAAAGCACAACTCCAGCTTCACGCGTTGGTTCAAGCAAACTCAACTGGTTGAAGCACAGAGAAAAAGGCCTTCTACCGAAGATGAAAAACTCATATACACCTTATCACAGGGACCCGGGCATAACGTAAGGACCTATCAGGGGTACGACATCAACGGTTACAGATTCTACACCGAGGAAAAGGACAGAAATAGTGAAAATCAAAACTCAGGAGTAACTATGCTGTCATACGCCGATGACGAGACTAATGTCAAGGAAAGATTTTTTGGAAGGATCGAGGAGATATGGGAGCTCAATTACTGTGGAGAGACGGTGCCAATGTTTCGTGTGAGATGGGCCAAGAAGGTCGAAAAAGAAGGCCGATATTTCACAACCATGGTTATACCCGATGCAAAATCGAAGAACGCATCCGCGAAAAATGAGCCATGGGTACTCGGTAGCCAAGTTGACCAATGCTTCTTCATCACCGATCCGTCGAGGCCTAGCCGTGTTGTCGTGAGGAGGGGCAAGAGGAGCATCATAGGAATGCAAGGAGACGCCAACGAGGAAGACTTGGACAAGAACGGTGACCCGAAGATTGAGGAGGAATTCGACAGGCACTTCGACATGCCTACTACTAGTAAAGTAAGAAGGAAGACCTCCCTACCCTCTAAAGGTTGTCCGTTCACGCGAAGAAATCTCAAGGTGGCCGGTATAAAGTATTCAACCGCCAACAACCGAAAGGGCAAGAAGATTGCGAAGAGACGCTAGCTAGAGCTCGGAGCCGGGACGAAGAAGATCTTTTTTTGGTCTATCACATGTGTGTGAGTGTGTGTTAGACAAGTACATGCATGTGTGTGTGAGAGAAACAAGAACGTACATGTTTGTATGAGACAATTAATTTATAATACTCTACTAATTACTAAATAATGTTGTGTTATTTATTGAAATGTAACTAAAATATGAAAAAAAGAAAAAAATTGTGTAGCAGCCAAGGTTCGAACCTGGCTACTAATGGGCTAACATTGACCTTAACCACTGGGCTAGTGCTAAGTAACTGTCAGTACACAGCAGTAAACCATTTTGTTTTGCTAAGTGTCTAAATTCTGTGGCGCACGCCCCTTTAGGTGCGCCACAGAATTAAGGAATTCTGTGGCGCATGTCATGTTGATGCGCCACAGAAAGCTTAATTCTGTGGCGCACTGAGAGGGATGCGCCACAGAATTTGGACACTTAGTGAAATAACTCGATCAACAACAGTTTCTTCCCCACTCAGTCACTCACAACCCTAGCGCCACACTTTTCTCGCGCAACCGCCACCACCGCCTAGCGCCGTCACCACCGCCTAGAGCCACCGCCTAGCGCCGCCGCTGCTGAGGAGGAGGACGCCCGAGCCGCCGCCGCCACCGAGGAGGAGGAGGACGCCCGAGCCGCCGCCGCCACCGAGGAGGAGGAGGACGCCCGAGCCGCCGCCGCCACCGAGGAGGAGGAGGACACCCGAGCCGCCGTCGCCGAGGAGGAGGAGGATAGCGCCACCACCACCGCTTGATCCCCGCCACCGCCACCCGTTCGGTGAGAGCTCCTCTCCCCTGTCCTCCCCACTCCCCTAACCTAGTTGCTGCTTCGAATTCCCTCTCTGGCTAGCCTAGTTGCTATGGATTGCTTGCAATGTTGCTATGGATTGCTCAAATGTGCATCTCCTTGCAATGCTGCTATGGATTGCTCAAATGTGCATCTCCATTAGTTGTTTGGTTGGTTCAATAAAATGCATCAGTAGCAAATGAATGCAGTAGTGCTGCTGTAGTCAAATAGAATTTCAAGAAAAACTAGGTTGTAGTGCTGCTGTAGTCAAATAGGTTGTAGCAAAACAAAAAAAAACTAGGTTGTAGTGCTGCTGTAGTCAAATAGAATTTCAAGAACACCTCAATTTGCTTTGTAAGAGAGAGTCAAAAGAGGGTTAGTATGAATGCAGTAGCAAATAAAAATGAACAAGCTAATGTTGTAGCAAATGAATGCAGTAGAAACTTAGCAGATAAAAAGCTACTTGCTATCAAGAATAATGTTGTAGCAAAATAAATGTAGAAACAAATGACCTATATCTACTTTGGTGGCATGCTGTAGTGTAGTATGTATATGTTATTGCTAGGATTTGTTAGCAATTATTGGTTAAAGCTAATGATGCTACTGGTTTAAATGGAAATGATGAAATGATGCTATGATGAAATGATGAAATGTACAAGCTAGAAATTGATTTAGGTTCTCTTGTTCATGCAAATGATGCTACTGGTTTAAATGTAAATGCAAATGATGCAGTCAAATGCTATTTAATTTATTGCTTGCTATTTTTTTAATTCATTGGTTGCTGTTTTTTTAATTCATTGCTTGCACTAGAGCTAATAAAGTTCTTGCTATTTTTTTTAATTCATTGCTTGCTGTTTTTTAATTCATTGCTTGCACTAGAGCTAATAAAGTTCTTGCTATTTTTTTAATTCATTGCTTGCTGTTTTTTTAAATTCATTGCTTGCACTAGAGCTAATGGTTTAATAAAATGAACAATGCAGTAGGTTTTTCAATACAATGCAGTAGGTTTTTTAATAAAATGAAATGCTACTGCCTAGTTGATTTTGAATTGATGCTAGGATTTGTTGGCAGTAGAAAATTTAGGTTTAGAAAATGAAAATGCTTGGGTTAATAAAATGAAATGCTACTGCCTAGGATTTGTTGATTTTGAATTACTACTTGGGGTTTCAAGATAATAATGCTACTAGTACATGAAATGCTACTGTAAGTCACTAGCATTACCATATGATGCTCAAGCTTCTGCTATTTAATTACCTCTGGAATTTTATATGTTGATGTTCTTTATTGCTAGCTACAGGTTTTGATGCTTCAGGTTTTTGATGCTCCAGGTTTTGTTGTAGATGCTCTAGGTTTTGATGCTTCAGGTTTTTGATGCTCCAGGTTTTGATGTAGTTGTAGCTCCAGGTTTTGATGTAGTAGTATTTGGATACAATTTTGTATGATGATGAACATGGTTAGAATCTGTGAATATGGTGATGAATGTGGGCTCCAGGTTTTGCAGGGATTTCATTGAGTTGCCCATTTCTCCCGAAGCGTTGATTAACTTCCGTTTCGGTTGAGAAATGGGCACTCCTACGTAGAAAAAATAGCAAAGGTCATGCCGAATTTTTTGGTTGACTTTTGTACTAATTAACTTTTTGCCTCTTTTTAATGAAGTGCAAATAAACATGTCGGGCAGCACTTCTAAGCCCAGGAGCCAGAACGAAGAAGCGAGAGAGGCCAACAAGGACTTCTGGGAGGGCTACGAGCGGCCCCGGAAGGCCGCCGCCGAGTCGCCCGGCGATGAGGAAGAGGGCCGGGGGGCCGCCGACGACACCGACGAGGGCCGGGACACCGCCTCCGAGGGAGAGGGCCGGGGGGGCGCCGCCGACACCGGCGACGATGACGATACCTGGGACGACGCCGCCGAGCCTGCTGAAGAGACGACCGGTGAAGAGAACGCGGCCAACCGCACGGAAGGTGATAGCGGCGGCAACCCTCAGGAGGGTAAGAAGAAGAGGACGGCGAGGAGGCCAAGGAGGGATCGGAGGCCGCAAGTGCTCGCCAACGTCACCGATGCTGTCACGGTAGTCTCCGAAAGTGGCCTACCGATGGAGCCTTCGTGGGTTGCCAAAGGGTACGGCATGCAACTAGGGTGCATCGTCCGTGAAACCGTGCCGATCCTAACTCAGGACCTCAGAAGCAAGGAGAACGAGGCTATCGCCCAATCCCTCCTCCAGAAGCTTCACCAACGATACACGTTCCCGGAGCCGTTCAATAAGAAGGTGGACTCTTTAGCTCTCACGAAGATGAGCACCGCCTTGAGCAGCTGGAAGAACCGGCTGAAGAGAAAGATCGAGGCCGGTGAAAGCTGGGAGAGGATAAGTAGCAAAGACCCGTCGATCTCCTTAGAAGACTTTAATGCATTCAAGTCTTACTTACAGAGTGACGCTGTTAAAAAATGGACCGCCTGGGGGAAGAAAATGCGGGACTTGAACTTAGGGACCCACCATTGCGGAAGTGGCGGTTACCGAGGAAAACAGCCCACTTGGGACAAGGAGGATGCCGAGATGGTACGTCTGGGGAAAGAAAACCCCTGGCACAAAATCCAGGATGTACAGGCTAGGAACTTTGTCCGGTCCCGCTACTACTTAGACTGGAAGACGGGGGAATTTATTACGGATTACCAAGACGTGAGGGATTTCGAGCAGTACCTGGTAAGGATAGTTCTATATTATTTCGCTCATCTTATTAGGCAATGAAGCCAAATGGGCTAACCTTAAGTTCCTTTGTCTGAAGGATGAAGAGTTGATGAAGGATACGGCTGGCCCGTCGTCCCAGGGGTCGACGGAACCGTGGGACACGCCTTTCAACAGGGCGACGAACAGATACAAGGAGAGGGAGCTGGACAAGCCACCGACGTCGGGTGGCCGTGTGTCCGGCTTTGGCACAAGTATGAAGCTATCCGAGTACTACGGATCGGATGCCAAGACGAGAAAGCTGGAGAGGAGGTCGTCGGCTAAGGATAAATCCGAGGTTCAGGAGCTGAAGAAGAAGGTGGAGTCACTAGAGAAGCTGGTGGCCGAAAAGCCTGTGGAGAACACGGAGATGATGAACAAGTTATTGGACGAGAAGATCCGGCAGATCATCCCCCTGGGTTGATGGAGGGGTTAGCTGCTTGGAATGCGGGAGGTCAAGTGGGGCCGATACATGTGCCCAGCATCAGCGGCAGCAACTCAAGCTTCCACGTGTCGCCGACGGTGCCGCTCCACCCGACGCCGGCGTCGGGGCTCCACCAGACGCCGCCGCCAACCGCCGCCGCGCCTCCAACCAACCGCCGCCGCAGCTCCAACTGGTCGCATCGACGCCCCCAACCGCCGCCCTTGTATCGACAGTAGCCGAGATCGACGCCATCAAGGAGGTAAACTCATTAGTTACTCCTTCGCGTCATCTTCTTTAACTATATATGCCTTTCGTGACTGCCATCTCACGATGCCCAACATGGCGCCCCTGACTCAGGATGAACAATGCATACTTCTGCAAACGGTGGAGCCCGGCGGCAAGTTGGTGGAAGTTGCTAGCGGCCTTGTCATGGCTTCCCGCGTTATGCACGGCGCTAGATTGGCGGAAGACGTGGCGAAGGTCAAGTTGGTAGTGGTAGTGCCGGAGTACCGCTACGCCATCCCCCCTTTCAACCTCCGGGCACAGACGAAGGCGACGTTTTGCCCCTTGGGGATTGCACCTCATGGCTTATGAAATGGCCGAAGAACCAGATTCGTCTGGGGGGGGTCTTCCGAGTGCTAAGAAAAGCACCGGCGCCACCTCCCCTATCATCCGGCCCAAGATCGCGAGCGCCGACGACACCCTTAAGGAAACGGCGGTCGCCGCCCCCACTACCCTGAAGGAACCGGCGGTCGCCGCCGCCACCCGGAAGGAACCGACGATCGCCGCCACCACCACACGCCACAAACAGTTGTTGGGAGCGCTACCGCAACGACCGTCAACTAGACGCACGGTACGCCAAGCGGCGGCATCGCAACCGCCACCATCTAAGGTCCAGGACATGGCGCCACTTGATGGCAACGATGTAGATGATGATGATGACATCGATGCCTACATCAACACTGGCGCCTGCAGCCAAGATATGTACATGCCTCCTATGGATGAACAAGCCTTCCGCACACACGGCGATCAACTTGGTCGTCCCCCTACAGTGACGAAGCAGCGCCTGGTCTTCACGGGTCTTTCTCAAGACACTCCTCCGGAGGCTGGCAATCCAGCTCAAGTCAAGCCTGCTACCGTTTTCAGCCCTAACACGCTGCGTAAGACGATCATCGGGGAGCCACCCAAATCAACCCCAGCAGCAACCCAAGCAACCCCAGAAGCACCACCAGCACCGACCCCAGCAGCACCCGAAGAAGCACCACCATCAGCACCACCAGCACCCCTAGTAGGTCAGGTGAAGAAGGCAAGGAAGAGAGGAGCCAAGAAGGGCGCATCTTCGAGCCAGCCTGCTCCTAAGAGGATCCGGGCCGACGACATGGTACCACCGACACCGGATGGCTTGCCCCGGTGTCATGAAGCTGGTAAACCGATACTATCTAAGGACATGGAACACCTCGCAGGTGGACTAATGCTCTCTTTGCAGCACACTATTCATTATCTAGAGAGCACCCTTCTTAAAGAGAAGGATCCAAATTACCCGGTGTTCTCGGTCAAGGTGCCAGAAGACCCGAACTTCGTCCATGAATACCCCGCGGATATCTTCTTCATAGCGTTCGAGGACGTCTTCAATCTGTTTCACTCGAAACGGCTCGACTATTACTTGGTCCGCCTATACGCGATCAATCTTCAGATGAAGATCAACAGAGAGAGACCCCCCACATCGCGGTAGCGGATCCCTACTACATGCGCGATAGCCAGCTCCAGGACGGCTCAAGCACACGGACCAAGGCGGTGCGGTACCTCGAGAGCTTCATGCTCATGAACAAAGAGAAGAACACCATTCTTCTGCCTGTCTTTCCCGAGTAAGTACACATCCGCTCACGGCCGTCGTAACTTATGCTTTCTTATATATTTCTTCCATTGGCGATCCTTTTCCAACATTCCATTTCAATTGCATGTGTTGAGCAGGGACAAATACTGCACACTCATCATCCTTTGCCCGAAGTGGTCACTAGCCCAGTATTTCGACTCGTCGAATACGACGACGAAGAAAGACTACAGGAGAATAAGGGGTGTTCTCGATGAGGCTATCCTTGGCTACTCCAAAAATGGAGGCACCTTCGACAAGAAAGGGGAATTTGTCAGGCCGGACACTAAAAAGCTCGGGTTCAAGCACGTGATCGACTTCCCTTGCATCAAGCAGCCAGCTGGCAGCATTAAGGAGGCCTTCTATGTCCTCCATCACCTTAAAGGGTTTGTCGAGGATGCAGAGATGATGTCTCTGCCACCTAGCAAGCGAGACCCCATTAAAATGTCGGGGGAGATCAACGATGATGATCTTAGAGAAGACTTCCATCGCCTCCAAGTAAAGCTCTCGGAAATTATAGTACACGATGTATCCAACGCATCGGGGCTCTTATACCAACTCAGAGGGTTGTGTAAGAGGGATATCGAAGAACGCCTACATAGGCAGGGTGATGGAAGGACGTGGACGACGAAGGCCTTGTACAAGCCGTTCCCGGAGCCGCTCAAGAAGAAGTCTCGTTGACCGAGACCGGTGTGCTTAGCATTACTTTGAATCGATGGACAATTTGTACTGTGTTGTAAACTAAACTTGCTTAATTTGCTCGAAACGGTGGTCGTTGTTGTTGGACTTCAATTACTATTGTAGTCGTTGTCGTTGAACTTGATTACTTATGTGATACCGATGCTATATGTCTAGGTTTATTATTATTTCTTTGCTTTAATTCTTGTGAATATGTATGCATGTGAACCCTCTAACTCTTTCCATTGTTATATACTAATATGCCTTGTGTCCATAGAGATGACGTACTACGTCGTGTTCGAGGGGCGGGTTCCAGGAGTGTACGAGGAGTGGGAGGACTGCAAGAAACAGGTGCACAAGTTCAGCGGCAACTGCTACAAAGGGTACCCGACTAGACACGAGGCGGTTGCCAAGTGGAGGGCGCACCAAGCGAACAAGAGCAAGATGAAGACCTTCCTTGTGCTCTCGCTCTTGCTCACCATCGTCGCGGCGGTACTCTATTTCATCCTAGTGTAGGCGGCGGCCGGTGTCACTTCGTTTGTATCTAGAGATGATGAGAACTTAATTAATTTGCATGGATTATGAGTTGTATGGAGCTATATGTATAACTCGATCGAGCTCTAAGTAATGTGATGATGATGTGATGATTATATATGTCCATATTATATCTATCTATATTATATCAGTATATAACCTGTATACGGTGTATAAAACCAGTATAAAACCTGTATAATACACCAGGGAGCCCAAAATCGAGTATACCTGTAGATTGTTCTGTGGCGCACCAAAACAAAATTCTGTGGCGCACCTGTTTCTGTGGCGCACCTATAACCCATGCGCCACGAAGTACTTATTTCTGTGGCGCACGGACCTAGTGCGAAGCCTGATTCTGTGGCGCACGGCCTGTGCGCCACAGAAACCTTATTTTTATGGCGCCGGCGCACCTTGCGCGCGAGAATCCACTCGTGCGCCACTGATGAGGCTTTTCCTACTAGTGGTTGTGTAAATCTCTCACCGTGCGGCTTCAACGACAAATTGGCAAGCTCATCGACGTCTACCAAACTCGCTTCCTCGCCGGCCGGAGCATCTCCAAAAACTTCGTCTACGCGACGGAGCTCGTGCAAACTTGCTTTCACCGCCGCGCTCTGATACGTCTCAAACGTATCTATAATTTCTGATGTTCCATGCTTGTTTTATGACAATACCTACATGTTTTGTTCACACTTTATATCGTTTTGATGCGTTTTCCGAACTAACCTATTGACGAGATGCCATGCCGCTCTGTTTTCTGTTTTTGGTTTCAGAAATCCTAGTAAGGAAATATTCTCGGAATCGGACGAAATCAACGCCCAGCATCCTATTTTCCCACGAAGCTTCCACACCGAGAGCCGCGGAGGGCCTGTGGGCCCCAGTGACAGTGGTGCGGCCAGGGCCGGGCCGCGCCCCGTTGTCTGGCCCCAGCCTCCGAGGCTGCCCTTTCGCCTATAAGAAGCCCTGACCTAAAACCCGATACGAATAAGCCACGGTACGCGAAACCTTCCAGCCGCCGCCATCGCCAAGATCTGGGGACAGAGTCTCTGTCTGCCGCCGCCGGGGAAGTGCCCGGAAGGCTTCCATCGACACCGCTGCCATCTCCACGCCATCTTCATCAACGCTGCTGCTCCCATGAGGAGGGGAGTAGTTCTCCATCGAGGCTAAGGCTGTACCGGTAGCTATGTGGTTAATCTCTCCTATGTACTTCCATACAATGATCTCATGAGCTGCCTTACATGATTGAGATTCATATGAGCTTTGTATCGCTACTAGTTTATGTGCTACTCATGTGATGTTATTAAAGTAGTCTATTCCTCTGCATGGTGTAATGGTGACAGTGTGTGCATCGTGTAGTTCTTGTCGTAGACTATGATCATAATCTCTTGTAGGTTATGGAGTTGATTATCGCTATGATAGTATTGATGTGATTTATTCCCCTTTCATAGTGTAAAGGTGACAGTGTGTATGCTATGTTAGTACTCGGTTTATTTTGCAATGATCTATTATGCTCTAAGGTTACTTAAACATGAATATCGAATGTTGTGGAGCTTGTTAACTCCGACATTGAGGGTTCGTGTAATCCTACGCAACGAATGGTGTTCATTATCAAACAAGAGTATATGTAGCACATATGAGAAAGAGTTATTTATTATGCGATCAATGTTGAGAGTGTCCATTAGTGAAAGTATGATCCCTAGGCCTTGTTTCCACCACAAAGAATTGCTTTCCACGCCAGCAAGCTATTTTCTGGCGCCGCTTGTTTCTGTTTTACTGCATCTTTACTTTCTGCAATATTACCACCATCTATACCACCTGTGTTTTACTATCTCTTCGCCGAATTAGTGCACCTATACATCTGACAAGTGTATTAGGTGTGTTGGGGACACAAGAGACTTCTTGTATCGTGATTGCAGGGTTGCTTGAGAGGGATATCTTTGACCTCTTCCTCCCGAGTTCGATAAACCTTGGGTGATCCACTTAAGGGAAAACTTGCTGCTGTTCTACAAACCTCTGCTCTTGGAGGCCCAACACTCCTACGGGAAGAAGCGTGAGTAGACATCAAGCTATTTTCCGGCCGTTGTGGAGGAAAGGTAAAGGTACTCACACTCCGGATCTCGGCTACTAAGCTATTTTCCGCCGCTGTAAGTACTCGAAGCTATTTCCTTTAGATCCTGCAATTGCATCTTTTTGTTTCTTGTTTTACACTAGTTAGGCATAATGGACAACAATGAGCTTCTTATTTTATTTCCTGAGTTAAGACATGAATTGTGTGATGCGAAAATTAAAGAACCTATGGAGCCTCAATTGCATGCTAGTAGCAATATTATTAGTATGAACGCAATCACTGCTAATGCTATGGATAAGTCTAAGCTGGGGAAGCTAGTTTACATAAAAATAATATTTTTTGCTCCTCCGCTTTGGAAGAAATATTTTGCTCTGATAATGCTTTATCTCCCATATGCGATAACTCTAATGATGCTTCTGATATTTTAAATCCACCTGCTGAAAGTATTCCGTATAAAATACCTATGAAAATTATTGAACGTGTTATGGATAACCGCTATGAAGGGGATGGAACTGTCCATCCTGGAAATCATTTACTGTTTTTGCATGAATTATGCGGGTTATTCAAGTGTGCAGGTATCTCTATGGATGAAGTGAGGAAGAAGCTATTCTCTGTTTCGCTGTCTGGTAAAGCGGCGCATTGGTATAAATTGTTGAAGAATAGTCATTCTCTTGGTTGGGAGGAAATTGTATCTCTCTTTTACTCTAAATTTTATCCTCCTCATGAAGTGCATATTGATAGGAATTACATTTATAACTTTTATCCTCGTAATGGAGAGAGTATCTCTCAAGCGTGGGGGAGATTGAAGTCACTAATGCTCAAATGTCCCATCCATGAGCTCCCCCATAATGTTATTGTTAACAATTTTTATGCGAGGATTTCAGGACAACACAAGGACTATCTGGATGCCTGTTCGGAGGGATCTTTCACAAGCAAGGAGGTTGAAGCTAGGTGGGATCTTCTTGATCGGATTGAGGAGAACGCTGAAGGATGGGAGAACAACAAAGGTGAAGAGTCAGGTATAAATTATGATTATGAATGCATTGAAACTTTTATGGATACCGATAAATTTCGAGATATGAGTGCTACTTATGGTCTTGACTCTCAAGTTGCTGCAAATCTTTATAAAGCCTTTGCTTCTCATTTTGAATTGCCTAAGAAGAATTTTGATAAGTATCATGAACCTTTTAAAGAGGCTTGCATGAAAAATGAAATTGTTGTTAATAATTGCAATAAGCATGCTCAAACTCCTAAGAATGCTATTTCCTATAAGCATGTTAATTTTTGTGGAATGCATAGACCTTGTGGAATTAATCAAATCGAAGATGAATATTGTATCCACCATATTAATGAAAAAACTAGAAAGTGGGCTAGGACTCTAGATGATCTTGGTAAAAAAGTTTGTGCCCTCTATCCTTTTATTTGTGAAGTTTGCCATGAAGTGGGTCATTTTAATTTTCAATGCTCCTCCAATGATAATTTGAACCCAATGAGTGCTGCAAATTTGTATTGTGATGATGAAATTACTCCTAATCAGCATGATGAACTTACTTTATTTTTGTGGTGTGAAGAGCTCTCAAGAAAAATCTCTTTGTTACATATGAGTGATCTTGATATTGATGATGTCCTGCATGGGTGTTTTTCTTATTGCATTGACAATAGCCATACAAACACTTACATACAAAATATTTTAGAAGATGACACCTTGCCAAAATATGATAGGACCGATGTGTTTTCAACTAATTAATGAAAAGGAGGGATCCTCCCAAGTTTCTTCTATTGTTTCTGAAAGTAAATCAGGTTATGCGGACAAGCCACCCTTCAAGCCTCTTCCTCCTAAAGAAGGGAACGAGGAGAAGGAAAAGAAGAAGAAGAAGGGAACGAAGAAGAAGAAGAAGAAGAAGGAGAATAAAGAGAAAGAGGCAATGGCATATCCCCGCGTGTATGAGGTAACAATAGGTAACCGTAAGTATGTTGCGCCTAATGATTATTATGATAATAAATCTGAGTACGATGATCTTCCTATGCCCTGTACCCATGTTAGTGATCATGATTTGGATGAGCACACTACCTTTGATATTGGAAATCTCTTTGGTACTGATTATGAAAGTAATGATGATAGCATTATTCATGTCCCCTTAAACAATGATATTGAAAGCTCTAAGCTTGGGGATGTTGTGCTTGAAGATCCTATATTTGAGACCTCTACTTTTAGTGAAAATGATGATATTACATATTCTGGTTTAGATAATCGCTATAGAGATGGATATGACACATATTACAATTATCCTTATGAAACTTGTCATAGTTATGATGGGCTTGCCAAAAACCATTCCCTTAGTATGCAACTTGTTTACCATGTTCAAATTCTTGATAATGATCCTGCTCCAATTACTATTAATGAGAAGAGTTTTTCTTATGTCAAAAATAATGATACCTTTATGCATATGAACCATGATAAGAATGTTTTAAGTGATGGTTATATTGTGGATTTCATCAATGATGCTACTGAAAGTTATTATGAGAGAGGGAAACATGGTTATATTCATCTTAATAATATTAAGTTTCCCCTCTTTATGTTGAGAATCTTGAAATTGTGCTTGTGTTGTTTTTCTATGCTTGCCACTTTGTTCTTCATGAATCTATTTGTGTGCAAGATTCCTTTTCATAGGAAGAGGGTTAGGCTTAAATTTGCTTCATACTTGCTTTTTGATACTCTCTTTGCTGCGACTCTCATCCTTATGAAAGCATCATCATTGAAATTGCTAAGCCCATCTTAATGGCTATAAAGAAAGAACTTCTTGGGAGATAACCCATGTGTTTATTTTGCTACAGTACCTTTGTTTTATATTTGTGTCTTGGAAGTTGTTACTACTGTAGCAACCTCTCCTTATCTTATTTTTATTGCATTGTTGTGCCAAGTAAAGTCTTTGATAGAAAGGTTGATACTAGATTTGGATTACTGCGCAGAAACAGATTTCTTGCTGTCACGAATCTGGGCCTAATTCTTTGTAGGTAACTCAGAAAATTATGCCAATTTACGTGAGTGATCCTCAGATATGTACGCAACTTTCATTCAATTTGAGCATTTTCATCTGAGCAAGTCTGGTGCTATTTTAAAATTCGTCTTTACGGACTGTTCTGTTTTTGACAGATTCTGCCTTTTATTTCGCATTGCCGCTTTTGTTAAGTTGAATGAGTTTCTTTGTTCCATTAACTTTCAGAAGTTTTGTGCAATGTCCAGAAGAGTTAAGAATGATTGTGTCACCTCTGAACATGTGAATTTTGATTATGCACTAACCCTCTAATGAGTTTGCTTGAAGTTTGGTGTGGAAGGAGTTTTCAAGGGTCAATAGAAGAGGGTGATATAATATGATCAAGAAGAGTGAAAGGTCTAAGCTTGGGGATGCCCCCGGTGGTTCATCCCTGCATATTTTAAGAAGACTCAAGCATCTAAGCTTGGGGATGCCCAAGGCATCCCCTTCTTCATCGACAACTTATCAGGTTTCTTCTAGTGAAACTATATTTTTATTCCGTCACATCTTATGTACTTTACTTGGAGCGTCGGTTTGTTTTTATTTTTGTTTTGTTTGAATAAGTTCATCCTTGTGTGGGAGAGAGACACGCTCCGCTGGTTCATATGAACACATGTGTTCTTAGCTTTTAATGTTCACGGCGAAGGTTGAAACTGCTTCGTTAATTGTTATATGGTTGGAAACAGAAAATGCTACATGTAGTAATTGGTAAAATGTCTTGGATAATGTGATACTTGGCAATTGTTGTGCTCATGTTTAAGCTCTTGCATCATATACTTTGCACTCATTAATGAAGAAATACATAGATCTTGCTAAAATTTGGTTTGCATTATTGGTCTCTCTAAGGTCTCGATATTTTTTGGTAAAAGTGTTTGAGCAACAAGGAAGACAGTGTAGAGTCTTATAATGCTTGCAATATGTTCTTATGTAAGTTTTGCTGTAACGGTTTATACTTGTGTTTGCTTCAAACAACCTTGCTAGCCCAAACCTTGTACTGAGAGGAAATGCTTCTCGTGCATCCAAACACCTTGAGCCAAAAACCATGCCATTTGTGTCCACCATATCTACCTACTATGTGGTATTTTTCTGCCATTCCAAAGTAAATACTTCATGTGCTACCTTTAAACAATTCAAAAGCTATTATCTCTTATTTGTGTCAATGTTTTATAGCTCATGAGGAAGTATGTGGTGTTTTATCTTTCGATCTTGTCATTTACTTCAACGGACTTTCACAATGGACTAGTGGCTTCATCCGCTTATCCAATAATTTTGCAAAAAGAGCTGGCAATGAGGTTCCCAGCTCAATTAATTAACTTGCATTAATAATTCTCTTCACATGTTTTGCTCTGATTTATCAGTAAGCAACTTAAATTTGCAAATAGACACTCCTCCATGGTATGTGAATGTTGAAAGGCACCGAGGATTCGGTTAGCCATGGCTTGTGTAAGCAAAAGGTTGGGGGAGTGTCATCTAATAAATAAAACTAAAGTACATGTGTAAACAAAAGAGAAGAAGGATGATCTACCTTGCTGGTAGAGATAACGTCCTTCATAGGAGCCGCTCTTGAAAGTCTGGTTGATAAGGTAGTTAGAGTACCCATTACCATTCGTTGACAACAACAAACACCTCTCAAAATTTTACTTTTATGCTCTCTATATGATTTCAAAACTTGAAAAGCTCTAGCACATGATTTAATCCCTGCTTCCCTCTGCGAAGGGCCTATCTTTTACTTTATGTTGAGTCAGTTTACCCACTTCCTTCCATCTTAGAAGCAAACACTTGTGTCAACTGTGCATTGATTCTTACATACTTGCTTGTTTGCATTCATCATATTACTCTATGTTGACCATTATCCATGAGATATGCATGTTGAAAGTTGAAAGCAACTGCTGAAACTTATATCTTCCTTTGTGTTGATTCGATGCCTTTACTTTGAATTTATTGCTTTATGAGTTAACTCTTATGCAAGACTTTTGATGCTTGTCTTGAAAGTACTATTCATGAAAAGTTTTGCTATATGTTATCTATTTGTTAGCAAACTATAGATCATTGCTTTGAATCACTCCATTCATGTCATATGCTTTACAATAATGTTGATCAAGATTATGATGGTAGCATGTCACTTCAGGAATTATTTGTGTTATCGTTTACCTACTCGAGGCGAGTAGGAACTAAGCTTGGGGATGCTGATACGTCTCAAACGTATCTATAATTTCCGATGTTCCATGCTTGTTTTATGACAATACCTACATGTTTTGTTCACACTTTATATCGTTTTGATGCGTTTTCCGGAACTAACCTATTGACGAGATGCCGATCTGTTTTCTGCTGTTTTTGGTTTCAGAAATCCTAGTAAGGAAATATTCTCGGAATCGGACGAAATCAACGCCCAACATCCTATTTTCCCACGAAGCTTCCAGAACACCCAAGAGCCGCCATAGGGGAGCCCTGTGGGCCCCAGATGACAGGGTGGTGCGGCCAGGCCTGGGCCGCGCCCCACGTGTGCGGGCCCCTGAGCCTCCGAGGCTCCCCTTTCGCCTATAAGAAGCCCCTGACCAAAACCCCGATACGAATAAGCCACGGTACGCGAAACCTTCCGTAGCCGCCGCCATCGCGAAGCCAAGATCGGGGACAGGAGTCTCTGTTCGGCACGCCGCGGGGAAGTGCCCCCGGAAGGCTTCTCCATCGACACCGCTGCCATCTCCACTGCCATCTTCATCAACGTTGCTGCTCCCATGAGGAGGGAGTAGTTCTCCATCGAGGCTAAGGGCTGTACCGGTAGCTATGTGGTTAATCTCTCTCCCTATGTACTTCAATACAATGATCTCATGAGCTGCCTTACATGATTGAGATTCATATGAGCTTTGTATCGCTACTAGTTTATGTGCTACTCATGTGATGTTATTAAAGTAGTCTATTCTCCTGCATGGTGTAATGGTGACAGTGTGTGCATCGTGTAGTTCTTGTCGTAGACTATGATCATAATCTCTTGTAGGTTATGGAGTTGATTATCGCTATGATAGTATTGATGTGATTTATTCCCCCTTCATAGTGTAAAGGTGACAGTGTGTATGCTATGTTAGTACTCGGTTTATTTTGCAATGATCTATTATTCTCTAAGGTTACTTAAACATGAATATCGAATGTTGTGGAGCTTGTTAACTCCGGCATTGAGGGTTCGTGTAATCCTACGCAATGTGTTCATTATCAAACAAGAGTATATGTAGCACATATGAGAAAGAGTTATTTATTATGCGATCAATGTTGAGAGTGTCCATTAGTGAAAGTATGATCCCTAGGCCTTGTTTCACCACAAAGAATTGCTTTCCACGCCAAGAAGCTATTTTCTGGCGCCGCTTGTTTACTGTTTTACTGCATCTTTACTTTCTGCAATATTACCACCATCTATACCACCTGTGTTTTACCATCTCTTGAATTAGTGCACCTATACATCTGACAAGTGTATTAGGTGTGTGGGGGCAAGAGACTTTTGTATCGTGATTGCAGGTTGCTTGAGAGGGATATCTTGACCTCTTCCTCCCTGAGTTCGATAAACCTTGGGTGATCCACTTAAGGGAAAACTTGTCGTTTCAATCCCTGCTCTTGGAGGCCCAACACTGCCTACGAGGAAAAGAAGCGGAGTAGACATCACGCTCACTGCGTTGTCCTTGCTTTTCGAGGAAACACTAAATCTGATACCAAGATGATAAGGGGTTCCCGATCTTCTCAGTAAGCGAGGTGGATGGTGATGAACACGCGATGAACACAGCGGAGATAACGGATGATAACTTGTATGACGCAACGAGATCTCTCGATTGGTCCATGTCGCCAATGCAACAGCTCTCAACCCTGCAAGATATTTGCAACTCCACACACTTGCGCATGTAGCCGCCGACCACGAAGCGGTAAGTTGCAACCTCTAATTCCCAATGGAACAGCAGATCACACAAGACTTTCAGGGATTCAAACAAAATCAATGCAATTGGTGTATAGATTCAATAGAGTTGCAAAGCAAACAACTATGAACTAGGGTTTATCTTAAACGTGGTCTAAAGCTACTTTGGGGCGCCCTGGGCACTTATATAGGAGTTCAGGACGACCTGGTAGGTACGAAAATAACCGACCCATAATAGATCGGTCGAACACTCGGACTCGCCGGTCGGGGCCGGTCACCGGCTCTGGGACGGGGCTGTCCGGTTCAAACCGGGCCTGGCGCCGGGTGCTGACTGGACGCGGGATGTGCTCTGCAGTAACCCGTCCGGTTGCCATCAGTGTATCGTCCGGTTGGCGCCGGGTGGAATCCGGCGCATGTCCGGTTGGACCGACGGACCGGGCACGCCGGGCGTGGCGGCCGGTCTGACCGGATGCTGGGCCGGCCTGGACTTCTTCTCTCCTCTCGCGCGCCTCTCTCTCCTCCCTCGCGCGTCCATGGAATATCTTCATGTCCAGCTCCTTGTCCAGCTTCACGTCCATCTTCATGTCCAGCTGCTCCTCTCCTCGTCGATGCTTGCTCCTTCATACCTGATCATACATAAGTAATAACACTTAGGCAGTATAAAGTTCTCATCAATCAAAGTATCGTTTAGGAACAAGTTCACCTGTTGTTTAAGTAGCTTCGCAGAGCTTGTAATAGGTCCAATCCTAACTTCATTGAACTTGAGCTTCACAGCAGGATCATCTTGGCAATGACGGAGGTAGTAGTGAGGTAGGGATGTCCTCATCATCCCCCCCTTCAAAAGGCGTCGACCTCGACGCTCCAAGGTCTTCTCCGTCATATGGTGTCAAATCAGCAATATTGAAAGAATTACTGACACCAAACTCATCTTCTGGAAGATCTATCGAGTATGCATTATCATTGATCTTGGCAAGCACTTTGTAAGGACCAGCACCACGAGGAAGCAACTTGGACTTCCGTAGTTTCGGGAACCTATCCTTGCGAAAATGTACCCAGACCATATCACCAGGCTTGAACAACATCTCCTTGCGCTTCTTATTCATCCTTGCAGCATTGCTCTTGCCTTTCTTTTCTATCAACTCTTTAGTCTTCAAATGTATCTTTCTCACAAAATCTGCCCTCTTGGATGCCTCCATATTGACTCTCTCATGTATGGGTAGAGGCAACAAATCAAGTGGAGTAATGGGTTTGAAACCATACACCACCTCAAAAGGACACAGCTCCGTGGTAGAATGTACCACCCTGTTGTAAGCAAACTCCACATGCGGCAAACACTCTTCCCACTCCTTCAGGTTCTTCTTGATCATGGATCTCAACAGTTGTGACAATGTTCTATTCACCACTTCAGTTTGACCATCAGTTTGGGGATGACAAGTAGTGCTGAAAAGCAGCTTCGTCCCCAGCTTTCTCCAAAGCGTCTTCCATAAGTAGCTCATAAACTTCACGTCACGATCAGAAACAATAGTCTTCGGGACTCCATGTAGACGTACAACCTCCCTGAAAAACAGGTTAGCAATATGCGACGCATCGTCGCTCTTGTGGCAGGCAATAAAATGTGACATCTTAGAAAATCTATCCACTACCACAAATATAGAATCATGGCCTCTCTTAGTACGCGGCAAACCCAACACAAAATCCATACTTATATCTTCCCATGGTGTAGTAGGTGCCGGTAAAGGAGTATACAAACCGTGAGGCTTCAACTTGGACTTGGACTTGTTGCAAGTAATGCATCTCTTCACATATCTATCCACGTCCCGCCTCATCTTTGGCCAATAAAAGTGGTCAGCGAGCATGAGTAGTGTCTTCTCACGCCCAAAGTGACCCATCAAACCTCCAGCATGTGATTCCTGCAATAAGAGCAAACGCACAGACGATTCTGGAACACATCTCCACTACTTATAAAAGCACCAACATGGCAGGAAGATTACATCTCAGCCTTCAATTCCATTAGATCTAACGATTCAGCACTCTCCAATGACATTGGCACAAAGTCCATGTTTTCCACTACGACATTACATCTCAGCCTTCCCACTAATCATGTCCACTAATTGAGGTAATTATTACTCCAGGATTATACAAGTATGATAGACAATTTCCTGCTAATCACGTCCACTAATTGCTCAAGGAATTACACGTATGATACGATTTTTTCGGATCCACCGCCTTAAAGATTGCTCGCCAATCACCATCGGACTTGAAAGTATACTACATGGCTGACTACACTGCACTGGCGTCGTCGCCTCCCACCTGACTCCCGAGTTCATCGTTCATGCGTCGCCGCCTCACGTCGGCATACTCCTCTCCACTACTTATAAAAGCACCAACATGGCAGGAACATTACATCTCAGCCTTCAATTCCATTAGATCTAACGATTCATCACTCTCCAATGAAATTGGCACAACGTCCGTGTTTTCCACTACGACATTACATCTCAGCCTTCCCACTAATCATGTCCACTAATTGAGGTAATTATTACTCCAGGATTATACAAGAATGATAGACAGTTTCCTACTAATCACATCCACTAATTGCTCAAGGAATTACACGTATGATACGAATTTTGATCCACTGCCTTAAAGATTGCTTCGTCCACCATCGCACGCCCGAAAGTATACTATATGGCACTACACCGCATCAGGCGCCGTCCCCGCCCGACTCCCGAGTTCATCATTCATGCTGTCGCGCCTCACGTCGGCGTACCTGGACGTCACGACTGTTCACCCTCGTGACCCTCTGCCGCCCCGGGAGCATGAAAACTCGCCGGTGAGCCCTGCCGCGAAATACATCTTTGAGTTAACCGGTAAGTCTCGGCTGCCTCTTTTTTTTTTAATTCGAGTCTGCCCGATTTTAGCTTTTTTATTTCGGAGGTAGAGCGCCTGATTATTGTGTGTGTGAGATCTTTCCATACATAGTGTGTGCGTGTGACAAGGGATTAAAGAAATATTCATTATAATCTCTTCATGATTTCAAAAGTTTATATAAAACTATTTACATAGATTGATAATCATTTTGATGATTTTAGCTTTTTACCCATTTTGTAATTGTGAATTATATGTAAAGATATGTGTTTCATGCGCTCACATCAAGCACGAAACACATTTAATTGGCTTCGTAAAACCCGCTAAAAAGAGAAATATGTTTAATATTTTTTATGACTCTGTATGAAACATGCAATGCACATGCACGCTTACTAGTAATTTGTTAGCTCTAAACAAGAACCCATTATGTATGTGATATTTTTCCCATGCTTTACCAATAGCACACAAGTTTATATGGTTCAGCAAATCTACATGATCAGTGGCATACAAATCACATAATATCTCTAATCCAGGAATTTTAACATCAGTTGAGTTAATAGCATATTCTTCCTAGATAGAGCATCAGCAACAATATTATCTTTTCCCTTCTTATGCTTAATAATGTATGGAAAAGACTCAATGAACTCAACCCACTTAGCAAGACGCTTATGCAAAGTAGATTGGCTTTCAGATATTTCAAACCTTCATGATCAGAATGTATGATAAATTATTTTGGCCACAAGTAATGTTGCCAAACCTCAAGAACTCTAATTAAAGCATACAATTCTTTATCATATATAGGATAGTTAAACTTAGCACCAGAAAGTTTCTCAAAAAAATATGCAATTGAGCGACCCTCTTGCATCAACACACCACCAATTCCAATACCACTAGCATCACATTCAATCTCAAATTGCTTATTGAAATCAGGAACATCCCAAATTTCAAATCAATGAAGAAGAAGAATTTCCAAATACCCAAAATTCAGAACCAACAAAAAACTTTTATTTGCATATAGTGCCATGCATAGGACTTGTGCATTATTGTGTGAAATGCCATGATGATTGCTTATGTGCTTATGTATACATTCTAAAACCCTAACATGATCAAGAGAGATCACAAAATAAAATCAAAGAAAAAGAAAAGAAATAAAAAGGAGAAATTCCAAAACCCTCACATATGGTTTATGCCATCTTGTAAATCTTTAACCTAAACCAATTTGGCTTGCACCATTAGTTGAATAATGTTAATAAACACTTATTAACACTTTTGGAATCAAAGAAACCCAAATCAAATCAAATTTGAGATCAAATAGTGCTCACATGCACTAATGGTCAAATCTGCCAATTCTAGTCTGATCACCACTTTGAGCCCTGTATTTGAGATTTTCAAACCAAACAATTCCAATTCTTTGCAACTCATCCAAGTACACATCAAGGTGAACAACTTTGGTAAAGACACCACCACCGCAAATTCAGCTTGGATCAAAAACTATGCTCAAGCAAAGTTGGGACTTTTTAACAATTTCAACATCACTCCCACTTTGAAAATTTGCAATTCTTTTTATTTTAAAATTCCACCACCACCAATGTGTGAGGTAGATCATCTGAAACAAGCCCAACCCATCCCTGTGCGTGTGACAAGGGATTAAAAAGAAATATTCATTATAATCTCTTCATGATTTCAAAAGTTTATATAAAACTATTTACATAGATTGATAATCATTTTGATGATTTTAGCTTTTTACCCATTTTGTAATTGTGAATTATATGTAAAGATATGTGTTTCATGCGCTCTCATATCGTCAAGCACGAAACACATTTAATTGGCTTCGTAAAAACCCGCTAAAAGAGAAATATGTTTAATATTTTTTATGACACGGTATGAAACATGCAATGCACATGCACGCTTACTAGTAGTTTGTTAGCTCTAAACAAGAACCCATTATGTATGTGATATTTTTCCCATGTTTTACCAATAGCACACAAGCGATATGGTTCAGCAAATTCATGATCAGTGGCATACAAATCACATAATATCTCTAATCCAGGAATTTAACATCAAGTTGAGTTAATAGCATATTCTTCCTAGATAGAGCATCAGCAACAATATTATCTTTTCCCTTCTTATGCTTAATAATGTATGGAAAAGACTCAATGAACTCAACCCACTTAGCAAGACGCTTATGCAAAGTAGATTGGGCTTTCAGATATTTCAAACCTTCATGATCAGAATGTATGATAAATTATTTTGGCCACAAGTAATGTTGCCAAACCTCAAGAACTCTAATTAAAGCATACAATTCTTTATCATATATAGGATAGTTAAACTTAGCACCAGAAAGTTTCTCAGAAAAATATGCAATTGGGCGACCCTCTTGCATCAACACACCACCAATTCCAATACCACTAGCATCACATTCAATCTCAAATTGCTTACTGAAATTGTAACATCCCAAATTTCAAATCAATGAAGAAGAAGAATTTCCAAATACCCAAAATTCAGAACCAACAAAAAACTTTTATTTGCATATAGTGCCATGCATAGGACTTGTGCATTATTGTGTGAAATGCCATGATGATTGCTTATGTGCTTATGTATTACAACCCTAACACCTATCAAGAGAGGATTAAAAAATAAAATCAAAGAAAAAGAAAAGAAATAAAAGGAGAATCCCAAAACCTCACATATGGTTTATGCCATCTTTGTAAATCTTTAACCTAAACCAATTTGGCTTGCACCATTAATTGTTTAATGTTAATAAACACTTATTACCACTTTTGGAATCAAAGGAACCCAAATCAAATCAAATTTGAGATCAAATAGTGCTCACATGCACTAATGGTCAAATCTGCCAATTCTAGTCTGATCACCACTTTGAGCCCCTGTAGTTTGAGATTTTCAAACCAAACAATTCCATTTCTTTGCACCTCATCCAAGTACACATCAAGGTGAACAACTTTGGTAAAGACCACCACTGCAAATTCAGCTTGGATCAAAAACTATGCTCAAACCAAGTTGGGACTTTTTAACTCTTTCAACATCACTCCCACTTTGAAAATTTGCAATTCTTTTTATTTTAAAATTCCACCACCACCAATGTGTGAGGTAGATCATCTGAAACAAGACCAACCCATCCCTATCACCATTTTTCAAATTTACATGCCAAAGGTAATTGGACAAAAACTTGGGATCCATTTCAAATTCAAACTCCATTTCCCTATTCTCACTCATGTGGACCAAACTTTGCTCACCACTTGACAAAACAATGTTCCCGGTTCCCTCCCAACCTAACCCTAGCATTGCAACCCTAGAGGAGCGCCAAACATGGCATAGCCATGGCCAGCCGGCCATGTTCCCCTATGGAGACCCTCCCCGCTCTTCTCTCCAACCTAACCCTAACCACCATGCCCCATCGGGTCTTGCTCTCGAGCACAGGCCGCCATCGAATGGAGGCCGACACGGCCCGGACCAGCGCGCGCCCACGACGCCCACGACCGCCTCAGCTACTCCACAGCCTCGATTAGCCACCGCCGCCGCTCAATTTATACCTCGCGCGTATGGAACCTCGCCGACGATTGGAGCCGCCCCTGACGCGCCGCCTGCTGCCACCGGAGCCTCGCCGTCGTCTACACCTTCGCCGCGCATACTGCCCACCGTCGCTGGAGCCCCGTGTGAGCTCTCCGACCCCCTGCGCCGCCGGCGAGCTCTCTCTCGCCGTCGACGACGATGGACGTGGTCCGTTGGATCACGATCTAATCGTGCGTCTTCGCCCCATACCGATTCGGGTGCGCCACTGACGGGTGGAGCCCACCGTCACGGCCCCACGCGTGCGTGGACGCGTGGTGGGCTGGACTTTGCCCGTTTAAATAATTGGGCCCGTTAGTTTTCCCGCCGGACCGTTAAATTCAAATTCGAATTTCTGTTTTAATCAAATTTCTTACTGCATGTTTTTTTCAAAATTAAGTAGAATCAAATTGGCTAAACCAAAATTGATGAATTTTATATTTGGAAAGCTAGTAAAAATATCTACACAACCCCACTGGTCTCATCATGAAATTCTTGGTATAATTAATGTGACAAAAATAACAAGGCAGGGACTTTTGCACATTCAAACAATTATTAAAAATCAACAAAAAATGCTTTTGAGTTGATTCCAACTCTCATAGCTCACATTTCACTTACTCTAATTGTTTCTACAAAAATATGTCATGGTTACTTTGAGTGATCATGTCCTAGTTTAAATAAATAACTCTATGGCTATTTCTAGTAAATTAATATTGTCCAAAACTATTAAAGAAATCATATGAGGTTTTCCCTCATTTAAATCTTGTCCCAAGTAACTTAATATGAGGTAGTGACCATGATCCATATAATCTCATATTAAATTATTTGGTGATGTTAAATCATAAGTATGATAGTATTAAAAATTGCATGAGGTACTCTACCTCATTTAAATCAATTTCTCAAATGATGGGTATGAATGGTTGACCTTGGTCAACAAGGGTTCATACCTTATTAGTTGAGGAAATTAAATCTTAAATAGATTCAATGAGAGGAAATTATTTTTCTTAAGAATAAAACAATCTCAACCAACATGATGGCAATGTGATGATGCTAGAATAGCTTGAGTGATTCATGTGTGTGCTTAGTCTAGTACTTGAGCTTGTTTGGTGATTGGATACGTCTTATTTATTTTTAGACGCTAGTACCAAGGAGTACCAGGAGGAGAGGAGGTCTATACCCAGGAGAGGAAGACCACTTTGACCAGTACACCAACCAAGGCAAGCTAATATTCTTGCAAAGTGCAAAGCTCTATTAGAGCAAGGCACACTCATCTTTTCTTATGCTCCATGATCCCACCCCAAGTTTTATTCTTACAAGCTTTCACTTTAAATATTTAAGCTTCCTTTTATAGTTAACTTTGGTCTAAGTATATAGTACCACAAGAGTATCACACTTAGCCTAAAAGCACTACAAGTTAGCACCCCTCATGACTAGTTGCTAGTGCTAACACCTAAAATTGACTACTCTAGATGGGAACATGTGAAATGAAATGATTTTGAAAGGTTTTGAAGGTGAAAATGACTTGAAAGACATGATGAACTTGAGCAAAAACTGATGGTGTGGTCGTATGCGATACCATTCCAATTCTTAGTACCCCCACAATACTTGATTATGGGTAGGGCTTAACTGGAAGTTTATGTGTCTTAGTATGGGTTCCCTCTAAACAAGCATAGGGGTTATGCCGAGGCTGCCTCCGTTGAAAGTGAATTGATGTGAAATGACGTGAATGAGGTGAATGTCCGGCCCAAGCCCTGTGCAGTTCCCAGGCTGACGGTTTGTCTTCACTGGGAGGCCAAGCTCATGGGGAGAGGTGCCTATACTAGGATATGTAAGTGAAAGGTTAGGGTTGATGATCCGCGTATTGAGTTACGATTATTCAGGGTTATTCCTGACGGATGAAATCAAATGTTGTGGCACAAGTGTGCAACCTCTGCAGAGTGTAAATCTATTCGAATAGTCGTGTCCACGGTTACGGACGGTTGGAAAGGCCATATGTTTTCCATTGTCAGATGATTTCTAAAATGAATGGTGACCTGAATGGTGACATGAATGTTGAACTTGAGTTGAATCACAACTGAGTTGTGGGAATGACCCTAATGTTCCCACTTGAGTTAGTGATGCGCGTAGATGTACACGTCCGTTGGGAACCCCAAGAGGAAGGTATGATGCGCACCGTGGCAAGTTTTCCCTCAGAAAGAAACCAAGGTTTAATCGAACCAGGAGGAGCCAAGAAGCACGTTGAAGGTTGATGGTGGCGAAATGTGATGCGGCGCAACACCAGCCGGCGCCAACGTGGAACCTGCACAACACAACCAAAGTACTTTGCCCCAATGAAACAGTGAGGTTGTCAATCTCACCGGCTTGCTGTAACAACACAACCAAAGTACATTGACCGCCATCCAGCATGCATCTATGCCTAAAAAGTCCACCTTCAGGTTATCATCCGAACCCCTTCCAGTATTAAGTTGCAAGCAACAGACAATTGCATTAAGTATGGTGCGTAATGTAATCAACAACTACATCCTTAGACATAGCATCAATGTTTTATCCTAGTGGCAAAACACATCCACAACCTTAGAACTTTCTGTCACTGTCCCAGATTTAATGGAGGCATGAACCCACTATCGAGCATAAATACTCCCTCTTGGAGTTAAGAGCAAAAACTTGGCCAGAGCCTCTACTAATAACGGAGAGCATGCAAGATCATAAACAACACATAGGTAATAGATTGATAATCACCATAACATAGTATTCTCTATCCATCGGATCCCGACAAACACAACATAAAGTATTACAGATAGATGATCTTGATCATGTTAGGCAGCTCACAAGATCCAACAATGAAGCACAATTAGAGAAGACGACCATCTAGCTACTGCTATGGACCCATAGTCTAGTGAACTACTCACTCATCACTCCGAGGCGATCATGGCGATGAAGAGTCCTCCGGGAGATGATTCCCCTCTCCGGGGAGGCGATCTCCCGAATCCCCCGAGATGGGATTGGCGGCTCTGGAAGGTTTTCCGTATCGTGGCTCTCGGGCACAGAGGGCTCGCGACGAAGACTTTAAGTAGGCGGAAGGGCAACGCTGGGGCCACACGAGGGCCCCACACACTAGGGCCGCGCGGCCTGTTCCCGTCGCCGCTCAGTGTGGCGGCGTCTGGCCCCACTTCCTTTCCCCCTCGGTCTTCCGGAAGCTTCGTGCAAAAATAGGACCCTGGGCGTTGATTTCGGCCACATTCGAGAATATTTTCTAGGATTTCTGAAACCAAAAGCAGAAAACAGCAACTGCTCTTCGGCATCTTGTTAATAGGTTAGTGTCGGAAAATGCTAAATACGACATATAATGTGTATAAACATGTAGATATCATCAATAATGTAGCATGGAACATAAGAAATTATCGATATCATTTGAGACGTATCAGCATCCCCAAGCTTAGTTCTGTCGTCCGACAGGTAAACGATAACAAGGATAATTTCTGGAGCGACATGCCATCATAACCTTGATCATACTATTGTAAGCATATGTAATGAATGCAGCGATCAAAACAATGGTAATGACATGAGTAAACAAATCAATCATAAAGCAAAGACTTTTCATGAATAGTACTTCAAGACAAGCATCAATAAGTCTTGCATAAGAGTTAACTCATAAAAGAAATAAATCAAAGTAAAGGTATTGAAGCAACACAAGAAGATTAAGTTTCAGCGGTTGCTTTTAACTTATAACATGTATATCTCATGGATAGTGTCAATGTAAAGTAATATAACAAGTGCAATATGCAAGTATGTAGGAATCAATGCACAGTTCACACAAGTGTTTGCAGGTGGAGAGAGATAGGTAAACTGACTCAACAATAAAAGTAAAAGAAAGGTCCTTCAAAGAGGAAAGCATCGATTGCTATATTTGTGCTAGAGCTTTTATTTTTAAAACATGAAACAATTTTGTCAATGGTAGTAATAATTCATATGTGCTATGCATAATACTTCCTACAAGTTGCACGTCTCATGCATAGAGTACTAATAGTGCTCGCACCTTGTCCTACTATCTCGAAAACACGGATTCTCATCGCATAACATATGCTTCAACTGTCACAAAGGGGTACCTCTATGCCGCCTGTACAAGTGTCTAAGGAGAAAGCACGCATTGGGATTTCTCGCTTTTGATTATTCTCAACTTAGACATCCATACCGGGACAACATAGACAACAGATAATGGACTCCTCTTTTCATGCTTAAGCATTCAACAATAGTTAATATTCTCATAAGAGATTGAGGTTGTATGTCCAAACTGAAACTTCCACCATGATACATGGCTTTAGTTAGCGGCCTGTTCTTCTCTAACATATGCATACTCAAACCATTTGATCGTGAAGTCCACTACTTCAGACAAGATGAACATGCATAGCATCTCACATGATATCCAACAAAGGTAAAGTTGATGGCGTCCCTGAAAACATGGTTACCGCCAACAAGCAACTTATAAGAATTAAGACACATAACTACATATTCATTACCACAATAGTTTTTAAGGCTATTTGTCCCATGAGCTATATTGTAAAAAGGCGAATGATGGAATTTTAAAGGTAGCACTCAAGCAATTTACTTTGGAATGGCTGAGAAATACCATGTAGTAGGTAGTATGGTGATAATGGCATAGTGGTTAGCCAAGGATTTTGATGCATGAGCAAGATTCCCTCTATACAAGGTTTAGGCTAGCAAGGTTATTTGAAGAAAACTCAAGGATGAAGGTGCAGCAAAACTCACCTAAAAGACATATTGTAAACATTATAAGACTCTACACCATCTTCCTTGTTGTTCAAAACTCAATACTAGAAATATCTAGACCTTAGAGAGACCAAATATGCAAACCAAATTTTAGCAAGCTCTATGTATTTCTTCATTAATGGGTGCAAAGTATATGATGCAAGAGCTTAAACATGAGCACAACAATTGCCAAGTATCACATTATCCAAGACATTTTAGAATTACTACATGTAGCATTTCCCGATTCCAACCATATAACAATTTAACAAAGAAATTTCAACCTTCGCCTTGAATATTATGAGTAAAGCCTAAGGACATATTTGTCCATATGCAACAGCGGAGCGTGTCTCTCTCCATACAAAGAATGAGGATCCATTTTATTCAAAATAAACAAAAACAAAACAAACCGATTCAAGCAAAAGTACATAAGATGTGACGAATAAAAATATAGTTCCTGGGGAGAACCCATGATGTTGTCGATGAAGAAGGGGATGCCTTGGGCATCCCAAGCTTAGACGCTTGAGTCTTCTTAAAATATGCAGGGATGAACCACGGGGGCATCCCCAAGCTTAGAGCTTTCACTCCTCTTGATCATAGTATATCATACTCCTCTCTTGACCCTTGAAAACTTCCTTCACACCAAACTTCAAGCAAACTCATTAGAGGGTTAGTGCACAATTAAAAATTCACATATTCAGAGGTGACACAATCATTCTTAACACTTCTGGACATTGCACAAAGCTACTGGACATTAATGGATCAAGGAATTCATCCAACATAGCAAATACGGCAATGCTAAATAAAAGGCAGAATCTGTCAAAACAGAACAGTCAGTAAAGAAGAACCTGAAAGGGGCACTAGACTTGCTCAAATGGAAAAACTCAAAACTAATGAAAGGCGTATATATCTGAGGATCACGCTCGTAAATTTGCAGATTTTTCGAATTTTTTAAAGACTTATGCCAGAATGCGTGACAGACAGCAATGCTGTTTCTCCGCAGCGATCCCAAATATAACATCAACTTTAACATAGAAACTTTACTTGGCACAAAACATGATAAGAGAGGTTGCTACAGTAGTAAACAACTCCAAGACTCAAAAAACAAAATTGCTGTAGTAAAATAAACACATGGTTATCTCCCAAGAAGTGCTTTTTTAACGCCTTCAGCTAGGCGCAGTGTATCTCAGTATTATCAAGAGATGAAGCATCAACATTATTACCTTGGGAGTTGAGTCTCTCACAATGCATGTTATCTTATCTATGTAAGTTTCAGAGGCTCCTTTTCATTACTCTTAGGCTTGCTATTCTCATCAAATAAATTTTTGGAACAATCCAATCATAATTCTTTTCTAGTGCCTCGAACATTCCTACAAGCTTGCAAGGTATTGATGTCTTAATGTCCCTCCATCATTAACATTATTAGTGTACTTCATCCTATCAATATCCATTTTTTCAAGGGTGCTAGCAAAGTTGGTGTAAGAACCAAGCATTTTATATTTAGTAAAGACTTTTCTAGCCTCTCTTGTTACACCACCAAATTCTTCTCCAACGAATAATTTCTTATGTTCCATGCTACTATTGATGATACCTACATGTTTTATGCACATTATATGTCATATTTTGCATTTTCTGAACTAACCTATTAACAAGATCCGAAGAGCCAGTTGTTGTTTTCTGCTGTTTTGGTTTCAGAAATCCTAGTAAGGAAATATTCTCGGACGAAACTTGCCCAGGTCCTATTTTTGCACGAAGCTTCAAGACCGAAGAGATAACGAAGTGGGGCCACGAGGCAGCCAGGGGCAGGCGGCGCGGCCCAAGCCCGGCACAAGTTCCTGCCCGGGGCTCCTGTACCTCTTGACCTTCCGCCTACTTAAAGTCTCCGTCGCGAAACCCCAGTACCGAGAGCCACGATACGGAAAACCTTCCAGAGACGCCGCCGCGCGAATCCCATCTCGGGATTCAGACGCCTCCGCACCCTGCTGAGAGGGGATTCATCTCTGGAGGACTCTTCATCGCCATGATCGCCTGGAGTGATGAGTGAGTAGTTCACCCTGGACATGGGTCCAGCAGTAGCTAGATGGTCGTCTTCTCCTTGTTGTGCTTCATTGTTGGATCTTGTGAGCTGCCTAACATGATCAAGATCATCTATATGTAATTCTATATGTTGTGTTTGTCGATCCGATGGATAGAGAGTACTATGATTATGGTGATTATCAATCTATTGTTTATGTGTTGTTTATGATCTTGCATGCTCCCCGTTAAGGCTCTTGCCAAGTTTGTACTCTTAACTCCAAGAGGGAGTATTTATGCTCATAGTAGTTCATGCCTCATTAAACCTGGGACAAGGATGAAAGTTCTAAGGTTGTGGATGTGCTGTTGCCACTAGGATAAAACATTGATTCTATGTCTAAGGATGTAGTTGTTGATTACATTACGCACCATACTTAATGTAACTGTCTGTTGTTTAACTTAATACTGAATGGGTTCGGATGATAACCCGAAGGTGGACTTTTAGGCATAGATGCAATTGGATGGCGGTCTATGTACTTTGTCGTAATGCCCAATTAAATCTCACTATATTTATCATATCATGTATATGCATTGTTATGCCTTTCTCTATTTGTCAATTGCCCGACTGTAATTTGTTCACCCAACATGCTTTTATCTTATGGGAGAGACACCTCTAGTGAACTGGACCCCGGTCCTCTTCTTTACATAGCATACAATCTACTGCAATTGTGTTTTACTGTTTTCTTTGCAAACATCTTCCCCTCGATACGTTTAATCCTTTGTTACAGCAAGCCGGTGAGATTGACAACCTCACTGTTTCGTTGGGGCAAAGTACTTTGGTTTGTTGTGCAGATTCCACGTTGGCGCAGAATCCTGGTGTTGCGCCGCATCACATTTCGCGACCATCAACCTTCAACGTGCTTCTTGGCTCCTACTGATTCGATTAAACCTTGGTTTCCTACTGAGGAAACTTGCTTCTATACGCATCATACCTTCCACTTGGGGTTCCCAATAGACGTGTGCATCTACGCGTATCAAGCTAAATTTCTGCGCGTTGCGTGGAGATCAAGACACGCTGCAGGGGAGTCTCCCTCTCAATCTCTTTACTTTGTTTTTGTCTTGCTTTATTTTATTTACTACTTTGTTTGCTGCACCTAAACAAAACACACAAAAATTAGTTGCTAGTTTTACTTTATTTACTGTCTTGCTCTCTATATCAAAAACACAAAAATTAGTTACTTGCATTTACTTTATCTAGTTTGTTTTATTTATCGTTGCTAAAATGAATACCCTTGAAAATACTAAGTTGTGCTGACTTCACAAATGCAAATAATGATTTCCTATGCACACCTATTGCTCCACCTGCTACTACAGCAGAATTCTTTGAAATTAAACCTGCTTTACTCAACCTATGAGAGATCAATTTTCTGGTGTTAGTTCTGATGATGCCCATCTCAATAATTTTGTTGAACTTTGTGAAATGCAAAAGTATAAAGATGTAGATGGTGATATTATTAAATTGAAAGTGTTTCCTTTCTCATTAAGAGGAAGAGCTAAAGATTGGTTGCTATCTTTGCCTAAGAATAGTATTGATTCATGGACTAAATGCAAGGATGCTTTTATTGGTAGATATTATCCTCCGCTAAAATTATATCTTTGAGAAGTAGCATAATGAATTTTAAGCAATTAGATACTGAACATGTTGCTCAAGCATGGGAGAGAATGAAACTTTGGTAAAGAATTGCCCAACCCATGGACTGACTACTTGGATGATCATCCAAACCTTCTATGCAGGACTAAATTTTTCTTCGCGGAATTTATTGGATTCAGCTGCTGGAGGTACCCTTATGTCCATCACGGCTACAAAACTTCTTGATGATATGATGATAAATTACTCTGAATGGCACATGGAAAGAGCTCCACAAGGTAAGAAGGTAAATGTTGAAGAAACCTCTTCCTTGAGTGATAAGATTGATGTGATTATGTCTATGCTTGTGAATGGTAGATCTAATGTTGATCCAAATAATGTTCCTTTAGCTTCATTGGTTGCTCAAGAAGAAAATGTTGATGTGAATTTCATTAAAAATAATAATTTCAACAACATGCTTATAGGAACAACTCAATAACTATAGGCCATATCCTCTGCTAATGGTAATGGTTATGGTAATTCTTATGGGAATTCTTACAACAATAATAGGAATGTACCCTCTGGTCTTGAATCTATGCTTAAAGAATTTATTAGTACACAAACTGCTTTTAACAAATTGAGGAAAAGCTTGATAAAATTGATACTATTGCTTCTAGAGTTGATAGGCTTGCCTCTGATGTTAATCTTTTAAAATTGAAAGTTATGCCTAATAATTATATTGATAATAAGATTACTACTACAGCAAATGCCATCCAAGTTAGAATTAATGAGAATATAAGATTAATTGCGAGCTAGGTGGGATAGAGAAGAAAATGAAAACTAGCTAAAGAGAATAATGTAGCTAAAGTTTGGACTATTACCACCACTAGTAATGCTAATTCTCCACATGTTGCTGCACCTCCTACTATCAATGGTAATATAATTGGTGTTGGCAATGTTTCTACTCCTAGTGCAAAGCGTACAAAACTGCCTGAAATTGCTAAAACTGCTGAAACTGCTTGTGATAAAACTGCTGAATTTTTCCAACCTTGGGAACAATGATCCTATTGTTGTAGCTCATAATGATTTAGATTTTGATGATTGCCACATCTCTGAAGTTATAAAGTTCTTACAAAAACTTGCTAAAAGTCCTAATGCTAGTATAAATTTAGCCTTTACAAAACATATTACAAATGCTCTCATAAAAGCTAGAGAAGAGAAACTAAAACTTGAAACTTCTATTCCTAGAAAGCTAGAAGATGGTTGGGAGCCCATCATTAAAATGAAATTCAATGACTTTGAATGTAATGCTTTATGTGATCTTGGTGCAAGTATTTCTGTTATGCCTAAAAAGATTTATGATATGCTTGACTTGCCACCATTGAAGAATTGTTATTTGGATGTTAATCTTGCCGATAATGTTAAAAAGAAACCTTTGGGGAGGATTGATAATGTGCATATTACGGTTAACAATAACCTTGTCCCCGTTGATTTTGTTGTTTTGGATATCGAATGCAATGCATCTTGTCCTATTGTGTTGGGAAGACCTTTTCTTCGAACCGTTGGTGCTGTTATTGATATGAGGGAAGGTAATATTAAATATCAATTTCCTCTCAAGAAAGGTATGGAACATTTCCTAGAAAGAGAATGAAGTTGCCTTTTGATTCTATTATTAGAACAAGTTATGATGTTGATGCTTCTACTCTCGATGTTACTTGATTTGCACTTTCTGCGCCTAGCTGAAAGGCGTTAAAGAAAAGCGCTTATGGGAGACAACCCATGTTTTTACTACAACAATTTGTTTTGTTGAGTCTTGGAAGTTGTTTACTACTGTAGCAACCTCTCCTTATCATGTTTTTGTGCCAAGTAAAAGTTTCTATGTCAAAGTTGATGTTATATTTGGGATCGCTGCGCAGAAACAGCATTGCTGTCTGTCACGAATCTGGGCACAGTTCTCTGTAGAAAATTCGAAAAAATCTGCCAATTTACGAGCGTGATCCTCAGATATGTACGCAACTTTCATTAGTTTTGAGTTTTTCCATTTGAGCAAGTCTGGTGCCAGCTTTAAATTCGTCTTTACGGACTGTTCTGTTTTTGACAGATTCTGCCTTTTATTTCGCATTGCCTCTTTTGCTATGTTGGATTTATTTCTTTGATCCATTAATGTCCAGTAGCTTTATGCAATGTCCAGAAGTGTAAAGAATGATTGTGTCACCTCTGAATATGAGAATTATTAATTGTGCACTAACCCTCTAATGAGTTTGCTTGAAGTTTGGTGTGAAGGAAGTTTTCAAGGGTCAAGAGAGGAGAATGATATACTATGATCAAGAGGAGCGAAAGCTCTAAGCTTGGGGATGCCCCCGTGGTTCACCCCTGCATATTTTAAGAAGACTCAAGCGTCTGCTTGGGATGCCCAAGGCATCCCCTTCTTCATCGACAACATCATCAGGTTCCTCCCCGAAACTATATTTTTATTCAATCACATCTTGTGTTCTTTACTTGGAGCGTCGGTTTGTTTTTGTTTTTGTTTGAATAAGATAATGGATCCCAGCATTCACTTTGTGGGAGAGAGACACGCTCCGCTGTTGCATATGGACACATGTGTCCTTAGGCTTTACTCATAATGTTCAAGGCGAAGTTTCTTCTTCGTTAAATTGTTATATGGTTGGAATTGGAAAATGCTACATGTAGTAATTCTAAAATGTCTTGGATAATGTGATACTTGGCAATTGTTGTGCTCATGTTTAAGCTCTTGCATCATATGCTTTGCACCCATTAATGAAGAAATACATAGAGCTTGCTAAAATTTGATTTGCATATTTGGTCTCTCTAAGGTCTAGATAATATCTAGTATTGAGTTTTGAACAACAAGGAGACGGTGTAGAGTCTTATAATGTTTACAATATGTCTTTTATGTGAGTTTTGCTGCACCTGTTCATCCTTGAGTTTGCTTCAAATAACCTTGCTAGCCTAAACCTTGTATCGAGAGGGAATACTTCTCATGCATCCAAAATCCTGGAGCCAACTACTATGCCATTTGTGTCCACCATACCTACCTACTACATGGTATTTCTCCGCCATTCCAAAGTAAATTGCTTGAGTGCTACTTTTAAAATTCCATCATTCACCTTTGCAATATATAGCTCATGGGACAAAATAGCCTTAAAACTATCGTAGTATTGAATATGTACTTATGCACTTTATCTTTTATTAAGTTGCTTGTTGTGCGATAACCATGCTTCTGGGAACGCCATCAACTATTGTTGAATATCATGTGAGTTGCTATGCATGTCCGTCTTTATCTGAAGGATCTATCATTTTAGTGGTTGGAGCATGCAAAATTGTTAGAGAAGAACATTGGGCCGCTTAACTAAAGCCATGAACCATGGTTGAAGTTTCAGTTTTGGACATATATCCTCAACCTCATATGAGAATAATAATTACTACATGCTTATGCATTTAAGAGGAGTCCATTATCTGTTGTCCATGTTGTCCCGGTATGGATGTCTAAGTTGAGAATAATCAAAACGAGAAATCCAAAATGCGAGCATTCTCCTTAGACCTTTGTACAGGCGGCATGGAGGTACCCCTTTGTGACACTTGGTTGAAACATGGCATGCAAAGATCCGGTAGTCCAAGCTAAGTAGGACGAGGTGCGGGCACTATTAGTATACTATGCATGAGGCTTGCAACTTGTAAGATATAATTTACATAACATATGCTTTATTACTACCGTTGACAAAATTGTTTCATGTTTTCAAAATAAAAACTAGCACAGAATCATGCTTTCCTCTTTGAAGGACCTTTCTTTTACTTTTAATGTTGAGTCAGTTTACCTATCTCCTTCCACCTTAAGAAGCAAACACTTGTGTGAACTGTGCATTGATTCCTACATACTTGCATATTGC
Source organism: Lolium multiflorum (assembly GCA_030979885.1). Taxonomy (NCBI): domain Eukaryota; kingdom Viridiplantae; phylum Streptophyta; class Magnoliopsida; order Poales; family Poaceae; genus Lolium; species Lolium multiflorum. Next base: position 90,624,543 of record CM061748.1, read on the forward strand.
ACTTGTTATATTACTTTATGTTGACAATATCCATGAGATATACATGTTATAAGTTGAAAGCAACCGCTGAAACTTAATCTTCCTTTGTGTTGCTTCAACACCTTTACTTTGATTTATTGCTTTATGAGTTAACTCTTATGCAAGACTTATTGATGCTTGTCTTGAAAGTACTATTCATGAAAAGTCTTTGTCATATGATTCAGTTGTTTACTCATGTCATTACCTTTGCTTTGATCGCCGCATTCATTACATATGTTTACAAATAGTATGATCAAGATTATGATGGCATGTCACTTCTAAATTATCTTTGTTATCGTTTTACCTGCTCGGGACGAGCAGAACTAAGCTTGGGGATGCTGATACGTCTCCAACGTACGATAATTTCTTATGTTCCATGCTACTTTATTGATGATACCTACATGTTTTATGCACATTATATGTCATATTTATGCATTTTCTAGAACTAACCTATTAACAAGATGCGAAGAGCCAGTTGTTTTGTTTTTGGTTTCATAAATCCTAGTAAGGAAATATTCGGAATTGGATGAAACTTTCGCCTGTGGTCCTATTTTTAAGCTTCCAGAAGACCGAAGAGATAACGTATGGGGCCACGAGGCAGCCAGGGCCAGGCGGCGCGCCCAAGCCCCGCCGCGGCCCTGCCCCGTGTGTGCCCCGCGACCTTCCGCCACTTAAAGTCTCCGCTGAAACCCCATCGAGAGCCACGATACGGAAAACTTTCCAGAGCGCCGCCGCGAATCCCATCTCGGGATTCAGGAGATCGCCCGGCACCCTGCCGAGAGGGGGATTCATCTCCCGGATTCTTTTATCGCCATGATCGCCTCCGAGTGATGAGTGAGTAGTTCACCCTGGACCATGGGTCCATAGCAGTAGCTAGATGGTCGTCTTCTCCTTGTTGTGCTTCATTGTTGGATCTGTGAGCTGCCTAACATGATCAAGATCATCTATATGTAATTCTATATGTTGTGTTTGTCGGATCCGATGGATAGAGAGTACTATGATTATGGTGATTATCAATCTATTGTTTGTGTTGTTTATGATCTTGCATGCTCTCCGTTATTAGTAGAGGCTCTGGCCAAGTTTGTACTCTTAACTCCAAGAGGGAGTATTTATGCTCGATAGTGGGTTCATGCCTCCATTAAATCTGGGACAGTGACAGAAAGTTCTAAGGTTGTGGATGTGCTGTTGCCACGAGGGATAAAACATTGATTCTATGTCTAAGGATGTAGTTGTTGATTACATTACGCACCATACTTAATGCAATTGTCTGTTGTTTGCAACTTAATACTGAATGGGGTTCGGATGATAACCTGAAGGTGGACTTTTTAGGCATAGATGCAGTTGGATGGCTGTCTATGTACTTTGTCGTAATGCCCAATTAAATCTCACTATATTTATCATATCATGTATATGCATTGTTATGCCTTTCTATTTGTCAATTGCCCGACTGTAATTTGTTCACCCAACATGCTTTTATCTTATGGGAGAGACACCTCTAGTGAACTGTGGACCCGGTCCTATTCTTTACATAGCATACAATCTACTGCACTTGAGTTTTACTGTTTTCTTTGCAAACATCTTCCACTCGATACGTTTAATCCTTTGTTACAACAAGCCGGTGAGATTGACAACCCCACTAATTCGTGGGGCAAAGTACTTTGGTTTTGTTGTGCAGATTCCACGTTGGCGCCGAATTGGTGTTGCGCCGCATCACATATCGCGACCATCAACCTTCAACGTGCTTCTTGGCAACTGGTCGATTAAACCTTGGTTTCATACTGAGGGAAACTTTGTTTTATACGGTCATACCTTCCACTTGGGGTTCCCAACGGACGTGTGCATCTACGCGTATCACACCACCAAATTCTTTTAGAAGAGTTTCTAAGACAAAATCTTTCTTTTCTCCTTCCTCCATATCAGAGAGTGTAAGAAACATATGCTGAATTATAGGATTGAGATTAACAAATTTAATTTCCAACATGTGTACTAGAGAAGCAACAGCAATTTCGTAAGTAGGAGCAAGTTCTACCAAGTGTCTATCTTCAAAATCCTCAGCTATACTAACATGAGTGAAAATCTTCTATATTATCTCTTCCAATTATAGACCCTCGGCCTACCGGTATGTCTTTTAGAGTGTGCTTAGGAGGAAACATGATGAAATAAGCAAAGAGTAAACTAAGCAAATAAAGTAAAGACAAGTAACTAATTTTTTTGTGTTTTTGATATAGAGAGCAAGACAGTAAATAAAGTAAAACTAGCAACTAATTTTTTGTTTGTTTAGGTGCAAACAAAGTAGTAAATAAAATAAAGCAAGACAAAAACAAAGTAAAGAGATTGGGAAGTGGAGACTCCTTGCAGCGTGTCTTGATCTCCCCGGCAACGGCGCTGGGAAACAGGCTTGATGCGCGTAGATGTACACGTCCGTTGGGAACCCCAAGAGGAAGGTATGATGCGCACAATAGCAATTCCCTCAGAAAGAAACCAAGGTTTAATCGAACCAGAGGAGCCAAGAAGCACGTTGAAGGTTGATGGTGGCGAAATGTGATGCGCGCAACACCAGGGATTTCGGCGCCAACGTGAACCCGCATTAACACAACCAAAGTACTTTGCCCCAACGAAACAAGTGAGGTTGTCAATCTCACCGCTTGCGTAACAAAGGATTAACCGTATTGTGTGGAAGATGATTGTTTGCGAAGAAAACGATAAGAACAATTGCAGTAGATTGTATGCGATGTAAAGAATAGGACCGGGGTCCACAGTTCACTAGAGGTGTCTCTCCCATAAGATTAAAGCATGTTGGGTGAACAAATTACATCGGGCAATTGACAAATAAAGAGGGCATAACAATGCACATACATGATATGATAAATATAGTGAGATTTAATCAGGCATTACGACAAAGTACATAGACCGCCATCTAGCATGCATCTATGCCTAAAAAGTCCACCTTCAGGTTATCATCCGAACCCCTTCCAGTATTAAGTTGCAAGCAACAGACAATTGCATTAAGTATGGTGCGTAATGTAATCAACAACTACATCCTTAGACATAGCATCAATGTTTTATCCTAGTGGCAACAGCACATCCACAACCTTAGAACTTTCTGTCACTGTCCCAGATTTAATGGAGGCATGAACCCACTATCGAGCATAAATACTCCCTCTGGAGTTAAGAGCAAAACTTGGCCGGAGCCTCCACTAATAACGGAGAGCATGCAAGATCATAAACAACACATAGGCAATAGATTGATAATCACCATAACATAGTATTCTCTATCCATCGGATCCCGACAAACACAACATAAAGTATTACGATAGATGATCTTGATCATGTTAGGCAGCTCACAAGATCCAACAATGAAGCACAATTAGAGAAGACGACCATCTAGCTATTGCTATGGACCCATAGTCCAGGGGTGAACTACTCACTCATCACTCCGGAGGTGATCATGGCGATGAAGATCCTCCGGGAGATGATTCCCTCTCCGGCAGGGCCGGAGGCGATCTCCCGAATCCCCCGAGATGGATTGGCGGCGGCGGCGTCTCCGGAAGGTTTTCCGTATCGTGGCTCTCAGCATGAGGGTTTCGACGAAGACTTTAAGTAGGCTGGGCAACGGGGGCCACACGAGGCCCCACACACTAGGGTCGCGCGGGCCCAGCCTGGCCGCGCCGCCCTAGTGTGGCGGCGCCTGTGGCCCCACTTCCTTTCCCCTCGGCTCGGGAAGCTTCGTGCAAAATAGGGACCCTGCTGATTTCGTCCAATTCCAGAATATTTTACTAGGATTTCTGAAACCAAAAACAACAGAAACTCGGCACTTCGCATCTTGTTAATAGGTTAGTGCCGGAAAATGTGTAAATACGACATATAATGTGTATAAAACATGTAGATATCATCAATAATGTAGCATGGAACATAAGAAATTATCGATACGTTGGAGACGTAGTTAGTTAGCATATGAAGAGTCTTTATGAAATGCTTTGAACTAAAATTGGCTTTATGCAAATAAACCTAGAGCTTAGCATCCCCTTAATAAAATTGCTAGTAATTACAATAGTATTAGTTTGCGAGTACTTTAAAAAGTACTCATGGCTGTCCCCTGCTATTCAAATGGCCAGAATACGAAGAGGAGCAGCAGGAAGAGGATGACGGCCAGCAGGACGTCTACACCAACTAGAGTCTGCTAACATCAAGCGTTGGCCTATGGATTAGATAGTCCACTTCTATTACGCTCAACTTGTGTTGTTCGTTGATCAATAGATCAACTATTTGTGTAATATTGGATCATGGGATCCCCTTTTGTAAGACAATGATGATTTGTAATGAATGATGACCTATGATATCAACTGTTATGTCTCGCAACAACAATATTCCTGGATTGCGATGAATGACATAATAGGCATCCTGGACTTAAAAATCCGGGTGTTGACAAGTTGGTATCAGAGCCATTGTTTGACTTTAGGAGACCCCAGTTTGGAATGGACGTTCTGAAAAATTTGAGTTTTGAAAACAAATGAAGTGATTATCTTTTAAAAACCTATTCACTTTCTTCTCTTTAAGACTTTTTAAAATAATGAGTCATGCTCTTCCTTATAAATCTACATCAAATTTTGCCACACTTATTCACATCTCTAACTTACTTCTCCAACTCACTTTCAGATGGAGGGAGCCTACCCCATGTTTTACCAGCTGGGCAATGGTGGAGACTTGGTTTTCGAGAGGGACTTGGACGCGTGTTGAGGTGCTCGGACGCACCTGAGTTCCACGGAGTCGAGATCCACGACCAGCCCGAGGGGAACTGCAGTGGGTGATCACCGCTGACTGAGGGGCAAGATGGAGCCCACTCCTCCGAGAGATCCTCTTCTCCATCAAGGAAAGCAACTGAATGGATGGACTTGCCTGTGCCCTTTAGGAGGCACTCCTGTCTCGTGTGTGCGGACAGAACATCGCTGCACTCCAGGGTACCCGCTTCACCCACTTTGCGAGGCATGACACTGTTGAGAGCCCATAGCACTCTCTTCCCACCCGGTACAATGAAGTACCATGCAGCACTTGGACTACATGTCGCATCTTGTGACCCAGAAGGAGCCGGGACAATGCGCGATACGCCAACAAGACTCACATGGCACTGCTCTGAAGATGTCGATGCTATCAAGATGCTCGGCCAAGGACCGCAGTCACTTACTGCAAAGTACAAGAAGGACGCGCTCATTGCGCGACCACGCAAGTGATCATCACCTGGAGGCCACTGCCAAGGCCTGTGTGGAGGACCAGCTGAAGGAGATGGAGGAGGATGGAGAGGACATCCAGGGAGGCGAAGACTTCGAGGTGATGACGATGACTTCGAGGAGGATGAGTTCACCGATGAGGAGGACTACGAGTTTCTAGAGTCCTGAGAGATGGATCATCCCGATCGATGTGGATGAAGATGATGAGGAGTAGATAGTTCACATATGTAGGTGTGAGTTTGTATCCCGTCCGTTGTATCGTAGCATGAGAAGAATGGTTCTTAAAACCATTGGTGTGTTAGCTTGTAAGATGTGATGAATGAATGAATGTTTGTTCATCATCAAAAGAATTCAAGTTTTACATTTTTAAACTTACCCAAAACAAGCCATAGAAAATTCCCTCTTATCTCATGATCTCTACATGTCTGGGACAGTTCGTCCACTACATACAAACCCGCATGCCATGATGCCTAACCTACGCAAAACCCCGATGGCGTATAGGGAATGTATTTAGCCACAACATATAAAGATCACAATGCTTGGCCAACATCAATCATGGCCATGAAACCATGATCACCCCGGGTCAAAGCTCAAGAACTTCGTAATACCTGACCCACCTGTCTTTGTGCAAGGATCAAGAACCCCGGATGCCGATGATCAGCTGCAGACTGGAAAACAACTTAGGAAGTGGCTTGAGGATGCCAATGAGAAAATGCTGTTTGCCACGCATTACCAGCAGACCGGCAAGAGCTTCGTGACCAGCACCCGTGCTATGAACGCCGGACAGGTCATGACTTGGGCAGATTTCAAGCTCAAGCTAGTACCACGTGCCCCCGGGTCTGATAAAGAAGATGAGGGACGAGTTCCGTGAACTGAAGCAAGGCTTCTGACAAGCCTGGTAGAATAATGCGATAAGCCTTACACCTGCCAAGGTATGCCTCATGAGACCGACACCACAGAAAAGAGGAAGGAGAGGTTTCTGAACGGATCAGCCAGACAAGATGCAACCGTGCGTTAGTCAACATCCCTTCGCCTACCTTGAAGCTCCTGTGGACTCGCCATCCAAGTGAAGGCAACTGCACCAAGCCAATGAAAACCGCAAAACACCGCACATGATGCACCAAGAGGGCCCAGCCATGCCCTGCTGTGACGCCCAGCCTGCTTGAGGTTTCGCCTCTGGGTGAACAACAACAAGCCACCGACAGATGTGTCCTATTCCTGTTTAACCGGAGCTGGAGGGAAACCCAAGGCTAGAGGCCAACAACAACAAATAACCACCATGCCAACAACACCAACTTCAACCGCGCCCCGACAAGAGCCCCCAACACCAACAACCCCAACACCGCTCCAAGGACTGGGAGCAACGCTGTCCCTGTCGCTCCAAGGACAAGTCAACCATCACTTGCTATGAGTGTGGAGTTGGGTCACTACTCCAACGAGTGCCCCAAGAGGTTAGCCAATACTGCCCCCAACACCGTTGCACCTGCTCAGCAGCAACCGTGTCTCCACCGGCAGGAAGTTCACCCCCAACAACCCCAATAACTGCAGCTGTCAGTCTCTTCCACATGAATGCTGAAGAAGCCCATGAAGCACCAGATGTTGTACTGGTATGTTCTATGTTGTCTCCGGCACTGCAAGAGTGTTTTGACTGAGCATCCGTATTCGCTTGTTATCAAGAATTTGTGTAAGGCATCTAGTAAAATTCAACCAATCAGTTTGAAGCATGTCATGATAGTTCAAATACCGGGTTCAACACAAAAGCTAGAAAATTTTGCAAGGATGTGCCTATCAGTATTCATGAAGTAGTTTTTTATGCAAACTTATTGTTCTAGGAACAAAAGGATTGGAAGTAGTACTAGGAATGGATTGGATGGCCAAACACCATGGATTGATTGATTTGCTAAGAAGGCCATCACCATGACTAGCAGAGCAACGGAGTGTTAGTAGAACACATCTCCGAGAGGTTGCCCAAATTTTACTCGTAACCGCAGTGTAGCTGCCATCCTTGATCAGACTGTGTGGTCGCTCTGTCGATACCCGATGTGTTTCCTGATGATTTGCCCGGTATGCCCCCGGATCGGGATATCGAGTTTATCATAGAGTTAATCCATGGATCGTGACCTATAGCCTAGAGAGCCCATAGCATGAACCCACATATTAGTGAACCGAAGATGAATCGGGATGAATTGCTAGCCAAAGGTCTGATTCGACCAAGCGCGGCCTTGGAGATCCCCAGTCTTGTTTGTGGATAAGAAAGACTGTGCCAGCTTGTTTATGTACGGACTACCGGAAGCTTAACGATGTCACCATCAAAAACAAATACCCCTTGCCAAAGATAGAAGACCTGTTCGACCAGTTGACCGGTGCCACCGTGTTCTCTAAGATTGATCTTAGGACTGGTTATCATCAGCTGAAGATCCGTGCAACGGATATCCCCAAGACTGCCTTCACCACCAGATATGGGTTGTATGAGTACAACATCATGTCATTTGGATTAACCAATGCCCCAGCTTATTTCATGAACCTCATGAACAAGATCTTCATGAACTTTTTGGATAAGTTTATCGTTGTCTTCATCGACGACATCCTTATCTACTCCAAAACCAAAGAGGAACATGAGCAACATTTGGAGATCATCCTAGAAACCCTTAGACACAAGTTGTATGCCAAGTTCAGCAAGTGTGTGAGTTTTGGTTGAAGGGAAGCAGGATCTCTGGACACATCTTGTCTGGGCAGAGGAATGTCAGAGATCCCACTTGGATAATGCCTCCAACGTAGATCTATACTTCTCTATGTTAAGTATGCTAGTTTTTATGACAATACCTACATGTTTTGTTCACACTTTATGATTTTTTTATGCGTTTCTTCTAACTAACCTATTAACAAGATGCCGAAGTGTCGCTTCCTGTTGTTTTCTCTTGTTTTTGGTTTCAGAAATCCTACAAAGGAAATAATATTCCCGGAATTGGACGAAATCAATCCGCCCATGGTCTTATTTTCCACGGAAGTTTCCAGAGAGCCGTAGGGACCGTAGGGGAAAGGCTCGGGGGCCCTACTCCCACATGGCGGCGCGGCTGTGGGGCGCTGCCCATGGGGTGTGCCAAATTTGCCCTCCGAGGCTGCCCTTCCGCTCTATATATTCTCTCCGCCTAAAACCCTGGGGAAAAACATAAGCCATGGGATCTAGAAAAGCATGGGCGCAGTCAACGTTTATCATGGGGTCAAGTTCCTGGGGGACAGAAGTTCTGTTCCCGGCACGTCGTCGGGGATCTTGGAATTGCCCCTGTGAACTATCTCCATCGACACCACCGCCATCTCATCGCGCCGTGGCTGCCCTCATGATGAGGAGGGGAGTGTTCTCCCCGAGGCTAAAGGGCTCACCCTAGCTATGTGGTTAATCTCTCCATGTACTTCAACACACCATCCTATGAGCTGCCTTAAGGCTTGATTGGAGAGATCCATATCATGAGCTTTGTAATCTAGATGTAGCTATGCTATTCAAGTGATTTTACTATGTGATTCCTGAGACTCCTTGTACCACTGGCAAGGTGACACAGGTGCACCGTGTGGGTCTCTTAGGCTATATTTCACAGAATACTGATTCACTGTTATGATTTGAGTTTGATGTCTCTATGAAATTGTGGTGTTTGTCATCCTATGAATGCTCAAAGTGACAGCGTGGGTGCTTATTAGTACTTGGGAATACATCTTTAAGGTTTGCTTGCATCCCTACATGGTGAATTAGTGTTCGTTATCCACAGAGAGTAGTTCAGAATAGCATAGTGAAGTTCTTATTTATATTCAATTATGATTGCATTGTTGAGACTGTCCACTAGTGAAAGTATGATCCCTAGGCCTTGTTTCCAAATACCGTAAACATCGCTTGTTTACTGTTTTATTGCATCTCTACTTCCTGAAATATTACCACCATCTATACCACCAGTGTTTTACTATCTCTTCTTGAACTAGTACCTCCATACATCTGACAAGTGTAATAGGTGTGTTGGGGGACACAAGAGACTTCTGTATCTAAATTGCAGGGTTGCTTGAGAGGACTATCTTTGACCTCTACCTCCCCGAGTTCGATAGAACCTTGGTGATTCAATTTAAGGGAAACTATTGCTGCTCTACAAACCTCTCGCTCTGGAGGCCTAACACGGTTTACAAGAATAGAAGCACATGTAGACATCAAGCTATTTTCTGCGCCATGCCGGGGAGGTAAGGTGTGTTGTATTCATATCCTCCCACTAAGCTATTTCCTACACTTGGTTCTTTGTGAGTGCCTCGGGCTATCTCCTTTAGATTCTGCACTTAATCTTTTGTTTCTTGTTTTTATTTTCACTAATTAGGCTTAATGGAAAACAACAAAAAAATTAGAGATCTTTATGAACTTTATCTTGAGTTAGGACATGATGTGTTTGAAGAGAAAATTAAAAAACCCATGGAACTTTGTTTGCAAAATAGTTGTAGCAATGTTATTAGCATGAACTCTTTGAACACCATTATTGATAAAGCTATGGAAGAATTTAAGCTTGGGGTGGTTGTGATATTTTTAGTCCCCTAAGCATGGAGGAGAAAATTTACTTTGATGATACTTTACCCTCCTATATATGATGTTTGCAATGATGAATATGATATTTTCAGTCCACCTACTATTGAGGAGAAAGTTAATTATGATTACAATATGCCTCCTATATATGATGATTGCTGGTGATGAGAATAATGATAGCTATTTTATTGAATTTGCACCCACTACAATTATTAGTAATGATTATGTTTATGGAGCAAATTTTGCATTGGGATCATGACAGAATATTAAATGTGGCAACAAGATTAGTTGTTTTGTTCATGATGCTACCTAAAGGTATTATAAGAGAGGGAAACATGGTTATATGCATCTTATTAATATTAGTTTCCTTTTATGTTGAGAATCTTGAAGTTACTCGGTTTTATCTTCCTATGCTTGTCACTTTGTTCTTCATGAATTTATTTTGTGTACAAGATTCATTTTCATAGGGAAGTGGTTTAGGCTTAAATGTGTTTTGAATTTGCTTCTTGATGCTCTCTTTTGCTTCAACTCTTACTTCTTGCGAGAGCATTAAAACTGCTGAGCTCATCTTAATGGCTATAAAGCAAGCACTTCTTGGAGATAACCCATGTGTTTATTTTGCTACTCTTTTGTTGTGTCTTGAAGCTGTTACCACTGTAGCAACCTCTCCTCATCATGTTTTTGTGCCAAGTAAAGTCTCTATGGTAAAGTTGATACTAGATTTGGATTACTGCAGAGAAACAGATTTGCTATCTGTCACGAATTTGCGTAGATCTCTGTAGAAAAATCAAAAAATCTGCAAATTTACGTGCTTGATCCTGATATATATGCAACTTTCATTAGTTTTGAGTTTTTCCGCCAAGCAAGTTAAGTGCCTCAGAAAATTCGTCTTTACGGACTGTTCTCTGCTTGAGTCGCATTCTGCCTTTTATTTCAGATTGCCTCTTTTGCTATGTTGAATGGATTTCTTTTGTTCCATTAACTTTCAGTAGCTTTTGTAGCAATGAAGGGTTAAGAATGATTATGTCACCTCAATATATGAATTTTTGATTATGCACTAACCTCTAATGAGTTTGCTTTAAGTTTGGTGTGGAGGAAGTTTAAGGGTCAAGAGAAGAGGATGATACAATATGATCAAGAAGAGTGAAAAGTCTAAGCTTGGGATGCCCCGGTGGTTCATCCCTGCATATTTTAAGAAGACTCAAGCATTTAAGCTTGGGATGCCCAAGGCATCCCCTTCTTCATCGACAACTTATCAGGTCACTTCTAGTGAAACTATTTTTTTATTCCATCACATCTTATGTTCTTTACTTGGAGCGTGTGTTTGTTTTTATTTTTGTTTTGGTTTGAATAAAGTTGGATCCCATAATTCTTATATTGGAGATATTACGCTTTTTCATATGGAACATTTGTGTTCTTAGTTATGCTTTAATGTTAATGGCGAAGGCTGAAATCGCTTCGTTAATTGCTATTTGTTGAATCAGAAAATGCTTCTTATATGGTTTTGAATAATTTGATACTTGGCAATTGTTTCGAGAGCTCTCATAGATCATGCTTAAGCTCTTTCTGCATCATGTAGTTTTAATCTATTAGTGGAGAAATCACCATAGAGCTTGTTGAAATTTGGTTTGCAAGGATTGGTCTCTCTAAGGTCTAGATATTTTCCGGGGTAAAAGTGTTTGAACAACATGAAGACAGTGTAGAGTCTTATAATGCTTGCAATATGTTCTTATGTAAGTTTTGTTTTTATCTGTTCATACTTGTGTTTGCTTCAAACAACCTTGCTAGCTAAAGCCTTGTATTGAGAGGAAATGCTTCTCGGGCATCCAAACACCTTGAGCCAAAACCCATGCCATTTGTGTCCACCATAACTACATATATGTGGTATTTTTCTGCCATTCAAAGTAAATTACTTGAGTGCTACCTTTAAAATCTCATTCCTTTGTCTTTGCAATATATAGCTCATGGGAAAATAGCTTAAAAAAATATTGTGGTGATGAATATGTAGCTATGTATCTTAGTTCTTATAAGTTGCTTGTTGAGCGGTAACCATGTTTCTCGGGGCGCCATCAACTTTTTACACCTTTGTTGAATATCATGTGAGTTGCTATGCATGTCTGCTTTGTCCTAAGTAAGTAAGGGTGATTTATCATGACTAAATGGTTTGAGTATGCATATGTTAGAGAAGAACATTGGGCTGCTAACTAAAGCCATGTATCATGGTGGAAGTTTCTGTAGCTTGGACATTCATCCTCAATCTCTTACGGAGAATATTATCTGCTGTTGAATGCTTATGCATTAAAGAGGAGTTCATTATTTGTTGTCTATGTCCCGGGATGGATGTCCTAAGTTGAGATCTATTAAAAATGAGAAATCAAATGTGATTTATCTCCTTGGACCTTTGTACATACGGCATAGAGGTACCCTTTGTGACACTTGGTTGAAACATATGCTATGCGATGATAATCCGTCGTCGTGGTGAACATACAGATGCCATAGGATGGCTTGCCAGTCTGTTGACGCTGAGGACTGGGGGAGGGCTTGTGATTAGTAGGATGAACTCGACAAGCTTCAAGAACTTGACAAGGCCGAGGTAGAAGAAGAAAGACACAAGGAAAGAACTCTGCTCCAGATCTTCCTATTCCATGAACAACGAGAGTCAAGGTGTTTTTCACACAGATCATCGTCATCTGTTCCTGTGCCTGCTGAGCAGAGACATGCCCCCTTCCCTTATATAGGGGAGAGGGTGGCTTACAGGGGAAGGAACCCTAATAAACCCTAATGGCACATCTTTGAACAGACAAACTACTTTACAAAGCTACTTTAATCATAGGTGATGCATATCTTCTTTAATCAGGGAGGCTGATGTCCTCCGGTTGCTTTTGGCGTCACCTGCCTTTTACTGGCCATGGCTTGCGTAAAGCTACTTTGCTTAGCTCATCTTTGTCTTCTAGCTCTGAGAGAATCTTTGACCAGCTTTGCTTATACCGGTAGTCCGGTATCTTTAGTTTCATTCGGCATACCCTCCCGGGCATACCGGTATAGCTCTAGCCAAAACGCTAAGTTCATGGTCCGACTTAAACTGTGAACTCGGGTATCTTGTATGCCAAACCATCCTATTGGCTCCGCTTTGGCATGTCAGGTCATCCCCCCAACATTAGTCCCTGAAGCTGGTATAGTCCGGTGGAATTTTATCCGCGGGCCATGCCAGGTTCCTATTTCACAAGGTACCGGTTTAGCCTTTCCAGCACCCGGATAAAACTTTCTTGCATCGTCGCCAAACTTCCTCGTTTTCTCCGGATTGCTCCGGCATCTTTGACATTAAACTCTTCCTCGGCGAAGTCGAGGATTTCTCGGGCACAGTGCCTGTCAGAGACATGCGCACTGTTACTGACGTGCCAGTGTCAGGGGTCACTTCCCTTCGACTCCCGCGCCAACATTTAATGGGCCACACCGGATTCCTTTGGCCATTCCGGATCCGTGTGGCGAACCTGTGGCTCTTTAATTTTCGCGCGTGTATCTTCACGACACGTGGCGGCCCACGAGGCGAACCGCCGTGGCCCGGCGGTTTCCGGCCCACTTCCTCTTCTCCCTATTTAAGGGCGGAGCGGTTCCTCTTCGTCTTCCTCCTCGCATTTGCCCCCTTTCCAGCGCACTCAGAGCTTCTCGCCCTCTGCATTCTTGCCGCCGCCGGTCGCCGCCAGAGCGTCGCTCCCGACGAACCTGCGCCGTTGCTCCCGCTGCGCTGAAGCTCTCCACCGCGCGGAGTTCCTGCGGCGTTCCTTCTCCGCTGCTGCTTCGAGCTTCCTCCGGCGGACTTCGCCCCTCTCCGTCGCCGGCCTTCGTCGACGGCCACGGGCTCGCCACTTCTCCAGCGAACTTCTTCTTCGCGTCTCCCGCAGCCTCAGGTGAGCCCCAATGCTCGTTTGCTCTCTTCTTTCTCGTTTTCTAGATCTTGGGCCGGTAGAGTATTTACTCTTTCCTTTCTTTTGCTTTTTCTCTTACTCGTAGATCTTCGCTCAAGGGTAGATCTTGGGAAAGCTGTTTTCGAGTAGAAACCGGTGTCTCTTTGATTCTTATGTCTAGCGAGCTGTATCTTTCCGACACATCCTCCAACAACCAACAAGGCAAAGCTTCCGACGGCCTTTCTGCTGAAATCCTCCGGATGGAAGCTGATACCGGCAAGGATCAGGAGGCCAGCAGCTCCGGCCAAGCTTCCGGAGTGGATCTTTCCGGTGTCACCCGCGGGGCCTGGAAAGGTTCCGACGTGACGCAGCATGAGATTGACTGGCTGTACCGGTCCCGGAGGATACCGGCCGGAGTTTCGTGCCGGCTTTCCGGTGACGAGATTGGAACTGGACCTTGAGGCCGGTGAAGTTGTTGTTTTGCTCACTTAGCGCGGTCAGTCTTCTCCGCTCTCCGACTTCTTCCGCTCTTTTTCTTGATTTTACCAACTCCAGCCTCACCACCTTCCCGGCAAGCCATCTTCTACCTTTCTTGTTATGTTTCTTTCATGGAGGGCTACATTGGCCTCCGCCCCACTCGAGACTTTTGCCCGCTTCTTTGCTCTACGGATCAATTCCGTTCAGGGCAAGGAAATTCCCAAGCCCCCCGTGCAATGCGGGTCTTGTATCATCGGCTCCCGCTGTGGGAGCCTCCTTTTTAAGTTTGCTGTCTCGGGAATAAGGCTGGCATGGCAAGAGACCTTTTTCTATGTGAAGAACACCGGCGCCGAAGATCTCATCAATCTTCCGGCTTTTAATCCGGCGGTGCCCACCAAGGCCAACTGGGGCTACAGTCCGGGGAACGGGCACATCGAGACAAACCTGGATAGTTCGCTTCATGCAAATCAGATGATGAGGGACTTATATTTGTTCTTACGACATCATCCGCACCTTCATTTTCCTCGCCGGTGCTTCCTCACGCTTCTGGCTCATAAGATAAGCTTAGGATACGTCCTCGCGACCCACCACAAAGATCAATGCCCTCCTCTCAGCAAAAGGATGTAGTAGGCACATTTGCTAAACCTCTATGCCGTTGGACCGGAATGGGGCAAAGATTCCCTTAGCACCACCAACTTCTCCAACCATTTAAGTAAGAAATTGTGTAATCCGGGTAGTTTTACCGGCAGCTTTTACGTTGTGGCTAACTGTTTTTCCATTCTTTTTCAGGCGAAGGAGCGTTTTCCTCGCATTCTTACGGAGAAAGGAGGCCCTCGCTGTAGGCGAGCTTTGGACGCCGAGGACCCGGATCCTTACGTGCACTGGACCGACCTCAAGATGGGCCGGACTCACACACCTCGCGCCCCGGTAACTTCTCATCCAAAGACTCCGGTTCGGACGACGAGGTTGTCATACTTGAGGTACTTAGCTTTTTCGCTTCCTCATTGGTTATCTTTTTGTAGATGCCCCCTCAGCCAGCACGCAGGTCCTGGAATGCGTGGTTCCGCTGCAGGCCGAGGTCGGCCATGAGTTTATCGACAAACTCACCGGCCGCGGCCAAAAGCACAAGGCACCGGAGCCGGGAGGCCGGATCGCTTGAGGCGCCGCCCGCCAAGCGCCCAAAGAAGCCCTCTAAGAGGGTTTACAAGAAGCGGGAGATGCCGGTCTCAGGGTAAGATTCCTTTCTTCCTTTTGTTATACAAATCCTCTTCTTTCCGGGATGGTTTTTTCAACCTTCTTTTCTATCTTTCTCAGCCTGGGCCAGAATCTCCAAGAGGCTTCCAGCATCCTCCCAAAGCTCGAAGATCGCAAGGTCTTCGCCTCTCGCCAAAGTCCGGTACCATCTCGGTGCCGGGTAACTCTTCTTCGCTTCCTCCTGGGGCACAACATGTGTGCGGCGGCCTCGTAATCCCAGATCACCGCGAGGAGGACACTCGTCTCCTCCCGAGAACCATCGGCGCCAGCAACACCGGCCGATACCATGTCGTTCTGAAGGGTGGAACCTTGGTTTCCACCCGTCCAAGAAGAAGAAGAAGCCCGCTTCCTCCCTCCAAGGCTATGCCGAAACTTCGCGCCGCATCTACTCTCGCGCCGGCGCGCTCGATGCCTGGCGCCCAAGACTACAATCATGCTCTCCGGCAAGCTTCAGCTTCTAGGTCTCGCCGCGGGGTAAACCCACCAACACCGTCGCTTGGCCAAGAGCCCGTTAGCTGCCAAACTCACACAAATGTCCTTCTCCACCAGCTCGCCTCCGGCGCGCAGCCCATCGTGCTGCACGCCGGCCATGCTGCCATCGTGGCCGAGATTCGCTTCCAGCCTCAGCTACTGGATCACTGAGCTGAGCCGCGGCGGCGCCAGCTTGGGGCATCTGCTCGATTACACGAGAAGTGAACCGAGCGGACCTATCCGCGGCAACGTTGGGCTGGGAAAGGACAAGATGTCAAGCGTTGATCCCACGATCCTCGGAACACCACACAACACTTTAGCTGTATATGCATGTCAAAGAATTTGACACCATATGGCACGGACAAGCAACAACAAGGTGGTGGTAAGCTTCAACAAACTCCGAATTTCCTTTTTTACAAACATGCGGTTTTTACTTCTTCACAAATATGTATATCTTCCCAGTCCCCGAGTTCGGGTTGAGAGTAGCCTGAGCGGCCAAACTTAGAGATACCAAAACCGGCCTCTTCACACTTTCTTTTACTTAAATAGAGCACGGCGACACCGGAAGCAGCTCTTCGAGGAGCTTCTTTGGGAGCACCAGATCTTGCCGAGGCCCACAGCCACTGCCAAGGTTTGTTTTCTTTGTGCACCCGGCTTCTTTACGTATTGATTTTCCCTCTCAACACTTATGAATTTTGCATAACAATGCCCGAAGCCTCCATTGAGGCCCCTGGCAGAGTCTCTGTCAATTCTCTTATAATTGCTCTTTCTCCGGTTGGTTTGCCTTTCTGTACTTTACCGGTTACATTCTTGTTAACATTTTCTTTTCCGGATTCCAGCTGAAAAGGAGCAGCTCATCCGGGATCACCGGAAGGCCCTGGACGCCCAGGAGATTATCTCCGGGGAGCTCAAGGATCAGGCCATCCAGGCCGGGCTCCGGCACGATCAGGAGCTGAAGGACGCCAAAGCAGCAGCTGAGGCCAAGCTGGCGGAGGTTCTGGAGGACTCCACCAACTCCAGCGCGGTGCTGAGGGCGGAGCTGGAGGAGGCGATCAAGGCGCGGAAAACAGCCGAAGATCAGGTCGCCCGCTTAACTGCGGAGCAAAAGGAGTATGACCAGCTGGTCATGCAAACTGATGCGCTCACCCTTCGTAAGTTTCTTTTCTATCTTTTCCGGTTCCTTGCTTACAAGCTTATATCTTCCGGTATCATGTTCTTATCTTTTCTTCTTTGTTTTGTAGGGCTCTTTCCGGATTCGCAGGTGCACGCGCAGAAGAAGGTGACGGAGCGCCGGGTTGCCCGGAAGTTCAAGAACTGGCTGCGCCCTGGGATCCATGACCATCTGGTTGCGCTCAGCCCGGTCCAGCATATGCGCGCGGTGGACCGGCATCTTGCCGATCTGCCCGACTTGGCGCTCCAGCTCTTCAAGGTGCTGTGGCCCGAGGGCGGGTGCACCTGACACCTATTTCCGAACGGCTGAAATGGACGGGGATCCGCGAGTGGCAAAGGTTCGCTGCTCGTGCCGAGCATCACGTGCGCACGCATGCTCCCGGTATGAGGATCTGGACTTGGACCTTCACAGCCTCCGCCACGATGCTCCCACGTGATGGATCCGGTCCTCACCGCCGGCGGAAGGACGTGTACCACATCGCGGAGTCCGCCAATCCGCACCTTCATCCCTCCTCCTCCCACGTCTATCACTTCTCACGATGATGAGGAGGAAGAGGAGGAGGAAGATGAGGATGCCGGTGATGCGCCCTGGCTGGTGATGCGCCCCCGGAAGCTCCAGAGGCCTGTGCTACTCCCCCTGAAGCCCCTGCTATCTAAACATTCTCTGATGTGCCTGTTATCTTAAAACAATGCCTGTTAAATTCTACCCCGGTATGCCGAGGTTTAAGATGTAATATAAAACTTAGCCTTTTGGTTGTGGTACAACTCTATGCTGGTGTCTTTTTAACCGGTAGGTTATCAAGTTAAGTTTGTTTATGAATTTATCATATTGCCTTTGTTGTTTGCCTTTATCTTGCACTGTGAAGATTCCGGGATCATTTCCGCATCCAATTCGATGCACACTTGGTTCTTTCCCTTTGCCTCTGCCTACCTCTTTTGGGCGTTTTGGCGTATGAGTTACAAAGTTCTTTTGCCAAGCGAACACTTTCTTGAACTTAGGAATAATTCGAAATTTTAAAAAACCGGTAAAACCGGGGTTAGTTAAACTTTTCCGGATTGTCCGCTCCCACTCCCTCGTAGTTCACGTGCTTAATTCCACCGGTTTATCTTGCTTGCCATGAAGCCGGTTTGCGGACAGCAGCAGAGTCGAAGACTCCGGTAGGTTTAGCACGTTACTAAACCGGAAAGAAAAAATGTTCAACAAGCAACCGGTAAACGGAAAAAATAAACATATTACATGCAAGATGGAGGCAGTCCAGGAAACATTCGAGGTGCCGGAGTCTTTTATTCATAACATAAGGTACAAAAAGGAACTTCTTACAGTACAACTTCATGAGTAGAAAGGGCGCAACAGCTATGTTCCATGGACGCTTGGTCTCATCTCCGGATTTGTCCGCCTTTCCTTCTTTCCATTCCTGTGCATCAATCAAGTAGTAGGCATCATTGTGTAGAGCCTTGCTCACAATGAATGGCCCTTCCCAAGGAGGTGAAAGTTTATGCCGGCCTTCAGTGCGTTGCACTAGGCGTAACACCAAATCTCCTTCCCGGAAAACTCTCGTTAACTCGCCATGATAGCTTGGTTTTTTGGTAAATGGCTGTTCTGCTAACACCAGTTCTTTGCTTCTTCTAGCAAGTTTCGCTTTCTTTATCGGCTTTACCTCTTTTCGGTATAGAGTTGCACCCTTGGTGAGTCATGGAGGATGTCGGTTGGTATGACCGCTTCTGCTCCGTAAACCATGAAGAATGGGGTGTATCCGGTAGACCGTTTGGAGTCGTTTTATGCTCCACAACACTGATGGTAGCTCATCGAGCCAACATCCCGGTGACTTTTCAAGTGGTTCAATGAGCCTTGGTTTTATGCCGGAAAGCACCATTTGATTCTTTCAACTTGGCCATTGCCTTGTGGGTGTGCCACTGAGCACAAATCCAACCGGATGTTGTTATCCTCACAGAATCGCTTGAATTCTCCTTGGGCAAAGTTTGAGCCAGTTGTCGAATAGATGTGTGGTGGTATCCATACCGGAGAATAACATCTTTCAAGAACTTCACTGCGGTATGCCCATCACATTTTGCGATAGGTTTTACCTCCAACCACTTGGTGAATTTATCCACCATGACCAAAATGTGGGTCATGTTTCCCCTTGCAGTTTTGAATGGGCCAACCATGTCAAGGCACCATACAGCGAATGGCCAAGTTAATGGTATAGTTTTTAATCCGGATGGTGGGGTATGGTTTTGCTTGGCGTACCTCTGGCATCCATTGCATTTTCTCACCAAATCCTCAAGATTTTCCAAAGCAGTTGGCCAGTAGAAGCCGTGCCGAATACTTTTGCCACCAGCGCCCTTGATGACGCATGATGCCCACATTCTCCTTGGTGAATTTCCAGCATCTCTTTTCCCTCTTCCGGTTCCACACATCTTTGAAGGACACCGGTAACACTTCTCTTGTACACCTCGCCATTGATGAAAGTGTATGCTTTGGCTCTCCGCTGGATCCTTCATTTTCGTCAACCGGCAAGGTGCCGCTGATCAGGAATTCCTTAATAGGTTTAACCCAGGATGGTGCTTCTCGAACCAGGAATACCGGTACGTCTATGTCCATGCTATCCACAAGCATTGCTTGTTCCGGTATGGGCGTCGCAGTCCCCGAGTTTACCGGAGCAGTCCCCGAGTTTGCCGGAGCAGTCCCCGAGTTTGCCGGAGCAGTCCCCGAGTTTCCTTCGTCAATATCCATTGGCACAACATGCGACTCCGGTACAAAAATTGATTCCGATTCCGGACTTGGTTTGATTGACGGTGTTCTTAAGTGAGCCAAGGCTATTCCGGGAGGAATTTCCTGCCTCGATGAGCCCAGCTTGGATAAAGCATCCGCGGCTTCATTTTCAGCCCGCGGCACATGGTGAAACTCACAGCCTTCAAGAAGCCGGCAATCTTTTGCACATGAAATCGGTATGAGGCCATGTTGGCATCTTTTGCGTCCTAATCTCCAGAATATTGCTGCACCACAAGATCTGAATCAGAGCATGATCCGTGTGCACCGATTTCTTGCGACTTTAAGCCCATGGACCAGCCTCATATCTGGCCGACATTGTTTGATACCCCGAAATGTACTTTGCAAAACATACCGGAGATGGTCTCCTGGTGAGGTGAGTACCACACCGGCACCTAGACCCTCTTTGAGCTTGGATCCGTCAAAGTGCATCTTCCAGTATTCTACTTTGTTCTGGTGGCTTGTATTGCATCTCCGCCCAATCGACCAGGAAATCAGCCAAAGCTTGTAATTTTATGGCATCTCTTCTTTCGTATACCGGCACGTAAGGTGACAACTGAATTGCCCATTTTGCAATCTGGCCGCTTGCATCTTTGTTGCACATGATGTCTAAAATTGGTGCTTCACTCACCACTTTCATCGGATGCTCTTCAAAGTAATGTTTGAGCTTCGTGGCGGCCATGAACACGTCGTAGGTCATTTTTTGGAAGTGCGGGTAGTTTTGCTTTGAAGAGGAGAGCACCTCGCTCAGGTAGTATACCGGCCTCTTCACGGTTTTTTCCTTCCTCATCTCGTTCTACCACAACCACAACACTTACCACCCGGTTTGTCGCCGCTATGTAAAGCAACATGGGTTCTCTTTCCAAAGGTGAGGCCAAGATTGGGGCCGTTGCAAGCATGGTTTTCAGCTCTTTAAACGCCGCGTCTGCCTGAGGGGTCCAGACGAAGGTATCGGATTTTTTCATCAAAGCATATAGCGGTAGGGCTTTTTCTCCCAACCTGCTTATGAACCGGCTTAGCGATGCCAAGTTTCCGGTAAACTTTTGCACATCTTTGAGTTCTCGCGGTATAGTCATTCTTTCTATTGCCCGGATTTTTACCGGATTCACTTCAATGCCTCCGGCTGATACAAGAAACCAAGCAGTTTGTCTACAGACACACCGAAGGTGCATTTTGCCGATTCAGCCTTCATCCGAACCTTTCTTAGGTTGTCAAATGTTCCCGGATATCATCGATTAAGGTGTCTTTTACCTTAGTTTTTATCACCATATCATCCACATAGACTTGTACATTTTTTCCAATTTGATCAAACAAGCATTTTTGTATTACAGCGCCTGTACGCTGCAACTGCTGCGCAAACCAAAAGGCATAGTAATAGCAATAAGCCCCGGCGGGTAATGAACGCAGTTTTTATTTGATCTTCCTTTTTCAGGGGAATCTGGTGGAAACCGGAATAAGCATCCAAGAAAGACAACTCACACCCAGCAGTAGATTCTATCACCGATCGATCCGGGGCAAAGGGAAAGGATCTTTTGGGCAAGCTTTGTTGAGGTTGGTGTAGTCGATGCACATGCGCCACACCTTTGGAGCTTTTGCCCAGGTTTTCTTCTTTTTTCTTTTCGACCATCACCGGATTGGCTAGCCACTCAGTATGCGTGACACTTCCACGATGAAACCGGCAACAAGTAACTTGGTAACTTCTTCTCCAATGATTTTTCTCCTGTCTTCAGCGAACCGGCGCAAAGGTTGTCGCACCGGCTTGGCATCCTCCGACGTTTAGAGAGTGCTCAGCCAGCTCCCTCGGAACACCTACCAAGTCATCAGTAGACCAGGCAAAGATATTCCGATTCTCACGGAGGAAGCTGACGAGCCGCTTTCTATGCTTGATTCAGGCCGGCACCGATACGAACAGCGCTCTGGGTAAGCCGGATCCAGCACAATGTCCTTTGTTTCATTTGTCGGCTTGAATGCCGGTGCGCCAAGTTTCCACTCATGGCCGCTAAGCTCAGCTGCGAGGATTGAGCCAGCACCACAGCAGTTTGCATCCTTTTCTTTTCCTCCGCTATCACCAGCGATTCAGCCAGATTTGATCCGGCGGAAGCGGTTTCCATTGAAACTTTGTAGTTTCCCACCACAGTTAAGAGTCCACGAGGTGCCGGCATCTTCATCTTGAGATAAGCCGTATGAGTTGAGGCCATGAAAGCTGCCAATGCCGGTCTCCCAAGCAGTGCATGGTAAGGACCGTCTAGGTCCACCACTTTGAAATGCCATTTTCCACCCGGCAATTGTCACGTCCCTCCGAATGACACATCTACCTCGACTTTTCCTACCGTGCACAGGACAGGCCTGGAACGATCCCATGGAACGTTGTGTGAGTTGGCTGTAGCATGTTTTCTGTTATGCCCAGCGTGTGCATTGTATGCTTGTACATGATATTTATGCTGCTTCCATTTTCTATCAGCACTTTGCTGAACTTGACTCGAGTTTCCGGCCCTTGCAAGATTGGGTCCACAACGAGAGCGTAACCACCCGGATTCGGCATGATTTTGGGGTGATCCTTGAACGACCAGGTGATTTCCTAATCTGACCATAGCATGGAATTGCCAGCATGTAACACCCCAACTTTTTGCAAGCTTGTTTAATTATCCAAAGTGCAAAAATTAGGGGGAACAAAAACTTTTTCTAAAGACTAATTAGATGAATGCCTTGACTCTGAATTGAAGTGCAAAAATTAGATCACTGTCTAGATGATTAAGATGAATTGCCTGATCTTTTGTTGAGGATTTTGTTTTGAGCTTACCCTTTGCTTGATTGCACCTCTAGCTGGTTTAAACAACAACTCAAATAAAACTCACTAAATAAAACACATGTGTGGCTTAGGAAGAATTGTTTTTCTTTTTACTACATCAAACCCTTCTCCTGATGGCAACTTGAGTGTACCATCTTGATATTCCTCTTTGTGATAATCTAGCTCAAATCTTCCTTAATTCAAAATTTGGGATCATCTACCCTCATCACATCCTTCTCTTATACCCACTCATCATGGATGATTCTGAAGCCAAGTCAACAATCTGTTTTGGCAGGCTTATAAGTTCCAGACTTTGGCAATTGATATCTAAGCAACCACCACTGTTATTGGTGATCTCAATGCATGGATCCCATCTATGCAACACCCTCTTCAACCTCCATGTCTTGCATGTCTCAGTCAATCCTTTCAACTCTTATACTCCCTTGATCTTGTACCCTATCCAATGTTTAACCTCAAGATCACTTCCTTCACTTCTACCTCTTGTCTTTATTCAAGTTTAATATTCACAAAACCAAGAGTAGGTATGATGGGTACATTTTGTAGCCACCATCTACTCTTGATAACACTCCTCCCTAAATAAGTTTCCTTTCTCAAAAACCCTATTGTTTCTCCTTCTCTAGTTTTGATCACAAAACTACTTCTAGTTTTATTAAATTCTTTTCAAGATATTTCTTCAAAGAAAATAAAGAACTGAAATGGGTTTTGTTTTTCATCCCATTTCTACCAAGTACTGATTTCTAAAACATTATTTCTATTTTGCTTTGTTTTAACAAAAAAACTTGTTTATGGTACCTATACCATTTCTTGTTTATTTTACATTTGAGAAAAACTCTACTTTACTTGAGAAAGTAAGTAGGATATTTTGAACTCCTATGTTCCAACTAGTTTTGTCTCCACACTTTCAAATTTCATTTCACTTGAGTTCATTCCCAATTGTCTCTAGATAATTGAGGTGTGTCCTATAACTTTCAATTAAACTCTATTTCAAATGGCAACTCTTGCACATCTCGGATCTACCACATTGTATCCACTCATCCTCCAATTCTTGATCAAATGGATGATCATTTGATACTTTCAAATGAACTCCCTTCGACAAAACCCTTGACTCAGGGAGTATTTCAAACCACTCCCAATTGGCCTCTTATTTGGAGAACAACTTATATTTCATCATACCTATCTCACTCTTCCATTCTTTTCCATCATCACCTTGACCTCTTGAATTGATGATTTATGTCACCATATTCATCCTTGTGAGTATATGGTTACTTCACTCACCATCTCTCTTAGTCTTGCTCTGCAATTATCTAAACCACCATCACCACCATCATCTCTTGGCCAAATTGATAATTTGATCAAATAGCTTTATTATTCAACATTGGCACCAATATTTATTATCACCTCTCTTCCTAATTTAAACACATCATCTAAACCACCATCTTGGCAAAGAACCATATGGCTACAACTTGATCAACTTACATGATGGAAGCTCCCTTTTGATGCTTCATTTTGGCACGGCACAAGGAGAAGAGCCGGCCATGGCAAGATTTTCGGCCAGCCATCTTCCTCCTCACTTTCTTCCTCAACAAGTCTTGCCTCCCACCTAACCCAATCAATAAATGGGCAGCCACCCACCACAACCAATCAAAAAGGAGGCAGCCACCATCCTCCCTCTTTATAAGGAGCTTGGCCGGCCACCTCCCTCCCTTTGCTCTCATTTTCTCCACTCTCCACTCCCTCACACTCTTCTCCTACTCTCCCCCACGAAATTGCTGCTCCCCCTTGCTCCCATGGCCGGCCATGGCCATGAAGAGCTCACCAAGATGAAGTTCCCTCCTCCCTCAAGCTCCTCCTCACCATGAGAGCATCCCTCTCCTTCTTCTCCCCAACCCTAGATGGTTTTCTCTCCTCTTCTTCTTCCTCCCTTGCTAAGATTGGATCTTGATGCAGGTGCATGTTGGTCCAAGCATGGAGAAGCTTGAGCTATCCTCAGATCTGAAGTTCTTGAGCAAAGTTCGTCCAAATCCCTGCAGTAATTTCTGCTATCTTGCTGTTTCAGATTCTGTACGATTTTGTAAAATCCACCAAAACTCGTGTGCAGGGCCAAATCGAGTGATTCAAAGTTCCACAGATAGGTATCAAAAAGATATACAACTTGGCGTTGGTTTCATCCTCAAATTCGTTACAGATTTTCCTCGGTAAATAAAGTTCTGTAAACATGCAGATTCACTGTTTGTTAGATGTGTTCCGTTTTACAAAACCTTTTTGAGCAAACTCAACTGTGGGTGAAAGCCCTCTTCAATACCTTCATTTTGGCGGTGGTTTCACTTCGATTGACCTCCTGAAACTGAAATGGTTCACAGATCAAGATCTGGTCAGATCTGACTTTGTCGAATTAAACCAGGAGCTTGGGAACAATTTTTGAATGAAACAAATTGGGTAAGAACCACCTTTTCAAAACCTTTCAGATGCAACTAACCTCATATTTTTATGATTTATGTACGAATTCTGGTGAATTAAACTTGTTCTGTGTGTTCTGCAGACATGGCTGTTAGCTTTTAAATCACCAAAAATCCATCTTTGAACCTAATTGAGTGATTCCAACTTTGTAGGACTGCTGAATGTTTTCTTAATCATCTCAAACAAGTTTCAAACATTTATCTGTTATGTAAATCCAGAGATAAAGCAAATGGTAAAGAAATGCAGTAACCTTGTTAATCCATTTGTGAGAGTTTCAGAAACAATTTGAACCCAAATCCAATTGTATGCATCTCTGTTTAAATATCTTTCAAATGCCAGTGGTCTTATATTTTTAGGATTTTTCTACGATTTATGGCTTACAGATCTTGTTTTCTGTACAGTCAGATTCAAACAAATTCCTAAATTTGTAGGATTAATATTTTTGAGTGAATCCAATTGGGTTAGTCTTGTATTAGTACTGGCCATCTAGGAAAAATAGTGTTAGTCTCTGTTCATGCATATTTGTTACTGTTAGTAATGTGTATGTGTGACATGGGTTGTTGAGGCAAAACTTTTTGGTTTGTTTGAAAACTTTAACCACATCTTTGTATTAAAATTGGTCAACCAATGTTTTATTCTTGCAAAACAAAACCTCTGCAACTTAACCTTAGTTCTATTGTTTGGCTTAAGTTTTCAAATGGTGTGGCATATCATTTACTTCCTATTCTTGTGTAGTGTTGTGTAAGCTTTACAAAATAGAGAGAATGATTTCCCACTTTTCCAAAAATGTTTCAAATTATAATATGAATGTTTGTGATGCCAAACTAATGCACTTGTCCTCTTTATGATGCTATCTACCAGGGGATACTTAGTTTGTGCCATGGTGATACCGAGAGGGGCAATTGCTAAGTGTGATACTCTCATACCTTTACTAGGTAAATAAAATGGGTTCTCTTTTAGTTGCTTTGTAGTATCTATAAGTTCTTTGTATGTTAGCCCGTAGTAAGGTGGTTAGCTATTGCTTGTTGATTGTTGAATGTTGCATGCTTGTTATGATTGGTGCAATGTGATTGATTGTGTTCCTTTTATATTTTCCGACGATAGATGCGAACGATTCCGGAGAAGAAGAAGAAGTGGATCGGACAAGGATTTTATTTATATTGTTGGTATTCTTATATTGATGAAGTTGAAGAAGTCCAGGGACAAATAAGCCAAGGCAAGCCATCTTTTGATCTCTGATATGATGTCTCTTTGGATGTCATCTTGTGCTATCAATAGCATCTTGGTTCTATGTGTGATGATCTCCATATTGTTGTCATCTATGCTTGGATGCAAGCATGGTACCTCTAGTAGTTTTATCTTGTCAAGGTCTTGGTAATTGGTTGGGTGTATGGTATCATGGCCATTGCTATCCAACTTGTTTTCTATATTTAGCTTGAATATGTTCCACCTCGGGACAAGATTCATACTACACCCCCTTCTAGTGTAGATGTATCAATACCATGTTTTTGGTGTATTCTCAAATTGTGATGAGTATGCCTGATTCCCTTAATGGTGTTGGTGTTGGTCAATTCTCATCCCTATCTATTGATTGGGTTAGATAGCACCACAAATCTGAAAGTATATTTTCCTCTTGTGTTGTCATAATACATGCTTAGCTCAAGCAAGTATGATCCACTCCAATACCTCTTTTTCATACCCTCAATGGCGTGATGACCCTCATCTCGGCCATAGTGTTGTATTAGTTCAACTCATGAAACTTTAGGTTGGGAACCCCTCAAGGTTTACCTTGTTGTAAATGTTTATGAAAACCTTGGGTGAGGCAATCTTACCCAAGCATATGGTTTATGAAAGGAAATGATCTTGACAAAGATGGTTGGAAAGAGGAAAGTGTGTGTGACTTGGGTTTTTGAGAAAAACGACACATGGTTCTTTGTATTCGCCCGGAACAACTAAACAGCGCAACCATAGCTACTCCAACGTGGGCATGGGGCTTAACTTGACGTTTGTTCTTCTTAGCATGAGGCACCGCACAACTATACAAGGGTACGGTTACCCCCGAGTCCGGGTTGTCATGGTTGGGACAATAGTATAACGGGAGGCCTTCGGGGCTGACCCGTCCGGAAGACACTATGGGTCTCCTGGCTTGGCGGTGGAGCCACGCTCAAGAGGAGGTGAGCTGCCACGGTGCCGGGGAGGTACATACTCCATAGGGTAGGACCTCATGTTAAGTCGAATGAGCGAAAGGTTATGTCCGGGTATCCGTCGTGGCATATGTCGTTATGCGGGGATGATGCCCACACGGTAGGTATCCGGATAGTTGTGGTGAAAGTGTGCAAACTCTGCAGAGTCAAAACTATTCGAATACCCGCGTCCGCGGTCATGGACGGTTGGGATGGCCGTTACCGAGCTGTGTCGAGTTTTGGTTTTGAAAATGATTTCCAAAGGAAATGTGTGTTGGAAGTACCGGAAGGGTACGGGAAAGATGTTGTGCCGACCATGTGGAGATGGTCGAGGAAAATGAAACAAAAGCGGGTGACCCTTCCTAGTGTTTCATGTAGAGGAACTCTTCTTTAACAAAGATATAGAGATGTCATAGAAATGTCTTATCACCCTCTTAGTGTTCCCTTCAACTGTGATGTGGATGCTATATCCACAAGAGAAACTGATTCTCTTTCACATGCTATATCCACAAGAGAAACTGATTCTCTTTCACATGCTATATCCACCAGAGAAACTATTCTTCCTCTCTTGTCTTCTTTAGTTAGAATTGTTATCACCTTCTTGATGGTTTGCGAGTACAATTCAAATGTACTCACGGCTTTGTCCCTGGCTATTTACTTGACCAGACTTGGAGGATTTCATTTAAGAAGAAGGAGTCGACGACGTCTATGCCTAGCCTGTAGGGTTATGGCAGATGACTTGGGCTCTACGCTGATTGAAGTGATTCCGCGACTCTGATGATTTAGTTAGGCCCTTCGAGGCTATTATGTAAGTATTGGTCATGTGACCTATTGTAATTTTCTTATTCCGTTTTGTAAAGGATGATGTAATTTGATATCAGTTCGGTTATGTGTTCACGGCACACTGATCATGGGAACGTGAACTGTATACTGTGGTATTTCGGACAGTTACTCCGGGGTCCCCACACGGCATCACTGCATTCACTTCCATGGAACGGCGATGCACGCTCTGCCGGTCGGTTGGCTCAGTAACGAACACAACGCAGCACAAGTGCGGATCCTGGTAAACATTCCGGCCCAAAGGTGCCGGTGGTGGCGGTTGGCCATTGCCATCCTCCACCTGATGAACTTGCTGGTTCTGCTGAGGTTGTACCGGTATGGTGTTGGCTCCGGTAAGCGGTGGTGGTGGTGGTAACGGATGCTGGTGCAACATGTCATGCGAGGGTGGCAGTATTGTGGAACAGCCCTGCGCTTGCGCATCTTTTACCGCGCCCTTCAGCATCAAGTGCTTGATCCAGGAGCAATCTTTTGTCAAATGGTTCGCCGGCTTCGATGGATGTGGAGTGTGAAGCTTGCACGGCTGCTCCATTGCCGCTTCCATGGTGTACCTCATATGCTCTTGCCAATCTTTTTTCTGCCCCCACTTTTCCTTTTCAACCCATTTCTTTTTAGGACCCGCCCATGGCTGCGATCGCTTTTTTGCCTCTGGCTTCCGCTGGGGCTGGAATTTTCCTGCACCACGGCTACCTGCTGCGGACCATACCTTCGATCCGGAAAGTCTTCTTCTTTTGTTGTGCCGGTTATCCCGGTGTTGATCTTGCCGGGGTTGGCTTGTTTGCGCCGGTTCAGCTTGCAGCCGGTTGCATTGGGTCTCCCAACGCATAGTTTTCCGCCACCCGCATCATTTCAGCCAGTGTGCTTGGCATGTTTCTCTGTAGCCTTTGCCACAGCGGTGATCCTCTCCGGCATCCCTGACTGAACCAAGCAATCGCTTGTGCTTCTATCACTCCTTCACACGTGTTTCTCATTGAGTTCCACCGGGTGAGATAGTCCCGGTCTGTTTCATTCGCGCGCTGCTGGCATAAAGCGAGCTGCTGCGGCCTGTTTGGCCTCTTGTAGGTACTGCTGAAGTTGCTCACAAAGGCTTCCTCAAAGTCCAACCATCCATTTATGCTTCCTGCTGGCAAGTTGTTAAGCCAAATACGTGCAGGTCCCACTAGGAAGGACGGTATGATTCTCACGGCCGAACGCCGGTTTACTCCGCCGCCAGCGACATAAACAGCTGTGACATAGTCCGCCAACCATCTTCCGGCTTAGTGGTGCCATCATATGTTTTTGTATCCGGGGCAACTGGAAGTTGCGAACCGGTGGCTCTTCTCTCATGATCCGTGGGCCAAAGCAGGACCCTCAGGATTCGATCATCTCGAAAGATGCACTCTGTCCAGCCCGTGCCTCGCATCCTGGCCTGCAAGCATCTTTCCCCACACGTTCCCCCAAAGGGTTCCGGTAGGCTCTGGTTGTTCCACTTCGAATCTCCTTCTTCATATCTTTTCCGGTTCCGCGGCTCTTGCCTGCCGGTACCTTGGTGGTGGCATTTCCTCTTCAACATACGCTGCCCTTGCAGCTCGATAATTTTGCCCGGTCTCGTGTCTACCGGCATGATTGTTTCCGGCATAGCCATTTCCGGCATAACCATCTCCGGCATAGCCATTTCCGGCATAGCCGCAACCTGCTCCATAGCTTTTTCTTCCGGCATCATGTGGCCCGGATTTTTGTTTTCCGGCAAGAACCGGATCGTACACGGTCATCTGCCGCGCATTCATTTCTTTTTTCCTTTCTTTTATCCGGATGGGGGGACGATGCCTGCCCATGGGATTTGCTTCCGGCAACTTTTGTCGACCGGGCTGATTTTGACTCGAGCGCTGCTTTGTTGATTCTAGCAAGCTCATCATTTTGTGCCTGTATCACATCAAGCAACTCTCTAACTCTATCATGTTGCTTTGCTAATGCATCTCCGGATAACGACTCACACATCTCCATAGCGGCCTTAGCAGCTTTTATAGTTTTATCCGGACTACTGTACTTAGGTTTCTCTACGATGCTCACAGATGCAGAGGTACTTTTGCCGGCAAGAACTTCCTTACGCAGATCCTGATCTAGATTGCGAGCCTTAAGCCGGTTCTCCGGTATCCTAGCAGCCTGAGCACTAACAGAAGCAAAGCCATGGGCAGCGTTATACTCACGTAGGGTTAGGTTCAGCTCGCGCTGCGCCCGGATGATGTCCGCGCCTTCTTGCGCGCGCCTCCAGCTCCGCTTGCGCCGCTGCCGGGTCGATGTTCTGCGCGATGGGCGTCGCCAGCACGTTCATCGCCGCTTGGAGAGGAGTTTCCGGTGGTGCTGAAGATGCTCCCGCAGCGCCCACGTCGCGCTCCAGCGGTGGCTTTGCCGGACGGGTCGATGCCGCACGCCCAGCACCTTCTTCCACAGCTTCTTTGCCAGCGCCGGCCACGCCAGCCATCATGACCTCCACGCTGCCGGCGGCGCGGCCAGCACATAGCCACCTTGGCGGATCCGGCGCCACCAGCACCGGCGAGAGGCGCTGGCGCACGGGAACGGTGCCGAAGTAGATGCGGTGGCTGCCGAACTCGATGATGCGGCCGTTCTGCGGGAACATGCCGCCGTTGGCGAAGCAGCCTACGTTGTCGTTGATGAAGTCCATGGAGTATATGCGCTGCACGAGCGCCGATACGGTTCACTCGCCGGAGACGTCGAGGATGCCCGCCCGAACGTGAACTCCAGCAAGCGCATCTTCTTGCCCCATGGTGGGCGCCAACCGTCGTCGTGGTGAATGTACGGATGCCATAGGATGGCTTAAGTTGGGGCGAGTTGGACGCTAGAGGATTCGGGGGAGGGTTTGTGATTGGGTAGGATGAACTTCCGGATGCTTTCCTCAAGAACTTGGCCAAGGCTAGAGGTAGAAGAAGAAAGACACAAGGAAGAACTCTTTCTAGATCTCTATTCCATGAACAACAAGGTTACAGGTTTTTCTACACAAGGATCATCGTGCCCGCGAAGGAGCATGCCCCCTCTCCTTATATAGGGGAGAGGGTGGCTTACAGGGGAAGGAACCCTAATAAACCCTAATGGCATCTTTGAACAGACAAACTACTTTACAAAGCTACTTTAATCATAGGTGACGCCGGTATCTTCTTTAATCAGGGAGGCTGATGTCCTCCGGTTGCTTTAGGCGTCACCTTCGTCTTTTACGTCATGGCTTCGTTTAAAGCTACTTTGCTTAGCTCATCTTTGTCTTCTAGCTCCTGAGAGAATCTTTGACCAGCTTTGCTTATACCGGTAGTCCGGTATCTTCTTAGCTCATTCCGGCATACCCCTCCTGGGCATACCGGTATAGGTTTCCTTAGCCAAAACGCTTAAGTTCATGGTCCGGCTTAAACTGTAAACCGGTATCTTGGTATGCCAAACCATCCGGTTTGGCCTGCCTTTGGCATACCGGGGGTCATCCCCCCAACAATTGGTATTCGATGCATGAGGCTTGCAACTTGTAGGAAGTATTATGCATAACACATATGAATTATTACTACCGTTGACAAAATTGTTTCTATGTTTTCAAAATAAAAGCTCTAGCACAATAATAGTAATCCATGCTTCCCTCTGCGAAGGGCCATTATTTTACTTTATGTTGAGTCAGTTTACCTACTTCTTTCTATCTTAGAAGCAAACACTTGTGTCAACTATGTGCATTGATTCTTACATGTTTACTTATTGCACTTGTTATATTACTTTATGTTGACAATTATCCATGAGATATACATGTTACAAGTTGAAAGCAATTTCTGAAACTTAATCATCCTTTGTGTTGCTTCAATGCCTTCTACTTTGAATCTATTGCTTTATGATTTAGCTCTTATGCAAGTCTTGTTGATACTTGTCTTGAAAGTACTATTCATGAAAAGTTTTTCTATATGATTCAGTTGTTTAGTCATTATCTTTTTGTTAGCAATCTATTGCTTTGAATCACTTCATTCATCTCATATGCTTTACAATAATGTTGATCAAGATTATGTTGGTAGCATGTTGATACGTCTCCAACGTATCGATAATTTCTTATGTTCCATGCTACTTTATTGATGATACCTACATGTTTTATGCACATTATATGTCATATTTATGCATTTTCTCGAACTAACCTATTAACAAGATGCCGAAGAGCCAGTTGCTGTTTTCTGCTGTTTTTGGTTTAAAATCCTAGTAAAGAAATATTCTCGGAATTGACGAAACTTTCGCCCAGGGTCCTATTTTTGCACGAAGCTTCCAAAAGACCGAAGACCGAAGGGGGGCCACGAGGCAGCCAGGGGGCCGCGCCGCCCGCCCCTCGCCCCCGGGCCTCGTGTGGCCCTCGTTGACCTTCCGCCTACTTAAAGCTCCCGTCGCGAAACCCCCAGTACCGGGAGCCACGATACGGAAAACCTTACAGACGCCGCCGCCGCGAATCCCATCTCGGGGGATTCTGGAGATCGCCTCCGGCGGGAGAGGGGATTCATCTCCCGGAGGACTCTTCATCGCCATGATCGCCTCCGGAGTGATGAGTGAGTAGTTCACCCCTGGACCATGGTCCATAGCAGTAGCTAGATGGTCGTCTTCTCCTTGTTGTGCTTCATTGTTAGATCTTGTGAGCTGCCTAACATGATCAAGATCATCTATATGTAATTCTATATGTTGTGTTTGTCGGGATCCGATGGATAGAGAGTACTATGATTATGGTGATTATCAATCTATTGTTCATGTGTTGTTTATGATCTTGCATGCTCTCCGTTATTAGTAGAGGCTCTGGCCAAGTTTTTACTCTTAACTCCAAGAGGGAGTAATTATGCTCGATAGTGGGTTCATGCCTTCATTGATACCTGGGACAGTGACAGTTCTAAGGTTGTGATGTGCTGTTGCCACTAGGATAAAACATTTATGCTATGTCTAAGGATGTAGTTATTGATTACATTACTCACAATACTTAATGCAATTGTCTGTTGCTTTGCAACTTAATACTGGAGGGGGTTCGGACGATAACCTGAAGGTGGACTTTTTAGGCATAGATGCAGTTGGATGGCGGTCTATGTACTTTGTCGTAATGCCCAATTAAATCTCACTATATTTACCATGTCATGTATATGCATTATTATGCCTTTCTCTATTTGTCAATTGCCCGACTGTAATTTGTTCACCCAACATGCTTTTATCTATGGGAGAGACACCTCTAGTGAACTGTGGACCCCGGTCCTATTCTTTCCATAGCATACAATCTACTTGTTTTACTGTTTTCTTTGCAAACATCTTCCACTCGATACGTTTAATCCTTTGTTACAGCAAGCCGGTGAGATTGACAACCTCACTGTTTCGCTGGGGCAAAGTACTTTGGTTGTGTTGTGCAGGTTCCTAGTTGGCGCCGGAATCCCTGGTGTTGCGCCGCATCACATTTCGCGACCATCAACCTTCAACGTGCTTCTTGGCTCCTACCTCGATTAAACCTTGGTTTCATACCGAGGGAAAACTTGCCACCGTGCGCATCATACCTTCCTCTTGGGGTTCCCAACGGACGTGTACATCTACGCATCAAGCACTTTTTCTGGCGCCGTTGCCGGGGAGATCAAGACACGCTGCAAGGGGAGTCTCCACTTCTCAATCTCTTTACTTTGTTTTTGTCTTGTTTTATTTTATTTACTACTTTGTTTGCTGCACTAAATCAAAATACAAAAAATTAGTTGCTAGTTTTACTTTTTATTTGCTATCTTGTTTGCTATATCAAAAACACAAAAATTAGTTACTCGTATTTACTTTATCTAGTTTGCTTTATTTACCGTTGCTAAAATGGCCAACCCTGAAAATACTAAGTTGTGTGACTTCACAAATGCAAATAATAATGATTTCCTATGCACACCTATTGCTCCACCTGCTACTACAGCAGAATTCTTTGAAATTAAACCTGCTTTACTAAATCTAGTCATGAGAGAACAATTTTCTGGTGCTAGTTCTGATGATGCTGCTGCCCATCTCAATAATTTTGTTGAACTTTGTGAAATGCAAAAGTATAAAGATGTAGATGGTGATATTATTAAATTGAAAGTGTTTCCTTTCTCATTAAGAGGAAGAGCTAAAGATTGGTTGCTATCTTTGCCTAAGAATAGTATTGATTCATGGACTAAATGCAAGGATGCTTTTATTGGTAGATATTATCCTCCCGCTAAAATTATTTCTTTGAGAAGTAGCATAATGAATTTTAAACAATTTGATACTGAACATGTTGCTCAAGCTTGGGAGAGAATGAAAACTTTGGTAAAGAATTGCCCAACCCATGGACTGACTACTTGATGATCATCCAAACCTTCTATGCAGACTAAATTTTCTTCATGGATTTATGGATTCAGCTGCTGGAGGTACCTTTATGTCCATCACATTGGGGGCGGCTAAACTTCTTGATGATATGATGATAAATTACTCTGAATGGCACACGGGAAAGAGCTCCACAAGGTAAGAAGGTAAATTCGTTGAAGAAACCTCTTCCTTGAGTGATAAGATTGATGTGATTATGTCTATGCTGTGAATGGTAGATCTAATGTTGATCCAAATAATGTTCCTTTAGCTTCATTGGTTGCTCAAGAAGAAAATGTTGATGTGAATTTCATTAAAAATAATAATTTCAACAACAATGCTTATAGGAACAACTCGGTAATAACTATAGGCCATATCCTTCTGCTAATGGTAATGGTTGGTAATTCTTATGGGAATTCTTACAACAATAATAGAAGTGTACCCTCTGGTCTTGAAGCCATGCTTAAAGAATTTATTAGTACACAAACTGCTTTTAACAAATCTGTTGAGGAAAAGCTTGATAAAATTGATACTATCGCTTCTAGAGTTGATAGGCTTGCCTCTGATGTTAATCTTTTAAAGTTGAAAGTTATGCCTAATAATGATCTTGATAATAAGATTACTACTACAGCAAATGCCATCCAAGTTAGAATTAATGAGAATATAAGATTAATGGCTGAGTTGCGTGCTAGGTGGGATAGAGAAGAAAATGAAAAACTAGCTAAAGAGAATAATGTAGCTAAAGTTTGGACTATTACACCACTAGTAATGCTAATTCCTCACATGTTGCTACACCTCCTACTATCAATGGTAATATAATTGGTGTTGGCAATGTTTCTACCCTAGTGCAAAGCGTACAAAACCGCTCTGAAATTATAAACTCTTAAACTGCTTGTGATAAACCTGAAATTTTTCCAACCTTGGGAATAATGATCCCGCTGTTGCTCATAATGATTTAGATTTTGATGATTGCCACATCTCTGAAGTTATAAAGTTCTTACAAAACTTGCTAAAAGTCCTAATGCTAGTGCTATAAATTTAGCCTTTACAAAACATATTACAAATGCTCTCATAAAAGCTAGAGAAGAGAAACTAAAACTTGAAACTTCTATTCCTAGAAAGTTAGAAGATGGTTGGGAGCCCATCATTAAAATGAAATTCAATGACTTTGAATGTAATGCCTTATGTGATCTTGGTGCAAGTATTTCGGTTATGCCTAAAAAGATTTATGATATGCTTGACTTGCCACCATTAAAGAATTGTTATTTGGATGTTAATCTCGATAATGTTAAAAAGAAACCTTTGGGGAGGATTGATAATGTGGGTTAACAATAACCTTGTCCCCGTTGATTTTGTTGTCTTGGATATCGAATGCAATGCATCTTGTCCAATTGTGTTGGGAAGACCTTTTCTTCGAATCGTTGGTGCGTTATTGATATGAGGGAAGGTAATATTAAATATCAATTTCCTCTCAAGAAAGGTATGGAACACTTCCTAGAAAGAGAATGAAGTTGCCTTTTGATTCTATTATTAGAACAAGCTATGATGTTGATGCTTCTACTCTCGATGTTACTTGATTTGCACTTTCTGCGCCTAGCTGAAAGGCGTTAAAGAAAAGCGCTATGGGAGACAACCCATGTTTTTACCTACAGCAATTTTTTGTTTTATTGAGTCTTGGAAGTTGTTTACTACTGTAGCAACTCTCCTTATCATGTTTTTGCCAAGTAAAGTTTCTATGTCAAAGTTGATGTTATATTTGGGATCGCTGCACAGAAACAGCATTGCTGTCTGTCACGAATCTGGGCATAATTCTCTGTAGAAAATTCGAAAAATCTGCCAATTTACGAGCGTGATCCTCAGATATGTACGCAACTTTTATTAGTTTTGAGTTTTTCCAGTTGAGCAAGTCTGGTGCCATTTTAAATTCGTCTTTACGGACTGTTCTGTTTTTGACAGATTCTGCCTTTTATTTCAGCATTGCCTCTTTTGCTATGTTGGATTTATTTCTTTGATCCATTAATGTCCAGTAGCATTATGCAATGTCCAGAAGTGAAAAGAATGATTGTGTCACCTCTGAATGTGTGAATTATTAATGATGCACTAACCCTCTAATGAGTTTGCTTGAAGTTTGGTGTGAAGGAAGTTTTCAAGGGTCAAGAGAGGAGAATGATATACTAAGATCAAGAGGAGTGAAAGTTTCTAAGCTTGGGGATGCCCCGTGTTCATCCCTGCATATTTTAAGAAGACTCAAGCTTTAGCTTGGGGATGCCCAAGGCATCCCTTCTTCATCGACAACATCATCAGTTCCTCCCCTAAAACTATATTTTTATTCAGTCACATCTGTGTTCTTTACTTGGAGCGTCGGTTTGTTTTCGTTTTTGTTTTTGTTTGAATAAGATGAATCCTAGCATTCACTGTGGGAGAGACACGCTCCGCTGTTGCATATGGACACATGTGTCCTTAGGCTTTACTCATAATGTTC
The DNA here is from genome assembly GCA_030979885.1 of Lolium multiflorum. NCBI lineage: Eukaryota > Viridiplantae > Streptophyta > Magnoliopsida > Poales > Poaceae > Lolium > Lolium multiflorum. The sequence goes on from CM061748.1 coordinate 90,661,474, forward strand.
AAGGCGAAGTTTCTTCTTCGTTAATTTGTTATATGGTTGGAATTGGAAAATGCTACATGTAGTAATTCTAAAAATGTCTTGGATAATGTGATACTTGGCAATTGTTGTGCTCATGTTTAAGCTCTTGCATCATATGCTTTGCACCCATTAATGAAGAAATACATAGAGCTTGCTAAAATTTGATTTGCATATTTGGTTTCTCTAAGGTCTAGATAATATCTAGTATTGAGTTTGAACAACAAGGAAGACAAAGTAGAGTCTTATAATGTTTACAATATGTCTTTTATGTGAGTTTGCTGCACTTGTTCATCCTTGAGTTTGCTTCAAATAACCTTGCTAGCCTAAACCTTGTATCGAGGGGGAATACTTCTCATGCATCCAAAATCCTTGAGCCAACTACTATGCCATTTGTGTCCACCATACCTACCTACTACATGGTATTTTTCCGCCATTCCAAAGTAAATTGCTTGAGTGCTACTTTAAAATTCCATCATTCACCTTTGCAATATATAGCTCATGGGACAAAATAGCCTTAAAAACTATCGTAGTATTGAATATGTACTTATGCACTTTATATTTTATTAAGTTGCTTGTTGTGCGATAACCATGCTTCTGGGGAACGCCATCAACTATTGTTGAATATCATGTGAGTTGCTATGCATGTCCGTCTTGTCTGAAGGTCTATCATTTTAGTGGTTGGAGCATGCAAAATTGTTAGAGAAGAACATTGGGCCGCTAACTAAAGCCATGAATCATGGTGGAAGTTTCAGTTTTGGACATATATCCTCAATCTCATATGAGAATAATAACTTTGCTACATGCTTATGCATTTAAGAGGAGTCCAATCTGTTGTCCATGTTGTCCCGGTATGGATGTCTAAGTTGAGAATAATCAAAAGCGAGAAATCCGAAATGCGAGCATTCTCCTTGGACCTTTGTACAGAGCAAGATGAGGTACCCCTTTGTGACACTTGGTTGAAACATGGCATGCAAAGATCCGGTAGTCCAAGTTAAGTAGGACGAGGTGCGGGCACTATTAGTATACTATGCGTGAGGCTTGCAACTTGTAAGATATAATTTTCATAACTCATATGCTTTATTACTACCGTTGACAAAATTGTTTCATGTTTTCAAAATAAAAGCTCTAGCACAAATACAGCAATCGATGCTTCTCGAAGGACCATTCTTTTACTTTTATTGTTGAGTCAGTTTACCTATCTCCTTCCACCTTAAGAAGCAAACACTTGTGTGAACCGTGCATTGATTCCTACATACTTGCATATTGCACTTGTTATATTACTTTATGTTGACAATATCCATGAGATATACATGTTACAAGTTGAAAGCAACCTTCCTATGTGTTGCTTCAACACCTTTACTTTGATTTATTGCTTTATGAGTTAACTCTTATGCAAGACTTATTGATGCTTGTCTTGAAGTACTATTCATGAAAAGTCTTTGCTATATGATTCAGTTGTTTACTCATGTCATTACCTTTGCTTTGATCGCTGCATTCATTACATATGTTTACAAATAGTATGATCAAGATTATGATGGCATGTCACTTCAGAAATTATCTTTGTTATCGTTTTACCTGCTCGGGACGAGCAGAACTAAGCTTGGGGATGCTGATACGTCTCCAACGTATCGATAATTTCTTATGTTCCATGCTACTTTATTGATGATACCTACATGTTTTATGCACATTATATGTCATATTTATGCATTTTCTGCACTAACCTATTAACAAGATGCCGAAGAGCCAGTTGCTGTTTTTTTGGTTTCAGAAATCCTAGTAAAGAAATATTCTCGGAATTGGACGAAACTTTCGCCTGTGGTCCTATTTTTGCACGAAGCTTCCTAAGACCGAAGACCTAACGGGCGGGGCCACAGGTAGCCGGGGTGGCCGCGGCCCCAGCCCTTGGCCGCGCGGCCCTTGGTCGGGCCCCTCGTGTGGCCCCTCGCGTTGACCTTCCGCCTAAAAGCCCCGTCGCGAAACCCCCAGTACCGGGAGCCACGATACGGAAAACCTTACAGAGACGCGCCGCCGCGAATCCCATCTCGGGGATTCCGAGATCGCCTCCGCACCCCCTGCCGGAGAGGGATTCATCTCCCGGAGGACTCTTCATCGCCATGATCGCCTCCGGAGTGATGAGTGAGTAGTTCACCCCTGGACCATGGGTCCATAGCAGTAGCTAGATGGTCGCCTTCTCCTTGTTGTGCTTCATTGTTAGATCTTGTGAGCTGCCTAACATGATCAAGATCATCTATATGTAATTCTATATGTTGTGTTTGTCTGGATCCGATGGATAGAGAGTACTATGATTATGGTGATTATCAATCTATTGTTCATGTGTTGTTTATGATCTTGCATGCTCTCCGTTATTAGTAGAGGCTCTGGCCAAGTTTTTCTCTTAACTCCAAGAGGGAGTAATTATGCTCGGTAGTGGGTTCATGCCTTCATTGATACCTGGGACAGGGACAGAAAGTTCTAAGGTTGTGATGTGCTGTTGCCACTAGGGATAAAACATTGATGCTATGTCTAAGGATGTAGTTATTGATTACATTACGCACAATACTTAATGCAATTGTCTGTTGCTTTGCAACTTAATACCGGAGGGGGTTCGGACGATAACCTGAAGGTGGACTTTTAGGCATAGATGCAGTTGGATGGCGGTCTATGTACTTTGTCGTAATGCCCAATTAAATCTCACTATATTTACCATGTCATGTATATGCATTATTATGCCTTTCTCTATTTGTCAATTGCCCGACTGTAATTTGTTCACCCAACATGCTTTTATCTTATGGGAGAGACACCTCTAGTGAACTGTGGACCCCGGTCCTATTTTTTCCATAGCATACAATCTACTTGTTTTACTGTTTTCTTTGCAAACATCTTCCACTCGATACGTTTAATCCTTTGTTACAGCAAGCCGGTGAGATTGACAACCTCACTGCTTTCGTTGGGGCAAAGTACTTTGGTTATGTTGCGCAGGTTCCTAGTTGGCGCCGGAATCCCTGGTGTTGCGCCGCATCACATTTCGCGACCATCAACCTTCAACGTGCTTCTTGGCTCCTACTGGTTCGATTAAACCTTGGTTTCATACTGAGGGAAAACTTGCCACTGTGCGCATCATACCTCCCTCTTGGGGTTCCCAACGGACGTGTACATCTACGCGCATCACATGTCACATCAGAAATTATTGTTTTTATCGTTTACCTACTCGAGGGCGAGTAGGAACTAAGCTTGGGGATGCTTGATACGTCTCCAACGTATCTATAATTTCTTATGTTCCATGCTAGTTTTATGACAATACCTACATGTTTTGTTCACACTTTATGATGTTTTTATGCATTTTCCTAAATAACCTATTAACAAGATGCCTAAGCGCCAGCCTGTCGTTATTTTGGTTCTCGTAAATCCTACAAAGGAAATATTCTCGAAATTGGACGAAATCAACGCCGACGAGGGAACACCGGCAATGCCTACGTATTGTAGACTAGGGTTTCGGGAGAGAGCGACGATGGAGATTCCGGGCGAGATTAGGACACGACGTACCCAGCTTCGGGTCGCCTGGAGGATCCCTTCGTGCTGCTAGCAATCCAAGATATGATCATAGATGTTTTTGTGGCCATAGGCGGAGCTATGTTGTCTATCTCATGTCTATCCTTGGCCTATCTCCTCCCCTCTATTTCGGGTGCCCTGGCTGGCTTTATATATGCAACCAGCCTAGGATTTTACAAGAGTCCTAGTCGACTACTTCTTCGGGTTGCCTTGTTGGGCCTTCTCCATATTGGGTCTTCTCCATATTGGGGAGCCGAGTATACTAATAATGGGTACCAAGGGTATACCCATGTCAGTAGCCCCCGAGTGTCTAGGGAAGTCGAAGACTTGCGTAGAGACTCCAAGCATAACCATCTCCGAAGTCGAAGAAATACAAGGCGAGGTCCATGTCGAAGATCATGTGTAGCGTAGATGATGTCTCGAAATTATTTTCTATCGGGTGCGCGGCAGCGCTCCCGATGGGAGTAGCCCCCGAGTCTATGGGCAAGTGCTTGCACTTGGGCATAGACTCAAGTTGTACTACTCGATGAAGAACTTAACTATATTTCTGGAGGACTTGATGAAATCCATGGGCTCCCGATGGGAGTAGGCTCCACTCGAATCGTAGAATCGAGTTGAGTCTACAAAGCTTGATTGTCGTAGATGCTGTCGAAGTTATTTTTCTATCGGGTGCGCGACCAGCGCTCCCGATGGGAGTAGCCCCCGAGGCTACAGCCAAGTGTTTGCACTTGGGTGTAGGCTCAACTTGCTTTTAATCGACTCCACAATTTTTCCTCTTTCTTGTATCTTATTGAGAGGGTGAACAATGCTCTTGATAAGAGTAGCCCCCGAGCCTATGGGCAGGTGCTTGCACCTGGGCATAGACTCAAGTTGTACTACTCAATAACGAACTTAACCATATTTCTGGGCGCAACCCCTCTTTTTATCGACTCCAGGCCGTTGCTATTTATGTTGTTCAGGGATAATGGTAAATGGGGCTGGTTCATCTGACGGATCAGGTACCAGTTAACTGCTCTTGTGGCAATCCCGCAAGAACCTACTTCAAGATCACGTCCCTGGACATGATCTCGGGACCTGGCGTAATTCGTCACGTGCCGCTTAAGGACTTACCATGATCCGAATTCCAGTAATGTTATCGGGTCCACAGCGCGTCCGCCGGGATATTTCTTCACATCTGTTGATGTGGAAAAAAGTAGCAGAGCGCAGTCTTTGGCGATGCCACGCCACACAGAACGGATCCGGGGTCTTACCTTCGCAGAGTTTTGCGGCATTCAGAGATTATTCGCGACTTTGGCGCTCTGAGAATATTTTGTCAAGTGCCTTGTTCGGCTGATGCAATGACCCATTTTGCGGGTTCTTCTATTTTTCTCTCGGGCTTGATGAGACAGCTGAATATATTGGTTATTCTATATTGTCGGGTACATCACCGATGCTCTTGCTCGGAACAATATGACGAGTCAATGAACCCGAAGATTTGTCCACCTTTTTTTTTTTTTTCGTGAGTTCCTCCTTCAGAAAATTTTTTCCTCTTTGAGGACAATTCTTCGGGTCCTCTTTGAAGATAATTCTTCGAGACCTCCTTGAAGATAATTTTTCGGGACCTCCTTGAAGATAATTCTTCGAGACCTCCTTGAAGATAATTTTTCGGGACCTCCTTGAAGATAATTTTTCGACATCCTTGAAGATAATTCTTGGAGAAGATAATTTTTCGGGACCTCCTTGAAGATAATTTTTCACCTCCTTGAAGATAATTTTTCGGGACCTCCTTGAAGATAATTTTTCGAGACCTCCTTGAAGATAATTTTTCGGGACCTCCTTGAAGATAATTTTTCGAGACCTCCTTGAAGATAATTTTTCGGGACCTCCTTGAAGATAATTTTTCGAGACCTCCTTGAAGATAATTTTTCGGGACCTCCTTGAAGATAATTTTTCGGGACCTCCTTGAAGATAATTTTTCGACCTCCTTGAAGATAATTCTTCGAGACCTCCTTGAAGATAATTTTTCGACCTCCTTGAAGATAATTCTTCGAGACCTCCTTGAAGATAATTCTCCCCTTGAAGATAATTTTTGGGACCTCCTTGAAGATAATTTTTCGGGACCTCCTTGAAGATAATTTTTCGGGACCTCCTTGAAGATAATTTTTCGGGACCTCCTTGAAGATAATTTTGGAGTCCAGCCTAACTGGCCTCTCTGGAAACGCATTTTCCTTTGTCGCCGTAATGGCTCTTCCACCGTTCCTATAACATAGGCGGCGTTGTTATCTGCGTCCGCCCTGACGTCGAATATTTCGACGTCAAATTCCCTGACTCAGTTCAAGGGTGGTGCAAAAAATGGTTATACATCCACGAGGAGAATCATGGCTCTGTTGAAGACAACATCCCTCCTTTTGATGGTGCCGAGAAAATCTATCGCCGCCGATCCTGGGATGCAGAGGCTACCGAAGAAAAAGCGGCGACAGAGGCCCTGATGACTGCATCCACGAGCTCCAAAATACTCGTGGACAAGAATTGTCGGGTATCCAAATCACGATATTTCCTTAGGATTAGGTGCAGCCTCTTCAAGCTCGCAAAACCCCCTTTGGATGTATGAAGATGTAGACCGCCTGTCGACAGATTTATCGGTCAAGGACTTGATAAACTTGTCCTAAAATCTCTCGTAACAAGAAAGACAGCGTCCCGACATCTTGCGGTGTGACGCCGTATAGCGCCACCAACGCACTCCCACAGGTAATATGTTGTTAGCATTATTTTTGGTCACGCATTCTTTTTCCTTTTGTCTTGTTCATACTGCTTTTCCTTCAACTGCTTCATGCCGATATATTTTCTATCTTTAATAGGGCCATGCGACTGCGTCTCCTCTTCCTCCCCTTCCCGAAGGTGGGGAAGTCGAAGAAAGGGCTGTTGTCACGACGACAACCAGGGTACGGCTCGCCTCGAGAGTGAAGCGCAGTTCTCGAAATCTGCGGCATCCTCTCGAAAAGGACGCCGAGGCCGAGGCACTTCTTCGACACGCTCTCCTCCTTCAGCTGCTTCTCCTAGGAGCAAGAGGAAGAGGGACGAGGTGTTGATTCCGCACCTCCAAAGCGATGCTTCCCGTGCCGAAGAGACTGCGCCTGATGCCGGGAAGAGAGCTTTTGATCTTTACGAAGCTGCTCTTATCAGCTCGTAAGTTTTTGATGCACTATATTTGTCTGTTCTCGATACTTTTTCAAATTGCATTCTTATCTTGTCGCTTTATTTGTTGTAGTGGCGATGAAGAGGAGGATGCACCTATTGACGCGACTGCTCGAACGAGCACGTCCCGTACTTTAGTTGTTTCTGAAGCTCAGCCTGATGGCGACGAAACTTCGCCTCCTCAACAAAACATAGAGCATCCGACGCCAGCTGTGAGCCCCCAAGCTCCTTCGCCGAAGAGAGCTAGGGTAGAATCAGCCAAGGAACCAACCATGTTAGTTGGTTGTTCCTCGACTCCTTTAATGGAAGAAGTAAGTTGTTTTCTTTTTCCTGTATTGATTTCATTGCTTTGAATTTCCCTCTCTTTATTTCTTCTTGATGTCGAACTTTTCGCTTCCTATATTGATCTTCTTTTCATGGTCTTTTCTTCAGCCTTTCATGAAGGAGCTTATCCGCTTCGGTACCCAATTTATCGGGTACCGCGAGTATGCCGCCAATCTTGAAGGTACCCTCTTTTTTCCTTGTCTGTCTTTTCTTGTCGAGTACATTCTGTCACTATTTTGTGCCGCAATATTTTACTTGGCTGTCTTATTATGGCAGAAAACTTGTGAGTCCAACAAACACGCCGACGCTCTTGCCGCGGTTAGAGCAAAGCGAAAAGCTCGCATGGAAGCTGAAGCAAACATTGGCTGCCGCTCGAAGATCTTCAAAAAAAGACTTCACCATTACCAGAAATGCATTGAGCGAAAACGTAGCTCAAGATTCTGCTCGAGAAAGAGAGATTATTACCGCCTAGAGTCGCAAAGCCACGTTTTGTCGTTGAGTGCCGCAATATCCACTCTTTCCTTCGACTTCATCTGTTTTGTCCTTGCTTGCTTTTTCTTGACAAGCTTCTTTTTACTTCATTCAGGGAGAACTCAACAAGACTATGAACTGGCGAGTCCTGAAGGTGATCCTCTTCTTGACGCGTCTCTTGTTGAGATTCACGGAGACGAGGCCCGCGAAGGTCTTGCTGAAGCTAGCATGGGCCTGTCACGGCTTCCGTACTTTTCCAAGAAGAAGGAGATACTCCGCACCTTTTGTTGCTCGCTAAGCCTAATTCCCAAGAAGACCTTGGGCTCCAACTTCGCCAAGAAGGGTTGAAAGTTGGTGTCGAAGGTACGATTGCCTTGGTTGCTGACAGCCAACAAAACGTCGACTGGGCAAGGGTTGGCAACACGGAGGAGATAGAAACGAAGAGGTGGCAGTCGCTAATTAAAGCGGCCAAGCCCAATTCAAAGAAAATCCTTGCCACCCTTGGATACAAGCCAGCTCCTGCCTTAGCTTTGAAGCCGAGGTCGTAAGTAGACCACCTTGCCTTCTCTTTTAGTTTCCTTTCTTTTGGCGTTGTCGCCGTAGTAATTGTAGCGGCAATTGCTTTAGTAGTTCATTAGGGATCCTTCTTTTGTAATAGCCATGTACATACTTTGAGAATCAATGGAAATCTATCTTTGCTTAGTGATTGATGTCGAAACTTTTGTTTTCAGTTGATTTTTGACAACTATACTTCACCTCCTCGTCCTTCCGGTTTTTCCTGCCTCGTCCCACTTGAAGAAAACATACATGTTGCCGCCGAACTTATCAAGATTCGTCTATAAAAGTTTAACACAAGATTTTGAAGAACTTCGCCAGCAGCTCCAATCCACGAAGAAACAATCACTTATGATAATGGAGCAAATTTCAAAAATCTTCCGAGAGGAAAAGACCGCGTCTCAACAGCTCAAGATGCCATAGCTAAAAAGGAAACCGCGGTTGTCAGGCCGTTGGTGCCTTCTCGCTCGAGTGTACCTTCATGTTTCAAATTGCCGACGGATGCTGAGCTTGGATATGGCAAAGGTGCTTCATTAATCCCATCATGCTCTTTCCATGTTGCTTTGTCTCCTCTTTTTCCCGCTGGAATTTTCAAAATAGGTTCCTCTTTTTTCTGACACCGCTATCGAAGATGAGCGTGTCGGCCTGCTCCAATGCTCTTCTTAGACTTGCGTGGGATCATGGCTCTAATTTTTGGGGCACACCTGATCGTACCCGCCAGATCGTCAGATTTCAAGATCGTGCGCTTCAAGTCCGCGAATTTCTCGACTTCTGTACAAGAACCTTGTCTCTGGTCTACAACACCATGCTCTCCACGTAACAAAATGCCAGCTCCCCGCTTGATGGAAAAGTTTCTGGATGCTCGAATCCATAGCTTTGTGCGGGCTCAATTAGCTGCCGGCGCAAGGTTTGCTATGATTATGATAAAAGTCTGCTACCCGAAGTTAGACGTCAAATTGTTCCTAAGTGCCTGGCCAAGATGGCGAAAAGGAGGAAGAACTTCAGCAAGTATGACGACATTGTGGCCCCTGTTGCAGAAGACATGATGGATGAGCTTCTTCGGATGGACGCCGAATTCTTCGTGAAGGGTAATTATGTGAACATAGCACTCGTGCTATAAATAATGAACGGTTGACGATAGATAATATACTGGGCAACCATTGAATATTTACTTCCCAAGAATTGTATCCTGTATGTTGTAGACATAATCTATATTGTAAAGTCACTAGATTTTTGTTTTTCAATGTCAAGCCCCCGGGCGTTTTGGTGGCGATGTTTTCTTTTTATAATGCGAGGTTGACCCAAGGCAAGATAAATTATATTGTGTACTATTTTTGCGGGCGTGAGCCCCCGAGCTTTGTGTTGATCACTATTTTGCGCCACCTTTTTATTTTTGCGAGGTGCTTTGCACCAAGGCGAGATATTTTGCAAGTTGTATTCATCGACATTGTGTATATATATTGTATTTTCTGGGTAAAGCCCCCGATCCTGTCGAAAAGATATATAACTCCACTATCTTTATTATATTGCAACACCGCGAGCCCCGCCTCATTAAAAATCTTTCCCGGCCCCACTCGGTGCCCCGAAAAAGGAAAGAGTGCGTCCGAAACTCGCGGGCATTTCAGTACATTGTATGTTTACAAAGGAGACTATATTTCGTGCTTCTAAGCGTAGTTCCGCTCGAGCTCATACGACGTTCCAAAGGATTTGGCTCCGGAGATTCCCTGCCTTCTTGTCCTTGATTCGTATGCCCTCCTTCAATAACTTCGTGACGATGTAAGGGCCAAGCCACGGCGACTCGAGTTTTTCGTGACTTTTTTGATTGAGTCGTAAAACCAAATCTCCAACTTGAAAAGATCTTGGTCGCAATCGTCGACTGTGGTAGTTTTTCAGGTCCTGTTGGTACTTGGCGACTCGTGACAACACTTCATCTCGAGCCTCATCGAGCGCGTTGACATCATCCTCCAAAGCTCTTCTCGAAGTTTCTTCATCATATTCCGTAACTCTTGGAGAATCATGTTCTATTTCTATCGGCAGTACTGCTTCGGCTCCATGGACCAGGAAAAACGGCGTCTCCTGCGTCGCCGTGTTTGGTGTTGTTCGAATACTCCACAACACGCTTGGCAGCTCCTCCGGCCAAGTATGCCGAGCTTTTCCAATGGTCCTAACATGCGCTTCTTGATACCATTGCATATGATACCATTGGCTTTCTCGACTTGACCGTTGGTCCGTGGATGTGCACGGACGCAAAACTCAATTTGATGCCCACTTCTGCGTAGTACGCTTTGAACTCCTTGGATGTGAAATTGCTGCCATTGTCTGTGACGATGCTATGAGGGACTCCAAATCGAAAAACAATGCTTTTCACAAACTTGATTGCCGACGCGCCGTCCGGTGAATTTATCGGCTTTGCTTCTATCCATTTGGTAAATTTGTCGATAGCAACGAGCATATACTCATATCCTCCCGGCGAAGCTTGTGTAATTTTCCCACTATATCGAGACCCCATTGAGCAAAGGGCCAAGACACCCGGATAAAGCATCGCCCCGTCGCTGGAGAATGAGGTTTTGTTGCGAATTTCCGGCACGCGTCGCAGCCCGCACTATTTCCTTCGTGATCCTCAATTGCCGCAACCAGCTAAAATCCCCGTCTCGAAAACCTTGGCCCCAATAGCTCGATCGCTGCGTGATGCCCACATATTCCTTCGTGTACATCTTTCGTGATTATCCTTCCTTCTTCTAGTGTGACGCACTGAGCACACCCGAAATACTTCGTTTGTACAGCTCTCCCTTGACCACAGTAAAAGCTTTAGAACGCCTGATTACTCGCCTTGCTTCAACTGATCGTTTCGGGCATTGTTTTCCTTAGGATGTGTATGATATGTACGCCCGCATCCATGGAATTTGCACCATCATGACTAGCTCCTCGTTTCTCTCTTCTTCTTCCAGTGGTTCTTTTGTAACACCCGAGGGTTTTTCATCCTCCTCCTTCTTTTTGGTTTCATCGCTTGGTGGATCTCGCTATTTCTTCCAAAACACGCTCGGAGGAATCGCTGAGATCACACCCGATGTTTGCAAGAACATCGGCTTCATCATTGCTCAGCCTACTGATGTGATTTACCTCGCATCCATCAAACAACTTTTCGAGCTCATTATACATCTCCTTGTATGCTATCATACTCTCGTTGACTGCGTCACATTGGTTCATGACCTGCTGGGCCACCAACTGTGAGTCGCCAAAGATTTTTAGTCGGGTTGCACCACAAGCTTTCGCCATCTTCATCCCATGTATGAGAGCTTCATATTCTGCCTCATTATTAGACGCGTTTGGGAACGTCATCCGTAGAACATACTTTAATTTGTCGCCTTCAGGTGATACACGCCTGCTCCAACGCCTTCTAACCTTTTGGACCCATCAAAGTTCATAGTCTAGGTTCTCGATAAATTGGAGGCCCCGTATTTTGTAGCTCCATCCACTCGCGATGAAACTGCAAGATGCGACTTTATTGCCTTTCTCTTTTCATACGTGATGTCCCAAGGAAAGCTCTATTCCCCAAAGGGAGACACGACCCGTAGCTTCGGGTTGTTTAATATATTTGATAGAGGAGCTTCATTGACCACTATTATCTGGTGCGCCGAAAAATAGTGTCGCAACTTTCTTGCCGTTGTAAACACTCCATACGCCAATTTCTGGTATTGCGGGTACGCTGTTTTGAAGGCGATAATACTTCACTCATGAAATATACTCGCTCTGCACTCCATGGAGTTTTCCTTCTTCCTCCCTTTCAACGACAAGGCTGACCACCTGAGGTGTGGCCGCGATGTATAACAGGAGAGGTTCCTTCTCTTTCGCCACTAAGATTGGTGGTGTCGAAATTGTGCACTTGAGATTCTCGAAGGCTCTATCTGCTTCCTCGTTCCATTGAAATTTCTCTCCTTGTTTGATCAATGCATAGAACGGCAGTGCTTTTTCTCCCAGCCTGGCGACGAATCTGCTTAAAGCTGCGACTCGCCCCGTCAACTGTTGTATTTCTTTCAACTTTGTCGGCTTCCTCATCGTTACGATGGCCTGGATTTTATCTGGATTGGCCTCGATCCCTCTTGCTGATACTAAGAACCCAAGAAGTTCTCCCGCAGGAACACGAAAGGAGCACTTTGTCGGGTTTAACTTAAGGCAGAATTTGTCGAGGTTGTCAAAAAGGTTTCTTTCAAATCTTCGATCAGCGTTGTCCCCTTTTTTGATGTTACACTTTACATCGTCAATGTAGACTTGTACATTTTTTCCAATCTGTGTTGCAAGACACTTCGCATCATCCGCTGATATGTTGTTCCCTCAGACCAAAGGGCATTGTTCTATAGCAGAACACGCCGTAAGTGTTATGAACGCTGTCTTGGCTTCATCATCTTCTTTTAATCTGATTTGGTTATAACCAGAGTACGCATCCGAGAAGGAAAGACGTTCATATCCTGCCGTGGAGTCGATGATTTGATCGATCCTTGGGAGGGGAAAGTGATCCTTTGGACAGTGTTTATTGAGACACGTAAAGTCGACACACATGCGAAGGACTTTCGTGTTTTTCTTTGGCACCATCACCGGGTTAGCTACCCACGGGCTTCGTAGACATCTCTCATAATAAAACCAAAGATTCTTGAGTCGTATCTATTTCTGATAGCATAGTTTATGTTTGGTTCCGAGAAACGCCGCAATGGTTGTTTGATTGGTCTCGCAATTGGGTCTAAGTTAAGGTGGTGCTCTGCGAAGTTCCCTGGTACTCCCCTGCATGTCAATGGACACCAGTAAGATTTTCTAGTGCTCACGCGAGGAACTCGATGAGCGTTTCCTCTATGCGAGGTCCATATTTTTTGCAATGGACGTCGTTTTCTTTGGGTCCGTCGGGTGGATCTGCACCTCTTTTGAATCCTTAGCAGTGTTAAAGGTTGGTTCCCTGAGTGGCCTCCCTGTGTCTGGCAACACATCATAATCAGTGAGCCTTGGCGCCATATATTCTGCTTGCATCCCGAAAGTTTCCGACAGTCGATGAAAATCTTTGTCGCACTTATCAGCCAGCGCGAAACTTCCCTTGATTGTGATTGGTCCCTTGGGTCCAGGCAACCTCCACAATAAGTATGTATAATTACCGCCATAAACCTGGCATATGCCGGTCGTCCCAACAAGGCGTGATATTGCGACGGAAATCCACAACTTCAAACTCCGTGTTCTCTATCATAGTTTTCTTCCTGGTCCCAACCGAACGTCGAGATTGATCTTTGCCCAACTGAGCAACTTGGTTTCTCCGCGTGATACCGTGGAAACGTGTATCGCTGGTTTACTTGCTGTGGATATGTTCATCTTCCTTAGTGTATTTGCGTACATAAGGTTTAAGCTGCCGCCACCATCTATAAAGACTCTCGACACGTAAAACCAGCAATTACCGCGGGTAAGATGAGTGCTGATTGTCCTGGCCGAGGAACTTGTTGTGGGTGATCCGCAATTGTGAAGCCAATGTCCTGGTCCCGACCAATTTAGGTATTCGATCATAGGAGTGGGGAGTATCTTCTCGCTTATTAATAATTTGTTTAGATTAGCTTTCTTCGCGCTCGTTAGATGGCCTAGCTTTCAATCATCGAGACCGCACCATTGGAGTTAGGTCAACATATGGAGGTGGGTGTGGTGCTGCCGCTATTCTGAGCTGATGCCGATTTTCATCCGTAATTGCAGCGGGAGGAGGTGGAAGATGTATCTCGCTCCTGCCCCTGGGGGTTTCTATTCATTGCTTGAGCGTTGCCATCCCCGCGGCCCGCAATACGTCTCCGGAAATTGCGACAGCCTTTCCGGGAGATGTCATGACCGCCTTTCCATTGTTGTCGAGATGTATGCATCTCGACATGGTCCATTCATCATTTCCTCGGGAGACAAGGTCTCTGAAACCGTGGTCCACTATTTTGCCTATTGCCGCGAGAATCTCCTCTGTTGTCGCCTTGTTGCTCATTACTTCTTTGGTAATCCTCTCTATTATTTCCTCCGTAGTTTCTGAAAACCCAATGATATGTGGCCGTGGAGCATCAATACCGTAGAACCGGCGAGAGAATCGCCTATTTTGAAATTTCGATCGCGCCCTCTCGGTGACCTATGTCGCTGTTGTGTATAGCATCTTCTTCATTCGCCCACTTGTTTGCTATTTCCATCAATGTTGATATTGTTTTTGGGTTGGTTCTTCCCAAGTCTTCGACGAAATCTCCTCGTCGAATTCCCCGCTACGAACGCATCTATTGGGTTCCCTCTCATCAGATATGTCCTCTGCCGAGTTTTTAATAATATTCCACCTCTGTATATATTTTCGCATTGATTCGTCGTGTTTCTGTCTACACGCCCTCAGCTCTTCCAGTGACGCAGGTTTCTTGCAGGTGGACCGGAAATTCTTCATGAAGATGTCCTCAAAACTATCCCAGTTGTCGATGGAACCTGGGGGAAGTTTCTTTATCCAGGATCGTGCGGCTCCACTCAGATGTACTTGGATGCTCTGCATGGCTGTTGCCCTGGTTCCTCCTATCGGCTTCACCATCTCGAGATAATCAACAAGCCAATCCTCGGGATCCTGTAGGCCGTCGAATTTTTTGAAATTTTCGGGTAGCTTAAATCCCGACGGGACTCGAGTTTTTCGAACCCGTCTCGTAAAGCACACGGGAGCCCGCACATATCTTCATTGGCAACTTTTGGTGATTGTCGGTGTTCTCTTCTTTCGTCGCGCCATCCACCCTTGTTGAGCCGTAGATCCTTGCTCCGCTTGTCCTTGGTGGATCTTGCACTGCTGCGGTAGGTCGTGGACTATTTTGCCTTGCAGTTCCTTTGGGAGGTGTAGCTGCGAACGCCGTTCCCATGACTCCAACTCCTGCCATTGCCATGTTGAACAATGCTTCTCTCGGGTCCCCGGAGGTGGTCTGGACGCAAGGATATAAGCTTGCGCGGCCATGTACCCGCCTTCGGTGTTTTCGATACACATTTCTTGTATCGACCGTCATGAAAGACATGCTGAGATTTTGAATTATATTTCTCTTCTCTTTCGCATATTTTGTACTCGAGATTCGCTTCTCCTCCATGGCTATCTCCCGAAGTTCTTGATTGTCCACTTAGCTCTGCTCGTCGCCTACTTGACGCGGAAGCTGCCTCCTTTCTTCTATTCAGGGAAGCTGTCTGTTTTTCCAACTCCCTACTCACACGAGCAAGTCTATATTGATAGGCTTGCAATTCTTCTGCAGTAGCAGTTGTGGTCAATGGTTCTGAACCATCCATGGCTCTTGCGGCTCTATCCCACGCTGCCTGCGGGAGCTGAACTCTTAGACGTGGAGTGGTCCCGACATATTTAGTGCCTAGACCTCTTCTAAGATCAGCGGGATCAACGTATGGATTTCCCAAATCGTCGAAAGCCTCTGACGTCTCCGGTTCTGCTCGGTTTGTTTCCTCAATTGCATAGACCTGATGATATTTTGAGTGCTGGTTTTGTCGACTGGGTGACACCATCATAGAGATTGGTGAAGACCTTTCCAATGGCAAGAGATTTGTCGATGAAGTTGAAGCTCTCGACGCCGTCGGAGTCGCTGCTTATAACAGAGTCCGCAGACGACTCGAAGGATGTGTTGCTGGAGATCTTGGCGAGCTTCCGCTTGCCTTGGTGTTGATGTGAAGCATGGATAATAAAACTCTTCATCGCTTCGATGAAAAGTCGTAGTCGATCGCCAAAATCTCGACGGTGATCGAACTTCGAGACGATAAGATCCTTCCTTGTTGACGCCGAATCGGAAATCTCCGAACGTCATGACGATGGGCTCCTCCAGATACGCACATGCATCCAAACGGGAGGGCGGGTGAGGAATAAAATCGACTAGATCAGTTTTTTCCTGTTTACCTCGATCCATCGTATTGCTTGCTACCGACGAAGTCGACGATTCTAGACGTGCCATCGAGATCAGCTCCTGGCAACCTCTAATTCCCACAGACGGCGCCAATTGACAAGGGATTAACTTTTCAATGCCTACGATTGTAGACTAGGGTTTTGCTAGGAAGCGGAGGGCAGTGAGATCTCAAGGTTTGTTTGAAAGTACTCGCCGATCAGAAACTAGGTCTATTTGACAATAGATTCTATCCTTTTGTCCCTCGACTCCCCCCTTATATAGGAGGTGAGCCGAGGGTTTCGTAACATAAATAGTTACGTAGTCCGGGAGTGGTTTCGTACTCCTCATTCCGTAAGATTACAAGTCTCTATATTTCCTAATACATCTATCTTTCCTTAACACTAATTGGGCTTCCGAATCTTCTTATCCTTCGAGTCCCGGGGCCTTCAAACCCGGCACTATCTTCGCAGGCCCATTGGGGAGCGACATGTCACCGGGGGCCCCACCCCACATGGCGCCGCGCTGGCGGGCGCCACCATGGGGCCACCGGTTCCTCCGAGGCTTCCCCTTCCGCCATTCTCTTCTCCGCCTCGAAAACCCTAAAAACATAAGCCACGGGAGAAAAAGTTACGCAGCCGCCGCCATCGCGTGTCAAGTCTGGGGACAAGCTCGTTCCAAGACGTCACCGGACAGTGAATGCTCCCGAATCCATCTCCACCGAAACCACCGCCATCTTCATCGTCGTTGATGTCTCCCATGATGAGGAGGAGTAGCTCTCCATCGAGGCTAAGGGCTCTACCGGTAGCTATGTGGTTAATCTCTCTCATGTACTTCAATACAATGATCTCATGAGCTGCCTTACATGATTGAGATCCATATGATGAGCTTTGTAATCTAGATGTAGTTATGCTATTCAAGTGGATTTTACTTATGTGATCTCCGGAGACTCCTTGTCCCACATGTGTAAAGGGTGACAGTGTGTGCACCGTGTGGGTTTCTTAGGCTATATTTCACAGAATACTTGTTCACTGGGTTATGATTTGAGTTGGATGTCTCTATGAAATTGTGGTGTGTTAGTACCTCCTATGAATGGTCAAAGTGACAGCGTGGGGTGTTTATTAGTACTTGGGAATACATCTTTAAGGTTTGCTTTGCATCCCTACATGGTGAATTAGTGTTCGTTATCCAGCCAGAGAG
The DNA here is from genome assembly GCA_030979885.1 of Lolium multiflorum. NCBI lineage: Eukaryota > Viridiplantae > Streptophyta > Magnoliopsida > Poales > Poaceae > Lolium > Lolium multiflorum. Next base: position 90,678,651 of record CM061748.1, read on the forward strand.
TAATTCAGAATAGCATAATGAAGTGCTTATTTATATTCAATTATGATTGCATTGTTGAGAGTGTCCACTAGTGAAAGTATGATCCCTAGGCCTTGTTTCCAAATACTGCAAACATCACTTGTTTATTGTTTTACTGCATCTTTACTTCCTGCAATATTACCACCATCTATACCACCTGTGTTTTACTATCTCTTCGCCGAACTAGTGCACCTATACATCTAACAAGTGTATTAGGTGTGTTGGGGACACAAGAGACTTCTTGTCTTAATTGCAGGGTTGCTTGAGAGGACTATCTTTGACCTCTACCTCCCCGAGTTCGATAAACCTTGGGTGATTCACTTAAGGGAAACTTGCTGCTGTTCTACAAACCTCCTCGCTTTGGAGTGGCCCAACACTGCTCACAAGAATAGAAGCACACGTAGACATCACCCACTAAGATCAAGACAGTTGAAGAATGGAAGGCTCCAACTACTCATACTGAAGTCCGTGCATTTCTCGGATTAGCCGGATACTACCGTAGGTTTGTTGAAGGATTTTCCAGCATAGCCAGACCAATGACTCAACTGTTGAAGAAGGACAAGAAGTTTGAATGGACGGACAAATGTGAAGAGAGCTTTCAGACGCTGAAGACAAGACTGACCACAGCCCCAATCCTGATCATGCCGGACATCACCAAGCCATTCGACTATTGTGACGCATCCAAGATTGGTCTTGGATGTGTGTTGATGCAAGAAGGCAAGGTGATATCTTATCTGTCTCGGCAACTGAAGCAACATGAGCAGAACTACCCAACCCATGACCTCGAGCTTGCAGTCGTAGTTTTCACTGAAAGTTTGGCGTCATTACCTCATGGGTAATCGATGCGAGATCTACTCGGATCACAAGAGCTTGATTTTCACCCAGAAGGAGTTGAATATGAGGCAGAGAAGATGGTTAGAGTTAATCAAGGATTATGATATGGAGATTCACTACCACCCCGGCAAGGCCAATGTGGTAGCGGATGCGCTGAGTAGACTGCCGTGTCAGTTGAACTCCATGATAGCAGAAGAACAACCTAGCCTATACCAAGAGTTTGAGCAGTTTAGAATGGAACTAGTTAGTGAAGGATTCCTAGCCAGCATAGAGCTTCAGCCCACCTTGATTGGTCAGATCAAAGAAGCACAGAAGGGAAATGCCAGCATTGACGGAATCAAGAGCCAAATAGCTGCAGGGAAAGCACCGGGATTCACCGAAGATGAAGAAGGAGTTCTTTGTACAACGGACGCCTATGCGTGCCATCAGATTCAGAGTTGAAGCAAGTTATTCTGCAGAGTCATGATGCGTTGTGAGATGTACACGGCCCGTTGGGAACCCCAAGAGGAGGTATGATGCGCACAGTGGGCAAGTTTTCCCCTCGTAAAGAAACCAAGGTTTAACGAATCCAGGAGGAGCCAAGAAGCACATGAAGGTTGATGGTAGCGAAATGTGATGCGGCGCAACACTGTGGATTCCGGCGCTAACGGAACTCGCACAACATTAACTAAAGTACTTTTGCTCCCAACGAAATGGAGGTTGCCAATCTCACCGGCTTGCTGTAACAAAGGATTAACCGTATTGTGTGGAAGATGATTGTTTGCGAAGAAAACAATAAAGAACAATTGCTAGATTGTATGCGATATAAAGAATAGGACCGGGGTCCACAATTCACTAGGTGTCTCTCCCATAAGATTAAAGCATGTTGGGTGAACAAATTACAGTCGCGCAGCAATTGACAAATAGAAAGGGCATAACATTGCACATACATGGTATGATAAATATAGTGAGATTTAATCATGGCATTACGACAAAGTACATAGACCGCCATCCAACTGCATCTATGCCTAAAAAGTCCACCTTCAGGTTATCATCCGAACCCCTTCCAGTATTAAGTTGCAAGCAACAGACAATTGCATTAAGTATGGTGCGTAATATAATCAACAACTACATCCTTAGACAGCATCAATGTTTTATCCCTAGTGGCAACAACATATCCACAACCTTAGAACTTTCTTTCACTATCGTCCCAGATTTAATGGAGGCATGAACTCAATTATCGAGCATAAATACCTCTTGAGCAGAGGCAAAAACTGGCCAGAGCCTCTACAACAACCCGAGAGCATGCAAGATCATAAACAACACATAGGTAATAGATTGATAATCACCCTAACATAGTATTCTCTATCCATCTGATCCCGACAAACACAACATATAGTATTACAGATAGATGATCTTGATTATGTTAGGCAGCTCACAAGATCCAACAATGAAGCACAATTAGGGAGTGAAGACCACCTATCTAGCTACCGCTATGACCCAGTCTGTGGTGAACGACCACCCATCATCCGAGGCGATCATGGCGATGAAGAGTCCTCCGGAGAGATTCCCCTCCGGCAGGGTGCCGGAGGCGATCTCCCGAATCCCCCGAGATGGGATTCGCGGCGGCGGTCTCTGGAAGGTTTTCCGTATCGTGGCTCTCGGTACGGAGGGTTTCGCGATCTAAGACTTTAAGGGGCGGAAGGGCAAGGTCACACTAGGCGCGGCTAAGCACAGGCCGCGCCGCCTCGTGTGGCGGTGCCTCGTGGCCCTACTTCCTTTCCCCTCGGTCTTCTGAAGCTTCGTGCAAAAATAGGACCCTGGGCGTTGATTTCGTCCAATTCCGAGAATATTTTTACTAGGATTTCTGAAACCAAAAACAGACAAGATGGCTCTTCGGCATCTTGTTAATAGGTTAGTGCCGGAAAATGCCAAATACGACATATAATGTGTATAAAACATGTAGATATCATCAATAATGTAGCATGGAACATAAGAAATTATCGATACGTCGGAGACGTATCAATGACACCCTTTACTCTATCCACCCCGGAGGTACCAAGATGTACCGAGATTTGAAGGAACAATTTTGGTGGCATGGAATGAAGAGAGATTGGAAGCTACATCGCCAAGTGTGATATATCGGAGAGTCAAGGAGCATCGGCGAATGGGGAGTTCGAGCCACTACGATTCCAGTGGAAGTGGGACTCATTAGGAATGGACTTTATCACTCAGCCCAACCAGAAAGGAAATGATTCCATTTGGGTAGTGGTCGATAGATTGACCAAGGTAGCTCATTTCATCCATGTCAAGACTACATATCAAGGCCCGAAGTTAGCTGAGTTATACATCTCCAGAATAGTCGCCCTGCACGGAACCCCGAAGTCAATTGTGTCGGATAGAGGATCCCAATTCACCTCAAGATTCTGGAAGTGCATGAAGGGGACTAGGAACCCGCTGAATTTCAGACCGCTTATCACCCGGACCGATGGATAGCTGAAAGGGTCAACCAGATACTAGAAGATATGTTGAGAGCTTGGTGTGTTGGAGTATGGATCTAAGTGGGAAGACTGCATTTACGCGAATTCTCGTACAACAACGAGTACTACTTACAAATGGCCCCCTTGGCCCCGTACTACGGAAAGTGTACCCTCTGAATTGGTGGAAGTCGGAGAGCCAAGTCTTTGGACCCGATGTTCTTTGAGAAGCCGAAGAGAAGGTGCACAGATCCGTGAGTACCTCAAGCTGCGCAATCAAGACAGAAGACAAGAGACGCCGAGAGATGACCTTCGAGATCAGAGATTTTGTCTATCTCAAAGGTATCCCCCTTAAAGGAATGCAGAGATTCTAAGCGAAAGGAAAGCTTGCACCCCGATATGCGGACCCTTCAATTCGAGTCGCGAGGAGAAGTATCTTATCAGCTGAGCCGTCAAGAAATGTCGGCACAACGGTTTTACATCTCCCGTCCGAAATGCTTGGAGCCGGAGGACCGAAGTGTTCAAGAATATCGATCACATATCGGTGGATATCAACATGGACTTGACGTATCGCGGGTGCCTGTTCGCATCCTGGAAGAAGCATACGAACCACCCGCACCAGGAGTATCAAGTTCCTGAAGATTCAATGGAGCAACCATAGAAGACAAGCCACTTGGGAGCGGGAAGAAGACATGGAGAATACCTGATCCTTTTTGATAAGGGGTGGCCCGATCTTCTCGTAGTAACGGTGGTGATGATGATCACGGGGTGATGGCAAGCGGAGAACACGACGATGTAGTGGATGATAACTTGTATGATGCAACGAGATCTCTCGATTGGTGTCGCAATGCAACAAAATCTCAACCTGCAAGATATTCGCAACTCCACACACTTACACGTAGCCGCCGACCACGAAGCGGTAAGTTGCAACAGTCTAATTCCCAATGGAACAGCAGATCACACAAGACTTAAACAAGATCTACACAATATCCAAGCAATATGGTGTAGGGAATTCAATAGTTTTGCAGAGCAAACAACTAAGAACTAGGGTTTATCTTAAACGTGGTCTAAAGCAGCTAGGGGTCGTCCAAGGCACTTATATAGGCGTCCGGGACGAGTTCTGGTCGAAAAATACAAGGAAAAACCGACCCAGAATAGATCTGGTCGAGACAGGGTTGGCGGCCGGTTGGGGCCGGTCGACGGGAGTGTGGACCGGCCGGTCCGGTTTGTGGTCCGGTCCGGGCCTGGGACCGGGCTGTCCGGTCGGCGGTCCGTCAACTTGGCCGGGACCGGAAACTGCGAAGTTTCCGGTTTCCGTCCGTACGAGGGGCTTCCTCGGTTGACGTCTTCTGCCACCAGCTCGTAGAACCGAGGCTGGCAGGTCGGAGGCCGGTCGACTGGTTACGGACCGGCCTCGGACTTCTTCTTCTCCTCGCGCACCTCCCGTCTTCCCTCACGCGTCCATGAGATATCTTCATGTCCGGCTCCATGTCAGCTTCACGGCCATCTGACGCCCGTCTTCATGTCTGCACTGCTCCTCTCCTCGTGCGATGCTCGTCTCCTCTTGATACGATGATACATAAGTAATAGGACTTAGGCGGTATAAAGTTCTCATCAATCAAAGTATCGTTTAGAAACAAGTTCACCTGTTGTTTAAGTAGCTTCGCACGAGCTCGTGTTATTGGTCCAATCTAACTTCGTTGGACTTGAGCTTCACAGCAGGTTCATCTTTAGTTGGTAATGACGGAGGTAGTAGTGAGGTAGGGATGTCCTCATCATCCCCCCTTCAAAAGGCGTCGACCCCGACGCTCCAAGGTCTTCTCCGTCATATGGTGTCAAATCAGCAACATTGAAAGAATTACTGACACCAAACTCATCTGGAAGATCTATCGAGTATGCATTATCATTGATCTTGGCAAGCACTTTGTAAGGACCATCACCACGAGGCTTCAACTTGGACTTCCGTAGCTTCGGGAACCTATCCTTGCGAAAATGTACCCAGACCAAATCACCAGGCTTGAACAACATCTCCTTGCGCTTCTTATTCATCCTTGCAACATTGCTCTTGCCTTTCTTCTCAATCAACTCTTTAGTCTTCTCATGAATCTTCTTCACATAGTCTGCCCTCTTTGATGCCTCCATATTAACTCTCTCATGTATGGGCAAAGGCAACAAGTCAAGTGGAGTAATGGGTTTGAAACCATACACCACCTCAAAAGGACATAGCTCCGTGGTAGAATGTACCGCCCTGTTGTAAGCAAACTCCACACGCGGCAAACACTCTTCCCACTCCTTCAGGTCCTTCTTGATCATGGATCTCAACGGTTGTGACAATGTTCTATTCACCACTTGGTTTGACCATCGGTTTGGGGATGACAAGTAGTGCTGAACAGCAGCTTCGTCCCCAGCTTCCTCCAAAGCGTCTTCCAGTAGCTCATAAACTTCACGTCACGATCAGAAACAATAGTATTCGGGACTCCATGTAGACGTACAATCTCCCTGAAAAACAGGTTAGCAATATGCGACGCATATCTTGTGGCAGGCAATAAAGTGGGACATCTTAGAGAATCTATCCACAACCACAAATATAGAATCATGCCTCTCTTAGTACGCGGCAAACCCAACACAAAATCCATACTAATGTCCTCCCATGGTGTAGTAGGTGCCGGTAAAGGAGTATACAAACCGTGAGGCTTCAGCTTGGACTTGGACTTGTTGCAAGTAATGCATCTCCGCACATATCTATCCACGTCCCATTCATCTTTGGCCAATAAAAGTGGTCAGCTAGCATGAGTAACGTCTTCTCACGCCCAAAGTGACCCACAAACCTCCAGCATGTGATTCCTGCAATAAGAGCAAACGCACAGACGATTCTGGAACACATAGTTTGTTAGCCCTAAACAAGAAACCATCATGTATGTGATATTTTTCCCATGCTTTACCAAGAGCACATAAGCGATATGGTTCAGCAAAATCATGATCAGTGGCATACAAATCACATAGTATCTCTAAACCAGGAATTTTAACATCAAGTTGAGTTAATAGCATATTCTTCCTAGATAGAGCATCAGCAACAATATTATCTTTTCCCTCACTACTGCAGAAATGCTTATAGCCACCAGATGTTTAGTGACAGGCAAAATTTACATCACTAGTACAAACACTAGTTAATGCATCCGCATGTCACTACTAGAAACAACAAAGGATGAGCCATAAACAAGACTGTCACTAGCAAAAAAATTTGGAGCCATGCTACAAAAAAAAAGCCTTTAGTGACAGGCATCTATAAATGTCTGTCACTACTCCATGGGTCGGCCTACCGCAATATAAGAAAAGAGCCTCGACTAGACGTTTTGCATAAAATGTTTTTACATTCATCATCTCTTGATTAAAAACGCACAATCGTGTAGAGACGTTACTACTAACATATACTAATATATAGATAATCAAAATTGAAAAGAATTATCTTTTATGTATACTTTCCCCGTTCTATTGCTACCGCGGGTCTTATGCAATTGATCAGATCATATAGATATCTCTTCAACACAACATATGTCATCGAAAAGATCTCGGACGACTCACCAAAGCACAAAAGCCAGTTAGAAAATTGATTCCTATTTGAAGAGCGCCTAACCGCATGGATAAGCTCAGATTAACCCGTCAATTTTGGATCCAATTCGTCCTATATTTTTACCGCACAACTTATAAGAGCTATGCGTATGAAAAACATTGTCCGACCAACGTACGAATTGCCGATGGAACGGAGGCGATTGCTAGCCAGCTGAAACGGACGGCCATGCATTGCATCGTTCAAATAATCAATCGTGCATAAGCACTGCTCAATTCTAAAACTTGCCTGCCCACTTTCTTGCGTCAAGGAGTTCGCACGTCTCTCACGCGTCCGATGGCCATCACACGGTTCGCTTCGTGCCAGGAAGCAGGGATCAAGCAAACGACGCAGCCATGTGATTGCAAAAATCAATCCCCATTCCCTTTCGTTTCTCCCCAGCAACCTCCTTCCTCTCTCGCACACATGGATCTCGTCGACCATCGAGAGGGGATGGCTGCCGACGCCCGCGACGCGAGCCCTGTACATGACCCGCGCTAGCCCCGGGAGCCGTGCCCTGGCCCTATTCACACCGTGCCCCATGTCTTCCCCGCGGTCTCCAACACCGAGGCGGCCGTCATGATCCACCAGATTCTCCTCCTCACCTCCCTCACAACCGCCACCACCCCTCGGTGATCTTCCACATGGCCGCCTCCAACTCCAAGGGCTTCCTAATCTACGGGGCGCTCCTCAAGACCTTTCCCTAATTCCGTTATCCTGCGTCGCCTACTGGACCGCTCCCTCATCTCCGCCTTCGTCCTCACAGACCTCTGCACCGTCGCCGCTGCCATCGCAGTCGCAGACCTCCTTTCGCGCTCGTCGACTGGTGTCCCATCGTCATGCTCCACGCCCGGGAAGACCTCGGGTCCTCCTCCCGCAAACGGGGAAGACCTCGGGAAACTACCAGATGCTATTGGTACTTCTGGGAAATCAGGTTCCTCGTCAGCGGCAGGGACGAGCAACGACGCGCCTGGCCGACTATGGTCGAATTTTCACTCCGATCTGAAGGTGGGTTTCTTTGGTCTTGCTTTTCAGTGAGCATTCTTTTTACAAGTGTTGTCTTCATTGATTAGGACATTTATATTTCTTCATTGATGCGGTGATGCCTAATATCTCCCAATTCAGATCGTGCATGGTACGCTTACTGCTACTTGATGCTTGTACTGCTGTTATGTGTTTCGGCTGTGCCAGTGTGCCTACGTACTGCTAGTCTGCTAGTACATGAGTAATTGTGTTTTTGACTGATGTTTGTTCCTGTCGTGCTGCTGCCTGCTTGAAAATTGCATAGAATGTAGTTTTGGTGCTCAAAATAACATGAGATTTGTGTGCTTGCGCACTGGGCATTGATACCGTATGGTGCAGTTCATGTACCATCAAGATGTAATTTGTGGACGTCCAGACAGAGGAGAAGACGAGGTCGCCGTGACGTCCTTCATGGGTGGCCTGGCGGAGAGATGTTGCGGCCAACGAACTCGCCCACAATGCAAATATCATGTGCGCATGTACATAGTTGCGACTACACCCTCCGGTGAGTTTCCCCTCCTCCCATCTCCACTTCTCCAGTTGTTTGTACGAGTTGTTTTTGTTGCCTTGCTGTGCTCCACCAGCGCCTATGCGTACATTGGATAGAACCATAGCAGTATACATGGGAGAGTCCATATTATAGAATACCTGGACTGAATCTCCGGATGGCGAACGGAGAACAGAAATCTCGAACTGCAATAGATGGACACAGATTAATTACTGAACCAAAGCAAGTATTCCATCCATCGTGGAGTTGATCCAAGAGAAAAAATACGATCCGATCTACCATGTTCATCTGTCCTGATTGTGTTCGTCTCCGAGCACTGATTCTTATTTCCATGTAATGACAACACAGCAAATCCATCGTGTATATTCCAGATTTTCAATACATATTTCATCCAAAGATGGACTTCTTTAACAGAAGCGATGGTCGTTCTAGAAGAGGAGGTGTACCAGCTCTTTGTGCAGATTGGGCACTACTGCCTTTTTCAGGCTGCTGCAAGGAATGCCTTGGAGGACAAGTGATTTCGTTGCTCTGTTATTCGAGGTAGTCCAACTTCCTACTCCCAATCACCAGGCAAGAATAGCTATATCCTGTAATTATATGTTGTAGCTTAACCTGCACACGTTGAATCCAGAGGCTATACTGGTGCCATGGGTTTTGGTTCCCAACTAAGATGGATTACTAATCATGTTTTTTAATCGTGGGGTTTCGACTCTGAATATTTGGTGTTCTACATCATATACATGTTTCTAGGCACTCCATTGTTCGTCCAGGCTAAACTTTCAACTTTCAGTACGTCCACAACAGTTGCATTATGAGATTGTGTCGTTCGCCTATGGGTGAGATTGTTTCATGTTTGACCTACCAAATAATTAGTGTTCAGTCTTATAACTTCATTCGTGAGACAAATAATAGCGAAAGATTATTTTTGTGCCACTAATTGATTTTTTATTTAGAATCTCTTTATTCTCCAACAAGTGTTTATCCACTTGGTGCCATTGCTCACAATTATATGCTCATTTCCTTGTTTGTATCAGGTTAAGCACGTCATTAGTGTCTCATCAGTGTCATGCGTGATTCAGGGCCATACAAGGAAGATATAATGAGAATGGTGCACCTCAACAAGTTGATTGAAATGTAGAACAGTGAAAGTAACGTGCAGCTATAAATGTGACCATAATACATGTACTGTGGTGCTGTTGTTCTCCTTCCTTAGCCTATGACAGAATGCAAGTACTTATGCTAGCATGTTAGCTATGCAAATATTATGTTATATTGGGTCATGTAAACGTATTATTGATACAACATCTTATTGTGCTATTTGAAATATTCGTGGAAAATGCATATTATTTTCATAGCATCTTATTGTGCAATCTAGAATATTCGTAGAAAGCTCATTCATTTTTTTTATTATCGGTGATCGCAACCAGTGACATGCATCTATTTTGCTTGTCACTAGTATACACATACTAGTGACATGCACTTTGCCTGTCACTAGTAACCTCGTATCAGTGACTAGTCATTAGTGACAGGCGCTATGCCTGTCACTAGATGGAGCATCAGCAACAATATTATCTTTTCCTTCTTATGCTTAATAATGTATGGAAAAGACTCAATGAACTCAACCCACTTAGCTAGACGCTTATGCAAAGTAGATTGGGCTTTCAGGTATTTTAAAGCTTCATGATCAAAATGTATGATAAACTCTTTTGGCCACAAGTAATGTTGCCAAACCTCAAGAACTCTAATTAAAGCATACAATTCTTTATCATATATAGGATAGTTCAACTTAGCACCAGAAAGTTTCTCAGAAAAATATGCAATTGGGCGACCCTCTTGCATCAACACACCACCAATTCCAATACCACTAGCATCACATTCAATCTCAAATTGCTTATTGAAATCGGGAAGTGCAAGCAACGGTGCAGAAGTTAACAATCTCTTAAGTTCATCAAAAGCATGATCTTGGGCTGCGCCCCACTCAAAAACAACACCCTTTTTAGTCAAATCATTCAAAGGTAGCAATAGTACTAAAGTTGGGCACAAATCTGCGATAAAACCCAGCTAGACCATGAAAACTTCGTACTTGACTCACATTCATGGGAGTAGGCCAATTTTGAATAGCTTCAATTTTAGACACATCTACTTCTACTCCATGCTTAGAGACAACATAACCCGGAAATATGACCTTATCTTTGCAAAATGTGCACTTCTCAAGATTACCATAGAGTTGATTATCACGCAACACTTGCAAAACATGTCGAATATGTATAGTATGATCAGATTCATTGCGGCTGTAGATTAATATGTCATCAAAATACACAACCACAAATTTGCCAATAAATTCACGCAAAACATGGTTCATCAGTCTGAAAGTGCTAGGTGCATTAGTCAAACCAAAAGGCATTACTAACCACTCATACAAACCAAATTTTGTTTTAAAGGCAGTTTTCCACTCATCCCCTTCTTTCATCCTAATTTGATGATAGCCACTACGCAAATCAATTTTAGAGAACACCAGCACCACTCAATTCATCTTGCATATCCTCTAAGCGGGGAATAGGATGACGATATCGAATAGTAATGTTGTTTATAGCTCTACAATCTACGCACATACGCCAAGTACCATCTTTCTTAGGAACTAGAATAACAGGAACAACACAAGGACTAAGGCTTATGCGAATATAACCTTTGTCGAGTAGCGCTTGTACTTGCTTCTGTATCTCCTTCGTCTCTTCGGGATTAGTGTGTGGCGCCCTATTGGGCAGCGAAGCTCCGGGAATCAAGTCAATTTGATGCTCAATACCTCGCAATGGTGGTAGTCTGCGGGTACCTCCTCCGGAAACACGTCGCCAAATTCCTGCAAAACATTAGAAACACCAAGAGGAAGAGGGGTCATGTCGTTAGAAACCAAAACCGTACCCCTGTACAAAAGCACAAGAGGCATGGCCGTAGGATCCTCACTAAATTCTCTCATGTCTTCTTTGGTGGCTAATGAGACTAAGGAATTCACTCTCTCACTTTTCGTTATATCACTCACGACATTACAATTCTCTCGCCTATCTAGAGGTGCATCCTCCAAATTCACTTCGATCTTCTGACGAGACTCATTGACAATTTGTTGTGGTGACATAGGCTGTAAGTTAATTTTCTTGCCCTTGTACTCCAAGTGATATGTATTGGCACGGCCATTGTGTTGCACAGAACGGTCATAGAGCCAAGGCCGACCCAATAAGAGGTGACAAACCGTCATAGGAACCACATCAAAGTCAATGCAATCCTTATACGGTCCAATCGCAAACTCAACACGCACCATGTGGTTTACCTTCATCTCACCATTGTCGCTCAACCACCGAATATAATATGGATGCGGGTGCGGTAGATACTTCAACTTCAGCTTGGTACATAACTCCTTGCTTGCTAAATTGCGGCAACTCCCACCATCAATAATGACCTTGCAAGCCTTGTCAGGACCAACTAAAGCTTTAGTTTGGAACAAATTGCAGCGCTGAGTAGATGCACTAGGCAACACATTTAGAGCACGCTGCGACACAACAATGGTGCGAGCATCAGAAGGATATGCATCTTCACCATCAGTGTCATAGTCATCATCGTCTGGAGCATTTGGATCAACATCATCTCCAGTCTCATACTCATTGTCCTCATTGATAAACATGACTTTGCGGTTAGGACAATCTCTCTTGAAGTGACCCTTGCCACCACATGTATGGCAAAGCATATCGCGGTTGCGCGTTGTAGACATAGAACCACTCGTACTTGCAGCAGATTCGGACTTCTTTGCATTAGATACATTGGAGACCGGTTTGCTAGGCGGAGTAGAGTAAGGAGCGGAGCGCGTCGAAGGCGCCGGCGCTGTAGAGGGCGCGCGGGGTGTAAAACGCCCAGCTCCCGTAGCACGTCCCTTAACCTTTGCTTCTTCAGCCAACTGTGATTCTTCTCTTGCATGATGTAACAATTGATTCATATTGGTGTAGGTGTAATGACGAACAATGCCTTTAACATCATACTTCAATCCATTGAGAAAACGCTGCATTGTCATCTCTAGAGACTCACGGACACGACCACGCTGCATAAGCATCTCCATCTCCATGTAGTACTCATCAACAGTCTTCACACCTTGCCTCAATAGTGTTAGCTTATCAAATATGTTCCGCATGTAATTTGTAGGCACAAAACGAGAAGTCATTGCCTCTTTCATAGCACGCCATGTACGGATAGGTTGTGCACCATCTTCATCGAGGTTACGAACCAAAGAATCCCACCAACGCAATGCATAACCATCAAATTCGGAAGAAGCAAGCTTGATCTTCCTAGAGTAGTGTGGATGTAGGCTCCATAATTTCTCAATCTTGAGCTCCCAAGTGAGGTATTCTTCAACATCAGCTCCTCCTTCAAACTTGGGTATGGAAAACTTAGGCTTACCCAATCCATCTTCTTCATCTTGTCCACGACCATTGCGGCCAAGTGGAACCCAACCACGAGGACGATGACCACGAGGCGCACCACGAGCATTGTGTGCGTCATCTTCAAGCTCAGGATCTTCATCATCTTCTTGTTGTTGTTGTTGTACAGTCAAGTTCTCAATAGCGAGACGCATATCCGCAAGATTGCGCTGTATATCCGTCATTTGATCAGACAATCCCGTGACGGTGACATTAGTAGCATCCAGCGTTTGTTTGATCTCGTCAACTGTATTCTTAAGCTCATCATCCTTAGTGCGGAATTCACGTCGCATCTCATTACGAAGAGCTTCATACTCCCTCCATGTGATGATATCTGCCGAATTCTTGTTTTCCTGGTTAACAATCTTATTATCACTAGCAGACATGATTAGTAGGTTAGTGCACTAAATCAAAAATATATGGTGGTACTCTCACAACTCACTCAAAACTGATAAGAAAAGGAAATCTTACCGTTCCAAAGTAAATTAGTGTTGCGTACCACTTGTAGTAACAACTAGTGCACGGATGTAGCGAAGCGAATATCAAGGGTATAAGAACAATCACACGACAAAGCAGGGTATGTGGGCTGTAGGTAGGCTACCTATTTGCACCAATAACAAGCTCTAGCGCTGACCGTAGACAACCAAAGATACTCACACAAGGCGATATAATGGGGCAATGCAACTATATGGAGGAAAGGTTGCAATGCACAAGAGAGACGCTAGCAAAGCTCAACGAGACAGGCACAAGATTGCTCAACTACGGATGCAGTAAAGAAAACTTAGGCCTTTCACTTGATTTCAACTAGCACACACTTTTCTTTTTGTATTTTCTTTTTGTAACACTCTTTTTGCTTCTTTTCAATTTTCTCTTTTTTTGATTTTAGGACTCAACTCCTTGATAACACGGCCAACAAGATATGCAAAGCACCAAAACCTAATGAGCAGCCTGTCGAGCGGTAAAACTAGTCTCTTCTGGGAAGTTCCTAGTCACGTATATCGAAAGGTGTGTCTATGGTTGGGAACAAACACACTGTACGCTATGTGGACTCGGAGTAACAAAACTGACACAATATGATAAACTAGATGATAGAGAAAACTCAAACCCTAACAATTCTACTAGAAGAAAGATAAAGTTACGCAAAAACAACTACGAAAAGCAACTAAAACTCGAAATTAGTGCAAGCTATGGCTATGGCAAACCCTAACCCTAAATATTTTTGGCTTTTTCTGGATAGGAAAACACTCACAACTCAACTATGGGGTGGATTGTGGATGGCTTACCGAGGAAAACTGGAAATCTGATACCAAGATGATAAGGGTGGCCCGATCTTCTCATAAAACGGTGGTGATGATGATCACGGGTGATGGCAGCGGAGGAACACGACGATGTAGTGGATGATAACTTGTATGACGCAACGAGATCTCTCGATTGGTCCCTGTCGCCAATGCAACAGCTCTCAACCCTGCAAGATATTCGCAACTCCACACACTTGCGCACGTAGCCGCCGACCACGAAGCGGTAAGTTGCAACCGTCTAATTCCCAATGGAACAACAGATCACACAAGACTTAAACAAGATCTACACAATATCCAAGCAATATGGTGTAGGGAATTCAATAGTTTTGCGAGCAAACAACTAAGAACTAGGGTTTATCTTAAACGTGGTCTAAAGCAGCTAGGGGGTCGTCCAAGGCACTTATATAGGCGTCCGGGACGAGTTCTGTCGAAAAATACAAGGAAAAACCGACCCAGATAGATCTGGTCGAGACGGACTCGGACATGTCCGGCCTGGGGTCCGTCGATCGGCGTGGACCGGCGGTCCGGTTTGTGGTCCGTCAGCTGCCGTGGACCGGCTGTCCGGTCGGTGTCCGGCCAACAGGCTGTGGACCGGAAAACTGCGGGTTTCCGGTTTCGTCCGCACGAGGGCTTCCGCGACGTCCGGTTTACGGCCGACGGCCAGGAACTGGCTGGCCGGTCTGGAGGCCGGTCGCCGGGTTGGACCGGCCTAGACTTCTTCTTCTCCTCTCGCGCATGCCTCCCGCTCCTCCCTCGCGCGTCCATGAGATATCTTCATGTCCAGCTCCATGTCCAGCTTCACGCCATCTTGACGTCCGTCTTCATGTCCAGTGCTCCTCTCCTCGTGCGATGCTCGTCTCCTCTTGATACCTGATGATACATAAGTAATAGGACTTAGGCGAGTATAAAGTTCTCATCAATCAAAGTATCGTTTAGAAACAAGTTCACCTGTTGTTTAAGTAGCTTCGCACGAGCTCGTGTTATTGGTCCAATCCTGACTTCGTTGGACTTGAGCTTCACAGCAGGTTCATCTTCAGTTGGTAATGACGGAGGTAGTAGTGAGGTAGGGATGTCCTCATCATCTTTAGTACCTAGTTTTCTTTAAGATCTCGGGACGAGATCTTTTGTAAGGGGGAAGGGTTTGTAGCATCCCAAATTTCAAATCAATGAAGAAGAAGAATTTCCAAATACCCAAAATTCAGAACCAACAAAAAACTTTTATTTGCATATAGTGCCATGCATAGGACTTGTGCATTATTGTGTGAAATGCCATGATGATTGCTTATGTGCTTATGTATTACATTCTAAAACCCTAACATGATCAAGAGAGGATTAAAAAATAAAATCAAAGAAAAAGAAAAGAAATAAAAAGGAGAAATCCCAAAACCCTCACATATGGTTTATGCCATCTTTGTAAATCTTTAACCTAAACCAATTTGGCTTGCACCATTAATTGTTTAATGTTAATAAACACTTATTACCACTTTTGGAATCAAAGGAACCCAAATCAAATCAAATTTGAGATCAAATAGTGCTCACATGCACTAATGGTCAAATCTGCCAATTCTAGTCTGATCACCACTTTGAGCCCCCGTAGTTTGAGATTTTCAAACCAAACAATTCCATTTCTTTGAACCTCATCCAAGTACACATCAAGGTGAACAACTTTGGTAAAGACCACCACTGCAAATTCATCTTGGATCAAAAACTATGCTCAAGCAAAGTTGGGACTTTTTAACAATTTCAACATCACTCCCACTTTGAAAATTTGCAATTCTTTTTATTTTAAAATTCCACCACCACCAATGTGTGAGGTAGAACATCTGAAACAAGACCAACCCATCCCTATCACCATTTTTCAAATTTACATGCCAAAGGTAATTGGACAAAAACTTGGGATCCATTTCAAATTCAAATTCCATTTCCCTATTCTCACTCATGTGGACCAAACTTTGCTCACCACTTGACAAAACAATGTTCCCTGGTTCCCTCCCAACCGAACCCTAGCATTGCAACCCTAGGAGGAGGGCCAAACATGGCATAGCCATGGCCATGCCGGCCATGTTCCCCATGGAGACCCTCCCCTCTCTTCTCTCCAACCTAACCCTAACCACCATGCCCTACTGGCTCCCCTTGCTCCCCTGAGCACGCCGGTGCTCGCCGTTGGTCGAATGAGGTCGGCACGGCCCGGGCCAGCGCGCGCCTACGACGTCCCGTGCGACACGGGCGGCATGGCCACGTCGCCGTATGCACGTCCGCGGGCACACACTGGACACGCGCCGCCCCGACGCTCTACGCTGCCCCTGGCCCCCCTCTCTGCACGTTGAGTGTCACCGTGACACCACAACGCCGCCAGACATGCTCACGACACTAGCCCGCGCCCGCCGTCGCCGGAGACAACGACCAAACCCCGACATTGCCGCGCCAGTACACGCACTCGCTCGACCGCGTTACGCCTCGCCTCGCCGCGCTGTTGACGCTCAAAGAACCGTTAGGACGAGTAGAACAGGACGCCGCCCTCGCCTAGCCCGATAGACCGCCGGAGACGCCGCGCCCATGTCGGCTTCGCCGCAGCACCCACGGCCACCCCCGCGCCTATAAAAGGAGACCCCCTCGCGACGATCTCTGCACACCAGCACACTCCCCTCTTCTCCCTCGACCGCCTGAGCTACTCCACTGCCTCGATTAGCCACCACCGCCGCTCAATTTCTACCTCACTGCCGTGCGCCGCCGCGGAACCTCGCCGACGATTGGAGCCGCCCCAGGACGCGCCGCTACCAGGGCCTCGCCGTTGTCTACACCTTCACCGCGCATACTGCCCACCGCCGTTGGAGCCCCGGTGAGCTCTCCGACCCCCTAGCGCCGCCGCGCCAGTAGCCTGCGCTCGCCGTCGACGACGATGGACGTGGTCCGTTGGATCACGATCTAATCGTGCGTCTCTCAGTCCCCCATACCGATTCGGCGTTTAACGCCCACTGACGGGTGGAGCCCACCGTCAGACAGCCCACGCGTGCGTGGACGCGTGGTGGGCTGGACTTTGTCCGTTTAAATGAATTGGGCCCGTTAGTTTTCCCGCCGGCCCGTTAAATTCAAATTCGAATTTCTGTTTTAATCAAATTGCTTACTGCATGTTTTTTTCAAAATTAAGTAGAATCAAATTGGCTAAACCAAAATTGATGAATTTTATATCGTTGGAAAGCTAGTAAAAATATCTACACAACCCCACTGGTCTCATCATGAAATTCTTGGTAGAATTAATGTGACAAAAATAACAAGGCAGGGACTTTTGCACATTCAAACAATTATTAAAAATCAACCAAAATGCTTTTGAGTTGATTCCAACTCTCCTAGCTCACATTTCACTTACTCTAATTGTTTCTGCAAAAATATGTCATGGTTACTTTGAGTGATCATGGCCTAGTTTAAATAAAGGACTCTATGGCTATTTCTAGTCAATTAATATTGTCCAAAACTATTAAAGAAATCATATGAGGTTTTCCCTCATTTAAATCTTGTCCCAAGTAACTTAATATGAGGTAGTGACCATGACCCATATAATCTCATATTAAATTATTTGGAGATATTAAATCATAAGTATGATAGTATTAAAAATTGCATGAGGTACTCTACCTCATTTAAATCAATTTCTCAAATGATGGGTATGAATGGTTGACCTTGGTCAACAAGGGTTCATACCTTATTAGTTGAGGAAATTGAATATTAAATAGATTCAATGAGAGGAAATTATTTCTCCATGAATTAAATAGAAACATTAATCAATATTTGTAATGAGAGGAAATTATTTTTCTTAAGAATAAAACAATATCAACCAACATGATGGCAATGTGATGATGCTAGAATAGCTTGTGTGATTCATGTGTGTGCTTAGTCTAGTACTTGAGCTTGTTTGGTGATTGGATACGTCGTATTTATTTTTAGACGCTAGTACCGAGGAGTACCAAGAGGAGGAGGAGGTCTACTACCAGGAGGAGGAAGACCACTTTGACCAATACACCAACCAAGGCAAGCTAATATTCTTGCAAAGTGCAAAGCTCTATTAGAGCAAGGCACATCTTTTCTTATGCTCCATGATCCCACCCCAAGTTTTATTCTTACAAGCTTTCACTTTAAATATTTAAGCTTCCTTTTATAGTTAACTTTGGTCTAAGTATATAGTACCACAAGAGTATCACACCTAGCCTAAAAGGGCACTACAAGTTAGTTAGCACCCCTCATGACTAGTTGCTAGTGCTAACACCTAAAATTGACTACTCTAGATGGGAACATGTGAAATGAAATGATTTTGAAAGGTTTTGAAGGTGAATATGAATTGAAAGACATGATGAGCTTGAGCAAAAACTGATGGTGTGGTCGTATGCGATACCATTCCAATTCTTAGTACCCCCACAATACCTGATTATGGGTAGGGCTTAACTGGAAGTTTATGTGTCTTAGTATGGGTTCCCTCTAAACAAGCGTCATAGGGGTTATGCCGAGGCTGCCTCCGTTGAAAGTGAATTGATGTGAAATGACGTGAATGAGGTGAATGTCCGGCCCAAGCCCTGTGCAGTTCCCAGGCTGACGGTTTGTCTTCACTGGGAGGCCAAGCTCATGGGGAGAGGTGCCTATACTAGGGTTTGTAAGTGAAAGGTTAGGGTTGATGATCCGCGTACTGAGATACGATTATTCGGGGTTATCCCGACGGATGAAATCAAATGTTGTGGCACAAGTGTGCAACCTCTCCAGAGTGTAAATCTATTCGAGTAGCTGTGTCCACGGTTACGGACGATTGGAAAGGCCATATGTTTTCCATTGTCAGATGTTTTCTAAAATGAATGGTGACCTGAATGGTGACATGAATGTTGAACTTGAATTGAATCACAACTGAGTTGTGGGAATGACCCTAATGTTCCCACTTGAGTTAGTTAGCCTATGAAGAGTCTTTTATGAAATGATTATGAACTAAAATTTGGCTTTATGCAAATAAACCTAGAGCTTAGCATCCCCTTAACAAAATTGCTAGTAATTACAATAGTATTTAGTTTGCGAGTACTTTAAAAAGTACTCATGGCTGTGTCCCTGGCTATTCAAATGGCCAATACAAAGAGGAGCAAAGAAGAGAGGATGACGGCCAGCAGGACGTCTACACCAACTAGGAGTCTGCTAACGTCAAGCGTTGGCCTGTGGATTAGATAGTCCACTTCTATTACGCTTCCGCTACTTGTGTTGTTCGTTGATCAATAGATCAACTATTTGTGTAATATTGGATCATGGGATCCCCTTTTGTAAGACAAGGATGATTTGTAATGAATGATGACTTATGATATCAACTGTTATGTCTCGCAACAACAATATTCCTCGGATTGCGATGAATGACATAATAGGCATCCGACTTAAAAATCCGGGTGTTGACTCAGTGCAAGCAACGGTGCAGAAGTTAACAATCTTTCAGTTCATCAAAAGCATGATCTTGGGCGCGCCCACTCAAAGACAACAACTTTTTTAGTTAACTCATTCAAAGGTGCAACAATAGTACTAAAGTTGGGCACAAATCGTCTATAAAACCCAGCTAGACCATGAAACTTCTTACTTGACTCACATTCATGGGAGTAGGCCAATTTTGAATAGCTTCAATTTTAGACACATCTACTTCTACTCCATGCTTAGAGACAACATAACCTAGAAATATGATATTATCTTTGCAAAATGTGCACTTCTCAATATTACCATAGAGTTAATTATCACGCAACACTTGCAAAACATGTCTAATATGTATAGTATGATCAGATTCATTGCGGCTATAGATTACTATGTCATCAAAGTACACAACCACAAACTTGCCAATAAAATCACGCAAAACATGGTTCATCAGTCTCATGAAGGTGCTAGGTGCATTAGTTAAACCAAAAGGCATTACTAACCACTCATATAAACCAAATTTTGTTTTAAAGGCTGTTTTCCATTCATCCCCTTCTTTCATCCTAATTTGATGATAACCACTACGCAAATCAATTTTAGAGAAAACAGCAGCACCACTCAATTCATCTAACATATCCTCTAAACGGGGAATAGGATGACGATATCGAATAGTAATGTTGTTTATCGCTCTACAATCTACGCACATACACCATGTACCATCTTTCTTAGGAACTAAAATAACAAGAACAACACAAGGACTAAGGCTTATGCGGATATAACCTTTGTCTAGTAGCGCTTGTACTTGCTTCTGTATCTCCTTCGTCTCTTCGGGATTTGTTCTATATGGCGCCCTATTGGGCAGCGAGGCGCCGGGGATCAAGTCAATTTGATGCTCAATACCACGCAATGGTGGTAGTCCTGCTGGCACCTCCTCCGGAAACACGTCGCGGAATTCCCGCAAAACATTAGAAACACCAAGAGGAAGAGGGGTCATGTCGTTAGAAACCAAACCCGTACCCCTGTACATAAGCACAAGAGGCATGGCTGTAGAATCCTCACAAAATTCTCTCATGTCTTCTTTGTTGGCTAAAAGCACTAAGGAATTCACTCTCTCACTTTTCGTTATATCACTCAAGACATTACAATTCTCTCGCCTATCTAGAGGTGCATCCTCCAAGTTGACTTCAATCTTCTGACGAGATTCATTTGAAAGAACATGTCCATTGCCCCATGTGTGGTTTTGGTAATTGATGACAATCCCTATGGACTAACGGTTGCTTTGAGAATATATCTTAGGTCAAGTCCATAGCCATGTGTTGGTCTCAAGGTTGCAAGATGGAGAAGATCGAGTACGATGAAGAAGACCGATGAAGATGGTGTCGAAGAGAGACGAAGACGGTGTTGAAGATGAAGAGAGAAGACGGCGTAGAAGATGGATGAAGACGGTGGCGTGCGTACAAGGATGAAGAGGGTGAAGACAGAGCTTGCCGACTCGAGAGGAACGCGCAAGGATAAGGTTTGTGCTCGATAGGATAGTGAGTCGCATCATCGGAGAGAGCTCAAACCTTGCATGCATTGCATCGTGTTTCTTGGTTCTTGGTTCTTATCCATGAAACGGATTCCGGTTGCATCGCATGTTGCATGTGCGAGGGTGATGATTTTCCCGATATATCGTATTGAGAGGTTACACCTCTATGACCATGAGAAAATCATCACTCACTCTTTTCCATGTTTTCATCTTGTGCAGTGGTAGCTCTCGTCGTCCTCTTTCTGGCAAAATTGGTTTCATGTCATTCCGAGTTTTCTAGCCCGAGTTATCGCATTTTCCGTGTTGCATAACTATTATATAATTAAAACAACAACCAACCAATGGTGTAGATAAGCTAGGAATAATCAAAGCTAAAACAAGGGCTTAGATTAACTTACATCCCCCTGCCCGCCCACACGTCTACGCGCAAAGCTACTACGCAAAAAAGAAAATCTCAACGGCTCTAGAGAGGATATATCTCAACGCCAACTTTATCTCTTTGACCAATGCGCTTAAGCCGTGATTTATGTTGCTTCGCTCAGATTGATCAAATAACTCGCAGATCTCATCTAATGCGCCGCCGGCAGTTATATGTGATATGTTGCCGATTTGCCGCGATGGCTCTACCAGCTATACGGTTGCCCACTTCGCCGGACTCATCGTCATGACGATGTAGAGGAAGACAACGCTGATGCAGATCGAGCAGTCCGGGCGAGCTGCGGCAAGAAGTTTTTTGTTGAGATCGGTTGCCTGCAGTCGAGGAATACGTAAAAGACTAAGAGCGAAGCAGAGCCAGATCGTGCAGCGGCGGGGACGCGAAGGCCGCCGATCTGCGATCGACGGAACAAGGCGGTGTGTACACGGCTGCGTCGCTTATTCGCGTAACGTGCTGATCCCTACACTGCATGGAGGAGGCGGTCACGTAGATACTCAGGAAGCAGTTGCATGCTAGAGGGAGCTATTATCCATGTGCATCAACTGCACGCAAAACGATCCCTGTGTAATACATGACGGAAGCTATATATGTCTATGCTCAAGATATATACCAGCAACTTGGCGTGGTAACTGGTACGTATATGTTGATGTCTTGCTACTAGAACATGCTGGTGGAAGCCACAACCTTGCCACTCACATTGGCTTACTTAGGTATGTCTCTGGGCTCCATATGTTAAATATCAAAACTGGAATTACTGAACTCTTATTTGACATAGAAGGAAAGTGGAATTTTTTGAAGGCTACAGTAAATATATTCAGAGTTACTTACAATGGTCATGAACTAATATGTAGTTATTTGCTCAGCTTAGGTAGAAGGTACTGTCGTAGTGATATACTGGATATTTAGAATGTTGTGCTCCATTAAATTTTGATATTATATGGTGCTAATTACAATGTAATGGAGCTTAGAAAATTTTACTGTGGAGAAAAGCAAGGAACTAAAAAAAATGTTTCAGGAATATCAAGTCCGAGGGCCGAACACAGCTGATTCATATGCGCACTGAAAACTACCAGGACAAGCAATATATTCATCCGGTCAAAAGAGAGGCCGGCTGGCAATTTTTTTATTGTACACATAGAGGATTTCATAGTCAGTATTATATGCGTGCATCCCTAGAGAAGGTAAGAGCTTCTAATCATAAGTTCTACAATTACTGTGTAGGGGACACACCAATTGTTTATTTTCTCATGGCAATTAGCCAACTGATCTAATTGTCCAGAAGAGAAACCCTGCAAGTCTTATATAATCACATAAGAATGTTTTATATTGAAAAAATATTGAATATAATTTTTTTACATAATATTTTTTTTGGACACACAATGTTGATCGGATAAAAAGGAGTACTAGCTTAAGTAATACATTTCTTACATGATTAATGTGTATTCCTTCAGCAGCTTGCCCTTTATTCTAGAAACAACATCCGTAGTCAAAAGTCTCAGCTCAACCTGTATGTTTTTTGTGTTCTTCATCTTTGCAGGTGTAAGGTTGTTTCGGATAACTTTTTGTACAACACATGACAATAAAGTTTCAGTAAAATCTTTTGGGAGGAAGTGAGGTACATCTTACGTCTTGATTTCTTTTTGCTTGATCAAAACGGTAGGCCAGTTAATAGATCTTTAATTAAACAAGAATATACATGTTTATTTCTACCCAGTTCTGCTGTAAACACGGAAAAGTATCAAAGGAAGAAAGTATCAAGACATTTCGCAAAAAAATATGCAGGAGTGCACTATATCACAAAAAGCATCATCCTAAAATTCTTAACTTTCGAATAATGTGCTGCCTCAGGCATATACCATCTAAATGTACAATCCCCATGCCGGTTGC
This sequence comes from Lolium multiflorum, assembly GCA_030979885.1. NCBI lineage: Eukaryota > Viridiplantae > Streptophyta > Magnoliopsida > Poales > Poaceae > Lolium > Lolium multiflorum. The sequence continues at coordinate 90,702,124 of CM061748.1, forward strand.
ATTAGACTATGACTTCGAGCAATGTATGACGATGAGTATGGTTGAACCAAATAAGGTTAGCTAAACGTCCACCGCCACTATCAAAGTAATTAGAGCGTAGGAACTGGTATTGCAACTATTTGCATGCATGCTGCAAGGATAGATTTGAGATACCTATGAGCTGTGGTAAGATCGCTGCATCAGTGCAAGGATCAGATTGACAGCAGCTCAATAAGGTAAAAACATTCTATTTCATGAATATTTACTTACTATCTAATGTATTTTCGTAAAAATTTCAACAAATCACTATAGAAGGTTTGACTCTGTAATATTTTTGACCATCAATTGAACTCTTTATGTAGCTTGAAGCTGAAAATGAAATTTTGGACGAGATAGCACAGTGAAGCCTAGGTGAAACAGAGTTATTAACTGGTCTCCAAAACATGCATGTCTTACCTAGCTGTTGAACTCCGACGTAACTGGTACAATCTATCAGTTTCAATGCAAAACTGGTGCATAGAAAACTATCATATTGTGGTCCCCCGTTCAGAAGAATTTGAAATCATTTTTTTGTTTTCTGCAGGAATGAATAGGTATATAATAATTTATATATCTCTCCTTATGCAACAATATTTGTACATAGAGCCAAATATGTGCATTATTTATTGTATCGGTTTTCTACATATTTATTCTGTTGGGGTGTAAAATTTGTCAGTGTTGTATATTGAACGGTTTTAGTGTTATATTGCATGTTGTGTTAAATTAAAATCAGTTGCCTAATGACACCATTAAATTTCATAACAATCATATTTGTTTGACATCCTACACACAGAAGACCCTTATTTCGATGGGTGAGTGGCAACTACTACCAATATTTTTTGGCAAGAGAACCTAAAATTGTTGCTTATTATGTTTGCTATCTATGCTCGATGCAACAACTAAAGCTTAATTCTTCAGGCCATGTGAAACAATATAGCTGTTTCTCATGTTTTCATCGTTTTTTGCAGGTCTTTGGTCCTTTAGGGTCATGGTCTGTTGAATATTGGCAATAGAATTTCGGTAATTCAGTTGGATGTCTGGTAGCTTTTGTTTCTTTCATTTTTCCATGTTTTCTCAAAATTGTAGATACATAATAATAGAGACGGAGGCATAATCTGCCAATGGATGTCGCTAATGTATCCAGTACATCACCCATCTTTTTAAATGTTACTACAAATGACAAAATTACTACACAAGCAAGGAGTGACAATCAATTGCTGGACTTGAGGAAAAATACATGTTGAATCGTACAAAATATTTCTGCAAAGAAATGAACTTAGTCAAAAAAATTGTATTTATAACATGTGAATAAAAATTATCTAGCCCCGCGTGTGCGCGGGTCACCCAGCTAGTTATTTGGAAAAGAAAAACAGCACATATGGGCCGCGGTACTACCACGCGCAGTTACGGCCCAGTACCGTAAGCCTCTCTGCGAGGTACTAGACCCGGAGCGGTACCAGGCCGGTACCAGCCGGGTACTACCGTATTTATTACGGTACCGGCCCGGTACCGTGGCCGGCAGTACCGGCCCGTTTTCTTTCTCCACCGGCCTGCCTTGCTTGCCCCGACTTGGGCCGCTCCACACCACGCCGCCAGCCCGCTCGCGCTGCGCGCCTCGCTCGCCTTCCGCCCGCTCGCTCCCGCTTGGTAGACGCGGCGCGTTGACCGGGAGCGCCTACTCACCGCTTCAAGCGGGAGCAAGCAACAGCTCCGCTCGAGCGGACCTCCACTGGGCCAGGCCCATTTAGTCTGTCCTATTCTCTCTTAGTCTACACGACAGCCCAGCCTGAGTCTACTTTGGTTCAAATCTGAACAAAATAAAAAACCGAACAAAATTTAAATCCAAATAAATTTTAAAATCGAACGATTTCTAAAAACGAACAGTTTTCAAAATTGAACAAAATTCGAAAATCGAACGATCTTTATAAACGAACAATTTTCAAAATTGAACAAATTTCAAAAAGTTCGAATTAAAAAAATAAAAAAATGTAAAATGCCAAAATGAAAATTTTCATATTTAAAAATGTTCAAAAAAAATTTAAAAATAAAAATCGATAAAAGTTGAAATTCAAACTTTTTCAAAAATTGTTCAAAACAAAAAATATTCAAATTCAAAAATTGTTCAAATTCGAAAATTGTTCAAATTCGAAAATGTTCAATTTCTTCAAAAAAAAGTTTCAGAAAAATTTGACATGCAAAACCAACGAAAATGGACATAGAAAACAATTGAAACCGAGAAAACATAAGTAGAAAGCTGAACAAAAATCGACTGCTGTGTTAATGGGCCGGCCCAACATTGACCGCCCTGTGCGGAGAGCCAGCTAACTCCCGCAATAAGCGGCGAATAGGAAACGCGGCGTTGACCCGCGTGCTGCCCTCGATGGCAGCGCCTCTCCCGCCCGCACGCCATGCTGCTGCGCTGCTGCTCCTCGCTGGCCTCACCACGCTGCTGCACTGCATTGCTGCTGCTGCCTTTTTCCTCTCTCTCTCGCGTGCGAATGATTCAGATTTGCTCCAGTTTCAGCACAAGCGGTACTACCGCTCTATGCAGCGGTACTACCGGTTTTGGGCCGTTTTTCAGATCTGACTTTTTGGGAAAAGCGGTAGTACCACTTTGTACAGCGGTAGTACCGCTTGAGGCGAATCTGACCATTTTCTCAGCCCCAACAGCTATATTTTGGAGCCCCTATATATACCCCTCTTCTACCTCCGACCCAAACACTTCTTCTCCTCCATTCTCTCTCCTCCATTGTTGACCTTGAAGAGTTTGATCCTCCTCTTGATCCCCCCACTATTTCTTGCATATTTTTGGGGGAAAGGAGAGAGGAGATTTAGATCTAGAGCTTCACCAATTGAATCCCTCTCCAAGTGAGAGGATCTTGCTAGATCTAGATCTTGGAGTAATTTGGTGTTGCTCCTCATATTTGTTCTTCCTCCCTTATTCCCCCAATAGCTTTTGTAGCTTTGTTGGAATTTTGGGGAGAAGAACTTGGGCATCTTAGTGGTGTTCTTAGCCATTGTATTAGGTGCATCGGTTTGGGTTCTCTCCGGGGTTTCGGTCTCGTAGAGGGCATGTTGACCTTGGTGGTGTTGTAGCCTTAGTGGCCTTGTAGCCTTTGTGGCCTTGTCGTCTTTGTGGCGTTGTAGCCTTTGTGGCGTTGTTGCCTTTGTGGAGTGTGGTAGCCTTTGTGGTTTTGGTGCCGGTTGTGGCGCGTTGGTGTCTTGGTGGCCTTGTCGCCGGTGTGGCGTGTTGTAGCCTCTTGTGGCCTTGTACTTGAGAGCCTCCGTGTTGTGGAGTTGCCTCAAGCTTGATACTTGGGAGTTTGCCCAAGCTTGTACGGGTTCGGTGACCACCCTCAAGGGTCCCTTAGTGGATCGAGGCTTTCCACTTGGTGGAAGGGCTCGAGGAGAATACGGTGGCCCTAGTGGCTCATTGGAGTGCCTCGTGCCTCCACACCGCTCCAACGGAGACGTAGCACCCTTGGGTGTGAACTTCGGGATACATCGTCGTCTCCTCGTGCACCGGTTACTTCTCAACCCGAGCTCCTTTACCTATGCGCTTTACATTGTGATATCTATCTTGCTTGATGTGCTATACCTAGCTTGTTATCACCTTGTTGCTCATCATGCTAGCATAGGTTGTTGGTGCACTTAGGCAAACCCCTAGTTGATAGGCTTTGAGCTAAACTAGTAAACACTTAGTAGTTTTATTCCGCCTAGTTTAGCTCTCAAGTAGAAGTTTTTATACACCGCCTATTCACCCCCAGGCGACGTCCTTGTACATTCAATTGGTATCAGAGCTAGGGCTCTCTTATCTTGTTGGGCTTCACCGCCTAGAGAGTATGACGTCGGCTAGAGGATTAGTGCACATTTCCACTTTTATATTTGATGGCACTAATTATGATGCTTGGAAATTCTACATGCTTGATTATTTTAGGGGCATGCACCCACATATGGAGCAAATTCTTGATATGGGTTTTTCTCCTCCTAAGGATCCACAAAATCCATCTTATGAGGAGAAGAAAAACTCTTATCTAGATGCTCAAGCTACTAAAGTGCTTTGCCATGTTGTGAGTCATGTAGTGATTTCCTCCATCGCGCCTTTCCGGAGTGCTCATGAGTTTTGGACAAAGCTTCGAGATACATATGGTGGGTCCAAGACCATTGAGGATGATCGCACTCCTTCCACTTCACCAATGTGTGGTAAGACACAAGGTAATGCTATGGTGAGTGGTGATGAACATTGCATTGTTGATGGTGAGCCTTCTCTTGATGATTCTCATCCCTATCCCATGAAGGTGTTGACAAGCGAGTTTCGATGAAGGTTTCTTGTAAATGCTCACAGACAAGTATTCGGGGGTTTTGATATTGCAGATAAATAAAGTACAAGTAAATAAAATGCGAGAGAAATAATTGCAGCGAGTGGCCCAATCCTTTTTAGCACAAAGGACAAGCCGGTTTGTTTACTTATAATGACCAAACGTTCGAGGACACACGGGGATTTTAGTCTAGTGCTTTCGCTACATACGTGATTAATCTTCATTGTTTTGATAAGTGTTGTGTGGGTGAACCTATGCTAATGCACCGCCCTTCCTAGGACTAATACATACTTGTGATTATACCCCTTGCAAGCATCCGCAACTACAAGAAAGTAATTAAGATAAATCTAACCACAGCCTTAAACTCTGAGATCCTGCAATCCCTCCTGCATCGATATACTAACGGGGGCTTAGGTTTCTGTCAAACCCCAATTAGCAACCGAATACAAGATGCACTCCCCTAGGCCCATAAATGGTGAAGTATCGTGTAGTCGACGTTCACACGACACCACTAGAAGAATGACACCACAACTTAAATATCATAACATTGAATATTACTCAACCATAATTCACTACTAGCATTTAGACTTCACCCATGTCCTCAAGAACTAAACGAACTACTCACGAGACATCATATGGAATACAATCAGAGGTGATATGATGATGAATAACAATCTGAACATAAACCTTGGTTCAATGGTTTCACTCAATAGCATCTACAACAAGTATAGAATAACACCGGGAGAGTTTCCCCTATCAAACAATCAAGATCAAACCCGAATTGCTACAGCGATGACGCGCGGTGGTGATGGCGGTGTAGATGGTGGAGATGATGATGATGATGATGAGATGATGTCCCGCTCGATGACGATGGCGATGGCGTCGATTTCCCCCTCCGGGAGAATTTCCCCGGCGGATTCCCGCTGGAGAGCTCTTTTCTCTCTGGTGTTCTCCGCCCGCAGTTGTAACCCCGTGAGGATCCCCGTGGCTTAGGTTTCGGGACGAAGGAGTACGAGAAGAAAAGGAAGCGAAAGGGCTGGGCCCCAGAGCACGAGGGTGGCGCGGCCAGCCTTGGGCGCCGCCCGTGGTCTGGGCCCAGTGGCTCTTCTCCTCTTCCCCTTCGCTCCCTCCGTCATCTGGAAAAATAGGAATTTACGTGAAATTCCCTTCCACGATTGATCTTCCGAAATATTGCGTTCGACGGTGCTTTTTCCAGCAGAATCCTGGCTCCGGTGCTTGATCCTCCAATGATGATGAAACATGCAAAATAGATGGAATAACATAAGTATTGTGTCCCAATATGAAATATATCAATGAATAACAGCAAATTATGATACAAAATAGTGATGCAAATTGGACGTATCAACTCCCCCAAGCTTAGACCTCGCTTGTCCCCAAGCGAAACTGAGCTCGATAAACAAGACCACATGTTTATGGAGTGAAGAGTCGATAAATAAAATACGGACAAGAAGCATCATATTCATTCACACAAGACATTCTAGTAAACAACTTCCTCATATAACTCATCTCGAAATAAGTAAAGAAAAATCACAAGTAAAGGTGCATAAGAAATCATAGTTGGTGATGGCAAACTTTGTTCTTGGTCAGAGAACTGCTAACGGATTGTACTTCTAAGCAAAGCTTTCATGTTAGAATTTATAGCTGAGCCTTCATATTTAAGCATAACAATCTCTTCATAATCATTGATAACTTCAAAGTCATATTCATTCAGATAAAATTGGTACTAAACAAGAAAGTATAAAAGACATGATCAACTGAATCATAGCATAAATGATTGGTTCACAACAACTCAATTGCTTGCTTAGGATAGAGGGAAATAGGTATACTGACTCAACATAAAAGTAAAAGCCCTTCCAGAGGGAAGCAGGGATTAAATCATGTGCTAGAGCTTTTCAAGTTTTGAAATCATATAAAGAGAATAAAAGTAAAATTTTGAGAAGTGTTTGTTGTTGTCAACGAATGGTAGCGGGCACTCTAACCCCCTTGCCAAACGAACCTTCCAAGAGCGGCTCCCATGAGGGACGGCATCTCTACCAGCAAGGTAGATCATCCCCCTTCTCTTTTGTTTACACATGTATTTTAGTTTTATTTAGGATGACACTCCCCCCAACCTTGGCTTTCTCAATCCATGGCTAACCGAATCCTCGGGTGCCTTCCAACATTCACATACCATGGAGGAGTGTCTATTGCAAAATTAAGTTGCTTACTGATGAATCAGCAAAACATGTGAAGAGAATTATTAATGAAAGTTATTAATTGAGGCTGGGAACCTCATTGCCAGCTCTTATTGCAAAGTTATTGGGTAAGCGGATGTGCCGCTAGTCCATTAGGAAAAGTTTGCCCAACAAGATTGAAAGATAAAACACCACATACTTCCTCATGAGCTATAAAACATTGACACAAATAAGAAGTAGTATAGTTTGAATAATTTAAAGGTAGCACATGAAGTATTTACTTGGAATGGCAGAAAATACCATGTAGTAGGTAGGTATGGTGGACACAAATGGCATAGGTTTGGTCTAAGGTTATGGATGTATGAGAAGCATTCCCTCTCGATACAGGTCTTTGGCTAGCAAGGTTTGATAGCAAGCATAAAGGTTGAGGGAAACAAACAAATATACATATGATAGAAACAATCATGCATCTTTCTCATAAGCACAAGCAATTTTAACTTAAGAATACTAAGCATAGAGATAATGGAGTAATGTATCTAAGTGTATTTCTCTCTTCTATTAAACATCAAGATGTTGTTGCTATTGACCAATGCTAAGTTTGCCAAAACCAAATAGATTTACTTAATGTTCCCAAAGTGATATCAATACTCATGTCAAGAGTAATCATATAATGGAGATTGCAAACTAAAATAAGGTGTGCAAAAAGTAAATGATAAGACTTCTCATTAATATTCCATAACGATAACTCACACCAACGGATACATAGATAACTAACTAAGAGAGATACTTCCACATTGCATACTATTCCATATGATAACTTCCCTACTCATGATATGACACTACTTGATATTAAAAGATAAAAGGTGGTGGTGATGTGATACCGCGGCACTCCCCCAAGCTTGGAACAAACCAAGGGGATGCCAATACCGATGATGAATTACTCCTTCGGTGATGATGGTGATGGATTCCTCTCGCGCTTGGATCTCCTTGTGCTTTTGAGTAATATTCCAGCATTCTGCGAAGTCGCTGGTTCTCCTCCTGAAGTATCTCCACTTCCCTCCTTAGAGCACGATATTGATCACAAAACTCATCAGCAACCCGTATTGCTTCCTCCACACAAGGGAAAGAGTCGAGGTCCAGAGCAGGCGGAAGAGCTCCCTGCAAGTTATGAGAAAAAGAACGCCCAGTGTTAACCGATCCCACCAAGATTGGCTTACTCCTCGTAGTTTCCCACTCTCCTTTTGCTGATGCTATCTTCTCCTTCTCCTTATTGATCCTTTCATCTATCTCTTCCCTCCAAGGCCCCTTGTCTTTGTTGTTGGAGACCATGGCGCTTCTAAACTGAAAACAGATCCTGGCAGAAAACAGCTCGAAACAAAACACGACGAGAAAACGATATTACGGACCTCCAGGGGTCCGGGGGATTATATAGAAAATATTTTTACGACAAAAGGAAGATTCCAGTCGAAAACGAGTCGGAAAGGGGCAACGAGGCGGCCAGACCATAGGTCGGCGCGGCCAGGTGGGGCCGCGCCGGCCTATGGTGGCACGCCCTCGCGCGTCTTTTCCACTCCGTTTCGATTCCGTAATTTTTCATATTTTCCAAAAACAGCAAAAATAATGTTCGGAAAGGTAAACGCGGACTTTTTATTACCTATACTGTTACCTATTCAAAGTCCAGTTCTGGCGGACTGACAATTTGTCCTTTGATGAAAGCCTCCGGTGTTTCCACTTGAATAATATCAACATCAACATTATAAGAATCACCTGAGATATAATGCTTGAGTCTTTGTCCATTCACCACTTGTGTGGCATTGCCTTGGAGAGAGCTAATTTTAATTGCTCCTGAACGATACACCTCCTCAACAACATATGGTCCTTCCCACTTCGAGAGTAATTTCCCTGCAAAGAATCTGAGACGAGACCGATACAATAGAACTTGATCTCCAACATTAAATTCTCTTTTAATGATCCTTCTATCATGCCACTTCTTAACTTTTTCTTTAAAGAGTTTAGCATTTTCATAAGCTTCACTTCTCCATTCATCTAGAGAACTTAATTGCAACAACCTCTTATTACCGGCTAATTTAGGATCTTTATTTAGTTCTCTAACAGCCCAATAAGCTTTGTGCTCTAGTTCTAAAGGTAAATGACAAGCTTTTCCATAAACCATTTTATAAGGCGACATTCCCATAGGATTTTTATAAGCAGTTCTATAAGCCCATAACGCTTCTTTCAATTTGCTAGGCCAATTCTTTCTAGATTTATTAACGGTCTTACCCAAGATAGCTTTAATCTCTCTATTTGATAATTCTACTTGACCGCTAGTTTGAGGGTGATAAGCAGAAGCAATTCTATGATTAATACCATACTTAGCAAGAGTTTTTCTAAAACCTCCATGAATGAAATGAGAACCTCCATCAGTCATAATATATCTAGGTACTCCAAATCTAGGAAATATAATATCTACCAACATTTTTATAGAGGTCTCACCATCAGCACTTTTTGTAGGTATAGCTTCTACCCATTTAGTAACATAATCAACAGCGACAAGTATATGAGTGTTACCGTCTGAAGAAGGGAAAGGTCCCATGAAGTCGAATCCCCAACAATCGAATGGTTCAATAACAAGAGTATAATTCATAGGCATTTCATTGCGTCTAGAGATATTACCAACTCTTTGACATTCATCACAAGATAAAATAAATTTCCTTGCATCTTTGAAGAGTGTTGGCCAATAAAAACCTGATTGTAGAACCTTTTGCGCGGTTCTATCTCCAGCGTGATGTCCTCCATAAACACTTCCATGACATTTATTCAATATCTCCTGTTGTTCATATTCAGGAACACATCTTCGCATAATACCATCCACTCCTTCTTTATATAAGTGTGGGTCATCCCAAAAATAATGCCTCAAGTCATAAAAGAATTTCCTCCTTTGCTGAGCTGAAAAGGTTGGAGGCAAATACTTCGAAACAATAAAGTTAGCATAATCTGCATACCAAGGGCTCTCTCGCGAGCTCACCTTTATTACAGCCAATTGTTCATTTGGAAAACTATCATTAACAGGAACAGGATCATAAGCAATATTTTCCAATCTAGACAAATTATCAGCAACAGGATTATCAGCACCTTTCCTATCTATAATATGTAAATCAAATTCTTGCAACAGAAGTACCCATCTAATAAGCCTTGGCTTAGCATCTTTCTTTGTCATAAGGTATCTAATTGCAGCATGATCAGTATGAATTGTAACTTTTGAATCAACAATATAAGGTCTAAACTTATCACAAGCAAAGACTACAGCTAACAATTCTTTTTCAGTTGTAGCATAATTTCTTTGAGCAGCATCAAGAGTCTTACTAGCATAATGAATAACATTTAATTTTTTATCTACTCGCTGTCCAAGAACAGCGCCTACAGCAAAATCACTAGCATCACACATAATTTCAAAAGGCAAATTCCAATCGGGAGGTTCAACTACAGGAGCAGTTGTTAAGGCTTTCTTTAAAGTTTCAAAAGCTTCCTTACAATCATCATCAAAAACAAAAGGTACATCTTTTTGAAGAAGATTAGTAAGAGGCTTTGAAATTTTAGAGAAATCTTTAATAAATCTCCTATAAAACCCAGCATGACCAAGAACACTACGAATACCTTTAACATCCCTCGGATAGGGCATCTTCTCAATTGCTTCAACTTTAGCTCTATCAACTTCAATACCTCTCTCGAAATTTTATGCCCAATACAATTCCTTCATTAACCATAAAGTGGCATTTCTCCCAATTAAGAACAAGGTTAGTTTCTTCACATCTCTGCAAAACTTTATCGAGGTTTCGCAGGCAATTATCAAAAGAATTCCCATAGACAGAAAAATCATCCATGAACACCTCTACAATACTTTCGCAAAAACCATGAAAAATAGCAGACATGCATCTTTGAAAAGTAGCAGGAGCATTACATAAACCAAAAGGCATACGCCTATAAGCATAAGTTCCATAAGGACAAGTAAAAGTGGTTTTCTCTTGATCTTTAGCTTTAACAGCAATTTGTGAAAACCCAGAATAACCATCAAGAAAGCAAAAATGAGTATTTTTAGACAACCTCTCTAACATTTGATCAATAAAGGGTAAAGGGTAATGATCTTTCTTAGTAACTTTATTAACTTTCGAAAATCAATGCACATTCTATACCCTACAACTATTCTTTGAGGAATAAGCTCATCATTATCATTAGGCACAACAGTCATTCCTCCTTTCTTAGGAACACAATGCACGGACTAACCCATCTACTATCAGCAATAGGATATATAATACCAGCTTCAAGGAGTTTTAATACCTCGTTCCTTACCACTTCCTTCATCTTCGGAATTAGACGACGTTGATGTTCAACAACGGCTTTGCATCTTCTTCCATATTAATAGCATGTTGGCAAATAGAAGGAGAAATCCCTTTCAAATCATCAAGAGTATAGCCAATAGCTCCTCGGTGTTTCTTCAATATTTCTAATAACCTTTCTTCCTCAATCTCTGAAAGCTTAGAACTAATAATAACGGGATATATTTTCTTATCATCAATATGAGCATATTTAAGATTATCGGGTAAAGGCTTTAAATCAAAAACAGGATCTTCCTTTGGTGGCGGTGTTGTACCCAAATCTTCCACCGGTAAATCATGCTTGAGAATAGGTTGGCGAAGAAAAATTTCCTCAAGCTCATCTCTTTCTTTCCTAAAAGCTTCACTTTCACTATTCTCCAAATGTTGTTGCAAAGGATTATTAGGAACAAGAACAATAGATGCACATTGCTCCATTTTAAAATCATTACTAGGCAAGTCAACTTTATAAGGAGTTTTGGTAAATTTAGAAAAGTTAAATTCATAAGGTTCACCAGCAAATCTAGTCAAAATTTTCTCTTTCTTACAATCTATAATAGCTCCACAAGTATTTAGAAAAGGTCTACCAAAAATGATAGGACAATAATCACTAGCAGCAGAACCAAGTACCAAAAAGTCAGCAGGATATTTAATCTTACCACATAGAACTTCCACATCTCGAACAATACCAATTGGAGAAATAGTTTCTCTATTAGCCAGATGAATAACCACATCAATATCTTCAAGTTCACAAGAACCAATTTCGTGCATAATCTCCGTGTAAAGCTCATAAGGAATAGCACTAACACTTGCACCAATATCACATAAACCATAATAGCAATGATCACCAATTCTAACGGATAGCATAGGAACACTAACTTGTTTGGATTTATTAGGATGTGAAACAATATTAGAAGCATCTTCACAGAAAATAATATGACCATCCTCCACATTTTCAGTCACAAGATCTTTAACTATGCAAGCAGGTTCAATTTTAATTTGTTCTTGAGTTCTTTAGGTTTCTTTTCACTTTTATTAACTGCACTAGATATGACAGAGTACTCCTTCATTTTAGCAGGGAAAGGAGTTTTTCAATATAAGCTTCAGGAATAACATTATCAACAGTTTCAATCACTACACATTTGTTTAGATGAATCAATTTTATCTTTATACGGTTCATGATACTTATCAAAATTCTTCTTAGGCAGTTCATAATGAGAGGCAAAAGCTCTATAAAGATTTGCAACAACTTGGGAATCAAGACCATATGTAGCACTCATATTACGAAATTTATCAGTATCCATAAAAGCTTCAATGCATTTATAATCATAAATTATACCTGATTCTCTATCTTTGTCATTCTCCCATCCTTCAGTATTTTCTTGGATCCGATCAAGAAGGTCCCTTTTAAACTCTTCTTTGTTGCGTGTAAATGATCCAGAACAAGAAGTATCCAACAAGGTCTTGTCTTGAAAAGAAAGTCTTGCATAGAAATTATCAATAATAACATTACCAGGAAGCTCATGAATGGGGCATTTGAGCATTAAAGACTTCAATCTCCCCAAGCTTGGGCAATACTTTCTCCATCATGAGGCCAGAAATTATATATGCGGTTCCGATCTTTGTGAATTTCACTTGGAGGATAAAATTTGGAATAAAATAAAGGCACAATGTCCTCCCAATCAATAGAATCACCATTCTTCAGCAATTTATACCAATGCGCCGCTTTACCAGACAGCGATATAGTGAATAGTTTCTTCCTAACTTCATTCATAGAAATACCTGCACATTTGAATAAACCGCATAATTCATGCAAAAACAGTAAATGATCACCAGGATGGACAGTTCCATCCCCTTCATAGCGGTTATCCATAACACGTTCAATAATTTTCGTAGGTATTTTATATGGTACTACTTCCTCACCTGGCGCTTCATCCACTACCGTTGCAGTAGTAGTAGATTTCCCAAATAGAAATTGAAGAGAAGATCTCTCCATAATGATTATAGCAGGCAGAAATAAAATCAGCACAAACAGTAAAGGTTTTCCTTACCAATTCCACTTACCAATAGCGCTTCACTCCCGGCAACGGCGCCAGAAAATAGTCTTGATGACCCACAAGTATAGGGGGTGTATCGTAGTACTTTCGATAAATAAGAGTGTCGAACCCAACGAGGAGCAGAAGGTGTTGACAAGCAGTTTCGATGAAGGTTTCACTGTAAATGCTCGCAGACAAGTATTCAGGGGGTTTTGATATTGCAGATAAATAAAGTACAAGTAAATAAAATGCGAGAGAAATAATTGCAGCGAGTGGCCCAATCCTTTTAGCACAAAGGACAAGCCGGTTTGTTTACTTATAATGACCAAACGTTCTGAGGACACACGGGGATTTTAGTCTAGTGCTTTCGCTACATACAGGTGATTAATCTTCATTGTTTTGATAAGTGTTGTGTGGGTGAACCTATGCTAATGCACCGCCCTTCCTAGGACTAATACATACTTGTGATTATACCCCTTGCAAGCATCCGCAACTACAAGAAAGTAATTAAGATAAATCTAACCACAGCCTTAAACTCGAGATCCTGCAATCCCTCTTGCATCTAGGGGCTTAGGTTTCTGTCACTCCGGCAACCCCGCAATTAGCAACCGAATACAAGATGCACTCCCCTAGGCCCATAAATGGTGAAGTATCGTGTAGTCGACGTTCACACGACACCACTAGAAGAATGACACCACAACTTAAATATCATAACATTGAATATTACTCAACCATAATTCACTACTAGCATTTAGACTTCACCCATGTCCTCAAGAACTAAACGAACTACTCACGAGACATCATATGGAATACAATCAGAGGTGATATGATGATGAATAACAATCTGAACATAAACCTTGGTTCAATGGTTTCACTCAATAGCATCTACAACAAGTATAGAATAACACCGGGAGAGTTTCCCCTATCAAACAATCAAGATCAAACCCGAATTGCTACAGCGATGACGAGGTGCAGCGGTGGTGATGGCGGTGTAGATGGTGGAGATGATGATGATGATGATGGAGATGATGTCCCGCTCGATGACGATGGCGATGGCGTCGATTTCCCCCTCCGGGAGGGAATTTCCCCGGCGGATTCCCCGCCGGAGAGCTCTTTCTCTCTGGTGTTCTCCGCCCCGCAGAGGCGTGTAACCCTTCGTGAGGATCCCCCTGTGGCTTAGGTTTCGGGACGAAGGAGTGCGAGAAAAGGAAGCGAAAGGGGCTGTGGGGCCCCCACGAGGTGGCGCGGCCGGGCCTTGGGCCGCGCCGCAGTGCGGGCCACGTGGCTCTTCTCCTCTTCCCCTTCTGGCTCCCTCCGTCATCCGGAAAAATAGGAATTTACGTGAAATTCCCTTCCACATTGATCTTCCGAAATATTGCGTTCTGCGGTGCTTTTTCCAGCAGAATCCTGGCTCCGGTGCTTGATCCTCCAATGATGATGAAACATGCAAAATAGATGGAATAACATAAGTATTGTGTCCCAATATGAAATATATCAATGAATAACAGCAAATTATGATACAAAATAGTGATGCAAATTGGACGTATCAGTGATGAACATTGCCTTGTTGATAGTGAGCCTTCTCTTGATGATTCTTCATCCCTATCCCATTGCAATGTTTCATCTTTGGACTTGAACACTTATAGCACTATAAATGCTTTACATGCTAGTGTTGGTAGTCCTTGCATATCTTCATTCCATGATGATATGCTTGCCTTGTCTTGTTGCCATAATGAAAATACTTTGCTTTCCTCTAGTATTTGTGTGACTAACAATGTAGAGGAAACCGAAGATACTATGGGCCAAGACAAGATCTTGGATGGAGCTTCAAGTAGTTCATCTTCTTCGTCATCTCACGGTTCTCACACATGCCTTATGGCTAGGGCGTCTAAGGTATCTCCTTCCTTGGAACCCTATCTATCTAGTGATGATGAGGATGATGATATGGAAGAACTTAATGTTGCTTCCTTAAACATGATGGGTGAGTTGGTTTTTCATGCTCTTCATAAAAAGAAATTTGCTTGCTCTAACTTTATGAAAATCTTGGCTTTTGCCATTGAGAGCACAAAAATTATTGAGAAAAGGGAAGAGCATGAGCGCGAGTATGCAAATGAGATTGCAACTCTTAGTGAAGCTCTTGAAGAACAACAAACCACCAATGAATCTCTTGAGGAGACCTTTACTCTAGAGCTATCTAAAGTAAAGGAATCTCGTGATAGAGCTTTAGAGGTGGCACATGATTTTCAAATTAAAAATGATGAGCTAGTAATTGCTCATGCTAAACTCCTTGAGGATTTTGAGCTTCTCAAAAATGGCTCTAGGGCTATTGAGAGTGAGCTCATCAAACTCACCGAGTCACATGAGCAATTTAAGGCTCTCAACCTAATAGAGCTTGCTAAGTTGCCTTCTCCTTGTGCTATAATTGATAATGCTTGTGCTACTAACTCTACCTCTTGTGAAGCATCCATCTTGAAGGAGAATGTTGAGCTAAGGGCTCAACTTGCTTTGCTAACAAGCAATTATGAGAAATTGGAAGAAAGTCATGGAAAGCTTTCTAGCTCCCATGATGATCTTCTAGTCTCTCATGATTTGCTAAAGTTAGCTCATGAGGCTATCATGTCAAAGGTAAAATCTTGTGAGCCTCATGTGAGTACTAGCACTACTTCTCAAAATGCTATTTTGCCATGTGCTAGTGCTTTTAGTTCACCCACTCATGCTATTGATTTATCTTGTGGTGAACTACCTTCTATGCCTTGTTGCTCTACAAATCCATGTGCTAGTGCTAGTAATTCACCCACCCATGCTATTGCTATATCTTGTGGTGAATTACATACCTTGCCTTGTTGCTCTAACAATGAAGCTTCCACTTCCTCTAGTACTTGTGTTGTTACTAACCATGTTGAGGAAATCAAAGAGCTCAAGGCCCAAGTCACTTCTTTGAAGAAGAACTTGGTAAAGGGTCATGAAGGGAAGCAATCCCCCAATGACAAGAGTGGACTTGGATTCAACTCCAACAACAAGAACAAGTCCACCACGCACAAGCGGAAGAAGGGCCAAGGGCATGTGAAGGACCCCGCCAAGATTGTGTGCTTCAAGTGCAAGATTGAAGGGCATCATGTTAGATCGTGCCCCTTGAAGAAGAAGCCACTTGGCGAGAAGAAACAAGGGAAGTGCTTGCGTGTAGGGAGGCAGCTCCTTGTGACGGTAAAGCACACGTCCGTTGGGAACCCCAAGAGGAAGGTATGATGAGTACAGCAGCGAGTTTTCCCTCAGTAAGAAACCAAGGTTTATCGAACCAGTAGGAGATGAAGGCCACGTGAAGGATGTTGGTGAAGGAGTGTAGTGCGGCGCAACACCAGTGATTCCGGCGCCAACGTGGAACTGCACAACACAATCAAACTACTTTGCCCCAACTTAACGGTGAGGTTGTCAATCTCACCGGTTTGCTGAAAACAAAGGATTAAACGTATGGTGTGGAGAATTATGTTTGCTTGAGAAGACAAGAGAACAATGATTGCAGTAGGTTGTATTTCGGATGTAAAAGAATGGACCGGGGTCCACGGTTCACTAGTGGTGTCTCTTCAATAAGATAAATAGCATGTTGGGTGAACAAATTACAGTTGGGCAATTGACAAATAGAGATGCACATACATATCATGATGACTACTATGAGATTTACTTAGGGCATTACGACAAAGAACATAGGCCGCCATCCAGCATGCATCTATGCCTAAAAAGTCCACCTTCAGTTAGCATCCGCACCCCTTCCAGTATTAAGTTGCAAACAACAGACAATTTCATTAAGTATTGTGCGTAATGTAAACAATACAAATATCCTTAGACAAAGCATTGATGTTTTATCCCTAGTGGCAACAACACATCCACAACCTTAGGAACTCACTCCCCCAGATTCAATGGAGACATGAACCCACTGTCTAGCATAAATACTCCCTCTTGGAGTCACAAGTATCAACTTGGCCAAGGCCTCTACTAGCAACAGAGAGCATGCAAGAACATAAATAACATATATGATAGATCAATAATCAACTTGACATAGTATTCCATATTCATCGGATCCCAACAAACACAACATGTAGCATTACAAATAGATGATCCTGATCATGATAGGTAGCTCACAAGATCTAAACATGATAGCACAAGAGGAGAAGACAACCATCTAGCTACTTCTATGGACCCGTAGTCCAAGGATGAACTACTCACGCATCGGTCCGGAGGCGGGCATGGTGATGTAGAGCCCTCCGGTGATGATTCCCCTCTCGGCAGGGTGCGGAGGTGATCTTCTGAACCCCCGAGATGGGGTTGATGGCGGCGGCTCTGGAACTTTTCTCCTATCGTGGCTCTCGCTAGGGTTTTCGCGACGGAAGGAACAAATAGGCGAAGGGGCAGCGTCGGGGCGGCAGGAGCCCACCCCATAGGCCGGCGCGGCCAGAGGTGGGGCCGCGCCGCCCTATGGTGTGTCCGCCTCGTGGCCCCTCTTCGTCTCCTCTTCGGTGTTCTGGAAGACTCCGTGGAAAATAAGACCGTGGGCTTTTGTTTCGTCCAATTCCAAGAATATTTGTAAACTAGCTTTTCTGAAATCAAAAACAGCAGAAAACAGGAACTGGCACTGTGGCATCTTGTTAATAGGTTAGTCTCGGAAAATGCATAGAAACATTATAAAGTATGACTAAAACATGTTGGTATTGTCATAAAACTAGCATGGAACATAATAAATTATAGATACGTTGGAGACGTATCAAGCATCCCCAAGCTTAGTTCCTACTCGCCCTCGAGTAGGTAAATGATAAAAACAATAATTTCTGAAGTGACATGCTACCAACATAATCTTGATCAATACTATTGTAAAGCATATGAGATGAATGAAGTGATTCAAAGCAATGGTATATAGTTTGCTAACAAAAAGATAATGACTAAACAACTGAATCATATAGCAAAAACTTTTCATGAATAGTACTTTCAAGACAAGCATCAAAAAGTCTTGCATAAGAGTTAACTCATAAAGCAATAGATTCTTAATAAGAGGTTTTGAAGCAACACAAAGGAAGATTTAAGTTTCAGCAATTGCTTTCAACTTTCAACATGTATATCTCATGGATAATTGTCAACACAAAGTAATATAATAAGTGCAATAAGTAAGCATGTAAGAATCAACACACACAGTTGACACAAGTGTTTGCTTCTAAGATAGAAAGAAGTAGGTAAACTGACTCAACATAAAGTAAAAGAAAGGCCCTTCGCAGAGGGAAGCAGGGATTACTCATGTGCTAGAGCTTTTTATTTTGAAAACATAGAAACAATTGTGTCAACGGTAGTAATAATTCATATGGGTTATGCATAAAACTTCCTATAAGTTGCAAGCCTCATGCATCGAATACTAATAGTGCCCGCACCTTGTCCTAATTAGCTCGGATTTCCATGGATTATCATCGCATTACATATGTTTCAACCAAGTGTCACAAAGGGGTACCTCTATGCCACCTGTACAAAGGTCCAAGGAGATAAATCGCATTTGATTTCTCGATTTTGATAGATCTCAACTTGAGGACATCCATACCGGGACAACATAGAAAACAGATAATGGACTCCTCTTTTATGCTTTAAGCATTCAACAACAAATAATATTCTCATAAGAGATTCTGAGGATTAATGTCCAAGATGAAACTTCCACCATGATACATGGCTTTGGTTGGCGGCCCAATGTTCTTCTCTAACAACATGCATACTCAAACCATTTCAACTCATGGCAAATCTCCCTTACTTCAGACAAGACGAACATGCATAGCAACTCACATGATATTCAACAAAAGTGTAACAGTTGATGGCGTCCCCAGAAACATGGTTACTGCTCAACAAGCAACTTATAAGAACTAAGATAAGCGACATATTCATTACCACAATAGTTTTTAGGCTACTTTCCCATGAGCTATGTATTGCAAAGACAAGGAATGGAATTTTAAAGGTAGCACACAAGCAATTTACTTTGGAATGGCAGAAAAATACCACATAATAGGTAGTTATGGTGGACACAAATGGCATAGGTTTTGGCTCAAGGTTTTTGGATGCACGAGAAGCATTCCCTCTCAGTACAAGGCTTTGGCTAGCAAGGTTGTTTGAAGCAAACACAAGTATGAACCGGTAAAGCAAAAACTTACACAAGAACATATTGCAAGCATTATAAGACTCTACACTGTCTTCCTTGTTGTTCAAACACTTTTACCAGAAAATATCTAGACCTTAGAGAGACCAATCATGCAAACCAAATTTCAACAAGCTCTACGGTAGTTCTCCACTAATAGATTTAAACTACATGATGCAAGAGCTTAAACATGATCTACTTGAGAGCTCAAAAATTTGCTAAGTATCAAATTATTCAAGACAATATGAAGCATTTTCTGTTTCCAACCAAATAACAATAAGTATAAGTGCTGCGGCTTTCAGCTTTCGCCATGAATATGAAAGATAAAACGAAGAACACAAGTGTTCAAATGAAAAAGCGGAGCGTGTCTCTCTCCAACACAAGGATTGCTAGGATCCGAATTTATTCAAACATAAACAAAAATAAAAACAAACAGACGCTCCAAGTAAAGCACATAAGATGTGACGGAATTAAAATATAGTTTCACTAGAGGTGACCTGATAAGTTTTGATGAAGAAGGGGATGCCTTGGGCATCCCCAAGCTTAGACGCTTGAGTCTTCTTGAAATATGCAGGGATGAACCATGGGGGCATTGATGCGCGTAGATGTACACGTCCGTTGGGAACCCCAAGAGGAAGGTGTGATGCGCACAGCAGCAAGTTTTCCCTCAGTAAGAAACCAAGGTTATCGAACCAGTAGGAGCCAAGAAGCACGTGAAGGTTGTTGGTGGAGGAATGCAGTGCGGCGCAACACCAGTGAAACCGGCGCCAACGTGGAACCACACAATCAAATACTTTGCCCCAACGTAGTGAGGTTGTCAATCTCACCGGCTTGCTGAAAACAAAGGATTAAGCGTATCGAGTGGAAGATGGTGTTTGTTTGCAAAGAACAGTAAAAGCAGTAGAATGTATTCAGATGTAAAAAAATGGACCGGGGTCCACAGTTCACTAGAGGTGTCTCTCCAATAAGATAACTAACATGCTGGGTGAACAAATTACAGGCGGGCAATTGACAAATAAAGATTCAATACATATCAATGATGATTACTATGTGATTTAATCAGGGCATTACGACAAAGTACATAGACCGCTATCCAGCATGCATCTATGCCTAAATAATCCACCTTCAGGTTATCATCCGAACCCCTTCCAGGATTAAGTTGTAAACAACAGATAATTGCATTAAGTATGGCGCGTAATGTAATCAACACAAATATCCTTAGATAAAGCATCAATGTTTTATCCCTAGTAGCAACACACATCCACAACCTTAGAACTTTCTGTCACTGTCCCAGATTAAATGGAGGCATGAACCCACTATCGAGCATAATTACTCCCTCTTGGAGTTACAAGTATCAACTTGGCCAGAGCCTCTACTAGCAACGGAGAGCATGCAAGAACATAAACAACACATATATGATAGATTGATAATCAACTTAACATAATATTCTATATTCATCGGATCCCGCCAAACACAACATGTAGCATTACAAATAGATGATCTTGATCATGTTAGGCAGCTCACAAGATCTAAACAATGATAGCACAAGCGGAGAAGACAACCATCTAGCTACTGCTATGGACCCATAGTCCAAGGATGAACTACTCACGCATCAATCCGGAGCGGGCATGATGATGTAGAGCCCTCCGGTGATGATTCCCCTCTCCGGCAGTGCGGAGGCGATCTCCGAATCCCCGAGATGGGATTCGCGACGGCGTCTCGGAAGGTTTCCGTATCGTGGCTCTCGGTACAGGGGGTTTCGCGACGGAGGCTTTAAGTAGGCGGAAGGTTAGGTCAAAGGGCGACGCGAGGGGGCCACACAACAGGGCCGCGCGGCCCAGGCCCAGGCTGCGCCGCCCTGGTGTCTGGCCGCCTCGTGGCCCCACCTCGTCTCCCTTTCGGTCTTCGGAAGCTTCGTGCAAAAATAGGACCACGGGCGTTGATTTCGTCCAATTCCGAGAATATTTCCTTACTAGGATTTCTGAAACCAAAAACAGCAGAAAACAGCAACTGGCACTTCGGCATCTTGTTAATAGGTTAGTGCCGGAAAATGTAAAATAACGCTGTAAAGTATGTGTAAAACACTCAAGTATTGTAATAAAAGTAGCATGGAACATAAGAAATTATAGATACGTTTGCGACGTATCAAGCATCCCCAAGCTTAGTTCCTACTCGTCCTCGAGTAGGTAAACGATAACACAAATAATTTCTGAAGTGACATGCTACCAACATAATCTTGATCAACATTATTGTAAAGCATATGAGATGAATGGAGTGATCTGAACAAAAGATTGCTAACAAAGATAATGACTAAGCAAATGAATCATATAGCAAAACTTTTCATGAATAATACTTTCAAGACAAGTATCAATAAGACTTGCATAAGAGATAACTCATAAGCAATAAATTCAAAGTAGAATGCATTGAAGCAACACAAAGGATGATTAAGTTTCAGCAATTGCTTTCAACTTGTAACATGTATATCTCATGGATATTTGTCAACATAGAGTAATATAACAGGTGCAATAAGTAAACATGTAAGAATCAATGCACACAGTTAACACAAGTGTTTGCTTCTAAGATAGAAGGGAATGGGTAAACTGACTCAACATAAAGTAAAAGATTGGCCCTTCGCAGAGGGAAGCATTGATTACTATTTTTGTGCTAGAGCTTTTGTTTTGAAAACATAGAAACAATTTTGTAAACGGTAGTAATAATTCATATGTGCTATGCATAATACTTCCTACAAGTTGCATGTCTCATGCATAGAGTACCAATAGTGCTCGCACCTTGTCCTACTATCTCGGAAACACGGATTCTCATCGCATAACATATGCTTCAACCAAGTGTCACAAAGGGGTACCTCTATGCCGCTTGTACAAGTGTCTAAGGAGAAAGCACGCATTGGATTTCTCGCTTTGATTATTCTCAACTTAGACATCCATACCGGGACAACATAGACAACAGATAATGGACTCCTCTTTTCATGCTTAAGCATTCAACAATAGTTAATATTCTCATAAGAGATTGAGGTTGTATGTCCAAACTGAAACTTCCACCATGATACATGGCTTTAGTTAGCGGCCCAATGTTCTTCTCTAACATATGCATACTCAAACCATTTGATCGCGAAGTCCACTACTTCAGACAAGACGAACATGCATAGCATCTCACATGATATTGAACAAAGATAAAGTTGATGGCGTCCCCAGAAAACATGGTTACCGCTCAACAAGCAACTTATAAGAATTAAGACACATAACTACATATTCATCACCACAATAGTTTTTAAGCTATTTGTCCCATGAGCTATATATTGTAAAGGTAGAGGAATGAAATTTAAAGGTAGCACTCAAGTAATTTACTTTGGAATGGCAGAAAATACCACATAGTAGGTAGATATGGTGGACACAAATGGCATGGTTTTTGGCTCAAGGTGTTTGGATGCACGAGAAGCATTTCCTCTTAGTACAAGGTTTGGGCTAGCAAGGTTGTTTGAAGCAAACACAAGTATGAACAGGTACAGCAAAACTCACACAAGAACATATTGAAAGCATTATAAGGCTCTACACTGTCTTCCTTGTTGTTCAAACACTTTACCGAAAATATCTAGACTTAGAGAGATCAATCATGCAAACCAAATTAAACAAGCTCTACAGTAGTTCTTCATTAATAGATTAAACTACATGATGCAAGAGCTTAAACATGATCTATGAGAGCTCAAACAATTGCCAAATTGCCAAACCATATGCAGCATTTTCCAATTCCAACCAAATAGCAATTTAACGCAATAAGCTTTCGCCATGAACATTAAAGCACAATTAAGAACACAAGTGTTCCATAAGAAAAAGCGGAGCGTAATATCTCCAATGTAAGAATGGCGGGATCCAACTTTATTCAAAACAAAACAAAAATAAAAACAAACCGACGCTCCAAGTAAAGAACATAAGAATGTGACGGAATAAAAATATAGTTTCACTAGAAGTGACCTGATAATGTTGTCGATGAAGAAGGGGATGCCTTGGGCATCCCAAGCTTAGATGCTTGAGTCTTCTTAAAATATGCAGGGATGAACCACCGGGGCATCCCCAAGCTTAGTGTAAGGGTACATTGCCCCTATGTGTGGTTTTGGTAATTAATGACAACCCCTATGGACTAATGTTTTCATTAAGTTTATATGAAGGAATATTCCATAGGTACTACTTGTACTCCATGTGTTGGATTCAAGTATGGATGCCATGAAGATAAAGATATACCTTGTGTATTGGCATCAAGATCATCGGTTTGAAGATAAATATGTGATATGATCAACAAGAAGAAATGAAGATGGAGTTCTTATGTGGAACTCAATATTAGCCATGCTCTATCTTAAGTGAGTATGAGAAGATACAAGGTTGAGTCGTGCAAGTTCAAGATGAGCATCTCAAGTGGATCACATGCTTGAAGCTTGCCGTCCATTTGGTGACATTGGACATGTGAAGATGTGCATCAATGGAGCTTTCCCATCATGGTGTATGGGGGAGCATTTGTGAGTCTTCACGAAGCAACGATGATCAAGTAAGGCATTCCGGCTAATGTAGGGCTTGAAGAGTTATCATCAAGATCAAGCGGGATGCACAAGGCAAAGGTATGACCTTGATAGGTTTTCCTTTTACCGGTCTCAAGGTGGTTGTTGGGAGACCGGATTATAGGATAGATAGCCGCACTATCAAGAGGGGCTTTCGGTTGGGTAACTTGATCACATCGTCTTAGAGAGCTCAACCCTTTGCATGCTTTGCATTCCATAAATCTATTGCTTCTTGGTGTTTCTTTGTGTAAGGTTCTTGAGCTTGTTGCTAGCTTTACAACAAGCCCAAGTTCATCGAAAACGGAATCCATATGCATCTTCTATTGCGTTTTCAAGCTTGGAGGTTTTACCGGTGTCTCTTTTATAGATAGGTCAATCATTCATCTTATGGTTTTTACTCCGTGGGTGGACAATGATGTTTCTATGCATAAAGTTGTAGGGCTTGTTGTCCTGATTCCAACAAGCCCAAGATCATCGAAATCGGAGTCCGGACGCAAAAGTTATCATGGTTTTTGTAAACCATGTTTTCATATTTGGCCCGGTGGCGCCGGCTGTCTGACCGGCTCGTCCGGCACAGACCGGCTCCCACACCGGTGCCATCCGGACGGTTTCCAGGGGGCTTTCAGGGGCGCCCGGTCCCTGGCCCGGTCGACCGGGTTTTCCGCCAGGCGGCCCGGTCGGCCGCCAGGCGGCCGGTCGCTGGCCCGGTCGACCGGGTTTTCCGCCAGGCGGCCGGTCGCTGGCCCGGTCGACCGGGTTTTCCGCCAGGCAGCCCGGTCCCTGGCCCGGTCTGACCGGGCTTTCCGCCAGGCTGCACGAAAAACTCCCAGATCTGCCCCAAACGGTCATATTTCATTTGGCTATAAAAGGGGCTTCTTCCCCAACGGTTTTCTAGGGTTCTTGAGCATGTTTTTGACCACCATTGTTGAACCTCTTGAGCTTGCTTCCTCTCCCTTCCCTCCCATGATTCTTGCTCATTCTTGAGGGATCTAAGAGAGGAGATCTAGATCTACAACCTCCACCAATCCATTTCTCCTCTAAGTGAGGGGAACTCTTGGGATCTAGATCTTGGAGTCTTTTGTTGACTTTCCCCATTGTTCTTCCTCTCCAATCTCATCCTAGCATTTGTTGCTTGGGTGGGATTTGAGTGTGAAGGACTTGAACACCTCTAGTGTTCTTGCTTTGCATCATTGCATAGTGTTGAGCTCTCCACCACGATTAGTTCGAGTGAGAGACCGTGAGCTTGTTACTCTTGGAGGGAGACCTCCTAGTTGGCTTGGCGGTTGGTGCTCCGGTGATCTCTTCAAGAAGATTGTGAAGAGGCCCGGGCTTCTCCTTCGTGGAGCTTGTGAAGTGGTTGTGGAGCTTGCCATCTCCGGAGCGGAGGAAAAGCTAACCATAAGGAAAGGGCCATTATCCTTCGTGGGTGTGGTTCGGAGAATAGGGTGAGCCTTCGTGGCGCGGGGAATCCTTCGTGGGACCTCCACTCCTCCAAACGTGACGTACCTTGTTGCAAAGCAAGGGAACACGGGAATACATCCTCGTCTCCGCGTGCCTCGGTTATTTCTATACCCGAGCTCTCTTTCCTTGTGATAGCCATCGTGCTTGAAGTACATATATCTTGCTATCACTTGTGCTACATATATCTTGTGCCTATCTTGCTTAGCTCTAGTTGCCATTGTTACACTTAGTTGAGCTTAGCATATTTAGGGTTTGTGCTTGTAAACTAAACATTAGTTTAATTCCGCATTCTTACAAGACAAATCCACAAGAGTTTGTAATTGCCTATTCACCCCCCCTCTAGGCGACATCTCGATCTTTCAATTGGTATCAGAGCAAGGTCTCTCCTTGTTTAAGGCTTCACCGCCTTGAGAGTAAAGATGTCGGCTAGTAATTTAGTGCACAATGACACAATTATCTTTGTTGGCACAAATTATCTTTTGTGGCGAAATTGCTTGCTTTGCAAACTTCGGACCTTGTGTCCAAACATTGAGCAATTTCTAGATGTAGGTTTTTCTCCTCCGATGGACCCTCAAAATCTATCTTTAGAGGATGAGAAAAACTTACATCTTGAAGCTCTAGTATCTAATGAGCTTGTATTCTCTTTGAGACCAGATTTTCATAGGTTCTTGATATATATAAAGCGAAAATCGTCTCATGAGATGTGGATCAAGCTTAAGGAAATGTTTGGTGGATCCACTTCTCATTTGGTTGGTGGTGACTCCGAGGAGCTCTCTTCCCCTTCACATCATGAAGAGCTCCAAGTTGCTTCCACCTCCGGCCGTGATGAGTTCTCATCTTCTTCCACTTCACCAACGTGTAGCAAGACACGAGGTAATGATATGGTGAGTGGTGAGAAAAATTGCAATGTTGATATTGTGCTCAATAGTGATGATTCTTCATCTCTATCCCATTGCAATGCTTCCTCTTTGGACTTAGACACATCTAGCATTGAAAATAATCTACATGCTTGTGTTGATAGTCCTCGCATATCATGTGTAAATTGCTCACATAAATCCCATGATGATATGCTTGCCTTGTCTTGCTCCCATAATCAAAATGCTTCTATCTCCTCTAGTTGTTTGACTAACAATGTAGAGGAAACCGAACACTCTATGGATCAAGACATGTTTTCAAATAAGGATTCAAGAATTTCTTCATCTTCATCCTCCGGTATGCACATGTGCCTTATGGCAAATGGATCAAAGGTATCTCCTACTTTGACTCCTAACACTTCCTCTAATGATGAGAGTGATGATGATAATGATGAAGAATATAATATATTGGTGCATAATATGGCAATGGTATATGCTTCTCTTCATGGTAATAAAGAAGCTCGTGCTAATCTCGAACACTCTATGGATACCTTGAGTAAATATAGGGAAACCATAGTGGAGTTGGAGTCCCATGTTGAAAATGGGGAAATGAGATTCACTCTCCTCAAGCATGAGCTAAAAGATGAGAAGCATACTAATTTTATGCTCACACAAAAATTTGAATCCTATAAGCATGAAAATGAGAAAACTATTGTTGATGCTTGTGCTACTAACTCTACTTCTTGTGAAGCATCTATCTTAAAGGAGAATGTTGAGTTAAGGGCTCAACTTGAGTTGCTAACTAGCAATTATAGGGAATTGGAAGAAAGTCATAAAAAGCTCTCGGGCTCTCATGATGACCTTCTAATTTCCTATGATGGGCTAAAGTTAGCTCATGAGGCTAGTATCACTAAGGTAACATCTTGTGAGCCTCATGTGGACATTAGCACAATCTCTACTACAAATGCTAAATTGCCATGTGCTAGTCCTTGTAATCCATCTAGTCAAACTAGTGATACACCTTGTGTTGGATTACTTGCCTTGCCTTGTTGCTCTAACAATGAAACTTATACTTCCTCTAGTACTTGTATTTCTACTAACCATGTAGAGGAAATAAAAGAGCTCGAGGCCCAAGTCCTTTCTTTAAAGAAAGACTTGGAAAAGCGTCATGAAGGGAAATCCGCACTTGACAAGATGTTGAGTTTGCAACAATCCCCCAATGACAAGAGTGGACTTGGATTCAATTCCGATAACAAGAACAAGTCCAAGAGCAAGAGCAACAAAAAGAAGGGCCAAGACAAAGTCAAGGATCCGGCCAAGTTGGTTTGTTTCAAGTGCAAGGTTGTAGGGCATCATGTTAGATCATGCCCATTGAAGAAGAAGAAGCACTTGAGTGAGAAACAACAAGGGAAACGGCCACAAGGTCAAGGTCAAGCTCATGCTCGACCTCAAGTTGAAGATAGGCCACTTCCCAAGAAGAATCAAGATATTGTTCCCCAAGAGAAGAAATCAATAAAGAAGAGAAAGGGGAACACTTGCTACTTATGCCGTGTGAAGGGGCACTTTGCTTCTTCATGTTTAGGTAGTACCTTATCTAACCCTATAATTGTTGATGATGATTATTCTCTAGGGAAGGATAAGGATGGCAATGTGTTTGCCAAGTTTGTTGGAACTCAAAGTGGTCTCAAGAAAAGGACCATTTGGGTTGCCAAGCCTATTGTGACTAACCTCTTAGGACCCAACTTGGTTGGGGACCAACAAGCTCAAACGTGATCAATAGGTACATATGGAGGTCATTGGAGACTTGGCTAATTTATGAAGAATTAAGGGATCTTCATATATTATTTTGACCAAGCCAAGTCGTATGGATCATTATCTATATCTTATATCCAATGTTCCTCCTTGCGGTAACTTATACTTCAACTCTTCATATTCATTGTAAGTTACTTGCCCCTTTGCATGTTTGGTTTTGTATCAAATATGTGTTTGTATGTGTTGAGTCTTACTTGCCTATCTTGTGTATTCAAGTATGATTGTTTGACTCACCATATACTAGTGTATTGTTTTGAGCCTAATGCATCTTGATAATATCTTATTTGGCTCTCTTTGAGTGATTAATGGAACATCCCATTTTGGGGGAGTGATATGCATTGTGCATCTCTCTTTCTTTAAAATGTGTGTACATGGGTACCACCACTTAGTATTGATATTGCAAGATTATCTAGTCACTATGTGGTGTGTCATACTCATGAGAAATTCAAATTCTAAATGTCCATTAATCATCTCTAGTCGAATTTTAGTTGCCTCTTGTTTAGAAGAAATGTTTTATCACATTATGGGGGAGTAATATGTTTTGTACATATCACAAACCTAAGAAAATGTGAACATATGAGGTTATGCCACTTGGAGTTGATACACGTAATTATCTTGTTCCTAGGTGGCATGTTTGCTCAAACAAGCTCCACTTCTATTAAAAAGCTCTTATTGGCTCATCCTATGGATTCTTGTTTGAATAAGAAATTCTTGGTACGGTTTTTCCTCAAATACATATCTCTATATCTTATTTGGGACACCGTTTGCTTCATGTTATTCTAATCATTGCCGTGCGTGATTGTTTGACTAATTGAAGCTATCAAGAATCTTCATCCATGCATAGTGCTTAATTCTATATACTTATCCTATGCCTTTTATTGTGAAGTTGATCCTTACTATCATTATCAATTCACCACCGGAAATTATTTCCAATATACTCATTGTCTTTGACAATTGATAACCTTGTATGTGGTTGAATTCATGGATCATCTTCACCTTGGATTGCTTCTTATTTTACTTATTTTATTTCCAAGAAATCTTTGTTGCTCCCACGTGTCTTCTTTGTCCCTTTGAAAAATCTTTTGATAAATTCTCTTGATTCATATCAAGTGTTTGTTTTGGAAGACAAATCTTTTCCTTACGGTACATTGTGCCATTGTGAAAAGTGTAGAGGGTTTGGTTTATTTGTTTGAACCTTGCTCTTTTTGGGAGTTTGCTATCTCATTCCTTCTTACATGTTTTATTTGCTTGAATGAGATAAATCTTTGAGCATGTTTGCTTTACTTCATCCTTTATGCTCAATGGTTTCTTCTTAGTTCATTTGATTGAACTTTGTTGAACAAATCTTTTGTGATTTGCGTCTTTGATATATTTTGGACAACAAATTTGTTTGGTCACATCTTTATGCTTTCTTCAATTCATTTGGTGTGTTGTCCAAAGTATATCTTTCTTGGATCTTTAAAGTCTTTATGCATGCTTATATGTAATTTGTTTACATTTGTAGCGTGCTTGCCTTCTTTGATCCATTATATAGGGTATACTCCATCAAATCCTAAACGGCTAAGATGTGCATGAAATTCAAATTTCATCTATAAATATGCACATATTTATATGGAGTGTGTCCTATGTATTGTGGTTATTCTAACCATTGTGGACCCAATAAGTTTGGGGACCAAGATGTACTTAAATAATGTTTTAGGTACATTGGAGATGCAATGGAGGCTTGTCTCATCTATAAGGAAGGTGTTGTCACCATATGGTAATTGGGGTCAAGCTAGGATGATGAATGAACTCTTATCTACTACATCAAGCCATTGCTATCTCGGTAACAAGTATCTTATTCATGCATTCTCATATAGCATCCAATCTCTTGTAGGTTGTATCTTGGCATGAAATTATTTATTTCGAAAATATTGCGGTTCTTGAAAAACCCTTTTAAAATAAAACATCTTATTGTACATTTGAGTAATTTGAGAAGATGCATATGATAGGAATATATATATATATCATGTTTATGATTCACCTATCTCAAATATGCCCTCTAGCAATTTATTGCATATCAATTCCTCAAAGAGCTCTTATGTCCAATATTGATGAAATTGCGAAATAAATCCATATTTATGATACTTGTTGCCTTTCTCAAAACATTCCAACTAGCTTTACTTCCCTTATTGTTGGTTGTGATGTTTTTGAGATTTTCTTTGTTGAAGCTCATTCATATACCACAAGTGAATATTGGAGCCATAGGCTATATATGCTTTTTAAGCAAACAACCTTTGGTATATTTTATGACTTCATCTTGGATATCTTGTCTTATTTATTTTGTTAACCTCTTGTGTGTGCATGTTTCTTTATGGATCATTGTCCACTTTAGAAACTTATATACATAAGAGCGTTAATCCATCACCTTGATATCTTTGTTCTTTGCCAACCATCTTTTATCCTTTGTTTCTTAGTGGTGTTGGTAAAGGAGATTTATGAGTGCTTGGTTTATTTGTTTTCCTTCTTGCACTCATATCTCGTAATTATTGGACTAAAGTTGTTCTTGATAAGCATATTCTCTTTATCCTAGTTGCGTTCTAAATGATATATAGGGAGTGAGGATTCCATGTTTGTGCATATTGTATTCAAATGCAAACATTATAAATTGTGCACGAACTTTGGGGAGCTTTCTTATTTTTAGAGCACTATATCTCTCTTATCATGATATCTTTGTTTGTCCAATTGGATCTTTGATTGTTTGCTTTATTTGTTGAAGCTCACCTCACCATGTTATCTTTATGCAATCTTTGATCCTCAATATAGTTTGATTTCCTTCAAGTATTCATCATTGGATATGTGCACTTGATTCCACTCAAATTATGAGAAGTGCACACTTTGGGGAGGAACTCACATTATATTGGCCTTCTAAATTTTTCACCCATTTTGACAATCGATGCCAATGGGGGAGAAGTTTAGAGGGTTTAAGGGAATGGTTTTATACTTAAGTTTGGTTTGTGCTTAAGTGTTTTGTCTCTCATGCATTCCATATTTATATGTCTTGCATGGTTGTATATATATATATATATAGTGGAAACTATCCCAAAGGTTAATCTTGACAATATATGCAATGAATTCATGTTCATCACACGTGCATACATTGTGGGGGAGTTTTCTCTATATATATTGGTTCTACTCACATCTCTTGCATTTGTTGTAGTTGTGTGAGTAGAGCCGGTTTTGATATGGGCTAGTAGCTTTGTGTTACTTGACCATATCAAATACAACCTCTTGTATACAACTTACCCTCGGATAAGTTGCGTACTTGTTTCTAATATTCATTATATAAACCCTCTTATTGTGGTTGTCATCAATTACCAAAATGGGGGAGATTGTAAGGGTACATTGCCCCTATGTGTGGTTTTGGTAATTAATGACAACCCCTATGGACTAATGTTTTCATTAAGTTTATATGAAGGAATATTCCATAGGTACTACTTGTACTCCATGTGTTGGATTCAAGTATGGATGCCATGAAGATAAAGATATACCTTGTGTATTGGCATCAAGATCATCGGTTTGAAGATAAATATGTGATATGATCAACAAGAAGAAATGAAGATGGAGTTCTTATGTGGAACTCAATATTAGCCATGCTCTATCTTAAGTGAGTATGAGAAGATACAAGGTTGAGTCGTGCAAGTTCAAGATGAGCATCTCAAGTGGATCACATGCTTGAAGCTTGCCGTCCATTTGGTGACATTGGACATGTGAAGATGTGCATCAATGGAGCTTTCCCATCATGGTGTATGGGGGAGCATTTGCGAGTCTTCACGAAGCAACGATGATCAAGTAAGGCATTCCGGCTAATGTAGGGCTTGAAGAGTTATCATCAAGATCAAGCGGGATGCACAAGGCAAAGGTATGACCTTGATAGGTTTTCCTTTTACCGGTCTCAAGGTGGTTGTTGGGAGACCGGATTATAGGATAGATAGCCGCACTATCAAGAGGGGCTTTCGGTTGGGTAACTTGATCACATCGTCTTAGAGAGCTCAACCCTTTGCATGCTTTGCATTCCATAAATCTATTGCTTCTTGGTGTTTCTTTGTGTAAGGTTCTTGAGCTTGTTGCTAGCTTTACAACAAGCCCAAGTTCATCGAAAACGGAATCCATATGCATCTTCTATTGCGTTTTCAAGCTTGGAGGTTTTACCGGTGTCTCTTTTATAGATAGGTCAATCATTCATCTTATGGTTTTTACTCCGTGGGTGGACAATGATGTTTCTATGCATAAAGTTGTAGGGCTTGTTGTCCTGATTCCAACAAGCCCAAGATCATCGAAATCGGAGTCCGGACGCAAAAGTTATCATGGTTTTTGTAAACCATGTTTTCATATTTGGCCCGGTGGCGCCGGCTGTCTGACCGGCTCGTCCGGCACAGACCGGCTCCCACACCGGTGCCATCCGGACGGTTTCCAGGGGGCTTTCAGGGGCGCCCGGTCCCTGGCCCGGTCGACCGGGTTTTCGCCCGGTCCCTGGCCCGGTCGACCGGGTTTTTCGCCAGGCGGCCCGGTCCCTGGCCCGGTCGACCGGGTTTTCCGCCAGGCGGCCGGTCGCTGGCCCGGTCGACCGGGTTTTCCGCCAGGCAGCCCGGTCCCTGGCCCGGTCTGACCGGGCTTTCCGCCAGGCTGCACGAAAAACTCCCAGATCTGCCCCAAACGGTCATATTTCATTTGGCTATAAAAGGGGCTTCTTCCCCAACGGTTTTCTAGGGTTCTTGAGCATGTTTTTGACCACCATTGTTGAACCTCTTGAGCTTGCTTCCTCTCCCTTCCCTCCCATGATTCTTGCTCATTCTTGAGGGATCTAAGAGAGGAGATCTAGATCTACAACCTCCACCAATCCATTTCTCCTCTAAGTGAGGGGAACTCTTGGGATCTAGATCTTGGAGTCTTTTGTTGACTTTCCCCATTGTTCTTCCTCTCCAATCTCATCTTAGCATTTGTTGCTTGGGTGGGATTTGAGTGTGAAGGACTTGAACACCTCTAGTGTTCTTGCTTTGCATCATTGCATAGTGTTGAGCTCTCCACCACGATTAGTTCGAGTGAGAGACCGTGAGCTTGTTACTCTTGGAGGGAGACCTCCTAGTTGGCTTGGCGGTTGGTGCTCCGGTGATCTCTTCAAGAAGATTGTGAAGAGGCCCGGGCTTCTCCTTCGTGGAGCTTGTGAAGTGGTTGTGGAGCTTGCCATCTCCGGAGCGGAGGAAAAGCTAACCATAAGGAAAGGGCCATTATCCTTCGTGGGTGTGGTTCGGAGAATAGGGTGAGCCTTCGTGGCGCGGGGAATCCTTCGTGGGACCTCCACTCCTCCAAACGTGACGTACCTTGTTGCAAAGCAAGGGAACACGGGAATACATCCTCGTCTCCGCGTGCCTCGGTTATTTCTATACCCGAGCTCTCTTTCCTTGTGATAGCCATCGTGCTTGAAGTACATATATCTTGCTATCACTTGTGCTACATATATCTTGTGCCTATCTTGCTTAGCTCTAGTTGCCATTGTTACACTTAGTTGAGCTTAGCATATTTAGGGTTTGTGCTTGTAAACTAAACATTAGTTTAATTCCGCATTCTTACAAGACAAATCCACAAGAGTTTGTAATTGCCTATTCACCCCCCCCCTCTAGGCGACATCTCGATCTTTCACTTAGACCTTTCACTCTTCTTGATCATAGTATATCATCCTCTTCTCTTGACCCTTGAAAACTTCCTTCACACAAACTTCAAGCAAACTCATTAGAGGGTTAGTGCATAACCACAAATTCACATATTCAGAGGTGACACAATCATTCTTTACACTTCTGGACATTGCACAAAGCTTCTGAAAGTTAATGGAACAAAGAAACTCATTCAACATAGCAAAAGCGGCAATGCGAAATAAAAGACAGAATCTGTCAAAAACAGAACAGTCCGTAAAGATGCATCTGGACTGGGCACTTAACTTGCTCAAATGGAAAAACTCAAAACTAATGAAAGTTGCTTACATATCTGAGGATCACGCTCGTAATTTTGCAGATTTTTTCGAATTTTTTACAGATACTTATGCCAGAATTCGTGACAGACAGCAATGCTGTTTCTGCAGCGATCCCAAATATAACATCAACTTTAGCATAGAAACTTTACTTGGCACAAAAACATGATAAGGAGAGGTTGCTACAGTAGTAAACAACTTCCAAGACTGAACAAAACAAAAATTTCTGTAGTAAAATAAACACATGGGTTATCTCCCAAGAAGTGCTTTTCTTTAACGCCTTTCAGCTAGGCGCAGAAAGTGCAAATCAAGTAACATCAAGAGACGAAACATCAACATCATAGCTTGTTCTAATAATAGAATCAAAAGGCAACTTCATTCTCTTTCTAGGGAAGTGTTCCATATCTTTCTTGAGATGAAATTGATATTTAATATTACCTTCTCTCATATCAATAACAGCACCAACGGTTCGAAGAAACGGTCTTCCCAACACAATAGGACAAGATGCATTGAATTCGATATCCAAGACAACAAAATCAACGGGGACAAGGTTATTGTTAATCGTAATGCGCACATTATCAATTCTCCCCAAATGTTTCTTTTTAACATTATCGGCAAGATTAACATCCAAATAACAATTCTTCAATGGTGACAAGTCAAGCATATCATAAATCTTTTTAGGCATAACAGAAATACTTGCACCAAGATCACATAAAGCATTACACTCAAAGTCATTGAATTTCATTTTAATGATGGGCTCCCAACCATCTTCTAACTTCCTAGGAATAGAAGCTTCAATTTTTAATTTCTCTTCCCTAGCTTTAATGAGAGCATTTGTAATGTGTTTTGTAAAGGCTAAATTTATAGCACTAGCATTGGGACTTCTAGCAAGTTTTTGTAAGAACTTTATAAATTCAGTAATATGACAATCATCAAAGTCTAAACCATTATGTTCTACAGCAATGGAATCATTGTCACCAATATTTTGAAAAATTTCAGCAGTTTTATCACAGACAGCAGTTTCAGCAGTTTCAGGCAGTTTTGTATGCTTTGCACTAGGAGTATAAACATTGCCAACACCAATTATTTTACCATTGATAGTAGGAGGTGCAGCAACATGTGAAGAATCAACATTACTAGTGGTGGTAATAGTCCATACTTTAGCTACATTATTCTCTTTAGCAAGTTTCTCTTTTTCTTCTCTATCCCACCTAGCATGCAATTCAGCCAACATTCTAATATTATCATTAATTCTAACTTGGATGGCATTTGTTTTAGCAAACCTAGCATCTTCAACTTTCTCAGGCATAACTTTCAATTTTAAAAGATCAACATCTAGAGCAAGACTATCAACCTTAGAAGCAAGAATATCAATTTTACTAAGCTTTTCTTCAATAGTTTTATTGAAAGCAGTTTGTGTATTAATAAATTCTTTAAGCATCACTTCAAGACCAGAGGGTACACTCTTATTATTGTTGTAAGAATTACCATAAGAATTACCATAACCATTACCATTATTAGAAGGATATGGCCTATAGTTGTTGTTACCATAATTATTCCTATAAGCATTGTTGTTGAAATTATTGCTCTTAATGAAATTCACATCAACATTTTCTTCTTGAGCAACTAATGAAGCTAAAGGAACATTATTAGGATCAATATGAGATCTACCATTTGCAAGCATAGACATAATAGCATCAATCTTATCACCCAAAGAAGAGGTTTCTTCAACAGAATTTACCTTCTTACCTTGAGGAGTTCTTTCAGTGTGCCATTCAGAGTAATTGATCATCATATCATCAAGTAATTTGGTTGCGGCGCCCAGAGTGATGGACATAAAAGTACCTCCAGCAGCTGAATCCAATAGGTTCCTTGAGGAAAAATTCAATCCTGCATAAAAGGTTTGGATGATCATCCAAGTAGTCAGTCCATGGGTTGGGCAATTCTTTACCAAAGATTTCATTCTCTCCCATGCTTGAGCAACATGTTCATTATCAAATTGTTTAAAGTTCATTATGCTACTTCTCAAAGATATAATCTTAGCAGGAGGATAATATTTACTAATAAAAGCATCTTTACACTTAGTCCATGAATCAATACTATTCTTAGGCAAAGAAAGCAACCAATCTTTAGCTCTTCCTCTTAATGAGAAAGGAAACAATTTCAGTTTTATAATATCACCATGTATATCCTTATACTTTTGCATTTCACAAAGTTCAACAAAATTATTAAGATGGGCAGCAGCATCATCAGTACTAACACCAGAAAATTGCTCTCTCATAACAAGATTCAGTAAAGCAGGTTTAATTTCATAGAATTCTGCTGTAGTAGCAGGTGGAGCAATAGGAGTACATATAAAATCATTATTATTTGTGCTAGTGAAGTCACACAACTTAGTATTTTCAGGAGTACCCATTATAACAGTAATAAAGTAAACTAGGCAAATAAAGTAAAGACAAGTAACTAATTTTTTTATGTTTTTGATATAGAGAACAAGACAGTAAATAAAGTAAAGCTAGCAACTAATTTTTTTGTGTTTTGTTTAAGTGCAGCAAACAAAGTAGTAAATAAAATAAAGCAAGACAAAAACAAAGTAAAGAGATTGGAAGTGGAGACTCCCCTTGCAGCGTGTCTTGATCTCCCGGCAACGGCGCCAGAAAGGTCTTGATGCGCGTAGATGTACACGTCCGTTGGGAACCCCAAGAGGAAGGTGTGATGCGCACAGCAGCAAGTTTTCCCTCGTAAGAAACCAAGGTTATCGAACCAGTAGGAGCCAAGAAGCACGTGAAGGTTGTTGGTGGAGGAATGCAGTGCGGCGCAACACCGGTGAAACCGGCGCCAACGTGGAACCTGCACAAAAATCAAAGTACTTTGCCCCAACGTAACAGTGAGGTTGTCAATCTCACCGGCTTGCTGAAAACAAAGGATTAAGCGTATCGAGTGGAAGATGGTGTTTGTTTGCAAAGAACAGTAAAAGCAGTAGAATGTATTCAGATGTAAAAGAATGGACCGGGGTCCACAGTTCACTAGAGGTGTCTCTCCAATAAGATAACTAACATGCTGGGTGAACAAATTACAGGCGGGCAATTGACAAATAAAGATTCAATACATATCAATGATGATTACTATGTGATTTAATCAGGGCATTACGACAAAGTACATAGACCGCTATCCAGCATGCATCTATGCCTAAATAATCCACCTTCAGGTTATCATCCGAACCCCTTCCGGTATTAAGTTGTAAACAACAGATAATTGCATTAAGTATGGCGCGTAATGTAATCAACACAAATATCCTTAGATAAAGCATCATATCCCTAGTAGCAACAGCACATCCACAACCTTAGAACTTTCTGTCACAGTCCCAGATTAAATGGAGGCATGAACCCACTATCGAGCATAATTACTCCCTCTTGGAGTTACAAGTATCAACTTGGCCAGAGC
This sequence comes from Lolium multiflorum, assembly GCA_030979885.1. Lineage (NCBI taxonomy): Eukaryota > Viridiplantae > Streptophyta > Magnoliopsida > Poales > Poaceae > Lolium > Lolium multiflorum. Next base: position 90,739,361 of record CM061748.1, read on the forward strand.
CTCTACTAGCAACGGAGAGCATGCAAGAACATAAACAACACATATATGATAGATTGATAATCAACTTAACATAATATTCTATATTCATCGGATCCCGCCAAACACAACATGTAGCATTACAAATAGATGATCTTGATCATGTTAGGCAGCTCACAAGATCTAAACAATGATAGCACAAGCGGAGAAGACAACCATCTAGCTACGCTATGGACCCATAGTCCAAGGATGAACTACTCACGCATCAATCCGGAGCGGGCATGATGATGTAGAGCCCCCCGGTGATGATTCCCTCTCCGGCAGGGTGCCGGCGATCTCCGAATCCCGAGATGGGATTCGCGACGGCAGCGTCTCTGGAAGGTTTTCCGTATCGTGGCTCTCGGTACAGGGGGTTTCGCGACGGAGGCTTCAAGTAGGCGGAAGGTTAGGTCAAAGGGCGACGCGAGGGGGCCACACAACAGGGTCGCGCGGCCCAGGCCCAGTGCCCGCCCGGGTGTCCGCCGCCTCGTGGCCCCACCTCGTCTCCCTTCGGTCTTAGAAGCTTCGTGCAAAAATAGGACCCTGGGCGTTGATTTCGTCCAATTCCGAGAATATTTCCTTACTAGGATTTCTGAAACCAAAAACAGAAAACAGGAACTGGCACTTCGGCATCTTGTTAATAGGTTAGTGCCGGAAAATGTAAAATAATGCTGTAAAGTATGTGTAAAACACTCAAGTATTGTAATAAAAGTAGCATGGAACATAAAAAATTATAGATACGTTTGCGACGTATCAGGCATCCTCAATCTTAGACTTTTCACTCTTCTTGATCATATCATATCATCCTCCTCTCTTGATCCTTGAAAACTTCCTCCACACCAAACTCAAAACAATCTCATTAGAGGGTTAGTGCATAATCAAAAATTCACATGTTCAGCAAGGACACAATCATTACCAACACTTCTGGACATTACCCAAGGCTATTGAAATTTAATGGAGCAAAGAAATCCACTCAAACACAGTAAAGAGGCAATGCGAAATAAAAGGCAGAATCTGTCAAAACAGAACAGTCCGTAAAGACGAATTTTTCGAGGCACTTAACTTGCTCAAATCAGAAAACTCAAAACTAATGAAAGTTGCGTACATATCTGAGGATCACGCATGATTTTTTTAAGAATTTTTAGATTCTTCTACAGAGAGAAAAACGCGAATTCGTGACAGCTAAGAAATCTGTTTCTGCGCAGAAATCCAAATCTACTATCAACTTTCTATTAGAGACTTTACTTGGCGCAACAATGCAAGAAAATAAAGATACAAAGGTATTTCTACAGTAGTAACAAGCACCTTGACTCAAATATAAAACAAAAATTGCAGAAATAAAATAATGGGTTGTCTCCCATAAGCGCTTTTCTTTAACGCCTTTCAGGCGCAGAAAGTGCAAATCAAGTAATATCAAGAGAAGAAGCATCACCATCATAATTTGTTATAATAATAGAATCAAAAGGAATCTTCATTATCTTTCTAGAGAAGTGTTCCATACCTTCCTTAAGAGGGAATTGATATCTAATATTTCCTTCTTTCATATCAATAATAGCACCAACAGTTCGAAGAAAGGGTCTTCCCAAAACAATAGGACAAGATGCATTGCATTCAATATCCAAAACAACAAAATCAACGGGGACAAGGTTATTGTTAACCGTAATGTGAACATTGTCAATTCTCCCCAAAGGTCTCTTTATAGAATTATCAGCAAGATTTACATCCAAATAACAACATTCCAAAGGTGGCAAGTCAAGCATATCATAAAGCTTTTTAGGCATAACAGAAATACTTGCACCAAGATCACATAAAGCATTACAATCAAAATCATTGACTTTCATCTTAATGATGGGCTCCCAACCATCTTCCAAGTTCCTAGGGATAGAAGCTTCAAGTTTTAATTCCTCTTCCCTAGTTTTAATGAGAGCATTTGTAATATGTTTTGTAAAGGCTAAGTTTATAGCACTAGCATTAGGACTTCTAGCAAGTTTTTGTAAGAACTTAATAACTTCAGAAATATGACAATTATCAAAATCAAAACCATTATGATCTACAGAAATGGGACCATTGTCCCCAACACTCTGAAAAATTTCAGCACTTTTATCACAAACAGTTTCAGCAGTTTCAAGCAGTTTTGCACACTTTGTAGTAGAAGTAGAAACATTGTCAACACCAATTATTTTACCATTGATAGTAGGAGGTTTAGCAACATGTGAAGCATCAACATTACTAGTGGTGGTAATAGTCCAAACTTTAGCTATATTATTCTCTTTAGCAAGTTTTTCTTCTCTTTCTTCTCTTTCCCACCTAGCATGCAATTCAGCCATCATTCTAATATTGTCATTAATTCGAACTTGGATAGAATTTGTTTTAGCAAATGACTTAGTATCTTTAACTTCATTAGGCATAACTTTCAATTTCAAAAGATCAACATCAAGAGCAAGACTATCAACCTTAGAAGCAAGAACATCAATTTTACCAAACTTTTCCTCAACAGATTTGTTAAAAGCAGTTTGTGTACTAATAAATTCTTTAAGCATGACTTCAAGATCAGAGGGTACACTTCTACTATTGTTGTAAGAATTACCATAACCATTACCACTATTAGAAGGTCACGACGGTCCTCTGGGTGGCGACAGGTAGACTAGGCGGTGCCTAAATTGGTCGCGTTGCGTCCATGTCTGCCGTGGCAATGGCGGGATCTCTTCGTCGTCTCCGGCGGAGGCAGTCCAAGGTTCGTGTCGAGCGCGTGTCTGGCGGCGTCGTGGTGTCACGGTGATGCTCGACGTGCAGAGAGAGGGGGCCAGGGCTGCGCGAGGTGGCCGTGCGGCGCGTGGCCAGTGGCGCCCGTGGCATCCTCGTGCGACGCCAGCGGCACGGCCTGGCCGTTCTGGGCGCGCGTCATCCGGGGGCTGTCGACGTCCTCCTCGACAATGGCGGAGCTAGGATGGTGTAGGGAGGCACGGTGGCACGTTTGGGCAGCAGGGCCAGGGTTGGAGAGGAAGGGGAAGAGGAGCGGGGGAACATGGCCGACATGTCCATGCCCATGGCTGGCTAGCTCCTCTCCCTAGGGTTTCTATGCGGTGGAGAGAGAGAGGGGACCAGGGGACATGTAGGAACCAAGTGGTGAAGTAGGGTTGGGCCAACACTATTCCAAATAGTGTTTTGGATTTGTTCCATATTTGAACTTTGCAAAGTTTGCCCAAATTTGGTTGAGCTCAAATGGATTCAAAAATTGAATGTGGTGAGTTTGGTTAAGTTGTAAATGACCAGAGACAACCATGTGTGTTGGTGGAATTTTAAAAATCAAAGTAATGCAAAATTGGACAAAGTGAGATTGTTGCATATGTTAAAAAGTCTCAACTTTGCATGAGCATAGTTTGTGATCCAAGATGAATTTGGCATGGTGGTCTTTACAAAAGTTGTTCACCTTGATGTACTCTTGGATGGCATGCAAAGAATTGAAAAAGTTTAGTTTGAAAAACTTGAGATACAAGGGCTCAAAGTAGGGACTAGAATAGAAATGGCAGATTTGACCATTATTCTATGTGATCCCATTTTGAGTTTGAATTTGATTTGATTTGTGTTTCTTTGATTCCAAAAGTTGTAATAAGTGTTTAGTAACACAATCCAACTAATGGTGAAGACCAAAATGGTCTAAGGTCAAGATTTGCAACAAATGGCATAAACCATATGTGAGGGTATTAGGGTTTTCTTATTTGATTTTTTTCTCTTTGATTTTATTTGGTTGGTGCTCTTCACTTGATCACATTAGGGTTTTAGGGTGTAGCACAATAACACAATAACAATCATCATGGCATATCACTCAAATGCACAAGTCCTATGCATGGCACTATATGCAAATAAAAGTTTTTGTTGGCTCTGAATTTTGGACCTCTGGAATTCTTCTTCTTTCCTTTATTGAAATTTGGGATGTTACAAACCCTTCCCCTTACAAAAGATCTCGTCCCGAGATCTAAAAGAAAATTAGGTATTAAAGAGATCTGGGTACTCTTTCTTCATATCTTCCTCCCGCTCCCAAATGGCTTCGTCTTCGGTATGGTTACTCCACTGTATCTTCAGGAACTTGATGTTTCGGGTGCGGGTGGTTCGGTAAGCTTCCTCCAGTATGCAAACCGGCACTTCGCGGTACGTCAAGTTCGTGTTGATATCCACCGATCGGTGATCGATATTCTTGAACACTTTGGTTTTCTCGGGGACTTCTAGGCACTTCCGAAGAAGTGAGATGTGAAACACGTCGTGCACTGCCGACATTTCTTCTGGTAGCTCCAGTTGATAAGATACTTCGCCTCGGCGGCTGAGAACTTTTAGCCCGATCCATTTCGTCAGACGGTGTCCAGTGGGACTAATCTAGCCCATGTCCTGATTAAGCCCATAAGGCCTCGTTCGTTTAATCCCTGGGAGCCAGGGATTGGCTTGGATTGAGGCCCGTTTCTGGTTTTCTAGCCCGGCGAGTTTATTTTTCCGGCCCACAAAAATTTGGTGTTCATTTAGTCCCGAACGGGGAAAATAGCCCAATCAATCCCGGCCAACTCTTTTCACTTCGTCTGGATATTTTTTCTTCCCACTAGACCAGTGGAAAAAAATCCACCAGATGGCCGAGAGAGCGAAGGGCGATTACGAAACTAAAATTTCCACCGATAGCCTAGGAGGGATTAAACGAATTAACTAAAACATACAAAGGGATTACGGGAAGGGATTGGTGGGGTTTGGGTGACGGGCCTGGATCAACCCAATCCACGTCTGGATCCATTCCATGCCTGGATTCAATCCTACGAAAACGAACAAGGCCTAACTGGGTCTACCTGATCGGCGTGCATTTTCCTGACAAAGGTTTTGAAGGCCCGGTACTTGTTCCCGGTCAGGAGTTCGTCCGTCAGCCGGAGGTACGTCAGCGCGGCGATCCGGCGCGCCGGGACGCCGCCGCCGCCGCCAAGGTCGACGCCGTTTGGCCGCGCGTTCTTCATCATCTGGTTGTACGCCCGGCGGTCGTACCTGGGCAGCGCGTTCTCGCACGCCACCTCGATCCCCTCCCTCCACCCGGCGCTCAGCACCTGCACAAGCGCAGTGACTCACCGCCGACAAATCAAGCGTCGATCGATGAACGAAGAGCGACTACGCGGCGGCGGATCGGGGTACCTGCTGCACGATCTCCTCCGGGGAGCTCATGGCCTCCTCGGGCTGCTCCGAGTTCCTCATCTCCGCGCAGGTGAAGTTAAGCACGGCGCCGTCGTGCCGCGCCAGCATGCGCGCGATCGGCGCGTACCCGTCGGGGCCGTCAAGGTTGTAGTACCCTGCGGTGAGCTCCGCGGCGTGGCTCGGGTGCCTGTACCACCAGTGTATCCCGGAAACCTGCAAACAAATTCACCTCGATCGTCGTCTGTTTCGCCGGTCACCGGTTCAACAACTACTTGCTTAACTGCTGCTGCAGTGTGACGTCACGTGGTACCTTCGCGGCGAGCTTGACTTTGCAGCCCAGGAAGATCCTGTTCGCTTCGTCCAGTATCCTGTCCCCGTGCTCGATCAGCTTGCTGGAGTACCACGTGAGGAAGAACCTCCCCTTCTCAGTGAGGTACGTCGCGCCATCCGCCGCGAAGAACCGCGTGTCGTCCGGGGCGTCGTTGTACTCGCCGGCGTCATCAGGCAGCTCCCATTCCGGGCGCCCGGCATCCTCTGCCGCCGCTCTGAAATCCTCCTCCAGGTACTTGTCGTAGCACTGCACCAATGTTGTTTCCGCAAAACAAGCAGGGTAGGAGTAGTACTTGTTCTGAATTTCTGTCAGAACTACTAGCTGGGCATGGACGTCAGTAGGTGACAGTCTGAAAAAAAGTGAAACTCGCCGTACTTGGAACTGTCCGATGCCAGGGAACGCCCAGCCCTGGCTCTCCGGGTAGGATGGGTACCTCAGCTCGCCGGCAGGGCCAAGCCCGACCTCGATGTCCACGATCAGGCCAGAGTCCAAGAAGTCGGCCATGTTCTCTCTGAAGCTCTCCATGAAATCGGCGTACAGCTGCCATTGCAGCAGTTCACAAAAAACAAGCAAACCAGTCGATTAATTTGTCCTCGATGCAGTGATCATCAACCAATTTGCATTGCCGAAGCTTGCAATATGTACCTGGATGGCAGTTCTACCGTGGAACAGAGGCCGGTCGTCGACCCCGATGGTGAGGTACTCCTGGTTCCTGGCACCGCCGGGGCTCCTGTAGTACACGTCCGGGTCCGTCTCGCCGACGGCGCGCACCCACGCCGGTATCGGGATGTTCACGGCGTCGCCGATGTTGCCGCCGCACGCGTGGAAGGACATGATCACCTGCAGCTTCAGGCCTTCCTCCTCCACCAGCCGGAACAGCTCCCTGTACCCGCGCCAGTCGTACCGAGCCGGCCCGGCGCCCTCCACGATTCCCCACCACACGTCCGTCATCACGCCGTCGACGCCGGCCTCGCGCAGCCGCCGCAGCTGCGCCCTCAGCCCCTCCGCGTCATCCACCTCGTTCTCAGCGGTGATCACCTCCAGCTGTTAATACAGTGACAATCTCAATCAAGTAGACCAAGGCTCGCAAGACCACTTGAAATTTGCTTCAGTTCGTACGGGGAGCATGACGAAGACCGGGACATAGTTGGCTAGCATCTTCTCCTCGTCGGCGTCCAACGGCGGAGGCTTCGCCAGCAACGAGACAAGAACTCAGATTCAGTAAGTGTCCCAATAAACACTATTTTTGTGCTAGGGTGCAGATACCACACATGTAATGATGTACCTGTGGTTGCGGCACAGCAGAAGTCTGCGCACTCTCGGCGGCCACAGCTCGGAGAGGAGGAGCAGACGCCACCATTCTCCCGGTGATCGTCGGTGGAAGAAGGGAAGGACATGCCGCCCTTCTCCGGCAGCTCCCCCATGGCTGTAACTTGACTACCTGCGATGACGGTGAGGTCGCGAGCATGGCGCGCATGCAGTTCTCGAGCTTTTGCTACTTGTTACTGCTCCGATTTTGCTTTACCCGGTCAATCTCGGGTGTCCTGTGTATGTAAGGGGCCGTCGCCGTTGCCATGGCATCCGCGTGATACACGAATATGTTCCTTAATTTCTGGCGATGTGCAGCCATTGGAAGATACGGCCCGGACCTGCCTGCCCGTGCCCATGAAGGTGTGGCTCGCGTGAGCTGTGTGTTTTGTGCGTGTGTACCTGTGGTTTTCAAATTGTGTCCCTTTCTTCTGTATATGCGCCTTTGTCTGTAGTTTCGTTGTGATAGCTCTAGCAACGTTGTAGATTCAGCATGTGGGCATTCTCAAATTTAGAGGCCAGGAGAAAAGACGAGCCGATTCTTCCACACTATTTTTGCAATACCGAAATTCTTGATAACATAAGTTTAGATAAAGAAGCATCCAGAAGTTTGGTGCTACATCGCGACTGTGGTCTGAAACGTCAAATCGCCACCACAGAAATAATTGAATGAATCTTGTTAAACATAGAAATACACGAAAATACATCTATAGCTCTACCTTCCGCAACTCGTCATTTCTCCGTATCTTTGGTGAAAAAATCGTAAAAAGAATAGACCAATACGAACTAGACTAGATTCACGTATATTTTGAAGATGTGCATATAGCAGCTCATCTCAATAGGTGAGAGTCAAACACCATTGAAAATGCATTGTGGTCGGAACATCCTTGAGAAAAGGTTGCCTATGAGGCTGTCCGTGAAGAGTCTCAATGCAAGAGAACGAAACATGAGAATGACGCGCTAACAAAAATAAACTTGACATCAACATCGCTGCTACGATTGCCAACCCCGTTTGAAGCAATTATATGACAAGTCAACAACTTGCTAGCTTTAGAGTCATCGACTAGGACGAAAACACCAGAAGGCCTCTTTGTTGGCCGCGTCGGCCAGAATGCCACAACAAACCCAATAGAACGAGTATATGGTCACGATCTTTTATCTTATGTGATGTTTTCTTCACCGTCGAGACATCCCAGTCAAATACATTCAAACCTAGCATAGAAGTGACTACAAATTTATCTCATGAAGAAGCCAGCCTAGATTACTTGGTCGGGGGAGTGGTTGTACAATCTTACCATACAAGTTCTTATTTTAGACGCGAATTTTGGATGGTATTTTTTCAGACTAAATCATTGTGTAGTTCCCCTCTACCTCCTTCATTAAAACGTTGTATCTCGATTGTTAACCCAAGTGCGATGACTTGAGGAAAGAAGAACTAACATGAACTACGTCCCTACCACTTCGATGTTAGGTTTTTTTACGAATAAATAGTTTAGTGCATATTTTAAGAAATACATTGCTCTCTTTCTGTAATAATATTTTTTTGGAAAATCAAAATATAATTCCTTTTTAGGGGAATTAATTTGAACAATCAATCTGAGTTTATTAATTAAAGAGAAGAGAACCCGGTTCATCAAATTGAACTAAAATCGACCAATAAAGAACAATGATAAACTTTAAATTCAGATCAAATTCTTCCAAGTCAACATCTCTAGATCCGTTAATCGCATGGCCTTGTTATCCACGACGCACACGGTAAAGAACTCGTGCGCAAGACCATACGTGCACAATCTCTAAGACTTTTTAAGGGAAAACTGTTGGATTGTTGAAATCCAACAGTTGGATTGTTGAAATCGACCAATAGCACATTTCCACCAACCACCATGATAAAAATGTTGGATTGTTGAATGCAACGTGGCCAAAATAATATCCTTTTTAAGGGAAAACTGCCAAAATAAAAACACCATGATTGCCTTTTTTTATATACTCCGTAGCTGAAATACCATGATTACCAGATTTTTTTTTGAGGGTAAAAATACCATGATTACCAGATGCCCTTCGTATCTGTGCTTGCTAAGGCCCAGTAGCCATTCTAAGATAAAAGACTATAAAGCAGTACCATTCGTATAGCTTTAGGCCCATTACGCGCAGACCCAAATGTCCGTACTCGTTAACCTCGTGCTCCAACAACACCTCGCTCGATCCTTATCTCGGCGCCGGAGCCCACGACCGCTTCCCCTGTCTCCTCCCCCGAAATTTCCCCCAAATCCCGACGCGACAGCCAAACCCTAGCCACCGTCGCCATGGCGTCCCCGGAGGGCTCCAACTGGGTCTTCGACTGCCCCCTCATGGACGACCTTGCTGCCGCCGACTTCACCGCGCCGCCCGCAGGAGGCTTCTACTGGACCCCGCCGATGCAGCCGCAGATGCACACCCAGGCCCCGGCCGTCTCCGCCACCCCGGCTCCCAACCACTGGTAAGTAATTGTGGGTTCTCGCCTCCGAGGGCTCGATCGCGCTTACCAGCGGCTGGGCTCGATGGTTGTACATCCTGTGTCCTGATTTGATGCTGCGGTGTCCGTATGTTGTCGCCTATGTAGGGTAAACTGACATCATGAGTTATAGCATAGCTGTTGCTATTAGGCGTGTGGCTGTAGATTGGTAAAGCCTATGTGGATCATGGAGTAGAAAATCGCATGCATGTCAGAACCTATAGAACTAGTTCCATGCGGGAGTGTCACTATTTGCCTGTTAGGAGTGTTTGCTGGTTGTGTCAGTGGTATTATGTTAGAGGAGATAATTTTTTTTTTTGCATGAATGTTAAACGTTTTTAAAAATATTTTAAATGGGTCTTTGTTGAAAGGTGCACATACTAAATAAGCATAGAATGCATACACAGTTTCATGCTTATTCTGGATTACCAAGGGCGCGAGATCCAATGAAAAAGTTACTTCAGAGGCCAATGCATGTTCCATTCGTATTTCAAAGATATCCTTATAAGATACGTATACACAGTTACACACTCAAAGGAATACCATGGAAACACAGCTGTCTCCACACTCGTACACAGAGAACCCTGAATCGAGAAACAAAAGTACTATCAGTCCCCTGAATGTCGCATGCCGCCTTTCTTTGCTGCTGGAGCAACTACCAGAAGAAGAGGAGATGAAGAACCTTCTTACCCAAGGCTGTGGGGGCTCCCTCGCTGTTCTTGAGATTTATGTGCCTCGGATGTGGCTCGCCCATGGAGAATCCGTGTTGTGGCATATTTGCTGGGGCCGGGTGGCGAACCCGCTGTCGAGCTCCAGATCTGCTGCCATCACTCGACGACATCAAAGGAGAGAACCAGATCCGCCGTCCATCTTCTGCACACCCAACATAGCTGGCTGCCTTCCAGCATCTGTTGATGCTTCCTCCATGCACGACTACTGCCGTTTCATACTGCTCTACAGCCTCCGAGGCTCCGTAGCGGCCCTCTGAGTGCGCGACATGGTGACGGCTGAGTTGGAGGACGAAGTTCCATATCAAGGACGAAACCGCCGCCACACCACACCCCTTCGGAAAACTAGGTCCTAGATCCATCGTTGTTGGGGGCTGACGTAAAGCACCTTTACTTGCCGGCACGTCGTTGGACAGCCAGAACCTTAAGCTACCAGTCCCTAACCTACAGTGATACAGCTCCATGTGGCCGATCTGGCCAGATCGACAAGCATGAGACCCTGGGTGGATAGGAGTCTGCTGGGACGATGCTGGAAAACATGTCGCCTCTCTGATCGCCGTTTCTACAAAGAGAAAAGGAGAAAAGATTTTGCCCCCTGAAATGAAAAAAGTCGACATGATCATTGGCAAAATTTAGGGATCCAAGGGATTAAGTTGAATTTATGTTGAGTATAAAGATGATGTTGACAGAGCTGAGTCGCTCAGATCTCTGAATATCTCTCCTGCTTCTCACAAGAACAGATACAAGGATTTTGCGTTCAGCTGTTTCACACAGCCTGAACTTTTCTTCTCTCTATTCTTCACTTCTCAAAGGAAACATTCTGATTACAATGCTATTTGTAGACTCACACACACACACCCACTAACCCATGCACCTACACCACACCAGCCACTAACTCAACTCACGCACTAACAGCTGACCTTCTCTTTGTCCTAGATTCGCTCCAGGAACGCATGACCCGGCCAGCATGCACGTACATGCAGCTAATCAATCAGGACATGTACATCAGCATCTCACCACCGTAGGCATCTCGCCATTCTGGCTGCATCGCACGGCTCATCGGCATCTCACCTTGCATGCTAGCTGAACTAACTACATGATATTAACTAACAAAATGCAGATCGAAAAACGACTATGCAGATACAGTAAATCAAGATGAAACCCAACAGATGTTATCAGTTTTATATGGCTGGTATTTTAATTTATCATTGATCCAACTTTCCAGATCAAAATTATGTAAAATAACTCGTGTTGTATGCTATTTTTAGTTGGATAGCGAGCAATCCCATGTTTTCCTATTAACTGATGTATCAAGGATCAGAAAATGGGTGGAAAGAGGGCTGCTTCTGCTTTGCTGAACCGTGTGTTGCGATCCCAGCATGAAGTCGAGCACGGTCCATTTTAGAAATTATTCATGATTGCGCTTTCGGGCATGACTTCTCTTCGATTTGTGATAGTTCTCTGTGTTGTCATGTTGCTGCATTAAAGAGGCGACTGTTGTCATGTTGCTGATGTATCAAAGATCAGAAAATGGGTGGAAAGAGGGCTGTTTTGCTGACCCATGTGTTGTGATCCCAGCATGAAGTCGAGCACGGTCCATTTTAGAAATTATTCATGATTGCACTTTCGGGCATGACTTCTCTTTGATTTATGATAGTTCTCTGTGTTGTCATGGTGCCGCATTAAAGAGGTGACTCTTGTGGTGTTCAATGCAAACTCTTTTCTGTCACTCCACTAATTCACCCGCTGTATGCTGTCTGTTTTAAATTTGCGCGTCTTATTATATTGCCCTTGCTAGCTAATTTGGCAAGCATATTATTTTCCAATATATTGTGATTTTGACATTCTTCCTCCAAGTTTACTCTCACAAGTGATGCGTTTTACATTGCGATGATAGACTATATTTCCCTTATTATGGCGCTTTTACAACATTAACTACAATTTTACTTATTTACCAGTGCCGAAATCAATAGCCCTATTTCTGTGGACTGGGACCATGCCAAAGGACAGCCAACAAATAAACGGTTTGTTTCTGTTTCTGCTTGTTCCCCATTTCTGTTGAAATTTTTAAACTTAGCATGGAATTACGGCAGTCCTAGGTCAGAAGCTAGTGCTCAACCCAGCTCCAAAGCATGCAGGGAGAAAGCGAGAAGGGACAAGCTAAACGAGAGGTATGTCTCTGCCAGCAAATGCATTTTGTAATGTTCTTAGAATTTTTTTGTTGCAGCATTTTATCTGTTCGTTAACTGGAGTTTATGGTCTTGTATCGTTAGATTCTTGGAATTGGGTGCTGTCTTGGATCCAGGGAAAACACCTAAAATCGACAAGTGTGCTATATTGAATGATGCTATTCGTGCGGTGACTGAGCTACGTAGTGAAGCAGAGAAGCTGAAGGATTCAAACGAGTCTCTCCAAGAGAAGATCAAAGAGCTGAAGGTTTGTACTATTCTGGGTTTGCGTACTGCGTGCCTTTGGGGGGGGGGGATCTATCTTTGGCGCTTCTGTTTCGTTATACAGAAATTGTTCTGATATTCGAACATGATTTTTTTAACCTGCTTAAATGGCCTATGACTGTTTGTTGATTCGTTAGGCATGTACGCCTCAAGCAATCCATTAACTCTTAAACCTGATCTACATTTTTTGTATAAATTTCTTTGTTTAAATTATTTTTTATCGACAGACATGTAAGATACACATTTGTTCATCCAACAAACAAATTGATTCTTCAGATCCTTCGATTTTTGCAGGCTGAGAAGAACGAGCTGCGGGATGAGAAGCAAAAGCTGAAGGCAGAGAAAGAGAGCCTCGAGCAGCAGATCAAGTTCATGAATGCCCGTCAGAGCCTCGTACCACACCTACCGCACCCTTCGGTTATCCCGGCGGCTGCATTTGCTGCTCCCCAAGGGCAAGTGGCAGGGCAGAAGCTGATGATGCCTGTCATTGGCTACCATGGATTTCCCATGTGGCAATTCATGCCACCTTCTGATGTTGATACCTCCGATGATCCCAAGTCGTGCCCTCCTGTTGCATAAGCCAGCTAAGATCATTTGCCTCATCTATGTTGTGGGGAAGCGGGGCGAAACTGCCTTCCATTCAGGTCTATTTTGGTCGTCAGTGTTGCTATGTAGTTAAACCCAGAACAGAACTCAAGCCTCTTCGTTGCATCGTTTGGTGGCATGTCATCTTGCGACACCGTTGTACATCGTTAGTATAGTAAATAAATACCACCCGTTGAATGAAATGGTCATCAGATGTTGCAGAATTATTGTCTCTCTTTCCTTGTTTGCCATGCTGCCTGTGATTCTGCATACTATAACATAATTAGGCTGTAGCTATTGGTTATTCGTTTTGGACCTCAGTTTTTTTATCGAGAAAACGCAATGACATTGTGTTTCTTTTCATTGCATAGAAGAAGAGTACAAGCCTCCTAGGAGGCGAGGGACATGAATAAACTTACAGTAATTAGTGCACATCCCAGGTAGTTGGGATGATCTCTCTAAAACTACTCGTAGTGGGAGTAACATAGCGTAACATTACATATCTTAAGGTATTTTAGTGACATGTCATGCTAATAAATGAAGAAAGATAGTGAGATGGTAACTAGCTATGTTACCATAACATCATACATCTCAAGGCAAAATGAGTCTACAATATAATAAATAATACAATGCATAGTTACTATCCACTATGAAGGTAATAACCTAGACTAGTAACTTGATATATATTACTAGTTTAAGTTACTCCCCACTAGCAGCTCCGGTTTTGGCCCAGATTGACCTGAGTTGCCCTCACGATTCTTCCATGTGAAAACTGAAAACGAATGCTGGAACCTCAGGATGGGATTGGGCCGGGTCGACCCGCTGGGTCGCTGGCCCGACCCAAAATTTCAGGGCCAATGGGTCAGGTGGGTCGGCCTCGAACGGAATTTGGGTCAACAGGGCCGGCTCCGAATGACCCGTTGGGTCAGCAGGGCCGACCCACTTTGCTATCTCATCTCATATTAGTTGCATTCCCGCTGATCTATTTCGTGTCTGCCTCCCGCTCACCATCGTTCTCCATTTAGCTCGTCGTCTGACATGTTCTACTTCTCACCTTTAGGTCCAGCAGATGGCCAGCTTGCGAAGAATACATCAATGGCTCGGCTGGTCTTCCGGCAAGACGTGCGAGTACACACGCTAGCTGATCGATCCTACCTAGCTAGCTAGGCATTGTACATACATCATACACACGTTGATCATCCTAGCGAGCCAGCTGAACTCAAGAGTCATGATTATTTCTAACAGCATGTACGTATGATGTAGGTATAACGCCTAGTCTCTAGAGTCAATTGCTTGACTCGGAAAAAAAATAATTTTATCGTTTTACTTTCAACTGCACATCTATTAGCATGTGAGGACTATGCATAAGAGAAAGCAACATACACTACTAAATTTTGGGTCGACCCGAAATACCCATCGGGCCAACGAGGCCATTGACTATTTTTATATGGGTCGACCCGTGGCCTCATAAATTGGCCCTAGGGCCACGGGGGCCGGGTCCAAGGCCAGGGCCGGGTCGGCCCATTCCCATCCCGACTGGAACCAGGAAGGATGCATCCAGTCTATGTGAAAACTGAAAACGAATGCTGGAACCAGGATGGATGCATCCAGTCTATGCAGAGGTACGAATACAACGTGATGTCCTCTCTTAGCAAGACGTCCACTGATCTCTCTTAGCAAGACGTGCCGTCCACTGAATCACTGATCTTATACTATTGGTTTACATTTCTCTGCAGTATTAATGTAGAATCGACAACTGTTTTTTACCTGCAATTTCCTGCCAGTTTCATCCTCTTTTGATGTCAGTTTCGATCGACAATTTTTTGTTTCACCGAAAAGATTGAGACGAAACACACAATTCATCTGAGACATTTTTGGATAACATACGCACCAAAGCAGATTAGGACAAACCGAAACGCAGTACAATATCAAATTTCTCGCAAAAACTATGGATTATATATCATATTACGAGGACTTGTTTCAAAATGGAGTTACAGAGTATCCATACACCAAATATACAAGGAATTAACAATGGAAATAAATAAAGTTTATAAACAGGAAAAAAAAGACAGCCTTTGGTACAAAGAATAGTTAACCACGCCTCGAAACAAATACTCAGATGCATACAACGGTAGTAATCGCACTACACGTTGGCAGAAATCGTCCGTTTGTTGCTTGATTTACGCAGCAATGGCCAGAAGGGCAGCGAACGCCAGCCCGGCCACGGCCGCCGACGTCCGCTGATACCGCGGCGCTGATGACTTGGGCGTAGAGGCGCCTGGGGCGCCCGCCGGTGCGGTCCTGGCGTCAGAGTAGACGTCGGCGGGTGGGGAGGGAAGCGGGGCCGAAGAAGGAGCAGCGCCGGGCGCCGCCGCTGCTTCTATTGCGGCGGCGGTGGCGGCGTCGTAGGCCACGGTGGTGATCTTGACGTGCATGGTGCCGTTGCTGCAGTGGCGAGGAATGCCGCAGATGAAGTAGCGGGTGCCGGCCTCGGTCAGCTCGAAGGTGGTGTCGCCGCCGGAGTGGGTGGAGATGGGGCTGCCGGTGGCGCAGCTAGCGTAGTCCGCCTTGGTGACCTCCAGCACGTTGTGGTACACCTCGTACTTGAACTCTGTCAAATTAAGTTGAAATTGATGCTTGCACGTAGTGTGTTACCCTATCATTGAGAAGAAACCATGTAGACCATAGGAATGCTATACGGGGATGGAAGGATTACCTATGTTGTCGCCGACCATGAAGGTCTTGCCGGCGGTCCACTTGTCGTAGTTGACGTACGTATCCCAGCCGGTGGAGCCGTCGACCGTGTAGTTCTTCGCCAGCGCCGTGGTGGCCAATGCGGCGACCGCCATGACGGCGAGCAATGCTCCTGAACTGGCCTTCATATTTCCCCCTCGTACGTAGAAACCGAAAGGGTGCGAATGGGATGATCGTTAAGTGTTTGGCTCTGTGATCGTCTGATGAACGATATTGCTATAACCAGGCTAGGTGGGGTTATATATACCGGCGCTAGAACGATCAAATATTTTCTCGTCCTTATACTTTTTCTATTGAAAAATGGTTTATGGCCTGCCATGAAACATGATATGGGCAGCTAGGTATGCTCCGCGTTCAATTGTCAATCTTGGAATCGAAATGATTAGTTATACATAGCACCTGGTTGATTTTGGAGCCGCGTTAGGATATCAATTTGACATGCGAGATTCGCTAGTAAATCAATTGTTGATGATTCCTCTACGTGAGCACAAGTCGTTGCTTCGTCCGTACCCGAGAAATAATAATTCCATTGTTCGTGGCTTCGTGCTTTCCATGATCGATCTTACGTGCCATTATACATGTTATCGCAACAAGTTGTCATTATAGGATGTATTTTTTTCGAGGAACAAAGGTGTCATTATGCAGATCTTGAAAATCCGTTGTTTAATCAGAAGCATCAACCTAATGTATCTTGCACCGTCCTCTTCGTTTTGGTGTTGTTCTTGCTTTTTAATTGTAGCTTTTCTAAAACATTTTAAATTATAGTTTATTCCCTTAAGTATATTACTCCCTCCGTTTCAATCTATAGTGCCTATAGATTTTCTGCACGGTAATTAGCGCAACTCATTTTTTAACACAAAACCCCCTAAAGAGCCGAACCACGATCACAGAAATACTCCCGATCTACCGATCCCTCGATCCCGCTGTGGAGTCCTTTGCGGAGTAGAAGAGAAATAAGGAAAGTGAAAATAGAAACGGAGGAGATATTGCAAATAAACACATATATACTCTTATATTATGAAACAAATGCAGAAAATCTATAGGCACTATAGATTGAAACAGAGGGAGTAACATGACTTTGCTGACTCTAGGGCATGTTTGGTAAACTGCGTAAATGTTGGGGCTCCTTCGGGCAGGCCGCGGAGGGCATAGTCCGTCCAAAATAAGCTCTAGACCAAATTTTGTATTTTGTTTGACAGGCTGTGAATGGGTTTTTGGGGCTTTGTGGAGATTTCAACTCCATCTGTTTGGTTGCATGTGTTGCATCCCATGTAGTGACCTAAAAGCATCCTGCAGTTGTTTGGTTGTCACCATAAGAGGGAGTATGATAACTCTTCTCTCAATAGATGAGGTTAGGCTACTATGCACTATGAAAAACAAGCAAGTAAGCAAACTAGAGCGATAACTTTCCAGAATACCATATTACAACGACAAGTTTACAATTAATACCAATCCTACCATAGTAGTTAACTTCGCAGAGTACCAAATTTGACACATAAGTTCAGACATTTAGCATGACACAAATAGTGTTCAGACACACAAGTAAACAACAATCACTTTCGTTCTTCCACGATCCTCCCGGTGGCACCTCCATGGTCCGGGCACCTAGTCGTCACCTCACAGCACGAGTAGTCGAAGATGACAACTCGGAAGATGGCTGGATATTCCTTATGGGAGGTGACAAAGTAGCCATCCTAGATCTTGGGCAATGACAAAACCTGCCCACCTCTGATTGAGGACGTCTTTGCCATCAACATACTTGGTCTTCACGTCCCACTTGCATCCGGTGTGTGTTATTCTTCAAGTTGATAGTCGAAGTTCTTCCCGAACCATGGCAAGAAGGCCTTAGGGATTGGACACTTGCACATGTTGAAGGGATACAGGTAGGCTACACTAGCGCAAAACAAAATTTTCTACCACGTAAACCAAAATTGATGTAGTCATAGATCACGAGATTACCACTAGACACGCAGTTGCGGAAATCAATGAAGCACGTCGGGGAAGTGTAGTCGTACTAAGTCCTCCTCCTCGTCCCACGAGCAGCTCCCTCTTGTGCGGCTCGTCCAAGTGGTACATATGCAACACTCCGAAAGCATTAATTCACACATATGGAGTGAAGCATCGCACACTGGAATGGTAGGTCCGCACATGCAACTAAGGCGTGAGAGCAGTGGCGGTTGGGTGGAGTGGTTCAACCCTAATCAGCTCGGCCCACCCTCTCTTATGCAGGCGTCCCTGTTGGGCTCCAACACTTGAGTCCCGTTAGTACCCTAAGCCTGATCTAGTGCGGATTTAATCCAAATTAGGCTTCCATCCTCTTAAGTGTGTGACCCTATAGGTTCACACTCGGGTAGACATGACACGAGTACTTCTACTCGGACAATATATGGTAGCAGCCTCTAGCAAGATGTGCCATCTCCTAAATGTGCATAAAGATCATATCGGAAGAACCATCACAATGTTCTGTACATGCCTTTCCCTTTGCCTCATGATATTCAGTGCTCCAAGCTGACCACCCTTTCTCGATCCTATGACTCGAAATCCATTACTAGGTTAACTCTTAACCTTATGTAGCACTATCATGCATTTTTTTTTTTGGATCCGATCACTCGAGGGGACCAGAGATATCTCTCTCATGAAGAGAGGGGAAAATGCCTTCTTGATTGACCATGCCTTGTAGCATGCTTCAGGACAACCCCGAAAGCTACCTTTATAATTACCCTGCCACGGTGTAGAGTTTGATAGCCCCCGAGTAGGTTGATTCACATGTAAAGTACATATGACACTACTAGGGAAAGCCTTATTGCCGGCGCACCAAAAATGGCTACTACCGGCGCACCAACGCCCACCGATGAAAACATGCCGGTGGTAATAGCTTACCACCGGTGCACCAGCTGGTGCACCGACAGTAACACGAGTTATCCCCGGCGCACTTGCCTAGTGCGCCAAGAGTAAGTTATTCCAGGAAACAAAACAAAGCCTTGTGGGGCGCTTTTACAGGCAACCCCCTACGTTCAAAATTGGACAGATCTAGATCTTGAGGCTGACGAGGAGCTCGAGGTGGCGTGTTGGCAGCGTGGTCGTTGGAGCTAGAGGCCGTGGAGGAGCTCGAGGCGGCGTGGTCGTCGGAGCTCGAGGCCGAGGGGGAGGAGGAGGCGGTGGTGGCTCTTGGTCAGTGAAGCTCGAGGTGCAACATCAAGGAAGGAAGAGGAGAAGAGCGAGAGGAGAAGAAGAGTAGGAAGAGGAAGATAGGGAGAGGAGAAGAGGGGGAAATGAGAAAGGGGAAGAGGAGGATGTGTTGGTTTCAACTTATATACCTAAGGTTACCACCAGCGCACCACTATGCCCGTGCGCCGGCGGTAATATTTTATTTTTTCTCATTTTTTCTAAAAGCTGAAAAAACTCCTGTTTCTGTTTTGAATTTGACGAATCCATTTTTTGTCAAAATCGGATAGAAAATTTCGCGTAGATACATTTTGATATAAAAAAAGTTTTTTATCAGAGGTCGTATGCAACCAGAAATCTCGTTTTACCGAAACATGACCTCATTTTGCATAAGGGATTTCTATTTTCGTGCCCTCGGGTCCTTAGTTGTACTCAGTTTTCCCCAACTCCTTAGTTTTTCCTCAGTTTTCCCCAAGCCCTTGTCTGAAACCCTCAGAAGGAGCTCAGACGGGAGGATTCCCGTTTAGTTGACCGTTCCGTGCTGACGTGTGGGGCCGCGTCGTGTGTGGCCGCGTCGCCTGGGGCTGGTAGAAAGGGACCGCGTGGGACATGACGAGACCGTGTTTGGTTGTACGTGAGCAGGAGCTGGGTGCTGTCTCTCTCAACCCAAATTGGCATTTTAAAAGCACCTTTTTCCCCTCTTTCTCTCTCTGTCTTTTTTCACCAAATTAGTATCAAATCTAGAGAAGCTTGCATTTCTGTCTTTCTTCAATTATTTGTGCCTTTTGCCCCTCGTTTTTTCCCCAATATGGCAGCAAATCTAGTACTCCCTCTGGTCCATATGTATCTAGTTAAATCTAGAAGAAAATCTCGATGCGAATATACGATAAATTCACACCGTCATAGTAAATTGAGAAAACAAAGTAGGGCCAACAAAATATAGTAGAATAGGGATAGATGATAGGGATCCCTAGATAATAATGTTGGAGATATGCCCAAGAGGCAATAATAAAGTGGTTATTATAATATCTTTGTGTTTATGATAAATGTTTGCATACCATGCTATAATTGTATTAACCGAAACATTGATACATGTGTGTTATGTAAACAACAAGGAGTCCCTAGTAAGCCTCTTGTATAACTAGCTTGTTGATTAATTGGATGATCATGGTTTCGTGATCATGAACATTGGATGTTATTAATAACAAGGTTATGTCATTAGTTGAATGATATAATGGACACACACCCAAATGAGCGTAGCATAAGATCAAGTCATTAAGTTCAATTTGCTATAAGCTTTCGATACATAGTTGCCTAAGTCCTTCGACCATGAGATCATGTAAATCACTTACACTGGAAGGGTACTTTGATTACATCAAACGCCATTGCGTAAATGGGTGGTTATAAAGATGGGATTAAGTATTCGGAAAGTGTGAGTTGAGGCATATGGATCAATAGTGGGATTTGTCCATCCTGATGACGGATAAATATACTCTGGGCCCTCTCGGTGGAATGTCGTCTGATTAGCTTGCAATCATGTGATTGGATCACAAGAGATGACATACCACGGTACAAGTAAAGAGTACTTGTTGGTAACGAGGTTGAACAAGGTATGGAGATACCGATGATCGAACCTCGGACAAGTAAAGTATCGCGTGACAAAGGGAATTGGCATCGTATGTAAATGGTTCAATCGATCACTAAGTTATCATTGAATATGTGGGAGCCATTATGGATCTCCAGATCCCGCTATTGGTTATTGCTCAGAAAGGAGTCTCGACCATGTCTGCATAGTTCGCGAACCGTAGGGTGACACACTTAAGGTTCGATGTCGCATAAGTAGATTTGGAATATGGTATGGAGAGGAAGTTTGTTCAGAGTCTCGGATGGGATCCAGGACATCACGAGGAGGTCCGGAGAATAAGATTCATATAAGGGAAGTTGATTTATAGGTTTCGGAAAAGTTCGGGATTTTTCCGGTGGAAGACCGGGAAGGTTCTAGAGGGTTCTGGGGGTCCCACCAGTGGGCCCACGACCCTAGGTGGCCTAGCATGGGCCGAGGGGATGCTCCCTAGCCTAATGGGCCAGGGGCACATGCCCCCAAGGCCCAGCCAGCCAAACCCCTAGGGTTTCCCCAAAACCCTAGGGGGGGTTGATACGTCTCCAACGTATCGATAATTTCTTATGTTCCATGCTACTTTATTGATGATACCTACATGTTTTATGCACATTATATGTCGTATTTACGCATTTTCTGGAACTAACTATTAACAAGATGCCGAAGAGCTTGCTGTTTCTTTTTGGTTTCAGAAATCCTAGTAAGGAAATATTCTCGGAATTGGACGATCACCGCCCAGGGTCCTATTTTTACGAAGCTTCCAAGACCGGAAGGGATAAGAAGTGGGCACGAGGCGCCGCCACCATAGGGTCGCGCGGCCAGGGGGCGCCGCCCTATGGTGTGGGCCCTCGTCAGCCCTCCGACTTTGCCCTTCCGCCTACAAATAGCCTCCGTCGCGAAACCCCATCGAGAGCCACGATACGGAAAACCTTCCAGACGCCGCCGCGAATCCCATCTCGGGGATTCAGAGATCGCCCCGGCACCGCCGGAGAGGGGATTCATCTCCCGAGGACTCTACACCGCCATGGTCGCCTCCGGAGTGATGAGTGAGTAGTTCACCCTGGACTATGGGTCCATAGCAGTAGCTAGATGGTCGTCTTCTCCTAATTGTGCTTCATTGTTGGATCTTGTGAGCTGCCTAACATGATCAAGATCATCTATCCGTAATACTATATGTTGTGTTTGTCGGGATCCGATGAATAGAGAATGCTATGTTATGGTGATTATCAATCTATTGTTTATGATCTTGCATGCTCTCCGTTATTAGTAGAGGCTCTGGCCAAGTTTTTACTCTAACTCCAAGAGGGAGTATTTATGCTCGATAGTGGGTTCATGCCTTCATTGACACCTGGGACAGTGACAGAAAGTTATAAGGTTGTGATGTGTTGTTGCCACTAGGGATAAAACATTGATTCTATGTCTAAGGATGTAGTTGTCGATTACATTACGCACCATACTTAATGCAATTGTCTGTTGCTTAGCAACTTAATACTGAATGGGGTTCGGATGATAACCTGAAGGTGGACTTTTTAGGCATAGATGCAGTTGGATGGCGGTCTATGTACTTTGTCGTAATGCCCGGATTAAATCTCACTATATTTATCATATCATGTATATGCATTGTTATGCCCTTCTCTATTTGTCAATTGCCCGACTGTAATTTGTTCACCCAACATGCTTTTATCTTATGGGAGAGACACCTCTAGTGAACTGTGGACCCGGTCCTATTCTTTACATAGCATACAATCTACTGCAATACTTGTTTTACCGTTTTCTTGCAAACAATCATCTTCCACACAATACGGTTAATCCTTTGTTACAGCAAGCCGGTGAGATTGACAACCTCACTGTTTCGTTGGGGCAAAGTACTTGGGTTGTGTTGTGCAGGTTCCACGTTGGCGCCGGAATCCCCTTGTTGCGCCGCATCACATTTCGCCACCATCAACCTTCAACGTGCTTCTTGGCTCCTCCTGGTTCGATTAAACCTTGGTTTCTTTCTGAGGGAAAACTTGCTACTATGCGCATCATACCTTCCTCTTGGGGTTCCCAACGAACGTGTGAGTTACACGCCATCAAGCTCTTTTTCTGGCGCCGTTGCCGGGGAGATCAAGACACGCTGCAAGGGGAGTCTCCACTTCTCAATCTCTTTACTTTGTTTTTGTCTTGCTTTATTTTATTTACTACTTTGTTTGCTGCACCTAAACAAAACACAAAAAAATTAGTTGCTCGTTTTACTTTATTTACTGTCTTGCTCTCCATATCAAAAACACAAAAAAATTAGTTACTTGCATTTACTTTATCTAGTTTGTTTTATTTACCGTTGCTAAAATGAATACCCCTGAAAATACTAAGTTGTGTGACTTCACAAATGCAAATAATAATGATTTCCTATGCACACCTATTGCTCCACCTGCTACTACAGCAGAATTCTTTGAAATTAAACCTGCTTTACGAACCTGGTAATGAGAGATCAATTTTCTGGTGTTAGTTCTGATGATGCTGCCCATCTCAATAATTTTGTTGAACTATGTGAAATGCAAAAGTATAAGGATGTAGATGGTGATATTATTAAATTGAAAGTGTTTCCTTTCTCATTAAGAGGAAGAGCTAAAGATTGGTTGCTATCTTTACCTAAGAATAGTATTGATTCATGGACTAAATGTAAGGATGCTTTTATTGGTAGATATTATCCTCCCGCTAAAATTATATCTTTGAGAAGTAGCATAATGAATTTTAAGCAATTAGATACTGAACATGTTGCTAAAGCATGGGAGAGAATGAAAACTTTGGTAAAGAATTGCCCAACCCATGGACTTACTACTTGGATGATCATCCAAACCTTCTATGCAGGACTAAATTTTTCTTCGCGGAATTTATTGGA
Organism: Lolium multiflorum; assembly: GCA_030979885.1. Classification (NCBI taxonomy): domain Eukaryota; kingdom Viridiplantae; phylum Streptophyta; class Magnoliopsida; order Poales; family Poaceae; genus Lolium; species Lolium multiflorum. The sequence goes on from CM061748.1 coordinate 90,762,850, forward strand.
TTCAGCTGCTGGAGGTACCTTTATGTCCATCACTTTGGGACGGCTACAAAACTTCTTGATGATATGATGATAAATTACTCTGAATGGCACACGGAAAGAGCTCCACAAGGTAAGAAGGTAAATTGTTGAAGAAACCTCTTCCTTGAATGATAAGATTGATGTGATTATGTCTATGCTTGTGAATGGTAGATCTAATGTTGATCCAAATAATGTTCCTTTAGCTTCATTGGTTGCTCAAGAAGAAAATGTTGATGTGAATTTCATTAAAAACAATAATTTCAACAACAATGCTTATAGGAACAACGCTGGTAATAACTATAGGCCATATCCTTCTGCTAATGGTAATGGTTATGGTAATTCTTATGGGAATTCTTACAACAATAATAGGAGTGTACCCTCTGGTCTTGAAGCCATGCTTAAAGAATTTATTAGTACACAAACTGCTTTTAACAAATCTATTGAGGAAAAGCTTGATAAAATTGATATTATTGCTTCTAGAGTTGATAGACTTGCCTCCGATGTTAATCTTTTAAAATTGAAAGTTATGCCTAATAATGATATTGATAATAAGATTACTACTACAGCAAATGCCATCCAAGTTAGAATTAATGAGAATATAAGATTAATGGCTGAACTGCGTGCTAGGTGGGATAGAGAAGAAAATGAAAAACTAGCTAAAGAGAATAATGTAGCTAAAGTTTGGACTATTACCACCACTAGTAATGCTAATTCTTCACATGTTGCTGCACCTCCTACTATCAATGGTAAAATAATTGGTGTTGGAAATGTTTCTACTCCTAGTGCAAAGCGTACAAAACTGCCTGAAATTGCTAAAACTGCTGAAACTGCTTGTGATAAAACTGCTGAAATTTTTTCCAACCTTGGGAACAATGATCCCATTGCTGTAGCTCATAATGATTTAGATTTTGATGATTGCCACATCTCTGAAGTTATAAAGTTCTTACAAAAACTTGCTAAAAGTCCTAATGCTAGTGCTATGAATTTAGCCTTTACAAAACATATTACAAATGCTCTCATAAAAGCTAGAGAAGAGAAACTAAAACTTGAAACTTCTATTCCTAGAAAGTTAGAAGATGGTTGGGAGCCCATCATTAAAATGAAATTCAATGACTTTGAATGTAATGCTCTATGTGATCTTGGTGCAAGTATTTCTGTTATGCCTAAAAAGATTTATGATATGCTTGACTTGCCACCATTGAAGAATTGTTATTTGGATGTTAATCTTGCCGATAATGTTAAAAAGAAACCTTTGGGGAGGATTGATAATGTGCACATTACGGTTAACAATAACCTTGTCCCCGTTGATTTTGTTGTTTTGGATATTGAATGCAATGCATCTTGTCCTATTGTGTTGGGAAGACCTTTTCTTCGAACCGTTGGTGCTGTTATTGATATGAGGGAAGGTAATATTAAATATCAATTTCCTCTCAAGAAAGGTATGGAACACTTCCCTAGAAAGAGAATGAAGTTGCCTTTTGATTCTATTATTAGAACAAGTTATGATGTTGATGCTTCTACTCTCGATGTTACTTGATTTGCACTTTCTGCGCCTAGCTGAAAGGCGTTAAAGAAAAGCGCTTATGGGAGACAACCCATGTTTTTACTACAGTACTTTGTTTTATATTTGAGTCTTGGAAGTTGTTTACTACTGTAGCAACCTCTCCTTATCATGTTTTTGTGCCAAGTAAAGTTTCTATGTCAAAGTTGATGTTATATTTGGGATCGCTGCGCAGAAACAGCATTGCTGTCTGTCACGAATCTGGGCCTAAGTCTCTGTAGATAATTCGAAAAAATCTGCCAATTTACGAGCGTGATCCTCAGATATGTACGCAACTTTCATTAGTTTTGAGTTTTTCCATCTGAGCAAGTCTGGTGCCATTTTAAAATTCGTCTTTACGGACTGTTCTGTTTTGACAGATTCTGCCGTTTATTTCGCATTGCCTCTTTTGCTATGTTGGATGAATTTCTTTGATCCATTAATGTCCAGTAGCTTTATGCAATGTCCAGAAGTGAAAAGAATGATTGTGTCACCTCTGAATGTATGAATTATTAATTGTGCACTAACCCTCTAATGAGTTTGCTTGAAGTTTGGTGTGAATGAAGTTTTCAAGGGTCAAGAGAGGAGTATGATATACTATGATCAAGAGGAGTGAAAGCTCTAAGCTTGGGGATGCCCCCGTGGTTCATCCCTGCATATTTTAAGAAGACTCAAGCGTCTAAGCTTGGGGATGCCCAAGGCATCCCCTTCTTCATCGACAACATCATCAGGTTCCTCCCCTGAAACTATATTTTTATTCAGTCACATCTTGTGTTCTTTACTTGGAGCGTCGGTTTGTTTTTGTTTTTGTTTTTGTTTGAATAAAATGGATCCTAGCATTCACTTTGTGGGAGAGACACGCTCCGCTGTTGCATATGGACAAATATGTCCTTAGGCTTTACTCATAATGTTCAAGGCGAAGTTTCTTCTTTAAATTGTTATATGGTTGGAATTGGAAAATGCTACATGTAGTAATTCTAAAATGTCTTGGATAATGTGATACTTGGCAATTGTTGTGCTCATGATTAAGCTCTTGCATCATATACTTTGCACCCATTAATGAAGAAATACATAGAGCTTGCTAAAATTTGATTTGCATATTTGGTCTCTCTAAGGTCTAGATAATATCTAGTATTGAGTTTTGAACAACAAGGAAGACGGTGTAGAGTCTTATAATGTTTACAATATGTCTTTTATGTGAGTTTTGCTGCACCGTTCATCCTTGAGTTTGCTTCAAATAACCTTGCTAGCCTAAACCTTGTATCGAGAGGGAATACTTCTCATGCATCCAAAATCCTTGAGCCAACTACTATGCCATTTGTGTCCACCATATCTACCTACTACATGGTATTTCTCCGCCATTCCAAAGTAAATTGCTTGAGTGCTACCTTTAAAATTCCATCATTCACTTTTGCAATATATAGCTCATGGGACAAAATAGCCTTAAAAACTATCGTAGTATCGAATATGTACTTATGCACTTTATCTTTTATTAAGTTGCTTGTTGTGCGATAACCATGCTTCGGGGGAACGCCATCAACTATTGTTGAATATCATGTGAGTTGCTATGCATGTCCGTCTTGTCTGAAGGATCTATCACCTTAATGATTGGAGCATGCAAATTGTTAGAGAAGAACATTGGGCCGCTAACTAAAGCCATGAATCATGGTTGAAGTTTCAGTTTTGACATATATCCTCAATCTCATATGAGAATAATAATTGTTGCTACATGCTTATGCATTTAAGAGGGGTCCATTATCTGTTGTCCATGTTGTCCCGGTATGGATGTCTAAGTTGAGAATAATCAAAAGCGAGAAATCCAAAATGCGAGCTTTCTCCTTAGACCTTTGTACAGGCGGCATGGAGGTACCCCTTTGTGACACTTGGTTGAAACATGGCATGCAAAGATCCGGTAGTCCAAGCTAAGTAGGACGAGGTGCGGGCACTATTAGTATACTATGCATGAGGCTTGCAACTTGTAAGATATAATTTACATAACTCATATGCTTTATTACTACCGTTGACAAAATTGTTTCATGTTTTCAAAATAAAAGCTCTAGCACAAATACAGCAATCGATGCTTTCCTCTTTGAAGGACCATTCTTTTACTTTTATTGTTGAGTCAGTTTACCTATCTTCCTCCACCTTAAGAAGCAAACACTTGTGTGAACTGTGCATTGATTCCTACATACTTGCATATTGCACTTGTTATATTACTTTATGTTGACAATATCCATGAGATATACATGTTATAAGTTGAAAGCAACCGCTGAAACTTAATCTTCCTTTGTGTTGCTTCAACACCTTTACTTTGATTTATTGCTTTATGAGTTAACTCTTATGCAAGACTTATTGATGCTTGTCTTGAAGTACTATTCATGAAAAGTCTTTGCTTTATGATTCACTTGTTTACTCATGTCATTACCATTATTTTGATCGCTGCATTCATTACATATGTTTACAAATAGTATGATCAAGATTATGATGGCATGTTACTTCAGAAATTATCTTTGTTATCGTTTTACCTGCTCGGGACGAGCAGAACTAAGCTTGGGGATGCTGATACGTCTCCAACGTATCGATAATTTCTTATGTTCCATGCTACTTTATTGATGATACCTACATGTTTTATGCACATTATATGTCGTATTTACGCATTTTCCGGAACTAACCTATTAACAAGATGCCGAAGAGCCAGTTGCTGTTTTCTGTTTTTGGTTTCAGAAATCCTAGTAAGGAAATATTCTCGGAATTGGACGAAATCACCGCCCAGGGTCCTATTTTTGCACGAAGCTTCCAGACCGAAAGGGATAAGAAGTGGCGACGAGGCGCCGCCACCGTAGGGCCGCGGCGGCCAGAGGGGGCCCGCCGCCCTATGGTGTGGGCCCTCGTCAGCCCTCCGACTTTGCCCTTCCGCCTACCAATAGCCTCCGTCGCGAAACCCCAGATCGAGAGCCACGATACGGAAACCTTCCAGACGCCGCCGCCGCGAATCCCATCTCGGGGATTCAGGAGATCGCCTCCGGCACCCTGCCGGAGAGGGGATTCATCTCCCGGAGGACTCTACACCGCCATGGTCGCCTCCGGAGTGATGAGTGAGTAGTTCACCCCTGGACTATGGGTCCATAGCAGTAGCTAGATGGTCGTCTTCTCCTAATTGTGCTTCATTGTTGGATCTTGTGAGCTGCCTAACATGATCAAGATCATCTATCTGTAATACTATATGTTGTGTTTGTCGGGATCCGATGAATAGAGAATGCTATGTTATGGTGATTATCAATCTATTGTTTATGATCTTGCATGCTCTCCGTTATTAGTAGAGGCTCTGGCCAAGTTTTACTCTTAACTCCAAGAGGGAGTATTTATGCTCGATAGTGGGTTCATGCCTTCATTGACACCTGGGACAGTGACAGAAAGTTCTAAGGTTGTGATGTGCTGTTGCCACTAGGGATAAAACATTGATTCTATGTCTAAGGATGTAGTTGTCGATTACATTACGCACCATACTTAATGCAATTGTCTGTTGCTTAGCAACTTAATACTGAATGGGGTTCGGATGATAACCTGAAGGTGGACTTTTTAGGCATAGATGCAGTTGGATGGCGGTCTATGTACTTTGTCGTAATGCCCGGATTAAATCTCACTATATATATCATATCATGTATATGCATTGTTATGCCCTTCTCTATTTGTCAATTGCCCGACTGTAATTTGTTCACCCAACATGCTTTTATCTTATGGGAGAGACACCTCTAGTGAACTGTGGACCCCGGTCCTATTCTTTACATAGCATACAATCTACTGCAATACTTGTTTTACTGTTTTCTTGCAAACAATCATCTTCCACACAATACGGTTAATCCTTTGTTACAGCAAGCCGGTGAGATTGACAACCTCACTGTTTCGTTGGGGCAAAGTACTTGGGTTGTGTTGTGCAGGTTCCACGTTGGCGCCGGAATCCCTGTTGTTGCGCCGCATCACATTTCGCCACCATCAACCTTCAACGTGCTTCTTGGCTCCTCCTGGTTCGATTAAACCTTGGTTTCTTTAGGGAAAACTTGCTACCGTGCGCATCATACCTTCCTCTTGGGGTTCCCAACGAACGTGTGAGTTACACGCCATCAGGGGTCAACTTGGGGGGGGGGGGAAGATTTCCCTCTTCCCCCCACTTGGCCGCCGGCCCTAGCCCTAGATGGGAAAGGGGGCCACCCCAACCGACCAAGCCCTATATAAAGAGGGGAGGGGGTGGCCGGCCACTTCACCCCTTCATCCAACCCTGGCCGCCCCCCTCTCTCCTCCATACGCTGCTCCGGCTTAGGCGAAGCCCTGCAGTTTTCTTCTCCACCACCACCACCACGCCGTCGTGCTGCTGGGATTCCGTGGAGATCTACCACACCTCCGCTGCCCACTAGAACAGGGAGAGGAAGGGCTTCATCGACACCGTACGCGCGACCGAGTACGGAAGTGCTTCCGGATTGCAGCACCGGGACGATCGTCTACACCAACAACGAGATCTAATCTCGTAGGCTTTGGAATCTTCGAGGGTTAGTCTCATATCCATATTGTTGCTCCGATCTCATAGATTAGATCTTTGCTTTTCCATAGATTAGATCTTGGATTTATTCGTCTTTGCGGTAGGAAATTTTTGTTTTCTATGCAACGAACCCATCAAAGTGGTATCAGAGCCAGGTTTATGCATAGATCTGTTGCATGAGTAGAACACAATGGTTTTGTGGGCGTTGATGTTTTTGTTGGTTTAGTTAGTGTACTTTGCATCTTGCGGGATGGTGGGATGAAGCGGCCCGGGCTAACTTTACATGACCGCGTCTCATGAGACTTGCTCCACGCTTGACATGCAACTTGTATTGCATAAGTGGCTTTGCGGGTGTCTGTCTCTCCCGCCATAGTGAAGATTCCAAGTTGCACTTTCTATTGACAACACTAGTATCACCGTTGTGGTTCATGTTCGTAGGTAGATTGGATCTTACTCGAAAACCCTAAACCACGTAAAATATGCAAACCAAATTAGAGGTGTCTAACTTGTTTTTGCAGGGTTTGGTGATGTTATATGGCCATAATGTGATGATGATTATATTTGATGTATGAGATGTTCATTGTTGTATTATGGCAACCGGCAGGAGCCTAATGGTTGTCTTTAATTTTTGTTAAAGACCTGCGTGTCTATTCATCATGTAATAGCTTTATTTTAAGTAGTTGTTATAGTAGCTATAAGTGATGGACAACCATGAAGCGGCGCCACTGACCTTGACGCCATGCTGGTGATGATGGAGATCATGTCCGTGCTTTGGAGATGGAGATCAAAAGCACAAGAAGAAAGGCCATATCATATCACACATTATGAATTGCATGTGATGCTAATCCTTTATGCATCTTATTTTGCTTAGATCGCGACGGTAGCATTATAAGATGATCCCTCCCACTAAATATCAAGATAATAAAGTGTTCATCCTTAGTATGCACCGTTGCTAAGACTTGTCGTTTCGAAGCATCTCGTGATGATCGGGTGTGATAGACTCTACATGTGCATACAACGGGTGCAAGCCAGATTTGCACACGCGGATACTAAGGTTGCCTTGACGAGCCTAGCATGTACAGACATGGTCTCGGAACACGGGATACCGAAAGGTAGAGCATGAGTCATATGAATGATATGATGAACACTTTGAGTGTTCGCCTTTGAAGCTACATCTTTTCTCGTGATGATCGGACTTGGTGTAGTGGATTTGGTTCGTGTAATCACTAAGACAATGCGAGGGATGTTGTTTTGAGTGGGAGTTCACCTAGTTAATTTAAGAATTAAAATTGAACTCATTTTATCATAAACTTAGTCTAAACTCTTTGCAAATATGTTGTAGATCATGGCGCCCCCTCCATCAATTTTAACCAGTTCCTAGAGAAATAAAAGCTTAAGAGCAATGGTAGCAACTTCACTGACTGGTTCCGTCATGTGAGGATTTTCCTCACTGGTGGAAGCCTGCAATATGTGCTCGATGCACCGCTAGGTCCCCCACCACCTCCTGTAGTATCCGAGGACGTAAAGAATGTTTACGAGACTCGGGTGACTCGGTACAAAGTTCAGTGTGCCATCCTGTGCAGCCTAGAGGCGGAACTCCAAAAGCGTTTTGAGCACCACGACCCTTGTGAAATGATCCGTGAGCTCAAGGTTATCTTTGAAACTCATGCGGCCGTGGAAAGCTATGAGGCCTCGAAACACTTCTTTGGCTGTATGATGGAAGAGGGCAGCTCCGTTAGTGAGCACGTGTTCGCTATGTCCGGACACGCGAAGAAGCTCAGTGACTTGGGGATTGTGATTCCTAACCAGCTGGGTATTCATCGTGTTCTCCAATCACTGCCACCAAGTTACAAGAACTTCATGATGAACTACAACATGCGGAACAGGAACAAAGAGCTACCTGAACTCTTCTCGATGCTGAAATCTGCTGAAGTAGAGATACGGAAAGAGAACCAAGTGTTGATGGTCAACAAGACCACCTGTCAACACCCGGATTTTTAAGTCCAGATGCCTATTATGCCGTACATCGCAATCCCAGGAATATTGTTTTTGCGAGACATAATAGATTGATATCACAACACATCATTTATTACAACACATAATCGTCTTACAACAAAGGATCACATGATCCAGTCTTAATACAACATAGTGGATCTAGAGATCCTATTACAAAACACATAGCGGAAGCGAAGTAACGGTTGCGGTCCATCTGTTCCACAGCAACTCGTTGATGTCAGGAGTAGTCCTAGTTGTCGTAGACGTCCTGCTGTCCATCTTCCTCGTACGCTGTTCCTCTTCATAGTCTGGCCATTTGAATAGCCAGGGACAAAGCCATGAGTACTTTAAAGTACTCGCAAACTAATACTAGTGTAAGCACTATCAATTTTAGTAAGGGGATGCTAAGCTCTAGGTTTATTTGCATAAAGCCAAGTTTATTTCATAAACATTTAGTAAAGACTCTTCATTTGCTAAACTAACTCAAGTGGGAACATTAGTGTCATCCCCACAACTCTGTTGTGAATCAATTCAAAATCACCATTCACCTTTCAAATTCAAGTCACAAGTCACATGTCATATTTTTGAAAATGGTCTGATGACGAAACAGTATGGCCTTTCCAATCGTCCGTAACCGTGGACACGGCTATTCGAATAGTTCTACACTCTGCAGAGGTCGTACACTTGTGCCACAATATTTGCAATAATCCGTCAGGGTTAACTGGCCCTGATTTATCACACTCCGTGTGCGGACTACCAATCATAACCTTTCACTTACATACCCTAGTATAGGCATCTCTCCCCATGAGCTTGGCCTCCCAGTGAAGACAAACCGTCAGCGTGGGAACTGCACAGGGCTTGGGCCGGACATTCACCTCATTTCACGTCATTTCACATCAATTCACTTTCAACGGAGGCAGCCTCGGCATAACCCCTATGACGCTTGTTTAGAGGGAACCCATACTAGAGCACATAAATTTCTAGTTAAGCCCTTACCCATGTTGGGTATTGTGGGGGTACTTTCAAATTGGAATGGTATCGCATCCGAACCCAACCATCAGTTTTCGTAAAATTCACCAAGTCCTTCACAAGTCATATTCACCTTCAAAATCTTTCAATAGAATGATTCATCATTCCAAGGTTTTCAAAATCATTTCATTTCACATGTTCCCATCTAGAGTAGTCAATTTTATTTGTTAGCACTAGCAACTAGTCATGAGGGGTGCTAACTAGCTTGTCTTGCTCTAGGCTAACTTTGATGCTCTTGTTCTACTCTAGATATAAATCCAAGTGAATCATGAATCAAAAAGTAACTTTGATAAACAAAATTTAGTAAAGCTTGTAAAGTAAAAACTTGGGGTAGGAGTATTAAGCATAAAGTAAAAGTAATGGTGCCTTGCTCTTGTAGAGCTTTGCATTATTCTAGTTGCATTGGTAGTAGCTCGCAAGAATATTAGCTTGCCTTGATTGGGGTAGTGATAAAAGTTCTCTTCTTCTTCTTCTTCTTCTTGGTAGAATACCTCCTCCTCTTGATAGTCTCCGGTACTAGCGTCTATAAACGAATACGAGGATACAATCACCAAACAATACTTAAGTAGACTTAATTAGCCTTAATGGCTCACACAAGATGATCTAGCATCATCACTTAATATTTATTCAAAATTATGCTAGGGTTTTCTCACTTAGTGTTAGGAAAATAATTTCCTCTCATTGACATATGGTTCTATTTAGTTTGGAGAAATAATTTCCTATCATTGAATCTTGTTAAGATTTAATCTCCTCAATTCATAAATGTGAGATCATGGTGACCAAGGTCACTACTTCACATTTATCATTTGAGAGAAAATGATTTAAATGAGATACTTCATCTCATGCAATTTAAATATTACTATGGAGCAAATTAATATCACTAAGTAATTAAATATGAGGTGCTATAAATTAAAGTTGTTACTTCATATGGGGTTACTTAGGACAATGGTTTAAATGAGAGAGTATCTCCCATATTATTTAAACAATTTAATTTGGATAATTTAAATGGACTAGAAATAGCCACATAGCCATTATTCTGCTCTAGCCCATGATCATGTGAAACAACCATATCATATTTTTACATAAACAATTAGAGTACTTGAAATGTGAATTATGAGAAGTGCAATCACCTCAAAACTCATTGTGGTTGATTTTTAAAAATTAATTGAAATTTGAAAAGTCCCTGACTTGTTATTTTTACTATTCAAATTCTACAACTGATCTTGGTTTGAAACCTGTGGGGTTGGATGGAGAATTTCATGGGCTTTCTAACCATATAAAGTTTGTCCAAATTGGTTCAGTAAATTTGAAACTATTTAAATTATAGCAAAGGCCAGTATTGAGTTCAGTTAAAAGGAATAATTCGAGTTTGAATTAAACGGGCTTAGGCGGGAAAGAAAATGGGCCGAATTGGTTTGAAAATGGAGCAACCAGCCCAGTAGCGTTTCACACGCCACGGGCCACCTGACATGGTGGGGCCCAGTGGTCAGTGTGAGTAACTCGCCGAAGCGGTACTCAAACTGAGCCGATTAGAAGATGATCGAGCGGCTGACCGTCGTCGCCGTTGATACGTCTCAAACGTATCTATAATTTCTTATGTTCCATGCTACTTTTATGACAATACTTGAATGTTTTATACATACTTTACAGCATTATTATACATTTTCCGGCACTAACCTATTAACAAGATGCCGAAGTGCCAGTTCCTGTTTTTTTGGTTTCATAAATCCTAGTAAGGAAATATTCTCGAATCGACGAAATCAACGCCCAGGTCCTATTTTTACACGAAGCTTCCAAGACCGAAAGGAAATGAAGTGGGCCACGAGGTGGCCACACACCAGGCGGCGCGGCCCTGGCCCGGCCGCGCGGCCCTAGTGTGTGGGCCCCTCTCGTCGCCCCCCGACCTACCCTTCCGCCTACAAATAGCCTTCGCGAAACCCCGTACCGAGAGCCACGATACGGAAATACTTCCCAGACGCCGCCGTCGCGAATCCCATCTTGGGGGATTCAGGAGATCGCCTCCGGCACCCTGCCGGAGAGGGGAATCATCACCGGAGGGGCTCTACATCATCATGCCCGCCTCCGGATTGATGCGTGAGTAGTTCATCCTTGGACTATGGGTCCATAGCAGTAGCTAGATGGTTGTCTTCTCCGCTTGTGCTATCATTGTTTAGATCTTGTGAGCTGCCTAACATGATCAAGATCATCTATTTGTAATGCTACATGTTGTGTTTGGCGGGATCCGATGAATATAGAATATTATGTTAAGTTGATTATCAATCTATCATATATGTGTTGTTTATGTTCTTGCATGCTCTCCGTTGCTAGTAGAGGCTCAAGTTGATACTTGTAACTCCAAGAGGGAGTAATTATGCTCGATAGTGGGTTCATGCCTCCATTTAACTGGGACAGTGACAGAAAGTTCTTAGGTTGTGGATGTGCTGTTGCTACTAGGGATAAAACATTGATGCTTTGTCTAAGGATATTTGTGTTGATTACATTACGCACCATACTTAATGCAATTATCTGTTGTTTACAACTTAATACTGGAAGGGGTTCGGATGATAACCTGAAGGTGGATTATTTAGGCATAGATGCATGCTGGATAGCGGTCTATGTACTTTGTCGTAATGCCCTAATTAAATCACATAGTAATCATCGTTGATATGTATTGAATCTTTATTTGTCAATTGCCCGCCTGTAATTTGTTCACCCAGCATGTTAGTTATCTTATTGGAGAGACACCTCTAGTGAACTGGACCCCGGTCCATTCTTTTACATCTGAATACATTCTACTGTTTTTGTTCTTTGCAAACAAACACCATTTTCCACTCGATACGCGTAATCCTTTGTTTTCAGCAAGCCGGTGAGATTGACAACCTCATTTCGTTGGGGCAAAGTACTTTGATTGTGTTGTGCAGGTTCCACGTTGGCGCCGGTTTCACTGGTGTTGCGCCGCACTACACTCCTCCACCAACAACCTTCACGTGCTTCTTGGCTACTGGTTCGATAACCTTGGTTTCATACTGAGGGAAACTACTGTGCGCATCATACCTTCCTCTTGGGGTTCCCAACGGACGTGTACATCTACGCGCATCAAGCATATTTTTTCGGCGCCGTTGCGGGGAGATCAAGACACGCTGCAAGGGGAGTCTCCACTTCCAATCTCTTTACTTTGTTTTTGTCTTGCTTTACTTTATTTTATTTACTGTCTTGTTTGCTACATACTAAAAACACAAAAAATTAGCTACTTTACTTATTGTCTTATTTACTAGCTCTATATCAAAACACAAAAAAATTAGTTACTTGTCTTTACTTTATTTGCCTAGTTTACTTTTATTACTGTTATAATGGGTACTCCTGAAAATACTAAGTTGTGTGATTTCACTAGCACAAATAATAATGATTTTATATGTACTCCTATTGCTCCACCTGCTACTACAGCAGAATTCTATGAAATTAAACCTGCTTTACTGAATCTTGTTATGAGAGAGCAATTTTCTGGTGTTAGTACTGATGATGCTGCTGCCCATCTTAATAATTTTGTTGAACTTTGTGAAATGCAAAAGTATAAGGATATAGATGGTGATATTATAAAACTGAAATTGTTTCCTTTCTCATTAAGAGGAAGAGCTAAAGATTGGTTGCTTTCTTTGCCTAAAAATAGTATTGATTCATGGACTAAATGTAAAGATGCTTTTATTAGTAAATATTATCCTCCTGCTAAGATTATATCTTTGAGAAGTAGCATAATGAATTTTAAACAATTTGATAATGAACATGTTGCTCAAGCATGGGAGAGAATGAAATCTTTGGTAAAGAATTGCCCAACCCATGGACTGACTACTTGGATGATCATCCAAACCTTTTATGCAGGATTGAATTTTCCTCGAGGAACCTATTGGATTCAGCTGCTGGAGGTACTTTTATGTCCATCACCTTGGCGCCGCAACAAAGCTTCTTGATGATATGATGATCAATTACTCTGAATGGCACACTGAAAGAACTCCTCAAGGTAAGAAGGTAAATTCTGTTGAAGAAACCTCTTCTTTGGGTGATAAGATTGATGCTATTATGTCTATGATTGCAAATGGTAGATCTCATATTGATCCTAATAATGTTCCTTTAGCTTCATTGGTTGCTCAAGAAGAAAATGTTGATGTGAATTTCATTAAGAACAATAATTTCAACAACAATGCTTATAGGAATAATTATGGTAACAAAAACTATAGGCCATATCCTTCTAATTATGGTAATTCTTATGGTAATTCTTACAACAATAATAAGAGTGTACCCTCTGGTCTTGAAGTGATGCTTAAAGAATTTATTAGTACACAAACCGCTTTCAATAAAACTGTTGAAGAAAAGCTTGGTAAAATTGATATTCTTGCTTCCAAGGTTGATAGTCTTGCTCTTGATGTTGATCTTTTAAAATTGAAAGTTATGCCTGAGGAAGTTAAAGATGCTAGGTTTGCTAAAACAAATGCCATCCAAGTTCGAATTAATGATAATATTAGATTGTTGGCTGAATTGCATGCTAGGTGGGATAGAGAAGAAAAAGAAAAACTTGCTAAAGATAATGTTCTATTCTTTGTAGACTATTACCCAAGAGCTAGGTTTGTAGAACAGTAGGAAGTTTCCTTAAGTGGATTACCCAAGGTTTATCGAACTCGGAGGAAGAGGTCAAAGATATCCCTCTCATGCAACCCCGCAACCACAAAGCAAGAAGTCTCTTGTGTCCCCAACACACCTAATAGGTGCACTAGTTCGACGAAGAGATAGTGAAATACAAGTGGTATGAATGAATATGAGCAGTAGTACGGCGCGAAAAGTGCTTGCTGGCGTGCAGTTGATGGTATATTGCGGGAAGTAAACATGCGTGAGTAACGCAGCAGTAGTAACTCAGCAAAACAAAAAACAAGCAATAGCGTATTTAGGAACAAGGCCTAGGGATTAGACTTTCACTAGTGGACACTCTCAACATTGATCACATAACAGAATAGATAAATGCATACTCTACACTTTTGTTGGATGATGAACACATTGCGTAGGATTACACGAACCCTCAATGCCGGAGTTAACAAGCTCCACAATTAATGTTCATATTTTAGTAACCTTATAGTGTAAGATAGATCAAAAGACTAAACCAAGTACTAACATAGCATGCACACTGTCACCTTCATGCATATGTAGGAGGAATAGATCACATCAATATTATCATAGCAATAGTTAACTTCTCAATCTACAAGAGATCATGATCATAGCATAAACCAAGTACTAACACGGTGCACACACTGTCACCTTTACACACGTGCAGGAGGAATAGAACTACTTTAATAACTTTGCTAGAGTAGCACATAGATAGTAGTGATACAAAACTCATATGAATCTCAATCATGTAAAGCAGCTCATGAGATCATTGTATTGAAGTACATAGGAGAGAGATTAACCACATAGCTACCGGTACAGCCCCGAGCCTCGATGGAGAACTACTCCCTCTTCATGGGAGCAGCAGTGATGAAGATGGCGGTGGAGATGGCAGCGGTGTCGATGGAGAAGCCTTCCGGGCACTTCCCCGTCCGGCAGGTGCCGGAACAGACTCCGTCCCCAGATCTTGGCTTCGCGATGGCGGCGGCTCTGGAAGGTTTCGCGTATCGTGGCTTCCTCTGTAAGGGTTTTCGATGCGGGGGTTTTATATAGGCGAAAGGGCAGCATCGGAGGGGCGAAGGGGACCACCATAGGGTGGCGGGCCCAGCCCTGGCCGCGCCACCCTATCATCTGGCCCACCAGGGCTCTCCTCTGGTGGCTCTCGGGTGTTCTGGATGCTTCCGGCAAAATAGGAACCTGGGCGTTGATTTTGTCCAATTCCGAGAATATTTCGTTACTAGGATTAAACCAAAAACATAAAACAGGAACTGGCACTTGCATCTTGTTAATAGGTTAGTTCTAAAATGCACAAATATGACATAAAGTGTGCATAAAACATGTAGGTATCATCAATAAAGTAGCATGGAACATAAGAAATTATCGATACGTTGGAGACGTATCGCATCCCCTTAGTTCTGCTCGTCCCGAGCAGGTAAAACGATAACAAAGATAATTTCTTAAGTGACATGCTATCATAACCTTGATCATACTATTGTAAGCATATGTAATGAATGCAGCGATCAAAACAATGGTAATGACATGAGTAAACAAGTGAATCATAAAGCAAAGACTTTTCATGAATAGTACTTTCAAGACAAGCATCAATAAGTCTTGCATAAGAGTTAACTCATAAAGCAATAAATCAAAGTAAAGGTATTGAAGCAACACAAAGGAAGATTAAGTTTCAGCGGTTGCTTTCAACTTATAACATGTATATCTCATGGATATTGTCAACATAAAGTAGTATAACAAGTGCAATATGCAAGTATGTAGGAATCAATGCACAGTTCACACAAGTGTTTGCTTCTTAAGGTGGAAGGAGATAGGTAAACTGACTCAACAATAAAAGTAAAAGAATGGTCCTTCAAAGAGGAAAGCATCGATTGCTGTATTTGTGCTAGAGCTTTTATTTTGAAAACATGAAACAATTTTGTCAACGGGTAGTATAAAGCATATGAGTTATGTAAATTATATCTTACAAGTTGCAAGCCTCATGCATAGTATACTAATAGTGCCCGCACCTCGTCCTACTTAGCTTGGACTACCGGATCTTTGCATGCCATGTTTCAACCAAGTGTCACAAAGGGGTACCTCCATGCCGCCTGTACAAAGGTCTAAGGAGAAAGCTCGCATTTTGGATTTCTCGCTTTTGATTATTCTCAACTTAGACATCCATACCGGGACAACATGGACAACAGATAATGGACTCCTCTTAAATGCATAAGCATGTAGCAACAATTATTATTCTCATATGAGATTGAGGATATATGTCCAAAACTGAAACTTCAACCATGGTTCATGGCTTTAGTTAGCGGCCCAATGTTCTTCTCTAACAATTTTGCATGCTCCAACCACTAAAATGATAGATCCTTCAGACAAGACGGACATGCATAGCAACTCACATGATATTCAACAATAGTTGATGGCGTTCCCCAGAAGCATGGTTATCGCGCAACAAGCAACTTAATAAAAGATAAAGTGCATAAGTACATATTCAATACTACTATAGTTTTTAAGGCTATTTTGTCCCATGAGCTATATATTGCAAGGGTAAATGATGGAATTTTAAAGGTAGCACTCAAGCAATTTACTTTGGAATGGCGGAGAAATACCATGTAGTAGGTAGGTATGGTGGACACAAATGGCATAGTGGTTGGCTCAAGGATTTTGGATGCATGAGAAGTATTCCTCTCGATACAAGGTTTAGGCTAGCAAGGTTTATTTGAAACAAACACAAGGATGAACCGGTGCAGCAAAACTCACATAAAAGACATATTGTAAACATTATAAGACTTTACACGTCTTCCTTGTTGTTCAACCCAATACTAGAAATTATCTAGACCTTAGAGAGACCAATTATGCAAACCAAATTTTAGCAAGCTCTATGTATTTCTTCATTAATGAGTGCAAAGTATATGATGCAAGAGCTTAAACATGAGCACAACAATTGCCAAGTATCACATTATCCAAGACATTTTACCAATTACTACATGTAGCATTTTTCAATTCCAACCATATAACAATTAACGAAGCAGTTTCAACCTTCGCCATGAAAATTAAAAGCTAAGAACACATGTGTTCATACGAACCAGCGGAGCGTCTCTCTCCCACACAAGCATTTATTCAAATAAAAACAAAAACAAAAACATACAGACGCTCCAAGTAAAGTACATAAGATGTGACTGAATAAAAATATAGTTTCACTAGAAGAAACCTGATAAGTTGTCGATGAAGAAGGGGATGCCTTGGGCATCCCCAAGCTTAGATGCTTGAGTCTTCTTAAAATATGCAGGGATGAACCACCGGGGCATCCCCAAGCTTAGACCTTTCACTCTTCTCGATCACATTATATCACCCTCTTCTATTGACCCCTGAAAACTTCCTTCACACCAAACTTCAAGCAAACTCATTAGAGGGTTAGTGCATAATCAAAAATTCACATGTTCAGAGGTGACACAATCATTCTTAACACTTCTGGACATTGCACAAAACTTCTGAAAGTTAATGGAACAAAGAAACTCATTCAACTTAACAAAAGCGGCAATGCGAAATAAAAGGCAGAATCTGTCAAAAACAGAACAGTCCGTAAAGACGAATTTTAAGATGGCACCAGACTTGCTCAAATGGAAAAACTCAAAACTAATGAAAGTTGCGTACATATCTGAGGATCACGCTCGTAAATTGGCAGATTTTTCGAATTTTCTACAGAGAACTGTGCCCAGATTCGTGACAGACAGCAATGCTGTTTCTGCGCAGCGATCCCAAATATAACATCAACTTTAACATAGAAACTTTACTTGGCACAAAAACATGATAAGGAGAGGTTGCTACAGTAGTAAACAACTTCCAAGACTCAAATATAAAATAAAGTACTGTAGTAAAAAACACATGGGTTATCTCCCAAGAAGTTCTTTCTTTATAGCCATTAAGATGGGCTCAGCAGTTTTAATGATGCACTCGCAAGAAATAGTATTTGAAGCAAAAGAGAGCATCAAGAGGCAAATTCAAAACACATTTAAGTCTAACATGCTTCCTATGCATAGGAATCTTGTAAATAAACAAGTTCATGAAGAGCAAAGTAACAAGCATAGGAAGATAAAACAAGTGTAGCTTCAAAAATTTCAGCACATAGAGAGGTGTTTTAGTAACATGAAAATTTTTACAACCATATTTTCCTCTCTCATAATAACTTTCAGTAGCAACATGAGCAAACTCAACAATATAATTATCACATAAAGCATTCTTATCATGAGTCTCATGCATAAAATTATTACTACTCCCAACATAAGCATAGTCATTCTTATTAATTGTAGTGGGAGCAAATTCAACAAAGTAGCTATCAAATATAGGAGGTATATTGTAATCATAATCAAATTTATCCTCCATAACAGGTGGTAACAAAAGACTACTATCATTATAATCATCATAAATGGGAGGCAAAGTATCATCAAAGTAAATTTTCTCCTCAATGCTTGGGGGACTAAAAATATCATGCTCATCAAAGCCAGCTTCCCCAAGCTTAGAATTTTCCATATCATTAACAACAATAGTGTTCAAAGCATTCATATTAATATGTTCCATGGGTTTTTTAATTTTCGCATCAAACCATCCATGTCTTAAATCAGGAAATAAAATAAGAAGCTCATTGTTGTCCATTATGCCTAACTAGTGTAAACAAGAAACCAAATGTCGCAATTGCAGAGTCTAAAGGAAATAGCTTCGAGCACACACACAATGGCGCCGAAAAGTACTGTTACCTGGAACCGGAGTATGAGTGCCTTTTACCTTTCCTCCCCGGCAACGGCGCCAGAAAAGTGCTTGATGTCTACGGGTGCTTCTATTCTTGTAGACAGTGTTGGGCCTCCAAGAGCGTAGGTTTGTAGAACAGAGCAAGTTTCTAAGTGGATTACCCAAGGTTTATCGAACTCGGGGAGGAAGAGGTCAACCCTGCAACCACAAAGCAAGAAGTCTCTTGTCCCCAACACACCTAATAGGTGCACTAGTTCGGCGAAGAGATAGTGAAATACAAGTGGTATGAATGAATATGAGCAGTAGTACGGCGCCAGAAAAGTGCTTGCTGGCGTGCAGTTGATGGTAGTAATATTGCGGGAAGTAAACATGCGTAGTAACGCAGCAGTAGTAACTCAAGAAACAAGAACAAGCAGCGATAGCAGTATTTAGAAACAAGGCCTTGGGATTAGACTTTCACTAGTGGACACTCTCAACATTGATCACATGACAGAATAGATAAATGCATACTCTACACTTTTGTTGGATGATGAACACATTGCGTAGGATTACACGAACCCTCAATGCCGGAGTTAACAAGCTCCACAATTAATGTTCATATTTTAGTAACCTTATAGTGTAAGATAGATCAAAAGACTAAACCAAGTACTAACATAGCATGCACACTGTCACCTTCATGCATATGTAGGAGGAATAGATCACATCAATATTATCATAGCAATAGTTAACTTCTCAATCTACAAGAGATCATGATCATAGCATAAACCAAGTACTAACACGGTGCACACACTGTCACCTTTACACACGTGCAGGAGGAATAGAACTACTTTAATAACTTTGCTAGAGTAGCACATAGATAGTAGTGATACAAAACTCATATGAATCTCAATCATGTAAAGCATCATGAGATCATTGTATTGAAGTACATAGGAGAGAGATTAACCACATAGCTACCGGTACAGCCCCGAGCCTCGATGGAGAACTACTCCCTCTTCATGGGAGCAGCAGGTGATGAAGATGGCGGTGGAGATGGCAGCGGTGTCGATGGAGAAGCCTTCCGGGCACTTCCCGTCCGGGGCAGTGCCGAACAGAGACTCTGTCCCCTGCATCTTGGCTTCGCGATGGCGGCGGCCGAAGGTTTCGCGTACCGTGGCTTCCTCCTCAGGGGTTTTCGATGCAGGGGCTTTATATAGGCGAAAGGGCAGCGGAGGGCGAGGGGCGACACACCATGGGTGGCGCGGCCCAGCCCGGCCGCGCCACCCTATCATCTGGGCCCACTCTGGTGGCTCTCGGGTGTTCTGGATGCTTCCGGGCAAAATAGGAACCTGGGCGTTGATTTCGTCCAATTCCGAGAATATTTCGTTACTAGGATTTCTGAAACCAAAAACAGCAAAACAGGAACTGGCACTTCGGCATCTTGTTAATAGGTTAGTTCCAGAAAATGCACAAATATGACATAAAGTGTGCATAAAACATGTAGGTATCATCAATAAAGTAGCATGGAACATAAGAAATTATCGATACGTTGGAGACGTATCACTTGCTAAAGAGAATAATGTAGCTAAAGTATGGACTATTACCACCACTAGTAATGTTGATTCTTCACATGTTGCTACACCTCCTACTATCAATGGTAAAATAATTGGTGTTGGCAATGTTTCTACTCCTAGTGCAAAGCGTACAAAATTGCCTGAAACTGCTGAAACTGCTTTTGTGATAAAACTGCTGAAATTTTTCAAAATATTGGTGACAATGATTCCATTGCTGTAGAACATAATGGTTTAGATTTTGATTATTGTCATATTACTGAAGTTATAAAGTTCTTACAAAAACTTGCTAGAAGTCCCAATGCTAGTGCTATAAATTTAGCCTTTACAAAACATATTACAAATGCTCTCATTAAAGCTAGGGAAGAGAAATTAAAACTTGAAGCTTCTATTCCTAGGAAGTTAGAAGATGGTTGGGAGCCCATCATTAAGATGAAATTCAATGATTTTGAGTGTAATGCTTTATGTGATCTTGGTGCAAGTATTTCTATTATGCCTAAAAAGATTTATGATATGCTTGACTTGCCACCATTGAAGAATTGTTATTTGGATGTTAATCTTGCCGATAATGTTAAAAAGAAACCTTTGGGGAGGATTGATAATGTGCGCATTACGGTTAACAATAACCTTGTCCCCGTTGATTTTGTTGTCTTGGATATTGAATGCAATGCATCTTGTCCTATTGTGTTGGGAAGACCTTTTTTTCGAACCGTTGGTGCTGTTATTGATATGAGGGAAGGTAATATTAAATATCAATTTCCTCTCAGAAAGGTATGGAACACTTCCCTAGAAAGAGAATGAAGTTGCCTTTTGATTCTATTATTAGAACAAGTTATGATGTTGATGCTTCTTCTCTTGATGTTACTTGATTTGCACTTTCTGCGCCTAGCTGAAAGGCGTTAAAGAAAAGCACTTCTTGGGAGATAACCCATGTTTCATTTTATTTACTGTATTGTTGAGTCTTGGTAGTTGTTTACTACTGTAGCAACCTCTCCTTATCATGTTTTTGTGCCAAGTAAAGTTTCTATGTTAAAGTTGATACTATATTTGGGATTGCTGCGCAGAAACAGCATTGCTGTCTGTCACGAATTCTCGCAGAGCTCTCTGTAAAAAAATCGAAAAAATCTGCAAATTTACGAGCGTGATCCTCATATATGTACGCAACTTTCATTAGTTTTGAGTTTTTCCATTTGAGCAAGTTAAGTGCCCCTGCCAGATTCATCTTTACGGACTGTTCTGTTTTTGACAGATTCTGCCTTTTATTTCGCATTGCCGCTTTTGCTATGTTGAATGAGTTTCTTTGTTCCATTAACTTTCAGAAGCTTTGTGCAATGTCCAGAAGTGTTAAGAATTATTGTGTCACCTCTGAATGTGTGAATTTTTGGTTATACACTAACCCTCTAATGAGTTTTCTTGAAGTTTGTTGTGGAGGAAGTTTTCAAGGGTCAAGAGAAGAGGATGATATACTATGATCAAGAAGAGTGAAAGGTCTAAGCTTGGGGATGCCCCGGTGGTTCATCCCTGCATATTTTAAGAAGACTCAAGCATCTAAGCTTGGGGATGCCCAAGGCATCCCCTTCTTCATCGACAACATTATCAGGTCACTTCTAGTGAAACTATATTTTTATTCCATCACATCCTATGTTCTTTACTTGGAGCGTCGGTTTGCTTTTATTTTTATTTTTATTTGAATAAAGTTGGATCCCACCATTCTTATATTGGAGATATTACGCTCCGCTTTTTCATATGGAACACTTGTGTTCTTAATTGTGCTTTAATGTTCATGGCGAAGGCTGAAATTGCTTCGTTAAATTGCTATTTGGTTGGAATCAGAAAATGCTGCATATGGTTTGGAATAACTTGGAAATTGTTTGAGCTCTCATAGATCATGTTTAAGCTCTTGCATCATGTAGTTTAATCTATTAATGAAGAACTACCGTAGAGCTTGTTTAATTTGGTTTGCATGATTGGTCTCTCTAAGTCTAGATATTTTCGGGTAAAGTGTTTGAACAACAAGGAAGACAGTGTAGAGTCTTATAATGCTTGCAATATGTTCTTGTGTAAGTTTTGTTGTACCTGTTCATACTTGTGTTTGCTTCAAACAACCTTGCTAGCCCAAACCTTGTACTGAGAGGAAATGCTTCTCGTGCATCCAAACACCTTGAGCCAAAACCCATGCCATTTGTGTCCACCATATCTACCTACTATGTGGTATTTTTCTGCCATTCCAAAGTAAATTACTTGAGTGCTACCTTTAAAATTTCATTTCTTTATCTTTGCAATATATAGCTCATGGGACAAATAGCTTAAAAACTATTGTGGTGATGAATATGTAGTTATGTGTCTTAATTCTTATAAGTTGCTTGTTGAGCGATAACCATGTTTCTGGGGACGCCATCAACTCTTTACCTTTGTTGGATATCATGTGAGATGCTATGCATGTTCGTCTTGTCAGAAGTAAGTGCGATTTCATGACCAAATGGTTTGAGTATGCATATGTTAGAGAAGAACATTGGGAAGCCAACTAAAGCCATGTATCATGGTGGAAGTTTCAGTTTGGACATACAACCTCAATCTCTTATGAGAATATTATTTGTTGTTGAATGCTTAAGCATTAAAAGAGGAGTCCATTATCTGTTGTCTATGTTGTCCCGGTATGGATGTCTAAGTTGAGAATAATCAAAAGCGAGAAATCCAATGCGTGCTTTCTCCTTAGACACTTGTACAGGCGGCATAGAGGTACCCCTTTGTGACACTTGGTTGAAATATATGTTATGCAATGATAATCCGTGTTTTCCGAGCTAAGTAGGACAAGGTGCGAGCACTATTAGTATTCTATTCATGAGACTTGCAACTTGTAGGAAGTATTATGCATAGCACATATGAATTATTACTACCGTTAACAAAATTGTTTCTATGTTTTCAAAACAAAAAGCTCTAGCACAAAAATAGTAATCCATGCTTCCCTCTGCGAAGGGCCATTCTTTTACTTTATGTTGAGTCAGTTTACCCACTTCTTTCTATCTTAGAAGCAAACACTTGTGTTAACTGTGTGCATTGATTCTTACATGTTTACTTATTGCACCTGTTATATTACTCTATGTTGACAAATATCCATGAGATATACATGTTACAAGTTGAAAGCAATTGCTGAAACTTAATCATCCTTTGTGTTGCTTCAATGCATTCTACTTTGAATTTATTGCTTATGAGTTAGCTCTTATGCAAGTCTTATTGATACTTGTTTGAAAGTACTATTCATGAAAAGTTTTGCTATATGATTCATTTGTTTAGTCATTATCTTTGTTAGCAATCTTTTGTTCAGATCACTCCATTCATCTCATATGCTTTACAATAATGTTGATCAAGATTATGTTGGTAGCATGTCACTTCAGAAATTATTTGTGTTATCGTTTACCTACTCGAGGAGTAGAACTAAGCTTGGGATGCTTGATACGTCTCAAACGTATCTATAATTTCTTATGTTCCATGCTACTTTTATGACAATACTTGAATGTTTTATACATACTTTACGCATTATTATACATTTTCCGGCACTAACCCATAACAAGATGCCGAAGTGCCGTTCTGTTTTCTGCTATTTTTGGTTTCAGAAATCCTAGTAAGGAAATATTCTCGGAATTGGACGAAATCAATGCCCAGGGTCCTATTTTTACACGAAGCTTCCAGAAGACCGAAAGGGAAAGTGGGGCCACGAGGTGGCCACACACCAGGGCGGCGCGGCCTGGGCCCTGGCCGCGCGGCCCTAGTGTGTGGGCCCCTCGCGTCGCCCCCTGACCTACCCTTCCGCCTACAAATAGCCTTCGTCGCGAAACCCCCTGTACCGAGAGCCACGATACGGAAAACCTTCCAGACGCCGCCGTCGCGAATCCCATCTCGGGGATTCAGGAGATCGCCTCCGGCACCCTGCCGGAGAGGGAAATCATCACCGGAGGGGCTCTACATCATCATGCCCGCCTCCGGATTGATGCGTGAGTAGTTCATCATTGGACTATGGGTCCATAGCAGTAGCTAGATGGTTGTCTTCTCCGCTTGTGCTATCATTGTTTAGATCTTGTGAGCTGCCTAACATGATCAAGATCATCTATTTGTAATGCTACATGTTGTGTTTGGCGGGATCCGATGAATATAGAATATTATGTTAAGTTGATTATCAATCTATCATATATGTGTTGTTTATGTTCTTGCATGCTCTCCGTTGCTAGTAGAGGCTCTGCCAAGTTGATACTTGTAACTCCAAGAGGAGTAATTATGCTCGATAGTGGGTTCATGCCTCCATTTAATCTGGGACAGTGACAAAAGTTCTAAGGTTGTGGATGTGTGTTGCTACTAGGGATAAAACATTGATGCTTTGTCTAAGGATATTTGTGTTGATACATTACGCACCATACTTAATGCAATTATCTGTTGTTTACAACTTAATACCGGAAGGGGTTCGGATGATAACTCGAAGGTGGATTATTTAGGCATAGATGCATGTGGATAGCGGTCTATGTACTTTGTCGTAATGCCCTGATTAAATCACATAGTAATCATCGTTGATATGTATTGAATCTTTATTTGTCAATTGCCCGCCTGTAATTTGTTCACCCAGCATGTTAGTTATCTTATTGGAGAGACACCTCTAGTGAACTATGGACCCCGGTCCATTCTTTTACATCTGAATACATTCTACTGTTTTTATTGTTCTTTGCAAACAAACACCATTTTCCACTTGATACGCGTAATCCTTTGTTTTCAGCAAGCCGGTGAGATTGACAACCTCACTGTTACGTTGGGGCAAAGTACTTTGATTGTGTTGTGCATGTTCCACGTTGGCGTCGGTTTCACTGGTGTTGCGCCGCACTACACTCCTCCACCAACAACCTTCACGTGCTTCTTGGCTCCTACTGGTTCGATAACCTTGATTTCATACTGAGGGAAACTTACTGCTGTGCGCATCATACCTTACTCTTGGGGTTCCCAACGGACGTGTACATCTACGCGCATCAGTCGTCGTCGACGAGAGGGAGGCGCTGGCTCGACGGAGGTAGGGGGTCGGCGGGCGAGCCGGGGCCCGGCGGGGTCGGCGATGATGCTGACGACGTTGTCGACGATGGCGAGTGTACCGGTAGTCGCGGCGGAGCTTGAGGTGGACGGAATCGAAGGATTGTTCTGCGGGCTCCGACGATCGACGTATCAATTGGAGCTGTCTGGGGCTTAATGGAGGGAGCAGGTGGTCGAGGTGGTCGAGGAGAGAAGGGGAGCAGATTTGGTGTGGAGGATGAAGTGCGGAGGGGCTCTATTTATAATGGCGCGCGTGTGCTGTGGGTGCCGTGGAGGTCATCGACGGCGATGGCTGTCCAGGGCGCGAAGGGGCAAGGCGATGGGGGCGTGGTGTTGGGCATCATGGTGGAGCTAGGGAGCGCTGGCGCAAGAGAGGAGGAGGGGCTCGATAGCTTCCGTGTCTCGCGGTACGGGTGGCAAAAACGTCGATCATGGCGACGGCGATGGGGCATGCGCGAGCTAGCGAGGTTGTCTAGCAGCTAGAGGGGAGTGAGGTGACGCTGATGCGAGCTAGGGCTAGGCGAGGGAGCGACGATGCTCTGGCGCGTCCAGGCGCGGTCACCGCGTGCCTGGCACGTGCTGGCATGTCTGGGCGTGCGGGTGCTGGCCAATGCCATGCGAGTTTCGAGCCAGGGAGGGTACTGTTGTGTGTAGGAGAGTGAGAGCTACCTAGTTGACATGGTGAGAGAGATAGGAGAGGACCAGGGAGATGGAGTGCATGTGTGTGAGCATGGTGCACGGCATGTTGAATTCTTGATCATTGCTTCACTTTTATCAGTGCAAAAGGGTAGGGCTTGATGCAGAGGAGGTACAGGAGCAACAATGATCAAGGATCAAAAGGGGTTTAGGCAATGGACCAATGGTTAATGAGGTGTATCACAATTCAGGAATGTTGCCTGCCAAGTGCTCGACACAATGGCCGCATGAGATTTTTGTTTGAATTTTGAAAATATTTTTGGTGCATCTCATTCATATATTTAAAGAGGTAGAATGGTGGTGGTGGTGGTCAATTTGGTGAAGGTTTGCAAGATTTCAAATATGAGGTGATCTTCTCTTTGATTCAATGTCTCCACTTGGCATCTCTATTCTGGTCAACCTAGGCAGAGTCAACACTGGGGGTCAACATCAAAGTGGTTCACCTTGACCTGGTCTTGGATGAGGTGGTGAGAGTTGGGCAAGTTTAGTTTAAGAATAATCCAAACCAGGGGTGCAAAGTAGGTAAGATATTATAAAGTGGCCAAATGACCATTATCACATGTTAGTAGAATTTGAATTCTTTTTTGATTTGAATTGGGTTTCTTTGATGCAAAAGGGTTTGTTTTTGATATATAAGTGTTTTACAAGCAATGGCACAAGCAAAGGTGGCCTTGGTTAAGAATTTGAAAAGTTGGTCAAAGTGTATGTGAGTGAAAAAATGGGCTTTTCTCACTATTTCATTTCACTCTAATTGATTTGATTTTTCTTGACTCAGAAGTGATTCTTATTAGTTTAGGAACATTTCCAAACCATTGACACCATTCCAAAAGGTCTAGCTCAAAGATTTGCAAAAATGGCCATAAACACATAAGAGGGGATATTCCAATTTTTCTTATTGTTCTATTTTGTTTCCCTTGCTTTACTTGGGTATGGGTTAGGGTCAATTTAGTGTGAGATTAGGTTTAGAGATGGTTTCACACCATTTGGGTAAGGTATAAATGCATAGGTCAAGGTTTGGGTAAAATGGCTATGTGCCACATATGCCGCTTTGCATATGTTGCATTTGATTTTTAATTGGAGTTTTCTTGACCCAATTGATGTTGTTGAGTGTTGAAATGGTATAGAGGAGTGATCCAACCATTCACCACAAGTCTTAGGGTCAAGATCCTCAAATTCACAATTTTTGCTATTTGCTCTCATATGCCTCTATGGCATTTTTATTTTCTTTTTAGTTGACTTTATTTTCCACTTGGATTTGATTGGTTGAGCACTAGGTAGGGTTGATTAATGTTTTCAAAACATCTACACAAGGTAGAAAGGTCTAAGTAATAGTTTCACCAAAAATAGTCCTAGGCACATAAGCCCTTTTCTTATTTAATTCCTCTTTATTTTGATTTAACTTGGATGGTGAAAGGAGGGGTGAGGTTTAGGGTTTTGAAAACATGTTCAAGCAATAAACAAAGAATCATGGCAATTGCACAAGAATTAAGCATGCTCACTATGTATCCAACTACATTTAATAAAAGTTTTTGTTGGTTCCAAAATTTGGAAAAAGGGAAATTCATTTTCTTTGTTTTGAAATTTTTGGGATGTTACACCACCAGTTTCAAGAAGCAGGGCAAGCCTAACAACAAGGGCAACTTCAAGAAGGGCGGCAAGAAAGTTGCTGCGCCTCCGGAGAAGCCTAAGGCTGGCCCTAAGCCTGATACTGTGTGCTATTACTGCAAGGAGAAGGGGCACTGGAAGCGTAATTGCTCCAAATATTTGGCTGATCTGAAGAGCGGCCTCATCAAGAAGAAAGGTATATTTTATATACATGTTATTGATGTCTATCTTACTGGTTCTCGTAGTAGTGCCTGGGTATTTGATACTGGTTCGGTTGCTCACATTTGTAACTCGAAACAGAACTACAGAATAAACGAAGCCTGGCGAGGGACGAGGTGACGATGCGCGTTGGAAATGGATCCAAGGTCGATGTGATCGCCGTCGGCACGCTCCCTCTACATCTACCTTCGGGATTAGTTTTAAACCTCAATAATTGTTATTTGGTGCCTGTGTTGAGCATGAACATTATATCTGGATCTTGTTTAATGCAAGACGGTTATTCGTTTAAATAAGAGAATATTGGTTGTTCTATTTATATGAATAATGTCTTTTATGGTCATGCACCTAAGATGAATGGTTTATTCTTGTTAAATCTCGATAGTAGTGATACACATGTTCATAACATTGATGCTAAGCGAATTAAATTGAATGATAATTCTACTTATATGTGGCACTGTTGTCTTGGTCATATTGGAGTGAAGCGCATGAAGAAACTCCATTCCGATGGACTTCTTGAGTCACTTGACTTTGAGTCACTTGATAGATGCGAAGCATGTCTAATGGGAAAAATGACTAAGACTCCATTTTCTGGTACAATGGAGCGAGCTACAGACTTGTTGGAAATCATACATACCGATGTGTGCGGACCAATGAGTGTAGCATCGCGCGGTGGTTATTGATGCGCGTAAATGTACACGTCCGTTGGGAACCCCAAGAGGAAGGTATGATGCGCACAGTGGCAAGTTTTCCCTCAGAAAGAAACCAAGGTTTAATCGAACCAGGAGGAGCCAAGAAGCACGTTGAAGGTTGATGGTGGCGAAATGTGATGCGGCGCAACAACAGGGATTCCGGCGCCAACGTGGAACTGCACAACACAACCAAAGTACTTTGCCCCAACGAAACAGTGAGGTTGTCAATCTCACCGGCTTGCTGTAACAAAGGATTAACCGTATTGTGTGGAAGATGATTGTTTGCAAGAAAACAGTAAAACAAGTATTGCAGTAGATTGTATGCGATGTAAAGAATAGGACCGGGGTCCACAGTTCACTAGAGGTGTCTCTCCCATAAGATAAAAGCATGTTGGGTGAACAAATTACAGTCGTGCAATTGACAAATAGAGAAGGCATAACAATGCATATACATGATATGATAAATATAGTGAGATTTAATTGGGCATTACGACAAAGTACATAGACCGCCATCCAACTGCATCTATGCCTAAAAAGTCCACCTTCAGGTTATCATCCGAACCCCATTCAGTATTAAGTTGCAAAGCAACAGACAATTGCATTAAGTATGGTGCGTAATGTAATCGACAACTACATCCTTAGACATAGAATCAATGTTTTATCCCTAGTGGCAACAACACATCACAACCTTAGAACTTTCTGTCACTGTCCCAGGTGTCAATGAAGGCATGAACCCACTATCGAGCATAAATACTCCCTCTTGGAGTTAAGAGCAAAAACTTGGCCAGAGCCTCTACTAATAACGGAGAGCATGCAAGATCATAAACAACACATAAACAATAGATTGATAATCACCATAACATAGCATTCTCTATTCATCGGATCCCGACAAACACAACATATAGTATTACAGATAGATGATCTTGATCATGTTAGGCAGCTCACAAGATCCAACAATGAAGCACAATTAGGAGAAGACGACCATCTAGCTACTGCTATGGACCCATAGTCCAGGGGTGAACTACTCACTCATCACTCGGAGGCGACCATGGCGGTGTAGAGTCCTCCGGAGATGAATCCCCTCTCCGGCAGGGTGCGGACGATCTCCTGAATCCCCGAGATGGGATTCGCGGCGGCGGCGTCTCTGGAAGGTTTTCCGATCGTGGCTCTCGGTACTGGGGGTTTCGCGGAGGCTATTTGTAGGCGGAAGGGCAGGTCAAGAGGCGGCACGAGGGGCCCACACCATAGGTCGGCGCGGCCAGGGCCTGGGTCGCGCCGCCCTGGTGTTTCGCCACCTCGTGGCCCCACTTCGGCATCTCTCCTTGGTCTTCCTTCGTGGTATAGGACCCTGGGCGTTGATTTCGTCCAATTCCGTATTTCGCGGATTTCTGAAACCAAAAACAGCAGGCAAAACAACTGGTTCCTTCGGCATCTTGTTAATAGGTTAGTTCCAGAAAATGCGTAAATACGATATATAATGTGCATAAAACATGTAGATATCATCAATAATGTAGCATGGAACATAAGAAATTATCGATACGTTGGAGACGTATCAGCATCCCCAAGCTTTAGTTATGCTCGTCCCGAGCAGGTAAAACGATAACAAAGATAATTTCAAGTGACATGCCATCATAATCTTGATCATACTATTTGTAAACATATGTAATGAATGCAGCGATCAAAACAATGGTAATGACATGAGTAAACAACTGAATCATAAAGCAAAGACTTTTCATGAATAGTACTTCAAGACAAGCATCAATAAGTCTTGCATAAGAGTTAACTCATAAAGCAATAAATCAAAGTAAATGTATTGAAGCAACACAAAGGAAGATTAAGTTTCAGCGGTGCTTTCAACTTATAACATGTATATCTCATGGATATTGTCAACATAAAGTAATATAACAAGTGCAATATGCAAGTATGTAGGAATCAATGCACAGTTCACACAAGTGTTTGCTTCTTAAGGTGGAGAGATAGGTAAACTGACTCAACAAAAGTAAAAGAAAGGTCCTTCAAAGAGGAAAGCATCGATTGCTGTATTTGTGCTAGAGCTTTTATTTTGAAAACATGAAACAATTTTGTCAACGGTAGTAATAAAGCATATGAGTTATGTAAATTATATCTTACAAGTTGCAAGCCTCATGCATAGTGTACTAATAGTGCCCGCACCTTGTCCTACTTAGCTTGGACTACCGGATCTTTGCAATGCCATGTTTCAACCAAGTGTCACAAAGGGGTACCTCCATGCCGCCTGTACAAAGGTCTAAGGAGAAAGCTCGCATTTTGGATTTCTCGCTTTTGATTATTCTCAACTTAGACATCCATACCGGACAACATGGACAACAGATAATGGACTCCTCTTTAATGCATAAGCATGTGGCAACAATTATTATTCTCATATGAGATTGAGGATATATGTCCAAAACTGAAACTTCAACCATGATTCATGGCTTTAGTTAGCGGCCCAATGTCTCTTCTCTAACAATATGCATGCTCCAACCATTAAGGTGGTAGATCCCTCTTACTTCAGACAAGACGGACATGCATAGAACTCACATCATATTCAATAAAGAGTAATTGATGGCGTCCCCAGAAGCATGGTTATCGCACAACAAGCAACTTAATAAGAGATAAAGTGCATAAGTACATACAATACTACGATAGTTTTTAAGGCTATTTTGTCCCATGAGCTATACATTGCAAAGGTAAATGATGGAATTTTAAAGGTAGCACTCAAGCAATTTACTTTGGAATGGCGGAGAAATACCCCATGGTAGGTAGGTATGGTGGACACAAATGGCATAGTGGTTGGCTCAAGGATTTTGGATGCATGAGAAGTATTCCCTCTCGATACAAGGTTTAGGCTAGCAAGGTTATTTGAAGCAAAATCAAGGATGAACCGGTACAGCAAAACTCACATAAAAGACATATTGTAAACATTATAAGACTCTACACCGTCTTCCTTGTTGTTCAAAACTCAATACTAGATATTATCTAGACCTTAGAGAGACCAAATGTGCAAACCAAATTTAGCAAGCTCTATGTATTTCTTCATTAATGGGTGCAAAGCATATGATGCAAGAGCTTAAACATGAGCACCACAATTGCCAAGTATCACATTATCCAAGACATTTTAGAATTACTACATGTAGCATTTTCCAATTCCAACCATATAACAATTTAACGAAGAAGAAACTTCGCCTTGAACATTATGAGTAAAGCCTAAGGACATATTTGTCCATATGCAACAGCGGAGCGTGTCTCTCTCCCACAAAGTGAATGCTAGGATCCATTTTATTCAAACAAAAACAAAACAAAAACAAACCGACGCTCCAAGTAAAGAACACAAGATGTGACCGAATAAAAATATAGTTTCAGGGAAGGAACCTGATGATGTTGTCGATGAAGAAGGGGATGCCTTGGGCATCCCCAAGCTTAGACGCTTGAGTCTTCTTAAAATATGCGAAGATGACCAGGGCATCCCCAAGCTTAGAGCTTTCACTCCTCTTGATCATAGTATATCATACTCCTCTCTTGACCCTTGAAAACTTCCTTCACACCAAACTTCAAGCAAACTCATTAGAGGGTTAGTGCAAAATTAATAATTCTCATATTCAGAGGTGACACAAACATTTTTTACACTTCTGGACATTGCACAAAGCTACTGGACATTAATGGATCAAAGAAATTCATCCAACATAGCAAATATGGCAATGCGAAATAAAAGGCAGAATCAGTCAAAAACAGAACACGAATTTTAAAGTGGCACCAGACTTGCTCAAATGGAAAAACTCAAAACTAATGAAAGTTGCGTATATATCTGAGGATCACGCTCGTAAATTGGCAGATTTTTTCGAATTTTCTACAGAGAACTGTGCCCAGATTCGTGACAGACAGCAATGCTGTTTCTGCACAGCGATCCCAAATATAACATCAACTATAACATAGAAACTTTACTTGGCACAAAAACATGATAAGGAGAGGTTACAGTAGTAAACAACTTCCAAGACTCAAATATAAAACAAAACTGTAGTAAAAACATGGGTTGTCTCCCATAAGCGCTTTTCTTTAACGCCTTTCAGCTAGGCGCAGAAAGTGCAAATCAAGTAACATCAAAAGTAGAAGCATCAAAATTATTATTCTTCATGCAAACACAACTTGTTGCAGAGGGTACTTTAGGTGCTCCATTATCTAAATTTTCTATGGTGGTGCTAGGAGTTTTAGCAATTTTAGGCCTATAATAATTCTTTTGTTTAGGCACTTTAGAGGCATACATGAATTTTTGCTCTTTACCCACATAAGCTTTCTCATTATACTTGAGAGAAGAAAAGGTTGAACCCAAGGTTCCCATAGCTTTTTCAAGTTCATCAATCCTATTGGTTTGATTATCATGAACAACACAAGTTCCTAGGACACTAATTCTTTCATCAATTCCCCCTAGGATTTATCAAGTTCATCAGTTTTATCCAATAACATTTCCATTTTAGTTTCAATACTTGGAAATTTTTTCTCTATGGTTTCCAATTTTTTCATAACATCCTCAAGAGAGATTTCAATTTTAACTTCATTAACAGGTGGTATTCCAACTAGACTCTCAATGATGCAACTAGCTTCTAAAGCGGGAGTACCTAGGAAATTACCTCCCGAAAGAGTATCAAGAACATACCTATTCCAACTAGATAAACCAACATAAAAGTTCCTAAGAAGGATAGTAGTGGAGTGTTTCTTAATGCACCTATGATGAGCATTACTAATTCTGTACCAAGCATCTTTAAAACTTTCTCCACCTTGTTGCTTAAAAGAACGAACTTCAACTTCAGGATTACTCATTTTAGTAGCAATAAAGTAAACTAGGCAAATAAAGTAAAGACAAGTAACTAATTTTTTGTGTTTTTGATTTAGAGAGCAAGACAATAAATAAAGTAAAACTAGCAACTAATTTTTTTGTGTTTTGTTTAGATGCAGCAAACAAAGTAGTAAATAAAATAAAGCAAGACAAAAACAAAGTAAAGAGATTGAGAAGTGGAGACTCCCCTTGCAGCGTGTCTTGATCTCCCCGGCAACGGCGCCAGAAAAAGGCTGATGCGCGTAAATGTACACGTCCGTTGGGAACCCCAAGAGGAAGGTATGATGCGCACGGTGGCAAGTTTTCCTCTAAAGAAACCAAGGTTTAATCGAAGGAGCCAAGAAGCACGTTGAAGGTTGATGGTGGCGAAATGTGATGCGCGCAACAACAACGGATTCCGGCGCCAACGTGGAACCTGCACAACACAACAAAGTACTTTGCCCCAACGAAGTGAGGTTGTCAATCTCACCGGCTTGCGTAACAAAGGATTAACCGTATTGTGTGGAAGATGATTGTTTGCAAGAAAACAGAAACAAGTATTGCAGATTGTATGCGATAAAGAATAGGACCGGGTCCACAGTTCACTAGTTGTCTCCCATAAGATAAAAGCATGTTGGGTGAACAAATTACGTCGGGCAATTGACAAATAGAGAAGGGCATAACAATGCATATACATGATATGATAAATATAGTAAGATTTAATTGGGCATTACGACAAAGTACATAGACCGCCATCCAACTGCATCTATGCCTAAAAGTCCACCTTCAGGTTATCATCCGAACCCCATTCAGTATTAAGTTGCAAAGCAACAGACAATTGCATTAAGTATGGTGTGTAATGTAATCGACAACTACATCCTTAGACATAGAATCAATGTTTTATCCCTAGTGGCAACAACACATCACAACCTTAGAACTTTCTGTCACTGTCCCAGGTGTCAATGAAGGCATGAACCCACTATCGAGCATAAATACTCCCTCTTGGAGTTAAGAGCAAAAACTTGGCCAGAGCCTCTACTAATAACGGAGAGCATGCAAGATCATAAACAACACATAAACAATAGATTGATAATCACCATAACATAGCATTCTCTATTCATCGGATCCCGACAAACACAACATATAGTATTACAGATAGATGATCTTGATCATGTTAGGCAGCTCACAAGATCCAACAATGAAGCACAATTAGGAGAAGACGACCATCTAGCTACTGCTATGGACCCATAGTCCAGGGTGAACTACTCACTCATCACTCCGGAGGCGACCATGGCGGTGTAGAGTCCTCCGGGAGATGAATCCCCTCCGGCAGGTGCCGGAGATCTCGAATCCCCGAGATGGGATTCGCGGCGGCGGCGTCTCGGAAGGTTTTCCGATCGTGGCTCTCGACCGGGGGTTTCGCGACGGAGGCTATTTGTAGGCGGAAGGGCAGGTCAAGGCACGAGGCCCACACCATAGGTCGGCGGCCAGCCCTGGCCGCGCCCGTGGTGTCGCCACCTCGTGGCCCCACCGACCCTCCTGTCTCTGGAAGCTTCGTGCAAAAATAGGACCGGCGTTGATTTCGTCCAATTCCGAGAATATTTCTTACAGATTTCTGAAAAAAAACAAGAAAACAAAGAACTCTTCGGCATCTTGTTAATAGGTTAGTTCCAGAAAATGCGTAAATACGACATATAATGTGCATAAAACATGTAGATATCATCAATAATGTAGCATGGAACATAAGAAATTATCGATACGTTGGAGACGTATCAGTTATCGTTATGTTCTAACCTTCACGGATGATCTGAGTAGATATGGGTATATTTACTTTATGAAACATAAGTCCGAGACTTTCGAGAAGTTTAAGGAATTCCAAAGTGAAGTAGCAAATCAACGTAACAAGAAGATTAATTTTCCGCGTTCTGATCGCGGAGGCGAATATCTGAGTTATGAGTGTGGCATGCATTTAAAGAAATGCGAATACTTTCACAGATGACACCGCCGAACACCACAGCGCAATGGTGTGTTCGAACATCGTAATCGAACTCTCTTAGACATGGTTCTATCTATGATGTCTCTTACCGATTTGCGTTATCGTTTTGGGGTTATGCATTAGAGGCACCACATTCACTTTAAATAGGGCACCATCTAAATCCGTTGAAACGACACCGTATGAATTATGGTTTGGGAAGAAACCTAAGTTGTCGTTCCTTAAAGTTTGGGGTTGTGAAGGTAAAGAAGTTACAACCGACAAGCCCAAAGCGGAGAAATGTGTCTTCATAGGATACCCTAAAGAAACAATTGGGTAGACTTTCTATCACAGATCCGAAGGCAAAATCTTTGTTGCCAAGGACGGATCCTTTCTTGAGAAGGAGTTTCACACTAAAGAAGTGACTGGAAGGAAAGTAGAACTCGACGAGGTTAATGAACCTTCTCTCATAGATCGAGTAGCGCGGTGCGGAAGAAGTTCCTGCGCATGCACCGATAGGAGAGGAAGCAAATGATGATGATCATGAAACTCAACGAGGAAGCTGAACCTCGCAGATCGACGAGGGAACGTACCACTCCTGATTGGTATGATCCCTATCTAAATGTCATGATTGTGGATAACAATGATGAAGACCCTGCGACGTATGAAGAAGCGATGATGAGCCCAGATTCCAACAAATGGCAAGAAGCCATGAAATCCGAAATGGGATCCATGTATGATAACCAAGTATGGACTTTGGTAGACTTACCTGATAGCCGCAAGGCTGTCGAGAATAAATGGATCTTCAAGAGAAAAGCAGATGCTGATGGTAATATTACTGTCTATAAAGCTCGACTTGTCGCGAAGGGGTTCCGACAAATTCAAGGAGTTGACTACGATGAGACTTTCTCACCTGTAGCGAAGCTAAAGCCTGTGAGGATTTTGTTAGCAATAGCTGCATTTTCGATTATGAGATTTGAGATGGATGTCAAAACGACGTTCCTTAATGGTGATATTGGGGAAGCGTTGTATATGGTACAACAAAGTTTTTCGATCTTAAAATGCGACAAGGTATGCAAACTTCAGCGTTCCATTTATGTCTGAAGCAAGCATCCCGAGTTGGAACCGCGCTTTGATAGGTTGATCAAAGACTTCGGGTTTATGCAGGACTCATGGTGAGGCTGTATTTACAAGAAAGTGAGTGGGAGCTCTGTGCGTTCCTGATATTATATGTAGATGACATATTATTGATTGGGAATGATATAGAACTATTAAGCAGTGTAAAGGTTATTTGAATAAGTGTTTTTCAATGAAAGACCTTGGTGAAGCGTACATTTAGGCATCAACATTTATAGAGATAGATCAAGACGCCTAATAGGGCTTTCACAGAGTACATACCTGGACAAGATTCTAAAGAAGTTTAGAATGGATGAAACCAAGAAAGAGTTCTTTTCCATGTTGCCAGGTAAGATCTTGAGTAAGACTCAAGGTCCGGCTACGAGAAGAAAGAGAGAGATGAGCAAGATCCCCTATGCCTCGGCAGTAGGCTCTATCATGTATGCCATGCTGTGACTAGACGGATATCGCACATGCTGTTAGTTTGACCAGCAGATATCGAGTGATCCAGGAATGGAACAGACGGTCAAGAATATCCTGAAGTACTTGAAAAGGACTAAGGATATGTTTCTTTGTTATGGAGGTGACCAAGAGCTCAATGTAACCAGATACACCGATGCAAGTTGGAACAAGATCTGATGACTCTAAGTCTCAGTGGAGTACGTGTTTATATTGAATGGTGCTGCAGTAAGCTGGAGCAGCTCCAAGCAGTGCAGTGGCGAAATCTTCAACCGAATCAGAATATATAGCGGCTTCGGAGGCTTCATTGGAAGCGGTATGGATGAAGAGGTTCATTGTTGAGCTTGGTGTGGTTCCTAGTGCAATGGACCCGTTAGTCATCTATTGTGACAACACGGGTGCCATCGCCAATGCAAAGGAAGGTCACACAAGAAGCTAAAGCATATCAAGCTGCGTTTTCATTCGATTTGTGAGTACATCGAAGATGGTGAAGTAGAGATTTTCAAAGTACACACATATCTGAATGTGGCAGATCCGTTGACTAAAGCTCTCCCTAGGGCAAAGCATGACCAACACCCGAATGCCATGGGTGTTAGGTACCTTACAATGTAATCTAGATTATTGACTCTAGTGCAAGTGGGAGACTGTTGGAGATATGCCCAAGAGGCAATAATAAAGTGGTTATTATAATATATTTGTGTTTATGATAAATGTTTGCATACCATGCTATAATTGTATTAACCGAAACATTGATACATGTGTGTTATGTAAACAACAAGGAGTCCCTAGTAAGCCTCTTGTATAACTAGCTTGTTGATTAATGGATGATCATGGTTTTGTGATCATGAACCTTGGATGTCATTAATAACAAGGTTATGTCATTAGTTGAATGATATAATGGACACACACCCAAATGAGCGTAGCATAAGATCAAGTCATTAAGTTCAATTTGCTATAAGCTTTCGATACATAGTTGCCTAAGTCCTTCGACCATGAGATCAAAATCACTTACACCGGAGGACTTTGATTACATCAAACTCCATTGCGTAAATGGGTGGTTATAAAGATGGGATTAAGTATTCGGAAAGTGTGAGTTGAGGCATATGGATCAATAGTGGGATTTGTCCATCCCGATGACGGATAGATATACTCTGGGCCCTCTCGGTGGAATGTCATCGATTAGCTTGCAAGCATGTGATTGGATCACAAGAGATGACATACCATGGTACGAGTAAAGAGTACTTGTCGGTAACAAGGTTGAACAAGGTATGGAGATACCGATGATCGAACCTCGGACAAGTAAAGTATCGTGACAAAGGGAATCGGCATCGTATGTAAATGGTTCAATCGATCACTAAGTTATCGTTGAATATGTGGGAGCCATTATGGATCTCCAGATCCCGCTATTGGTTATTGCTCGGAGAGGAGTCTCGACCATGTCTGCATAGTTCGCGAACCGTAGGGTGACGCACTTAAGGTTCGATGTCGCATAAGTAGATTTGGAATATGGTATGGAGACGAAGTTTGTTCGGAGTCTCGGATGGGATCCAGGACATCACGAGGAGGTCCGGAATTGTTCGGAGAATAAGATTCATATAAGGGAAGTATCTCGGTACCCAATAGATTGAGTGCCGAGACTAATGAAGTCTTGCATCAGAGGCTGTAGAAAGAAAGACGACAGAAAAGTTCAGAGCGGCAAAAACTTGACAAAAAAATGCCAAAAAGCTGCAAGGATCCTTACATCATCCAAGGGAGGAGTCGCCGAACTCCCGGCCAAGTTGTGTTCCTCGCCAAGCTCAATCCTCAATCTCTTTGGCGAGGGGGCTCGGGGGCTGGCGACAGGAGTTTATGTTTCCAAGTCGTGACGAGGAAGATGTGAGGTTTCCTCTGATACTCGGAGAGCTTCTGAGAGAACCAAAGTTTGCGACGTGCTTGTCGGAGCAGTCACATTGGCGAGTGGCTCTTCTTCTTCCTCGCCACTACTCGCAAAGATATAATGAGAATATTTACAAGCAATATATATAAAACAACAAAGAGATGGTATATTAGCTTACGAGCTAACGATGGCATCTTCATAAGGACAGAAGGTACCCATCCTCTTCGGGAGCAGTCTCCTCGGCAGGTGAACCACTGGGTTTGGAGGTGCCGGAGTTTTCGACATCACCCCTTTTCCTCTTGTTCCTTGGGGAAGCAGCAGAAGGGAGAGAATGCGCCGACTCGGAAGCCTCAGATTCAGTCTCTCTTTCAGAGGAAGCCGCGGATTTGTGAGATCCCGCGACTTCACTCTCAGGGCGAGAGGTACCCTGCGCATCGTCGGTAACGACGGCTCGTTCTTCGACTTCCCCACCTTCAGGAAGGGGAGGCAGAGAAGATAAAACTTGATGCTTCTGCAGAAAGAAAGGTTACACCATTAAGAAGTTAAGCAAAACAGTAGTCAAAAAAATATGATGTTCAACAAGATAGTAGTCGAACAAAATAAAATCGAGAGGACAAGTAGTTTACCTTGGGGAGGGCGTTGGTGCTGCTATACGGCTCCACGCGACACGAGGTTGGAATCGTGTCTTTCTTATTCAGCGACGAAATACGTCGGACACGCTTTTCCAAATCCTTCACCAAAAGATCCTTGGATATGCGGTCCGCGTCTTTGTCGCCGGCGTACATACAGAGGGAGTTCTTGCAAGCCTATAGAGGCTGCACCCTAATCCTAAGGAAATATGCAGTGATTTGAATACCCGACAATTCTTTGCCATGGGTATTCTGGAGCTCGTGGGTGCGCTTCATCAGCGCATCTGTCGATATCTTCTCTTCGTCGGTAGCTTCAGCATCCCACGACCGGCGTCGAAGGATTTTTTCGCTACCATCAAAAGGCGCGATATTGTGCTCTTGAGAGTCGATGTGCTCCTCGCGAATATAGAGCCATCTTTTGCGCCACCCTTGAATAGAGTCAGGGAATTTGACATCGAAATATTCGACATCAGGGCGGACGCAGATAACAACACCACCTACATTGTAGGCGATGTTGTGGGAGCTATTGCGGCGGACAAGGAAGATGCGCTTCCACAGGCCCCAATTCGGAGAGGTCCCGAGAAAGCACTCACAAAGAGTGATAAAGATAGAAATATGGAGGATCGAATTGGGAGTCAGCTGGTGTAGCTGCAGCCCATAAACAAAGAGTAATCCACGGAGAAATTCGTGGATAGGAGTGGACATGCCACAAATGAGATGGTCAACGAAAGTTACCCGGTATCCGATGCGGGGCATCGGGAAGCTTTCTTCACCGGGGAAGATCAGCGTTTTCTCTTTCTTCGTCAGCCCAAGCTTCTTGAGCAGATTCACAACTTGGTTTGAGATCTTGGATCTCTCCCACTCAGAGAGCTTCAAATCCTCTGTTGCCATGGGAGAGGTGTGCCTGGAGAGCTTCGCCCGCGGTGGCATCAACGAGAAAGGGCCGAAGTTGGGAAAGTGTAAGGGCGCAGGAGCTTTGTAGTGGCAAGGGAGGTTTTTGGAGAGAGAGATGGAGCAGCAGTGCGGCGCAGCGAAGGGGATAAGCGGAGGAAGAAGAAGATCATTTATAGCCGAACCACTGAATCGCCGCGCCGTTGGATGCAGAAGGAATGGATCTAGGACCTTACACGTGTTCCCAAGGGTAAAATGATATTTTTACTGTGAAGCAACTAGACAGGCGCTACAACGCGCGTGGCAGGGAAAGTGGAGGACGTGTGTTCCCCACTTGCGTAACGTGTCAATACTGCGAAGTTTGGGCCCACAAACCAGTGACAGGACAGAACTTGTGTCTTCCCGATACAGAAATCGTGGCTATCGTCAGCT
This sequence comes from Lolium multiflorum, assembly GCA_030979885.1. Taxonomy (NCBI): domain Eukaryota; kingdom Viridiplantae; phylum Streptophyta; class Magnoliopsida; order Poales; family Poaceae; genus Lolium; species Lolium multiflorum. Next base: position 90,803,388 of record CM061748.1, read on the forward strand.
ATGACGTCATTATAGGGAAGATTTTGACTGCAAGTGCTATGAGGATTCGGCGACAGAGGAATGTTATTGGAAATTTCGGGAGCCTTTGATTAAATACAAGTTTTTGTTCAAATGCTCGGGGCTACTTTTAAAAAGGATTTTGGTAACAGAGTTGATTTCAGAAAGACAAATAAGATGAGAATCTCGAGTGGCTTCATCAAGAATGTCGACAGGGAAATTTTGAGTATTTCAACAAAGAAAAGACGAGAGCCTATGATCAAATACAAGTATTTGTTCATATGCTCGGGGGCTACTCTTATCAGAAGTATTTTGTGTACTTCTGATAAGAGGATAATGCGGATAACAAAAACATAGAGTTATTCAAAATAACAAAAGTTGATCCTACAGCCAAGTATAAATACTCGACTATAGCTTCGGGGGCTACTTCCATCGGGAGCGCTGGTCGCGCACCCGATAAAGATGGAAGTACTAGAAGAGGTGACGATATAGCGACAGAGATAATAAAAAGGTGATCCTACAACCAAGTACAACACTTGGTTGTAGCCTCGGGGGCTACTCCCATCGGGAACGCTAGCCGCGTACCCGATGAAATTAAAGAAGTCATGGTGAGCATATTTCGAGTATTGAAATACTCTTCATATACTCCCATCGGGAAGGCAAGATAGGAAAAAATATCGGCATATCATATGACTCGAATAAATGTGCTATTCCAACAGCCGGAAAATATACTCGACAATATATTCTCAGAGCGCCACTGTCGCGATTTAATCTCTGAATGCCGCAAACTTTGCGAAGGTAAGACCCCAGGATCCGTCCTGCGGCGTGGCATCGCACCTGAATGCGCTCTGATACTTTTTTCCGTGTCAGCAGATGCGAAGAAAAATCCTATCGGACACGTTAGGTACCCGATAAAATATGGCTGGGGTTCGGCATATGGTAAGACCTTAAGTGACGCATGTCGAATTAACACCAGTATACCGAGATCATGTCCGGGGACGTGATCTTGAAGTAGGTATTTGCGAGATTGCCAGAAGAGCAGTTAACTGGTACCTGATCCGTCAGATGAACCAGCCCCAATTACCGATATTCATGTACAATGTATGATTGTTTTATGAAAGTTGTTTACTATCTCGAAGAAATCTAATGTTAATTATAATGATGGAGATTTTCCCTGATTCTTTGATTCAAGCAAAATCTCGAGGGCTACTTACATAGGCATCCCCAATGGGCCTGCCGAAGATGGTACCCGGGGTTTACTGAAGGCCCAGGACCCGAAGAATATGAAGCTCGGAAGCCCAATTGAGTATGCGTTTGGAAAGATAGAGTTGTATTAGGAATAATAACTTGTAAATACTACGGGACGGACTCAAAGAGTATCCCGGTGTTTGTAACTTGTACATCATGAAATCCTCGACTCCGCCTCCTATATAATGGGGAGTCGAGGGAGAAAGAGAGGATATATTCATTGTCAACACAACCATATTTTTCTAACAGTCGAGTAATTTTCCGGCAGAAACCCTCGAGATCTACTTGCCCTCTACTTTCCGCAAAACCCTAGTCTACAACTTGTAGGCATTGACAAGTTGATACCTTGTCAATAATACCACCCACTATAGTGATAGTATCATAGACAAGTATTATATGCATGATACTACTATATGATACTATGCACTATGACCAGCCTAACACCTGGCAATCTGATTCAATGACTACACGAGTCATGCCCCAATTCATTGCTGCTTCCAAGGCCTGAATACAAGCCTCAGCTTCTATACGTATTGCATTTAGTGGAACCATCATCTGTCCAGCTTCTGATCCAGCCACCCTTCATTAGCGCCTCGGCAACCCCGCGGTGCGTTTTGCCTCGTCTTCTTTCGGGTCATGCTACGCCATGTTCCTCCGTCGCCTTGACCACCTTTTCGCTCTGGAGCAAAGCCCGCTTCGCGTTCCCGACATCGACGACACCCTCGTGCTCGTTCACATCAGACCTCATGACGAGGGAGATGGTTCTTTCACCTTTTCCTACAGATACATCGTCTATCTCACCTTAGAGAAGTTCCCTCTCGACTTCTGGGAGCGCCGTGGCATCAAGATCGCCGTGAGCGGCTTCGCCACCCTCATGAGTGTGGAGGACGGGGCCGTGCGCGGCCACGACTACTCCACCCTTTTCATCATGGTCAAAGTCGAGTCTCCTCGCCACATCCCTCACCACATTGCCTTCCACAAGCAAGGGGAGCGCGGCAACTACGCCGACGTTTTCATCAACGAGGTGTGGGACACCGCCACGGGCTCCAGCAGCTCCTCGGGCAGCCGCGTCCCCTCGCCGCCACCTGCTCCACGCTACCACAGCCAGCATCGCGGAGGACGGCGGCATGGGCAGGGTGGCCGCCCGCGGCAGTCCTTTAACTGAGTGCGGACTGGGACGCCGCGCCACCAACTTTGCCTGCTTCCCGCCGCTCCAACGTTCCTGGCCCCGCGGCTGTCGCCAGCTCCTTTGTCGCTCCGGCGCACGAACACTGCTCGGACATGGTGGCCCGTCCATGCTCGCTCCTGACGCGGCCTCCCTCGTTGACTTCAAGACTCTCCTCGCCGAATCTGCAAAGCTGGACGCTCCCATGGCGCCGGCCGAGCCGCCGTTCGCAAAGGTGGCGTTCATCACAGAGGGCAACACGAAGTTCGATGTCGCCGTCACTCTCAGCCGGGCCCGCCAGTTCCGGGTCCACATCCCTGTCGGAGAGCCATCGCTCGGAGGAGAGGACAAGGTCTTCCCGGTCTACAACTTCAACCGCCGCTCGCACGTGAGCGGAGTGGGCGGAGTGGGGCAAGATTCGGGTCTCTCCTGGGAGTGCGTCCGATCTCTCCTGTTCAGCATGTTCCCACCTCACGTCAACGACCACTTGCCACTCCCCCTTTTGCATGAAATTGAGTCTGCATGAGAACCGACCAGTGGTCGGGTGGCTTGCGCTGCCGTCGTGCACGCAGCCCGCCCGGGTTCGACTCCCTCAGGGAGCGAATTTCCGGTGTGTCTCACCCCGCGCACTGTTCACTAGGAACAGTGTTAGCGTTACTGTTCACTAGGAACAGTAAAATAAAATCTTCGGCGCCTCCCGCGCGTGTTCGTGCCACAACTGTCAGAGCTCAAAACACGCGTGCTCCGTGTGTGTAGTTGTAGGTCTAGCTTGTGTACTAGGGTGTGTGTGCGTGCGGTGTGTGTGTGGTGTGAGTTAGTACACGAGTTCAGATACTACAGCTGTACCACCGATCAAGAGGCATCAAAAAAAAAAAAAAAATTGAGTCTGCATATCCGCCAAAACTGCTATGCCCCTCCTTCGTCATGGGTCCGCCCATTGCTCCGCTGTCCATGCCTCCTTCCTCCATGCCGCCGAGGGACCCGTACACTCAAACTCTCTCCACCACCTGTTTCCACATGTCGTCCCCACCTACATGCTCTGACAAATCAGTTCCTAAACAACAATATCGCACCCCTGCTTCGTCTACCTTTCAACCCAGTCCGTACTCCGCCTGTCCCCTACATCTGTTGCGCCACCGATCCATCCCCACTGGTCACCAGTTTGGCGGCTGGGGACCGTACTCCTGTTCTTGGGGGGCCCCAATGAGGTGCTGCCGGCCAACCGAATCCTCGCAGCTCCTAGCAGCCAAGGAAAGCTGCAAGACGGCTTTGCTGTCGCAGGCTTGGGCGGGTCCGTGTTTGGGAAGAAAGGAAACCCTCTCACTGATGGATTACTAAGCCTGTTGGGCCAGGCTGGCCCGTTCCTGTTCAAGATCGATGAAAAGGCGCAGCTGTCGCAGACACCGCTCACAAGCGGCACTGATGTGATGCCCACGACAGCCCAAGAACAGAAGGGGAAGGAGGTCATGAACCAGGTTGGTGCGCAGTTGATTCAAATTCAAACTGCTCCAGCTCCCGCGCCCGCTAGTCCGCCTCAGGCTGCGCGCTAGAGCCTGCCTGATCTGAACGAGCTGCCACCCCGTCGCTGGCCACGGGAAGAGCAGGCACCACAGTCACTTATCGTCGCCGCAGCTCCAGGATCCAGAAGCTGCAGGATGGCTTGCGGCTCGACACGGTCGAGCGAGCATCGCAGCGGAAGGCTACTGCGGCCGGGGACTCCGATTCGTCTATCGGCTCTACCTCGACTCGTCGCCGTAAGACGAGGAGGATTCCCGACATCAACGACCTGGCACCGCTGCCCATTACCTCGCAGCCACCAGAAATGCACCGTCAGACTCTGTTCGACCTGGCAGGATGCTGTGGCATCACGGTGGACATTACAAGCGGCTACCTACTGACAGCAAAATCATGCCAGCAGAACATCGTTCTGGAGGGATAGCTGGACGACTTTGGGAAAGCTATATCTAGCCATGCCTGTTCTCTTCTCTTTTGCCACTGACACTGAATGTTCAGTTGCCTCTCAGTTTGCTGGTGACTATTGGGAACTATCACTGATTCATCCACTATCATACACTGCTCAGGTTCAGCTTCAAATAGTCATGAATGAACTTAACACTACTCAACCAGGTCTGCACACATTTGGAGGCGCCAGGTCCATGATCATTCCAGGCAAGCCACCGACTACAAGGGATTTTTACAGACTATTCAATGATAGAGGTTTGCTTTGGGATAAATTTAAATGGATTTGGCAACCTGCTATTCCACTAAGGCATAAATTCTTCCTATGGCTCGCTTTCAGGGGTAGGCTAAACACCAAAGACAATATGGTAAACAAATGTTGGCGTGTTGATGCTGGCTGTGATCAATGTCCAGCTCTTGAATCTATACACCATATTGCCCTCCATTGCAAACAAGCTACTTGGGTCTGGGAGAAACTTCATTTAGCAAGTGTTGCTGCTTCAGCAAACACCCTTAGCCAGTTTGTATCAATTACAGATGAAACTACTATCTGCAAAGCTTGGCCTGTATGTGTGGCCGCGTGCCTACATGGCTTAAGGAAAGCACGGAATGACAGGATTTTTAACTGCAAATCTATCAATAGACAAGCCCTCCTCCGCCTCATTGCCGAAGAATTAAGGCTTTGGAGCAACAGATCAACAAAGCTAAAAACGAAGCTCATATCCTGGGCGGATAGGCTTACGCCCTGAGTTCTCTTTTGGTTTCTTCTTCCTTTCTTTTTTCCTTCTATCCCCCAGGGTTTTCCCTAGCTTGTAAATCCATCCCCCGCCTCCTTGTAGAGCATCTGAGCCGTCTCCCCAGGAAGGGCCTCAGAACGCCTTTTTTTCATCCGGATGGACGAAAACGGCCAAGTCGTGTCCCCGGATCCTCGTTTTAGTCCGGATTTGGGCTTTCATCCATCCGGGGAGCCCAGGTCATCCCCCCTCCCCCCCGGGGAGCGCTCGGGGAGTCCGGAGGAAACGAAAGCGCGGGAAACGCCGAGAAAACTTCCCGCGCGGCTGGTGGACGCGACTTGTCGGCGAGAAAGGCCGATCGTCGTCCTCATTGCATCGTCTTCCACGCACTGTAAAAGCCTGCCGCCGGCCAGTCTTTGCCGGACGCATAGCTTCCACGCAGCGAGTTAATGCCGTCGCCTCGGTTTCACGCGCGTCGCCCTCTATTTATCGCGGAACTACCGCGTCTGGCCGCATTCACCACGTCGTCTCCCTGTTCTCACCACCTCTCTCCCCAATCACACGAGCGAACAATGGCGAACTTCGGCGATGGCATGGCGAACAACGGTTTCGGCCGTCACTCTCTCCACCAATGGGAGGGAGGCTCCTGCACGCGGAGGGCTACCCCGCGCCGCCGGACTTCCGCGCGCCCGGATGCTGGCGACTGAGCGCGGGAGGCGTCCCGATCCCGCCGCCGCCAATCGGTCACGCTGCCCTGGAGGCGGAGATCGACGCGGTGCTCGTCACCCTCAGTGACGAGCAACACGCGGAGGAACGCTTCTTCCCGAACAACTACGACACCTGGACGGAGTTCTTCCGGCAAAGGTACGAGCGAGAACTCGCCGCATACAACGGCCCTCCTCCTCCTCCCGCTAGAAACAATGCCGCAAGCTGCCGCCGCTGGTGGAGCGGGCCTTGCCGCACCCTCGAGAACGTGCTCGTGCACATTGAGTGTGGCAATTCCCCCGTTCTAGGGATGCCGCCGCCGGTGGCGCCTACCGTGTCGCGCCGGCACAGTAGCTCCTGGACGCCGCGACGGATGGCGCCGTCCTCCTCGTCGTCTGGGTCGAGGTCGGCGTCGAGGTCCGGCGGATCGGCTCCTCCACCTGCGACACCGGCCATCATCAAGAAGGAGCCGGCCTCTCAACCGCTGACCAGAGGGTGCAGCAGTGGCGCCCTCTTCATCCGCGACCAGGGGTGCACCGCTCTTCGTCTCCCTCGCGCGTCCGCAAGAGGAAGACCTCGAAGAAGGAGGCCGCAGCAGCCGCCGCCGCCGCGTCCCAGCTCACTGAGGAGGAGGCCAAGCGTGCCGGTGCCGAGGACGCCGCGGTAGCGGAGGCGATCGCCAGGTAGCTCAACGACCTCGTCCCCACCGACAACGCCCTCTCCATGGACGCCGCGCTAGACTGGTCTAGGCGGGACTGTGAGCGGCAGGAGGCGAAGCAGCAGAGGCGCCTGTTGGACTTGGCTGCCGCGCGGCGCCGCGCCGTCCGCGCCACACCGACCGCCGCACCGACCGTCGCGCCCGTGCCCGTGCCGCTCATCAAGCTCGAGGAGAGCAGCGGCGACGAGCTCTATCGGCCGATGTAACATCCCAAATTTTAAAACAAAGAGAAAATGAATTTCCATTTTTCCAAAAATGAGAACCAACAAAAACTTTTCTGAATGAGGTGCTACGCATACTACTTGTGCTTGATACTTGTGTTATTACCATGATGGTTTGTTTATTACTTTGAACATAATTCCAAAACCCTAAACCTCATCTCTCTTATCACCATCCAATAGAAAGTAAATAAAAAGAATTGAAATTAAATAAGAAAAAAAAGCCTATGTGCCTATGGCTATTTTTGGTAAAACTTCTACTTAAGTTTTTCTACCTTGTTTGGAGGTTTTGAAAACATTAACAAACCTAACCTAGCACTTACCAACCAAATCAAGTGGAAAACAAAAATAAAATAAACCTATGCATAGAAGCATATGTGGCACATAGCCATATTACCAAAACTTGACCTAAGCACCTCTACCTTGCCCAAATGGTTTGAAACCAATACTAAACCTCATCTAACCCTAAATGAACCCTACACCATGCCCTTTGATCAAATAAAAAAGGAAATAAAAATAGAAATACACATATGAGCCTAAGATTATAATTGCAAACTAGGTCTAGGACATGATCTACCTTTGCTAGATGGTTTGAAAATATTAAGAAACCCTACCTAGCACTCAACAAATGCAATCCAAGGTGAAACAAAAAGAAAATAAAGAAAATTCAAAATATCCATAGAGGCATATGAGGAGAAATGGCCAAAAATGCAAATTTGAGCAAAAGGCCACCAAACTTGGTTTGATTGTTTGGATTACATCCTTATACCTTTTCAACACTCAACAACCTCATTTGGATCAAGAGAAATCAAATCAAATCAAAGAAAAATCAAAAACCATGTGGCATGTGATAATGGTCACTTATGCCATTTTTAACAATATACCCACTTTGAGCCCTTTTAATAAGAGATTCTTAAACCAAACCCTAACCACTCTTTGCACCTCATCCAAGACCTCATAAAGAGGAACAATTTTGGTGTTGACCACTTTGACTAGATCATTGACCATTGCTCAAAATAGTCAACCCAAGATGCTACTTTGAAACAAATTCTAGATTCCCTCCAAATTTAGAATCTTCACAAATCAATTTCAAAATTTAAACCAATACCATGAGTGGTTGCCCAATATCATTTAGAACCTATCTATGAAGAAACTTAGTAAAATTTACACACACATGAGTGTTTTTACAAGAGAATCAATGAGTTACATAGAGTAAGAATTAGGGTACAACCACTATTCCACCACTATTCACCACCTCACCCTTTCTCTCTTGTGATCATCACTAGTGCATTGTACCTCTAAATGATCTCACATAGCTTGTCATGATCACCATCACACACAACCATGCATAGTACATGGCATAGGTCACATATACTTTGGGCATTAATCCATTGTGCACACCCTAGATCCCCTTCACCTTGCTCACCTTGTCAAAACCACTTGTCTCACCTCACTCCTGCTGGCCATGCCCTCAGAGACAGAGAAATATGCACACAAGATCACAATCACCACCATGCCAACCACCATAGTCGCCACTTTACCCAAACCTGCTCCCTGCTTCCCTTCCCTCTCTGACCTTGTCAACAAGGACGACCTAATCGTCCTGCATCTGCTAGACATGCTCAATGGCCTAGGAGAGGACGAGCACGCCTGGAATGCGACGTGGTCACCACGACCCGTCACGCCAGCGCGCGCATCGGCCTGGCCACGGGTGCGCCAGTACACCGCCATGCCCCGTCGACTCCGTCCACCTCTCGCCCCCTTTCCTTCACCCACCTGCTCCTCTTGACCTCAGCAAGCTCCAGGACAACCCCATTGGATCGCTCGAGCCCTGTAGACGACGCCCTCATCGGCGACCGTCCGCCACAGTACCATGGTACCCGATGGTGACGCCGACGATCCCGTGCCCCATTTTCAGCGCCATGACGCGCGTCGTGATCGCCTCGACGTCGCCCTGCCCCTTCAGCCACCGTAGAGTCGCCTCCCTCCTCAACCTACTCGCACCCCACGGCCACCTCACGCCCCTATAAAAGGAGGAAGCTCCAGCCGCAAATAAGCACGCCACTCCATTTCCCTCTCCTCTCTGATCATCCTCGACCACTTCCCCCTTCACATTGCCGCCAGTAGCCTCTCAATTGCTCGCCGGAGTCCCGCAGTACCGCAGCAAGGGCGCCGTTGATTGAGACCACCTCTGGCGATGCCACTTGCACCAAACGCTCTGCCGCCCTCGACAACCACCCCCTGCACCGACGCCCAGCCTCGCCGCGCCACCAGTAAGCCGCCGACCCCTACCTCCGCCGTGCCAGGGTTTCTTCTCGCCGGAGACGACGACGCCTCGCGTCCGTCCGATCCATCCCTGATCGTGCGTCCTAGCATGAAACACACCGTTTCGGGGTTATAACTCACCGACGCGTGGGTCCCACGCTGTCAGCTGGCCCGCGTGCACCGTGGGCGTAGCTGGGCCGGCCCACCTCTCTCGTTCTCTCCCTGGCCCAATACCGTTTCCCGCCTAGCCCAGTTATTTCAAATTTAAATTAATTCGTTTCAGTAAATTTCAATACTGGTGTGTTGCTAAAAATTGAATAACTCCAAATCTACCAAACCAAATTTGACCAATTTTATATATTTGGAAAGCTCATGAAATTATCTATCTCACCCAACTGGATTCAAACCAAGATCTGTTGTAGAATTCAAATAGTAAAAATAACAAGGCAGAGCCTTTTCAAACTTCAAATAATTATTTAAAATCAACCATAAGCTATTTGGAGGTGATTCAAATTCTCATAAATCACAATTCAAATACTCTAATTGTTCATGTAAAAATATGATATGGTTGCTTCATATGATCATGGGCTAGAATCAAAAATTGGCTATGTAGTCAATACTGGCCATTTAAATTATTTCCAAATTTAGGAGTTTAAATCTATGAGGTGTAGCACCTCATTTAAATCATCTTCTCAAGTTGTATGAAGTAATGTGATGACCCTTGTTGCTTGGTCTCATATTTGCTCACTTAAGAATATTAAATGATTGCCATAGTAGCATTTAAATTGTTCCAACTAATTATGAAATCATATGAGAAGTATCCCTCTCATTTAAATCTTTGTCTCAAGTAATTCTACATGAGGTAGAGACCATGGTCTATTAACTCTCATATGGAGTTATTTGACGATATTAAACCATTACTATGTTGGTGTTAAATTGCATGAGGTGCATCACCTCATTTAAATCATTTTCCCAAATGATGAGTATGAAGTGTTGACCTTGGTCAACATGAGTTCATACATTATCATATGAGGAAATTCAATCTTAAGAAGGTTCAATGAGAGGAAATTATTTCTCCCCAAACCAAAGAGAAACCCTAATCCACATCTCAATGAGAAGAAATTAGGTTCCAAACAATAAGTGAGAAAACCCTAGCATAATCTTGGGTAGCAATGTTAAGTGATGATGCTAGATCATTTGTGTGAGCCCTTAAGGCTAACTAAGTCTACTTAAGAATTGTTTGGTGATTGTATCCTCGTATTCGTTTATAGACGCTAGTACCAGAGACTATCAAGAGGAGGAGGTTTTCTACCAAGAGGAAGAAGAAGAGAACTTGGCCCACAACACCAACCAAGGCAAGCTAATATTCTTGCAAAGTGCAAAGCTCTACTAGAGCAAGGCACACTCACCAATTACTTTATGCTTCATGATCCCATCCCAAGTTTTATTCTTACAAGTTTTTACTTTGATTATTATAACTTACTTTTATAGTTAACTTTGGTCTAGAGATAGAGTACTACAAGAGTATCAAAGTTAGTCTAGAACCATCGAAGCTAGTTAGCACCCCTCATGACTAGTTGCTAGTGCTAAATAAATAAAATTGACTACTTTAGATGGGAACATGTGAAATGAATTGACTTTGAAAACCTTGGAATGATGAGTCATTCTATTGAAAGATTTTGAAGGTGAATATGACTGATGAATGACATGGTGAATTTTACAAAAACTGATGGTTAGGTTCGGATGCGATACCATCCAATTTTAACAATACCTGATATGGGTAAGGGCTTAACTGGAAGTTTATGTATCTTAGTATGGGTTCCCTCTAAACAAGCGTCATAGGGGTTATGCCGAGGCTGCCTCCGTGGAAATGTGAACTGATGTGAAATGACGTGAATGAGGTGAATTGTCCGGCCCAAGCCCTGTGCAGTTCCCAGGCTGACTGTCTGTCTTCACTGGGAGGCCAAGCTCATGGGAGAGGTGCCTATACTAGGATATGTAAGTGGAAGGTTATGGTTGGTAGTCCGCACACAGTGTGATAAATCAAGTTAACCTGACGGATTATTGCAAATGTTGTGGCACAAGTGTACGACCTCTGCAGAGTGTAGAACTATTCGAATAGCCGTGTCCACGGTTACGGACGATTGGAAAGGCCATACTGTTCCGTCATCAGACTTTTCAAAAATATGACCTGTGACTGGTGACTTGGATTTGAAAGGTGAATGGTGACTTTTACTTGAATCACAACAGAGTTGTGGGAATGACACTAATGTTCCCACTTGAGTTAGTTAGCAAATGAAGAGGCTTTTACTACATGCTTATGAAATAAAATTGGCTTTATGCAAATAAACTTAGAGCTTAGCACCCCTTACAATAGTTGATAGTGCTTACATTAGTATTAGTTTGCGAGTACTTTAGTCTTTAAAGTACTCATGGCTTTGTCCTGGCTATTCAAATGGCCAGACTATGAAGAGGAACAGCAGTACAAGGAAGATGGACAGCAGGACGTCTACGACAACTAGGACTACTCTGACGTCATTGCCTGTGGGCAGATGGACCGCGACGTTACTTGGCTTCCGCTATGTGTTTTGTAATAGGATCTCTAGATCCACTATCTTGTATTAAGACTGGATCATGTGATCCCTCTATGTAAGACAATTATGTGTTGTAATGAATGATGTTCTGTGATATCAATCTATTATGTCTCGCAAAAACAATACTCCTGGGATTGCGATGTATGACATAATAGGCATCTGGACTTAAAAATCCGGGTGTTGACAGCCGATGCCGCCACACGGCGACCCTGGCCAGGGTTCAAGCCGTTGGTACGAGGCGCCGGCGCCCGAGGACGCCGACAACACGAGCGACGACGACGACGGCGGCGACTACACGGTCTTCTACCACCATTTTGGCATGTAGATCGTCGTTATTAAATTTAGTTTTTGTTTCCATGTGGCCGAATTCAAATATATTACGAATTCGTCCTATATATGTACGAAACTCGCCTATATATGTTAAATATCTTTAAATTTTGCTTGTGTTTGAATGAATTTCGTCTTGTTTTGTCTGAATTCGCCGTTATTTATCCAAAATTTTCATCCATCCTGGACTCGCTGCTGGGAAAATGAGCCTCCCCAGACCAAACTTTACATCCATCTGGCGGTAAATAGCTCTAGATTTTGGTCTGGGGAGCCCCAAGGGCTGGAGATGCTGTAACTCCTCTGGTTACCATAAGGTAGACAACAGTCTACCTTAATATATAGAAATATAGGCCCATCCCCCTCTCTTAGGATTATCAGTAAAAGCTCCATCAATGTTAACCTTCAGATCTCCCTCTCTTGGTGGCCACCATTTTTTTCAGGTTTAGTCTGTTGTTCTGGAACTTGCTTCTTCACATAAAATTCAGAAAATTCCAACGGCCATCTCCTAGACTGGAAAGCAACCTCCTTAATTGTACGACTTCCTTAGCCCGCGTTCTTTTTACTTCGTATTGTCCACCACTGCCACAACATTGCAATAACTACCAATCGTTGTTGTTCATCCAGCTGAAATATAGTATTAGCATGTCTTTAGCATTCAGACAAGAGCACAGCTTCTCCCTAATCACCTCCAGATCAAGCATTCTCCAAATCTGTTTAACTTGCTTACAATGCACAAAAACTATGTCCCCCATCCTCATCTAATCTGCTACACATTGGGCATCTGGTATCAACTTCCGGACTGAGATCCGGCGACTTTACTAAAGTCACCATGCAACTTTACCTACGTGAGCCATCAGATCAAGATCCAACGTACCTGGTTGATCCAAATTTTGAAGTCAAAATTTAAGTTGCTCAGAAAAAATTGTAAACATTATAGTAAGACGTATATCTTCCATTGAGTATTTTGGAAAAGTTTCAGTCCATTTGAAAAATTGGTTTAATTTTGGATCAACTGTGTGTGTTGGATGTTGTGAAGGGGGCTAATTTTGGCAAGTCCAGTATGACTAACGTGCCACATTATATGCTCCTATGAACAGCCTTAGGGTCCCTGTGACCTTTTTCCGGAAAAGGTCACATCTCCGGCCTACACAACGAGTGATACACAAAATCGCGTTTATTGCAAAAAAAGAAATATCATAAAGACAGCTAGGGCAACCACAACAGGGATTACATGACACATGTATGCAACACTAAATCATATCGTAATAGTCATCCTAAAGGGTCCCTGAGATAGAAGCCTTTTTTATAAGGAGATTGTTTGCGGCAAGGGAGCAAAGGGGGTAAGAAAACACCGTCTCCTCTAACTTAATGCGTGAACTGTTGTAGACTAAGAATTGGATAAACTGCTCACGTCCATTGGTTTCGACAAACTTATATAGTACTTCTTATATCGGTATAGAAAATTAGCGTTTGTGAATTGTGACAATCTATCATCCTGACTCCTGTACACCAGCATCACTCTGACTTCTATGATGCAGTGAAGTCCCACTAGTTTCAGTCCCTAAGCATTGCAGTAGCAATTCTACTTACATAGAATGCAAGATTCAGTACTAATATCCATACCAGCGGGCGGGATCTTCCATCAGGATCAGTTCCAGAAATTGAAGTACTATACACATATTGTTCAGCAAACCGCTCCCAAAGCTGGAACTGGAAGACTCATCTGGGTGAAAGCTCCGTGATCGACACTTCGTTCGAAGACATCACAGTTGATTTTTCTGTGAGTGGATAGGTTTCCGAATACGCAGTCGAGCTTTCATTCACGCTGACCTCCTGGATGCAGAACGCCGGCCTGGACAGAGAAGGGAGACGGACGGTGTGGCTGCTGAACATGATATTCACCGACGACATCGCCGGCCTGCTCGCCGGTTTTCTCTGCACGCACAGGAGCCCGAGGTGGATGCACTTGAGAATCTGGTCGACGGGAGGATGGCTGCTCAGGGACGGATCGATCAGCTCGATGACGTTTCCCCGGGTCCAATGCTCCCATACCTGCAGTAAATTTGGTAAGGGTACTCACTAGTCAGACATTGTTTCCAGAATCTGGCTGCGTGCAGAGTTCATAAATGGACATGCTTCAGGTGCTCACAAGATTCAAGAGATCGACGTCTTGCTCGGTGTTATAGGAGCCGCTGTTTCTCCTCCCGGTGACGATCTCTAAGACCAAGACGCCGAAGCTGAACACGTCCGACTTGATGGAGTACTGACCGCGCATGGCGTATTCCGGGGCCATGTATCCGCTGTGATCGAAACATAACTTTAGAACCTGATTTTGCTTTTAATGTTTTCTAAAAAGAATACCTTTCGACATGCTTACTATGTTCCGGCGATACGATGAGTCACATCCACTGATTGATCCCCTCCGAATATCTTTGCTAGGCCGAAATCAGAAATTTTGGGATTGTAATCCAAATCTAGCAGTACGTTGCTCGCTTTGAGGTCACGGTGAACTATCTTCAGTTGAGAATCTTCATGGAGGTATTGTAAGCCTCGAGCGATTCCATTGATGATCTTGAACCTCTTTCCCCAATCCAGCTCTTTCTTTCTCTCAAAATCTGTGACCCAAACAAGAACACCATTGTACTCTACCGTAAATTTGGTGGCACATGTGTTATTACTCATGTAAACAAAAAATAATGGTAGTGAGAAAACTTACCGAAAATAATGGTATCGAGGCTTCTGTTGGGCATATATTCGTACACAAGTATTTTCTCATCTTCTTCCAAGCAAACACCAACAAGTCTCACAAGATTCCTGTGGTGAAGCTTGGCAACTAGAACCAGTTCACTCTTCAGTTCTCCTATTCCTTGTCTGGAAGTCTGACCAAGCCTTTTGACGGCTATTTCTTGACTGTCAGGTAGGACTCCCTGTCCAAGTAACAAGATACTTACTACTCGGCCAAAGAACACATGACTGGCCAAGCTTTTTGACAGCTATTTGTTTCGAAACATAAGCTACATACGGCATGATTATGTACCTTATAAACCATACCGAACCCTCCTTTACCAAGCATCTTCCTTTCGTCAAAGTCATCCGTTGCAACTCTTAGTGTTGCTAGATCAAGAAGAAGCGAATCGATGTGTTGAATATCCTCCGAGGTAGCTGATTATGTTGGAGGATAAATACACAATGATGAAAAACATGATTTCGAGCTTATTTTAGGAAACATAGTGTTTGCGCCGAACTAGGGAAAATCTTTGGTGTTAAATAGTACTGAGATTTAGCAACCGCTTGGTAATCAATTGATTCAGTACTACACTGCCCAGTATTCGATAGTTTAAAATGGTTAAGAGGTCTTACAAGGTAGAAACGTATCTGCTTCTGGTCTTCTCCTCCTCCAACAGAAAAAATATACCACCGCGATCACCAATATCACAGCAATTGTAGGCATGACAATAGCTAGAACTTCACCTGTACGATTTCTCGTTTTCTCTGCAAATAAGTATACACTATCAAATTCAGAAGGTATAGTTCTCAGGTATAACTGAATCAGAATCTTGTACTAGCATATGTAGTATTTTGCTAGAAAACTTTCCAGGATTTTGCATAAAGAAACCTTGCGAGTTTCAGAGGAGACAAAACCATTTTCAAGATTGTTTGTAGTCAAGGCGCATGTTCTTTGTATACCGCGATATCAATGTACTACTTTATCGAAAAAATATGTGCATTACAGTGAAAAATACTTGGCGAATTTGCACAAGACATACATATAAATAGAGTTCTAAATAGAGTTCTTTCCGGTCAAGCAACTCTACTCATTAGCAGGAAAGTAAACAATCAGGTGTTGTCAACTGATTCAGAAGCTTTACCTGTACGATTTCTAGTTTCCTCTGCAAGTGAAGTAATAACTAACAAATTCAGAAGGTGTAGTTCTTTAGCTATAACTGAATCAGAATCTTGTAGAGCACATGTATTATTTTGACTTTCCATGATTGTGCTGATAATTTCTTCTGTTAGTTAATCCTGATTTTAGGAAAAATGTTTGAGATAGCTTATCACTTGTACCCCGCGATTCCTAGACACAGAATCGTTACCTCAGCATTCTAGAAATTAGTTGCATTTTCTGACATATGTACGTTATTGCACATCTAATCACTACCAAATAGGCCATCAGATTGCATAACTGCAGAACAAACAAAATGATTTCGCTTCGTACGGCCAACTCACCTCCTCCTCCGGTCACCGGTGGCCTCTCCACGAACTGCGGCAGCTGCAGCAGCGGCTGGCCGGAGAAGAAAGGGTACACCTCGTACCGGAAGTTACACCACACCCCGAAAATCCCTCCACCTGTCCTCCCGCTGAAGGAGTCCCGCAGCTGCCCAATTATCCTGCGAAGGCAGGTCCGGCAGACGTCCACCGTCGTGTCCGGCGCGCACTGCGACAGCGCGTAAATCTTGGGGTTCGTCTTGTCGTCGAAGCCCTCCTCCCCCGTGCCGAACCTCCTGGACGAGTCCCCCACCGCGTGGTCGGCGGTGGCGTTGACGAGCAGCCCGACGGCGGCGTCGAACGCCGGCGCGCCCACGAGCCGGGAGCGCTGGAGCGTGTACGTGGTGACGATGTAGTCGTCGTCGAGGAGGAAGTTCCGGTTGGAGAAGCGGAGCTGGCAGAGGTCGTAGAAGATCATCACGTCCTTGTAG
This sequence comes from Lolium multiflorum, assembly GCA_030979885.1. NCBI lineage: Eukaryota > Viridiplantae > Streptophyta > Magnoliopsida > Poales > Poaceae > Lolium > Lolium multiflorum. The sequence goes on from CM061748.1 coordinate 90,820,015, forward strand.
AGCGGGCACGCCTGCTGCGCGCCGCGGAAGGCGGCCGCGACGCAGCTCTCGCAGGCGGAGGCGTTGGCGACGTCGCCGCGGCAGAGCGCCTGGCCGTAGACGATGTCCGGCACGTCGCCGACGCTCCCTGTGGCGTAGAGCGCCGGGGACGAGGAGGCGTTGCTGGGGAGGGACGCGGCGAGGAGATCGATGTTGGCATGGTAGGTGCTGTTCTGCGTGTAGTTGCCGGTGGGGGGATAGGGCCCGCAGGTTGGCCACGGAGGCGGTTCGTCTTCCGCGGCGGTGAGCGGGGCATGAAGGACGGCGAGGAGGAATGTTGCGCTGGTGCCGGCGAGGTACCGGGAGAAGCGGCGGTGGTGCTTGGCCATGGCACTCTGGCGTCAGCGGTGGCTCACTGGCTTGGCCTTGGCTTGCCAAGAGAAGGGGTTGTTCGGTGTCCGTGTATCATTAGCGGGTGGGGTCGGAGGGGTTGACTGGAGGTCTGAATCAAAGCATTCATTGACTTTTTACTGTGGCGAAACATCTGATGCAGAGTCCCTTGTTTTCAGCTTTCATTGGAAGGAAAAGTCTATTCCTCAGCAGCCGGTCTCACGCGATCTCTCCTCCATGAGGCACCTCAACGTTTTTGCACAACACGGACACCTCCGGGACGTGGACGCCAGGAACGTCCAGTTTGGCCTTTTTTTTTTAGGGACAAGCCTGTGTGCGACGAAAATCGACAACATCGTTTTTGGAGGCGCTAGGCCGCGGCATGACCATGACAGGAGGAGGTTAAATCCAAGCGGCTTTGCACGACAAAGGTAAGGGTAACCTCCCTTTTCGGTTAAACTCTCCGTTAGCCCCCCCTCCCCCCGAAATTTTCCTTTCCAGAATTTTGGCATCGGTGGCGGTTGCGGCGGCCTAGATCTGCGCTCGCGCATCTGCCCCTGGCCATGCTCTGGACGAGGAGCTCCTCCCTTCGGTCTCCAGCGCCGTACCAGGGTCGTCGTGTCCACCCGCGGTGGAGCCTATGCACATCTTCTCCGACTTCTGGCCGTCTCCATTGTCTTCCAAGACAGAGGTAAGGGAAAACTCCTCTGCTCTATTCTAGTGTTCGATTCAAGTAGATAGAACTAGTTGGGTTCAATAAGATCGTCTGTAATGCTTAGATCTTGTTTGAGTAGAGTGAGCAGCTACAACTTGTGCATCATGTCGCGGCATTCATCATTGCCATTCAAGCCTGAATCCTGATGGTGCACAAGAGAGCTGTCAGGCGTGCTACTTTTCCTCCTGTCATTTATGGTCCTATGTTACAATGAGATCAAGAGAGGATGTCCAACCTAAACTACATCTACAACTGCAACGATTTAGAGGCTAACCAAACGTTCGAGAAGAGGGGACTGCTAGTTGATAGCATCCACATCTCTATCAAAGAACAAGTCGCAATGTTTCTTCATGTATTGTGGGTCATAACCAGAGGTTCAGAGTCATCCATAACACATTCATGCGATCCTCCACGGAGACCATCTCTCGGTACTTCCAACAGGTGTTTGATACGTGCATTTTGCATCATCAATATTGTTGCATATATGTTTAGTTTACATTGATATTTACCATCATACATCATTATTTATGCATTTTTTATTATTTCCGGGACTTTTTTACAAAGTCTTTGATGTGGGCATTACCCTTCGGGTACCCAATATTGACCTACCTCCTTTGGCTCAACAAGGGGCCCGCAAGGATCACCGCAGCCCAAGAAGGACCAATACGTCGGTTACAACGGAGGAAAGACAGAAGGAGAAATATTCTTGACGGGCAAGGCAAGGAAACATCAAATAAGGAAAGGATAGTTTAGATCTCACTGTAACGTAGTTGAATCCGAGCAGGACTCTCGGGACCTGGCCTCCTAGGCCAGGAGAGGGCCTGCCGGAGGACATCGAAATCAACCTACACAATCCCGCATACCACCAAACCCTAGAAACCTTCCCTTCCGGCGAGATCACCACAACGTAGTATATCGACTGCCCCATTGTAACCTTTTTCATCGATAAATCAAGATAGGACAAGCAGGAGTAAGGGTTTTACCTCGTCGAGGGCCCCAAACCTGGGTAAATCTCGCCTTATGTTCATTTGTTATCCGATGTCTCGTGCTAACCTGCAGGATTCCGTCAACTCTAAGTTCCTTATGGTGGGCATTGCCTCTCCCCGAGTCCAATGCTCTATATTGCTCCTCATGACGGACACCAAGGAGGAGCACGAGCTCATGACGGACACCAAGGAGGAGTACGAGAAGTGCTCCTCCTTGGTGTCCGTCATCAGGAGCAATATACAGCATGAGGAACAATCCAATGAAAATTCTTTTCTCAAGCTTCATGCATTGCTACAAGTTTGAAAGGTATTGGTATTTTACCTTCTTTGGTTTTGTCTATTTTTTCAAGTGTACCAAAGATATCTACACATGAGCCTAGCATCTCGAACCAATCAAAAACTTTCCTAGCTTTTATAACAACATCTTTAAATTCTCCAAGCAAAATTTCTAGGATAAAATCTTTCTTTTCATCATCCTCTACTTCATGGAGTTTAAGAAACATATGTTGCATTATAGAATTAAGGCTAACAAACCTCGCCTCCAACATTTGAACTAAATAACCTGCAACAGTTTCATAATTAGGAGCAAGTTCTACCAGAGATTTATCCTCAATATATTTATGCTTACTAATATGAATGAAGAATTTTTCAATGTTATTTTTCCCAATTATAGAACCACTACCTATAGATAGGTCCTTCAGATCGTACTTAGGGAACAACATAATGAACTAGAAACAAAATAAAAATTATGTAAAAAAACTAAATTTTTTTGTGTTTTTGATATAAAGACAACTATAAAAGGAAACTATTTTTTTGTGTTTTTGATATAATGAAGCAAACAAGAGAAAATAAAATAAACTAAGAAAAACTATAACAAAGTAAAGAGATTGGAGATAAGAGAACCCCCTTGCAGAAATCCTCTTTCTCCCCGGCAACGGCGCCAGAAAAATAGCTTGATGGTGCTTATCGTTACGCCGACTTTACATTGTTGGGGAATCCCAAGAGAAAGGTATGATGAGCACAGTAGCAATTTTTCCCTCAGTAAGAAAACAAGATTTAATCGACCAGTAGAAGAAAGGCGTGACTTCTGAAGGTGTTGCTAGCTGACTAGTGGCAGGGCGCACTACCGGCGTCAGCAACAACGTGGAACCTACACACAACACAACCAAAATACTTTGCCCCAACTTACAGTGAGATTGTCAATCTCACCAATTTTGCTGAACACAAAGGATTAAATGTATCGAGTGGAAGGAGATGTTTGCAGTAAATGAAGAGAACAGAGCTTTACAGTAAGTAATAGAGCATGATTGCAGTAGATTAATTTAATCAGTGTAAATGAAAGGACCGGGGTCCACAATTTACTAAAGGTGTCTCTCCATAAAGATAAATAGCATGCTGGGTGAATAAATTAAAGCTGGGCAATTGGCAGAATATCGACCATACATGACAAGGTGATTACTATGAGATTTGTTTAGGTATTACAACATAATACATAGACTGTAATCCAACTGCGTCTATGGCTACGAATCCACCTTCCGGTTATCGTCTGAACCCCTTCTAGTATTAAGTTGCAAGAAACAGATTATCGCATTAAGCAATGTGTGTAAATTAAACAATAGAATTACCCTTGGATAAAACATTGTTGTTTTCTCCCTAGTAGCAACAACACATCTACAATCTTAGAAGTTATTGTCATCTCTTCCAGAAAACTAGAGGCATGAACATACTATCGAGCATAAATACCCCTCTTCGAGTCACAAACATCTACTTGGCCAGAGTATCTACTAGCAACGGAGAGCATGCAAGATCACAAATAATATATGACATGAATATATAATCGACCTCAACATAGTATACAATATTCATCGAATCCCAGCAAACACAACATGTAGGATTACGTAAGGATGATCTTGATCATGTAGGGAAGCTCACAAGATCTATACATGAAGCACAAATTGGAGAAGACAACAATCTAGCTACTCACGTATCACTTCCTTCCGAGGCGGGCATGACGATGTAGATGCCTTCGATGATGATTCCCCCCCCCCCCTCGACAGGGTGCGGGGAAGAGCTTCAGAACCCCCCGAGTTGGGTTCTGCGATGGCGGCCACGACGGAACTTTTCGTGGATGGGGACTCGGGTATTCGGGGTTTTTCCGAGATCATGAATAAATAGGCGGAGGGGCGATGTCGGTGGAGGCCAGGGTGGCCCACACCACCCCTAGGCGTGGGCCAAGGCCAGGCCGCGCCTAGGGGAAGTGTGGCCGCCCTGCTGTCCCCCTTCGAATCCCCTCTGGACACCGTCTTCGTTAAGTAAAAATATTGACTTCGGTCCAATTCCGAGAATATTTCCTTACAACTTTTCTGAAATACAAAATAGCAGAAAAAAGGGAACTAGCACTGTGCCATCTTGTTAATAGGTTAGTACCGGAAATCATATAAAAATGCAACAAAGTGTAAGCAAAACATATATAAATTGTTGTAAAACAAGCATGGAGCATCAAAATTATAGATACGTTTGAGGCGTATCAAGCACCAACTACTAATCTATCTAGAGGCAGGAAGAACAAGATCAAATTCAGAACAAATTGCAGCATTTGTCACTGAGATACACACAATCACCCACACAACGAGTTCTATGGCATCGCCGTCCTACATCACTGCCATCCAATTCTTTCTTTGGTTCCAAGACAACGCTTACAGCTTACAGAGAAGGAATCATCCTTTAGTACCACACTGGCTTATCTCGCGCGTAGTCCCTTTACTTGGCCTACTCCTCGCCGGCATGCCCACCCGGGGCCCATCTTCACCTCTTGGGCCGTCCACCTAGAGGTCAACCATCTTGATCAACGGCCTTCTCTTCTTGTTCCCTTCCAGGTACAAGCAGGTTGTTGACAACATGTTTCCTTCTCACGTCCTCGATGGGTTCCATGCGACCTCCCCTTGCCACAAGCACATCGTGATAGACCTCTCCCACCGCTTGTCGTGTATTACATTTGATGGCGGATTGTCTCGCGCCTCCCGCTGCCATGATCCGCATCAAGGCATGTATTCGTGCTCCCACCCTCGGCCTAAGTCGGCTACATCCGGCCCGCTAAAGAGAAAGAGCTAGCGAAACCCAGACCTCCTCTTCCTCTTTTAGTTGCACCGATGAGAGTACCCCTTCCAGCATCTGCTCATGCCGTCTCGATAATGACCAACTCGGACGCCTACAACATGTTCGACGAATCGATAATTTCACTTATCAAGAGTTCAAACTTATCGTGTGTGTGCCAAATTAGCTCCCTACTTAGTTATTTTTATTTCATTATTTTGTTTCGATTTGCATACCGTGCATGCTTTGTATGTGAGCATGGAGGATTCTGAATCAACCTAGATGTGACAATTGATCATATGGATGATGTTGAGGATCTGTTTGATGCTTCTCAAAACAAACAAACAAAAGGAGAGGGAAACGGCAAGTAAATTACATAAACGATGAGGATGTGACTTTGGTATGACATTGTTGTGTATCTCAATTAGTCTCATTTTTTGTGAATGCATCATGTATGTAATCACTCAAACTTGTCTTCAAGGAATTTTTTTCAACTTATGACCGCATTCAAAGGTACAAGGAAATGGCCATGTCAAAGGAAAAAACATCGTGTTCAAACCTTATTTGAAATTGCTACAAAGTAGTTTGAAATGGAGGTTGAAGGAATCATGGTCAAGTAACTTGTCCGGTATGGACTTGGATTATGAGGATGAGAAAGATGGCGAGGAACGAAGGCGGAGTCCAATGGTGGGGTAATCAAGGGGGAGACCGGATGGAAGGAAGTCAAAGAAGAATGTGATGAATATGGCCAAGGCTACGTACATTGGAGGGAAAGGCGATGAGTTGATTCAGGCAATGAAACATACATCAGATCAAGCTAATACAAGTGAAGATGGAGCTATCCGAAAAGAAGCAACGAGAGGATCGCAATGTGGCGAAGTGTTAAACAAAACGACGATGAAAAGTTGGCCGAGAAAAACGCAATTCCATAGTGATGTATTTCCAGAGCGGTTGCCTTTGTGGTTGCAGGCAGGAGAGTAGGCTTGGCTTCATGAAAATACTACCTCATGTTGGCATCAAAATTGGCCGATTGGTGGCGTTGGACAATGCCGAGAGTGACACTTATTTAATTATTAATACACATCTTAGGTATTCTCGAAAAAATAGATAGGGCATTCCTGGTGGTGGGGGGTTGAGACTTGAGGGCCAAAGGACAATTGGCGTGATACACATTGTCCACTAAGAGCAAGTACAATAAGGTACAGTAAGCTGGCTATAAGAGATAAAATATTATAAATTTGCTTAGTTGGAGGAGAGAGATTAGGAGAGAGAAGAGGAGTGGGCTCTTATCTTATAGCCAGCATGTGGTGAAAAAGGTGGGTGTATTTACTACACTTTTATAGCTCACTATTGTATATGTTGGCTCTAAATTAGCTATAGATGACATGACACTTGGCTTATAGCCAGCAGCTGGCTACAGTATTGGAATTGCTCTAATGGGATCACGTTGGTGGTCGATCGGAGAAATGAAGACCGACGGGAACAAGTTGAATTCTACGACTCGGAAGTATAGAAAATGTATAGAAATGCGTGCGCCAGGAAGAAACATGTGCTTTTTCTAAGGACCGGCGGCTAATGGTAGTGAGCCAACGTATCCTTTATCCTTTGACTGAACTGTTTTTTTAATTATTTGGCGAATTTCGATTGACTGAACTTAATCTCGTGGAAATCATCCTAGTATAGTTTATTTCCCCGTGCCACCAAGTGTTGTTTGCTGATCTTGACACCTCCTCTCTCATGTGCCCGTCAGGTCAGGGGCCGTGCCTATCCATCGCCATCCAGTACGCTGTACCAGAATAGCTTGACCCGACTTCCATGTGCCACGCGACGTAACCGCAGCCCCGTATTTCGTCCCTGATCGCGACCTCACTAACTCCTTTCACCATCACTTGCTGCCACTGATCGAGCAGGCAGCAACAGCAACAGTTCCATCGGGTCTGTTTGATCGTCGCTGTCGCCTATCGGGCGTCAATCCCACTTCTCGCCGCGCCCCGTAACCCCTCCTCCTCGGCGTCAGCAACTCAATCTCACCTCCATGACGGCCATGGCCACGCGGTGCCGTTGTAATCTTTCCTGCTACCTCGCCGCTGCTCTCCTACTCCTCTTAGCCGCCTTCCTCAACGCGCCGCTCACCGCCGCGCAGCCACTGCCATGGCAGCTCTGCGGCAACAACACCGGAAACTACACTGAGGGCAGCGCCTACCAGGCCAACATACGCGTCCTCGCCACCGTCTTCCCCACCAACGCATCCGCGTCCCCGGCGCTCTTCACAAAGGGCTCCGCCGGCACGGCGCCGTCTACGCGCTCGCTGCCGCGGCGACACCAACGCCTCCTCCTGCAAGGCCTGCGTCGCCGCCGCCTTCCGGAACGCGCAGCAGCTCTGCGCTTTCAACAGGCACGCCAGTACCTAGTACAGTATGCATCACCATTTTTTTTCGAGGGTGATGTGGGGTGGGGGGGGGGGGGGGGCGCATTCCATCGAAAGTACAGATTAGGAATATACGGGATTTACATAGGAGTAGAGAACAAACATGAAGAAAAGAGATACAAGTTAGCGTGAAGAACTACTCTACCATAGAAACAAGCCTACAAGAACTCCATTGAGGTGCGCCACCACGGATCCAAGCTCGCCGGAGTAGTGCAGACAGGGAGGAAGCTCGCAGCCTCTAGTCTTCATCAAGCCAACCGCCTGTGGCTATATGATTGTCGCTCTTGCAGAGGAACTCCGCTCGCCCTTTAGGGGAAGGAAGCCCGAAAGGAGGGAGGACCACCGAAAGAGAACGAGGAGGTCCGAGACCATAGGGGCTGCCCATGCGAGCACCCTCCACTCGCCCTCAAGGGGGAGGAAGCCCTAGAGGAGGGAGGCGAGCTGCGAGGGAACAAGACCACCAAAGAGAGGAGCGAAGAACTCGTTACCCGGCTTCAGACAGAGAGAGCCACCTAGTCGACACCACCGGACACGAAAAACTCCGCTGAGCATGATGAACCGACCGCATCAAGTCAGTCGAGCCTGACTATGTGGTTGCCGCTCAAGACGAACACTTCCACTCACTCTGCAGGGTGAGGAAGCCCTGGAGAAGGGAAGACATAAGCAGGAGGGCGAGGGGATTCGGCCAAAAAGGATGCAGCCCGAGAAGACACCTTCACTCGCCCTCCGGGGGAGGAAGCCTCGGAGGAGGAAGGACACTGCCTCAGAAAAAGGACAGCCAAAAGGACGAATCGGAACTCGCTAACCCGGCATTGGAAGGAAGCAACAATCGGTTGGAGGAAGTCGAAGCAGAGGATCGAGGGGATAACCTCACAGGGTACTGCAAAAACGAACAGTGGGGAGTAGCAGAGGCCAACTTGGAGGGGCAGTGCCGGAGAGGAGACTGCGACACGGGCGCGGGGAGGGGGAAACCTGCAGCCCCGCGAGACGGCAATGCACGAGCGGGGGTGGTTCCAGAGCGACGCCTTCACCAAGGATATCGACGCAAAGAGAGCGCCGCCGTCGCAGAGCCTTAGCCCAAACCACACCGGAGGAAGAGCAGCAGCTCACCAAAGCTCGGGGGCAGAGACCGCAACACACAGCACCACCGCAGGGGGACGAGCCGCGCGCCCATGGCCAGGATCGATGGCCGAACCACAGGAACAACGCGGAACGAGCAGGGGAGCAGGTAGGGGCCGAGGCCTGGAGGGCCACGCCAGCCGCACCAAGCCGAGCGGAGCAGCCCGCGCGCCGGAGCCAGGGGCCGGCCCTCACGCAAGGAGAACCGGAACAGAATGAGGATGATGCCCAGCGGCCGAGCACCACTGAGCGCCGCGACGGAGACGATGAGAGCCCAGGGATGAGCGGCGCGCGCAGTGGCCGGCGCCGATGCGAGCAGCCGCCCCGGGAAGGTCTCCGGTGCATCACGGGAGCAGAGCACGCAGGGGATAGGGGGACTGAGACGGGGGGAGGCCGAGCAACCCCTCGCTGGCACGGGGACGAACACCACGGCGCCAAGCAGGGGAGCGCCGCCGGCACACCGCGCGCAGCGGCGAGATCCCCGAGAAACCTCCAGGGGGGCGAGAGAGGCCGCCCCCGCCGCCGCCGCGCGGGCTTTGCCCCGGCACCCGGCGGCGGGGGGGGGGGGGGCGGCGGGGAGTTTGGGCGCTAGGGTTTCATGATACCCAAGGATGTGTCCGTATGCATCACCATCACTGCGCTATACTACGGGCTGCCAGAATACCTGATTCAGAAAGAAAGAAAAAACAGAGAAATAAGGAAATAAATGTACAAGCCGCCTCTCTTGACCGATTGCATGCCACGCGACCCAACCGGATCCGCTGATTTCCTCCATGATCACGACCTAACTGACTGACTCGTCGTACTCCTTTCGCCATCAGGTGCTCTACCAAGGCAGCAATGGTTCGATCGTCGCCTGTCCCCGCTCAACCTCTCTTCCGCGTCAGCAGCGCAGCCTAACTCGGAGCTGATTTCCTCGCGCTGCCCATGACGATGGTGGTCATGGCCACGCGACGCCGTCTTGCGCTTTCCTACTACCTCGCCGCTGCTCTCCTACTACTCGTCATCGCGTTCCTCAACGCCCCGCTCACCGCCGCGCAGCCGCTGCCATGGCAGCTCTGCGGCAACAACACCGGAAACTACACTGAGGGCAGCGCCTACCAGGCCAACATACGCGTCCTCGCCAGCGTCTTTCCCAAGAACGCATCCGCGTCCCCGGTCCTCTTCACAAAGGGCTCCGCCGGCACGGCGCCGGACGTCGTGTACGCGCTCGCGCTCTGCCGCGGCGACACCAACGCCTCCTCCTGCGCGTCCTGCGTCGCCGCCGCCTTCCTGAACGCCCAGCAGCTCTGCGCCTTCAACAGGGTCGCCACCATGTTCGACGACCCCTGCATCCTCCGCTACTCCGACCAGGACTTCCTGGCCAACGTCACAGATAACCGGGGGATGCGCGTCGCGTTGAACGGCAACAACGTCAGCGCGGGGTTGGCGCCGGCGTTCGACGCCGCATCTGGCAGGCTCGTCAACGCCACCGCCGACTACGCGGCCAAAGACCCGAGCCGGCGGTTCGGCACGGGGGAGGAGGGGTTTGACGAGACCTACCCCAAGATCTACTCGCTGGCGCAGTGCACGCCGGACATGACGGCGGCCGACTGCCAGAGCTGCCTCAGGGACATCATTGGCCGGGCCACTCCCAAGTATTTCGTCAGCCAGCCGGGCGGGAGAGTCTTCGGCGTGCGCTGCAACTTCCGGTTCGAGACCTACTCTTTCTTCTCTGGCCGCCCGTTGCTGCAACTCCCGGGCGTGCTGCCGCCTGCAACGGCGCCAGCGCCTGCGGCGGCCGCACAAGGTGAGTTTCTGATTGTCTTGAATGGTGGAAGCGTAGGAAAGATGGCCTACTTCTTCGCGGCAGACTACGATTAAGATGCATCTGATCTGAAACGTGCACCAATTTTTTGTTGCAGGAAGAGCAAGACATAGGACAGGGTTGATCTTGGCCATTACACTGCCCATAGCTGCTGCCCTGCTACTTCTCAGTGCAACGTGCGTTTGCTTTTGGAGGAGGAGAAAACAGGCAAAAAGAAAGGCGTCAGTACAATGTAAGCTACTACAATTAATCCCCTCTTATTAAGGACATTAAGCCCTTTGCAACATCATAGTTTACACGGTAAACGATTCAATTGGTGGATCAGCGGGGGAGTGGTCGCTAATTAAACCTGTACCAGCCAATGATGCAACCGCGCTACCTGAAACACACGACAATTTGCCTATTAGAATTGCCAATGCTCAACTGATCATTGTACATCTGCCGTTTTGCAACAGATTCAACTAACCAAGATGACATCCAAAGCATTGATTCCCTCCTTCTTGACCTATCGACGCTGCGGGCTGCAACAGATAACTTCTCTGAAAGCAACAAACTCGGGGAAGGGGGGTTCGGTTCGGTTTACAAGGTGCCGGTCATACACCCATACTGTAATATATTATGCAAACTTAATGGTTGTAATGTATTACCAGACCTCCTTCTGAAGGTAATTGACTGTCTTTGGATTGCGCAGGGTGTTCTTTCTGAAGGTCAAGAAATAGCGGTGAAGCGGCTCTCGCAGACCTCCATGCAAGGAGTAGAAGAGCTGAAAACGGAGCTGGTTCTAGTCGCTAAGCTTCAGCACAAGAATCTTGTCAGGCTCGTTGGAGTCTGCCTGGAAGGACAGGAGAAGCTACTCGTGTATGAATACATGCCGAACCGGAGCCTCGACACCGTTCTCTTTGGTACGCATCATTCTAGCTAGCACTGCACTAGCTGTTTTGATCTCAGAAATGGAACACTGACATTCACTGGCTCCGGGCTTATATTCGTTCGGTCAGCAGATTCTGAGAAAAGGAGAGACCTGGATTGGGGGAAGAGACTGAAGATCGTGAATGGGGTTGCTCGAGGCCTGCAGTACCTCCATGAAGACTCCCAGCTGAGGATCGTCCACCGGGACCTCAAAGCCAGCAACGTCCTGCTGGACTCGGACTGCAATCCTAAGATTTCGGACTTCGGGTTGGCGAAACTGTTTGGATGGGACCAGTCGCAGGCCGTCACTAGCCACATCGCCGGAACATAGTAAGTACATGCCGTGTTTTCTTGGCACCACGATATCTGAGAGTCTAGAGCATTTACAGGACCAGTTGGTCGCGATTAATGCAGCGGATACATGGCGCCGGAGTACGCGATGCGCGGACAGTATTCGGTCAAGTCAGACGCCTTCAGTTTCGGCGTCCTGCTCTTGGAGATCGTCACGGGGAGGAAGAACAGCAGCTTCGCCGACTCGGACCAATCCGTTGACCTCTTAAGCCTCGTGAGTCTTTACTCTCTCTCTCTCCTTGTAAATCCATTACGAAACTGTCTGAACTCTGAACCAACATTGCAACACATGCAGGTGTGGGAGCACTGGACCACAGGAACGGTGGAGGAGCTGGCGGATCCGTCCCTGGGCGGCCGGTCTCCGGGAGGCCAGATGCTGAAGCTGGTCAACATCGGGCTTCTGTGCGTGCAGGACAACCCGGCGGACAGGCTGACGATGTCGACTGTGAACGTCATGCTCAGCAGCAGCACGGTGTCGCTGCAGGCGCCGTCGAGGCCAACGTTCTGCGTCGGCGAGATGGAGGGTTTCTCGGACACGTACTCCGAAGCGTCATATCTAAAGGGATGTCAGTCCCAATACGCCAGGGACAGCAAGCCGACGGCGATGTCACCGAACGAGGTGTCACTCACGGAGCTCGAACCAAGATGATGAGGGCGTTGAACCCAAAATTGCACTGTCAATCGCGTACTCTTGCCTGGTATGCTAAATCTTCTGGATCGTAATCTATGGAGGCAAAATCTACTGGATGTTTATTGGGTCATGAGGAAGATGCAGGGGAAGAAGATCCACTCAGAGCAGTTCAATGGACGTATTAATGCAGAGGGACCTCCACTGCTTGAGGCCTAGGCTTGCAGACAAGTTTGTTTTCTCTATCTGGTAATCTAGATGTAATTTAAATCTTCTGACTTCTGAATTGTATATCAATGCTGAAATCTTCTGGGTCATCGAACCAACATGCCTGGTGTCTTGTGGATGTTTCGTAACATTTTCAAGGTTTCTTGGATTTTCTTCCTTGGATCCCACATTTATAATGAAGTTGAGCTATTTCTGCGGCAGTTAGATAATGGCAAATCTCTAACACTTCTTTAAAGAAAATAATGTTAATTTAATATTTTAAATATCCAGCGGTCAATGTAACACACCATCAAGTAATTAAGCCAGTTATCAGATGATCTTGTTGTGCAACGCTTTTGCTACTACACATGTGTTTCGCTCCGTCGCGAGCAGTTATGGAAGGAGCCGCGAGCCGCACCCTCAGCAAGTTGCCCAGGCCCAAGAGGCCGAGAGCAAACGGTCCAACAACCGCTCTTTCTCAAAATTGCTATTTCTCGTTTATTTTTTCCTCCACCAAACAATCTGAAACGAACTAGTAGTACGTAAACAAACTTTTTGCCCAAAATCTAGGTAGGGGAGCGCTAGACCTCACCCTAGCATACTTTTATAGAAGCAACTCTGTGAACCCTAGGAAGCCGACTCAAACCCGGGTGGTTGATTTGGCATGCACTCCAGCACACCTAAGCAACAGCTCTGTTCTCTTGTGTTTTATACTCACATGGGACTGTTTCGTTCATAAAATCATAACCACTCCGTATGAAAAGGGAGTACCTATTTCACTATCATCTTGTTTCAAAAAAAATCAGCACCATCATTTGGTATTGTGCTAAACCTGATTAAAGAGAGCTACATCATCAAAAGAAGCCTAGCGTTCTGTTAAAAGTATGGTGCGCATTCCAGGATAATAAGCATCAAAGTAATGTGTACAGTGTAGATGTACTTTACTGGAAGATAAATCTTTATCGCTCAACTTACACACATAGTCAAGATGGCCGAGTTGGTCTAAGGCGCCAGTTTCAGGTACTGGTCCGAAAGGGCGTGGGTTCAAATCCCACTCTTGACATATTTTTGCGATTTAGGCGAAGGTTGCTTCCCGAGTTCAGTTTCGATCACAGATTCACAGTTCTTCAAGTGGGTTCATATTTTGGAACGTAAATTGATCTACGCAAACGCGATCCAAATTTGGGCCGTGAATGCGTCTGCGCGGACACGAAGCGGCTCACGTGACCTACCCGGCCCTTCCCATGATCTACGCAAACGCGATCCAAATTTGGGCCGTGAATGCGTCTGCGCGGACACGAAGCGGCTCACGTGACCTACCCGGCCCTTCCCGCTAGGGACATCGAAGTCCAGCAGAACGAAATCGCGTCCTTCCCCTTCTTTGCATCCCTAGGGCGACGTCGCCACCTGCTGCCCCGTAGTAGCCAAGCTCTATTCGGGCCACGACTGGCCAAAGTCCACGCTCGTTGGCTGGGTAAGGGAGAGCCCATGCGTGCATCGCTCGCGTCCTTGTTGGGCCATTTGCGCTAACTATGTTGGCCATTTATCCATTGTTGTTGCTCCCTAGGTATGATACCAACAAATTGTTCGGCCATTTGAGCCAACTATGTTGGCCATTTATCCATTGTTGTTGCTTCCTAGATGGACCTCAGGCAGTCGCTCAAAATGCTCCGGAGGGAAGTCATGGACACCTCATCTGACGAGATGTGGCAACTCATGGTTGCCGCGTCCTCCCTCATCCATGAGCACAATGGCATGCAGATGCGGGTGTACCAGGGCTCGACTAGAAGCCGCTTGGCCAACGTCAAGCCCAACCGATTTTTTTGCATAGTGTCTTTTCTGCCTTTAGTGTGTATGTGCTTTTTGCCGAGTGTATTTTATAAAACACTCGGCAAAGGTGGTCTTTGCGGATTACCACAAAAATTGACACTAGGCAAAGAAAAAAAAACTAAGAAAAGAAACGTTTTCAGGTAGTGAGCTAAAAACCTGGTAGTACAGATTGAGTTGTGCCGGGAAAATTGTAGCATTTCTAAATAGCCAGGCTGATTAATCTGGATAAGTACCGAAATAAAACCAGATTAGCTACTTATATGTGGGAAAGACCAGTGTGACAGCCATACATCCATCAATGGCCACAAATAAGAGTTTCAGAATTCTGAAGCCCAAACTGCAGATATCCTTTCTCTTATCAACATTGTTGTTCCAGATTCTTTACAGCCATGCAAACATGAGTTTTGAAGCAATTGTGTTTCAGTAAGCTCTCCTTTGATTCATAGGATAGAAAAAGTATAGAAATAGGAAAAACATAGGATTGGGTTGTAATGACTACTTGAATTCTACGGGGAGATTAAATGCGTTTGGTTGTAGCAATGAAAATTTTCACGAGGTATGACCTAATATTTTTTCCTACAGAATTTGCAGTACAAAATTCCTATAGGACTACTTCCTATAGGACATGTTCCTCTGAATCAAACAACATATGTAGAAAAATATTATATAGGATCCAAATCCTCCACAATTCCTATGCAAATCCTATGGATCAGAGGAAGCGTAAGAGTTATGTCCTACAAAACATATCGGAGATTTGTCTAAATTAAGATGTATCTAGACACTAAAGAGCATCTAGATACATCCAAATTTTAAAAAATCTCAGACATATTTCATGGGATGGAGGGAGTACCAAATTTGAAAATCGGTGTAAATTTCAGGGAAGCAAGCACCCTGAAAAGAGCCTTTTCCATTTTCCTTCACTAAACATTGCTAACCAGCTACCTCTCAAGAGAAGCCTTGCAATTCGGATCACTAACTCCCTTAAAACTTCGAGCATCATGCAACTAAGTGCATGGATTCGAATCAGAAAAACATCAAAAGCATAATGGATTATTCTATTCTTCAGTCTTCTAGCTCCAAGTTGACTCCTCTCTGTAGAACTTCTCAAGAAATGCTAAATGACATCCGTTAGAAAAATGTCAGCCTTTCAATTTTGTAATGCCCCCTTTAGGTACAACTTGTCAAGAAACTTCAAATGATCTATCACTTTCTTGACCGGATGTACTCCGTCAGCTCTCATTCTCTCTCTGAACCCGTAGGGTCGGACTTCAGCATTGACATAAGCTTCAAGTAACACAGCATAAGGTGGTTTCCTTCCTGGGTACCCTACCATCTTCAGCCTATCAAATATCTTCTCTGCATTATGGATATCACCCTTTTTTGCATATGCCCTCAGTAAATAGATGTATGAGCCAAAAGTGGGCCTTCGGTCAGGGTTCTGTTCTGTAACACTCAACAGAAATGAATCAGCTTTCTCTACCTCACCTGAATTTACATAGAGCTTGATAAGCGCCTCCCAGGTTAGAGGGCCGTTTGGACACCCATCAGAAGACATCCTTTCTACAAACTCTTTGCCCTTGGCCATAAGTTTATTTTCTGCATACACACTCAGCATCGCGTTATAATACCTGGAAGATACCTTTTTTGTTGTTTCGAGCATTGCCTCAAAGGTCTCCTCTGCCTGTTTGATACACCCAAGTTTACCCCATGCCTCAATTGCAGCCATGAAATCCTCCAAATTGGGATCTGTGCACAACTTCCATATCCTCGCCACCTCACCTGGCTTGCTGAGAGCTGCATTGAGATGAAGAAGAGATCTGATAGCATGTCGTTTATCCTTGATATACCCCATTTCCATCTCACTGATAACTGCTTCTGCTTTCTCTGTAAGGCCCCCAGATATGTAGAATTCCGCAACCATTGTCCGTGTAGCAAAATCTGGCTCAACACCACTGGCCTTCATCTTATTTAAGACCAGCTCGATGCCTGACATGTCATTTGATCGCCCTTTCAAGTCAATTAGGAGCTTGTATGTGAAGAGGGAGGATTTGATATTTTCCTTTTCCATCAGCATGAGTATATCAGCTACCTTATTACGAGCAACCCTCTTGTACAACAATATCATCTGGTTGCAAGCAGAGACAGTTAAGGGTAAAGAGAGGTTTCTTATTTCCCTGAAAACTTTTTCTGCTTTCTGGATGTCGCTCACGCGGACACAGTTCACGAGTAGAGTTTCGTACAGGATATCATTCCTGAAGGGCTTTGGGACCCTTGCAATGTACTTTTGAGCATTTTCAATACCACTATTCCGTGCAATCAAATCAAGATGACAAGCATAGTCACGTTCTTCAAATTTGAGTAGATTTCTTCCTTCCATCCACTCAACAAACTGCAAATGTTTAGAGGCACATTAAAAAAATGTGTAGGTGAACATCAAAGAAAACACTAGCTCTTCTTCGGTAAAAAATTCTTCTAAAAATGCCGAACCTAATCGTTGCATAAAAGTTCGTACCGTGCTTTTATGTTTACGAGCTAAAGTTCTAGCGCATGAAAGTCGAAGTATATACTTTAGTCGATACAAAGTCCGTTTTTTTGAAGATCCACTATGATAATGAAAAAGATTTCTACATATCCGACCAAATCGATCAAGAATATCCCAATCTTGGAACCAGGCCAATTTGGGAGCGGCTTTGTGATAATGGAACCAACCAGCAAAAAGCATTAACGCTGCAAAAATCAATGCACCAATTGCAGTTCCATGATTCTGAACTAGCCTGTAATTTATAATATTGTGTTTACTCTAGTCTAATAAACATGGAAGAACCAATAAGAGGAATGTGTTTATGAATGAAGAAAGAAATGGCAAGGAAAAGACAATACACAGTATGTGCTAAGCAAAAGACAAATATGACTTGAAATAGATTAAAAGTATTTGCATCCTGACCAATTTATCCAACTGCTAAGACAACATAAAGTAAGGCATAGAGGAAAAACTGTCGTTCCCTACAGAATAATCTCCACAGGTGGTATTTTTAAAATTAGATATTTTATCCTTCCTTCACAATTTTTTTACGAAATACCAAATTTCTGGTTAAGGGCATATACATGCTAGTTGTCTCTAGCACTGTCAACTACTATTTCCGATGTGGAGGAGAGGGGGGAGATGATGAACTAAACCATCTCCCATGCGACAGAAAGCTTCTGCAGAAAAACATAGGTGAAAAGGACAACTATAAATCTATAATTAATTTGCATTACAAAATTACCACTATGCGGTGTCGCTGAAGTGTGGATCCGCTGAAAGATAATGGATGGAAAATTCACATAGTTCCAAAAACATATAAGACCTTACATATTTGGTAACAGTGAATGCTTGAACCAATCAGTAATCCGCGTGTTCTTGAAGTGTTTAGAATTCAACCAAGTGTTCTATAATTACGCTCTAGTCTAGAACCAGCAACAGAAATAGCTTAACTGAGGACCTATTTCAACCACTCCAGCCCAGCTAATAAGAAATTCATGCTTCTGTTGGTTTTCCCGTCTCGACCCTAACAGGTCAGTACCAATATTTGAACACCTTAAACGGTCAACATAGTACAAGCTAACTTAAAGCTTCGGCATGTCCAGACACATTTTTCATAATATGACAAGGCTGGGGTTTATAAATGCATAACTTATCACAAATGAAGTGACACTTCTTCACCAAACACTTCACACGACTGTGAACAACTTAAAAAAACAAATACAATGCAGTTCCACAATGCATGCATGAACCATTGTGCACGCCAACTTTTGTGATGAACATTAAGAAGCTATGACAGAAGCAAGAAAGCAAGAGTAAACGCCAAATGGATGCATGCCGTATTTATGAATAACTGTAAACATGTGATTCATTTTTACTAAAATAAGTACACATAATAAGATGCAATCCCACAATCGTACTGATCAGAAAGTTGTCAAGCAGGTACCTGCAAAGCCTTCCAATACAATCGCTGCTTCTTGAGGTGAAACAAAACCAGCAACACTTCATTTCTTTCAAGCTGGTTACTATCTCCAAGCCATCTATCAAGCGTGGATCCAATGGAATGTGAAGGAGCATCCAACACAGCCTGGAAGAGAAAAGGCCTGTGGGATCTGTGTCGTGATTTTAGATCAGCACTGTGATCCATATTAGAACTCCAAGACCCTGAAATACTGGGTTTTGTTGCATTAAGTTTCTTGCTGGCCTCGATGGTAACATTGCCATGGCTGGGCTCATCGTTGCAATCGAAGTTGTCATCTGGTTGATCAGCTGCTTCGTGACCTTGCAACTCATCACAAAATTTGCGGTTGGTGAGCCTATCTGTGGATTCTGCACAAAATCTCCGAAAGATGGGGAACAGACTTTCCGGATACCCAAGTGGAAGCAATTGGGATAACACCTGACAACCACTATCGCTCAAGCCTCCACCTGTCAATTTAATATCCATGGATCCAGAACATATAGGAAACACATGGCCAACAGTCTTTGATCTGAAACAAAAGTAGAGTTGGAAATTCAAAGCTCGATTGGTAAAAAGAAGTTGCCCCACATTTTGTCATGTTTACATAAGCTAAATGAATTTGAGGTGCAGTTTACATGATTTATCGTTCAGGCGCTATTTTCCTTCTTATTTCTGAAACCATATCAGGTAAGGTACTATTCCTCAAAAGCAGTATACCAGTACATTTTATTCCCATTGTTGACTAAAATTTTAATTATATTTCTCTTTCTGTCCAATCTAATATTCCTCACCCAAGGTATGACGCAATTCACAGGAATGAAGCAAACATAAACTGCATCTGCAATGACCAAATGAAACGAACCCTGATAAGAGCAAATAAACCGGGAGAGGGACTAAATTATAACGGGAGAGGGACTACCATAGAGAGTGAAAAAAGGCACAGGCACACACAGCACGCTTTAGCAATCGGACAAGGCGATGAGGGGGGGGGGCTCGCCTGGCGGTTCGACGGATGGACGGCCACATGTCGGCCGTCGAGTCGAGCGGGTGCAGTAGGACGGAGGGAACCTAGCCAAGGTCGGGTACCGCCGCCGCCGGCGGTTATAGTCGGCTGGCCGTGCGCTAGGTTTCGCGAACAGGAGAATGGGGGCTGGGGAGAGGAGGGTTGAGCAGGGGGCCTTGAAGTCGCATCCAACTTCCCGGCCGTGCGATGAGACGCGGCTGGACGGTCGGATCTAAGGGCATCTCCAACCGAGCGATCAAACGGACGCGGCCGTCTGTTGGGGCCCGGTGGCCGGCGGACACGCGGACATCGGCCCGCGTCCGCATGTCCGTTTGGGTCGCACGCGGCGCCCAACGCGGCGACCCAAAGAGACGCCACGTGGTTCGTTCCTTGCGCGGCGCTGCGCCATGGCAGGCCTCGACGGGACACCATGGTGGGCGGTGGAACGCGGGGAAAGTTCCCGCGCGCACCAAGGTTCCCGCGCGCGAACGCCATTGGCGCGCGCTCGCGCCAAGTTTCCGCCGCACCGCGGCTATAACGGCGGCGGTCTCACACAGACCGCATCACCTTCCTCTCCCTCCACCTTCTCCGGCGCCATGCCGCGCACCTGCAGCCACGTGGGCCAAGCTCTCCCTCGCCGCCCGGGCCAGGTTCCCGCGGACGGAGGAGGAGGAGCGCGACTCGCGGTGGGTCGCCGACGACGAGGCGCTGCGCTGCGAGGCGGCGGCAAAGAAGGCGGCGACGCGGAGATGGTGGAGGCGGCCGCGGACGGCTGGCACGAGACCGCGGACGGCTGGTACGAGGCCGCGGAGGAGGGACGGCCGCCGCGGAGGAGGGGGCGGCTGCCGCGGAGGAGGCCGTCGACGAGGAGGACCTCGCGCTGGCGAACATCAACGCCGCCATCGAGGAGCGTCTCGTCGACCTCACGCGCGTGACGAAGGAGCACGAGGCCACCTGCCGGGCCGGCCGCCGCCGATTAGGCGACCTCCTCGGCCAGAAGAACGAGCTTCTCGCTATGCGAGCAGCCCGTCACCTCATCCAGATGCCCTCGCCCGAGCGGCGCGCCCGGGAGGATGCTGCGTCGGCGCGCGGCCGGCAAGAGCGCATGCGCCGGCGGCAGGAGAACCACGAGGCCCAGGCCGCCGCCGCGTCCGCCTGAGGCGCGCACCGCTGTGGAACGCGCCGCCCGCAGGAGCTTGAGCTATGCGGGAAGCGGATGGTTCCGCCGCAGGAGGCGGAGCGCGAGCGCGCCCGAGGTTGCGCGGACGGAAAGGAGGAGGATGAAGGCCTCCGCCGGCCGCCGCGCCGCCGCGCGCCACCCAGCTCGTAAGCTGGAGTGGAATCCTCACGCGTACAGGCCGCTCGCGTCGAGTGAAATCCATGGCCCCGACGGCGAGCCGGCGAGGAGTCGCTGATGACCCACAAGTATATGGGGTGTATCGTAGTACTTTCGATAAATAAGAGTGTCGAACCCAACGAGGAGCAGAAGGTGTTGACAAGCAGTTTCGATGAAGGATTCACTGTAAATGCTCACAGACAAGTATTCAGGGAGTTTTGATATAGCATAAATAAAGTACAAGTAAATAAAATGCGAGAGAAATAATTGCAGCGAGTGGCCCAATCCTTTTTAGCACAAAGGACAAGCCGGTTTGTTTACTTATAATGACCAAACGTTCTTGAGGACACACGGGATTTTAGTCTAGTGCTTTCGCTTCATACGGCTGATTAATCTTCATTGTTTTGATAAGTGTTGTGTGGGTGAACCTATGCTAATGCACCGCCCTTCCTAGGACTAATACATACTTGTGATTATACCCCTTGCAAGCATCCGCAAATACAAGAAAGTAATTAAGATAAATCTAACCACGCCTTAAACTCTGAGATCCTGCTATCCCTCCTGCACCGATATACTAACGGGGGTTTAGGTTGCTGTCACTCCGGCAACCCCACAATTAGCAAACGAATACAAGATGTACTCCCCTAGGCCCATAAAGGTGAAGTATCATGTAGTCGACGTTCACATGACACCACTAGAAGAGTAACACCACAACTTAAATATCATAACATTGAATACTACTCAACAATAATTCACTACTAACATTTAGACTTCACCCATGTCCTCAAGAACTAAACGAACTACTCACGAGACATCATATGGAACATGATCAGAGGTGATATAATGATGAATAACAATCTGAACATAAACCTTGGTTCAATGGTTTCACTCAATAGCATCAATAACAAGTAGTAATCAACACCGGAGAGTTTCCCCTATCAAACAATCAAGATCCAACCCAAATCGTTACAGCGGTGACGAGATGCAGCGGTGGAGATGGCGGTGTAGATGGTGGAGATGATGATGATGATGATGGAGATGATGTCCAGCTCGATGACGATGGCGATGTCGATTCTCCCTCCTGAGGAATTTCCCGGATTCCTGCCCGCCGAGAGATCTTTTCTCTCGTGTTTCTTCGCCCCAGAGGCGGCTCACAATTCTCCGTCACTCCTCGGGGCTTAGGTTTTCGGGATGAAGAAGCACGCGAAGGAGGCGGCCAGAGGGTTGTGGGCCCCCTCCCCACATGGCGGCGCCCAGGCCGGGTCCGCGCCGGCCTGGGGGCCATGGTGGCCCCTCTCGGCCCCTCCTTTGGCTCCTTCGCCTTCTGGAAAAATATGATTTTTCGTATAACTTCCTTCAATTGTTGATCTTCAGAAATATGGTGTCCTGACGGTGCTTTTTCCAGCAGAATCCTGACTCCGGTGAATAATTCTCCAATGATCATGAAACATGCAAAATAGGTAAAATAACATAAGTATCATCTCTAAATACGAAATATATCAATGAATAACAGCAAATTATGATATAAAATAGTGATGCAAAATGGACGTATCAACTCCCCCAAGCTTAGACCTCGCTTGTCCCCAAGCGAAACTGAGCTCAATAAACAAGACCACATGTTTATGGAGTGAAGAGTCGATAAATAAAATACGGACAAGAAGCATCATATTGATTCACACAAGACATTCTAGTAAACATTCTCTTCATATAACTCAACTCGAAATAAGTAAAGAGAAATCACAAATAGAGGTGCATAGGAAATCATGATTGGTTATGGCAAACTTTGTTCTTGGTCAGAGAACTACTAACGGATTGTACTTATCTTCTAAACAAAGCTTTCATATTAGAATTTATATAGCAGGGCTTTCATCCTCAATCATAACAATCTCCTCATAGTCAT
The DNA here is from genome assembly GCA_030979885.1 of Lolium multiflorum. Lineage (NCBI taxonomy): Eukaryota > Viridiplantae > Streptophyta > Magnoliopsida > Poales > Poaceae > Lolium > Lolium multiflorum. The sequence continues at coordinate 90,842,679 of CM061748.1, forward strand.
TAATAACTTTCAAAGTCATATTCAATCAGATAAAATTTGTACTAAACAAGAAAGCATAAAAGACATGATTAACTAGATCATAGCATAAATGGTTGGTTCACAACAACTCAATTGCTTGCTTAAGATAGAGGGAAATAGGTTTACTGACTCAACATAAAAGTAAAAGATAGGCCCTTCGCAGAGGGAAGCAGAGATTAAATCATGTGCTAGAGCTTTTCAAGTTTTGAAATCATATAAAGAGCATAAAAGTAAGATTTTGAGTGGTGTTTGTTGTTGTCAACGAATGGTAGCGGGCACTCTAACCCCCTTGCCAAACAGACCTTCCAAGAGCGGCTCCCATGAAGGACGTCATCTCTACCAGCAAGGTAGATCACCCCCTTCTCTTTTGTTTACACATGTATTTTAGTTTTATTATGGATGACACTCCCCCAACCTTTGCTTTCACAAGCCATGGCTAACCGAATCCTCGGGTGCCTTCCAACATTCACATACCATGGAGGAGTGTCTATTGCAAAATTAAGTTGCTTACTGATAAATCAGGGCAAAACATGTGAATTGAATTATTAATGAAAGTTATTAATTGGGGCTGGGAACCCCGTTGCCAGCTCTTATTGCAAAATTTGGATAAGCGGATGTGCCACTAGTCCATTGGTGAAAGTCCGCCCAACAAGATTGAAAGATAAAGCACCACATACTTCCTCATGAGCTATAAAACATTGACACAAATAAGGAGTAATATAGTTTGAATTATTTAAAGGTAGCACATGAAGTATTTACTTGGAGTGGCGCAAAATACCACATAGTAGGTAGTTATGGTGGACACAAATGGCATGGGTTTGGTCTAAGGTTATGGATGTATGAGAAGCATTCCCTCTCAATACAGGTCTTTGGCTAGCAAGGTTTGATAGCAAGCATAAAGGTTGAGGGAAACAAACAAATATACATGTGATAGAAACAATCATGCATCTTTCTCATAAGCACAAGCAATTTTAACTTCAGAATACTAACTCATTAGCATAAAGATAATAGAGTAATATATCTACATGTATTTCCCTTTTCTACTTAAACATCATGGTGTTGTTGCTATTGACCAATGCTAAGTTTGCCAAAACCAAATAGATTTACTTGATGCTCCCAAAGTGATATCAATACTAATGTCAAGAGTAATCATATAAAAGAAATTGCAAACTAAAATAAAGTGTGCAAAAAGTAAATGATAAGACTTCTCATTAATATTCCATAACGATAACTCACACCAACGGATACATAGATAACCAACTAAGAGAGATACTTCCACACTGCAAACTATTCTATATGATAACTTCCCTACTCATGATATGACACTACTTGATAGTAAAAGATAAAGATAGTGATGATGTGATACCGCGGCACTCCCCCAAGCTTGGAACAAACCAAGGGGATGCCAATACCGATGATGAATTACTCCTTCGGTGGTGATGATGGTGGATTCTTCTCGACAAGCTTCTTAACAAGTTCCTTTAAATCCTCAATCTCATAGGTGAGGTTGCGAATCAGCTTCGAGTTGTGCTCAACGCGGCTCATAAGCATGTCAGATGGCGAGTCTCTTAGAGTTGTTTCCCCACCCTTCAGCTTCAGGTTTCATCTCTCCTGCAATGTTAGAACGATCCATATCCCAACCACTTGGCAACACTACCTTGGGGGTCCTTTCAGTTTGACGATTGTAGATTAGATTGCGGAAAGGGTGGTAATTGCCTGGAGAAGATGTCCTTGGAGCTAAGAAGCGACGTGGAACTGCTCCTCCGGTAGCGATCCGTGCACTTCTCTTGGTGTTGGACGGATTTGATATCACGCCAATGCTTGCAATGGTGGCACGCGGGTGTACTCGCGGAATTTTCTCCACTTCTTCCTCATCTTCGCTCTCGACTTCTTCCTTCAATTCAGGGTCTTGAATATCTTCCTCCAAAGGTCCCTTGTCTTTGTTGTTGGAGACCATGGTGCTTCTAAATCAAAACAGATCCTGGCAGAAAACAGCTCGAAACAAAACACGACGAGAAAACGATATACGGACCTCTGGAGATCCGGGGGATTATATAGCAAATATTTTTACGACAAAAGGAAGGTTCCAGGCCGAAAACGAGTGGAAACGGGACGAGGGGCTGTCCCCATAGGGCGGCGCGGCCAAGGTGGGGCCCGCGCCGGCCTATGGCGACGGGCCCTCGCGCGTCTCCTCCACTCCGTTTCGATCCCGTAATTTTTCATATTTTCCATAAACAGCAGAAATATTGTTCGGAAAGTTGAACGCGGACTTTTTATTACTAAAACTGTTACCTATTCAAAGTCGAACTCTGCAGAACTGTCAATTTGATCTTTGATGAAAGCTTCCGGAGTTATCACTTGAATAACATCAATATCTTCATTATAAGAATCTCCAGAAATATAATGCTTGAGTCTTTGTCCATTCACTACTTGTGTGGCGTTACCTTCCAAAGAGCTAATTTTTATTGCTCCTGAACGATATACCTCCTCAATAACATATGGTCCTTCCCATTTTGAGAGTAATTTCCCTGCAAAAAATCTGAGACGAGACCGATACAATAGGACTTTATCTCCAACATTAAATTCTCTTTTAATAATTCTTCTATCATGCCACTTCTTAACTTTCTCCTTAAAAAGTTTAGCATTTTCATAAGCTTCACTTCTCCATTCATCTAAAGAACTCAATTGTAGCAACCTCTTCTTACCGGCAAGTTTAAAATCTTTATTAAGTTCTCTTACAGCCCAATAAGCTTTGTGCTCTAGTTCTAAAGGTAAATGACAAGATTTTCCATAAACCATTTTATAAGGAGACATTCCCATAGGATTTTTATAAGCAGTTCTATAAGCCCACAATGCTTCCTTTAACTTACTAGCCCAATTCTTTCTAGATTTATTAACAGTCTTTCCCAAAATAGCTTTAATTTCTCTATTCGATAATTCTACTTGCCCACTAGTTTGAGGATGATAAGCTGAAGCAATTCTATGATTAATACCATATTTGGCAAGAGTTTTTCTAAAACCACCATGAATAAAATGAGAACCTCCATCAGTCATAATATATCTAGGTACTCCAAATCTAGGAAATATAACATCTACAAGCATTTTTATAGAGGTCTCACCATCAGCACTTTTTGTAGGTATAGCTTCTACCCATTTAGTAACATAATCAACAACGACAAGTATATGAGTGTTACCTTCTGAAGAAGGGAAAGGACCCATGAAGTCGAATCCCCAACAATCAAATAGTTCAATAACAAGAGTATAATTCATAGGCATTTCATTGCGTCTAGAGATATTACCAACTCCTTGCATCCTTGAAAAGTGTTGGCCAATAAAAACCTGATTGTAGAACCTTTTGTGCGGTTCTATCTCCGGCGTGATGTCCTCCATAAACACTACCATGGCATTTACTCAATATCTCTTGTTGTTCATATTCTGGGACACATCTTCGCATAATACCATCCACTCCTTCTTTATATAAATGTGGGTCATCCCAAAAATAATGCCTCAAATCATAAAAGAATTTCCTCCTTTGCTGAGCTGAAAAGGTTGGAGGCAAGTACTTCGAAACAATAAAGTTAGCATAATCAGCATACCAAGGGCTCTCTCGCGAGCTCACCTTTATTGCAGCCAATTGTTCATTTGGAAAACTATCATTAACAGGAACAGGATCATAAGTAATATTTTCCAATCTAGACAAATTATCAGCAACAGGATTATCAGCACCTTTCCTATCTACAATATGTAAATCAAATTCTTGCAAAAGAAGCACCCATCTAATAAGCCTTGGCTTAGCATCTTTCTTTTCCATAAGGTACCTAATTGCAGCATGATCAGTATGAATTGTGACTTTTGAATCAACAATATAGGGTCTAAACTTGTCACATGCAAAAACTACGGCTAATAACTCTTTCTCAGTTGTAGCATAATTTCTTTGAGCAGCATCTAGGGTTTTACTAGCATAATGAATAACATTCAATTTTTTATCTACTCGCTGTCCAAGGACAACACCTACAGCAAAATCACTAGCATCACACATAATTTCAAAAGGTAAATTCCAATCAGGCGGTTCAACTATAGGAGCAGTTGTTAAGGCTTTCTTTAGAGTTTCAAAAGCTTCCTTACAATCATCATCAAAAACGAAAGGTACATCTTTTTGAAGAAGATTAGTAAGAGGCTTTGAAATTTTAGAGAAATCTTTAATAAACCTCCTATAAAAACCAGCATGACCAAGAATACTACGAATACCTTTAACATCCCTAGGATAGGGCATCTTCTCAATTGCTTCAACTTTAGCTCTATCAACTTCAATACCTCTTTCAGAAATTTTATGTCCCAATACAATTCCTTCATTAACCATAAAGTGGCATTTCTCCCAATTAAGAACAAGGTTAGTTTCTTCACATCTCTGCAAAACTTTATCAAGGTTTCGCAAGCAATTATCAAAAGAATTCCCATAGACAGAAAAATCATCCATGAATACCTCAACAATCTTTTCACAAAAGCCATGAAAAATAGCAGACATGCATCTTTGAAAAGTAGCAGGAGCATTACATAAACCAAAAGGCATACGCCTATAAGCATAAGTTCCATAGGGACAAGTGAAAGTGGTTTTCTCTTGATCTTTAGCTCTAACAGCAATTTGTGAAAACCCAGAATATCCATCAAGAAAACAGAAATGAGTATTTTTAGACAACCTTTCTAACATTTGATCAATAAAAGGTAAAGGGTAATGATCTTTCTTAGTGACTTTATTAACTTTTCGAAAATCAATGCACATTCTATACCCTACAACTACTCTTTGAGGAATCAGCTCATCATTATCATTAGGCACAACAGTTATACCTCCTTTCTTAGGAACACAATGCACAGGACTAACCCATCTACTATCAGCAATAGGATATATAATACCTGCTTCAAGAAGTTTTAATACCTCATTTCTTACCACATCCTTCATCTTGGGAATTAGACGACGCTGATGTTCAACAACAGGTTTTGCACCATCTTCTATATTAATGGCATGTTGGCAAATAGCGGGAGAAATCCCCTTCAAATCATCAAGAGTGTAGCCAATAGCTCCTCGGTGTTTCTTCAATATTTCCAATAACCTTTCTTCCTCGATATCTGAAAGCTTAGCACTAATAATAACAGGATATGTTTTCTTATCATCAATATAAGCATACTTAAGATTATCAGGTAATGGTTTCAAATCAAATACAGGATCTTCCTTTGGTGGTGGTGTTACACCTAAATCTTCAACCGGTAAGTCATGTTTAAGAATAGGTTGACGAAGGAAAATTTCATCAAGCTCATCCCTTTCTTCCCTAAAAACTTCACTCTCACTATTCTCCAAATGCTGCTGCAAAGGATTACTAGGAGCAAGAGCAATAGATGCACACTGTTCAACTCTAAAATCATCATTAGGCAAATCAGCTTTATAAGGAGTTTTGGCAAATTTAGAGAAGTTAAACTCATAAGATTCACCAGAAAATTTAGTAACAATTTTCTCTTTCTTGCAATCTATAATAGCTCCACAAGTATTCATAAAAGGTCTACCAAAAATAATAGGACAAGACTTACTAGCAGCAGAACCAAGTACCAAAAAGTCAGCAGGATATTTAATCTTACCACATAGAACTTCAACATCTCGAACAATACCAATGGGAGAGATAGTTTCTCTATTAGCTAGCCGAATAACCACATCAATATCTTCAAGTTCACAAGAACCAATTTCATGCATAATTTCCGTGTAGAGCTCATAAGGAATGGCACTAATACTTGCACCAATGTCGCATAAACCATAATAGCAATGATCACCAATTCGAACAGAGAGCACAGGAACACTGGCTTTCCTAGACTTATTAGGATGCGAAACAATATTAGAAGCATCTTCACAAAAAATAATATGACCATCTTCCACATTTTCAGTAACAAGATCTTTAACTATTGCAACAGCAGGTTCAACTTTTATTTGTTCTTCAGGTTCTATGGGTTTCTTTGCACTTTTATTAACTACACTAGTTATAACAGAATACTCCTTCATTTTAGCAGGGAAAGGAGTTTTTTCAATATAAGCCTCAGGAAGAACATGATCAACAGTTTTAATTTCAATACATTTGCCTTTAGGCGAATCAACTTTATCTTTATATGGTTCATGATACTTATCAAAATTCTTCCTAGGAAATTCAAAATGAGAGGCAAAGGCTTTATAAATATTTGCAACAACTTGAGAGTCAAGACCATAAGTAGCACTTATATTACGATATTCATCAGTATCCATAAAAGTTTCAATGCATTCATAATTATAATTTATACCTGACACTCTACCTTTGTCGTTCTCCCATCCTTCAGTATTTTCTTGGATTCGATCAAGAAGATCCCATTTAAACTCTTCTTTATTGCGCGTGAATGATCCAGAACAAGCAGTATCCAGCAAGGTTTTATCTTGAAAAGACAGTCTTGCATAGAAATTATCAATAATAATATTACCAGGAAGCTCATGAATGGGGCATTTGAGCATTAAAGACTTCAATCTCCCCCACGCTTGGGCAATACTCTCTCCATCATGAGGCCAGGTCTTTGTGAATTTCACTTGGAGGATAGAATTTAGAGTAAAATAGAGGCACAATATCCTTCCAATCAAGAGAACGCCCATCCTTCAGCAGTTTATACCAATGCGCCGCTTTACCAGATAGCGACATAACAAATAATTTCTTCCTAACTTCATCCATTGAAATACCTGCACATTTGAATAACCCGCATAATTCATGTAAAAACAGTAAATGATCTCCAGGATGAACAGTTCCATCCCCTTCATAGCGGTTATCCACAACACGTTCAATAATTTTCATAGGTATTTTATATGGTATTACTTCCTCACCTGGCGCCTCATCCACTACCGTTGCAGTAGTAGTAGATTTCCCAAATAGAAATTCAAGGGAGGATCTCTCCATAATGACTTATAGCAGCAAGCAGAAACAAAATCAGCACGTACAGTAAAAGTTTCCTTACCAATTCCACTTACCAATAGCGCTTCACTCCCCGGCAACGGCGCCAGAAAATAGTCTTGATGACCCACAAGTATAGGGGGTGTATCGTAGTACTTTCGATAAATAAGAGTGTCGAACCCAACGAGGAGCAGAAGGTGTTGACAAGCAGTTTCGATGAAGGATTCACTGTAAATGCACACACAAGTATTCAGGGGTTTTTGATATAGCAGATAAATAAAGTACAAGTAAATAAAATGCGAGAGAAATAATTGCAGCGAGTGGCCCAATCCTTTTTAGCACAAAGGACAAGCCGGTTTGTTTACTTATAATGACCAAACGTTCTTGAGGACACACGGGGATTTTAGTCTAGTGCTTTCGCTTCATACGGCTGATTAATCTTCATTGTTTTGATAAGTGTTGTGTGGGTGAACCTATGCTAATGCACCGCCCTTCCTAGGACTAATACATACTTGTGATTATACCCCTTGCAAGCATCCGCAAATACAAGAAAGTAATTAAGATAAATCTAACCACGGCCTTAAACTCTGAGATCCTGCTATCCCTCCTGCACCGATATACTAACGGGGGTTTAGGTTGCTGTCACTCCGGCAACCCCACAATTAGCAAACGAATACAAGATGTACTCCCCTAGGCCCATAAAGGTGAAGTATCATGTAGTCGACGTTCACATGACACCACTAGAAGAGTAACACCACAACTTAAATATCATAACATTGAATACTACTCAACAATAATTCACTACTAACATTTAGACTTCACCCATGTCCTCAAGAACTAAACGAACTACTCACGAGACATCATATGGAACATGATCAGAGGTGATATAATGATGAATAACAATCTGAACATAAATCTTGGTTCAATGGTTTCACTCAATAGCATCAATAACAAGTAGTAATCAACACCGGGAGAGTTTCCCCTATCAAACAATCAAGATCCAACCCAAATCGTTACAACGGTGACGAGATGCAGCGGTGGAGATGGCGGTGTGATACGTCGCAAACGTATCTATAATTTCTCATGTTCCATGCTACTTTTATTACAATACTTGAGTGTTTTACACATACTTTACAGCGTTATTTTACATTTTCCGGCACTAACCTATTAACAAGATGCCGAAGTGCCAGTTGCTGTTTTTCTGCTGTTTTTGGTTTCAGAAATCCTAGTAAGGAAATATTCTCGGAATTGGACGAAATCAACGCCCAGGGGCCTATTTTTGCACGAAGCTTCCAAGTCCGAAGAGGAGACGAAGTGGGGCCACGAGGTGGCGACACACCAGGCGGCGCGGCCTGCCCAGCCGCGTGGCCCTGTAGTGTGGGCCCTCGTGACACCCTTTGACCTACCCTTCCGCCTACTTAAAGCCTCCGTCGCGAAACCCCCTGCAGAGAGCCACGATACGGAAACACACGAGAGGCCGCCGCCGCCAATCCCATCTCGGGATTCAGGAGATCGCCTCCGCACCCTGCCGAGAGGGGAATCATCACCGGAGGGGCTCTACATCATCATGCCCGCCTCCGGATTGATGCGTGAGTAGTTCATCCTTGGACTATGGGTCCATAGTAGTAGCTAGATGGTTGTCTTCTCCGCTTGTGCTTTCATTGTTATAGATCTTGTGAGCTGCCTAACATGATCAAGATCATCTATTTGTAATGCTACATGTTGTGTTTGGTGAGATCCGATGAATAGAGAATACTATGTTAAGTTGATTATCAATCTATCATATATGTGTTGTTTATGTTCTTGCATGCTCTCCGTTGCTAGTAGAGGCTCTGGCCAAGTTGATACTTGTAACTCCAAGAGGGAGTAATTATGCTCGATAGTGGGTTCATGCCTCCATTAAATCTGGGACAGTGAGAAAGTTCTAAGGTTGTGGATGTGTTGTTGCTACTAGGGATAAAACATTGATGCTTTGTCTAAGGATATTTGTGTTGATTACATTACGCACCATACTTAATGCAATTATCTGTTGTTTACAACTTAATACTGGAAGGGGTTCGGATGATAACCCGAAGGTGGATTATTTAGGCATAGATGCATGCTTGGATAGCGGTCTATGTACTTTGTCGTAATGCCCTGATTAAATCACATAGTAATCATCGTTGATATGTATTGAATCTTTATTTGTCAATTGCTCGCCTGTAATTTGTTCACCCAACATGTTAGTTATCTTATTGGAGAGACACCACTAGTGAACTGTGGACCCCGGTCCATTCTTTTACATCTGAATACATTCTCTGTTTACTGTTCTTTGCAAACAAACACCATCTTCCACTCGATACGCTTAATCTTTGTTTTCAACAAGCCGGTGAGATTGACAACCTCACATTACGTTGGGGCAAAGTACTTTGATTGTGTTGTGCAGGTTCCACGTTGGCGCCGGTTTCACTGGTGTTGCGCCGCACTACACTCCTCCACCAACAACCTTCACGTGCTTCTTGGCTCCTACTGGTTCGATAACCTTGGTTTCTTTCTGAGGGAAAACTTGCCGCTGTGCGCATCATACCTTCCTCTTGGGGTTCCCAACGGACGTGTACATCTACGCGCATCAAGCAACTTTTTCTGGCGCCGTTGCCGGGGAGATCAAGACACGTTGCAAGGGGAGTCTCCACTTCCAATCTCTTTACTTTGTTTTTGTCTTGCTTTATTTTATTTACTACTTTGTTTGCTGCACTTAAACAAAACACAAAAAAATTAGTTGCTAGCTTTACTTTATTTACTATCTTGTTCTCTATATCAAAAACACAAAAAAATTAGTTACTTGTCTTTACTTTATTTGCTTTACTACTGCTATAATGGGTACTCCTGAGAATACTAAGTTGTGTGACTTCACTAGCACAAATAATAATGATTTTATATGTACTCCTATTGCTCCACCTGCTACTACAGCAGAATTCTATGAAATTAAACCTGCTTTACTAAACCTTGTTATGAGAGAGCAATTTTCTGGTGTTAGTACTGATGATGCTGCTGCCCATCTTAATAATTTTGTTGAACTTTGTGAAATGCAAAAGTATAAGGATATACATGGTGATATTATAAAACTGAAATTGTTTCCTTTCTCCTTAAGAGGAAGAGCTAAAGATTGGTTGCTATCTTTGCCTAAGAATAGTATTGATTCATGGACTAAATGCAAAGATGCTTTTATTAGTAAATATTATCCTCCTGCTAAAATTATATCTTTGAGAAGTAGCATAATGAACTTTAAACAATTTGATAATGAACATGTTGCTCAAGCATGGGAGAGAATGAAATCTTTGGTAAAGAATTGCCCAACCCATGGACTGACTACTTGGATGATCATCCAAACCTTTTATGCAGGATTGAATTTTTCCTCAAGGAACCTATTGGATTCAGCTGCTGGAGGTACTTTTATGTCCATCACCCTGGGCGCCGCGACTAAATTACTTGATGATATGATGATCAATTACTCTGAATGGCACACTGAAAGAACTCCTCAAGGTAAGAAGGTAAATTCTGTTGAAGAAACCTCTTCTTTGGGTGATAAGATTGATGCTATTATGTCTATGCTTGCAAATGGTAGATCTCATATTGATCCTAATAATGTTCCTTTAGCTTCATTGGTTGCTCAAGAAGAAAATGTTGATGTGAATTTCATTAAGAGCAATAATTTCAACAACAATGCTTATAGGAATAATTATGGTAACAACAACTTTAGGCCATATCCTTCTAATAATAGTAATGGTTATGGTAATTCTTATGGTAATTCTTACAATAATAATAAGAGTGTACCCTCTGGTCTTGAAGTGATGCTTAAAGAATTTATTAGTACACAAACTGCTTTCAATAAAACTGTTGAAGAAAAGCTTGGTAAAATTGATATTCTTGCTTCTAAGGTTGATAGTCTTGCTCTTGATGTTGATCTTTTAAAATTGAAAGTTATGCCTGAGAAAGTTGAAGATGCTAGGTTTGCTAAAACAAATGCCATCCAAGTTAGAATTAATGATAATATTAGATTGTTGGCTGAATTGCATGCTAGGTGGGATAGAGAAGAAAAAGAAAAACTTGCTAAAGAAAATAATGTAGCTAAAGTATGGACTATTACCACCACTAGTAATGTTGATTCTTCACATGTTGCTGCACCTCCTACTATCAATGGTAAAATAATTGGTGTTGGCAATGTTTCTACTCCTAGTGCAAAGCGCACAAAATTGCCTGAAACTGCTGAAACTGTTTGATAAAACTGCTGAAATTTTTCAAAATATTGGTAACAATGATTCTATTGCTGTAGAACATAATGGTTTAGATTTTGATGATTGTCATATTACTGAAGTTATAAAGTTCTTACAAAAACTTGCTAGAAGTCCCAATGCTAGTGCTATAAATTTAGCCTTTACAAAACACATTACAAATGCTCTCATTAAAGCTAGGGAAGAGAAATTAAAACTTGAAGCTTCTATTCCTAGGAAGTTAGAAGATGGTTGGGAGCCCATCATTAAAATGAAATTCAATGACTTTGAGTGTAATGCTTTATGTGATCTTGGTGCAAGTATTTCTGTTATGCCTAAAAAGATTTATGATATGCTTGACTTGCCACCATTGAAGAATTGTTATTTGGATGTTAATCTTGCCGATAATGTTAAAAAGAAACCTTTGGGGAGGATTGATAATGTGCGCATTACGGTTAACAATAACCTTGTCCCCGTTGATTTTGTTGTCTTGGATATCGAATGCAATGCATCTTGTCCTATTGTGTTGGGAAGACCTTTTCTTCGAACCGTTGGTGCTGTTATTGATATGAAGGAAGGTAATATTAAATATCAATTTCCTCTCAAGAAAGGTATGGAACACTTCCCTAGAAATAGAATGAAGTTGCCTTTTGATTCTATTATTAGAACAAGCTATGATGTTGATGCTTCTACTCTTGATGTTACTTGATTTGTACTTTCTGCGCCTAGCTGAAAGGCGTTAAAGAAAAGCACTTCTTGGGAGATAACCCATGTGTTTATTTTACTACAGCAATTTTTGTTTTGTTGAGTCTTGGAAGTTGTTTACTACTGTAGCAACCTCTCCTTATCATGTTTTTGTGCCAAGTAAAGTTTCTATGTTAAAGTTGATGTTATATTTGGGATCGCGCAGAAACATCATTGCTGTCTGTCACGAATTCTGGCATAAGTCTCAAAAATTCGAAAAAATCTGCAAATTTACGAGCGTGATCCTAAGATATGTATGCAACTTTCATTAGTTATGAATTTTTCCATTTGAGCAAGTTAAGTGCCCAGTCCAGAAGCATCTTTACGGACTATTCTGTTTTTGACAGATTCTGTCTTTTATTTCACATTGCCGCTTTTGCTATGTTGAATGAGTTTCTTTGTTCCATTAACTTTCAGAAGCTTTGTGCAATGTCCAGAAGTGTTAAGAATGATTGTGTCACCTCTGAATATATGAATTTGTGGTTAAGCACTAACCCTCTCATGAGTTTGCTTGAAGTTTGTGTGAAGGAAGTTTTCAAGGGTCAAGAGAAGAGGATGATATACTATGATCAAGAAGAGTGAAAGGTCTAAGCTTGGGGATGCCCCGGTGGTTCATCCCTGTATATTTTAAGAAGACTCAAGCATCTAAGCTTGGGGATGCCCAAGGCATCCCCTTCTTCATCGACAACATTATCAGGTCACTTCTAGTGAAACTATATTTTTATTCCGTCACATCCTTATGTTCTTTACTTGGAGCGTCGGTTTGTTTTTATTTTTGTTTTGTTTTGAATAAAGTTGGATCTCGCCATCCTTATATTGGAGATATTACGCTCCGCTTTTTCATATGGAACACTTGTGTTCTTAATTGTGCTTTAATGTTCATGGCGAAAGCTTATTGCTTCGTTAAATTGCTATTTGGTTGGAATTGGAAAATGATGCATATGGTTTGACAATTTGGCAATTGTTTGAGCTCTCTTAGATCATGTTTAAGCTCTTGCATCATGTAGTTTAATCCATTAATGAAGAACTACTGTAGAGCTTGTTTAATTTGGTTTGCATGATTGATCTCTCTAAGTCTAGATATTTTCGGGTAAAGTGTTTGAACAACAAGGAAGACAGTGTAGAGCCTTATAATGCTTGCAATATGTTCTTGTGTGAGTTTTGCTGTACCTGTTCATACTTGTGTTTGCTTCAAACAACCTTGCTAGCCCAAACCTTGTACTGAGAGGAAATGCTTCTCGTGCATCCAAATACCTTGAGCCAAACTCCATGCCATTTGTGTCCACCATATCTACCTATTATGTGGTATTTTTCTGCCATTCCAAAGTAAATTACTTGAGTGCTACCTTTAAATTTCATTCCTCTACCTTTACAATATATAGCTCATGGGACAAATAGCTTAAAAACTATTGTGGTGATGAATATGTAGTTATGTGTCTTAATTTTTATAAGTTGCTTGTTGAGCGGTAACCATGTTTTCTGGGGACGCCATCAACTTTATCTTTGTTGGATATCATGTGAGATGCTATGTGATACGTCTCCGACGTATAGATAATTTCTTATGTTCCATGCTACATTATTGATGATATCTACATGTTTTATACACATTATATGTCGTATTTACGCATTTTCCGGCACTAACTTATTAACAAGATGCCGAAGAGCCAGTTGCTGTTTTCTGCTGTTTTTGGTTTCAGAAATCCTAGTAAGGAAATATTCTCGGAATTGGACGAAATCAACGCCCAGGGTCCTATTTTTGCACGAAGCTTCCAGAAGACCGAGGGGAAAGGAAGTGGGGCCACGAGGCGCCGCCACACTGGGCGGCGCGCCGGCCTGGCCGCGCGGCCCTAGCGTGTGGGGCCCTCGTGTGGCCCCCGCGTTGCCCTTCCGCCTACTTAAAGTCTTCGTCGCGAAACCCTCTGTACCGAGAGCCACGATACGGAAAACCTTCCAGAGACGCCGCCGCCGCCAATCCCATCTCGGGGATTCAGGAGATCGCCTCCGGCCCCCTGCCGGAGAGGGGAATCATCCCCGGAGGACTCTTCATCGCCATGATCGCCTCGGAGTGATGAGTGAGTAGTTCACCCCTGGACTATGGGTCCATAGCAGTAGCTAGATGGTCGTCTTCTCCTAATTGTGCTTCATTGTTGGATCTTGTGAGCTGCCTAACATGATCAAGATCATCTATCTGTAATACTATATGTTGTGTTTGTCGGGATCCGATGGATAGAGAATACTATGTTATGGTGATTATCAATCTATTACCTATGTGTTGTTTATGATCTTGCATGCTCTCCGTTATTAGTAGAGGTTCTGGCCAAGTTTTTGCTCTTAACTCCAAGAGGGAGTATTTATGCTCGATAGTGGGTTCATGCCTCCATTAAATCTGGGACAGTGACAGAAAGTTCTAAGGTTGTGGATGTGTTGTTGCCACTAGGGATAAAACATTGATGCTATGTCTAAGGATGTAGTTGTTGATTACATTACGCACCATACTTAATGCAATTGTCTGTTGCTTGCAACTTAATACTGAAGGGGTTCGGATGATAACCTGAAGGTGGACTTTTTAGGCATAGATGCAGTTGGATGGCGGTCTATGTACTTTGTCGTAATGCCCTGATTAAATCTCACTATATTTATCATATCATGTATGTGCATTGTTATGCCCTCTATTTGTCAATTGCCCGACTGTAATTTGTTCACCCAACATGCTTTTATCTTATGGGATAGACACCTCTACTGAACTGTGGACCCCGGTCCTATTCTTTACATCGCATACAATCTACTGCAATTGTTCTTTACTATTTTCTTCGCAAACAATCATCTTCCACACAATACGTTTAATCCTTTGTTACAGCAAGCCGGTGAGATTGACAACCTCACTGTTTCGTTGGGGCAAAGTACTTTGGTTGTGTTGTGCAGGTTCCACGTTGGCGCCGGAATCCCTGGTGTTGCGCCGCATCACATTTCGCCACCATCAACCTTCAACGTGCTTCTTGGCTCCTCCTGGTTCGATTAAACCTTGGTTTCTTTCTGAGGGAAAACTTGCCACTGTGCGCATCATACCTTCCTCTTGGGGTTCCCAACGGACGTGTACATCTACGCGCATCAAGCCTGTTTTCTGGCGCCCCGGGGAGATCAAGACACGCTGCAAGGAGTCTCCACTTCCCAATCTCTTTACTTTGTTTTTGTCTTGCTTTATTTTATTTACTACTTTGTTTGCTGCACCTAAACAAAACACACAAAAAAATTAGTTGCTAGTTTTACTTTATTTACTGTCTTGTTCTCTATATCAAAAACACAAAAAAATTAGTTACTTGCATTTACTTTATCTAGTTTGCTTTATTTACTGTTGCTAAAATGAATACCCCTGAAAATACTAAGTTGTGTGACTTCACAAACACAAATAATAATGATTTCCTATGCACACCTATTGCTCCACCTGCTACTACAGCAGAATTCTTTGAAATTAAACCTGCTTTACTGAACCTTGTTATGAGAGAGCAATTTTCTGGTGTTAGTTCTGATGATGCTGCTGCCCATCTTAATAATTTTGTTGAACTTTGTGAAATGCAAAAGTATAAGGATGTAGATGGTGATATTATTAAATTGAAATTGTTTCCTTTCTCATTAAGAGGAAGAGCTAAAGATTGGTTGCTATCTTTGCCTAAGAATAGTATTGATTCATGGACTAAATGTAAGGATGCTTTTATTGATATATCCTCCCGCTAAAATTATATCTTTGAGAAGTAGCATAATGAATTTTAAGCAATTAGATACTGAACATGTTGCTCAAGCATGGGAGAGAATGAAATCTTTGGTAAAGAATTGCCCAACCCATGGACTGACTACTTCCAACGTATCGATAATTTCTTATGTTCCATGCTACTTTATTGATGATACCTACATGTTTTATGCACATTATATGTCATATTTATGCATTTTCTGGAACTAACCTATTAACAAGATGCCGAAGAGCCAGTTGTGTTTTCTGTTTGGTTTCAGAAATCCTAGTAAAGAAATATTCTCGGAATTGGACGAAACTTTCGCCCAGGGTCCTATTTTTGCACGAAGCTTCCGAAGACCGAAGAGATAACGAGTGGGGCCACGAGGCGGCCAGAGGGGAGGCCGGCGCGCCCAAGCCCCGGCCGCGCGACCTATCCCCTGGGCCCCTCGTGTGGCCCCTCGCGTTGACCCTCCGCCTACTTAAAGCCTCCGTCGAAACCCCCAGACCGAGAGCCACGATACGGAAAACCTTGCCGAGACGCCGCCGAATCCCATCTCGGGGGATTCAGAGATCGCCTCCGCACCCGCCGGAGAGGGATTCATCTCCCGGAGGACTCTACACCGCCATGGTCGCCTCCGGAGTGATGAGTGAGTAGTTCACCCCTGGACCATGGGTCCATAGCAGTAGCTAGATGGTCGTCTTCTCCTTGTTGTGCTTCATTGTTGGATCTTGTGAGCTGCCTAACATGATCAAGATCATCTATCTGTAATACTATATGTTGTGTTTGTCGGGATCCGATGGATAGAGAGTACTATGATTATGGTGATTATCAATCTATTGTTTATGTGTTGTTTATGATCTTGCATGCTCTCCGTTACTAGTAGAGGCTCTGGCCAAGTTTTTACTCTTAACTCCAAGAGGGAGTATTTATGCTCGATAGTGGGTTCATGCCTCCATTGAATCTGGGACAGTGACAGAAAGTTCTAAGGTTGTGGATGTGCTGTTGCCACTAGGGATAAAACATTGATGCTATGTCTAAGGATGTAGTTGTTGATTACATTACGCACCATACTTAATGCAATTGTCTGTTGCTTTGCAACTTAATACTGGAGGGGGTTCGGATGATAACCTGAAGGTGGACTTTTTAGGCATAGATGCAGTTGGATGGTGGTCTATGTACTTTGTCGTAATGCCCAATTAAATCTCACTATATTTATCATATCATGTATATGCATTGTTATGCCTTTCTCTATTTTGTCAATTGCCCGACGTAATTGTTCACCCAACATGCTTTTATCTTATGGGAGAGACACCTCTAGTGAACTGTGGACCTCGGTCCTATTCTTTACATAGCATACAATCTACTGCAATACTTGTGTTTACTGTTTTCTTTGCAAACATCTTCCACTCGATACGTTTAATCCTTTGTTACAGCAAGCCGGTGAGATTGACAACCTCACTGTTTCGTTGGGGCAAAGTACTTTGGTTTTGTTGTGCAGGTTCCGCGTTGGCGCCGGAATCCCTGGTGTTGCGCCGCATCACATTTCGCGACCATCAACCTTCAACGTGCTTCTTGGCTCCTACTGGTTCGATTAAACCTTGGTTTCTTTCTGAGGAAAACTTGCCACTGTGCGCATCATACCTTCCTCTTGGGGTTCCCAACGGACGTGTACATCTACGCGCATCAAGCACTTTTTCTGGCGCCGTTGCCGGGGAGATCAAGACACGCTGCAAGGGGAGTCTCCACTTCTCAATCTCTTTACTTTGTTTTTGTCTTGCTTTATTTTATTTACTACTTTGTTTGCTGCACTAAATCAAAACACAAAAAAATTAGTTGCTAGTTTTGCTTTATTTATTGTCTTGCTCTCTATATTGAAAACACAAAAAAATTAGTTACTTGCATTTACTTTATCTAGTTTGTTTTATTTACCGTTGCTAAAATGAATACCCCTGAAAATACTAAGTTGTGTGACTTCACAAATGCAAATAATAATGATTTCCTATGCACACCTATTGCTCCACCTGCTACTAGCAGAATTCTTTGAAATTAAACCTGCTTTACTAAATCTTGTCATGAGAGATCAATTTTCTGGTGTTAGTTCTGATGATGCTGCCCATCTCAATAATTTTGTTGAACTTTGTGAAATGCAAAAGTATAAAGATGTAGATGGTGATATTATTAAATTGAAAGTGTTTCCTTTCTCATTAAGAGGAAGAGCTAAAGATTGGTTGCTATCTTTGCCTAAGAATAGTATTGATTCATGGACTAAATGCAAGGATGCTTTTATTGGTAGATATTATCCTCCCGCTAAAATTATATCTTTGAGAAGTAGCATAATGAATTTTAAACAATTAGATACTGAACATGTTGCTCAAGCATGGGAGAGAATGAAAACTTTGGTAAAGAATTGCCCAACCCATGGACTGACTACTTGGATGATCATCCAAACCTTCTATGCAGGACTAAATTTTTCTTCGCGGAATTTATTGGATTCAGCTGCTGGAGGTACCTTTATGTCCATCACATTGGGGGCGGCTACAAAACTTCTTGATGATATGATGATAAATTACTCTGAATGGCACACGGAAAGAGCTCCACAAGGTAAGAAGGTAAATTCTGTTGAAGAAACCTCTTCCTTGAGTGATAAGATTGATGTGATTATGTCTATGCTTGTGAATGGTAGATCTAATGTTGATCCAAATAATGTTCCTTTAGCTTCATTGGTTGCTCAAGAAGAAAATGTTGATGTGAATTTCATTAAAAATAATAATTTCAACAACAATGCTTATAGGAACAACTCTGGTAATAACTATAGGCCATATCCTTCTGCTAATGGTAATGGTTATGGTAATTCTTATGGGAATTCTTACAATAATAATAGGAGTGTACCCTCTGGTCTTGAAGCCATGCTTAAAGAATTTATTAGTACACAAACTGCTTTTAACAAATCTGTTGAGGAAAAGCTTGATAAAATTGATACTATTGCTTCTAGAGTTGATAGACTTGCCTCTGATGTTAATCTTTTAAAATTGAAAGTTATGCCTAATAATGATATTGATAATAAGATTACTACTACAGCAAATGCCATCCAAGTTAGAATTAATGAGAATATAAGATTAATGGCTGAACTGCGTGCTAGGTGGGATAGAGAAGAAATGAAAAACTAGCTAAAGAGAATAATGTAGCTAAAGTTTGGACTATTACCACCACTAGTAATGCTAATTCTCCACATGTTGCTGCACCTCCTACTATCAATGGTAAAATAATTGGTGTTGGCAATGTTTCTACTCCTAGTGCAAAGCGAACAAAACTGCCTAAAACTGCTGAAACTGCTTGTGATAAAACTGCTGAAATTTTTTCCAACCTTGGGAACAATGATCCCATTGCTGTAGCTCATAATGATTTAGATTTTGATGATTGCCACATCTCTGAAGTTATAAAGTTCTTACAAAAACTTGCTAAAAGTCCTAATGCTAGTGCTATAAATTTAGCCTTTACAAAACATATTACAAATGCTCTCATAAAAGCTAGAGAAGAGAAACTAAAACTTGAAACTTCTATTCCTAGAAAGTTAGAAGATGGTTGGGAGCCCATCATTAAAATGAAATTCAATGACTTTGAATGTAATGCTTTATGTGATCTTGGTGCAAGTATTTCTGTTATGCCTAAGAAGATTTATGATATGCTTGACTTGCCACCATTGAAGAATTGTTATTTGGATGTTAATCTTGCCGATAATGTTAAAAAGAAACCTTTGGGGAGGATTGATAATGTGCATATTACGGTTAACAATAACCTTGTCCCCGTTGATTTTGTTGTCTTGGATATCGAATGCAATGCATCTTGTCCAATTGTGTTGGGAAGACCTTTTCTTCGAACTGTTGGTGCTGTTATTGATATGAGGGAAGGTAATATTAAATATCAATTTCCTCTCAAGAAAGGTATGGAACACTTCCCTAGAAAGAGAATGAAGTTGCCTTTTGATTCTATTATTAGAACAAGCTATGATGTTGATGCTTCTACTCTCGATGTTACTTGATTTGCACTTTCTGCGCCTAGCTGAAAGGCGTTAAAGAAAAGCGCTTATGGGAGACAACCCATGTTTTTACCTACAGCAATTTTTTGTTTTGTTGAGTCTTGGAAGTTGTTTACTACTGTAGCAACCTCTCCTTATCATGTTTTTGTGCCAAGTAAAGTTTCTATGTCAAAGTTGATGTTATATTTTGGATCGCTGCGCAGAAACAGCATTGCTGTCTGTCACGAATCTGGGCACAGTTCTCTGTAGAAAATTGGAAAAAATCTGCCAATTTACGAGCGTGATCCTCAGATATGTACGCAACTTTCATTAGTTTTGAGTTTTTCATTTGAGCAAGTCTGGTGCCAGCTTTAAATTCGTCTTTACGGACTGTTCTGTTTTTGACAGATTCTGCCTTTTATTTCGCATTGCCTCTTTTGCTATGTTGGATTTATTTCTTTGATCCACTAATGTCCAGTAGCATTATGCAATGTCCAGAAGTGAAAATAATGATTGTGTCACCTCTGAATGAGTGAATTATTAATTGTGCACTAACCCTCTAATGAGTTTGCTTGAAGTTTGGTGTGAAGGAAGTTTTCAAGGGTCAAGAGAGGAGTATGATATACTATGATCAAGAGGAGTGAAAGCTCTAAGCTTGGGGATGCCCCCGTGGTTCACCCCTGCATATTCTAAGAAGACTCAAGCGTCTAAGCTTGGGGATGCCCAAGGCATCCCCTTCTTCATCGACAACATCATCAGGTTCCTCCCCTGAAACTATATTTTTATTCAATCACATCTTGTGTTCTTTACTTGGAGCGTCGGTTTGTTTTTGTTTTTGTTTTGTTTTTGAATAAAATGGATCCTAGCATTCACTTTGTGGGAGAGAGACACGCTCCGCTGTTGCATATGGACACATGTGTCCTTAGGCTTTACTCATAATGTTCAGGGCGAAGTTTCTTCTTCGTTAAATTGTTATATGGTTGGAATTGGAAAATGCTACATGTAGTAATTCTAAAATGTCTTGGATAATGTGATACTTGGCAATTGTTGTGCTCATGTTTAAGCTCTTACATCATATGCTTTGCACCCATTAATGAAGAAATACATAGAGCTTGCTAAAATTTGATTTGCATATTTGGTTTCTCTAAGGTCTAGATAATATCTAGTATTGAGTTTTGAACAACAAGGAAGACGGTGTAGAGTCTTATAATGTTTATAATATGTCTTTTATGTGAGTTTTGCTGCACCTGTTCATCCTTGAGTTTGCTTCAAATAACCTTGCTAGCCTAAACCTTGTATCGAGAGGGAATACTTCTCATGCATCCAAAATCCTTGAGCCAACTACTATGCCATTTGTGTCCACCATACCTACCTACTACATGGTATTTCTCCGCCATTCCAAAGTAAATTGCTTGAGTGCTACCTTTAAAATTCCATCATTCACCTTTGCAATATATAGCTCATGGGACAAAATAGCCTTAAAAACTATCGTAGTATTGAATATGTACTTATGCACTTTATATTTTATTAAGTTGCTTGTTGTGCGATAACCATGCTTCTGGGGAACGCCATCAACTATTGTTGAATATCATGTGAGTTGCTATGCATGTCCGTCTTGTCTGAAGGATCTATCATTTTAGTGGTTGGAGCATGCAAAATTGTTAGAGAAGAACATTGGGCCGCTAACTAAAGCCATGAATCATGGTTGAAGTTTCAGTTTTGGACATATATCCTCAATCTCATATGAGAATAATAATTGTTGCTACATGCTTATGCATTTAAGAGGAGTCCATTATCTGTTGTCCATGTTGTCCCGGTATGGATGTCTAAGTTGAGAATAATCAAAAGCGAGAAATCCGAATGCGAGCTTTCTCCTTAGACCTTTGTACAGGCGGCATGGAGGTACCCCTTTGTGACACTTGGTTGAAACATGGCATGCAAAGATCCGGTAGTCCAAGCTAAGTAGGACGAGGTGCGGGCACTATTAGTATACTATGCATGAGGCTTGCAACTTGTAAGATATAATTTACATAACTCATATGCTTTATTACTACCGTTGACAAAATTGTTTCATGTTTTCAAAATAAAAGCTCTAGCACAAATACAGCAATCGATGCTTTCCTCTTTGAAGGACCATTCTTTTACTTTTATTGTTGAGTCAGTTTACCTATCTCCTTCCACCTAAGAAGCAAACACTTGTGTGAACTGTGCATTGATTCCTACATACTTGCATATTGCACTTGTTATATTACTTTATGTTGACAATATCCATGAGATATACATGTTATAAGTTGAAAGCAACCGCTGAAACTTAATCTTCCTATGTGTTGCTTCAACACCTTTACTTTGATTTATTGCTTTATGAGTTAACTCTTATGCAAGACTTATTGATGCTTGTCTTGAAGTACTATTCATGAAAAGTCTTTGCTATATGATTCAGTTGTTTACTCATGTCATTACCTTTGCTTTGATCGCTGCATTCATTACATATGTTTACAAATAGTATGATCAAGATTATGATGGCATGTCACTTCAAAAATTATCTTTGTTATCGTTTTACCTGCTCGGGACGAGCAGAACTAAGCTTGGGGATGCTGATACGTCTCCAACGTATCGATAATTTCTTATGTTCCATGCTACTTTATTGATGATACCTACATGTTTTATGCACATTATATGTCATATTTATGCATTTTCTGGAACTAACCTATTAACAAGATGCCGAAGAGCCAGTTGCTGTTTTCTGTTTTTGGTTTCAGAAATCCTAGTAAAGAAATATTCTCGGAATTGGAACTTTCGCCCAGGGTCCTATTTTTGCACGAAGCTTCCAGAAGACCGAAGAGATAACGAAGTGGGGCCACGAGGCGGCCAGAGGGGAGGCCGGCGCGGCCCAAGCCCTGGTCGCGCCGACCTATCCCTGGGCCCTCGTGTGGCCCCTCGCGTTGACCCTCCGCCTACTTAAAGCCTCCGTCGCGAAACCCCGGTACCGAGAGCCACGATACGGAAAACCTGCCCCGAGGCGCCGCCGCCGCGGTCCCATCTCGGGGGATTCAGGAGATCGCCTCCGGCACCCTGCCGGAGAGGGGATTCATCTCCGGGAGGACTCTACACCGCCATGGTCGCCTCCGGAGTGATGAGTGAGTAGTTCACCTGGACCATGGGTCCATAGCAGTAGCTAGATGGTCTTCTTCTCCTTGTTGTGCTTCATTGTTGGATCTTGTGAGCTGCCTAACATGATCAAGATCATCTATCGTAATACTATATGTTGTGTTTGTCGGGATCCGATGGATAGAGAGTACTATGATTATGGTGATTATCAATCTATTGTTTATGTGTTGTTTATGATCTTGCATGCTCTCCGTTACTAGTAGAGGCTCTGGCCAAGTTTTTACTCTTAACTCCAAGAGGGAGTATTTATGCTCGATAGTGGGTTCATGCCTCCATTGAATCTGGGACAGTGACAGAAAGTTCTAAGGTTGTGGATGTGCTGTTGCCACTAGGGATAAAACATTGATGCTATGTCTAAGGATGTAGTTGTTGATTACATTACGCACCATACTTAATGCAATTGTATGTTGCTTTGCAACTTAATACTGGAGGGGGTTCGGATGATAACCTGAAGGTGGACTTTTAGGCATAGATGCAGTTGGATGGCGGTCTATGTACTTTGTCGTAATGCCCAATTAAATCTCACTATATTTATCATATCATGTATATGCATTGTTATGCCTTTCTCTATTTTGTCAATTGCCCGACTGTAATTTGTTCACCCAACATGCTTTTATCTTATGGGAGAGACACCTCTAGTGAACTGTGGACCTCGGTCCTATTCTTTACATAGCATACAATCTACAATGTGTTTCTTGTTTTCTTTGCAAACATCTTCCACTCGATACGTTTAATCCTTTGTTACAGCAAGCCGGTGAGATTGACAACCTCACACTTTCGTTGGGGCAAAGTACTTTGTTTGTTGTGCGAGGTTCCGCGTTGGCGCAGGAATCCCTGGTGTTGCGCCGCATCACATTTCGCGACCATCAACCTTCAACGTGCTTCTTGGCTCCTACTGTTCGATTAAACCTTGGTTTCTGAGGGAAAACTTGCCACTGTGCGCATCATACCTTCCTCTTGGGGTTCCCAACGGACGTGTACATCTACGCGCATCAACTGACTACTTGGATGATCATCCAAACCTTCTATGCAGGACTAAATTTTTCTTCGCGGAATTTATTGGATTCAGCTGCTGGAGGTACCTTTATGTCCATCACTTTGGTGGCGGCTACAAAGCTTCTTGATGATATTATGATAAATTACTCTGAATGGCACACGGAAAGAGCTCCACAAGGTAAGAAGGTAAATTCTGTTGAAGAAACCTCTTCCTTGAGTGATAAGATTGATGTGATTATGTCTATGCTTGTGAATGGTAGATCTAATGTTGATCCAAATAATGTTCCTTTAGCTTCATTGGTTGCTCAAGAAGAAAATGTTGATGTGAATTTCATTAAAAATAATAATTTCAACAACAATGCTTATAGGAACAATTCTGGTAATAACTATAGGCCATATCCTTCTGCTAATGGTAATGGTTATGGTAATTCTTATGGGAATTCTTACAACAATAATAGGAGTGTACCCTCTGGTCTTGAAGCCATGCTTAAAGAATTTATTAGTACACAAACTGCTTTTAACAAATCTGTTGAGGAAAAGCTTGATAAAATTGATATTATTGCTTCTAGAGTTGATAGACTTGCCTCTGATGTTGATCTATTAAAATTGAAAGTTATGCCTAATGAGGATATTGATAATAAGATTACTACTACAGCAAATGCCATCCAAGTTAGAATTAATGAGAATATAAGATTAATGGCTGAATTGCGTGCTAGGTGGGATAGAGAAGAAAATGAAAAACTAGCTAAAGAGAATAATGTAGCTAAAGTTTGGACTATTACCACCACTAGTAATGATAATGATTCACATGTTGCTGCACCTCCTACTATCAATGGTAAAATAATTGGTGTTGGCAATGTTTCTACTCCTAGTGCAAAGCGTACAAAACTGCCTGAAATTGCTAAAACTGCTGAAACTACTTGTGATAAAACTGCTGAAATTTTTTTCAACCTTGGGGACAATGATCCCATTGCTGTAGCTCATAATGATTTAGATTTTGATGATTGCCACATCTCTGAAGTTATAAAGTTCTTACAAAAACTTGCTAAAAGTCCTAATGCTAGTGCTATAAATTTAGCCTTTACAAAACACATTACAAATGCTCTCATTAAAGCTCGGGAAGAGAAATTGAAACTTGAAGCTTCTATTCCTAGGAAGTTAGAAGATGGTTGGGAGCCCATCATTAAAATGAAATTCAATGACTTTGAATGCAATGCTTTATGTGATCTTGGTGCAAGTATTTCTGTTATGCCTAAAAAGATTTATGATATGCTTGACTTGCCACCATTGAAGAATTGTTATTTGGATGTTAATCTTGCCGATAATGTTAAAAAGAAACCTTTGGGGAGGATTGATAATGTGCGCATTACGGTTAACAATAACCTTGTCCCCGTTGATTTTGTTGTCTTGGATATCGAATGAAATGCATCTTGTCCTATTGTGTTGGGAAGACCTTTTCTTCGAACCGTTGGTGCTGTTATTGATATGAAGGAAGGTAATATTAGATATCAATTTTCTCTCAAGAAAGGTATGGAACACTTCCCTATAAAGAGAATGAAGTTGCCTTTTGATTCTATTATTAGAACAAGTTATGATGTTGATGCTTCTACTCTTGATGTTACTTGATTTGCACTTTCTGCGCCTAGCTGAAAGGCGTTAAAGAAAAGCACTTCTTTGGAGATAACCCATGTGTTTATTTTACTACAGCAATTTTTGTTTTGTTGAGTCTTGGAAGTTGTTTACTACTGTAGCAACCTCTCCTTATCATGTTTTTGTGCCAAGTAAAGTTTCGATGTTAAAGTTGATGTTATATTTGGGATCGCTGCGCAGAAACAGCATTGCTGTCTGTCACGAATTCTGGCATAAGTCTCTGTAAAAAATTCGAAAAAATCTGCAAATTTACGAGCGTGATCCTCAGATATGTACGCAACTTTCATTAGTTTTGAGTTTTTCCATTTGAGCAAGTATAGTGCCCCTTTCCAGGTTCGTCTTTACGGACTGTTCTGTTTTTGACAGATTCTGTCTTTTATTTCGCATTGCCGTATTTGCTATGTTGGATGAATTCCTTTGATCCATTAATGTCCAGTAGCTTTGTGCAATGTCCAGAAGTGTTAAGAATGATTGTGTCACCTCTGAATATGTGAATTTTTAATTGTGCACTAACCCTCTAATGAGTTTGCTTGAAGTTTGGTGTGAAGGAAGTTTTCAAGGGTCAAGAGAGGAGTATGATATACTATGATCAAGAGGAGTGAAAGCTCTAAGCTTGGGGATGCCCCGTGGTTCATCCCTGCATATTTTAAGAAGACTCAAGCGTCTAAGCTTGGGGATGCCCAGGCATCCCCTTCTTCATCAACAACATCATCAGGTTCCTCCCCTGGAACTATATTTTTATTCAGTCACATCTTATGTACTTTACTTGGAGCGTCGGTTTGTTTTGTTTTTGTTTTTGTTTGAATAAAATGGATCCTAGCATTCTTTGTATGGGAGAGAGACACGCTCCGCTGTTGCATATGGACAAATATGTCCTTAGGCTTTACTCATAATGTTCAAGGCGAAGGTTGAAATTTCTTCGTTAAATTGTTATATGGTTGGAATCGGGATATGCTACATGTAGTAATTCTAAAATGTCTTGGATAATGTGATACTTGGTAATTGTTGTGCTCATGTTTAAGCTCTTGCATCATATACTTTGCACCCATTAATGAAGAAATACATAGAGCTTGTTAAAATTTGGTTTGCATATTTGGTCTCTCTAAGGTCTAGATAATTCTAGTATTGAGTTTTGAACAACAAGGAAGACGGTGTAGAGTCTTATAATGTTTACAATATGTCTTTTATGTGAGTTTTGCTGCGGTTCATCCTTGAGTTTGCTTCAAATAACCTTGCTAGCCTAAACCTTGTATCGAGAGGGAATACTTCTCATGCATCCAAAATCCTTGAGCCAACCACTATGCCATTCGTGTCCACCATACCTACCTACTACATGGTATTTCTCCGCCATTCCAAAGTAAATTGCTTGAGTGCTACCTTTAAATTCCATCATTCACCTTTGCAATATATAGCTCATGGGACAAATAGCCTTAAAAACTATTGTGGTAATGAATATGTAGTTATGTGTCTTAATTCTTATAAGTTGCTTGTTGAGCGGTAACCATGTTTTGGGGACGCCATCAACTTTACCTTTGTTGGATATCATGTGAGATGCTATGCATGTTCGTCTTGTCTGAAGTAGTGGACTTCACGATCAAATGGTTTGAGTATGCATATGTTAGAGAAGAACATTGGGCCGCTAACTAAAGCCATGTATCATGGTGGAAGTTTCAGTTTGGACATACAACCTCAATCTCTTATGAGAATATTAACTATTGTTGAATGCTTAAGCATGAAAAGAGGAGTCCATTATCTGTTGTCTATGTTGTCCAGGTATGGATGTCTAAGTTGAGAATAATCAAAAGCGAGAAATCCAATGCGTGCTTTCTCCTTAGACCTTGTACAGGCGGCATAGAGGTACCCCTTTGTGACACTTGGTTGAAACATATGTTATGCGATGAGAATCCGTGTTTTCCGAGATAGTAGGACAAGGTGCGAGCACTATTGGTACTCTATGCATGAGGCATGCAACTTGTAGGAAGTATTATGCATAGCACATATGAATTATTACTACCGTTGACAAAATTGTTTCATGTTTTCAAAATAAAAGCTCTAGCACAAATATAGCAATCGATGCTTTCCTCTTTGAAGGACCTTTCTTTTACTTTTATTGTTGAGTCAGTTTACCTATCTCTCTCCACCTCAAGAAGCAAACACTTGTGTGAACTGTGCATTGATTCCTACATACTTGCATATTGCACTTGTTATATTACTTTACATTGACACTATCCATGAGATATACATGTTATAAGTTGAAAGCAACCGCTGAAACTTAATCTTCCTTTGTGTTGCTTCAATACCTTTACTTTGATTTATTGCTTTATGAGTTAACTCTTATGCAAGACTTATTGATGCTTGTCTTGAAGTACTATTCATGAAAAGTTTTGCTTTATGATTCATTTGTTTACTCATGTCATTACCATTGTTTTGATCGCTGCATTCATTACATATGCTTACAATAGTATGATCAAGGTTATGATGGCATGTCACTCCAGAAATTATCTTTGTTATCGTTTACCTGCTCGGGACGAGCAGAACTAAGCTTGGGGATGCGATACGTCTCCGACGTATCGATAATTTCTTATGTTCCATGCTACATTATTGATGATATCTACATGTTTTATACACATTATATGTCGTATTTACGCATTTTCAGGCACTAACCTATTAACAAGATGCCGAAGAGCCAGTTCTGTTTCTGCTGTTTTGGTTTCAGAAATCCTAGTAAGGAAATATTCTCGGAATTGGACGAAATCAACGCCCAGGGTCCTATTTTTGCACGAAGCTCCAGAAGACCGAGGGGGAAAGGAAGTGGGGCCACGAGGCGCCGCCACACTAGGGCGGCGCGGCCCAGGCCTTGGCCGCGCGACCCTAGCGTGTGGGGCCCTCGTGTGGCCCCCCGCGTTGCCCTTTCGCCTACTTAAAGTCTTCGTCGCGAACCCCTCTGTACCGAGAGCCACGATACGGAAAACCTTCCCGAGACGCCGCCGCCAATCCCATCTCGGGGATTCAGGAGATCGCCTCCGGCACCCTGCCGGAGGGGGAATCATCCCCGGAGGACTCTTCATCGCCATGATCGCCTCCGGAGTGATGAGTGAGTAGTTCACCCCTGGACTATGGGTCCATAGCAGTAGCTAGATGGTCGTCTTCTCCTAATTGTGCTTCATTGTTGGATCTTGTGAGCTGCCTAACATGATCAAGATCATCTATCTGTAATACTATATGTTGTGTTTGTCGGGATCCGATGGATAGAGAATACTATGTTATGGTGATTATCAATCTATTACCTATGTGTTGTTTATGATCTTGCATGCTCTCTGTTATTAGTAGAGGCTCTGGCCAAGTTTTGCTCTTAACTCCAAGAGGGAGTATTTATGCTCGATAGTGGGTTCATGCCTCCATTAAATCTGGGACAGTGACAGAAAGTTCTAAGGTTGTGGATGTGCTGTTGCCACTAGGGATAAAACATTGATGCTATGTCTAAGGATGTAGTTGTTGATTACATTACGCACCATACTTAATGCAATTGTCTGTTGCTTGCAACTTAATACTGGAAGGGGTTCGGATGATAACCTGAAGGTGGACTTTTTAGGCATAGATGCATGCTGGATGGCGGTCTATGTACTTTGTCGTAATGCCCTGATTAAATCTCACTATATTTATCATATCATGTATGTGCATTGTTATGCCCTCTCTATTTGTCAATTGCCAACTGTAATTTGTTCACCCAACATGCTTTTATCTTATGGGAGAGACACCTCTAGTGAACTGTGGACCCCGGTCCTATTCTTTACATCGCATACAATCTACTGCAATACTTCTTTACTTGTTTTCTTCGCAAACAATCATCTTCCACACAATACGGTTAATCCTTTGTTACAGCAAGCCGGTGAGATTGACAACCTCACTGTTTCGTTGGGGCAAAGTACTTTGGTTGTGTTGTGCAGGTTCCACGTTGGCGCCGGAATCCCTGGTGTTGCGCCGCATCACATTTCGCCACCATCAACCTTCAACGTGCTTCTTGGCTCCTCCTGGTTCGATTAAACCTTGGTTTCTTTCTGAGGGAAAACTTGCCACTGTGCGCATCATACCTTCCTCTTGGGGTTCCCAACGGACGTGTACATCTACGCGCATCACTATGCATGTTCGTCTTGTCTGAAGTAGTGGATTTCATGATCAAATGGTTTGAGTATGCATATGTTAGAGAAGAACATTGGGCCGCTAACTAAAGCCATGTATCATGGTGGAAGTTTCAGTTTGGACATACAACCTCAATCTCTTATGAGAATATTAACTATTGTTGAATGCTTAAGCATTAAAAGAGGAGTCCATTATCTGTTGTCTATGTTGTCCCGGTATGGATGTCTAAGTTGAGAATAATCAAAAGCGAGAAATCCAATGCGTGCTTTCTCCTTAGACACTTGTACAGGCGGCATAGAGGTACCCCTTTGTGACACTTGGTTGAAACATATGTTATGCGATGAGAATCCGTGTTTTCCGAGATAGTAGGACAAGGTGCGAGCACTATTGGTACTCTATGCATGAGGCATGCAACTTGTAGGAAGTATTATGCATAGCACATATGAATTATTACTACCGTTGACAAAATTGTTTCTATGTTTTCAAAACAAAAAGCTCTAGCACAAAAATAGTAATCAATGCTTCCCTCTGCGAAGGGCCAATCTTTTACTTTATTGTTGAGTCAGTTTACCCATTCCCTTCTATCTTAGAAGCAAACACTTGTGTTAACTGTGTGCATTGATTCTTACATGTTTACTTATTGTTATATTACTCTATGTTGACAAATATCCATGAGATATACATGTTACAAGTTGAAAGCAATTGCTGAAACTTAATCATCCTTTGTGTTGCTTCAATTCATTCTACTTTGAATTTATTGCTTATGAGTTATCTCTTATGCAAGTCTTATTGATACTTGTTTGAAAGTATTATTCATGAAAAGTTTTGCTATATGATTCATTTGTAGTCATTATCTTTGTTAGCAATCTTTTGTTCAGATCACTCCATTCATCTCATATGCTTTACAATAATGTTGATCAAGATTATGTTGGTAGCATGTCACTTCAGAAATTATTTGTGTTATCGTTTACCTACTCGAGGATGAGTAGGAACTAAGCTTGGGGATGCTTGATACGTCTCAAACGTATCTATAATTTCTTATGTTCCATGCTACTTTTATTACAATACTTGAGTGTTTTACACATACTTTACAGCGTTATTTTACATTTTCCGGCACTAACCTATTAACAAGATGCCGAAGTGCCGGTTTGCTGTTTTTCTGCTGTTTTTGGTTTCAGAAATCTTAGTAAGGAAATATTCTCGGAATTGGACGAAATCAACGCCCAGGGTCCTATTTTTGCACGAAGCTTCCAGAAGAGGGAGGCGAAGTGGGGCCACGAGGTGGGGACACACCAAGGCGGCGCGGCCCAAGCCCTGCCGCGCCGGCCTGGTGTGTGGCCCCGTGTCGCCTGACCTACCGCCGCCTACCAGCCTCCGTCGTGAAACCCCATGCAGGAGCCACGATACGGAAAACCGAGAGGCCGCCGCCGCGAATCCCATCTCGGGGGATTCAGGAGATCGCCTCCGGCACCCTGCCGGAGAGGGGAATCATCACCGGAGGGGCTCTACATCATCATGCCCGCCTCCGGATTGATGCGTGAGTAGTTCATCCTTGGATATGTGGGTCCATAGCAGTAGCTAGATGGTTGTCTTCTCCGCTTGTGCTTTCATTGTTATAGATCTTGTGAGCTGCCTAACATGATCAAGATCATCTATTTGTAATGCTACATGTTGTGTTTGGTGAGATCCGATGAATAGAGAATACTATGTTAAGTTGATTATCAATCTATCATATATGTGTTGTTTATGTTCTTGCATGCTCTCCGTTGCTAGTAGAGGCTCTGGCCAAGTTGATACTTGTAACTCCAAGAGGGAGTATTTATGCTCGATAGTGGGTTCATGCCTCCATTGAATCTGGGATCGTGACAGTAGGTTCTAAGGTTGTGGATGTGTTGTTGCTACTAGGGATAAAACATTGATGCTTTGTCTAAGGATATTTGTGTTGATTACATTACGCACCATACTTAATGCAATTATCTGTTGTTCGCAACTTAATACTGGAAGGGGTTCGGATGATAACCTGAAGGTGGATTATTTAGGCATAGATGCATGCTGGATAGCGGTCTATGTACTTTGTCGTAATGCCCTGATTAAATCACATAGTAATCATCGTTGATATGTATTGAATCTTTATTTGTAAATTGCTCACCTGTAATTTGTTCACCCAGCATGCTAGTTATCTTATTGGAGAGACACCTCTAGTGAACTGTGGACCCCGGTCCATTCTTTTACATCTGAATACATTCTACTGCTTTTACTGTTCTTTGCAAACAAACACCATCTTCCACTCGATACGCTTAATCCTTTGTTTTCAGCAAGCCGGTGAGATTGACAACCTCACTGTTACGTTGGGGCAAAGTACTTTGATTGTGTTGTGCAGGTTCCACGTTGGCGCCGGTTTCACTGGTGTTGCGCCGCACTACATTCCTCCACCAACAACCTTCACGTGCTTCTTGGCTCCTACTGGTTCGATAACCTTGGTTTCATACTGAGGGAAACTTGCTGCTGTGCGCATCATACCTTCCTCTTGGGGTTCCCAACGGACATGTACATCTACGCGCATCAAGCACTAGCTTTACTTTATTTACTGTCTTGTTCTCTATATCAAAAACACAAAAAAATTAGTTACTTGCATTTAGTTTACTTTTGTTATCATGTCTAGTTCTGTACCTGTTACTTCTTCACCTGAGGAATTAGTCTTTACTTTTAAACAAGGGGATGAGGAGAGTTTTAAAGATGCTTGGTCTAGAATTTTTTATGCTTATCGTAAAGCTGAACCTCAAATGACTCTAAGTTTGCTCCTTAGTAATTTTTATTTTGGGCTTATGATTCGCTATAGATATGCCTTAGATGCTATAGTGGGAGGAGATTTCCTTCATTGCAATGGTGATCAAGCTTTTAATGCCATAAAAAAATTGGTTGCATCACATAGTTCAGCTAATAACTTTGATTCAGCTCTTATTAGCATTTATAATAGACTAAACACTCTTGAGACAAATGCATCTTACTTGAAGGAAAGTTGTGGTTATGTTCGAAACCGTCTTGATGAAGTTTTAGTGAACTCTGAACCCTCAATGTGGAATCCTACTATCAAAGTTACTATTGGTGGTGAAACTTTTCATGCCCGTTGTGATATTATGTCTGAATTTTGTCTTATGCCTAAGAGTATTTATGAATCTTTGACACTTTGGGGACTCGTTGAAGGGGGAGAAGGAATAACTCTTATTGATAACTCCGTTATAATTCCTAAGGGAATAGCCGAGAGTGTGCATACAACCATTCTTGGAAGAACGGTATCCACTGATTATCTTGTTATTGAATGTGTAGGAACAGGACAAATCACACTTGGAAGATCCCTGCTGAAACTATTGGGAGCAATCATAAATACGGGAGAAGGCACCCTAAAAATCATACCGGGAGGCCGACATGTATTCCCTAAACCAAAGAGTAAGAAAAAGAACAAGAAGGGTAAGCGTAAGGCCCGAGGTAATGTTGATGCTCCATCTCTTGATGTTACTTGATTTGCACTTTCTGCTAGAAAGGCGTTAAAGAAAAGCACTTCTTGGGAGATAACCCATGTGTTTATTTTACTACAACAATTTTTGTTTTGTTGAGTCTTGGAATTTGTTTACTACTGTAGCAACCTCTCCTTATCATGTTTTTGTGCCAAGTAAAGTTTATATGCTAAAGTTGATGTTATATTTGGGATCGCTGCGCAGAAATAGCATTGCTGTCTGTCACGAATTCTGGCACAAGTCTCTGTAAAAAATTCGAAAAAATCTGCAAATTTACGAGCGTGATCCTCAGATATGTACGCAACTTTCATTAGTTTTGAGTTTTTCCATTTGAGCAAGTTAAGTGCCCAGTCCAGATGCATCTTTACGGACTGTTCTGTTTTTGACAGATTCTGTCTTTTATTTCGCATTGCCGCTTTTGCTATGTTGAATGAGTTTCTTTGTTCCATTAACTTTCAGAAGCTTTGTGCAATGTCCAGAAGTGTTAAGAATGATTGTGTCACCTCTGAATATGTGAATTTGTGGTTATGCACTAACCCTCTCATGAGTTTGCTTGGAGTTTGTGTGAAGGAAGTTTTCAAGGGTCAAGAGAAGAGGATGATATACTATGATCAAGAAGAGCGAAAGGTCTAAGCTTGGGGATGCCCCGGTGGTTCATCCCTGCATATTTTAAGAAGACTCAAGCATCTAAGCTTGGGGATGCCCAAGGCATCCCCTTCTTCATCGACAACATTATCAGGTCACTTCTAGTGAAACTATATTTTTATTCCATCACATTCTTATGTTCTTTACTTGGAGCGTCGGTTTGTTTTTATTTTTGTTTTGTTTTGAATAAAGTTGGATCTCGCCATCCTTATATTGGAGATATTACGCTCCGCTTTTTCATATGGAACACTTGTGTTCTTAATTGTGCTTTAATGTTCATGGCGAAGGCTTATTGCTTCGTTAAATTGCTATTTGGTTGGAATTGGAAAATGATGCATATGGTTTGACAATTTGGCAATTGTTTGAGCTCTCTTAGATCATGCTTAAGCTCTTGCATCATGTAGTTTAATCTATTAATGAAGAACTACTGTAGAGCTTGTTTAATTTGGTTTGCATGATTGATCTCTCTAAGTCTAGATATTTTCGGGTAAAGTGTTTGAACAACAAGGAAGACAGTGTAGAGCCTTATAATGCTTGCAATATGTTCTTGTGTGAGTTTTGCTGTACCTGTTCATACTTGTGTTTGCTTCAAACAACCTTGCTAGCCCAAACCTTGTACTGAGAGGAAATGCTTCTCGTGCATCCAAACACCTTGAGCCAAACTCCATGCCATTTGTGTCCACCATATCTACCTATTATGTGGTATTTTTCTGCCATTCCAAAGTAAATTACTTGAGTGCTACCTTTAAATTTCATTCCTCTACCTTTACAATATATAGCTCATGGGACAAATAGCTTAAAAACTATTGTGGTGATGAATATGTAGTTATGTGTCTTAATTCTTATAAGTTGCTTGTTGAGCGGTAACCATGTTTTCTGGGGACGCCATCAACTTTATCTTTGTTGGATATCATGTGAGATGCTATGCATGTTCGTCTTGTCTGAAGTAGTGGACTTCGCGATCAAATGGTTTGAGTATGCATATGTTAGAGAAGAACATTGGGCCGCTAACTAAAGCCATGTATCATGGTGGAAGTTTCAGTTTGGACATACAACCTCAATCTCTTATGAGAATATTAACTATTGTTGAATGCTTAAGCATTAAAAGAGGAGTCCATTATCTGTTGTCTATGTTGTCCCGGTATGGATGTCTAAGTTGAGAATAATCAAAAGCGAGAAATCCAATGCGTGCTTTCTCCTTAGACACTTGTACAGGCGGCATAGAGGTACCCCTTTGTGACACTTGGTTGAAGCATATGTTATGCGATGAGAATCCGTGTTTCCGAGATAGTAGGACAAGGT
Source organism: Lolium multiflorum (assembly GCA_030979885.1). Classification (NCBI taxonomy): domain Eukaryota; kingdom Viridiplantae; phylum Streptophyta; class Magnoliopsida; order Poales; family Poaceae; genus Lolium; species Lolium multiflorum. The sequence goes on from CM061748.1 coordinate 90,877,797, forward strand.
GCGAGCACTATTGGTACTCTATGCATGAGACATGCAACTTGTAGGAAGTATTATGCATAGCACATATGAATTATTACTACCGTTGACAAAATTGTTTCTATGTTTTCAAAACAAAAGCTCTAGCACAAAAATAGTAATCAATGCTTCCCTCTGCGAAGGGCCAATATTTTACTTTATTGTTGAGTCAGTTTACCCATTCCCTTCTATCTTAGAAGCAAACACTTGTGTTAACTGTGTGCATTGATTCTTACATGTTTACTTATTGCACTTGTTATATTACTCTATGTTGACACATATCCATGAGATATACATGTTACAAGTTGAAAGCAATTGCTAAAACTTAATCATCCTTTGTGTTGCTTCAATGCATTCTACTATGAATTTATTGCTTATGAGTTAGCTCTTATGCAAGTCTTATTGATACTTGTTTGAAAGTACTATTCATGAAAAGTTTTGCTATATGATTCATTTGCTTAGTCATTATCTTTGTTAGCAATCTTTTGTTCAGATCACTCCATTCATCTCATATGCTTTACAATAATGTTGATCAAGATTATGTTGGTAGCATGTCACTTCAGAAATTATTTGTGTTATCGTTTACCTACTCGAGGACGAGTAGGAACTAAGCTTGGGGATGCTTGATACGTCGCAAACGTATCTATAATTTCTTATGTTCCATGCTACTTTTATTACAATACTTGAGTGTTTTACACATACTTTACAGCGTTATTTTACATTTTCCGGCACTAACCTATTAACAAGATGCCGAAGTGCCAGTTGCTGTTTTCTGCTGTTTTTGGTTTCAGAAATCCTAGTAAGGAAATATTCTCGGAATTGGACGAAATCAACGCCCAGGGGCCTATTTTTGCACGAAGCTTCGGAAGTCCGAAGAGGACGAAGTGGGGCCACGAGGTGGCGACACACAGGCGCGCGGCGGGCCCTGGCCGCGCGGCCCTGTAGTGTGGGCCCCTCGTGACTCCCTTTGACCTACCCTTCCGCCTACTTAAAGCCTTCGTCGCAAAACCCCCTCTTAGAGAGCCACTATACGGAAAACATTGCGGAGGGCCGCCAATCGTCCCATCTAGGGGATTCGGAGATCGCCTCCGGCACCCTGCCGGAGAGGGAATCATCACCGGAGGGGCTCTACATCATAATGCCCGCCTCCGGATTGATGCGTGAGTAGTTCATCCTTGGACTATGGGTCCATAGCAGTAGCTAGATGGTTGTCTTTTCCGCTTGTGCTTTCATTGTTATAGATCTTGTGAGCTGCCTAACATGATCAAGATCATCTATTTGTAATGCTACATGTTGTGTTTGGTGAGATCCGATGAATAGAGAATACTATGTTAAGTTGATTATCAATCTATCATATATGTGTTGTTTATGTTCTTGCATGCTCTCCATTGCTAGTAGAGGCTTGATACGTCCAAAACGTATCTACTTTCCCGAACACTTTTGCTATTGTTTTGCCTCTAATTTGTGTATTTTGGATACAACTAACACGGACTAACGCTGTTTTCAGCAGAATTGCTCTGGTGTCTCGTTTTTGTGCAGAAATCCAACTTTCGGGAAAATCCTCGGAATTTATGGAGAAGGCCCTATTTTCCCAGAATACTGACGGAGCCAGAAGGACAAGTGAGGTGGAGGCCCGAGGGCCCCACACCATAAGGCGGCGCGGCCTAGGGGGGGCCGCGCGGCCCTATGGTGTGGCCCCTCGGTCGGCCTCCGACGCCCCCCTTCGGACTACTTATCGGGTTCGACCTAAAAACGCACGGAGAGAAGTCGAAGTCGCCAGAAACCCTCGAGAGCCGCCACATCGCGAAACTCCGTGCGGGAGCCAGAAGTCTCCGTTCTGGCACTCCGCCGGGACGAGGAGTGGAGGAGATCTTCACGCCATCACCGCCAACGCCTCTCCATCGACTAGCCATGTTTCCCCCATCCATGTGTGAGTAATTCCCCGCTGTAGGCTGAAGGGGATGGTAGGGATTGGATGAGATTGGTCATGTAATAGTCATAAGATTGTTAGGGCATAGTGCCTAGTATCCGTAGATGTCACTTTTATGATATTGTTGCAACTTGTTATGCTTAATGCTTGTCACTAGGGCCCGAGTGCCATGATCTCAGATCTGAACATGTTATTGATTCATGAAGATATTCGTTGTTTATGATCTTACCTGCAAGTTGTATACACATGTCGCTGTCCGGAACCAATGGCCCCGAAGTGACAGAAATCGGGACAACCGGAGGGGATGGTAGTGATGTGAGGATCACATGTGTTCACGGAGTGTTAATGCTTTGCTCCGGTACTCTATTAAAAGGAGTACCTTAATTTCCACCCTGGGCTAGGACAAAAGATGTTGTGCAAGTTTCTCATTGCGAGCACGTACGACTATATATGGAACACATGCCTATTGATTGATTAGTACTTGGATACCGTTTTATTATTATCTGCAAATGCCCCTGCTTTGATTGTTACATGAGTTTCTCTCATCCATGCAACGCCCGTTAAATCCGTCCCTGTGCCTACAGTATTTTAATCCTGCTGTTTACTATAATCACTACTGTTGTCTTTATTTCACCGCTGCTGTTATTTCACTATTCCTACTGCCATAAAACTGTTACTACTGATAAACTCTTGCGAGCAAGTCTGTTTCCAGGTGCAGCTGAATTGACAACTCCGCTGTTAAGGCTTACAAGTATTCTTTGTCTCCCCTTGTGTCGAATCAATAAATTGGGTAATACTTCCCTCGAAGACTGTTGCGATCCCCTATACTTGTGGGTCATCAAGACTATTTTCTGGCGTCGCCGGGGAGCATAGCTTTATTTGGAAGTTCACTTGGATTGATATTGTTCGCTGCAAATTCTCCATCATGGGTAAAACTCGCGATCCTAAAGTCGCCATATTACCATCCCAGAAAAAGTGCTTGATGCGCGTAGATGTACACGTCCGTTGGGAACCCCAAGAGGAAGGTATGATGCGCACAGTGGCAAGTTTTCCCTCAGAAAGAAACCAAGGTTTAATCGAACCAGTAGGAGCCAAGAAGCACGTTGAAGGTTGATGGTCGCGAAATGTGATGCGGCGCAACACCAGGGATTCCGGCGCCAACGACCTGCACAACAAAACCAAAGTACTTTGCCCCAACGAAACAGTGAGGTTGTCAATCTCACCGGCTTGCTGTAACAAAGGATTAAACGTATCGAGTGGAAGATGTTTGCAAAGAAAACAGTAAAACAAGTATTGCAGTAGATTGTATGCTATGTAAAGAATAGGACCGGGGTCCACAGTTCACTAGAGGTGTCTCTCCCATAAGATAAAAGCATGTTGGGTGAACAAATTACAGTCGGGCAATTGACAAATAGAGAAAGGCATAACAATGCATATACATGATATGATAAATATAGTGAGATTTAATTGGGCATTACGACAAAGTACATAGACCGCCATCCAACTGCATCTATGCCTAAAAAGTCCACCTTCAGGTTATCATCCGAACCCCCTCCAGTATTAAGTTGCAAAGCAACAGACAATTGCATTAAGTATGGTGCGTAATGTAATCAACAACTACATCCTTAGACATAGCATCAATGTTTTATCCCTAGTGGCAACAGCACATCCACAACCTTAGAACTTTCTGTCACTGTCCCAGATTCAATGGAGGCATGAACCCACTATCGAGCATAAATACTCCCTCTTGGAGTTAAGAGTAAAAACTTGGCCAGAGCCTCTACTAGTAACGGAGAGCATGCAAGATCATAAACAACACATAAACAATAGATTGATAATCACCATAATCATAGTACTCTCTATCCATCGGATCCCGACAAACACAACATATAGAATTACATATAGATGATCTTGATCATGTTAGGCAGCTCACAAGATCCAACAATGAAGCACAACAAGGAGAAGACGACCATCTAGCTACTGCTATGGACCCATGGTCCAGGGGTGAACTACTCACTCATCACTCCGGAGGCGACCATGGCGGTGTAGAGTCCTCCGGGAGATGAATCCCCTCTCCGGCAGGGTGCCGGACGCGATCTCCTGAATCCCCCGAGATGGGATTCGCGGCGGCGGCGTCTCTGGAGGGTTTTCCGTATCGTGGCTCTCGGTACTGGGGGTTTCGCGACGGAGGCTTTAAGTAGGCGGAGGGTCAGCGCGAGGGCCACACGAGGGCCCCGGGGGCTAGGTCGGCGCGGCCAGGGCCTGGGCGCGCCGCCCTACCCTGGCCGCCTCATGGCCCCACTTCGTTATCTCTTCGGTCTTCTTCGTGCAAAAATAGGACCCAGGCGAAAGTTTCGTCCAATTCCGAGAATATTTCTTTACTAGGATTTCTGAAACCAAAACAGCAAAAACCAGGGCTCTTCGGCATCTTGTTAATAGGTTAGTTCCAGAAAATGCATAAATATGACATATAATGTGCATAAAACATGTAGGTATCATCAATAAAGTAGCATGGAACATAAGAAATTATCGATACGTTGGAGACGTATCAGTGCTGTTGAACACATGACTGAGTTATCTACTCTTAGTGGTTTGTTTTCTGATGATATTAAGATGCGTACTTATTTTGTCGCTAAAATTTTTCCTTTCTCATTAAAGGATGATGCTAAAACTTGGTATAATAATTTGCCTCCTGGTTCTATTAAAAGTCCAAAAGAATTGCTTGATGTTTTCTTCCGGAAATACTTTCCTGCTAGTGCTCAACATGCTGCTTTGCAGAGAATTTATAATTTTGACCAGGAAGATGGAGAGAAATTGCCTGAGGCTTGGGCGAGATTTTGCTCTCTTATTAGAGCTCAGCCTGACCATGATTTGGAAAAGCATGATTTACTTGATATATTTTATAGTGGACTAACTATTGAGTCTAGGGCATACCTGGATAGTTGTGCTGGTTGTGTTTTCAGGAAAAGAACTCCAGACGACGCTGAAGAATTATTGGCTAAAATAGGCCGGAATCATGATGATTGGTCTACACCTGAACCAACCCCGACACCGATATTGAAGAAGAGGGGTATGATTAAATTAAATGATGAAGATATGAGGGAAGCCAAGAAGTCTCTTAAAGAGAAGGGTATTAAACCTGAAGATGTGAAGAATTTACCTCCTATAGAAGATTTATGTGAGATAACTCCCCCTTCATCCATGATTGAGGTACACTCTCTTCAACGCTTTACTAGGGAAGATATTCCATATTCAAAACCTCCTGCTCAATGCTTAGATGAGTTTGATAATTATATTGTTAAGCAAGAAAACTTTAATATGAGAGTAGAGAATCATTTAATGGAAAATTCTCGAGCTATTAGTGAATTGCATGGTATTGTGGAGAGAACCTCCAATGATGTTAAGATACTTGTTAAACATTTTCAAATGGTTCAAACTCAAATTGATCAACTTACTAAAGTGCAAAATGACTTGTTGGGAAATAATTCTAAAGAAAAACATGCTTATGAAGTAACAACTAGAGGTGGTGTTTCTACCCAGGATCCTCTATATCCTGAAGGGCATCCCAAAAGAGTTGAACAAGATTCTCAACTAACTAAAACTAGTGCTCCATCTAAGAAAAAGAAAAAGAAACATAAGAATATTGTAGAATCCTCTGAACCTGTTAATGATCCTAATAGTATTTCTATTTCTGATGCTGAAACTGAAAGTGGTAATGAACATGATAAAGATAATGATAAGGATGATACTCCTGATAAAGAAGAAATTGAAAAAGAACCTGAAAAGCCTGCTAAAAAAAAAAAGTACACTAAAGAAGATTTTATTACTGAGAAACATGGTAATGAAAGAGAACCTTGGGTTCAAAAGCAAATGCCTTTTCCTGTTAAGAAACTAAAATCAAAGGAGGAAGAACATTATAATAAATTTTGTGATTGGATGAAACCTTTATTTTTGCAAATCCCTTTGACTGATGCTATTAAATTGCCTCCTTATTCAAAGTATATGAAAGATATTGTTACTAACAAAAGGAAAATCCCCAATGAGGAAATTTCCACTATGCTCGCTAATTACTCCTTCAATGGTAAGATTCCAAAGAAGCTTGGAGACCCAGGTATACCGACTATTCCTTGTTCCATCAAGAATAATTATGTTAGAACTGCTCTATGTGATTTGGGAGCAGGTGTTAGTGTGATGCCTTTTCTCTTTATAAGAGACTTGATTTAGATAAATTGATACCAACTGATATATCTTTGCAAATGGCTGATAAATCTACTGCTATTCCTGTTGGTTTATGTGAAAATGTTCCTGTTCAAGTTACTCAACATTGCTTGATATTAACTGATTTTGTTGTGTTGGAAATGCCTGAAGATGATAATATGTCCATTATTCTTGGAAGACCCTTTCTTAATACTGCAGGGGCTGTTATTGATTGCAATAAAGGCATGGTTACTTTCAATGTTGATGATAAGGAACATACTGTCTATTTTCCCAAGAGGATTGATAAAGTATGTGGAGTCAATACAATTTTTAATGTGAAAACTATCAAAGTGGGATCCATTGATTGTCCTATATATGAGCCTAAAGAAGAATATCAAACTCTTGTGATTGGATCCATATCAATTCAATATAAGGTAACATGATTGATTTGAGGTTTATTTCTTCTTATGTCATATAAAATTTATTTGGTAGCAAGACTTGATCAACCTTGTTAACAAGTATATTTTAATGCATAAGAGAGCTAAACAACATTTCTTTCTTTCTTTCTCCCTCCACTTATTTTACTTGCTGTAGCACCTTTTGTTTTGCAATATGCTTTAGTTGTTTAAGATTTTGGAAATCATTTTCCTGCGCAGTAATAATTAATTTAACACCCAGAAATGTGCATTTTTCGAAGTTCTCTAAAAATTACAAAAATTACACCGTTGGTCCTATTTTTCGACGAGGCACCTGGGAGTACCAGAGGATGACCTGTGGGGCACCAGAGGGTGCCACACCACAGGCCGGCGCGGCCAAGGAGGTGGGCGCGCCACCCTGTGGTGTGGGCCCCTCCTTGCCCCACTACTTCATCTCTTCCTCCCAGCATCTTCTCTCTCCCGAAAAAACTCGCACCAAGTTCCTCTCACTCGTGTTTCTGCTCAAGAACTCGCGATTTCTCGATCTCCTTGCTCAGCCCAGATTTCTGTCTAAAATTTGGCACATTTACTCCTTGGTATGTGACTCCTTTGATTGTCCAATTAGAATTTTGTTTGGTTGAGTATATCTTGAATATTTTGCTGCTGTAGATAACATGTTTAGTGAGCTTGCATGCTTGTTCTAAGAGGAAGAAACTAGTTTTGATGCATGTTTAGTACTCTAGCAAGTTCCTATAGTAGTTCCCTTCAATTATATACCTTGAAATCAAATTTTATAATGGTTGTTGAAAATTTCAGAAGAGGAAGATGAAGAAATTCAAATTTGGAGAATTGTTCAAGAAAGGAACAACCAGCACCGGTAGGCCCTCGAGGGCGTCCACTCAGATTAGGCGATCCTACAATGAGGATGTCATCGCGCCTAGCTTCGCGCCCGAGGAGGACAATGGGGCTCCTAATGCTTCATCCTTCCCATGTTATGATTTTCTGACAAATGCAGGGATATTGGATGACTTCTTCACCCTTGTCAACAGGGCAGGCTTAGCCACCTACGTGGGAGATGAAAGGGAGCAATACTACAGGCTCACCAAAATTTTCGTTGAGAGCTTCAAGTTCCACAACACACAATATGAGCCGACAGTTGCATTCAAGATCTATGATAATCCTGTTACTATGGAATTGGAAGAATTTTGTCGTGCATTGGATATTGTCCCTGTAGGTACAGCAAGGAGGATTGATGACAACCCACGGGACCTGTTGGAGCTCTATCGAGGGATCACCGAAGATGATTGCCGCACCATTCAGCGCGGGAAGATAAGAAATATTCAACTTCCCGCCATTAAATATTTTGCATATTACATTGCTACTAGTATTCTTGGTAGGGAAAATACTAGTAATATTTCTAGCTATCATCTTGCTTTCTTGAATGCTGCACTTACTGGAGAGACATCTTATCATCTTGGTTCTCTTATTGCTCGCCGCCTGTCTAGCAGGGGGCCTATTTTTGGAGGAACTATTGCACTGCGCATTTTAACACATTTAAGACTTCCTCTTGATTCTAATGATGTGCCATTAACCCCTAGGAGACTAGATATTGCTGCTATGAAGAGTCATCATTTTGTTACTACTGATTCCACTATAGATAATATGGTCTATAGAATGTTGTTTGCTGACGGGGAATGAGAAGGAAATCCCTCTTCCCCAGCCAGGTTTGTTCAATATTGACAGGCAATCATGGTCGCTCACTAAGGAGGAGGTGGAGGAACATATGAAGATACAAGAATTCCACCAGCAACATGACTCCGAGAACGCCGAGCCCTCCTACGACTGCACCGTCACATACCCCGATGTTTCCTCCAGCACATACCTGGAACCGGGTCGTTCTTCGTCGTACTACGGAGACACCACTTCATGGGGACCGTGGGAATGAACTCCACTTAGGCCAAAAGCCTAAGCTTGGGGGAGGTATACCGGCATCACTCATTCTTTGCATATTATGGTTGCTGGATACTTGTACATACTTGTTTAGTCTCTTAGAGTGGATTTCTAATGAGAGGGAGATGATATTTGGGGAAGTGCTGTCCAAAAACAGATTCTGGGCTGTTACCAAAAAAATTTGTACGCACAGCCAGAACGTTATTTTGAGCTGCCAATTTTTGAGCATGTTCCCCAGGTTGTTATCTAACTTTCATTAGTTGAACACTTTTTGGTCTGAGCAATGGAAGATTTTTGTTAATTTCGATTTCTGTACTGCTGTCAGGATTTGGCAGATTTCTGTCATCCTGCTTTTCTGTGTTTCTGTTAGTTTGCATTCTTTTGTTTTCTTTGTTTCTTTCCTAAAACACAAAAAGACCAAAAATATTTCTGTTGTTTCTCTTCACCATTTGTTTATTTGGTTCTTTGCTCTTATTTTACTTCGTTTGCTATCGTTGGTTTGCTATGAGAAAACCCAAAAAGATTTTGCTTTGTTTGCTTGTTTTCTTTCGTTCTTGTTTCTAATTCAAAACACCAAAAATATTTGCTGTTCTTCTTTGGTTTGTAAAGTTCATCATGAGTTCAATGGTCTTCGGTGGCTGGAGCGTGGTTTTCATTTCATATTATCCAAGCTACACAAGTGAAAAGGCAATAATGACGATCTACGACAATCTGATTGTGGTGAGAGGCTGGTATGAACTCTATTTGTTTTCATTTTTTTACATATACTCATCCATGTGAGCATGCTTAGTTGGTTCATGTGAGGTATATGTTATTTGAGAAAGTCTAGTAGTTCATGATCTCTCATGTTTAGCTCCAATTTATTAATATGAGTAGCATGTCATGGATGTTTGCTTGCATTGTTTTATTCATAAGTAAGTATGGCATTGTGGTATCCTCCTCTGAATAATTCATTTATATCGACTTGGCACATGCTCACGCATGCATATGACTGAACAAAAGTCAATTAAGCCTCGATGATTTATATTGCTTCAGAGTTCTTGCATCACTTTTATGCCTCCGTTAACTTATTTTGCCGCAAGCATGATTATGACAGTTACTGCTCTCTTGATTTGTCGCTCCCTAGTCTTTTGCTAGCCTTCACTTGTACTGAGCGGGAACGCCGCTCGTGCTTCCAAACACCTGAAAACCAAGTTGTTCCAAAGTGTCCACCATAAATACCTATGCATGGCATTTCAAACCATTCCAAGTAAATTCTCATGCGCTACCTTTAAAACCAAAATGCTTCTCAATTTGTGTTAATGTTTCATAGCTCATGAGGAAGTATGTGGTGTTTAGCTTTCAACCTTGTCATTTACTTTTGACGGACTCTCATATGGACTAGTGGCACATCCGCTTATCCAATAATTTTGCAAAAAGAGCTGGCAATGGGATTCCCAGTCCCAAATTAATTAACTTAAATAGACACTCCTCCATGGTTTGTGATTGTTGGACGGCACCCGAAGGATTCGGTTAGCCATGGCTTGTGTAAGCAAAGGTTGGGGGAGTGTCATCATCATAATAAAACTTAAATAAAAAGGCACTCCTTCATGGTATGTGATTGTTGGCGGCACCCGAGGATTCGGTTAGCCATGGTTTGTGTAAGAAAGGTTGGAAGGAGTGCCACATAAACATGCAAATAATTCATGGGAGCCGCTCTTGGGAGTCCGGTTGATGAGGTAGTTAGTGTACCCATTACCATTCGTTGACAACAACAAACACCTCTCAAAATAATTTTACTCCTGCTTTACAAATGAAAAGCTCTAGCGCATGTTAATCCCTGCTTCCCTCTGCGAAGGGTCAATCTTTTACTTTTATGTTGTGTCTCCATTCTTTCTTTGAGCACTATCTTGAGAGCACAACTGTCATTCTTAGTATAATATGCTTGTCTCAAAATATGATTGATTGTGGTATAACTTTGATGCTTTTATCTTTGACAATCACTACTTCTAGTCTTTCTATGAACTCCAGAGGTGCCTCGGCATTTATGTTTTGCCGATCAAATACGGGCAAGCGAGATACCACTTTATCATATTCTCTTATGAACATTGCAATCCTGCTTATATACATGATTCATGGTGCTTATTATTAATTGTTGGTACCTCTCCATGATTGATATAGCTGTTGGATGATCTTATTTGCATGTATCTTATTATGAACTGCTTAAGTATTAGCCATAGCATGAGAATATATACATCATATGAGCAAATGTGTTCGTGAAAGTTCTTTTATCGCTCATTGTTAACTGAATTGCTTGAGGACAAGCAATAAGCTAAGCTTGGGGGAGTTGATACGTCCAAAACGTATCTACTTTCCCGAACACTTTACTATTGTTTTGCCTCTAATTTGTGTATTTTGGATACAACTAACACGGACTAACGCTGTTTTTTGGTGCTCAGTGTCTCGTTTTTGTGCAGAAATACAACTTTCGGGAAAATCCTCGAATTTATGCAGAGGGCCCTATTTTCCCAGATGCGACGGACGAAGGACAAGTGAGGTGGAGGCCCGAGGCCCCACACCATAGGGCGCGCGGCTAGGGGGGCCGCGCGGCCTATGGTGTGGCCCCCTCGATCGGCCTCCGACGCCCCCCTTCGGACTACTTATCGGGTTCGACCTAAAAACGCACGGAGAGAAGTCGAAGTCGCCAGAAACCCTCCAGAGAGCCGCCACATCGCGAAACTCCGTCGCGAGGCCAGAAGTCTCCGCACTCCGCCGGACGGGGAATTGGAGGAGATCTTCACCGCCATCACCGCCAACGCCTCTCCATCGACCAGCCATGTTTCCCCCATCCATGTGTGAGTAATTTCCCCGCTGTAGGCTGAAGGGGATGGTAGGGATTGGATGAGATTGGTCATGTAATAGTCATAAGATTGTTAGGGCATAGTGCCTAGTATCCGTAGATGTCACTTTTATGATATTGTTGCAACTTGTTATGCTTAATGCTTGTCACTAGGGCCCGAGTGCCATGATCTCAGATCTGAACATGTTATTGATTCATGAAGATATTCGTTGTTTATGATCTTACCTGCAAGTTGTATACACATGTCGCTGTCCGGAACCAATGGCCCCGAAGTGACAGAATCGGGACAACCGGAGGGGATGGTAGTGATGTGAGGATCACATGTGTTCACGGAGTGTTAATGCTTTGCTCCGGTACTCTATTAAAGGAGTACCTTAATTTCCAGTAGTTTCCCTAGAGGCCCGGCTGCCACCGGCTGGTAGGACAAAAGATGTTGTGCAAGTTTCTCATTGCGAGCACGTACGACTATATATGGAACACATGCCTATTGATTGATTAGTACTTGGATACCATTTTATTATTATCTGCAAATGCCCCTGCTTTGATTGTTACATGAGTTCTCTCATCCATGCAACGCCCGTTAAATCGTCCTGTGCCTACAGTATTTTAATCCTGCTGTTTACTATAATCACTACCTGTCTTTATTTCACCGCTGCTGTTATTTCACTATTCCTACTGCCATAAAACTGTTCTACGATAAACTCTTGCGAGCAAGTCTGTTTCCAGGTGCAGCTGAATTGACAACTCCGCTATTAAGGCTTACAAGTATTCTTTGTCTCCCTTGTGTCGAATCAATAAATTGGGTAATACTTCCCTCGAAGACTGTTGCGATCCCCTATGCTTGTTGGTCATCGAGGCTCCGGCCAAGTTGATACTTGTAACTCCAAGAGGGAGTAATTATGCTCGATAGTGGGTTCATGCCTCCATTAAATCTGGGACAGTGAGAGAAAGTTCTAAGGTTGTGGATGTGCTGTTGCTACTAGGGATAAAACATTGATGCTTTGTCTAAGGATATTTGTGTTGATTACATTACGCACCATACTTAATGCAATTATCTGTTGTTTACAACTTAATACTGGAGGGGTTCGGATGATAACCGAAGGTGGATTATTTAGGCATAGATGCATGTTGGATAGCGGTCTATGTACTTTGTCGTAATGCCCTGATTAAATCACATAGTAATCATCGTTGATATGTATTGAATCTTTATTTGTCAATTGCCCACTGTAATTTGTTCACCCAGCATGTTAGTTATCTTATTGGAGAGACACCACTAGTGAACTGTGGACCCCGGTCCATTCTTTTACATCTGAATACATTCTACTACTTTTACTGTTCTTTGCAAACAAACACCATCTTCCACTCGATACGCTTAATCCTTTGTTTTCAGCAAGCCGGTGAGATTGACAACCTCACTGTTACGTTGGGGCAAAGTACTTTGATTGTGTTGTGCAGGTTCCACGTTGGCGCCGGTTTCACTGGTGTTGCGCCGCACTACACTCCTCCAACAACCTTCACGTGCTTCTTGGCTCCTACTGGTTCGATAACCTTGGTTTCTTTCTGAGGAAAACTTGTTGCTCATCATACCCTTCCTCTTGGGGTTCCCAACGGACGTGTACATCTACGCATCAAGCAACTTTTCTGGCGCCGTTGCCGGGAGATCAAGACACGTTGCAAGGGGAGTCTCCACTTCCAATCTCTTTACTTTGTTTTTGTCTTGCTTTATTTTATTTACTACTTTGTTTGTTGCACTTAAACAAAACACAAAAAAATTAGTTGCTAGCTTTACTTTATTTACTGTCTTGTTCTCTATATCAAAAACACAAAAAAATAAGTTACTTGCATTTAGTTTACTTTTGTTATCATGTCTAGCTCTGTACCTGTTACTTCTTCACCTGAGGAATTAGTCTTTACTTTTAAACAAGGGGATGAGGAGAGTTTTAAAGACGCTTGGTCTAGAATTTTTGATGCTTATCGTAAAGCTGAACCTCAAATGACTCTAAGTTTGCTCCTTAGTAATTTTTATTTTGGGCTTATGATTCGCTATAGATATGCCTTAGATGCTATAGTGGGAGGAGATTTCCTTCATTGCAATGGTGATCAAGCTTTTAATGCCATAAAAAAATTGGTTGCATCACATAGTTCGGCTAATAACTTTGATTCAGCTCTTATTAGCATTTATAATAGACTAAACACTCTTGAGACAAATGCATCTTACTTGAAGGAAAGTTGTGGTTATGTTCGAAACCGTCTTGATGAAGTTTTAGTGAACTCTGAACCCTCAATGTGGAATCCTACTATCAAAGTTACTATTGGTGGTGAAACTTTTCATGCCCGTTGTGATATTATGTCTGAATTTTGTCTTATGCCTAAGAGTATTTATGAATCTTTAACACTTTGGGGACTCGTTGAAGGGGGAGAAGGAATAACTCTTATTGATAACTCCGTTATAATGCCTAAGGGAATAGCCGAGAGTGTGCATACAACCATTCTTGGAAGAACGGTATCCACTGATTATCTTGTTATTGAATGTGTAGGAACTGGACAAATCACACTTGGAAGATCCCTGCTGAAACTATTGGGAGCAATCATAAATACGGGAGAAGGCACCCTAAAAATCATACCGGGAGGCCGACATGTATTCCCTAAACCAAAGAGTAAGAAAAAGAACAAGAAGGGTAAGCGTAAGGCCCGAGGTAATGTTGATGCTCCATCTCTTGATGTTACTTGATTTGCACTTTCTGCGCCTAGCTGAAAGGCGTTAAAGAAAAGCACTTCTTGGGAGATAACCCATGTGTTTATTTTACTACAGCAATTTTTGTTTTGTTGAGTTTTGGAAGTTGTTTACTACTGTAGCAACCTCTCCTTATCATGTTTTTGTGCCAAGTAAAGTTTCTATGCTAAAGTTGATGTTATATTTGGGATCGCTGCGCAGAAACAGCATTGCTGTCTGTCACGAATTCTGGCACAAGTCTCTGTAAAAAATTCAAAAAATCTGCAAATTTACGAGCGTGATCCTCAGATATGTACGCAACTTTCATTAGTTTTGAGTTTTTCCATTTGAGCAAGTTAAGTGCCCAGTCCAGATGCATCTTTACGGACTGTTCTGTTTTTGACAGATTCTGTTTTTTATTTCGCATTGCCGCTTTTGCTATGTTGAATGAGTTTATTTGTTCCATTAACTTTCAGAAGCTTTGTGCAATGTCCAGAAGTGTTAAGAATGATTGTGTCACCTCTGAATATGTGAATTTGTGGTTATGCACTAACCCTCTAATGAGTTTGCTTGAAGTTTGTGTGAAGGAAGTTTTCAAGGGTCAAGAGAAGAGGATGATATACTATGATCAAGAAGAGTGAAAGGTCTAAGCTTGGGGATGCCCCGGTGGTTCATCCCTGCATATTTTAAGAAGACTCAAGCATCTAAGCTTGGGGATGCCCAAGGCATCCTTCTTCATCGACAACATTATCAGGTCACTTCTAGTGAAACTATATTTTTATTCCATCACATTCTTATGTTCTTTACTTGGAGCGTCGGTTTGTTTTTATTTTTGTTTTGTTTTGAATAAAGTTGGATCTCGCCATCCTTATATTGGAGATATTACGCTCCGCTTTTTCATATGGAACACTTGTGTTCTTAATTGTGCTTTAATGTTCATGGCGAAGGCTTATTGCTTCGTTAAATTGCTATTTGGTTGGAATTGGAAAATGATGCATATGGTTTGACAATTTGGCAATTGTTTGAGCTCTCATAGATCATGCTTAAGCTCTTGCATCATGTAGTTTAATCTATTAATGAAGAACTACTGTAGAGCTTGTTTAATTTGGTTTGCATGATTGATCTCTCTAAGTCTAGATATTTTCGGGTAAAGTGTTTGAACAACAAGGAAGACAGTGTAGAGCCTTATAATGCTTGCAATATGTTCTTGTGTGAGTTTTGTTGTACCTGTTCATACTTGTGTTTTCTTCAAACAACCTTGCTAGCCCAAACCTTGTACTGAGAGGAATGCTTCTCGTGCATCCAAACACCTTGAGCCAAACTCCATGCCATTTGTGTCCACCATATCTACCTATTATGTGGTATTTTTCTGCCATTCCAAAGTAAATTACTTGAGTGCTACCTTTAAATTTTCATTCCTCTACCTTTACAATATATAGCTCATGGGACAAATAGCTTAAAAACTATTGTGGTGATGAATATGTAGTTATGTGTCTTAATTCTTATAAGTTGCTTGTTGAGCGGTAACCATGTTTTCTGGGGACGCCATCAACTTTATCTTTGTTGGATATCATGTGAGATGCTATGCATGTTCGTCTTGTCTGAAGTAGTGGACTTCGCGATCAAATGGTTTGAGTATGCATATGTTAGAGAAGAACATTGGGCCGCTAACTAAAGCCATGTATCATGGTGGAAGTTTCAGTTTGGACATACAACCTCAATCTCTTATGAGAATATTAACTATTGTTGAATGCTTAAGCATTAAAAAAGGAGTCCATTATCTGTTGTCTATGTTGTCCCGGTATGGATGTCTAAGTTGAGAATAATCAAAAGCGAGAAATCCAATGCGTGCTTTCTCCTTAGACACTTGTACAGGCGGCATAGAGGTACCCCTTTGTGACACTTGGTTGAAGCATATGTTATGCGATGAGAATCCGTGTTTCCGAGATAGTAGGACAAGGTGCGAGCACTATTGGTACTCTATGCATGAGACATGCAACTTGTAGGAAGTATTATGCATAGCACATATGAATTATTACTACCGTTGACAAAATTGTTTCTATGTTTTCAAAACAAAAGCTCTAGCACAAAAATAGTAATCAATGCTTCCCTCTACGAAGGGCCAATCTTTTACTTTATTGTTGAGTCAGTTTACCCATTCCCTTCTATCTTAGAAGCAAACACTTGTGTTAACTGTGTGCATTGATTCTTACATGTTTACTTATTGCACCTGTTATATTACTCTATGTTGACAAATATCCATGAGATATACATGTTACAAGTTGAAAGCAATTGCTAAAACTTAATCATCCTTTGTGTTGCTTCAATGCATTCTACTATGAATTTATTGCTTATGAGTTAGCTCTTATGCAAGTCTTATTGATACTTGTTTGAAAGTACTATTCATGAAAAGTTTTGCTATATGATTCATTTGCTTAGTCATTATCTTTGTTAGCAATCTTTTGTTCAGATCACTCCATTCATCTCATATGCTTTACAATAATGTTGATCAAGATTATGTTGGTAGCATGTCACTTCAGAAATTATTTGTGTTATCGTTTACCTACTCGAGGCGAGTAGGAACTAAGCTTGGGGATGCTTGATACGTCTCAAACGTATCTATAATTTCTTATGTTCCATGCTACTTTTATTACAATACTTGAGTGTTTTACACATACTTTACAGCGTTATTTTACATTTTCCGGCACTAACCTATTAACAAGATGCCGAAGTGCCGTTCCTGTTTTTTGCTGTTTTTGGTTTCAGAAATCCTAGTAAGGAAATATTCTCGGAATTGGACGAAATCAACGCCCGGGGGCCTATTTTTGCACGAAGCTTCCGAAGTCCGAAGAGGAGACGAAGTGGGGCCACGAGGTGGCGACACACCAGGCGGCGCGGCCCAGGCCCCGGCCGCGTGGCCTGTAGTGTGGGCCCTCGTGACGCCAGGACCTACCCTTCCGCCTACTTAAAGCCTCCGTCGCGAAACCCCTGTGCGAGAGCCACGATACGGAAAACATTACGAGAGGCCGCCGCCAATCCCATCTCGGGGATTCAGGAGATCGCCTCCGGCACCCTGCGGAGAGGGAATCATCACCGGAGGGGCTCTACATCATCATGCCTGCCTCCGGATTGATGCGTGAGTAGTTCATCCTTGGACTATGGGTCCATAGCAGTAGCTAGATGGTTGTCTTCTCCGCTTGTGCTTTCATTGTTATAGATCTTGTGAGCTGCCTAACATGATCAAGATCATCTATTTGTAATGCTACATGTTGTGTTTGGTGAGATCCGATGAATAGAGAATACTATGTTAAGTTGATTATCAATCTATCATATATGTGTTGTTTATGTTCTTGCATGCTCTCCGTTGCTAGTAGAGGCTCTGGCCAAGTTGATACTTGTAACTCCAAGAGGGAGTAATTATGCTCGATAGTGGGTTCATGCCTCCATTAAATCTGGGACAGTGACAGAAAGTTCTAAGGTTGTGGATGTGTTGTTGCTACTAGGGATAAAACATTGATGCTTTGTCTAAGGATATTTGTGTTGATTACATTACGCACCATACTTAATGCAATTATCTGTTGTTTACAACTTAATACTGGAAGGGTTCGGATGATAACATGAAGGTGGATTATTTAGGCATAGATGCATGCTGGATAGCGGTCTATGTACTTTGTCGTACTGCCTGATTAAATCACATAGTAATCATCGTTGATATGTATTGAATCTTTATTTGTCAATTGCTCGCCTGTAATTTGTTCACCCAGCATGTTAGTTATCTTATTGGAGAGACACCACTAGTGAACTGTGGACCCCGGTCCATTCTTTTACATCTGAATACATTCTACTGCTTTACTGTTCTTTGCAAACAAACACCATCTTCCACTCGATACACTTAATCCTTTGTTTTCAGCAAGCCGGTGAGATTGACAACCTCACTGTTACGTTGGGGCAAAGTACTTTGATTGTGTTGTGCAGGTTCCACGTTGGCGCACTGGTGTTGCGCCGCACTACACTCCTCCACCAACAACCTTCACGTGCTTCTTGGCTCCTACTGGTTCGATAACCTTGGTTTCTTTCTGAGGGAAAACCTGTGCGATCATACCTTCCTCTTGGGGTTCCAACGGACGTGTACATCTACGCGCATCACGGTGTAGATGGTGGAGATGATGATGATGATGATGGAGATGATGTCCAGCTCGATGACGATGGCGATGGCGTCGATTTCCCCCTCCGGGAGGGAATTTCCCCGGCGGATTCCTGCCCGCCGGAGAGCTCTTTTCTCTCTGGTGTTTCTCCGCCCCGCGAGGCGGCTCTGTCAATTCTCCGTCACTCCCTGGGCTTAGGTTTTCGGGACGAAGAAGTACGCGAAGGAGAGGCGGCCAGAGGGGGCTGTGGGCCCCCTCCCAGCGGCGCGGCCAGGCCTGGGCCCACGCCGGCCTATGAGGGGCCCATGGTGGCCCCTCTCGGCCCCTCCTTTTGGCTCCCTTCGCCTTCTGGAAAAATAGGATTTTTCGTATAACTTCCATCAATTGTTGATCTTCAGAAATATGGTGTCCTGACGGTGCTTTTTCCAGCAGAATCCTGACTCCGGTGAATAATTCTCCAATGATCATGAAACATGCAAAATAGGTAAAATAACATAAGTATCATCTCTAAATACGAAATATATCAATGAATAACAGCAAATTATGATATAAAATAGTGATGCAAAATGGACGTATCAGTCGCCGGCGAGGCCGCCGGCCCCGTACGTATTAGGATAGAAGTAGTAGCTAATTTTTTTTGTAATGGGTTCTTTTTAATGAAAAAAATGTTTATGTCTATGACACGCGGGCCAGGGGCGGACAAGGGGCGGACGCGAGCGACCAGCCTTTCGCGTCCGCGGCCATGCAAACCCGGCCCAGATTTGGGCCGGGTTTGCGTCGTTCCGGACGCCGCGGCCATCCGTTTAGGGATGGGTCCGCGCGCTGGGCGGTTTTGTCCGGCTGGACCCATCCGGACGCGCGGGCGCGGGATGGGTCGCCCTGTTGGAGATGCCCTAACGCACCTAATTCGCAGAGTGGCTGTACACAGCTCATTTCCCCCTCTCTAGCTCTCAGACCGCTACAGTTCTTGGTCGTCTCTCTCGCTCGGCCAGGCCGATCCGAAGCCAAATCCGCCGTAATAGCCGGCCGGAGGCGGTGGAGGTGAAGCGCCGGAGTAGTCTAGGGATAGTCTAGGTCTTCTTCCTTCCTTGTTTAGTAGTTTACCCTCGTGGATTTTGGCGTAATGCCTGTGTTGAGGTGTTGGCGGTGGAGGATGGGCTACTCCCTGCTGCAGGCGGCGGTGCTGCAGCTGCTCGTGGTGCTCCAACGGTCGGAGCCAGAGACGGGCGGCGGCAGGTCATCGTCAACCTCCCCAATAAAGCTCATCGTCGATCCACCATATCCGGGTGTCTTCGTCCTGGTCTTCCCTCTCTCTGGTCACCGCGGTGGTGGAGACTGGGAGGGGACCTCCGACGACCGGCACATGGATCTGTTGGGTTCATCTCGGAGCTGTTCTTCCTCGAGCGAATCACGCGAGACCAAGTCCGTCTCCGTGATCCTCGGCCAAAAGGTGGCCCATCTTCATCAACCTCCATGGCGGAGGCCCTCATCGGCTGTGGAGCTCGCGTTGTTGGGGAGGCAAGTGGTTGTCCCCATCTCTGGTGGTGGCCAGTGGATCTTGCGCGGACAAGAGCATTCGAGCATACTATGCTTGGGACTCGGCGGAGACGCCTGGATTCAGCCGGCGATGGGTGGCAGAGAAGACCCTGTCCTTGATTGCTTTTTCAACTTTTTAGCCAGGGTGTTTGTTGCAAAGTGGAAGGCCTCTTCTTCAAATTGTAGGTTTCTCAGGGCAATAGATGTTAAGGGGCTTTTGTAAGATGTACCTGCCACATGTGTTAATATAAGAGCTCCCCGGGGTCTTCTTGCCCCACTTCTGTTCAAAAAAATAAAGCACCTCCACCGCGGGCGAGTAAACAGGAAACTTTTTTTTCCTATGACGCGAATTATCCCAGCGTGTTCTATGGCGTAGCTGTTACCTGCCAAAACCACCGGCGGGCAATGGTTAAGCAACACGAAGAGCCGGGAGGCTCCCAAGGCCGCTTAGTGGACCCTGGCACCTCGCGTCGTCCCGCAAGTCTTCCAGCCACGTCCTGGCGGTTGCTAGGGCGTGCCACCTGACCTAGACCCGATCAGGAAGGTGTTAGATTGCTTCGATTGTTCCTGCATGGTAGACACGTAAACATTAAATACGAGCCCTATCGGCTCTCAGGTTGCCCTGTGGATCGGCTCAAAGAGCCGATCGCCCCATGGTTCACGTTGGATTTGCAATGACATGGGGATCCTGCTTGATCAAAACAAAGCTAAACCGATCTACGACAGTTTAGGGTTTTCACCGCATAACCGGAACGTCCTACGTGTGATCGGGCCTAGCAGATACGGAAGATGATGCAAACTACCCCTACAAGAGGCCTAAAAACCAACATAACGTTAATTCCCGGAACATCCCTTGTAGGAACGGTAAACAACACCTAACGCACTACCGGATCGTCCGACCCCAGCATAAGGCCTAACTATGCAGATATTAAACTAATCCTTGCGGAGCAAGGAGCAACTATAACAGATCGGATCTACTAAGTAACGAACAAGCAAGATGCTGCCCTTACACCCAGATAGGTGTAAGGGCAGCTAGGTGTCGAGGGACGGCATTGCCACGCATATATGCACGAGAAAGCATCAATGCAAGCCCCTAAACACCTAAGGATAAGTAGTGCTGCTCGCCATCAACAACGCTTCAGCACGAGCAGCACAAGGTAGACGAATAAACGTGTACTGCCTAGATCGCAAGATGCGATCTAGGCAGCATGATGCTTACCCGGAAGAAACCCTCGAAGGAAGGGGTGGCGATGCGCCTGATTTGTGTTTGTTGTGAACGTGATTGTCCTCCTTTCTCGATAACCCTAGATACATATTTATAGTCCAAGGGACTTTCTAATTGAGGCGTGCACCTAACCGTGCACGGGCCAGACTCTATCTGTTAATTCTAAACACGATACGATCTACTATATTACAGATACACGGGCAATTTAGCCCAAACTCTTAGCGCAAGGCCGCTTCGAAGATGCTCCACGTGTATGTCCTTCAAGCCCATCTTCACTTACGGCCCATCTCCTGATTTGGCCAAAATCTGGTGATAACACATGCCCCCCTGGTTTTGGTAATGATAATTTCAAAACCATCTGTTTTTCCTTCGAGGGGTCATGTCGTGGCAGAGCAGAACCGTCGCAGTATTTTCTCATCATGACGACTTGCCTTCCCAACTTCTCTGCACGATTTGACAGTTTTGGCACCATGTCCTCGAAAACTGCTCGACAATTAAATTTCCATCTCCTTTTATTTAACCGCATCGAACAGTTCTCCTCTTCATCCCCTCGCATCAGCACTTCCAAAAGCCCTCCTCTGTCACCATGTCTTCTTCCTCTTCCTCCTCTGCTGCATCAAGCCTCTCTGTCCAATCCTCCCCCCTCCGAGAGCCGACGCCAGAGTGGGACCCGCAAGAGGCCCACGCGGCCAACATCCGCCGCGCCATTGCCGACGGGGACGAGTCGAGCCACGACTCCTCCGTCTGGTCCGAAGATGACCAGTCCTTGACGGACGGGGAGAGCGACCTCCGCTTCCTCGCCCTTGGGGAATCGGAGGAGGAGAGCGACGATGATCGCTACTCCTGGGACGGTTTCTCCTCCGCCGAGGAGGTGAAGGAAGAAGAAGAGGAGGAGGACAGCACCTCCTCCGACGAGCCGCCGGCCAAGCGCTTCTGCCCTTGGCCGGGCAACCTTAGTGACTTCGACAGCGACGAAGACGACGCTGCGAGGAAGACGAGGACAACGAGGGTCCTCCAGGTGTCGCGGCAGCAGCGAGCAGCCCGCGAAAGCACCGGCGACGACGGCGACGATGAGGGCAACAATGGCCCCTAGATAGGATCCTAGAATAGGATCAGTAGTAGTAGGAGGGGCAATGCATCCCCCTAGGCCTTCCTTTTGAGAGCAATCAGCTCTTTTCATGTAAGAAATCTGATTATCAATGAAGAAATTTCCCCAATTTGACTCTGCCGATTCCTTGCAAATTGATTTAGCCGATTCTCCCTTGTGTTGATCTTGCCGATTGTCAGCGGTCAATGCTCAACGAGCCGATTTCCATGCATCGGTCCCCCATAATCCGCTCTTCCTTTCTTTGACATCGGAGTGATCGTGAACTTGGTCAATGCTCAATAGATCCATGTCAACGTATCGATTCTTCACGATCTATCCTTCACCTTTTCGACCGATGACCTGGAGCCCTAATGGCCAACGAGGCAGACCAATGCCCTCAAAAGAGTCCTAAAACTGCTGCTGAACAACTTGCCGTTGAAACCAAGGCCCCTGTAGTACAGATATCCCCTGTTCTGTTCCTTTACAGCACCTAGATAGCCCAGAGTCAATTCTCCATCGGTGATGATGGATCCTTCTTTTGCAAGAACTCATCGCCTTCGAGAGGAATTGCGTTGCGGGACCGACCGAAGACTCTCCAATCGGCTTCTAAAAACATAGCGTCCACGAGGCCAGCTGCCCCTCAAGCCCCAGCCGGGGTGAAAACAGTGATGGGGACACGTGATTCAAACAACTAGCCGATCACCTTTCTTCGTTGACGTGATACACCAATCCAGCGAGTGGTAACCTGGTTGTAGGCAGGTGTCTTCGATAGAGCTCTGGGCTTGTCGCTGAATCGACTCGCACTCTCAAACTGATAATTTTGCAGCATCAGCACTATTCCTCGGACAAGTTGTGACGCAGAGCCAGCCGATTCCGACAAGAATCGGCTTCCTATAGCAAAGGATCCCTCGGGCAAACTGCTCCCCATAATCCCACGAGCCTCGGTCGGGGTGAGGACCGCAGATTGGCCAGCCAAATGGGCTTCCATCGGCCTCCAAATTGTAGGGAGTCAGCCGATCCCAACCAAATCGGCTTTCCAGAGCGAAGATATTTCAGGGCACGCTGCCCCGAGCTCTTTCAGTTCGAGTTCTTACGCCTTGCGATCAGATCTGCTCATCTTCTTGGGAGGCTAATGCAACTGCTAGTGGGGATGTTTGATGAAGTCCTGACGCCCTTCCCAACTCTGGACGTAACATCCTCTGAAGGTAATATCTACCAAGTTGCCACCTTGGCCAAGCCCTCAGGCAGAAATGCCACGCCGATTGCTTTATCATCGGCCGTCCTCATGGTCCTAGAGAGGTATGCTCCCTTTGTTGGGCCATCCTTAACCTAACTTGCTCTTGTCGTGAGTGGGTTACGATCCTCAATCTTGCACCGAACCTGATGGCTCCATTGAGCTTCTTGAGACGATGGCCATGCACCGGCTTTTTCCTTGAGTCGATGTCTGCGCATCGGCTACTCTTCAAATTTTTTAAAATTTGAAGATCATATGAATTTACTACGGCCGATTTACTCATGTATCGCCCCCCACTTTATCAGAGAATATATCATGAATTGCTTCAAACTCCGTATCCTCGTGTTCTATCCTTCTATGTGCCCCCCGAGCCGATTCTGTCAAGTATTTGATGGTATCGGCTCTTCAGGCATCTGTCGGATCAATGCTGAACACAGACAAAACGCATGTCGAGGATAATTTTGGCCGATTGCGGGAATCGGCCTCCCTTTTCATTGCAATGCTTCGTGAAGGTTTAGCACTTCTTGGTTTCCCACTGTAGCTACGTGGCATGCTGGAGATAAGATCCTTTGCTTTCCCTTTTTTGGGGCCGATCGCAGGGATCGGCCTTGCCACGTACGTCCATTGGCTTGGACGTTGCTACTCCGTTAGGCCGGTGGATAGAACCAGCCTTACCCCATTTTTCGAAGCTTCGATGCGCTCACAACCCTCTAAACTGATTCCAGAGAGCGGCTCTTGGTTATCTGCTTCCCACACACTCATGGCAGCTAACGATATCTCGATTGAGTCATCCGCCTGAACGACTTCCACTTCATCTCCATCCCACTGTATGATGCATTGGTGCATTGTAGATGGAATGCAACAGTTAGCATGAATCCAATCCCTTCCCAATAGGACGGCGTAATTGCTTTTGCTGTCGACGATGAAGAACGCGGTAGGTATGGTTTTCCGGCCTACAGTAAGCTCTACATTCAGAACACCTTTCGCTTCTGATGCCTGGCCGTTGAAGTCGCTTAATGTGACGTTGGTCTTGATCAGATCATCACTGGAGTGCCCCAAACGTCGTAGCATGGAATACGGCATTATGTTGACTGCCGCTCCGGTGTCAACCAACATCTTGCTGACAGGCTGCCCATTGATGTAACCCCTCAAGTATAGGGCTTTCAAATGCCTATAGCTTCTATCTCGTGGCTTCTCAAAGATAACTGGTCGTGGACCGCAGTCGAATTGAGCCACTGATACCTCCTCGTCGTTTGGAGCGCGAAACTCCGCGGGAGTATGAACACCATGTTTGTGTCAGCCGATGTCTCTGCATCGGCATCAGCCGATGCCTGTGCATCGGCTTTCGTCTGTTTGGGGCGCCATACTTTCTTTGGCGGGCGCGCCTTCGTCTCCAATGTTTGCTGAATTTTCACGGCCAGATCGGGCCGTGCTCTTCTCAACGTGTACAGGTACTGTGCCTCGGCTTCTTCCAGGTTTCGCAGCCGCTGCACCCTACGCTTCTGAGAATGGCTGAGTCCATCAGGGCACCACCTTGGTCGGTGATACCTATCTTCTTCTCCATCTGACTCCTCAAAGTCTTCTTCTTGAGATGACCCAGCTTGTTTATTATGAGGTGGGAGAGGCCCTAGACGCTCGAACACTGAAACTTCATTTGCCCTCCTCCTTTGATGTTTGCACTCTGGGCAGTTCTCGATTGTTGGCAATCGGCTCATTCCGGAGTCCCAGCAATGTTTGAAGAAAGGACAGTTCCAGTGCTTATCCATGTTGTCTTGCTCCCTTGACCTCCCTCTAGCGTGACGCTCGTACCCGTCGTTGTTTCTGTCGTGCTGACGATACCTCCTGTCCGCTGCATCTGACCGACGATATCTTTCATCGTCTTCGTCGTAGCGCCGACGTCGGTCATACTGCTGCTCATATTTGTTGAGGAGATGCACGGATAGTGGGCGTTGATACCGTATGCTTCTCACCTCCTCCTCGGTTAGGTATCGTCTGTCATCATCCTGGGGCCGGTCGCGTGGAACGGCCTCCTCTTTATCTTTGCCACGAGAGTGGCTGCTCTCTGCTTTGTCCGTGCTATGGCGGCTCACAAGCCCTGCCATGTTGACACCAAAGGAGAACCCTGGCTCCCTTATAGAGTGGCTGAGATCCACCATATTGACGCCAGGAGACGAACGTGTGCCTCCTTCGACCTTGATGCCGTGCGAACGGGTTTTCGCAAAGGAGCCGATGAGCTCGGCTTCACAGATGGCCTTCAGCTCATCGTATTTCTTCTTGTGCTCCGCAGGGAGATCCTCGTATGTGATCTGTTCCTCTGCCATCTCGGATGTCGGTGTTGACGTGGATGTTGCAGAAGATTGTCCCACCGGGCGTGCCAGAATGTGTTACCTGCCAAAACCCACCGGCGGGCAATGGTTAAGCAACACGAAGAGCCGGGAGGCTCCCAAGGCCGCTTAGTGGACCCTGGCACCTCGCGTCGTCCCGCAAGTCTTCCAGCCACGTCCTGGCGGTTGCTAGGGCGTGCCACCTGACCTAGACCCGATCAGGAAGGTGTTAGATTGCTTCGATTGTTCCTGCATGGTAGACACGTAAACATTAAATACGAGCCCTATCGGCTCTCAGGTTGCCCTGTGGATCGGCTCAAAGAGCCGATCGCCCCATGGTTCACGTTGGATTTGCAATGACATGGGGATCCTGCTTGATCAAAACAAAGCTAAACCGATCTACGACAGTTTAGGGTTTTCACCGCATAACCGGAACGTCCTACGTGTAGTCGGGCCTAGCAGATACGGAAGATGATGCAAACTACCCCTACAAGAGGCCTAAAAACCAACATAACGTTAATTCCCGGAACATCCCTTGTAGGAACGGTAAACAACACCTAACGCACTACCGGATCGTCCGACCCCAGCATAAGGCCTAACTATGCAGATATTAAACTAATCCTTGCGGAGCAAGGAGCAACTATAACAGATCGGATCTACTAAGTAACGAACAAGCAAGATGCTGCCCTTACACCCAGATAGGTGTAAGGGCAGCTAGGTGTCGAGGGACGGCATTGCCACGCATATATGCACGAGAAAGCATCAATGCAAGCCCCTAAACACCTAAGGATAAGTAGTGCTGCTCGCCATCAACAACGCTTCAGCACGAGCAGCACAAGGTAGACGAATAAACGTGTACTGCCTAGATCGCAAGATGCGATCTAGGCAGCATGATGCTTACCCGGAAGAAACCCTCGAAGGAAGGGGTGGCGATGCGCCTGATTTGTGTTTGTTGTGAACGTGATTGTCCTCCTTTCTCGATAACCCTAGATACATATTTATAGTCCAAGGGACTTTCTAATTGAGGCGTGCACCTAACCGTGCACGGGCCAGACTCTATCTGTTAATTCTAAACACGATACGATCTACTATATTACAGATACACGGGCAATTTAGCCCAAACTCTTAGCGCAAGGCCGCTTCGAAGATGCTCCACGTGTATGTCCTTCAAGCCCATCTTCACTTACGGCCCTTCTCCTGATTTGGCCAAAATCTGGTGATAACAGTAGCCTAATGGACATTGGCTCGCATCGGGCCAAAAAATTTCGGTCTGTTTGGATGCCTGAAGGTCACTACGTTCTTGCATGAACCGGATTTTAAACCACCCTTGGAACAGGCCCTGGAGGAACGCTCGAAATGGCAGTTTCTCCAGGGTCAGGCATGTTACGGCCAAACGGCTGCACGCGTGGATAAAGGGGACGGAAACGCCGCGTCCCTTCGAGAACACGTGCCATACTTAGGGTCACCGCTCCCTCTCTTTCCTCTCACTCGCGACCTCCCCCAAACTGTCACATCACCCGGCGGTTCCCCTCCCGCCGACCAATCCGCCGCACCGTTGCACGGAGGAGCACCGGTACTGGAGGAGGAGACATCGGCGAGCAGCACCACGACATCGGCCGAAACCTGCTCCACAGTCTTCATTGGCATCTCAAGGACCTCGAGCTCATCCTCGGCCGAAACAATGGCGGTAACAACCTCTCCTTCTCACCCTCGTACTCATTCTGCCAAAACATGCCATTCTCGGGCATTTGCGATGGCATGCACATTAGATCTGCTAGGATTTCCATTAGGATAGTGTTCGGATTGATGTTTGCAAGGTGTTCGTCCCCATTTCTTGCTCTTCTTGTCCATTTCTTACTTTTCACAGTCTCGATTTGCTTAGATCTGTTACTCTAATATCGGATTGCGGTAGATCCTTCCTAGATCGGACTGTGGATTGCTGAAACTGCCAGATCTTATTGTGCATGCAAAGAGGGGAAGGGTTTTTTGTGCTGGGGTTTAGCATGTTCAGATTGTCGTGTGGAATAAGTCGCGCTAGTTTGTTCTAGATTGTGTTGTTTCTGATTGAACTAGGCCGATGATTGTAACCGGGAATCATAGTATGAGGAGATGATTGATCAGAACCTATGGCATGACTGAACATCACCATGTCATTGGTTCTGATCAAACATCTCCTCCATATGTACTCATTGTATGAGGCCTATGCTACCTTGCTTTCCATGTTTGTACTTCTTCAGTTATGCAATGGCCAATGATTTAACTATGGCACAACGGAAGGCAAGGTGCAGCCCTCAAACTTAGTCATGTGTGCCATGTTTATTGCACACTAGACTTAGTTTGCGGACAGTCTCTTTGCTTGCCATGTGATCCAATATATGAGGCCTCATTTTGTTTGTCTAGTGCATTGGCCAATGATTGAACAATGGCACACTGGAAGACAAGGTGTTGCACTCAAACTTAGTCTTGTGTGTGTGATTACTTGCACACTAGACTTAGTTTGAGGGCAGTCCCTTGAGCTGCCGTGTGAGCCAATGTATGAGGCATCACATGTTTTCAATGTTCATTTTCATCAACATACTTGTGAGCAGGCACATCTCTAATGGCATGTGTTCTTCGCTGAGGAAGCTCAAGCTTGGGTCACCTGAGACCCCCGAGGAGGGACCATCCAAGAAGCGAAGGGCGGCTAACATCGGCCACTTCCAGTCGGACGTAGGGCCAGACCAGTTCCTGTGCATCGTCTTCATGCCCACCTTCAACCTGCTACGGATCCCTCACGATTTCATCAGGTGGTTCGGAGAAATCCCTTCGAACATCATCATCACCACGAACACTGGCTGCAACTGGAGGATGACTACGGTAAGAGAAGGCGATGACGCATACGTCGATCAGGGGTGGACGGCCTTCGTCGTCGCTCATCAGCTACAGATAGGCCAGATCCTCATCTTCAAGGGGGTGTCCACCTTCGAGTACAGTGTGGTCATCTTCGACCACACCTGCACTGAGGTGATGACCAGATGTCGTTACCATGACGACGCCACCAGGTGTGTCGTCTTCCAAAGTCATGTCTGAAGCTTACCTGGTTCTGTGTTGCTGCTACCATGTCTGTGTCTAGTTGATGTTCCTGTCGTGTGTTGAACTATGATCATCTCTGTAAGGGTATATTGCCCATATGTGTGTTTTTGGTAATTAGTGACAACCCCTATGGACTAATGTTTTCATTGAGTTTATATGAAGGAATATTCCATAGGTACTACTTGTATTCCATGTGTTGGATTCAAGTATGGATGCCATGAAGATAAAGATATACCTTGTGTATTGGCATCAAGATCATCGATTTGAAGATATATATGTGATATGATCAAGAAGAAGAAATGAAGATGGAGTTCTTATGTGGAACTCAATATTAGCCATGCTCTAGCTTATGTGATAAGCAATGAATGATCAAGATCTTGAGTGCTTGATTCCAAGTGAAGAATTCAAGTTATGGCTCTAAGTCGGTGTCATGATAGTCTCATGAGTTGAGCTATGGTTGACTAAGATTTAGAGCATGCAAGCAAATGAAGAATTCTATATACACCTCAAGATAGTATGATAGAGCATGAGAAGATACAAGGTTGACCAATACAAAGAGTGAAGAATAGATTCAAGTTTGGTCAACACATGAAGCATGAAGAATGTGCCACGAGAAGTCATGTGGTATGGTAAGCCGTGTCAATTATGCTTTATGAACTAACCCATCATATATGTTCCCTTGTGTTGTCTATGTGGGTTAGGTATCTTTCCATGGGCATGCATCAAAAGTGAGATCTCATATAGCCCATGAGAGGATGACGTCAAGTGGTGATCGTCATCAAGGTTGAGTTGGGCAAGTTCAAGTTGAGCATCTCAAGAGGATCATATGCTTGAAGCTTTCCGTCCATTTGGTGATAATGGACATGTGAAGATGTGCATCAATGGAGCTTTCCCATCATGGTGTATGGGGGAGCATTTGTGAGTCTTCACGAAGCAACAATGATCAAGTGAGGCATTCCGGCTTGAGTGGAGCTTGAAGAGTTATCATCAAGATCAAGCGGGATGCGCAAGGCAAAGGTATGGCCTTGCTAGGTTTTCCTTTTACCGGTCTCAAGGTGGTTGTTGGGAGACCGGATTATAGGATAGATAGCCGCACTATTAAGAGGGGCTTTCGGTTGGGTAACTTGATCACATCGTCTTAGGGAGCTCAACCCTTTGCATACTTTGCATATCCCTATTGCTTCTTGGTGTTTCTCTGTGTGAGGTTCTTGAGCTTGTTGCTAGCTTTACAACAAGCCCAAGTTCATCGAAAACGGAATCCGCATGCATCTTCTATTGCGTTTTCGAGTTTGGACGTCTTCACCGTTTCTTGACGGTGGGAGACTCCCTCTCTAGAATCATCTAAAAATATCCTGTGAGGAGTCTCCATATTTGTCGTTATCTTTCCAACAAAATTGGTTTCATGTCAATCGGAGTTCGGGAGCTTTTTTTGAAATGTAGAAAAGTTGTTTAGCCCATGGCCAATCGTGGGGGTTGGACCGTGGCCGGCTGGCCCGGCGCCGACCGGTCCCTGGACCGGTGCCATCCGGGGGCATGTTCTGTAAGTCCCCGATCCACTCAAGTCATGGTCTGGCGCCAGGTCCGGTTTTGACCGGTTGGTCCAGCCTGTGGCCCGGTCTGACCGGCCCCTGGACCGGACGGCCCGGTCCCTGGCTCGGTTGACCGGCCTCCTCGTGTTTGTTGAGCTGGTCTCTTCCCCAACGGTTGGATTTTCCCTTGGGCTATAAATAGCCCTTCTTCCACCTTGGGCTGGTCAAGTTCTTCCACTCTCTCTCCTCCATTGTTGACTTTGAAGAACTTGCCCTATCTCTTGATTCCCCCCATGATTCTTGCTCATTCTTGAGGGATCTAAGAGAGGAGATCTAGATCTACAACTCCACCAATCCATTCCTCCTCTTTGTGAGGGGAACTCTTGGGATCTAGATCTTGGAGTCATTTGTTGATTTCCTCTTTGTTCTTCCTCTCTAATCTCATCCTAGCATTTGTTGCTTTGGTGGGATTTGAGTGTGAAGGATTTGAACACCTCTAGTGTTCTTGCTTTGCATCATTGCATAGTGTTGAGCTCTCCACCACGATTAGTTCGAGTGAGAGACCGTGAGCTTGTTACTCTTGGAGGGAGACCTCCTAGTTGGCTTGGCGGTTGGTGCTCCGGTGATCTCTTCAAGGAAGATTGTGAAGAGGCCCGGGCTTCTCCTTCGTGGAGCTTGTGAAGTGGTTTTGGAGCTTGCCATCTCCGGAGTGGAGGAAAAGCTAACCATAAGGAAAGGGCCATTATCCTTCGTGGGTTTGGCTCGGAGAATAGGGTGAGCCTTCGTGGCGTTGGGGAATCCTTCGTGGGACCTCCACCTCTCCAAACGTGACGTACCTTCTTGCAAAGGAAGGGAACACGGGAATACATCTTCGTCTCCGCGTGCCTCGGTTATTTCTATACCCGAGCTTACTTTCCTTGTGATAGCCATCGAGCTTGAAGTATCTATTATATCTTGCTATCACTTGTTGTTCATATATATATCTTGTGCCTATCTTTCTTAGCTCTAGTTGTTGTTGTTGCACTTAGTTGAGCCTAACATATTTAAGGTTTGTGCTTGTAGAATAAACATAGTTTAATTCCGCATTCTTACAAGCCAAATCCGTAAGAGTTTTTAAACGCCTATTCACCCCCCCTCTAGGCGACATCTCGTCCTTTAAATCTCTGGTGTGTCCTGAACTATGATCGCCCTGTGTCGTCAACTATGACCGTGTTTGAACTATGATCAGTGCTAAGTTTGCCTGAACTATGATTGTGTTCTTGCTTGTGCTGTTGATCGCTGGTAACCTCACCACCGAAGGTAAGAGGTAACGACGGTCTGGTTGCAACCAAACAACGGGCGCGGTCTGGGCTGCTACAAGGCCTGAAATCCAACGTACCAAACGGGAAGAGCCCAAATCTCCATGGGGCCGAAAAACTCTGTGCAGGCCACTAAACAATTTGGCTTTTATGACCCATGGCCCGTCTGCGATGCGTAGGGGACTTCTTCTTGCTGCGCCAGTGGTACAGGAATCTGATGCATGCTACCAAACGAGCCCTAACCGGGGTCACGGGTCATAAAATCCGTGTCGTTTGGTTGCCCACAAAAGTATTTTCTGCATCATAGAGGGAAGATAGCCCCTATCGTCTGGATGCCTGCATATGCGTCTTTCTACCCTGCCGGTGCAACGTATACCTTGTTTGGTTACAAACATAGGAACCCCTTCCATTTGAGTGGCGAGGTTACCTAATAGTGATAACTGAATAACAACACATTTAAAAATATTCAGTTCCTCAAACGGTGATGGTAATACACAACAAATAATTACCCTACTAGGTGATGCATCATGAGTAAAGCAACTATACTTCGTGATGCATCACATGTTCATCACACAAGGGGTTAGTATATACCGCCTCGAACAAGTTCATCATTACAAATCAGGGATCAGGTTCAAAGCAAGTCCTAACTAATTGAGCGATATGAGATCACCTCCCAAAATATGCATGATTAGGTTCAGCAGATCATGAGCATCATCAAGAGGACGATGAAGAACAAAGCAGAAACACTAAGCAGGAAACTGGTTGCGTAGCCATCTCAGATGGCTACCATTCACAGTACTCGGCATACTCTTCTTTGTTGTCTGTCCCTAGCCAGCAAGTGAGGTTGGTACAGCTAAGCCTTGAAGAAAAAACGGGACGTGAAGATTTTCTTCATCTGAGCATAGTTTGTGTTTAGGTTTTTGACGTACTCATGATGCTTCGGGTAGCACTGCAATTCACAACGAGCAAGTGTAAGGGTGGATTTCAATGACCTACCGTAAGATCAAGAAAGGAACTCCATGAAGCTTATTACATTCAGGTACTCTTGTAGTCTCTCTTCATCTCCAAGGTAGAAGAAGCAATCATGTTTGCTCCACTGGAGATTACGATCGGATTTGATCTTGCTCATGACGCTCCACTTGGTTCTCCACTTTCGGATGTGGTTGTATACCTGAAGAGTGCTCACATATATTCTAGTGAATGCAAGAACACGACCAGATACCTTCTTCATATGTGCCTCTTTGAATTCCAGGTTAAAGCAGGTGTCTGTATTGACGAGCTCAACCAAGCAGTTCAACACAAACTCGGACATCTTTGGTTTCCAAACCATGGCACATTTGTGTGCAAATAGGGAATCATAAGGATTGTCAGATGGAGTAGAAAGATCAGGGGATCCCAGTGGTATAATCGCTTCCATGACAAGTACCAAGCGAACATAGCTAAGCATAAGCACATGAATGAACGACCACATGAACATATGTAAGCATTTTCACATCAATGAATCACCATAAGGTACAACCACAAAAGGAAGAGCCTCATTACAGTCGGATCCACACGCAGCACCGAGTTCAGGGAAGAATGAGACCCTAGCGCAGAAGCAGGTAGCACAACCGTCCCCGCGCTAGAGTCAGATCCAACTATGACAATCGTCCCCGTGCTAGAGTTAGATCCAACCACGAGAACCGTGGAAGTGTGTGATGCATGTAAAATGCATACATGAACTTTGTCCTTTATCATATTGAATTCCCACATATTTGCAACATATATGATGATAATACCATGTTTTACATTGATTTATGGAGATTTACCAATGATCCCCTTTATTTGGTTTATAACTATGCTGAACAGGAAAACCTGTTTTGCGTATTTTTCACTTTCAGAGACCTATACGGAGTCAAATTGACCTGTGATTTTTGAAGCATCACTTTTTTTTGTTGGGAGAAGCACCCTGGGTCCTGGAACCACACCTGCAGAGGCATGAGGCCTGAAAGACCCCAGGTGGCGCGCCCTACCTTGCTGGGCACGCCACCTAGGCTCTTTCGATCATTGATCGTCCGATTGCCCTGATTCTTTCGCCCACCGACGTATTTTGACCTAAAAATCAGTATATATATGACCCCGAAGAGTTCTCGGGATGAGAGCGCCGCACAAACACAGAAACACGAAAATGGAGGCTACTACAGAGAAGATTGGACGGGGAAACTCCGTCGGGACCACCGCCGGAGGGATCTCCACCTTCTCCAATGTCTTCAACATCATCACCATGATCAAGGGAGAGTAGTCCACCTCTGGACTATGGGTTTGTGGCAGTAGCTTGATCTATTTATCTCATGTTCTTCATAGTTATTAGTGCCATATGAGCTTCCTAGCATGATTATGGCCATATTTATAATACCTATGTGGTGGATCCTTATTCTATGACATTGTGCTATGAGATATGTGATGGGTTCGTTGCATGAAAAACAAAAAAATTCTACCGTGAACATGAACAAAAACCAAGATCCAATCTAGGAAGAAGCAAGATCTAATCTACCAAGATCGAAGCAACGAGATGTATGTGAGACTAACCCTCAAAGATTCCAAAGCCTACGAGATTAGATCTCGTTGTTGTAGTCGATCATCCAGTGCTGCAATCCGGCAGCACTTCCGTACTCGGTCGTGCGTACGGTGTCGATGAAGCCCGTCCTCTCCCCGTTCCAGCGGGCAGCGGAGGTGTGGTAGATCCCCTCGGAATCCCAGCAGCACGACGGCGTGGTGGTGGTGGTGGAGGAGAAAAGCTGCAGGGCTTCGCCAAGCCGGTACATCACTATGGAGGAGAGAGGGGGGCGGCCAGAGCTAGGTCTGATGGGGTGAGCGCACCCTGCCCTCCCTCTTTATATAGGGGGGAGGTCGGTTTGGGTGGCCCCCAAAGCCCCAAACCCATCTAGGGCACGGCGGCCAAGGGGGGAGGGGATTTCTTTTCCCCCAAGTTGATCCCCCCTGGGTTTTGAGGGGCATGTGCCCCTGGCCCTTAGGCTAGGTGCACCCCCTGGCCCATGCTAGGCCTCCTAGGGTCGTGGGCCCACTGGTGGGACCCCCGGAACCTTCTAGAACCTTCCCGGTCTTTCACCGGAAAAATCCCGAACTTTTCCGAAACCTAGAAATCAACTTTCCTTATATGAATCTTATTCTCCGGACCATTCCGGACCTCCTCGTGATGTCTTGGATCCCATCCGAGACTCCGAACAAACTTCGGTCTCCATCTCATATTCCGAATCTACTTATGCGACATCGAACCTTAAGCGCGTCACCCTACGGTTCGTGAACTATGCGGACATGATCGAGACTCCTCTCCGACCAATAACCAATAGCGGGACCTGGAGATCCATAATGGCTCCCACACATTCAACGATAACTTAGTGATCGATTGAACCATTTACATACGATACCGATTCCCTTTGTCACGCGATACTTTACTTGTCCGAGGTTCGATCATCGGTATCTCCATACCTAGTTCAACCTCGTTTCCGACAAGTACTCTTTACTCGTTCCGTGGTATGTCATCTCTTGTGACCTAGTCACATGCTTGCAAGCTAATTAGACGACATTCCACCGAGAGGGCCCAGAGTATATCTATCCATCATCGGGATGGACAAATCCCACTCTTGATCCATATGCCTCAACTCATACTTTCCGAATACTTAATCCCATCTTTATAACCACCCATTTACGCAATGGCGTTTGATGTAATCAAAGTACCCTTCCGGTGTAAGTGATTTACATGATCTCATGGTCGAAGGACTAGGTAACTATGTATCGAAAGCTTATAGCAAGTTGAACTTAATGACTTGATCTCATGCTACGCTTATTTGGGTGTATGTCCATTATATCATTCACCCAATGACATAACCTTGTTATTAACAACATCCAATGTTCATGATCACGAAACCATGATCATCTATTAATCAACAAGCTAGTTATACAAGAGGCTTACTAGGGACTCCTTGTTGTTTACATAACACACATGTATCAATGTTTCGGTTAATACAATTATAGCATGGGATGTAAACATTTATCATGAACACTAAGATATAACAATAACCAATTTATTATTGCCTCTTGGGCATATCTCCAACAGTCTCCCACTTGCACTAGAGTCAATAATCTAGTTTACATTTGTAAAGATATAACACCTTGGCCTTCTGGTGCTTATCATGTTTTGCTCACGGGAGAGGTTTCAGTCAACGGATCTGACACGCTCAGAAACGTATGTATTTTGCAATTCATTTGCGTCTCAACGCATCACTCATTTTCCAAATGAGTCGGCATTAATCATATATGTTCAGTCTTCTGGTGGAACCTTAATTCCGCGGTCTGAAATATGTCACTAATATTGTCACACACAATATAGCTTCAAAGTTCTGACACTATCGGAACTACACCAAGTTCTCAAAGAACTCCTCGACTTAAACATCCTCAGTCATTGTCAAAACAATGACATACTCTGCCTTCGTTTGTAGAATCCGTCACAATATTTAGAACTCATCTAAATCTAGCATAGACTTCTTCTAGCTCATTGTGCTACCTTTTAAACAACACTTAGCCTAATTGAGATTGAAATTTTATTTTTATATGTGACCAAACTAATATCGGTGCAACACCTTACAGCGATTTGTTTGTCATTACCTGATGACCCACAAGTATAGGGGTGTATCGTAGTACTTTCGATAAATAAGAGTGTCGAACCCAACGAGGAGCAGAAGGTGTTGACAAGCAGTTTCGATGAAGGATTCACTGTAAATGCTCACAGACAAGTATTCAGGAGGTTTTGATATAGCAGATAAATAAAGTACGAGTAAGTAAAATGCGAGAGAAATAATTGCAGCGAGTGGCCCAATCCTTTTTAGCACAAAGGACAAGACGGTTTGTTTACTTATAATGACCAAACGTTCTTGAGGACACACGGGGATTTTAGTCTAGTGCTTTCGCTTCATATAGTTGATTAATCTTCATTGTTTTGATAAGTGTTGTGTGGGTGAACCTATGCTAATGCACCGCCCTTCCTAGGACTAATACATACTTGTGATTATACCCCTTGCAAGCATCCGCAAATACAAGAAAGTAATTAAGATAAATCTAACCACAGCCTTAAACTCTAAGATCCTGCTATCCCTCCTGCACCGATATACTAACGGGGGTTTAGGTTGCTGTCACTCCGGCAACCCCACAATTAGCAAACGAATACAAGATGTACTCCCCTAGGCCCATAAAGGTGAAGTATCATGTAGTCGACGTTCACATGACACCACTAGAAGAATAACACCACAACTTAAATATCAAACCATTAAATATTACTCAACATAGTTCACTACTAACATTTAGACTTCACCCATGTCCTCAAGAACTAAACGAACTACTCACGAGACATCATATGGAACATAATCAGAGGTGATATGATGATGAATAACAATCTGAACATAAACCTTGGTTCAATGGTTTCACTCAATAGCATCAATAACAAGTAGTAATCGACACCGGGAAAGTTTCCCCTATCAAACAATCAAGATTTAACCCTAGATGTTACAGCGGTGACGAGATGCAGCGGTGGAGATGGCGGTGTAGATGGTGGAGATGATGATGATGATGATCCCAATGATGTCCAGCTCGATGACGGTGGCGATGGCATCGATTTCCCCCCTCCGGGAGGGAATTTCCCCGGCGGATTCCTGCCCGCCGGAGAGCTCTTTCTCTCTGGTGTCTCTCCGCCCCGCAAAGGCGGCTGTGTCTATTATCCGTAACTCCCCGAGGCTTAGGTTTTCGGGACGAAGAAGTACACGAAAGAGAGGCGGCCGAAGGGGGCTGTGGGCCCCCTCCCCACAAGGCAGCGCGGCCAGGCCAGGGCCCGCGCCGACCTATGGGGGGGGCCCATGGCGGCCCTCCTCGGCCCCTCCTTTTGGCTCCTTCGTCTTCTGGAAAAATAGGATGTTCTATAATTTCCGTCAATTGTTGATCTTCCGAAATATGGTGTCCTGACGGTGCTTTTTCCAGCAGAATCCTGACTCCGGTGAATAATTCTCCAATGATCATGAAACATGCAAAATAGGTGAAATAACATAAGTATCATCTCTAAATATGAAATATATCAATGAATAACAGCAATTTATGATATAAAATAGTGATGCAAAATGGACGTATCAACTCCCCCAAGCTTAGACCTCGCTTGTCCCCAAGCGAAACTGAGCTCAATAAACAAGACCACATGTTTATGGAGTGAAGAGTCGATAAATAAAATACGGACAAGAAGCATCATATTGATTCACACAAGATATTCTAGTAAACATCCTCCTCATATAACTCAACTTGAAATAAGTAAAGAGAAATCACAAATAGAGGTGCATAGGAAATCATAAACGGTTATGGCAAACTTTGTTCTTGGTCAGAGAACTATTAACGGATTGTACTTATCTTCTAAACAAAGCTTTCATATCAGAATTTATATGGCAGGGCTCTCATCCTTAATCATAACAATCTCCTCATAATCATTGATAACTTTCAAAGTCATATTCATTCAGATAAAATTTGTACTAAACAAGAAAGCATAAAAGGCATGACTAACTAAATCATAGCATAAATGGTTGGTTCACAACAACTCGATTGCTTGCTTAAGATAGAGGGAAATAGGTTTACTGACTCAACATAAAAGTAAAAGATAGGCCCTTCGCAGAGGGAAGCAGGGATTAAATCATGTGCTAGAGCTTTTCAAGTTTTGAAATCATATAAAGAGCATAAAAATAAGATTTTGAGCGGTGTTTGTTGTTGTCAATGAATGGTAGTGGGCACTCTAACCCCCTTGCCAAACAGACCTTCCAAGAGCGGCTCCCATGAAGGACGTCATCTCTACCAGCAAGGTAGATCATCCCCCTTCTCTTTTGTTTACACATGTATTTTAGTTTTATTATGGATGACACTCCCCCAACCTTTGCTTTCACAAGCCATGGCTAACCGAATCCTCGGGTGCCTTCCAACATTTCTCATACCATGGAGGAGTGTCTATTGCAAAATTAAATTGCTTACTGATAAATCAGGGCAAAACATGTGAAGAGAATTATTAATGAAAGTTATTAATTGGGGCTGGGAACCCCGTTGCCAGCTCTTTTTGCAAAATTATTGGATAAGCGGATGTGCCACTAGTCCATTGGTGAAAGTCCGCCCAACAAGATTGAAAGATAAAACACCACATACTTCCTCATGAGCTATAAAACATTGACACAAATAAAGAGTAATATAGTTTGAATTATTTAAAGGTAGCACATGAAGTATTTACTTGGAGTGGCGCAAAATACCACATAGTAGGTAGTTATGGTGGACACAAATGGCATGGGTTTGGTCTAAGGTTATAGATGTATGAGAAGCATTCCCTCTCAATACAGGTCTTTGGCTAGCAAGGTTGGGTAGCAAGCATAAAGGTTGAGGGAAACAAACAAATATACATGTGATAGAAACAATCATGCATCTTTCTCATAAGCACAAGCAATTTTAACTTCAGAATACTAAACTCATTAGCAGAAAGATAATAAAGTAATATATCTACATGTATTTCCCTTTTCTATTTAAACATCAAGGTGTTGTTGCTATTGACCAATGCTAAGTTTGCCAAAACCAAATAGATTTACTTGATGCTCCCAAAGTGATATCAATACTAATGTCAAGAGTGATCATATAACAGAAATTGCAAACTAAAATAAGGTGTGCAAAAAGTAAATGATAAGACTTCTCATTAATATTCCATAACGATAACTCACACCAACGGATACATAGATAACTAACTAAGAGAGATACTTCCACACTGCAAACCATCTTATATGATAACTTCCCTACTCATGATATGACACTACTTGATAGTAAAAAGATAAAGGTAGTGATGATGTGATACCGCGGCACTCCCCCAAGCTTGGAACAAACCAAGGGGATGCCAATACCGATGATGAATTACTCCTTCGGTGGTGATGGTGGTGGATTCTTCTCGTCATCAGACTTCCAAGGAAGAGGCTCTCCATCAACAAACGATGTCTTGGTCTCGGGAATCCTGAAACTAGCAGCATAGCTAATGCGTTTAAACCTGTTTTCATACTCACAGTTTTGATTCCAAACATCATAAAGTTGCGCCTGAAGTTGGTTGGTAGTGTTGTGAAGTGAGAGGATATCGCTCCACAGCTTTGCAGTCTCCTTCTCGTGTTCACCAATGAGCTCGGACACAATTCTGTGGAAGATGTCCACTTCACGCTCAGCCATCTTCTTGTAGGTGAAGACCTCTTGTTCTAGTTTCTCCATCCTGTCCTCCAAGCTTCCTTCTTCCTTAGGTCCCCGAACATCTTCTATCTGCAACTCTCCATCTACGAGCAGCAATTCCTTGGGATGCATCTTCAACTCGTTCATGTACGGGTTGACGACGTTCTCAAAGAAGTTGTCCTTCGGAGGCTCCGACGAAGACATGGTGGCTCTAGATCTGAAAACAATATCTGGCAGAAACAACTCGAAACAAAACACGACGAGAAAACGATATACGGACCTCTGGAGGTCCGGGGGATTATATAGCAAATATTTTTACGACAAAAGGAAGGTTCCAGGCCGAAAACGAGTGGAAACGGGACGCCGAGGGGCTGTCCCCATAGGGCGGCGCGGCCAGGGTGGGGCCCGCGCCGGCCTATGGTGATAGGCCCTCGTGCGTCGCCTCCACTCCGTTTCGATCTCGTAATTTTTCATATTTTCCATAAACAGCAGAAATATTGTTCGGAAAGTTAAACGCGGACTTTTTATTACTAAAACTGTTACCTATTCAAAGTCGAACTCTGCAGAACTGTCAATTTGGTCTTTGATGAAAGCTTCCGGAGTCATCACTTGAATAACATCAATATCTTCATTATAAGAATCTCCAGAAATATAATGCTTGAGTCTTTGTCCATTCACTACTTGTGTGGCATTACCTTGCAAAGAGCTAATTTTAATTGCCCCTGAACGATATACCTCCTCAATAACATATGGTCCTTCCCATTTTGAGAGTAATTTCCCTGCAAAAAATCTGAGACGAGACCGATACAATAGGACTTTATCTCCAACATTAAATTCTCTTTTAATAATTCTTCTATCATGCCACTTCTTAACTTTCTCCTTAAAAAGTTTAGCATTTTCATAAGCTTCACTTCTCCATTCATCTAAAGAACTCAATTGTAGCAACCTCTTCTTACCGGCAAGTTTAAAATCTTTATTAAGTTCTCTTACAGCCCAATAAGCTTTGTGCTCTAATTCTAAAGGTAAATGACAAGCTTTTCCATAAACCATTTTATAAGGAGACATTCCCATAGGATTTTTATAAGCAGTTCTATAAGCCCACAATGCTTCCTTTAAC
Source organism: Lolium multiflorum (assembly GCA_030979885.1). Taxonomy (NCBI): domain Eukaryota; kingdom Viridiplantae; phylum Streptophyta; class Magnoliopsida; order Poales; family Poaceae; genus Lolium; species Lolium multiflorum. The sequence goes on from CM061748.1 coordinate 90,918,692, forward strand.
TTACTAGCCCAATTCTTTCTAGATTTATTAACAGTCTTTCCCAAGATAGATTTAATTTCTCTATTTGATAATTCTACTTGCCCACTAGTTTGAGGATGATAAGCTGAAGCAATTCTATGATTAATACCATATCTAGCAAGAGTTTTTCTAAAACCACCATGAATAAAGTGAGAACCTCCATCAGTCATAATATATCTAGGTACTCCAAATCTAGGAAAAATAACATCTAAAAGCATTTTTAAAGAGGTCTCACCATCAGCACTTTTTGTAGGTATAGCTTCTACCCATTTAGTAACATAATCAACAGCGACAAGTATATGAGTGTTACCTTCTGAAGAAGGGAAAGGACCCATGAAGTCAAATCCCCAACAATCAAATGGTTCAATAACAAGAGTATAATTCATAGGCATTTCATTGCGTCTAGAGATATTACCAACTCTTTGACATTCATCACAAGATAAGATAAACTTCCTTGCATCTTTGAAAAGTGTTGGCCAATAAAAACCTGATTGTAGAACCTTTTGTGCGGTTCTATCTCCGGCGTGATGTCCTCCATAAACACTACCATGACACTTACTCAATATCTCTTGTTGTTCATATTCTGGGACACATCTTCGCATAATACCATCCACTCCTTCTTTATATAAGTGTGGGTCATCCCAAAAATAATGCCTCAAATCATAAAAGAATTTCCTCCTTTGCTGAGCTGAAAAGGTTGGAGGCAAGTACTTTGAAACAATAAAGTTAGCATAATCAGCATACCAAGGACTATCTCGCGAGCTCACCTTTATTACAGCCAATTGTTCATTTGGAAAACTATCATTAACAGGAACAGGATCATAAGCAATATTTTCCAATCTAGATAAATTATCAGCAACAGGATTATCAACACCTTTCCTATCTACAATATGTAAATCAAATTCTTGCAAAAGAAGCACCCATCTAATAAGCCTTGGCTTAGCATCTTTCTTTTCCATAAGGTACCTAATTGCAGCATGATCAGTATGAACTGTAACTTTTGAATCAACAATATAGGATCTAAACTTGTCACATGCAAAAACTACGGCTAATAACTCTTTCTCAGTTGTAGCATAATTTCTTTGAGCAGCGTCTAGAGTTTTACTAGCATAATGAATAACATTCAATTTTTTATCTACTCGCTGTCCAAGGACAGCACCTACAGCAAAATCACTAGCATCACACATAATTTCAAAAGGCAAATTCCAATCAGGAGGTTCGACTACAGGAGCAGTTGTTAAGGCTTTCTTTAGAGTTTCAAAGGCTTCCTTACAATCATCATCAAAAACAAAAGGTACATCTTTTTGAAGAAGATTAGTAAGAGGCTTTGAAATTTTAGAGAAATCTTTAATAAACCTCCTATAAAAACCAGCATGACCAAGAATACTACGAATACCTTTAACATCCCTAGGATAGGGCATCTTCTCAATTGCTTCAACTTTAGCTCTATCAACTTCAATACCTCTCTCAGAAATTTTATGTCCCAATACAATTCCTTCATTAACCATAAAGTGGCATTTCTCCCAATTAAGAACAAGGTTAGTTTCTTCACATCTCTGCAAAACTTTATCAAGGTTTCGCAAGCAATTATCAAAAGAATTCCCATAGACAGAAAAATCATCCATGAATACCTCTACAATCTTTTCACAAAAACCATGAAAAATAGCAGACATGCATCTTTGGAAAGTAGCAGGAGCATTACATAAACCAAAAGGCATACGCCTATAAGCATAAGTTCCATAGGGACAAGTGAAAGTGGTTTTCTCTTGATCTTTAGCTCTAACAGCAATTTGTGAAAACCCAGAATAACCATCAAGAAAGCAGAAATGAGTATTTTTAGACAACCTTTCTAACATTTGATCAATAAATGGTAAAGGGTAATGATCTTTCTTAGTAACTTTATTAACTTTTCGAAAATCAATGCACATTCTATACCCTACAACTACTCTTTGAGGAATGAGCTCATCATTATCATTAGGAACAACAGTTATTCCTCCTTTCTTAGGAACACAATGCACAGGACTAACCCATCTACTATCAGCAATAGGATATATAATACCTGCTTCAAGAAGTTTTAATACCTCATTTCTTACCACATCCTTCATCTTGGGAATTAGACGACGCTGATGTTCAACAACAGGTTTTGCATCATCTTCTATATTAATGGCATGTTGGCAAATAGCGGGAGAAATCCCCTTCAAGTCATCAAGAGTGTAGCCAATAGCTCCTCGGTGTTTCTTCAATATTTCCAATAACCTTTCTTCCTCAATATCTGAAAGCTTAGCACTAATAATAACAGGATATGTTTTCTTATCATCAATATAAGCATACTTAAGATTATCAGGTAATGGTTTCAAATCAAATACATGATCTTCCTTTGGTGGTGGTGTTACACCTAAATCTTCAACCGGTAAGTCATGTTTAAGAATAGGTTGACGAAGGAAAATTTCATCAAGCTCATCCCTTTCTTCCCTAAAAACTTCACTCTCACTATTCTCCAAATGTTGCTGCAAAGGATTATTAGGAGCAAGAGCAATAGATGCACACTGTTCAACTCTAAAATCATCATTAGGCAAATCAGCTTTATAAGGAGTTTTGGAAAATTTAGAGAAGTTAAACTCATAAGATTCACCAGCAAATTTAGTAACAATTTTCTCTTTCTTGCAATCTATAATAGCTCCACAAGTATTCAGAAAAGGTCTACCAAAAATAATAGGACAAGACTTACTAGCAGCAGAACCAAGTACCAAAAAGTCAGCAGGATATTTAATCTTACCACATAGAACTTCCACATCTCGAACAATACCAATAGGAGAGATAGTTTCTCTATTAGCTAGCCGAATAACCACATCAATATCTTCAAGTTCACAAGAACCAATTTCATGCATGATTTCCGTGTAGAGCTCATAAGGAATGGCACTAATACTTGCACCAATATCGCATAAACCATAATAGCAATGATCACCAATTCGAACAGAGAGCACAGGAACACTGGCTTTCCTAGACTTATTAGGATGCGAAACAATATTAGAAGCATCTTCACAGAAAATAATATGACCATCTTCCACATTTTCAGTCACAAGATCTTTAACTATTGCAACAGCAGGTTCAACCTTTATTTGTTCTTCAGGTTCTATAGGTTTCTTTGCACTTTTATTAACTACACTAGTTATAACAGAATACTCCTTCATTTTAGCAGGAAAAGGAGTTTTTTCAATATAAGCTTCAGGAAGAACATGATCAACAGTTTTAATTTCAATACATTTACCTTTAGGTGAATCAGTTTTATCTTTATAAGGTTCATGATACTTATCAAAATTCTTCCTAGGCAATTCAAAATGAGAGGCAAAGGCTTTATAAATATTTGCAACAACTTGAGAGTCAAGACCATATGTAGCACTTATATTACGATATTCATCAGTATCCATAAAAGTTTCAATGCATTCATAATCATAATTTATACCTGACACTCTACCTTTGTCATTCTCCCATCCTTCAGTATTTTCTTGGATTCGATCAAGAAGGTCCCATTTAAACTCTTCTTTATTGCGTGTGAATGATCCAGAACAAGCAGTATCCAGCAAGGTTTTATCTTGAAAAGAAAGTCTTGCATAGAAATTATCAATGATAATATTACCAGGAAGCTCATGAATGGGGCATTTGAGCATTAAAGACTTCAATCTCCCCCACGCTTGGGCAATACTCTCTCCATCATGAGGCCAGAAATTATATATACGGTTGCGGTCTTTGTGAATTTCACTTGGAGGATAGAATTTAGAATAAAATAGAGGCACAATATCCTTCCAATCAAGAGAACGCCCATCCTTCAGCAGTTTATACCAATGCGCCGCTTTACCAGATAGCGACATAACAAATAATTTCTTCCTAACTTCATCCATTGAAATACCTGCACACTTGAATAACCCGCATAATTCATGTAAAAACAGTAAATGATCTCCAGGATGAACAGTTCCATCCCCTTCATAGCGGTTATCCACAACATGTTCAATAATTTTCATAGGTATTTTATATGGTATTACTTCCTCACCTGGCGCCTCATCCACTACCGTTGCAGTAGTAGTAGATTTCCCAAATAGAAATTCAAGGGAGGATCTCTCCATAATGACTTATAGCAGCAGGCAGAAACAAAATCAGCACGTACAGTAAAAGTTTCCTTACCAATTCCACTTACCAATAGCGCTTCACTCCCCGGCAACGGCGCCAGAAAATAGTCTTGATGACCCACAAGTATAGGGGGTGTATCGTAGTACTTTCGATAAATAAGAGTGTCGAACCCAACGAGGAGCAGAAGGTGTTGACAAGCAGTTTCGATGAAGGATTCACTGTAAATGCTCACAGACAAGTATTCAGGGGGTTTTGATATAGCAGATAAATAAAGTACGAGTAAGTAAAATGTGAGAGAAATAATTGCAGCGAGTGGCCCAATCCTTTTTAGCACAAAGGACAAGCCGGTTTGTTTACTTATAATGACCAAACGTTCTTGAGGACACACGGGGATTTTAATCTAGTGCTTTCGCTTCATATAGTTGATTAATCTTCATTGTTTTGATAAGTGTTGTGTGGGTGAACCTATGCTAATGCACCGCCCTTCCTAGGACTAATACATACTTGTGATTATACCCCTTGCAAGCATCCGCAAATACAAGAAAGTAATTAAGATAAATCTAACCACAGCCTTAAACTCTGAGATCCTGCTATCCCTCCTGCACCGATATACTAACGGGGGTTTAGGTTGCTGTCACTCCGGCAACCCCACAATTAGCAAACGAATACAAGATGTACTCCCCTAGGCCCATAAAGGTGAAGTATCATGTAGTCGACGTTCACATGACACCACTAGAAGAATAACACCACAACTTAAATATCAAACCATTAAATATTACTCAACATAGTTCACTACTAACATTTAGACTTCACCCATGTCCTCAAGAACTAAACGAACTACTCACGAGACATCATATGGAACATAATCAGAGGTGATATGATGATGAATAACAATCTGAACATAAACCTTGGTTCAATGGTTTCACTCAATAGCATCAATAACAAGTAGTAATCAACACCGGGAAAGTTTCCCCTATCAAACAATCAAGATTTAACCCTAGATGTTACAGCGGTGACGAGATGCAGCGGTGGAGATGGCGGTGTAGATGGTGGAGATGATGATGATGATGATCCCAATGATGTCCAGCTCGATGACGGTGGGCGATGGCGTCGATTTCCCCCTCCGGGAGGGAATTTCCCCGGCGGATTCCTGCCCGCCGGAGAGCTCTTTTCTCTCTGGTGTCTCTCTGCCCGCGGAGGCGTCTATTCTCCGTAACTCCCCGGCTTAGGTTTTCGGGACGAAGAAGTACGCGAAGAGAGGCGCCGAAGGGGGCTGTGGGCCCCCTCCCCACAAGGCGGCGCGGCCAAGGTATGTAGGGCCCGCGCCGGCCTATGGGGGGCCCATGGCGGCCCTCCTCGGCCCCTCCTTTTGGCTGGCTTCGTCTTCTGGAAAAATAGGATGTTCTATATAATTTCCGTCAATTGTTGATCTTCCGAAATATGGTGTCCTGACGGTGCTTTTTCCAGCAGAATCCTGACTCCGGTGAATAATTCTCCAATGATCATGAAACATGCAAAATAGGTGAAATAACATAAGTATCATCTCTAAATATGAAATATATCAATGAATAACAGCAATTTATGATATAAAATAGTGATGCAAAATGGACGTATCATTACCCCATACAAAACTATATATATATCCTTGGTTCTTCTAAAGCACTCAGGGATATTCTTACTGTTGTCCAATGATCATTACATGAATCATTCTGGTATATGCTCGTAACACTTTAGAGCACAGGACATCTGATTTTGTACATATTATTCGTGATCTAAAATCACTCATGTGTTTTTACTCATCGAGTGTCAAATACACTCAAGTCTTGTTAAACCTTCACATGGAAAAGAACACCTTCTTAATATTTTTATATTGAACTACTTCAATATTCATTCTATGTACTTTGACTTAAACTTATTATGTGTTTCAATCTATCTTCATAGATCTTGACACTAAATATGTTTCAGTCCATATCCTTTCATTGAAGTTAATTCTCAATGAAACCTTTTAATCACATCAAGTATATAATTACATCATTTATAATCAATGATATGTCATCCACATATAATATTATAACTATGTCTCAGCGCTCCCACTTAATTTCTTGCAAATGCAAGCATCTTCATCGTTTCTGATGAAATCAAAAACTCTTTGACTATTTCATCCGGTGAAGATTCCAACTCCGTGATACTTACTTCATCCAATGAAGTTTGTATACCTATCTAGTATTCCACGGACTAGCAAAACTCTTGGTTGTATCTAGTATACATCCTTCATACACACTTCTGGTAAGGAATGTATTTCTGCCATCCTACTATCATATCTCATAAAAGAAATATGTAGCGATTACTAGAATAATCCACATAGACTATAAGCATTGCTACGGAAGATCTAATCTTATCGTAGTCAACTCTTTGAACTTTGTCGTAAACAACTTTTCGACAAGTCGAGCTTCTTCAAGGATATTCCATCCAAGTCCATCAATTTTATAGATCCATTTACTTTCAAAAAGTATTCACCTATCTTGGATTTCATGGCGCATAGCCATTTTAACGGAGTCAGGGCCCATCATAACTTCTTTGTATGTAGTTGGTTTATCATTGTTCAAAATCAATCCTTTGTCCACAAATCATTTATTTGATCACAAAGTAAACCACATCTACAAGGTTCAATAGGTACTTTGATCTCCATGACTATAACACTTTGTAGACATGGGAGCCATGATCGTCGTGGCCGCTTCCGGAACCATTTCCGATGCTGCGCTACTCTGATCATCATGCTCAGGTTCATAAACCTTATCAAGTTCCATTGTCCTCCCACTCAAATACTTCGCTAGAAAACAATTTCTTGGAAATAAGTAAGAAACATCGACAAACACTTTTGTCTTTGACTCCATAGTGGAAAGAATTCCCAATCAATTCTCTGGGATAACCAACAAAGACATTCATCCGATTTTGGTTGTAAACTTATTTACTTATGCTATGCATACCAAAATTTAAGAAAGGACTATTAGGGTTTATACCCATGCCATAACTCGTATGGTGTCATTTCAACGGATTATGATGATGCTCTATTTAGTGTAAAAGCGGTAGTCTCTAAAGCATAATCCACAAAAATATAATGGCATCATTTTATTTTATCTCATCATTAACCCAACAAGGTTTGGATACGTCTCTCGGATACTCCATCATCACTATGATACTCCAAGAAACGTGAGTTGTAGAACAATTTCATAACTCTCTTAGATGTTCGCTAAAACTCGTAATTCAAATATTTCCACCATGATCCAATCATAGATATTTGACTTTTCTATTACGATGATTTCCACTTCATGCTGAAATTTATTTGAATCCATTCAAATGTTTCAAACTTCTTCCTTATCGAATAAATATATCCACATATATATACTCAATTCATTGTTGGAAGTTTTCATGAAGTAGAAGAATCTCCCGCACACAACTATGCCCAGTGAACCACATACATCATCATGTATGTTTCCACTAAGTTAGTTGCCCATTCAACTTTTGGCCTATGAACGGTGTTTAAGTCATTGTCAACACCCGGATTTTTAAGTCCGAATGCCTATTATGTCCTCCATCGCAATCCCAGGAATATTGTTGTTGCGAGACATAACAGTTGATATTATAAGTCATCATTCATTACAAGCCATTATCGTCTTACACAAATAGATCATATGATCCAATATTACAAACATAGTTGATCTATTGATCAACAAGATACAAATAGCGGAAGCGTAATAGAGGTGGACTTTCTAATCCACAGGCCAACGCTTGACGTTAGCAGACTCCTAGTTGGTGTAGACGTCCTGCTGACCGTCATCCTCGTACTGCTGCTCTGTTTCATATTCTGGCCATTTGAATAGCCAGGGACACAGCCGTGAGTACTTTAAGGTACTCGCAAACTAATACTAGAGTTATTACTTGGCAACTTTAGTAAGGGGGATGCTAAGCTCTAAGTTTGTTTGCATAAGGCCAATTTTAGTTCATAAGTAGTTCATCAAAGACTCATCATATGCTAACTAACTCAAGTGGGAACATTAGTGTCCTCCCCACAATGCCATTGTGGTTCAATTCAAATTCAACCTTCATGTTCTCATTCATTTCATTATTCTGACAAAGGGACACATATGGCCTTTCCAATCGTCCGCCGTGGACACGGCTATTCGAATAGATTTACACTCTGCAGAGGTTGCACACTTGTGCCACAACATTTGATTACATCCGTCAGGGATAACCCTGAATAATCGTAACTCAGTACGCGGATCATCAACCCTAACCTTTCACTTACACATCCTAGTATAGGCACCTCTCCCCATGAGCTTGGCCTCCCAGTGAAGACAAACCGTCAACCTGGGAACTGCACAGGGCTTGGGCCGGACAATTCACCTCATTCACGTCATTTCACATCATTTCACATTTACGGAGGCAGCCTCGGCATAACCCCTATGACGCTTGTTTAGAGGGAACCCATACTAAGATATATAAACTTCCAGTTAGACCCTACCCATAATCAGGTATTGTGGGGGTACTAAGAATTGGAATGGTATCGCATATGACCACCCCATCCGATTTGATCCATTTCATCATATCCTTCAAATTATATTCACCTTCAAAACATTCATATTCATTTCATTTCACATGTTCCCATCTAGCACTACAAGAAAAGTTGCCATGGCCGACGAAGTTGAAGTCGCGCCGTGGTTGCTGGTGTACCATGGCCGACGATTTTTGGTCCCTCCGTGGTGCATGTCAAAACTTTTTTTTCTCGTTTTTGAGGCCACCTAGCCCGACGAAAGCGGCCAAAACGTCGCGTATGGTGGCCCGGGACGTGGTGCATCTCGAAATCTCGGGTTCGCCGGCCGAGTCAACGCAAATCCGCACCGCCGAGGGATGTAGGGCCCAGATGGCAGCCTCTCTGGCATTGTTTTTTTCTAGATCGCGCCATCTCGTTCATCGATCATGGTCACTTGCCTTTTCTTTCGATCCCGCCGCCTCTCAAACGGTGATACCGCTGCTGCTAAATGGGACCCGCATGTCATCCTCTATGTACTATAAAACTTTCTTTTCTTGAATTATTTTTGGCACCTCATATTTGGTCACTTACCTTTTTCTTTCGATCCCTGCCGCCTCTCAAACGGTGATACCGCTGCTGCTAAATGGGACCCGCATGTCATCCTCTATGTACTATAAAACTTTCTTTTCTTGGATTTTTTTGGCACCTCATATTTGGTCACTTGACTTTTTCTTTCGATCCCCTGCTGCCTCTCAAACGGTGATACCGCTGCTGCTAAATGGGACCCGCATGTCATCCTCTATGTACTATAAAACTTTCTTTTCTTGGATTTTTTGGCACCTCATATTTGGTCACTTGACTTTTTCTTTCGATCCCCTGCTGCCTCTCAAACGGTGATACCGCTGCTGCTAAATGGGACCCGCATGTCATCCTCTATGTACTATAAAACTTTCTTTTCTTGAATTATTTTTGGCTCCTCATATTTGGTCACTTGCCTTTTTCTTTCGATCTCATGCCAAGTTTGAAACGTTGAGGAACCTGCTGGCTCATGGGACCCGCATGTCATCCTCTATGTACTATAAAAGTTTATTTTCTTTATTTTTTTCACCCTCTGATTTTTGGCTATTTCCTTTTTCTTTTGATCCCCTGCCGCCTTGGAAACGTATGGTAAGCTGCTGACTCATGGGACCCGCATGTCATCCTCTATGTACAATCAACTTTCTTTTTCTTTTGATCTCAAGCCGCATTTGAAACGTTGAGACCGCTGCTGCTAAATGGGACCCGCATGTCATCCTCTACGTACAATAAAGTTTCTTTTCTTGGATTATCTTTGGCTCCTGATATTTTGTCACTTGCCTTTTTCTTTCGATCTCATGCCGCCTTTGAAACGTTGAGTAAGCTGCTGGCTCATGGGTCCCGCATGTCATCCTCTACGAACAATAAAAGTTTCTTTTCTTGGAGTTATTTTTTACCCCTAATTTCTGGCTATTTGCCTTTTTCTTTTGATCTCCTGCCCCCTCTGAAACGATGAGGACGCTGTTGGCAGGTCGGTCCCACATGTCATCCTCTATGAACAATAAAAGTTTCCTTTGATGGATTTATTTTGAACCCCTCATTAATTTCTGGATATTTCCCCTGCCGCCTTGGAATCGTTGAGGATGCTGCTGCCTCATGGGTCCCGCATGTCATCCTCTCAGAACGGTAAATGTTTATTTTCTTGGATTTTGTTGACCAAACGATTTTTGGCTTATTTTTTCTTTCGATCACCTGCAGCCTTTAAAACGTTGAGGACGCCGCTGGCTCACGGGTCCCACATGTCAACCTCTATGAACAATAAACGCTGAGGATGCTGCTGCCTCATGGGTCCCGCATGTCATCCTCTCAGAACGAAAATGTTTCTTTTCTTGGATTTTTTACCAACAGATTTTTGGTTTATTTTTTCTTTCCATCCCCTGCCGCCTTTAAAACGTTGACGACGCTGTTGGCTCATGGGTCCCCGATGTCAGCCTCCCCGTACAAGAAACATATGATATCTTGATTATTTTGCAGACAATAAACAATGTATTGCGCTCTGAGCTATTTCAAACGGATAATTAAATCTTTATTTTTACATAAACAAACTTATATGTTGAATCTCCTTGTTTTTTTGTCTTTGCGAAGCATAGGACTTTCCTGTTTTTTTAGAAAATTCGGAACTTTCCTGTTTTGGAGTGGGCTGAAATTGTACGAGTCAAAAGGCCAAGCAGGATAGTTCGAAAGCCCAGATGTCCAGATGCAGCCCAATTGAAATCTTTCTTCTTGGATTTTTTTCACCCCCTGATTTCTGGCTACTTCATTTTTCTTTTGGTCCTGTGCCGCCTTGGAAACGTTGAGACCGCTGCTGCAAAATGGGACCCGCATGTCATCCTCTACGTACAATAAAATTTCTTTTCTTGGATTATTTTTGGCTCCTGATATTTGGTCACTTGCCTTTTTCTTTCGATCCCATGCAGCCTCTCAAACGGTGATACCGCTGCTGCAAAATGGGACCCGCATGTCATCCTCTACGTACAATAAACTTTCTTTTCTTGGATTATTTTTGGCTCCTGATATTTGGTCACTTGCCTTTTTTCTTTCGATCTCATGCCACGTTTGAAACTTTGAGGAACCTGCTGGCTCGTGGGACCCGCATGTCATCCTCTATGTGCTATAAAAGTTTATTTTCTATGGTTTTTTTTCACTCTCTGATTTTTGTCTATTTCCTTTTTTCTTTTGATGCCCTGCCGCCTTGGAAACGTTGAGTAAGCTGCTTACACATGGGACCCGCATGTCATCCTCTATGTACAATCAAGTTTCTTTTCTTGAATTATTTTTGGCTCCTGATATTTCGTCACTTGCCTTTTTCTTTCGATCTCATGCCACGTTTGAAACGTTGAGGAACCTGCTGGCTCATGGGACCCGCATGTCATCCTCTATGTGCTATAAAAGTTTGTTTTCTTGGATTTTTTTTCACCCTCTGATTTTTGGCTCCTGATATTTCGTCACTTGCCTTTTACTTTTGATCCCCTGGCCCCTTTGAAACGTTGAGTAAGCTGCTGGCACATGGGACCCGCATGTCAACCTCTATGTCCATCAACTTTCTTTTCTTGGATTTTTTTTGACCCCCTAATTTCTAGCTACTTTCTTTTTCTTTTGATCTCAAGCCGCATTTCAAACATTGAGACCGCTGCTGCAAAATGGGACCCGCATGTCATCCTCTATGTACAATAAATCTTTGATTATTTTTGGCACCTCATATTTGGTCACTTGCGTTTTTTTCTTTCGATCTCATGCCACCTTTGAAACGTTGAGTAAGCTGCTGGCTCATGGGTCCCCCATGTCATCCTCTACGAACAATAAAAGTTTCCTTTCTTGGAGTTATTTTTGCCCCCTAATTTCTGGCTACTTCCTTTTTCTTTTGATCCCCTGCCGCCTTTGAAACGTTGAAAACTTTCTTTTCTTTGATTATTTTTGGCACCTCATATTTGGTCACTTGCCTTTTTCTTTCGATCCCCTGCCGCCTCTCAAACGGTGATACCGCTGATGCTAAATGGGACCCGCATGTCATCCTCTATGTACTATAAAACTTTCTTTTCTTGGATTTTTTTGGCTCCTGATATTTGGTCACTTGCCTTTTTTCTTTCGACCTCCTGCCGCATCTCAAACGGTGATACCGCTGCTGCTAAATGGGACCCGCATGTCATCCTCTATGTACAATAAAGTTTCTTTTCTTGGATTATTTTTGGCTCCTGATATTTGGTCACTTGCCTTTTTCTTTCGATCCCATGCCGCCTTTGAAACGTTGAGGAAGCTGCTGGCTCATGGGTCCCGCATGTCATCCTCTATGAACAATAAAAGTTTCCATTGTTGGAGTTATTTTTTACCCCTAATTTCTGGCTACTTCCTTTTTCTTTTGATCCCCTGCCGCCTTTGAACGTTGAAGAATCTGCTCGCTAATGGGTCCCACATGTCAGACTCTATGGACGATAAACCTTTCTTTTCTTGGAGTTATTTTGACCCCTAATTTCTGGCTATTTTGCCTTTTTTTGGATCCCGTGCTGCCTTGGAAACGTTGAGGATGCTGCTGCCACATGGGTCCCGCATGTCATCCTCTCAGAACGATAAATGTTTCTTTTCTTCGATTTTTTTACCAACTGATTTTTGATTTATTTTTTCTTTCGATCCCCTGCCGCCTTTAAAACTTTGACGACGCTGCTGGCTCATGGGTCCCGATGTCAGCCTCCCCGTACAAGAAACATGTGATATCTTGATTATTTTGCAGACAATAAAAAGTGTATTTCGCTCTGAGCTATTGCAAACGGATAAATTAAATCTTTATTTTTACATAAACGAACTAATATGAATCTCCTTGTTTTTGTTTTGTTTTTGCGAAGCATAGGACTTTCTTGTTTTGGAGTGGGCTGAAATTGTACGAGTCAAAAGACGTCCAGCAGGTTAGAAGGCCCAGATGGCCAGGCAGCCCCAATTTATATCTTCCTTATCTTGGATTATTTTTTGATCAAAAGGCCCAGCAGGGGTACATCCTTTTTCTTTTGGTCCTGTGTGCCGCCTTGGAAACGTTGTGGACGCTGCTGCCTCATGGGACCCGCATGTCATCCTCTATGAACTATGAACTCTAAAAGTTTCTTTTTTCTTGGATTTTTTTTCACCCCTCTGATTTTTGGCTATTTCCTTTTTCTTTTGTTCCCCTGCCGCCTTGGGACCCGTATGTCATCCTCTATGTACAAAAAACTTTCTTTTCTTGGAGTTTTATTCCCCCTAATTTCGGGCTACTTTCGTTTTCTTTTGATCTCAAGCCGCATATGAAACATTGAGACCGCTGCTGCAAAATGGGACCCACATGTCATCCTCTATGTAAAATAAAAGTTTCTTTTCTTGGATTATTTTTCACGCTCTGATTTTTGGCTATTTCCTTTTTCTTTCGATCCCCTGCTGCTTGGAAACGTTGAGGATGCTGCTGCCTCATGGGTCCCACATGTCATCCACTATGAACAATAAAAGTTTCTTTTCTTCGATTTTTTTCACCCTCTGCTTTTTGGCTATTTCCTTTTCATTTGATCCCCTGCCGCCTTGGAAACGTTGAGGATGCTGCAGCGTCATGGGACCCGCATGTCATACTCTATGTACAATAAAAGTTTCTTTTCTAGGTTTTTGGCTCCTGATATTTGGTCACTTGCCTTTTTCTTTCAATCTCATGCCGACTCTCAAAGGTACAATAAAAGTTTCTTTTCTTGGATTATTTTTGGCTCCTGATATTTGGTCACTTGCCTTTTTCTTTCGATCTCATGCCGTCCTTGAAACGTTCAGACCGCTGCTACAACATGGGACCCTATGTCATCCTCTATGTACAATGAAAGTTTCTTTTCATGGATTATTTTTTGCTCCTGATATTTGGTCACTTTCCTTTTTCTTTCGATCTCATGCCGCCTCGGCCCTCTGAAACGACGAGTAAGTTGTTGGCTCATGGGACCCGCATGTCATCCTCTATGTACAATAAAGTTTTTTTCTTGGATTTTTTACCCCCTGATTTTTGGTCACTTGCCTTTTTCTTTCGATCCTGTGCCGCCTTTGAAATTGTGGACGCTGCTGGCTCATGGGTCCCACATGCCAGCCTCTATGAACAATAATATTTCTTTTCTTGGATTTTTTTTACCCCTGATTTCTGGCTATTTGCCTTTTTCTTTGGATCCCCGACCGCCTTTGAAACGATGAGGACGCTGCTGGCGCATAGCTCCCACATGTCAGCCTCTAAGAACAATAAACATTTCTTTTCTTGGATTTATAGTTGACCCCTAATTAATGGCTACTTCGCTTTTTTTTTCGATCCCCAGCCGCCTTAGAAACGTTGAGGACGCTGCTGGCTCATGGGTCCCATATGACAGCCTCTATGAAAAGTAAAACATTTACTTTCTTGGATTTATTTTTGACACCTAATTAATGACTACTTGGTTCTTTTCTTTTGATCCCGTGACGCCTTTGAAACGTTGAGGGCCCTGCTGGCTCATGGGTCCAACATGTCAGCCTCTATGAACAATAAGAGTTTCTATTGTTGCATTTATTTTTGACCCCTAATTTCTGGCTATTTGCCTTTTTTCCATTGCCTGCCACCTTAGAAACGTTGAGGACGCTGCTGGCTGGGTCCCACATGTCAGCCTCTTTGTACGATAAAAGTTTCCTTTGCTGGATTTATTTTTGACCCCTAATTTCTGGCTATTTGCCTTTTTCTTTCGAACTCCACCGCCTTTGAAACGTTGATGACGCTGCTGCAAACTGGGTACAATATGTCAGCCTCTTTGTGCGATAAACCTTTCCTTTCTTGGATTTTTTGGACACCTGATTTCGAGCTACTTGCCTTTTTCTTTCGATCTCCTGCCCCCTTTGAGAAACGCCGAGAACGATACTGGTTCGTGGGTCCCACATGTCATCCTCTCTGAATGATAAATGTTGGGGCCGCGGCTGCAAGATACGTCCCACATGTCAGCCTGACTGTTGAATAAACGTTTCCTTTCTCGAATTTATATTTGACCCCTGATTTCTGGCTACTTTGCCGTTTCTTTCGATCCCCTGCATGTCTGCTACTCCACCGAAAAACAGACCGGCATGTATTCATCACAATACTGGTAGCTAATTTAGGAAAAATGTGTTCATCACGGGATTCAAACAAAGATCTTCATCTCTGCTAAATTTTGATTTCACCAAAAACCGAACAGCGTGTGTTCATGACTTTAACTTCACAAACACTATGGTTTCTCTATAAAATAAGGTCACCATCCGTTCCTTTATTGTAGGCATTTGCGAAAAGTGTCTTTGGCTAATGGGCACCAGTGCTCTGCTGTTTAAAAAAAATCAAATAGCATACATATTTGTTTCAAAAAAATCTGAAAATGAATGTAGACATAATAAATAAAGTAACCTACAAGCGTGTAAAATTTTAATATGATATTCTTTATATTGTAGACTACACAAAAAAGACAAAATCTGTTGAAATTTGGAGATTTGAAATATGCATACCCAGATCCACACGTTTGTTACTTTTGTGTAGCCCAGAATTTTTTGTATTTGAAACTGAAATTTTGCACGTTTATGGGACAATTCATTAGCTACTCCATGATTTGTTTTCTAATTTTTTGAACAAATAAATTTATTTTTTATTTTTTTCTAAAATAGCAGGAGCACTGGTGCCCAAGAGCACCAAATCTCTTAATAGGCATTTGCGCCTAATAGCGTGAGCTTAGCTAATTTTTGAAGAAAAAAAAGATGTCCATTGTGGTATTCAGGACAAAGATCTTCATGTCTGCTACTGCACCAAACAACAAACCAGCATGTATTCATCACAATACGGGTAGCTAATTTGTGAAAAATATGTTCAGCACGGGATTCAAACAAAGATCTTCATCTCTGCAAAATTTTGATTTCAGCAAAAACCGAACAGCGAATGTTCATGAGGTTAAGTTCACGAACACTATGTTTTCTCTATAAAATAAGGTCACCATCTGTCTCTTATTTCTCAAGGAAAAACAGGTGGAAGTGTTGGGACGAACCACATGGGTGCTTCGGCTCTATGTTCAATCTTCTCTTTTTTGTACTGCAATCTTGAGCCTATGGCAGGACCTCCATTGACGTGCATTCTGCACCAATTTGGCCTTGGACGTATCCATGTATCACGGGCGCGATTGTGGGTAGCAAAGACACAGTCAGGTTTGAACAATTGGAAATCTGGTTCTGCAGCCTCTGCGTCGATTGGCGGGGGTAGCATGAAAATTGGGTGATTGAGTCCAAGAAATAAAGAACGCCCCTTCAAATTGTTCAATCTTTCCCACCTTGCCTCTTCTACAGGGTCCAAGGTATGGGCAGATCTCAAGAAAACGTAGCACCGTACCAAAGGATAAGACCTCAGCTTGTTACCCATATGTAATATTGGAGGACCGAGGATGGGCCGATAACCTTTAACCTGAATCCACGCGAGATCAGATTCACCAGTAATGGACTCTGCTCTCATTGGTGCCAGGAACCAAGTGCGCTGGTCAGAAAATCCAAGAAATACATCTTCATCTTCATAATTATGATTATCACCATCATCATCTAATTCTTCATCATCTAATTCTTCATCATCGAATTCGTCTTCTTCTAATTCTTCTTCTTCTAATTCTTCTTCATCAGCATCATTATCTTCATCGGCACCTCCATCGCCTTGAGCCACATTTGCTTCATCATCTTCCATGACAGCATCTCCCTCGATTTGAGCGAAAATTGCAGCCACTTCTGCTTCTTCATCTTCAATGACAGGGGCGTCAATGAGACGCGGGGCTGCATGTGTCCCTGCAATGCACAAAGATCAACCACAATGCAGCAAGTAGGAACTACACTGAAAATTATCTCTTCTCTTCTATCTTCTATTTTCTACTACTATAAGGCACCAGTTTTTAACAAGACATGTAGCAGCAATTCCAACTGTTGGTGTCCAAAATCTAACGGTTGGGATTAGAGGTATTCGCGTGAAAAAAATACCACACCAGTGTCCACGTGTTTCTAGAACCGTCATGTTTCCATTATGAAGAAAAATCAGAGCAGTCTCACACCGATATCACACGTCCCACTTGATAGTGATTAAGAAAGGTTCCAAATTTTTGTTCATATTTATAAACTGTATGCTCACACTTATTTTGATGGTATAACCAAATTATTAGTTGTATTGAAAGTTTGAACAACATTTAGAACGCAACTTTTATACATCAGTATTGCGAATCGTAATTGGTCCAACATGTGCAGCATGCCATTTACTAGTTAAGACATAAAACAAAGACTCACCACAGGTATATGGTTCCCAAACCAGAACATCTCCATACGGATATGTAACTGCGTATACACGATGTAGGTGTGAACTTGTACCATATCCAGGAATGCCCATGGCATCGACATAGCTGTTTCTATCAAAGAATTCAGGGTTTCTCAGGATATTCCACTCCTTTTCTAGGGGCGCTTGTAGGATAGCGATCAATTCGTCAAATACAACGATTACCTCGTAATGCCATGGCCCTGCTAGATCATCTTTGTACGGCCTCTTGACGATCCGTACTTTGAGCAGTTCCAAACTTTTATCTATTTTGTATTTGAACAGGAATGGTGGGCTGCCATGCCACCATTCACTAGTAGGGCCCAAAGAAATTCCTGCATCTTGCAGAGATGGAAGAGGTATAATAGTATCTGATATGTATATGTTGCGGATCGTCAAGTGCCCGTCCTGCTGGACAAATGCCACCCAGTCGCCGTTACAACCCACCCAGTGCATGGGTCCATGTCCATCCAGTTCCTCCTTGGTATGGATAAATGCTGGAACTGTCGGCTTGTCTAATGGCATCAGCAACGCGTGAATGCCCTGCAAATAGGATTTGTTTCAAAATTGTCTATGCATGCAAGGTATTCGACAGAATGAAGAGCGGATTGTGCAGAACTGAAGCACAGATGTAATGGATAAATAAAGCAATTCCGAAGAGTACATGTGCATAGTGAAGGCAGCAAACCTTACAGTACTCCCAAATCAGGTGATGATGTTGAGTCTAAATTCATGCATGATGTTTGGCAATAAGAAAAGTTGATTGAAAAAACACAAGCTGAAACGAGATGAGTAAATAAATAAATACTCTTACAGTATTGTCGCGGTCGTCTGGCCATGTCTCGGGGTCGCAGTGGAGCAGGCTCGGTAAACCGAACGGAACCTTATGCGCTCCGCGGATGGCATGCCGCATGCCGATCATGCCTCGAGCGAGGCGACCAGTGCTGAGGATATCCGCCCGCTCGGCTATGTTCTCCACCAGTGGGTAGTGGAGGTTGCCCCACCCCATGGACTGGTGGTAGCAATCAGGAATCTCCTCAATCTTACGCTTCTGCTTCATTGGAGTCGGTAATCCAATGCAAGGGAGAGAGGGGTGAACGGGAGAAAGAGACAGAAGAGGGTTTTTTTTGGAGAAGATGCAGTAGTAGTACTACGATACTAGGAGGTGGAGATGCGGGGCATGTTTCCGGGGGAGAGGAACCACTATTTCCCTTAAAAAAAATAACAGCACTTGCGCATTAGAACTTGGGGCGGGGATATAGCGGTAAGAGGTATTGACCAACTTTCCCTCACCTTGACCCCACGTGGTTGTGAACCCGAGATAATTCTTTTTGATGAACCCGATATACTTATTATAGTACTAAAATAGTACAAGTATATACCTTGTACTCCTATATACTAACATTACTATTTTAAGGACTTATGTTCCATGAGCAACAACTTCCCCCACTCCGCTCATCCGAAATCCTAGCCCCTCCAACTTCAAGGACCAATCAACATAGCTATGGCCTTCTAATTTGGCTCAAGTCGCCGCACACATAGTCCTCCCGCCGACAAGGAATAGGAGCATCAGCCCTTTCGTCGCTTGTTGTTACACATAATCATATACAGTACCATATATATTTCAAATTTCCATATCAAAAAATAGTTCAAATCTGAATTTTAACATCTCAAGCTAAACCCTCGCTTGCTCTTAAACATAAGCATACCATAGTTCTACTTTTGTCTTCACCGAACAACAGAACACAATGTGTTCATCACAACATAGCCAACCGGAGTACCTAGTAATGTAACTAGAGAAGTGAACCTATAGTTGATCAAGCCTTCAACTTTAACACAATAATACCCCCACATTATGTGTTGAGGAGCCACACCCATATATTTAAGAGTACCATCATGTAGACCACAAATGCATCAATGAAGAGAGGGGTATACTTATAGACCACCTCTTTACAAAACAGTTGTAATTAGTAGACCACAATTGCCTCGTTCATTAGCTATGAAATTACATACTATCAGTAGCTACAATGGCTGCAGGCCCTGTTTCAGAATTAAACATCACACTTGTTCCAATCCGGGGCGTTGGCGAAGTTTGGGATGAACCAAAGCGGTGTCTTTACCAGGTACCTATCTTTTTTTGTTTTGCATGTTTTCTCCAAGGCGTTGGTTTGGAAACCAACGGCGCAATCTTCACGATTCAGACTGAATCGGCATATTTCAGGCAGCTGCGAATTGCGAAGCCATGCTTCATTCGGCAAGGTGTACACACAATTTCTTCTCGTCAGACATCCTGGGACAACATCTGCACCGCCTAATGGCAGCATAATCGGATAGTTCACTCCAAGGAAAAGAGAATATTCTCCAAGGTCATCAATCTTTTCCCATGGAATACCTTCATTTAACTTACTAGTGTCCTTCGTGAACACCAGGCAACCAAACCCAGAAGCATAGTTGCCAACAGTGCGACCATGATGAACACGACGATCAGAAGCAGTATGGCAAACTTTACAGGAATATTCCCTTTCATCAGCAATGCCCAGTGTATGGATCAGAAGAAGTCTAGAACCATCTATAGATCTTGCTAACCACCACATGCCATAATCGACCTCGTGATCATGGCCAAGAGCATCATCAAGTGCACACCGCCATTCAAACACAATGGGCGGTGGCTCTACGATCAGCGGAGGACCTGCTTGAAAACGAAATTACTGTTAAGAAGGGTATGTTTGGTTTGCACAAATCTGAAAACGTAAGAATTGGGAAAACGCATTAGGATTCAGATGGGATGATATAATGGCATTTCCATTCAATAATACAGCATATTGGTGTATTTGAGTACATCACATGGGAAACCAAAGGATTCATTTCAAGAAGTTCAAGTAGAGGTCAAAATCCAACATAATTCAATCTGAGAATAAAACTCCTAATTATACAATCCTCAAATTTTTCTATGGTAATCATCTCGAATAAAAAGTCTAAATACCAATGAAATTTCATCCGAAGCAAATATGCCCCAAGCCTCCAAGTCAGATCAGTCAGGTTCGAAAATTAATAAGTTTGTGCATTAAAATTATCTTTACAGCCATGAATAATGAAGCTCATCATACACTACTTACGTCCGGAGGAAAATTACCAGCTTGCTGAGGATTCCATGCGTGAACAGTGCCAGTATGAGTTGTGGCAAACACAAGCCCATTGTGGAGAATTGCATCGCTGTAATTGTAAAAGATGTGGGACTTGGGCTCTGTAAGAACTGTCCATCCAGAATCTTCGCCGCAAAGGAGGGCAACTCTGATGTCAAAAACAGCAACAAGAGAGAAATTTTTGTACCCCCCAGCAGCTGTGGGAACTTGGCAAATATATATCTTGTGAAATATAATAGCACGAAGGTTGTGGTGGTATATATTTGGAATGTGGGTGGTTTCAAACGGCACAGGGAGAGGAATTTCACGGCGAGTGTAGACGTTGACAAGTTTCCATTTGCAAGCAGGAAAGCCAGTGTCAACCATGGCAACCCAATCTCCATTGGCACCTACCCACTGCTTACCCGTACCGTCTGGCATCACAGCGTCGGAGGAGAACCTGTCCAGCGGCGTCAGCTTGCAATCCCGTGCTACCTTCGTCGGGTGAGAATGAAGAACACATGGGAGGCCAAACGGGAGAGAAAAAGATAGAGTTGCACTATCATTTGCAGAGTCGAAAAATAGTTTGGACGAACCGACGAGGCTCGCGGCGGTGATGACGTCGCATCTTGTTACGAGTTCTTCAAGGGGACCTTCGGAAAAGACCTTCTGAAACAGTTCAGAGTCATCATTTTCCTTGTTCGATGCCGCCATCGCAGGGCAGGGGGTGGGTCTATGAGGTTTGGGTTCAACTGATTGGAGTTTAATTTGGGTTCGATGGCGGCAGGTGGCGGGGAAGATGAAGAACGGAGGCTCTCAAACTGGGCGGTGGAATTGATTCTAAAGCTGCATGGCGGCGGCACTGGCGCGTGCTATGGAAGGTGGTCGATTGGTGCGGGCGGGGGCGGAGGTAGACGATGGAGGTGAACCGAAATAGGGCAGGTGGGGGCGGGGCGCTTGACTTCGCTCCTCTACACTCTACAGCATCTCCTCCTGTTTCTTGGAAAGTGTATAGACCCATAATAAAAAGTCACTGTTCCCTCTGAAAAGGTGAAGAACAAGTCACTGGTCTAACGTGCAAATTTGGACATCCCAAGCTATGTGTTGTCATGTCAATTCAATGTCCATGGCAGTATTTTGAATTTTGCGTGACCAAAAGAAGTACGCCTTGGCCTTTCACAATCGGGGTTTCTTTAGAGCAAGAACAATAGAAGAGCCAACAGCTGGCAAAAGTACCACGTAGGCGGGCTATAAGCGCCCACTATTGTCCTACTTCCTCTTGGCGTGATACTCCCTCCGTCCACAAATAAGTGGACGTGCAGGATTTTCAAGGTAAATTAGTAAAAGGAAAGAAAAAAATGCATTGGAGCACTCGTATCTTAAGAAACACATGTACTCAACCACGGTTGTAGATTTTCTCGGCGCAAGACTTTTCCCCAGCAGTTGTGGCTTTCAGTTATTCGTGGGTGTGGGGAGGAGCTCCGCCGCATCGGTAAAAAGCAAAGAGGGACGGCGGCTCTCGATCGTGCGGTGTACTCGTAAATCACGTGCGACCCATGCCCTAATAATTCACAATGCATTGATGAGGGCTATCACTTCATCATCCAATAAAATGTACTTAGTAACTATGGTAATAATATTGTCTTCTCGCAAAAAAAAATGGTAAAAATATTGTCTCTTAAGCCATGTACTAGTACAGTGCAAGATGCTTTAGAGAAATAAACCTATATTTTATTGCTACTCCGTAATACACATGGTTATTTATTCTAGGCAAATGCCTACCGAAAGATGTAGGAATAGGGAAATGTAGGATTGCAATGTCATGTCCACTCCAATCCTATAGGAATTCATAGAATCCAAACTTTGTTTGATTCCACCATAGGAAAAGTAAAGCATTCTTAAAAAGAGGTATGAGTAGATGTTTAATTTTCTATGGAATCTGTGCAAAGAAATCCTTAGGAAAAATTCCTATCGGAAACAATCCTACAAATCAAACAGCCAAGGATTCAATTGTACCAATTCCCTATGCAAATCCTTGGTGTTCACCCAATCCTCTCGAATACTCATCCAAAAAATGCACTAATACTTTGATGGGGAGTTTTTGTATTCTAGGCAAGAATAGAGGGTTTGCGGGGATCACTTGAGAAGTGTATTAACCAAAGAAGGCATAAGTAATACACCAACACACACTAACATGCCCTTAATGGATGTATCTCCATAAACTCCCTCTGTTCTTTATTACTACTACTAGTTTATGTACTTCTTAACTAATATGGGATAATCATGAAATATATTTTCTAACATTCAGCCAAAATATAGTGTTTCGACTTTTTAAAATACTGAAAAACTAGTAATTAAAAATATTTGAGCTATCAAATCTAGGAAGTTTGAAAATATTTTGTATTCCGTCTGAAAGTTGTGTTACTTGGTGTAAGATTCACACAAAAATGATGAAAATATCAAACCTTCAAAAAAATTGTAGTAATTCAAACGTTATGTGCGTTTCATAATTTTGCAAAATCTATTCTATTTGCAATTAAAACTATAGTAGTTGGTGGTCCCCGATCATCTGATTTGCTCTTAAACAGCTCAATCCTAAATTTGAAATTCCCTGCAACAGAACACGATAGTTGGTGGTTTGTGCGGAAAAAAATTACAGTTTTAAAAAGTGTTTTAAGCAACGAAGGCAGCAATAAGCGGTAGTTTGTGCAATTTCCTCGTGTAAACAACATGTAGCGTCGAAGTAATAGTACTAGCAGTACAGAAATCTTGTGTAATTTCTAGTTCTACATATTACTAGTGTCCACTGTTTGAGAGTTGATGGTGAATGGGTCTAATTTTCAATCGAATGAGAATTAGCAAATTGATTTTTATGACAAAAGCATACAAAGGGAGTAAAACAACATACCCGCATTCGCCGCTGCTACCAGCATGCGATGCCTCCACGAGTGCATTGACGGCTGCTGCAAATCCTCGGAAGGCATCTAGGTTTTGCAGATCGTCGATTGCCGCTGTCCGGCTAAGCTTAACCAGCATAGCTGCCGCCAAGATATCTCGGATTTGGACCACAGGCAGAAGCTGATTGGGGTCGAAGGATTGCCTGATTCGGAATTTGAAGTACCAAGCCCTCGGCTCCGATGATGGAAGTTTGGAACTCGGCCCGGCCAGAACCTCCCAAATCTGTGTGTGGCAGTGGATGCCCATCGGCATCCCCAATGCTGCCGACGCCGTGATGTGGTCGGTCGCACTTTGGTCCCCACTAAAGGCTGGGGCTGCAGCACGTCGCCGCCGCCCCCGACGTCCCCACGACGGCAACGCCATGGACCGAGGCGCTGAGTTTGTTGGCGAACCCGAAGCCCTGGATGGCAAGTGCTTCTTCACAATGGAAGCATCCTCACCCGGCGAGGTTCGCCCCCGGCGCATGCCTATGCTCCGACCAGCCCACTTTGCCGCTGCTGCCTGGGCTGCCGCCGATACCTGGGCCACCGCCGCTTCATGGGACCCCCTCCCTCCTCTCCCTCTCCTAGATCAAAGGGCGCCAGGAGTCTAGCCACAGCAAGACACAGAGCCGCCTGCTTCATCGCACACCAATGGCACACAGACATTTGCGAGCTTTTAGCGCACACCCCTCCGAGGCTGAGTCGTGGAGCCTGGGTGCACGGGGCTATGGCTGGAGGAGTCGCCATGGGACGAGGGGTGTCGAGTGCTCGGGCAAATACGGGAAAGGCGAAGTTTTGGATAACCTTATATGATCACATCAATGCTTCTCAAGGAGCCAAATACTGTATGAGAAACCGGAAAAGTTTGAACGTTTGAAAACTTTGCCGGCATAATGCATCCTTCCAATGCACGCCTACTAAGGTAGAAAGCCAACTCAATTGCTACTTTGTTGGCAAAATGTACCATGGCTCAATCTTGGGTCACACACATCTATCAATTGGTATATTTTGGTCATATTCAAAATTTTACTTGAAACTTGTTGGTCATGCCATTCTACTACTCGCCTAACACTTTTTCTACGCGGGAAGGAGGGGGGTATGATGCTACCCTGAATTTTTATGCCCATTTGTATCTTGGACAAATCCTAGGTTTGACCAAAATTTAAAACATGAAGATGAAAAATTAAGCCTGGATCCACTACAAGAAAAGTTGCCAAACTTTTCTTGTAGTGATCCTTCTTAATTAGTAACTTCAAAATGAAGCTTTTGGAAGGTTTTTGAAATTTCCATGTCTGAAACCCAAAACACCTCTTCATGATTGACTTCATAAGACAAATCGAGTTTAGGGTTAGGGGTAGATACATGATTTTTCTAGTTTGAATATGTCTAGACCTGGCTTATCAACTTGAATGCTTAGTATATGACATAAGAAGATGTACTATGTGCATTGGTTTTTTATTTATTTGATTTGTTTTGAATTTTCATGCCGAATCAAATTTTGGTCAAATCATAGGTTTAACCAAGATTTAAACAAGTTTAAAACATTAAAATGAAAAATTAAGCATGGATCCTTCTCAGTCACTCCAAAATGAAGCTTTTGGGAGGCTTTTGAAATGTCTATGTTTGAAACCCAAAACCACTTCTCTTCATGCTTGACTTCATAAGACAGATGAGTTTAGGGTTAGGGGTAGATACATGATTTTTCTGGTTTGAATAGGTCTAGACCTTGTTATCAAGTTGAATGGCTTACTATGTGACATAAGAAGACTATGTGCTTTGGTTTTTCATTTTTGATTTTTTCGATTGTTTTTATGCCCATTTGAATCTTGGTCAAATCCTAGGTTTGAACAAGAATTTAAACAAGTTTAAAACATGAAAATGAAAAGGTAAGCATGGATCCTTCTTAGTCAGTCCGAAATGAAGCTTTTGGGCGGTTTTCGAAATTTCCATGTTTGAAAACCCAAACCACTTCTCTTCATGCTTGACTTCATAAGACAAATTTAGGGTTAGGGGTATAGATACATGATTTTTCTTGTTTGATATGTCTAGATATTGTTTATCAACACTTGAATGCTTACAATATATGTGACGCAAGAAGACTATGTGTTATGGTTTTTCATTTTTGGGGGTTTTTTCGAATTTTTTATGCGCACTTGAATCTTGGTCAAATCCAAGCTAGCTAGGTTTGACCAAGCTTTAAACAAGTTTAAAACATGAAAATGAAAAAGTAAGCATGTATCCTTCTTAGTCACTCCAAAATTAAGCTTTTCGGAGGTTTTTGAAATTTCCATTTTGTAAACCCAAAACCACGTATCTTCATGTTTGACTTCAAAAGACAGAGTTTAGGGTTAGGGGGTAGATACATGATTCTTCTTTTAATATGTTTAGATCTTGTTTTATCAAGTTGAATGTTGACTGTATGACATAAGAAGACTATGTTTTTGAATTTTTTATGAATCTTGGTCAAATCCAAGGGTTGACCAAGATTTAAACAAGTTTAAAACATGAAAATGAAAACGTTTCAAGTTCACCTTTGGTTCGATCTTTCAGTAACCAGGCGCATATATATATGGATGCAAATTGAGATAATTAATTCGTGAAACATTGGAAATGTCCATCGTGTGTCATGTTTCCCCCTCACATGAAAATTGGATTGGTGGCAGACAAGTAAAAGCACATTTATGTGCGACAACCCAAAATGCACATATTTTGCTGAGTTTTCATGCATGCATTAAAAGTTGTGAATATATACATAAAATGCATGTGGGTCATGATTGAAAAGTTTGACATGTATATGGTTCTTGTGTAGTAGTACTATAGTAGATTAGTAGGTACGCAAACTCCCATCCATCTTCTTTGTCAAGAGAAGACGCGCACCAGGATGCGTAGTGGAAGTCGTCTCTGGATCCTTCTGTTGTCCCTCTCACGGAAAAGAAAAAGAAAAAAACATCTCTCTCATTCTCGGCCTCGCTCGACTCGCTCGCTCGCAGCCTCGCACCTCCTGCGCACTGACAAACGCTGCACAACAGTCAACATCACCAGAAAAAAGATATACACCATAAATAATAAGAGGGGCCCCGTGACTGCTATCCCTTCTTCTCCTTCCGTGTGATCCCTCTTCCTCCGAGTTTCACTGGACGGGCAAACACACATGTGCTGCATAGTAAAAATAAAAAAGTAAAAAATCGACCTATGAATCTATGATTAAATAGGTAAAATCCTGGGTTTTATCAAGGTTTAAACAAGTTTAAAACATGAAAATGAATAGGTAAGCATGGATCCTTCTTAGTCACTCTAAAATGAAGCTTTCGCGAGGTTTTTGAAATTTCCATGTTTGAAACCCAAAACCACTTCTCTTCATGCTTGACTTCGTAAGACAGAGTTTAGGGTTAGGGGTAGATACATGCTTTTTCTGGTTTGAATATGTCTAGACCTTGTTTATCAACTTGAATGCTTACTATATGACATAAGAAGGCTATGTTATTTGGTTTTTCATTTTTTCTATTTTTTTCTGATTTTTTATGCCCATTTAAATCTTGGTCAAATCCTAGGTTTGACCAAGAGTTAAACAAGTTTAAAACATGAAAATGAAAAGGTAAGCCTGGATCCTCCTTAGTCACTGTAAAATGAAGCTTTTGGGAGGTTTGTGAAATTTCCATGTTTGAAACCCAAAAGCACTTCTCTTCATGCTTGACTTCATAAGACAGAGTTTAGGGTTAGGGGGTGTAGATACATGATTTGTCTGGTTTGAATATGTCCAAATCTTATTTATCAACTTTTGAATGCATGCTACTCTCTCAAAGAAAACCTTTTGAATGCTTACTATATGACATAAGAAGACTATATGCTTTTAAAATTCAAACATATGGTAAGCATTCTTATGTCATATAGTAAGCATTCAAGTTGATACACAAGCAAGGTTTGGACATATTCAAACCAGACAAATCATGTATCTACCCCCTAACCCCTAATTAAATTGTCTTATGAAGCAGTCTAGCATGAAGAGAAGTGGTTTTGGGTTTCAAACATGGAAATTTCAAAAACCTCCCAAAAACTTCATTTTAGAGTGACTAAGAAGGATATACAAGCTTCCCTTTTCATTTTCATGTTTTAAACTTGTTTAAATCTTGGTCAAACCTCTAGGATTTGACCAAAAGATTCAAATGGGCATAGAAATTCATAAAAAATCAAAAGAATGAAAAACCAAAGGACATAACATTCTTATGTCATATATATATAGTAATTAAGCATTCAAGTTGATAAACAAGGTCTAGACATATTCAAACCAGAAAATAATGTATATATCTACCCCTAACCCTAAACTCTGTCTTATGAAGTCAAGCATGCATGAAGAGAAGTGGTTTTTGGTTTCAAACATGGAAATTTCGAAAACCCTCCCAAGAGCTACATTTTGGAGTGACTAAGAAGGATATATAGATGCTTAATTTTTCATATTCATGATTTAAACTTGTTTAAACCATGTTCAAACCTAGGATTTGACCAAGATTCAAATGGGCATAAAATTTTAAAAAAATAAAAAAACAAGGCACATAGTATTCTTATGTCATATAGTAAGCATTCAATTAAGTTGATAAACAAGGTCTAGACATAATCAAACCAGGAAAATCATGCATCTACCCCCTAACCCTAGCTAAACTCTGTCTTATGAAGTCAAGCATGCACGAAGAGAAGTGGTTTTTGGTTTCAAACGTTTAAGCCAAAAGCCCATTTTCAAATATTTCAAACTTATTCAAATTTGGTTCAAATTTGAAAGACATACAAGTTATAGCACACATAGTGCATACATTTTCACACATACTGCACTAGATGCTAACCCTATAGTTTGAGGCCATTTGGGTGACCTAGGTCGAAAAAATTCTTGGATTAGAATCGTGTTGTTCGAACCCCGTAGTTGGATTTTTTTGAACCCTTGATCTGTAGAACTGGGCAAAACCCTAGTTTAACCTATTTAATTACAGATTCGTATATCGATTTTTCTACGAGTACTACCTTTTTATTATTACTATGCAGCACATGGGTGTTTGCCCGTCGAGTGAAACTCGGAGGAAGAGGGATCACTCGGAAGGAGAGAAGAAGGGAGAGAATTATGGTGTCTCCCCTTTTTCGGGTGATGATGTTGACTTTTGTGCAGGGTTTGTCAGTGAGCAGGAGGTGCGAGCGAGCGAGCGAGCGAGGCTGGGAGTTTGCGTACCTATTGCACGTGACTTGTGCTCACTGAAGTGTGGGACCTCAAGCGTGGGCACCACACGTAAGTGACGGACCTGTTGGTGTAAAAACTCGGTTGATTATAATAGTGCATTAGAACAAAGTTTCCTATGGATTCAAGGGTAGGAAATCCAAGTTAACTCATTTACATGACATTATTATTTCCATGAAGCAAAGTTAACACATCTATCGATTGGTACATTTTTGAGTGACTAAGAAGGATCCAGGCTTACTTATTCGTTTTCACGTGTTAAACTTGTCTAAATCTTGGTCAAACCTAGGATTTGACCAAGATTCAAATGGGCAGAAAAATAAAATAAAAAACAGAAAAATGAAAAACCAAATCACATAGTCATCTTATGTCATATAGTAAGCATTAAAGTTGATAAACAAGGACTAGAAATATCAAACCATACAAATCATGTATCTACCCCTAACCCCTAAACTATGTCTTATAAATTAAGTCAAGCATGAAGAGATGTGGTTTTGGGTTTCAAACATGGAAATTTCAAAAACCTCCCAAAAACTACATTTTAGAGTGACTAAGAAGGATGCATGCTTCCCTTTTCATATTCATGTTTTAAGCTTGTTTAAATTATCTCAGTCAAACCTAGGATTTGACAAAGATTCAAATGGGCATCGAAAAAATCAGGAAAAAGAAAAACCAAAGCAAATAGTTTTCTTATGTCATATAGTAAGCCAATTAATTAAGTTGATAAACAAGGTCTAGACATATTCAAACTAGACAAATCATGTATCTATACCCCCTAACCCCTGAACTCTGTCTTATGAAGTCAAGCATATGAAGAGAAGTGGTTTTGGGTCGTTTCAAACATGGAAATTTGAAAAACCTCCCAAAAACTTCATTTTAGAGTGACAAAGAAGGATACATGCTTCCCTTTTCATATTCATGTTTTAAGCTTGTTTAAATTATCTCAGTCAAACCTAGGATTTGACAAGATTCAAATGGGCATCAAAATTGAAAAAAATCAGGAAAAAGAAAAACCAAAGCAAATAGTTTTCTTATGTCATATAGTAAGCCAATTAAGTTGATAAACAAGGTCTAGACATATTCAAACTAGACAAATCATGCATGCATCTATACCCCCTAACCCCTAAACTCCGTCTTATGAAGTCAAGCATATGAAGAGAAGTGGTTTTGCTCCCAAAAGCTTCATTTTAGAGTGACTAAGAAGGATCCATGCTTACCTTTGCATTTTCATATTTTAATCTTGTTAAATCATTATCAAGCCTAGGATTTGACCAAGATACAAATGGGTGGGCACAAAATTCAAAAAAATCAGAATAATGAAAAACAAAAGCACGTAGTCTTCTTATGTCATATCGTATGCATTCAAGTTAAACGAGGTCTAGGTATATCCAAACCAGACAAATCATGTATCTACCCCATGTTGATCTTATGAAGTCTAGCATGAAGAGAAGTCGTTTTGGGTTTCAAACATGGAAATTTCAAGAACATCCCAAAAGCTTCATTTTAGAGTGACTAAGAAGGATACATGCTTCCCTTTTCATTTTCATGTTTTAAACTTGTTTAAATCTTGGTCAAACCTAGGATTTGACCAAGATTCAAATATATGAGCATAAAATTCAAAAAAAAACCAAAAATGAAAACCAAGGCACGTAGTCGTCTTATGTCATATAGTAAGCAATTTAAGTTGATAAACAAGGTCTAGACATATTCAAACCAGGAAATCATGTATCTACACCCCCTAACGTACCCTAAACTCTGTCTTATGAAGTCAAGCATGCATGAAGAGAAGTGGTTTTTGGTTTCAAACGTTTAAGCCAAAAGGTAAGCATGGATCCTCCTTATAGTCACTGTAAAATGAAGCTTTTGGGAGGTTTGTGAAATTTCCATGTTTGAAACCCAAAACCACTTAAGACAGAGTTTATGGTTAGGTGTGTAGATACATGATTTTTCTTGTTTGAATATGTCTAGACCTTGTTTATCAACTTGAATTTTTTACTATATGATATAAGAAGGCTATATATATGTGCTTTGGTTTTTCATTTTTTGATTTCTTTCGATTTTTTATGCCTATTTAAATCTTGGTCAAATCCTAGGTTTAAACAAGTTTAAAACATGAAAATGAAACGGTAAGCATGAATCCTTCCTTACTCACTCTAAAATGAAGGTACTTGAAAATTTTATGTTTGAAACCCAAAACCCCAGTTCTCTTCATATGTTTGACTTCATAAGACAGAGTTTAGCTAGGGTTAGGGGTAGATATGATACATGATATTTCTGCTTTGAATATGTCTAGAGATCGACCTTGTTTATCAACTTGAATGCTTACTATATGACATAAGATCAAGGCTATATATATATGTGCTTTGGTTTTTCATTTTTTTTGAATTTTTCTGAATTTTTACTCCCATTTGAATCTTGGTCAAATCCTAGGTTTGACCAAGGTTAAAACAAGTTTAAAACATGGCAATGAAAAGGTAAGCATATGGATCATTCTTAGTCTCTCTAAAATGAAGCTTTTGGGAGGTTTTTGAAGTTTCCATGTTTGAAACCCAAAATCACTTCTCTTCATATGCTTGGCTTCATAAGACAAAGATTAGGGTTTAGGGGTAGATATATACATGTTTTGGGAGGTTTTTGAAATTTCCATGTTTGAAACCCAAATCCACTTCTCTTCATCCTTGACGTCTTCATAAGACAAAAGTATAGGGTTATATATATATGCATGGGTAGATACATGCTTTTTTCTGGTTTGAATATGTATAGACCTTGTTTAAAATTATCAACTTAATTGAATGCTTACTATATATATGACATAAGAAGGCTATATATGTGTTTTGTTTTTTCATTTTTTCATTTTTTCCTGATTTTTTATGCCCATTTGAATCTTGGTCAAATCCTAGGTTTGATCAAGATTTAAACAAGCAGTTTAAAAATGAAAATGAAAAGGTAAGCCTGGATCCTTCTTAGTCACTGTAAAATGAAGCTTTTGGGAGGTTTGTGAAATTTCCATGTTTGAAACCCAAAAGCACTTCTCTTCATGCTTGACTTCATAAGACAGAGTTTAGGGTTAGGGGGTGTAGATACATGATTTGTCTGGTTTGAATATGTACAAATCTTATTTATCAACTTTTGAATGCATGCTACTCTCTCAAAGAAAAACTTTTGAATGCTTACTATATGACATAAGAAGACTATATGCTTTTAAAATTCAAACATATGGTAAGCATTCTTATGTCATATAGTAAGCATTCAAGTTGATAAACAAGCAAGGTTTGGACATATCCAAACCAGACAAATCATGTATCTGCCCCCTGTCGATCTTATGAAGTCTAGCATGAAGAGAGAAGTCGTTTTTGGTTTCAAAAATGGAAATTTCAAGAACATCCCAAAAGCTTCATTTTAGAGTGACTAAGAAGGATACATGCTTCCCTTTTCATTTTTATGTTTAAACTTGTTTAAATCTTGGTCAAACCTAGGATTTGTCCAAGATTCAAATATATGGGCGTAAAATTCAAAAAAAAACAGAAAAATTTAAAACCAAGGCACATAGTCTTCTTATGTCATATAGTAAACAATCAATTAATTAAGTTGATAAACCAGGTCTAGACATATTCAAACCAGGAAAATCATGTATCTACCCCCTAACGCCCTAGCTAAACTCTGTCTTATGAAGTCAAGCATGCATGAAGAGAAGTGGTTTTGGTTTCAAACATGGAAATTTCGAAAAAACCTCCCAAGAGCTACATTTTGGAGTGACTAAGAAGGATATATAGATGCTTAATTTTTCATATTCATGATTTAAACTTGTTTAAACCATGTTCAAACCTAGGATTTGACCAAGATTCAAATGGGCATACAATTTTAAAAAAATCAAAAAATAAAAAACAATGCACATAGTATTCTTATGTCATATAGTAAGCATTCAATTAAGTTGATAAAGTAGGTCTAGACATATTCAAACCAGGAAAATCATGCATCTATCCCCTAACCCTAGCTAAACTCTGTCTTATGAAGTCAAGCATGCATGAAGAGAAGTGGTTTTTGGTTTCAAACGTTTAAGCCAAAAGCCCCTTTTCAAATATTTCAAACTTATTCAAATTTGGTTCAAATATGAAAGACATACAAGTTATAGCACACATAGTGCATACATTTTCACACATACTGCACTAGATGCTAACCCTATAGTTTGAGGCCATTTGGGTGACCTAGGTCGAAAAAATTCTTGGATTAGAATCGTGTTGTTCGAACCCCGTAGTTGGATTTTTTTGAACCCTTGATCTGTAGAACTGGGCAAAACCCTAGTTTAACCTATTTAATTACAGATTCGTATATCGATTTTTCTACGAGTACTACCTTTTTATTATTACTATGCAGCACATGTGTGTTTGCCCGTCGAGTGAAACTCGGAGGAAGAGGGATCACTCGGAAGGAGAGAAGAAGGGAGAGAATTATGGTGTCTCCCCTTTTTCGGGTGATGATGTTGACTTTTGTGCAGGGTTTGTCAGTGAGCAGGAGGTGCGAGCGAGCGAGCGAGCGAGTCGAGCGAGGCCGAGAATGAGAGAGATTTTTTGTGAGAGGGACGACCGAAGGATCCAGAAGGACCCACAGACTTCCAATACGCATCCTGATGCGTCTTCTCTTGACAAAGAAAATGGCTGGGAGTTTGCGTACCTATTGCACGTGACTTGTGCTCACTGAAGTGTGGGACCTCAAGCGTGGGCACCACACGTAAGTGACAGACCTGTTGGTGTAAAAACTCGGTTGATTATAATAGTGCATTAGAACAAAGTTTCCTATGGATTCAAGGGTAGGAAATCCAAGTTAACTCATTTACGTGTTAAACTTGTCTAAATCTTGGTCAAACCTAGGATTTGACCAAGATTCAAATGGGCAGAAAAATAAAAAACAGAAAAATGAAAAACCAAATCACATAGTCTTCTTATGTCATATAGTAAGCATTAAAGTTGATAAACAAGGTCTAGACATATTAAACCAGACAAATCATGTATCTATACCCCTAACCCCTAAACTCTGTCTTATGAAGTCAAGCATGTGAAGAGAAGTGGTTTTGGGTTTCAAACATGGAAATTTCAAAAAACTCCCAAAAACTACATTTTAGAGTGACTAAGAAGGATACATGCTCCCCTTTTCATATTCATGTTTTAAGCTTGTTTAAATTATCTTGGTCAAACCTAGGATTTGACAAGATTCAAATGGGCATCAAAATTGAAAAAAAGTCAGAAAAAAGAAAACCAAAGCAAATAGTTTTCTTATGTCATATAGTAAGCATTAAAGTTGATAAACAAGGTCTAGAAATATTCAAACTAGACAAATCATGTATCTATACCCCCTAACCCCTGAACTCTGTCTTATGAAGTCAAGCATATGAAGAGAAGTGGTTTTGGGTTTCAAACATGGAAATTTGAAAAACCTCCCAAAAACTTCATTTTAGAGTGACAAAGAAGGATACATGCTTCCCTTTTCATATTCATGTTTTAAGCTTGTTTAAATTATCTCGGTCAAACCTAGGATTTGACAAGATTCAAATGGGCATCAAAATTGAAAAAAATCAGGAAAAAGAAAAACCAAAGCAAATAGTTTTCTTATGTCATATAGTAAGCCAATTAAGTTGATAAACAAGGTCTAGACATATTCAAACTAGACAAATCATGTATCTATACCCCCTAACCCCTAAACTCCGTCTTATGAAGTCAAGCATATGAAGAGAAGTGGTTTTGCTCCCAAAAGCTTCATTTTAGAGTGACTAAGAAGGATCCATGCTTACCTTTGCATTTTCATATTTTAATCTTGTTAAATCATTATCAAGCCTAGGATTTGACCAAGATACAAATGGGTGGGCACAAAATTCAAAAAAATCAGAATAATGAAAAACAAAAGCACGTAGTCTTCTTATGTCATATCGTATGCATTCAAGTTAAACGAGGTCTAGGTATATCCAAACCAGACAAATCATGTATCTACCCCATGTTGATCTTATGAAGTCTAGCATGAAGAGAAGTCGTTTTGGGTTTCAAACATGGAAATTTCAAGAACATCCCAAAAGCTTCATTTTAGAGTGACTAAGAAGGATACATGCTTCCCTTTTCATTTTCATGTTTAAACTTGTTTAAATCTTGGTCAAACCTAGGATTTGACCAAGATTCAAATATATAAGCATAAAATTCAAAAAAAAAAACCAAGGCACGTAGTCTTCTTATGTCATATAGTAAGCAATCAATTAAGTTGATAAACAAGGTCTAGACATATTCAAACCAGGAAATCATGTATCTACACCCCTAACGTAAACTCTCTCTGTCTTATGAAGTCAAGCATGCATGAAGAGAAGTGGTTTTTGGTTTCAAACGTTTAAGCCAAAAGGTAAGCATGGATCCTCCTTAGTCACTGTAAAATGAAGCTTTTGGGAGGTTTGTGAAATTTCCATGTTTGAAACCCAAAACCACTTAAGACAGAGTTTATGGTTAGGTGTGTAGATACATGATTTTTCTTGTTTGAATATGTCTAGACCTTGTTTATCAACTTGAATTTTTTACTATATGATATAAGAAGGCTATATATATGTGCTTTGGTTTTTCATTTTTTGATTTCTTTTGAATTTTTATGCCTATTTAAATCTTGGTCAAATCCTAGGTTTAAACAAGTTTAAAACATGAAAATGAAACGGTAAGCATGAATCCTTCCTTACTCACTCTAAAATGAAGGTACTTGAAAATTTTATGTTTGAAACCCAAAACCCCAGTTCTCTTCATATGTTTGACTTCATAAGACAGAGTTTAGGGTTAGGGGTAGATATGATACATGATATTTCTGCTTTGAATATGTCTAGACCTTGTTTATCAACTTGAATGCTTACTATATGACATAAGAAGGCTATATATATATATATATATATATGTGTGCTTTGGTTTTTCATTTTTTTTGAATTTTTCTGAATTTTTACTCCCATTTGAATCTTGGTCAAATCCTAGGTTTGACCAAGGTTAAAACAAGTTTAAAACATGGCAATGAAAAGGTAAGCATATGGATCATTCTTAGTCTCTCTAAAATGAAGCTTTTGGGAGGTTTTTGAAGTTTCCATGTTTGAAACCCAAAATCACTTCTCTTCATATGCTTGGCTTCATAAGACAAAGATTAGGGTTTAGGGGTAGATATATACATGTTTTGGGAGGTTTTTGAAATTTCCATGTTTGAAACCCAAATCCACTTCTCTTCATCCTTGACGTCTTCATAAGACAAAAGTATAGGGTTATATATATATGCATGGGTAGATACATGCTTTTTTCTGGTTTGAATATGTATAGACCTTGTTTAAAATTATCAACTTAATTGAATGCTTACTATATATATGACATAAGAAGGCTATATATGTGTTTTGTTTTTTCATTTTTCATTTTTTCCTGATTTTTTATGCCCATTTGAATCTTGGTCAAATCCTAGGTTTGATCAAGATTTAAACAAGCAGTTTAAAAATGAAAATGAAAAGGTAAGCCTGGATCCTTCTTAGGGCTCCTTTGATTTAAAGGATAGGAAAAGTATAGGAATAGGAAAGGCATAGGATTGGAATGACACATGTCTACTTGAATCCTATAGAAAGATGAAGTGTGTTTGATTGTAGCAAAGGAATTTTTTCATGAGGTATGAGCCAATGTTTTTTCCTATAGGAATTACGCTACAAGATTCCTATAGGAATTTTTCCTATAGGATATGTTTCTATGAATCAAACAACATGTATAGGAAATTTTCCCATAGGAACCAAATCCTACACAATTCCTATGCAAATCCTATGAATCAAAGGAGCCCTTAGTCACTGTAAAATGAAGCTTTTGGGAGGTTTGTGAAATTTCCATGTTTGAAACCCAAAAGCACTTCTCTTCATGCTTGACTTCATAAGACAGAGTTTAGGGTTAGGGGGTGTAGATACATGATTTGTCTGGTTTGAATATGTACAAATCTTATTTATCAACTTTTGAATGCATGCTACTCTCTCAAAGAAAAACTTTTGAATGCTTACTATATGACATAAGAAGACTATATGCTTTTAAAATTCAAACATATGGTAAGCATTCTTATGTCATATAGTAAGCATTCAAGTTGATAAACAAGCAAGGTTTGGACATATTCAAACCAGACAAATCATGTATCTACCCCTAACCCCTAATTAAATTGTCTTATGAAGTCTAGCATGAAGAGAAGTGGTTTTGGGTTTCAGACATGGAAATTTCAAAAACCTCCAAAAAACTTCATTTTAGAGTGACTAATTAAGAAGGATATACAAGCTTCCCTTTTCATTTTCATGTTTTAAACTTGTTTCAATCTTGGTCAAACCTCTAGGATTTGACCAAAAGATTCAAATGGGCATGGAAATTCATAAAAAACCAAAAGAATGAAAAAACAAAGGACATAACATTCTTATGTCATATATATATAGTAAGCATTCAAGTTGATAAACAAGGCCTAGACATATTCAACCCAGAAAATCATGTATATATCTACCCCTAACCCTAAACTCTGTCTTATGAAGTCAAGCATGCATGAAGAGAAGTGGTTTTGGTTTCAAACATGGAAATTTCGAAAAAACCTCCGAAGAGCTACATTTTGGAGTGACGAAGAAGGATATATAGATGCTTAATTTTTCATATTCATGATTTAAACTTGTTTAAACCATGTTCAAACCTAGGATTTGACCAAGATTCAAATGGGCATACAATTTTAAAAAAATCAAAAAATAAAAAACAAGGCACATAGTATTCTTATGTCATATAGTAAGCATTCAATTAAGTTGATAAACAAGGTCTAGACATATTCAAACCAGGAAAATCATGCATCTACCCCCTAACCCTAGCTAAACTCTGTCTTATGAAGTCAAGCATGCATGAAGAGAAGTGGTTTTTGGTTTCAAACGTTTAAGCCAAAAGCCCCTTTTCAAATATTTCAAACTTATTCAAATTTGGTTCAAATATGAAAGACATACAAGTTATAGCACACATAGTGCATACATTTTCACACATACTGCACTAGATGCTAACCCTATAGTTTGAGGCCATTTGGGTGACCTAGGTCGAAAAAATTCTTGGATTAGAATCGTGTTGTTCGAACCCCGTAGTTGGATTTTTTTGAACCCTTGATCTGTAGAACTGGGCAAAACCCTAGTTTAACCTATTTAATTACAGATTCGTATATCGATTTTTCTACGAGTACTACCTTTTTATTATTACTATGCAGCACATGGGTGTTTGCCCGTCGAGTGAAACTCGGAGGAAGAGGGATCACTCGGAAGGAGAGAAGAAGGGAGAGAATTATGGTGTCTCCCCTTTTTCGGGTGATGATGTTGACTTTTGTGCAGGGTTTGTCAGTGAGCAGGAGGTGCGAGCGCGAGCGAGTCGAGCGAGGCCGAGAATGAGAGAGATTTGTTTTTTTTGTGAGAGGGACAACGGAAGGATCCAGAAGGACCCACAGACTTCCAATACGCATCCTGATGCGTCTTCTCTTGACAAAGAAGATGGCTGGGAGTTTGCGTACCTATTGCACGTGACTTGTGCTCACTGAAGTGTGGGACCTCAAGCGTGGGCACCACACGTAAGTGACAGACCTGTTGGTGTAAAAACTCGGTTGATTATAATAGTGCATTAGAACAAAGTTTCCTATGGATTCAAGGGTAGGAAATCCAAGTTAACTCATTTACGTGTTAAACTTGTCTAAATCTTGGTCAAACCTAGGATTTGACCAAGATTCAAATGGGCAGAAAAATAATAAACAGAAAAATGAAAAACCAAATCACATAGTCTTCTTATGTCATATAGTAAGCATTAAAGTTGATAAACAAGGTCTAGACATATTAAACCAGACAAATCATGTATCTATACCCCTAACCCCTAAACTTTGTCTTATGAAGTCAAGCATGTGAAGAGAAGTGGTTTTGGGTTTCAAACATGGAAATTTCAAAAACCTCCCAAAAACTACATTTTAGAGTGACTAAGAAGGATACATGCTCCTCTTTTCATATTCATGTTTTAAGCTTGTTTAAATTATCTTGGTCAAACCTAGGATTTGACAAGATTCAAATGGGCATCAAAATTGAAAAAAAGTCAGAAAAAAGAAAACCAAAGCAAATAGTTTTCTTATGTCATATAGTAAGCATTAAAGTTGATAAACAAGGTCTAGACATATTCAAACTAGACAAATCATGTATCTATACCCCCTAACCCCTGCCCTCTGTCTTATGAAGTCAAGCATATGAAGAGAAGTGGTTTTGGGTTTCAAACGTGGAAATTTGAAAAACCTCCCAAAAACTTCATTTTAGAGTGACAAAGAAGGATACATGCTTCCCTTTTCATATTCATGTTTTAAGCTTGTTTAAATTATCTCGGTCAAACCTAGGATTTGACAAGATTCAAATGGGCATCAAAATTGAAAAAAATCAGGAAAAAGAAAAACCAAAGCAAATAGTTTTCTTATGTCATATAGTAAGCCAATTAAGTTGATAAACAAGGTCTAGACATATTCAAACTAGACAAATCATGTATCTATACCCCCTAACCCCTAAACTCCGTCTTATGAAGTCAAGCATATGAAGAGAAGTGGTTTTGCTCCCAAAAGCTTCATTTTAGAGTGACTAAGAAGGATCCATGCTTACCTTTGCATTTTCATATTTTAATCTTGTTTAAATCATTATCAAGCCTAGGATTTGACCAAGATACAAATGGGTGGGCACAAAATTCAAAAAAATCAGAATAATGAAAAACAAAAGCACGTAGTCTTCTTATGTCATATCGTATGCATTCAAGTTAAACGAGGTCTAGGTATATCCAAACCAGACAAATCATGTATCTACCCCCTGTCTTATGAAGTCTAGCATGAAGAGAAGTCGTTTTGGGTTTCAAACATGGAAATTTCAAGAACATCCCAAAAGCTTCATTTTAGAGTGACTAAGAAGGATACATGCTTCCCTTTTCATTTTCATGTTTTAAACTTGTTTAAATCTTGGTCAAACCTAAGATTTGACCAAGATTCAAATATATGAGCATAAAATTCAAAAAAAAACAAAAAATGAAAACCAAGGCACGTAGTCTTCTTATGTCATATAGTAAGCAATCAATTAAGTTGATAAACAAGGTCTAGACATATTCAAACCAGGAAAATCATGTATCTACCCCCTAACCCTAGCTAAACTCTGTGTTATGAAGTCAAGCATGCATGAAGAGAAGTGGTTTTTGGTTTCAAACGTTTAAGCCAAAAGGTAAGCATGGATCCTCCTTAGTCACTGTAAAATGAAGCTTTTGGGAGGTTTGTGAAATTTCCATGTTTGAAACCCAAAACCACTTAAGACAGAGTTTATGGTTAGGTGTAGATACATGATTTTTCTTGTTTGAATATGTCTAGACCTTGTTTATCAACTTGAATTTTTTACTATATGATATAAGAAGGCTATATATGTGCTTTGGTTTTTCATTTTTTGATTTCTTTCGAATTTTTTATGCCTATTTAAATCTTGGTCAAATCCTAGGTTTAAACAAGTTTAAAACATGAAAATGAAACGGTAAGCATGAATCCTTCCTTACTCACTCTAAAATGAAGGTACTTGAAAATTTTATGTTTGAAACCCAAAACCCCAGTTCTCTTCATATGTTTGACTTCATAAGACAGAGTTTAGGGTTAGGGGTAGATATGATACATGATATTTCTGCTTTGAATATGTCTAGACCTTGTTTATCAACTTGAATGCTTACTATATGACATAAGAAGGCTATATATGTGTTTTGGTTTTCCATTTTTTTTGAATTTTTCTGAATTTTTACTCCCATTTGAATCTTGGTCAATTCCTAGGTTTGACCAAGGTTAAAACAAGTTTAAAACATGGCAATGAAAAGGTAAGCATGGATCCTTCTTAGTCACTCTAAAATGAAGCTTTTGGGAGGTTTTTGAAATTTCCATGTTTGAAACCCAAAATCACTTCTCTTCATGCTTGACTTCATAAGGCAGAGTTTAGGGTTAGGGGGTAGATACATGATTTGTTTGGTTTGAATATGTCTAGACCTTGTTTATCAACTTGAATGCTTACTATATGACATCAGAAGACTATGTTCTTTGGTTTTTTTCCGTTTTTTTTGAATTGTTATACCCATTTGAATCTTGGTCAAATCCTAGGTTTGACCAAGATTTAAACAAGTTAAGAAATTGAAAATGAAAAAGGTAAGCCTGGATCCTTCTTAGTCACTGTAGAATGAAGCTTTTGGGAGGTTTGTGAAATTTCCATGTTTGAAACCCAAAACCAGTTCTCTTCATATGTTTGACTTCATAAGACAGAGTTTTTATCAACTCGAGTGCTTACTATATGACATAAGAAGGCTATATATGTGCTTTGGTTTTTCATTTTTTGATTTTTTCTGAATTTTTATGCCCATTTAAATCTTGGTCAAATCCTAGGTTTGACCAAGGTTTAAACAAGTTTAAAACATGAAAAGAAAAGGTAAGAATGGATCCTTCTTAGTCATTCTAAAATGAATGAAGCTTTTGGGATGTTCTCACAAATCGATCTAGTCTACATGACTTTGATAAATTTTAATTAAGAAGCAGCAACTTAACAATAATTACCCAAAATCTAACAGCTGGTTCGACAACAACCTGGACGTTACGCTAAAATGAACTGCGAAAACAACGAACAGCACTTTTGTAGTACTGTACTCGGTACTCCGTACTTGCTCCAGATAATCCCCATTGCTTCACTACTACAGTAGTACTACCCTGGCTCGCATTCATTGTTTCCCCTGACTATTCAGAGCTTTGGACGTCCATCAGAGTTGTAGTCAGTAGTACAGTACTGCTAGCTCGATTAATGGCGTGCTATAAAATTCTATACTAGCCGACAGATGTCCATTCCTCGGGTTGCGCGCCAGAGCCTTCGAAGAGAAGGTAGCCGCTCTGTCCCGTTGATTTACGGTGGACGGACAGGATACTCCGGACCGCTCTCGATTCATTTGCTTCTGCTCCCGCGTCCTGACCCTTCGCGGACTGAGATCCAGTGACTTCACTAAGAGAAGTCACCATGCGACTTTACACACGTGAGCCATTCGATCAAGATCCAACGCTCGCGGTTGATCCAAATTTCGAACTTAAACTAAACTAATATTTTAAATGGACTGGAACTTTCCGAGAATACGTCTTAATGTAAAGTTTTTCTGTTTTTTTCTGAGCTACATAAATTTTAATTTCAAATTTTAGATCGACCATGTTCGTTGGATCTTAACCTGATGGCTCGTATAGGTAAAGTTCATGGTAACTTCTGTTGGGTAAAGTCACTGGATCTCAGTTCGCAAGGGAGCCCCCTCTCGGCCGTTGATTTAGGATGGGCGGACCAGGTTGCTCGAAGCGAGGGCAGGAGACGGTTGTCTGGTTTTAATAGGGGGGAGTACTTCTTCCATCCCCTTCTTGCTTCACTTCCAGTCTCCTTCCACTTCCAGCGATGCCTCCGAAGTCAAGGCCACCATCTCGCTTGAAGAAGCACCATCTAGTGTTGACCAAGGACGCGGAGAGTTCCCGCCGGCGGTCTATCCAGATGCTGGCCGCGAGAAAGGGCCCGCCAGAAAACGAAGGCCCTGCTTCGCGCTCGTCTCGGAACGGCGTCAGTCGTGCGGTCGAAGATTCCTGGTTGGTTTCCATCGCCATGTTTCTTGATTCTTCCTGGCCCGGAGGTCCCAACTCTTTATTCCGTATTAATCCTTTTTATACATATCTCAGTGCCCCACGACGCACCCTGACATCTTCTCATGACGACTTCAACCCCTGTCTCCTGCGCTTAGAGGTTACCACTGATTGGACATTTTCGTCTTCCTCTCGTCACTTTGTTTCGGTACTGATGATATTGCCATGCAGGAAGCATCGGCGTGTTTCAGAGATGAGCTTAAAACTCTCGTGGAACTCGCCTCCAACTTTCGCGATGATGTCGATACTTTGAAGGACGAGGTCACCGGCCGGGGCAAGCTGCATGATGTGAGGGTTCCATCAAGTGAGGAAACGAACTCTGTCATCAAGAAGCTCAAGGGCGAGAATTTGATGCTTAAGATCGAGTGCGGCTTTCTTCGCGAAGAAAACGTCGAGCTATCAAACAGGTGCGTTCAAGCTCTCAACGGGAGCCTCAACACCCAACATGATGCGGTGAAGAAGATGATGGATGACAGCATCTTGAAGAAAAACAATATGGTGGAGGACACGCGCGGGATGGTCGATCCAATCCAGGCACCGCAGAAGGAAGTCGATGCGCTCCGAGTCCAGCCACCTTTGCGTAGGTCGCCGAGGCGCCCTCGCGCAGGTCACTGAGGAGCGCACGTCGCCGAGTAGGCTGGGGGATAAGGAATTCCAACGAGAGAAGCGGAATCACCACCTGTCCTGATGGAGGGCCACTCCGCCAAGTAGGCTGGGGGAGAGAAACACTGCCTCTCATTGTTCTTTAGCTAGTCCTCCGATCCATATTACTTGATGTTAAAATGGATGTATCTACAACTGAAATATGTCTAGATACATATATTTTAGTATCACAAAGTAAGTATCAACGTTTATATTGCCCAAGTCTTATTATCCATCCCTAAGGTGGGTCGCTTTTGTAACTACTGATTGCAGATTCGACTCTTCTGCAGACCGAAAGATTTTTAGAGTGACTAAGAATGATTCATGCTTAGCTTTCCATTTTCATGTTTTAAACTTGTTTAAATCTTGCTCAAACCTAGGATTTGACCAAGATTCAAATGGGTTTAACAATTAAAAAAATCAGAAAAATGAAAAACCAAAGCACATAGTATTCTTATGTCATATAGTAAGCATTCAAGTTGATAAACAAGGTCTAGACATATTCAAACCACACAAAACATGTATCTACCCCCTAACCCTAAACTCTGTCTTATGAAGTTAAGTATGAGGAGAAGTGATTTTGGGTTTCAAACATGGAAATTTCACAAACCTCCCAAAAGCTTCATTTTAGAGTGACTAAGAAGGATCCATGCTTACCTTTTCATTGCCATTTTTTAAACTTGTTTTAACCTTGGTCAAACCTAGGATTTGACCAAGATTCAAACGGGCGTAAAAAAAAAAAATAAAAAAAATGAAAAACCAAAGCACATATATAGCCTTCTTATGTCATATAGTAAGCATTCAAGTTGATAAACAAGGTCTAGACATATTCAAACCAGAAATATCATGTATCATATCTACCCCTAACCCTAAACTTTGTCTTATG
Organism: Lolium multiflorum; assembly: GCA_030979885.1. NCBI lineage: Eukaryota > Viridiplantae > Streptophyta > Magnoliopsida > Poales > Poaceae > Lolium > Lolium multiflorum. The sequence goes on from CM061748.1 coordinate 90,962,761, forward strand.
AAGTCAAACATATGAAGAGAACTGGGGTTTTGTGTTTCAAACATAAAAATTTCAAGTACCTTCATTTTAGAGTGACTGAGAAAGGATTCATGCTTACCTTTTCATTGTCATGTTTTAAACTTGATTAAACCTTGGTCAAACCTAGGATTTGACCAATATTTAAATGGGCATAAAAAATTCGAAAAAATGAAAAAAATGGAAAACCAAAGCACATATATAGCCTTCTTATGTCATAAACATTCAAGTTGATAAACAAGGTCTAGACATATTCAAACAAGAAAAATCATGTATCTACACCTAACCAAAAACTCTGTCTTAAGTGGTTTTGGGTTTCAAACATGGAAATTTCAAGAACATCCCAAAAGCTTCATTTTAGACTGACTAAGAAGGATACACACTTCCCATTTCATTTTCATGTTTTAAACTTGTTTAAATCTTGGTCAAACCTAGGATTTGACCAAGATTCAAATAAGTAAAAACATGAAAATGAAAAGGTAAGCATCGATCCTTATTAGTCGCTCTAAAATGAAGCTTTTGGGAGGTTTTTGAAATTTTCATGTTTGAAACCCAAAACCACTTCTCTTCATGCATGCTTGACTTCATAAGACATAGTTTAGGGTTAGGGGTAGATACATGATTTTTCTGGTTTGAACATGTCTAGACCTTGTTTATCAATTTGAATGCTTACTATATGACATAAGAAGGCTATGTGCTTTGGTTTTTCATTCTTACGATTTTTTTCTTAATTTTTATGCCCATTCGAATCTTGGTCAAATCCCAGGTTTGACCAAGATTTAAACAAGTTTAAAACATGACAATGAAAAGGTAATCAATCCTGGATCCTTCATAATTAATAAGTTAGTCTAATTAAAATGAAGCTTTTGGGAGGTTTTTGAAATTTTTGTGTTTGAAACCAAAAACCACTTCTCTTCATGCTTGACTTCATAAGATAGAGTTTAGGGTTAGGGGTAGATACATGATTTGTATTATTTGAATTGTCTTGACCTTATTTATCATCTTTTAAATGCTTACTATATATATGACATAAGAAGACTATGTGCTTTAGTTTTTCAATTTTCTGATTTTTTAATTTTATGCCCATTTGAATCTTGGTCAAATCCTAGGTTTGACAATGATTTAAACAAGTTTAAAATATGAAAATGAAAAGATAAGCATGGATCCTTCTTAGTCACTCTAAAATAAAGCTTTTGGGTGGTTTTTGAAATTTCCATGTTTGAAACCCAAAAGCACTTCTCTTCATGCTTGACTACATAAGACAGAGTTTAGGGTTAGGGGGTAGACACATGATTTTTCTTGTTTGAATATGTCTAGACCTTGTTTATCAACTTTAATGCTTACTATATGACATAAGAAAACTATGTGCTTTGTTTTTTCATTTTTTTATTTTTTTGGAATTTTGATGCACATTTGAATCTTGGTAAAATCCTAGGTTTGACCAAGATTTAAACAAGTATATAACATGAAAATGAAAAGGGAAGCATGTATCCTTCTTAGTCACTCTAAAATGAATTTTTTGGGAGTTTTTTGAAATTTCCATGTTTGAAACCCAAAACCATGCACTTCTCTTCATGCTTGACTTCATAAGATAGAGTTTAGGGGTTTGCGGATAGATACATGATTTGTCTAGTTTGAATAAGTCTAGACCTTGTTTATCAACTTTAATGCTTACTATATGACATAAGAAGACTATGTGCTTTGGTTTTTCATTTTTCTATTTTTTTTATTTTATGCCCATTTGAATCTTGGTCAAATCCTAGATTTAACCAGGATTTAAACAAGTTTAAAACATGAAAATGAAAAGGTAAGCCTTGATCCTTCTTAGTCACACTAAAATGAAGCTTTTGGGATGTTCTTGAAATTTCCATGTTTGAACCCAAAACGACTTCTCTTCATGCTAGACTTCATAAGACAGAGTTTAGGGGTTAGCGGGTAGATACATGACTTGTCTAGTTTGAATAAGACTAGACCTTGTTTATCAACTTTAATGCTTACTATATGACATAAGAAGACTATGTGCTTTGGTTTTTCATTTTTCTATATTTTTATTTTATGCCCATTTGAATCTTGGTCAAACCTATATTTGACCAGGATTTAAACAAGTTTAAAACATGAAAATGAAAAGGTAAGCCTTGATCCTTCTTAGTCACACTAAAATGAAGCTTTTGGGATGTTCTTGAAATTTCCATGTTTGAAACCCAAAACGACTTCTCTTCATGCTAGACTTCATAAGACAGAGTTTAAGGTTTAGGGTTATAGATACATGATTTGTCTGGTTTAAATATGTATAGACCTTGTTTATCAACTTGAATGCTTACTATATGGCATAAGAAAACTATGTGCTTTGGTTTTTCATTTTTCTGATTTTTTTAAATTTTGATGCCCATCGAATCTTGGTCAAATCCTAGGTTTGACCAAGATTTAAACAAGTTTAAAACATGAAAATGAAAAGGGAAGCATGTATCCTTCTTAGTCACTCTAAAATGAAGTTTTTGGGAGGTTTTTGAAATTTCCATGTTTGAAACCCAAAACCAGTTCTCTTCATGCTTGACTTCATAAGACAGAGTTTAGGGGTTAGGGGGTAGATACATAATTTGTATGGTTTGAATATGTCTAGACCTTGTTTATCAACTTTAATGCTTACTATATGACATAAGAACACTATGTGCTTTGGTTTTTCATTTTTCTGATTTTTAAATTTTAATGCCCATTTGAATCTTGGTCAAATCCTAGGTTTGACCAAGATTTAAACAAGTTTAAAACATGAAAATGAAAAGGGAAGCATGTATCCTTCTTAGTCACTCTAAAATGAAGTTTTGGGAGGTTTTTGAAATTTCCATGTTTGAAACCCAAAACCACTTCTCTTCATGCTTGACTTCATAAGATAGAGTTTAGGGGTTAGGGGGTAGATACATGATTTGTATGGTTTGAATATGTCTAGACCTTGTTTATCACCTTTAATGCTTACTATATGACATAAGAAGACTATGTGCTTTGGTTTTTCATTTTTCTGATTTTTTTAATTTTCTGCCCATTTGAATCTTGGTCAAATCCTTGGTTTGACCAATATTTAGACAAGTTTAACACGTGAAAACGAACTGATAATCCCATTTGTTGACTCATTTAACTAGTTAATCCCATTTGTTGACTCTCTGTTGACCAGGCACTTGAGGTAAAACTGAGTATATTGCACTAGCCAGTATTAGTACTCAAGGGGAAAACCGAGCACACAAAAAATGCTACAGTTGCCATGGCCGACGAAGTTGAAGTCGCGCCGTGGTTGCTGGTGTACCATGGCCGACGATTTTTGGTCCCTCCGTGGTTCATGTCAAAACTTTTTTTTCTCGTTTTTGAGGCCACCTAGCCCGACGAAAGCGGCCAAAACGTCGCGTATGGTGGCCCGGGACGTGGTGCATCTCGAAATCTCGGGTTCGCCGGCCGAGTCAACGCAAATCCGCACCGCCGAGGGATGTAGGGCCCAGATGGCAGCCTCTCTGGCATTGTTTTTTTCTAGATCGCGCCATCTCGTTCAACGTTCTCCGATCGAGCCGTTTACGATGCAGGATCATGGGTCCCGCATGTCATCCTCTATGAACCAAAATTCTTTCTATTCTTGGATTTTTTTGACCCCCTGATTTCTGGCTACTTCCTTTTTCTTTTGATCCCTTGCCGCCTTGGAAACGTTGAGACCGCTGCTGCTAAATGGGACCCGCATGTCATCCTCTATGTGCAATCAACTTTCTTTTCTTGGAGTTTTTTTGGCACCTCAAATTTGGTCACTTGCCTTTTTCTTTCGATCCCCTGCCGCCTCTCAAACGGTGATACCGCTGCTGCTAAATGGGACCCGCATGTCATCCTCTATGTACTATAAAACTTTCTTTTCTTGAATTATTTTTGGCACCTCATATTTGGTCACTTACCTTTTTCTTTCGATCCCCTGCCGCCTCTCAAACGGTGATACCGCTGCTGCTAAATGGGACCCGCATGTCATCCTCTATGTACTATAAAACTTTCTTTTCTTGGATTTTTTTGGCACCTCATATTTGGTCACTTGACTTTTTCTTTCGATCCCCTGCTGCCTCTCAAACAGTGATACCGCTGCTGCTAAATGGGACCCGCATGTCATCCTCTATGTACTATAAAACTTTCTTTCTTGGATTTTTTTGGCACCTCATATTTGGTCACTTGACTTTTTCTTTCGATCCCCTGCTGCCTCTCAAACAGTGATACCGCTGCTGCTAAATGGGACCCGCATGTCATCCACTATGTACTATAAAACTTTCTTTTCTTGGATTTTTTTGGCACCTCATATTTGGTAACTTGACTTTTTCTTTCGATCCCCTGCTGCCTCTCAAACAGTGATACCGCTGCTGCTAAATGGGACCCGCATGTCATCCTCTATGTACTATAAAACTTTCATTTTTTGGATTATTTTTGGCACCTCATATTTGGTCACTTGACTTTTTCTTTCGATCCCCTGCCGCCTCTCAAACGGTGAGACCGCTGCTAAATGGGACCCGCATGTCATCCTCTATGAGCAATCAACTTTCTTTTCTTGGAGTTTTTTTGGCACCTCATATTTGGTCACTTGCCTTTTTCTTTCGATCTCATGCCACGTTTGAAACGTTGAGGTACCTGCTGGCTCATGGGACCCGCATGTCATCCTCTGTGTGCTATAAAAGTTTCCTTTGTTGGATTTTTTTTCACCCTCTGATTTTTGGCTTGCCTTTTTCTTTTGATCCCCTGCCCCCTTTGAAACGTTGAGTAAGCTGTTGGTTCAAGGGACCCGCATGTCATCCTCTATGTCCATCAACTTTCTTTTCTTGGATTTTTTTTCACCCCCTAATTACTAGCTACTTTCTTTTTCTTTTGATCTCAAGCCGCATTACAAACATTGAGACCGCTGCTGCAAAATGGGACCCACATGTCATCCTCTATGTACAATAAATCTTGGATTATTTTTGGCTCCTGATATTTGGTCACTTGCCTTTTTCTTTCGATCTCCGCCTTTGAAACGTTGAGTAAGCTGCTGGCTCATGGGTCCCGCATGTCATCCTCTACGAACAATAAAAGTTTCCTTTCTTGGAGTTATTTTTTACCCCTAATTTCTGGCTATTTGCCTTTTTCTTTTGATCCCCTGCCCCCGTTGAAACGATGAGGACGCTGTTGGCAGGTCGGTCCCACATGTCATCCTCTATGAACAATAAAAGTTTCCTTTGGTGGATTTATTTTTGACCCCTAATTAATTTCTGGCTATTTCCTTTATTTTTCTTTTGATCCCCTGCCGCCTTGGAATTGTTGAGAATGCTGCTGCCTCATTTTTCTTTTGGTCCTGTGCCGCCTTGGAAACGTTGAGACCGCTGCTACAAAATGGGACCCGCATGTCATCCTCTATGTACAATAAAGTTTCTTTTCTTGGATTATTTTTGGCTCCTGATATTATGTCACTTGCCTTTTTCTTTCGATCTCATGCCGACTTTGAAACGTTGAGGATGCTGCTGCCTCATGGGTCCCGCATGTCATCCTCTCAGAACGATAAATGTTTTCTTTTCTTGTATTTTTTTACCAACTGATTTTTGGCTTTTTTTATTTTCGATCCCCTGCCGCCTTTGAAACGTTGACTCCGCTGCTGGCTCATGGGTCCCCGATGTCAGCCTCCCCGTACAAGAAACATGTGATATTTTATTTTGCAGACAATAAACGTTGTATTTCGCTCTGAGCTATTGCAAACGGATAAATTAAATCTTTATATCTACATAAACAAACTTATATGTTGAATCTCCTTGTTTTTTGTTTTTGCGAAGCATAGGACTTTCCTGTTTTTTTTTGAAAAATCCGACCTTTCCTGTTTTGGAGTGGGCTGAAATTGTACGAGTCAAAAGGCCCAGCAGGATAGTTCGAAGGCCCAGATGTCCAGATACAGCCCAATTGAAATCTTTCTTTTCTTGGATTTTTTTCACACCCTGATTTCTGGCTACTTCATTTTTCTTTCGGTCCTGTGCCGCCTTGGAAGCGTTGAGACCGCTGCTACAAAATGGGACCCGCATGTCATCCTCTATGTACAATAAAGTTTCTTTTCTTGGATTATTTTTGGCTCCTGATATTATGTCACTTGACTTTTTCTTTCAATCTCATGCCGACTTTGAAACGTTGAGGAAGCTGCTGGCTCATGGGTCCCGCATGTCATCCTCTATGAACAATAAAAGTTTTCTTTGTTGGATTTATTTTTTTCCCCTAATTTCTGGCTATTTGTCTTTTTCTTTTGATCCCCTGCCCCCTTTGAAACGATGACGACGCAGCTGGCAAGTCGGTCCCACATGTCATCCTCTATGAACAATAAAAGTTTCCTTTGATGGATTTATTTTTGACCCTAATTAATTTCTGGCTATTTCCTTTTTTATTTTGATCCCCTGCCGCCTTGAAATAGTTGAGGATGCTGCTGCCTCATGGGTCCCGCATGTCATCCTCTCAGAAAGGTAAATGTTTCTTTTCTTGAATTTGTTTACCAACTGATTTTTGGCTTATTTTTTCTTTCGATCTCCTGCCACCTTTAAAACGTTGACGACGCTGCTGGCTCATGGGTCCCCAATGTCAGCCTCCCCATACTGCAAATCCTCTTTCTGCAAAGGTTGTATTTCTAGATAGATAAGGTGGATTCGAATCTGCCATGGTTCAGGCAGCTCAGGTAAGCCTTCTTGCACTAATTAATGGAAGTAGTGTATCGCAAGGTCAAGACATGTGGCTCGGTGTAATGAATCTATATGAATCATGTTGTGGGTTCAATCTGATAGTTCTCTAACAGGTCAGCCAAAATAGAAATTAAGTTTTTTTCTAAAACGGAAATGCAAATTAAGATGAACACAAACATTAGTTATCATAATAGCTGATCATACATACATACTTGCTAAGAGCAAAAGCTTGCCAGAGTTTTACCACCCATACAATTAATTAGCAGTTCAGATAAGATAACCTTATATAAGTATAACTACAAATGCATTTGCTAAGGGCTCATGGGACAACAGAACTAGACAACCGCGAACTTTATGACCAGCATGTCACAGCGGCATCGAAAGATCTTGACCTTCAACTTTGATCCAATGCGAAGTTTGGCACCGTCAATGAACTTTTTCCACCTGGAAGTAACAGCCAAGCGGCCATCTGTGGGACTGACAGAGTACCGTCCCTCCACGGTGAGACCTTCACTCTCCATGACGAGGGATATCTTGCCCCTTCGGCCAGCATTGAGATCCTTGGAGATACTTTTAGGCAATTTCTGATTCAAAGCAAGAGATACCACCAAAAATTAGTCAATGGCACCAATGCACTGAACCATGTGAGACTTTGAGCAGAGAAGACATCAAGATAAGAGCAGTTATGCTGTCATATACTCACGAACATAGCCTTCAGATGCGTCCTGGTCACCACACGGGTGGCCACAGCAATGAGCTGAGACCTCGGTGATCTGGCTGGGGCAGGTGCATGAGCCTGGGCTGGTACACGAGCTGGTGCTGATGCAGGAGACTGCTGGGCAGGTGCAGTAAACGGTGCCTCTAGAGGAACCGGTGCTGATGCAGGAGACTGTTGGGCAGGTGCAGTAAACGGTGCAGCTAGAGGAACCAGTGCTGATGCAGGAGCCTGCTGGGCATGTGTAGTATATGGGGCCTCTACAGGAACCAATGCTGATGTAGGGGACTGCTGGGTAGATGCAGTAAACGGAGCTGGTACAGGAACCGGTGCTGATGCAGGAGAGTGGGAAGCCGGTGCCGGTGCTGGTGTGGTTGCCCTTTGTGACATCCGCTCCTGTTCCATCAGGGGATCTGCAGCTTTGATCATGTTAAACCCAGCAAGCTAGAACAGAGGGAATGGTTTAGAACAACTGCTCAGAATGCAGTTATCAAAAGATATGAGTAGAAAAAAGTTACATATTATATATTTGGAAGTGTCTCCAACTCTGTAAGCAGTTACGTATATCTGCCCGTTTGAGTTTCTGATCCTCAGCTCGTCGCCCTTCTTCAGACCGTAGTCAAAAGCAAACTTTCTCCAATCATGTCCATACAAATATGTGATGGCCTGCGTCTTGTAGACATACACCTCATAGACCGTGTAGGTGTTCATCAATTTGCCATTGCCATGCATAGTGAAAGATCCTTCATGCGGACACATCTGGTTAATCATTGGACGAAGTTCACAAGGTACAGTCTGCATGTGAAAATTGATACAAATGTAAGAAGCAGGAAGACTAAAAACAAGACTTTACTATATGCCAATTCATGCTAAACCACTGAGAATACATACCTGTAACTCTGTGAAGGAGCTACTAGAAAGGTAGATAGAGCCATAGGAGGTGTTATATGCGGGGTATGTACATGGGCCCGCCATATTCCCGCAAGCTCGGCATCGGGATGGTGAAGGAAACATGGGAGGTACTACTGGTGCGTAGCGCTGAACGTAAGTGGAAGAATTAGGTTGTGTAAAGTGCATAGTTCAGAGCAATGCAAATGTTGACAAGCAAGTGCATAACACTATGTTACAAACTGAACAGTGAAAAATTAGTGTATGATGAATATAAGCATGCTAATTTGGTGTTTCCGAATTCCAAAAAGCATTAGACAGAGCCGGTGATAATATCAGACATAAATCATGGCATGTATATGTGGCTTAAGAAAATATACCCGAACCCTTGGATGGTTACGGCCCGGCTGATCCTTGGACTTGAGCTTATATAAGCATCCAGAAGGTGGGGCTGACAGTAACTTGGTGGCAGCCTCTGCAGATGCCTCATCAGCAGCAGTTGCAATCCTTTTGACCAATGAAGGCTTAGCAGTTTCAGTCTGCATATAAAAATTGAAGAGCAACAGACATCAGCAGTGATATATAAAATGAATCTATGAGACACTGATGCATATAGTGCTGGATGTAAGTGGAAGAATAGGTGTGTGTGTTTCTGAACTATTGGTAAGCATTAGACAAAGCCGGCAATAAACAGACAAAAATCAAATCATGTATGAGGATTAAGAAAATATACCTGCTTACTGAAAAGGGTACCACCCAGCTGGCCCGTGGCCTTGTGCTTGAGGAGGTTTTCAGAAGATGGTGGCAGCACCATCGTCTTCACAGCAGCCTCATCAGGATCATTTTTTATCCATTTGAGTAGAGGAACAGAAGTTTCATCCTGCATATGAATAGCAACAGAACTCATCATTGATATTTAATAAATCTATGAGATAGACTGATGCAAATAGTGCGGGTGTAAGTGGAAGAATAGGGTTGTGCATAGAGAACAGTTGACAACAATGCAAATGATTACAAAAGAAGCCAATGGAAATCAACAGTTTATATACTGGATGAGACAGACTGAAAAGTGAAAAATTAGTGTATGATGATTGTAAGCAAACGCAGTGTTTCTGAACTTTTGGTAAGCATTAGACAAAGCCAACAGTAATTAAACAGATAATAATGAAATCATGTATGTGGATTAAGAAAATATACCAGATTCATTAAAAGGTCACCACCCAGCTGGCCCATGGCCTCGTGCTTGTAGAGGTTTTCGGAAGATGGTGCCGGCACCATCGTCCTCACAGCAGCCTCATTAGCCTCATTTTGCATCCACTTGAGTAAAGGCGCAGCAGTTTCAGCCTGCATAAGAATGGGAACAGATCTCAGCAGTGATATTGAATGACTCTGAGACAGACTGATGCATATAGTGCTAGATGTAAGTGGAAGGGTATGGCCGTGTATGGACAACAGTTCACAACAATGCAAGGGTGTGTTCGGTTCTGAAACAGCGTGGAATGGAATGGAATGGTTCCATTTCAGAGGAATGGAATGGTTACATTTTTGTTCGGTTGGGAAAAATGGAGAGCAGAAGAGATCGAGGTTAAACTAACCAATTGTCTCAAAATTGTAATTAACAATTGCAAATGACATTTTAATCTCAAAGTCGTAATTAACAGCGCCTAATGGTGCTCTTTTAATCTAAAAATCGTAATTAACATCATTTTATGTTGGGTTAGGGGAACTGGAGTAGATGAACATTACTGTATGATGATTGTAAGCAAACGAATTTGGTGTTTCTAAACTTTTGGCTTCGAGATCTTATGGGTTTCAACTCTAGCCTACCCCAACTTGTTTGGGACTGAAAGGCTTGGTTGTTGTTGTTGTTGTTGTAAACTTTTGGCAAGCATAGAAAAAACCGACAATAAACAGAGAAAAATCAAGGCATGTTTTGTGGATTAAGAAAATATACCATATTCATTAAAAGATCACCACCCAGCTGGTGCGTGGCCTTGTGCTTGTAGAGGCATTTAGAAGATGGGGGCGGCATCAACATACTGGCAGCCTGATCAGCCGCAGTTTTGATCTTCCTTTTGAGTAAAGGCCCTAAAGTTTCAGTCTGCATATGAATAGCAAAACAAAAGGCAGACCTCAGCAGTGATATTGAATTACTGTATGAGATAGACTGATGCATATAGTGGATGCTCTTAGCCTTTTGCAGCGTGAACACTAGCTATGGACAGACAAAAAAACTAGTTAACTCAGCTTTGTCTAGATATGAATGTACTACCACCATCCAAAAGCTTAAGCCTTATTTATTTTTGAGAAATCAAAACAAGCAAAGTTTGACCAAAATTTTAGAACATTCTATCAACAAATATAATACTGTGTAGATACCGTAGGAAAATATATTTTATTATCTATTTAATGATATTAATTTTGTATTTTGCATGTTACTGATTTTTGGTAAAAGCTTAGTCAAACATGGTATAGTTTGACTTTCTAAAAATAATATAAGCCCAAAGCTTTGGGATGGAGGCAGTAGTATCTAGAGCTAAAACACATCTAGATACATCCGTATCTACAGATAGTTGAGTCAATTAATTTGGATCTGAGGGAGTATCAGATTCAGACTACATCATGGTAAGTTGGTTAAAAAAATTACCCCTGGGCGGTCCCTGCCCAGCTCGGCAGTGGCATTTCGCTTCTTGTGCTGCAGATCGGGCCATGCTCCTGCAGCAGGTGGGGCGCTATTCTCGTTCCCCATAGCCTCAGCACGGAACCTGGAGGTACCAACCTGATACAGAGAATATAGAGCATGGTGTCACAGAGGCTTTACGCACAAACAGCTGAAGACATGTGCTACTTTAAGCATATTCCAGAACAGGAACAGATTGAGGATGCAGAGACCAGAGAGACACTTAAAAGGTAAAGAGTGGATAAGCAAACGGAGTACCTGCTTCGCGGGGCTGGGGACGCAGCTCAGGCTCAGCCAACTGCCCACATGCGTGGTGGCCTTACGCTCCATTGCCCCCACCGCCGAGGTCTTACCTTTCCTGTACAAGCTGACAAAAGATACAGTGAGGATCAGCAGAAACTACAAAGGTTGCAAATGTCGACAAATAAAGGAAGAACACCCCAATCCAAGCAAAGGTAGCCCCCGCCCCCACCCCCATCAATCACTCCCAGCTCGAGGGTGACCAGAAAGACACCCCTTCGCCCAGAATAGGAAAGAGATGCGCAAGATATCGAGGAGAGGAAAAAAGAACCGATCTCGAGAAAGGAGAGAACATTACTAGTCCTACCTAATCCGCTTGGGCTAGATGCAGCTTGCCCCTCCAAGCTGGATGCCTGGACGGTGGAGGCGAAAGGAGGGGATCGAGCTAGCGGCTTGCATCCGTCGGCAATCGGCACTCGATCGGGAGAGAAGGGGTGCTACATAAAGGGGAGGGGTAACATATTTTATTACACAGTGAACTTACTGATGTGACTAGTCATTACATGTCTCACTGAAACTAGGGCCCATAGTGTGGCACCCCAAATTTACTTGAAGCTGCCCGGCGGGACGCATTGGCGCGTCAAGAAACCCCCGAATTGTAGCGGGGAAATGAAACATTTCACAAAAATTCGAAATTCAAGCACACCGCCACGCGCCAAGCACGCGGCTGTTCCTTCCTCTTCCTCGGTTCCTCCTCCCCTATCCGAAAAAACCCCAAATCCCAAGCTCAAACCAAAAAAAAAACAAAAAACAAATCCCCTGGCCGCCATGCATGTCCTCGTTAACCCGCTGGAGATCGTTCCCGGACGATGCGGACCACCCGCCCTGAGATCCAGAATTCCGTCCACCTCGAGGCACTGCGTGCTGTCTCGCAGCAGCGGCTTGAGGGCGCTGAAGAGGAAGTTCCGCCGGAAAGTGCTCATGGCAACCGTGCAAGCTCACCGGCGTGCTGTATCCCGAGAGGAACTGGTCAAAGCTTTGCTATTCGCCACACACAAAAAATTGCGGGCCAAGATCTGGTCAAAGCTTCGTCGATGGCTTGCCGCGAGAGGCTTGGAGTCCAGAGTCAATAAACTAGCTGCTCGAGGACTTGGGCGGTTTACACGGATTCATATTAACTGACTCAAGTTTGTTAGTCTAGTTAACAAATGCATCTAGATACATCCATATCTAGACAGAATTGAGTCAATTAATATGAATCAGAGGGGAGTACCTGAAAGTGTTTCATGCTACCAACTAATGCGCTGGCAGGAATCGCTGTAGAAGTAATTGTGCTACTACTCATACGATGAACTGATTGTGTGGGTGTCGAATTTTGCAACGCGATCATCCACTGAATGCTTAATCTAGCGCCAAAGGCGTACAAATCATAACATACTACAGCACCAGAACATAAGAGTACGAATCATAAAGTAGCTCAACATTTTGCATCAGGGCTGGGTGGTCCTGAGACTACCGGGACGCCCCTGATGATCTCCGGGTGTGCATCCTCTTCAACGCAAAGCTGTGTACTCGGTCCACGGCCTCCTTCTGTAGGCTGGATAATCTCAGGTGCAGGACCTTCGTCTATGAGAGGCTCGTCATCAGTACCATCCACAGGTGCATCAGGGCTGGGTGGTCTTGAGACTACCCGGACGCCCGTGATGATCTCCGGGCGTGCATCCACTTCAACGCAAAGCTGTGTACTCGGTCCACGGCCTCCTTCTGTAGGCTGGATAATCTCAGGTGCAGGACCTTCGTCTATGAAAGGCTCGTCATCAGTACCATCCACAGGTGCATCAAACTGAGATTCATCTTCAAATCTCCCATCAAACTGAGAGACCTCTTCAACTCTATGCTTCTGCAATTAGTACATCAACCGATTAGACAAACATCTAAGGGATGCAACCTGAACAAATGCCGTTTTACATATTTACCTTCTCATCTGGCACAGCACATGTCCCAGAGCTGAAACCCGTTTCCTGAAGCAAGCGCTTTTTCTCTCCTTCCCGTCCATCCATCTGCAACAAGTTAAATTTGAGTACAGAACCTTGCACAGCAATGCAAACTATTGATTGAAACAGCGGCAGCATCAATATAAATAATTAACTACATATGCCAGCACACATACAGTGTGAGCAAGATCTGCTTCTCCTGCTAAAGGATCATTATATGGTTCACCATGCTAAACCCGCCTAACATATGTGCGGTCCATCCCAAAAATGTGTAAATGATCTGCCACTACAGGGTGAGGCCTCTTCTCACCATTCATACATGTGCAGCGCGGGCAATACACGTCCAGGTTGTGACCATCATGAGCTCTAATAAACCCCATAAAGGGTTGAACACCATTTATATATGAAGGGGAACATAAGTGTCCATGCAGTATCCAAGTTCTGTCCATCTGTTTAATTATGAGATACAGTGGTTGGTGATTAATTTAAGGCGAAGTAGGAAATGTATATCCATCGAGTACAAAACTATACTACATGATTATGCATTTCAGCAATCATGTCGAGTACAAAACAAAAAATGCCCATCGACATTTTAGCAAACAGATCGTGTACAAAACTCTGCCATGGCATTTCAGCAAATTAACGGATCGAGTGCAGAACTGACTCTATATGCCCACGCAAATGAACAAATTGATCGATGACAAATCGAGCGGAAAACTATAAAGTGCCAATTAGTTCGAGCATACTGACGAATTTTTTTAGCAGCATCAAGAAAATATAAATCGTTAGGCTGTCTTGCCCGATACATGATTGAGCTAGAGATAGCAGCCCTACCGTGGATCAACTTGACCGCCGGTGCGTCTCGAGAAGAACGACGGGGAGGGGAAGCTTCTTCTTCGCACGGACGGGACGGGGAGGGGAAGCTCTTCGCACGGACGGGGATAAGTTGTGTACGGGTGGGTGGGGGGTCATGCGGCCGGGCCGCCGGGGTGATAATTAAGGTCGGTAGGTGGCGTTTAATGGAGTTGCGTGTGTAATTTGCCGTGCACAAGGTTGAGGAATAGGCGGTTCCCTTTGCCGCGCGCACAATTCAAACTATCCCGCCCATGTAGTTTAAATTCGCCATATTTTCGTTAAATCGACATAAAGTCATGTGAGTGGGGGAAAATTAGCAAAGTTGCTTGAAAAATAGTAAAACTCTGGAATTATCCTTTAAATATGCTCTACTTCGTGTGAAAATCGGGGTGTGGAAGCATGTTGAGCTGTTTTATTTGTACTTTCTTCATTAAAACTCCCATTTTATGCACTTTGGATGGAAAGAAATCATTTGTACATAAATTTTGACAACGCCATTTGCAAACACTAATTGTTTACATGCCAAGATGCACCCATCCACCAAATATATATGTGGCAAAAGTTTATCACAATCTAGCAGATATGCATAATTAGTGAGGGACCCCTTTTGATTTTGTGCAATTTCCACTAATTAGGTAGAGATCGAGAAGGGTTAATTAATTAGGCCATGTTAGGGGTTATGTGTTTTAGATTAGGTTGTGTGGATTCAAATACAACTTCTTTATTTGTGTGCTATGATTAATCAAAACTAGATCGATCGACTGCGCACACATTATTAGAGGCGCATGCCTTTGCGCACAAAGTGCATGTGTGTGTTGTTGGCCACCAACGAGAGAGAGAGAGAGAGAGAGAGAGAAAGAGAGAGAGGTAGAGAGAGCTACATACGAGAGAGCGATTGAAATCCCCAAATTAAACACATATATATGCATGGCACATTTAATTTAATTAGAGGACCGCGAGGCACCCCTGGCCTGCTTGATGCACAATTAAGTGTCATTGGCCTATATATAGGGTTTAATTAGGGTTTAGGGTTTAGGGTTAGGAGGTTAGGGTTTAGGGTCTAGGGTTTAGGGTTTAATGTTTATGGTGTTTAGGGTTTAGGGATTAGGGATTAGGGTTTATTTAGGGTTTAAGGTTTAGGGATCATCGATCGAGTGCGCACACACACATTATTAGAGGCACACGCGCCTTTGCGCATAAAGTGCATGCGTATATGTGTGTGTTTTTTGGCCACCAACGACATATAGATGATCGAGAGAGAGAGATTGAAATCCCCCAAGAATATGTTCAAATATATATTAAAATATATGCACGAATGCATGCATGGTAGGCCATGCATGCACACTAATTATATATATATTATGAGGAAACTTAATCAAATGTGTTTTCATTCGAGAGAACTTGTCAAAATTCAAGTTAATTAATTTATCATCGATAATTATATAATTAATTAATGAATCTCAGGGAGATGTTATACAACATATGATCGATATAGGCCATGTATATATTAATTGGTTTTAATCTACCGTTTAATTTGCTAGCTAGCTGCATGCTATATATAGAGCATGTTTTTATTAGATCGGGTTATAGCTAGTATAGTTTAGGGTTATGTGTTTTAATTAACTAGGGTTTGATTAGCTAGGGGTTAGTTATATATATGGTTTAGGGTTAATGCATGGCACATTTAATTTAACTAGAGGACCGCGAGGCACCCCTGGCCTGCTTGATGCACAATTAAGTGTCGTTGGCCTATATATATAGGGTTTAATTAGGGTTTAGGGTTAGCTAGCTGGGTTTAGGGTTTAGTGTTTTGGGTGTTTAGCTAGGGTCTAGGGTTTAGGGTTTAGTGTTTACGGTGTTTAGAGGGTCTAGGGTTTAGTGTTTAGGGTGTTTAGGGTCTAGGGTTTAGGGTCTAGTGTTTAGGGTCTATGGTTTAGGGTTTAATTAGTGTTTAGGGTGTTTAGGGTTTAGGGTTTAGTGTTTACGGTGTTTAGGGTCTAGGGTTTAGGGTTTAGTGTTTAGGGTGTTTAGGGTCTAGGGTTTAGGGTCTAGTGTTTAGGGTCTAGGGTTTAGGGTTTAATTAGTGTTTAGGGTGTTTAGGGTTTAGGGTTTATGTTTACGGTGTTTAGGGTCTAGGGTTTAGGGTTTAGTGTTTAGGGTGTTTAGGGTCTAGGGTTTAGTGTGTTTAGGGTGTTTAGGGTTTAGGGGATTAGGGATTAGGGTTTTAGGGTTGTTTAAGGTTTAGGGATCATCGATCGAGTGCGCACACACATTATTAGAGGCACCCCGCGCCTTTGCGCATAAAGTGCATGCGTATATATATGTGTATTTTTTTGCCACCAACAACGATATATAGATGATCGAGAGAGAGAGATTGAAATCCCCAAGAATATGCATGTTCAAATATATATCAAAATATATGCACGAATGCATGGTAGGCCATGCATGCACACTAATTATATATATATTATGAGCTAGGCAACTTGATCAAATGTGTTTTCATACGAGAGAACTTGTCAAAATTCAAGTTAATTAATTTATCATCGATAATTATATATATAATTAATTAATGAATCACAGGGAGATCGATAATTAATTTAGGGTTTTAGGGTTGTACGTTTAAGGTTTAGGGATCATCGATCGAGTGCGCACACACATTATTAGAGGCACCCGCGTCTTTACGCATAAAGTGCATGCGTATATATGTGTGTGTTTTTTGCCACCAACGTTATATATAGATGATCGCGAGAGAGAGAGATTGAAATCCCCAAGAATATGTTCAAATATACATTAAAATATATGCACGAATGCATGGTAGGCCATGCATGCACACTAAAATTATATATATATTATGAGGCAACTTAATCAAATGTGTTTTCATTCGAGAGAACTTGTCAAAATTAAAGTTAATTAATTTATCAAGATAATTATATAATTAATTAATGAATCTGAGGGATATGTTATACAACATGATCGATATAGGCCATGTATATTTTAATTGGTGTTAATCTACGGTTTGCTAGCTAGCTGTTATATATATAGAGCATGCTTTTATTAGATCGGGTTATATCTAGTATAGTTTAGGGTTATGTGTTTTAATTAAGTAGGGTTGATTAGCTAGGGTTAGTTACATATATATGGTTTAGGGTTAATGCATGTCACATTTAATTTAATTAGAGGACCGCGAGGCACCCCTGGCCTGCTCGATGCACACAATTAAGTGTCGTTGGCCTATACATAGGGTTTAATTAGGGTTTAGGGTTAGCTAGGGTTTAGGGTTAGGGTTAGGGTTAGGGTTAGGGTTAGGGTTAGGGTCTAGGGTCTAGGGTTTAGTGTTTAGGGTGTTTAGGGTTTAGGGATTAGGGATTAGGGATTTAAGGTTTTAGGGGTTGTTTAAGGTTTAGGGATCATCGATCGAGTGCGCACACACATTATTAGAGGCACCCGCGCCTTTACGCATAAATTGCATGCGTATATATATATGTGTGTGTTTTTTGGCCACCAACGATATATTGATGATCGAGAGAGAGATTGAAATCCCTAAGAATATGTTCAAATATACATTAAAATATATGCACGAATGCATGGTAGGCCATGCATGTACACTAATTAATTATATATATATTATGAGGCAACTTAATCAAATGTGTTTTCATTCGAGAGAACTTGTCAAAATTCAAGTTAATTAATTTATCACGATAATTATATAATTAATTAATGAATCTGAGGGATATGTTATACAACATGATCGATATATATAGGCCATGTATATTTTAATTGGTGTTAATCTACGGTTTGCTAGCTAGCTGCTATATATAGAGCATGTTTTTATTAGATCGGGTTATATCTAGTATAGTTTAGGGTTATGTGTTTTAATTAAGTAGGGTTAATTAGCTAGGGTTAGTTACATATATATGGTTTAGGGTTAATGCATGGCACAATTAATTTAATTAGAGGACCGCGAGGCACCCCTGGGCTGCTCGATGCACAATTAAGTGTCGTTGGCCTATACATAGGGTTTAATTAGGGTTTAGGGTTAGCTAGGGTAGAGGGTTAGGGTTAGGGTTTAGGGTTTAGGGTTTAGTGTTTAGGGTGTTTAGGGTTTAGGGATTAGGGATTTAGGGGTTTTAGGGTTGTTTAAGGTTTAGGGATCATCGATCGAGTGCGCACACACATTATTAGAGGCACCCGCGCCTTTACGCATAAAGTGCATGCGTATATATGTGTGTTTTTTGGGCCACCAACGATATATAGATGATCGAGAGAGAGAGATTGAAATCCCCAAGAATATGTTCAAATATACATTAAAATATATGCACGAATGCATTGTAGGCCATGCATGCACACTAATTATATATATATTATGAGGCAACTTAATCAAATGTGTTTTCATTCGAGAGAACTTGTCAAAGTTCAAGTTAATTAATTTATCACGATAATTATATAATTAATTAATGAATCTCAGGGATATGTTATACAACATGATCGATATAGGCCATGTATATTTTAATTGGTGTTAATCTATGGTTTGCTAGCTAGCTGCTATATATAGAGCATGTTTTTATTAGATCGGGTTATAGCTAGCTAGTATAGTTTAGGGTTATGTGTTTTAATTAAGTAGGGTTGATTAGCTAGGGTTAGTTACATATATATGGTTTAGGGTTAATGCATGGCACATTTAATTTTATTAGAGGATCACGAGGCACCCATGACCCGCTCGATCGATGCACAATTAAGTGTCGTTGGCCTATACATAGGGTTTAATTGGGGTTTAGGATTAGCTAGGGTTTAGGGTTAGGGTTAGGGTTAGGGTTAGGGTACGTTTAGGGTCTAGGGTTTAGGGTTTAGTGTTTAGGGTGTTTAGGGTTTAGGGATTAGGGATTTAAGGTTTTAGGGTTGTTTAAGGTTTAGGGATCATCGATCGAGTGCGCACACACATTATTAGAGGCACCCGCGCCTTTACGCATAAATTGCATGCATATATATGTGTGTTTTTTGGGCCACCAACGATATATAGATGATCGAGAGAGAGAGAGAGATTGAAATCCCCAAGAATATGTTCAAATATACATTAAAATATATGCACGAATGCATTGTAGGCCATGCATGCACACTAATTATATATATATTATGAGGCAACTTAATCAAATGTGTTTTCATTCGAGAGAACTTGTCAAAGTTCAAGTTAATTAATTTATCACGATAATTATATAATTAATTAATGAATCTCAGGGATATGTTATACAACATGATCGATATAGGCCATGTATATTTTAATTGGTGTTAATCTACGGTTTGCTAGCTAGCTGCTATATATAGAGCATGTTTTTATTAGATCGGGTTATAGCTAGCTAGTATAGTTTAGGGTTATGTGTTTTAATTAAGTAGGGTTGATTAGCTAGGGTTAGTTACATATATATGGTTTAGGGTTAATGCATGGCACATTTAATTTTATTAGAGGATCGCGAGGCACCCATGACCCGCTCGATCGATGCACAATTAAGTGTCGTTGGCCTATACATAGGGTTTAATTGGGGTTTAGGATTAGCTAGGGTTTAGGGTTAGGGTTAGGGTTAGGGTTAGGGTACGTTTAGGGTCTAGGGTTTAGGGTTTAGTGTTTAGGGTGTTTAGGGTTTAGGGATTAGGGATTTAAGGTTTTAGGGTTGTTTAAGGTTTAGGGATCATCGATCGAGTGCGCACACACATTATTAGAGGCACCCGCGCCTTTACGCATAAATTGCATGCATATATATGTGTGTTTTTTGGCCACCAACGATATATAGATGATCGAGAGAGAGAGATTGAAATCCCCAAGAATATGTTCAAATATACATTAAAATATATGCACGAATGCATGGTAGGCCATGCATGCACACTAATTATATATATATATATATATATTATGAGGCAACTTAATCAAATGTGTTTTCATTCGAGAGAACTTGTCAAAATTAAAGTTAATTAATTTATCACGATAATTATATAATTAATTAATGAATCTCAGGGATATGTTATACAACATGATCGATATAGGCCATGTATATATTAATTGGTGTTAATCTACGGTTTGCTAGCTAGCTGCTATATATAGAGCATGTTTTTATTAGATCGGGTTATAGCTAGTATAGTTTAGGGTTATGTGTTTTCATTAAGTAGGGTTGATTAGCTATGGTTAGTTACATATATATGGTTTAGGGTTAATGCATGGCACATTTAATTTAATTAGAGGACCGCGAGGCACCCCTGGCCTGCTTGATGCACAATTAAGTGTCGTTGGCCTATATATAGGGTTTAATTAGGGTTTAGGGTTAGGGTTAGGGTTTAGGGTCTAGGGTTTAGTGTTTAGGGTGTTTAGGGTTTAGGGATTAGGGATTAGGGTTTCAGGGTTGTATAAGGTTTAGGGATCATCGATCGAGTGCGCACACACATTATTAGAGGCACCCGCGCCTTTGCGCATAAAGTGCATGCGTATAGTTTAGGGTTATTTGTTTTAATTAAGTAGGGTTTGATCAGCTAGGGTTAGTTACATATATATGGTTTAGGGTTAATGCATGGCACATTACATATAGTTTAAATCTCAAGAATGTTTATACATGATAGGCCATATGTGCAAAGGAATTTTTTTCCCCGTGAACTTGTCAAAATTCAAGTTTATCAGTGCCAATGGAAACTAGTCCAAAAAATTACATAGAGGACCAAAAGTACTAGACAATAACTAATAGAACCTGCAACTTTACAAAAAGGACCCCAAAACATATAGAAGAAAATCAATCGAGTCCTTCTCGACCGCACATCAGATCTCTGCTCCGCATCCTTTCCAGCAACTCCGTCGCCGGGGACGCACCACTTGGGACGGTGTCGCCGGTAGTCGCCAGGACGAAGGAGAAGAAGGGCCTCAGCAACGGCATATTGGCTCTGAGAAGGGCCGCTGAAAGTCCAAGATGTGCACGGGCAAGACGGATGACGCCGTCGTATGCCCCGAGCTTGTGAACTTTAGCAGCTTGACTTCCCCATTGGCCAGATCTGAAGCACTGACCAAAGCAAGCCTCACCGTTAGCGCCATCACATTGATGGCACCAGATCGGGGTTTGGCCGGCAAGATCCGCCAGATTCACCATAGGCCAGATCTGAAGCCGATGACGAGATCCCCGACTCCATTGCGCCATTCTGCTCATGGGAAACACTGGATCTAAGCTTACAACAACACTAACTCCCTCGGATCCAAATTAGCTGACTCAACTTTGCTTATCTAAATATGGATGTATCCACACATGTTTTTACTCTAGATACATACACGTCTAAGGAAAGTTGAATCAATTAATTTAGTTCGGAGGGTGTACAATATACAGAGAGAAGTCGGCCTCGTCTCCGGCCGGCGAGGCCGCCGGAGAGAAGGGGGAGAGGAGCCGGGGGAGTGGGAGAGACTCGAGAGAGAAAGAGAAGAGGAAGAAATGAGAGCTCCCTGGGGAAGAACATTATTTTTGTCGTTCTGCTCGTAGCTTGAAACTGAAAATTTCGGCCGCGCGCCAAATCATCCCGCCGCATCCATTCGAAAATCCCGTGACCAGTTTTACCCTTTTAACCCTGGTCCGGAAGCTACAACCCACCGACCATGGAGGGCTCATTCGGTAACAATGAAATATCTTGCCTAGATCCCGAACCCTCCCCACAGGCCCACACCCACCCACCAACCATTCGCCCCATTAGCTCAAAAATACTCTCACACGCCAAAGCTCTGACTCTCTACAGTACTAGATCTGCTTCGCCGCCGGCATACTCCTCCACAGCGTAGCCTTGATCGTGTTGGCTGTCCACCCACCTGATCCGCTCCCCCGCCGCCCTCGTCACCGACGGATCTGCTTCACCGCCGACCTCGCCACCGACGGATCTGCTTCACCGCCGACCTCACCACCGACTATATTAAAATATATGCACGAATGCATGGTAGGCCATGCATGTACACTAATTAATTATATATATATTATGAGGCAACTTAATCAAATGTGTTTTCATTCGAGAGAACTTGTCAAAATTCAAGTTAATTAATTTATCACGATAATTATATAATTAATTAATGAATCTGAGGGATATGTTATACAACATGATCGATATATATAGGCCATGTATATTTTAATTGGTGTTAATCTACGGTTTGCTAGCTAGCTGCTATATATAGAGCATGTTTTTATTAGATCGGGTTATATCTAGTATAGTTTAGGGTTATGTGTTTTAATTAAGTAGGGTTAATTAGCTAGGGTTAGTTACATATATATGGTTTAGGGTTAATGCATGGCACAATTAATTTAATTAGAGGACCGCGAGGCACCCCTGGGCTGCTCGATGCACAATTAAGTGACGTTGGCCTATACATAGGGTTTAATTAGGGTTTAGGGTTAGCTAGGGTAGAGGGTTAGGGTTAGGGTTTAGGGTTTAGGGTTTAGTGTTTAGGGTGTTTAGGGTTTAGGGATTAGGGATTTAGGGGTTTTAGGGTTGTTTAAGGTTTAGGGATCATCGATCGAGTGCGCACACACATTATTAGAGGCACCCGCGCCTTTACGCATAAAGTGCATGCGTATATATGTGTGTTTTTTGGGCCACCAACGATATATAGATGATCGAGAGAGAGAGAGAGATTGAAATCCCCAAGAATATGTTCAAATATACATTAAAATATATGCACGAATGCATTGTAGGCCATGCATGCACACTAATTATATATATATTATGAGGCAACTTAATCAAATGTGTTTTCATTCGAGAGAACTTGTCAAAGTTCAAGTTAATTAATTTATCACGATAATTATATAATTAATTAATGAATCTCAGGGATATGTTATACAACATGATCGATATAGGCCATGTATATTTTAATTGGTGTTAATCTATGGTTTGCTAGCTAGCTGCTATATATAGAGCATGTTTTTATTAGATCGGGTTATAGCTAGCTAGTATAGTTTAGGGTTATGTGTTTTAATTAAGTAGGGTTGATTAGCTAGGGTTAGTTACATATATATGGTTTAGGGTTAATGCATGGCACATTTAATTTTATTAGAGGATCACGAGGCACCCATGACCCGCTCGATCGATGCACAATTAAGTGTCGTTGGCCTATACATAGGGTTTAATTGGGGTTTAGGATTAGCTAGGGTTTAGGGTTAGGGTTAGGGTTAGGGTTAGGGTACGTTTAGGGTCTAGGGTTTAGGGTTTAGTGTTTAGGGTGTTTAGGGTTTAGGGATTAGGGATTTAAGGTTTTAGGGTTGTTTAAGGTTTAGGGATCATCGATCGAGTGCGCACACACATTATTAGAGGCACCCGCGCCTTTACGCATAAATTGCATGCATATATATGTGTGTTTTTTGGGCCACCAACGATATATAGATGATCGAGAGAGAGAGAGAGAGATTGAAATCCCCAAGAATATGTTCAAATATACATTAAAATATATGCACGAATGCATTGTAGGCCATGCATGCACACTAATTATATATATATTATGAGGCAACTTAATCAAATGTGTTTTCATTCGAGAGAACTTGTCAAAGTTCAAGTTAATTAATTTATCACGATAATTATATAATTAATTAATGAATCTCAGGGATATGTTATACAACATGATCGATATAGGCCATGTATATTTTAATTGGTGTTAATCTACGGTTTGCTAGCTAGCTGCTATATATAGAGCATGTTTTTATTAGATCGGGTTATAGCTAGCTAGTATAGTTTAGGGTTATGTGTTTTAATTAAGTAGGGTTGATTAGCTAGGGTTAGTTACATATATATGGTTTAGGGTTAATGCATGGCACATTTAATTTTATTAGAGGATCGCGAGGCACCCATGACCCGCTCGATCGATGCACAATTAAGTGTCGTTGGCCTATACATAGGGTTTAATTGGGGTTTAGGATTAGCTAGGGTTTAGGGTTAGGGTTAGGGTTAGGGTTAGGGTACGTTTAGGGTCTAGGGTTTAGGGTTTAGTGTTTAGGGTGTTTAGGGTTTAGGGATTAGGGATTTAAGGTTTTAGGGTTGTTTAAGGTTTAGGGATCATCGATCGAGTGCGCACACACATTATTAGAGGCACCCGCGCCTTTACGCATAAATTGCATGCATATATATGTGTGTTTTTTGGCCACCAACGATATATAGATGATCGAGAGAGAGATTGAAATCCCCAAGAATATGTTCAAATATACATTAAAATATATGCACGAATGCATGGTAGGCCATGCATGCACACTAATTATATATATATATATATATATTATGAGGCAACTTAATCAAATGTGTTTTCATTCGAGAGAACTTGTCAAAATTAAAGTTAATTAATTTATCACGATAATTATATAATTAATTAATGAATCTCAGGGATATGTTATACAACATGATCGATATAGGCCATGTATATATTAATTGGTGTTAATCTACGGTTTGCTAGCTAGCTGCTATATATAGAGCATGTTTTTATTAGATCGGGTTATAGCTAGTATAGTTTAGGGTTATGTGTTTTCATTAAGTAGGGTTGATTAGCTATGGTTAGTTACATATATATGGTTTAGGGTTAATGCATGGCACATTTAATTTAATTAGAGGACCGCGAGGCACCCCTGGCCTGCTTGATGCACAATTAAGTGTCGTTGGCCTATATATAGGGTTTAATTAGGGTTTAGGGTTAGGGTTAGGGTTTAGGGTCTAGGGTTTAGTGTTTAGGGTGTTTAGGGTTTAGGGATTAGGGATTAGGGTTTCAGGGTTGTATAAGGTTTAGGGATCATCGATCGAGTGCGCACACACATTATTAGAGGCACCCGCGCCTTTGCGCATAAAGTGCATGCGTATAGTTTAGGGTTATTTGTTTTAATTAAGTAGGGTTTGATCAGCTAGGGTTAGTTACATATATATGGTTTAGGGTTAATGCATGGCACATTACATATAGTTTAAATCTCAAGAATGTTTATACATGATAGGCCATATGTGCAAAGGAATTTTTTTCCCCGTGAACTTGTCAAAATTCAAGTTTATCAGTGCCAATGGAAACTAGTCCAAAAAATTACATAGAGGACCAAAAGTACTAGACAATAACTAATAGAACCTGCAACTTTACAAAAAGGACCCCAAAACATATAGAAGAAAATCAATCGAGTCCTTCTCGACCGCACATCAGATCTCTGCTCCGCATCCTTTCCAGCAACTCCGTCGCCGGGGACGCACCACTTGGGACGGTGTCGCCGGTAGTCGCCAGGACGAAGGAGAAGAAGGGCCTCAGCAACGGCATATTGGCTCTGAGAAGGGTCGCTGAAAGTCCAAGATGTGCACGGGCAAGACGGATGACGCCGTCGTATGCCCCGAGCTTGTGAACTTTAGCAGCTTGACTTCCCCATTGGCCAGATCTGAAGCACTGACCAAAGCAAGCCTCACCGTTAGCGCCATCACATTGATGGCACCAGATCGGGGTTTGGCCGGCAAGATCCGCCAGATTCACCATAGGCCAGATCTGAAGCCGATGACGAGATCCCCGACTCCATTGCGCCATTCTGCTCATGGGAAACACTGGATCTAAGCTTACAACAACACTAACTCCCTCGGATCCAAATTAGCTGACTCAACTTTGCTTATCTAAATATGGATGTATCCACACATGTTTTTACTCTAGATACATACACGTCTAAGGAAAGTTGAATCAATTAATTTAGTTCGGAGGGTGTACAATATACAGAGAGAAGTCGGCCTCGTCTCCGGCCGGCGAGGCCGCCGGAGAGAAGGGGGAGAGGAGCCGGGGGAGTGGGAGAGACTCGAGAGAGAAAGAGAAGAGGAAGAAATGAGAGCTCCCTGGGGAAGAACATTATTTTTGTCGTTCTGCTCGTAGCTTGAAACTGAAAATTTCGGCCGCGCGCCAAATCATCCCGCCGCATCCATTCGAAAATCCCGTGACCAGTTTTACCCTTTTAACCCTGGTCCGGAAGCTACAACCCACCGACCATGGAGGGCTCATTCGGTAACAATGAAATATCTTGCCTAGATCCCGAACCCTCCCCACAGGCCCACACCCACCCACCAACCATTCGCCCCATTAGCTCAAAAATACTCTCACACGCCAAAGCTCTGACTCTCTACAGTACTAGATCTGCTTCGCCGCCGGCATACTCCTCCACAGCGTAGCCTTGATCGTGTTGGCTGTCCACCCACCTGATCCGCTCCCCCGCCGCCCTCGTCACCGACGGATCTGCTTCACCGCCGACCTCGCCACCGACGGATCTGCTTCACCGCCGACCTCGCCACCGACTACCTCGCCGCAGCGGCTGTATCAACTTCACCGAATACCTTGCCAGCCAACCAGATCTGCTTCACTAACGCCCGCTTCTACTGAAACAGGGTCGATTCATCGTCTCCCGCGTTCGCCGCCGCTGGAATGCAAGTTGCCGCCCCCGTCCACCCCGCCGCAGCTTGGTTAGTACGCTGGCCCGTTAGATCGCGGTGTTTCTTTAGCCATGTTTTGTGTAGTTATTTGCAGATCTCATATGCCGTTAACTTTCTTGATGTGTTGCTTCGCATGAAGTTTGTTTAAATATTGTACAGTACAAAAGCATTATCCGGTCGCTACCATCCTGTTCATTCTACTGACACCTGTGTGCATCCACATATTTATAGCCTTGTACCCATTCATTTGCTGCCAACTGTTTTTGTACTGCATGCTATTGTCGCACTGCTTTTATAGTCGTGCTATGGGCATTTCCAATCTGCTTGTTCTTATACCACGTCATTAGCTCACCGCTAGCTGTTTTCTCGTGTCTGCTATTCTCACACTGCTTTTATAATCATGCTATGTGCATTTCCAATCTGCTTGCTCTTATACCTCGTCTTTAGCTTATATAGTTATTGCTGCGTGCATGTCTGGTCTTTGTATTATCGTAGACTGACTTGTCAATGTTATTTTTCCTAGGGATTGATCATGCGAACCACTTATTAGAACATCCAACATTAACAGCGGGGACGCTAGGTAAGGTTGGAATCTGAGTTCGTGGTTGGTAATTTTGGCAGTTTACTTCCGTTATTATCTATAACCTATATGCATTGTTCCTTATGCAAGAGATTAACACTTGGAACCCTGCCATAGCAATGCCATTCATGCTTTACTATGTTTCTGGTATGATGTGCACAGTGGCAAGTTTTCCCTCAGAAAGAAACCAAGGTTTAATCGAACCAGTAGGAGCCAAGAAGCACGTTGAAGGTTGATGGTCGCGAAATGTGATGCGGCGCAACACCAGGGATTCCGGCGCCAACGCGGAACCTGCACAACACAACCAAAGTACTTTGCCCCAACGAAACAGTGAGGTTGTCAATCTCACCGGCTTGCTGTAACAAAGGATTAAACGTATCGAGTGGAAGATGTTTGCAAAGAAAACAGTAAACACAAGTATTGCAGTAGATTGTATGCTATGTAAAGAATAGGACCGGGGTCCACAGTTCACTAGAGGTGTCTCTCCCATAAGATAAAAGCATGTTGGGTGAACAAATTACAGTCGGGCAATTGACAAAATAGAGAAAGGCATAACAATGCATATACATGATATGATAAATATAGTGAGATTTAATCCGGGCATTACGACAAAGTACATAGACCGCCATCCAACTGCATCTATGCCTAAAAAGTCCACCTTCAGGTTATCATCCGAACCCCCTCCAGTATTAAGTTGCAAAGCAACAGACAATTGCATTAAGTATGGTGCGTAATGTAATCAACAACTACATCCTTAGACATAGCATCAATGTTTTATCCCTAGTGGCAACAGCACATCCACAACCTTAGAACTTTCTGTCACTGTCCCAGATTCAATGGAGGCATGAACCCACTATCGAGCATAAATACTCCCTCTTGGAGTTAAGAGTAAAAACTTGGCCAGAGCCTCTACTAGTAACGGAGAGCATGCAAGATCATAAACAACACATAAACAATAGATTGATAATCACCATAATCATAGTACTCTCTATCCATCGGATCCCGACAAACACAACATATAGAATTACAGATAGATGATCTTGATCATGTTAGGCAGCTCACAAGATCCAACAATGAAGCACAACAAGGAGAAGACGACCATCTAGCTACTGCTATGGACCCATGGTCCAGGGGTGAACTACTCACTCATCACTCCGGAGGCGACCATGGCGGTGTAGAGTCCTCCGGGAGATGAATCCCCTCTCCGGCAGGGTGCCGGAGGCGATCTCCTGAATCCCCCGAGATGGGATTCGCGGCGGCGGCGTCTCTGGAAGGTTTTCCGTATCGTGGCTCTCGGTACTGGGGGTTTCGCGACGGAGGCTTTAAGTAGGCGGAGGGTCAACGCGAGGGGCCACACGAGGGGCCCAGGGGGCAGGTCGGCGCGGCCAGGGCCTGGCCGCGGCCTAGCCTCTGACCGCCTCGTGGCCCCACTTCGTTATCTCTTCGGTCTTCGGAAGCTTCGTGCAAAAATAGGACCCTGGGCGAAAGTTTCGTCCAATTCCGAGAATATTTCTTTACTAGGATTTCTGAAACCAAAAACAGCAGAAAACAGCAACTGGCTCTTCGGCATCTTGTTAATAGGTTAGTTCCGAAAATGCATAAATATGACATATAATGTGCATAAAACATGTAGGTATCATCAATAAAGTAGCATGGAACATAAGAAATTATCGATACGTTGGAGACGTATCAGCATCCCCAAGCTTAGTTCTGCTCGTCCCGAGCAGGTAAAACGATAACAAAGATAATTTCTGAAGTGACATGCCATCATAATCTTGATCATACTATTTGTAAACATATGTAATGAATGCAGCGATCAAAACAAAGGTAATGACATGAGTAAACAAGTGAATCATAAAGCAAAGACTTTTCATGAATAGTACTTCAAGACAAGCATCAATAAGTCTTGCATAAGAGTTAACTCATAAAGCAATAAATCAAAGTAAAGGTGTTGAAGCAACACAAAGGAAGATTAAGTTTCAGCGGTTGCTTTCAACTTATAACATGTATATCTCATGGATATTGTCAACATAAAGTAATATAACAAGTGCAATATGCAAGTATGTAGGAATCAATGCACAGTTCACACAAGTGTTTGCTTCTTAAGGTGGAAGGAGATAGGTAAACTGACTCAACAATAAAAGTAAAAGAATGGTCCTTCAAAGAGGAAAGCATCGATTGCTGTATTTGTGCTAGAGCTTTTATTTTGAAAACATGAAACAATTTTGTCAACGGTAGTAATAAAGCATATGAGTTATGTAAATTATATCTTACAAGTTGCAAGCCTCATGCATAGTATACTAATAGTGCCCGCACCTCGTCCTACTTAGCTTGGACTACCGGATCTTTGCATGCCATGTTTCAACCAAGTGTCACAAAGGGGTACCTCCATGCCGCCTGTACAAAGGTCTAAGGAGAAAGCTCGCATTTTGGATTTCTCGCTTTTGATTATTCTCAACTTAGACATCCATACCGGGACAACATGGACAACAGATAATGGACTCCTCTTAAATGCATAAGCATGTAGCAACAATTATTATTCTCATATGAGATTGAGGATATATGTCCAAAACTGAAACTTCAACCATGATTCATGGCTTTAGTTAGCGGCCCAATGTTCTTCTCTAACAATTTTGCATGCTCCAACCACTAAAATGATAGATCCTTCAGACAAGACGGACATGCATAGCAACTCACATGATATTCAACAATAGTTGATGGCGTTCCCCAGAAGCATGGTTATCGCACAACAAGCAACTTAATAAAAGATAAAGTGCATAAGTACATATTCAATACTACGATAGTTTTTAAGGCTATTTTGTCCCATGAGCTATATATTGCAAAGGTGAATGATGGAATTTTAAAGGTAGCACTCAAGCAATTTACTTTGGAATGGCGGAGAAATACCATGTAGTAGGTAGGTATGGTGGACACAAATGGCATAGTAGTTGGCTCAAGGATTTTGGATGCATGAGAAGTATTCCCTCTCGATACAAGGTTTAGGCTAGCAAGGTTATTTGAAGCAAACTCAAGGATGAACAGGTGCAGCAAAACTCACATAAAAGACATATTATAAACATTATAAGACTCTACACCGTCTTCCTTGTTGTTCAAAACTCAATACTAGATATTATCTAGACCTTAGAGAAACCAAATATGCAAATCAAATTTTAGCAAGCTCTATGTATTTCTTCATTAATGGGTGCAAAGCATATGATGCAAGAGCTTAAACATGAGCACAACAATTGCCAAGTATCACATTATCCAAGACATTTTAGAATTACTACATGTAGCATTTTCCAATTCCAACCATATAACAATTTAACGAAGAAGAAACTTCGCCTTGAACATTATGAGTAAAGCCTAAGGACACATGTGTCCATATGCAACAGCGGAGCGTGTCTCTCTCCCACAAAGTGAATGCTAGGATCCATTTTATTCAAACAAAAACAAAAACAAAAACAAACCGACGCTCCAAGTAAAGAACACAAGATGTGATTGAATAAAAATATAGTTTCAGGGGAGGAACCTGATGATGTTGTCGATGAAGAAGGGGATGCCTTGGGCATCCCCAAGCTTAGACGCTTGAGTCTTCTTAGAATATGCAGGGGTGAACCACGGGGGCATCCCCAAGCTTAGAGCTTTCACTCCTCTTGATCATAGTATATTGATACGTCTCCAACGTATCGATAATTTCTTATGTTCCATGCTACTTTATTGATGATACCTACATGTTTTATGCACATTATATGTCATATTTATGCATTTTCTGGAACTAACCTATTAACAAGATGCCGAAGAGCCAGTTGCTGTTTTCTGCTGTTTTTGGTTTCAGAAATCCTAGTAAAGAAATATTCTCGGAATTGGACGAAACTTTCGCCCAGGGTCCTATTTTTGCACGAAGCTTCCAGAAGACCGAAGAGATAACGAAGTGGGGCCACGAGGCAGCCAGGAGGGTGGCCGGCGCGGCCCAAGCCCTGGCCGCGCCGACCTGCTGGGCCCCTCGTGTGGCCCCTCGCGTTGACCCTCCGCCTACTTAAAGCCTCCGTCGCGAAACCCCCAGTACCGAGAGCCACGATACGGAAAACCTTCCAGAGACGCCGCCGCCGCGAATCCCATCTCGGGGGATTCAGGAGATCGCCTCCGGCACCCTGCCGGAGAGGGGATTCATCTCCCGGAGGACTCTACACCGCCATGGTCGCCTCCGGAGTGATGAGTGAGTAGTTCACCCCTGGACCATGGGTCCATAGCAGTAGCTAGATGGTCGTCTTCTCCTTGTTGTGCTTCATTGTTGGATCTTGTGAGCTGCCTAACATGATCAAGATCATCTATCTGTAATTCTATATGTTGTGTTTGTCGGGATCCGATGGATAGAGAATACTATGTTATGGTGATTATCAATCTATTACCTATGTGTTGTTTATGATCTTGCATGCTCTCCGTTATTAGTAGAGGCTCTGGCCAAGTTTGTACTCTTAACTCCAAGAGGGAGTATTTATGCTCGATAGTGGGTTCATGCCTCCATTGAATCTGGGACAGTGACAGAAAGTTCTAAGGTTGTGGATGTGCTGTTGCCACTAGGGATAAAACATTGATGCTATGTCTAAGGATGTAGTTGTTGATTACATTACGCACCATACTTAATGCAATTGTCTGTTGCTTTGCAACTTAATACTGGAGGGGGTTCGGATGATAACCTGAAGGTGGACTTTTTAGGCATAGATGCAGTTGGATGGCGGTCTATGTACTTTGTCGTAATGCCCAATTAAATCTCACTATATTTATCATATCATGTATATGCATTGTTATGCCTTTCTCTATTTTGTCAATTGCCCGACTGTAATTTGTTCACCCAACATGCTTTTATCTTATGGGAGAGACACCTCTAGTGAACTGTGGACCCCGGTCCTATTCTTTACATAGCATACAATCTACTGCAATACTTGTGTTTACTGTTTTCTTTGCAAACATCTTCCACTCGATACGTTTAATCCTTTGTTACAGCAAGCCGGTGAGATTGACAACCTCACTGTTTCGTTGGGGCAAAGTACTTTGGTTTTGTTGTGCAGGTTCCGCGTTGGCGCCGGAATCCCTGGTGTTGCGCCGCATCACATTTCGCGACCATCAACCTTCAACGTGCTTCTTGGCTCCTACTGGTTCGATTAAACCTTGGTTTCTTTCTGAGGGAAAACTTGCCACTGTGCGCATCATACCTTCCTCTTGGGGTTCCCAACGGACGTGTACATCTACGCGCATCAAGCACTTTTTCTGGCGCCGTTGCCGGGGAAAAGCTACACCGAGATTTCTAACTCCCACGTCAACTACACGCCACTTTTTCTGCGCCGTTGCCGGGGAGATCAAGACACGCTGCAAGGGGAGTCTCCACTTCTCAATCTCTTTACTTTGTTTTTGTCTTGCTTTATTTTATTTACTACTTTGTTTGCTGCACTAAATCAAAACACAAAAAAATTAGTTGCTAGTTTTACTTTATTTATTGTCTTGCTCTCTATATCAAAAACACAAAAAAATTAGTTACTTGCATTTACTTTATCTAGTTTGTTTTATTTACCGTTGCTAAAATGAATACCCCTGAAAATACTAAATTGTGTGACTTCACAAATGCAAATAATAATGATTTCCTATGCACACCTATTGCTCCACCTGCTACTATAGCAGAATTCTTTGAAATTAAACCTGCTTTACTAAATCTTGTCATGAGAGATCAATTTTCTGGTGCTAGTTCTGATGATGCTGCTGCCCATCTCAATAATTTTGTTGAACTTTGTGAAATGCAAAAGTATAAAGATGTAGATGGTGATATTATTAAATTGAAAGTGTTTCCTTTCTCATTAAGAGGAAGAGCTAAAGATTGGTTGCTATCTTTGCCTAAGAATAGTATTGATTCATGGACTAAATGCAAGGATGCTTTTATTGGTAGATATTATCCTCCCGCTAAAATTATATCTTTGAGAAGTAGCATAATGAATTTTAAACAATTAGATACTGAACATGTTGCTCAAGCATGGGAGAGAATGAAAACTTTGGTAAAGAATTGCCCAACCCATGGACTGACTACTTGGATGATCATCCAAACCTTCTATGCAGGACTAAATTTTTCTTCGCGGAATTTATTGGATTCAGCTGCTGGAGGTACCTTTATGTCCATCACATTGGGGGCGGCTACAAAACTTCTTGATGATATGATGATAAATTACTCTGAATGGCACACGGAAAGAGCTCCACAAGGTAAGAAGGTAAATTCTGTTGAAGAAACCTCTTCCTTGAGTGATAAGATTGATGTGATTATGTCTATGCTTGTGAATGGTAGATCTAATGTTGATCCAAATAATGTTCCTTTAGCTTCATTGGTTGCTCAAGAAGAAAATGTTGATGTGAATTTCATTAAAAATAATAATTTCAACAACAATGCTTATAGGAACAACTCTGGTAATAATTATAGGCCATATCCTTCTGCTAATGGTAATGGTTATGGTAATTCTTATGGGAATTCTTACAATAATAATAGGAGTGTACCCTCTGGTCTTGAAGCCATGCTTAAAGAATTTATTAGTACACAAACTGCTTTTAACAAATCTGTTGAGGAAAAGCTTGATAAAATTGATACTATTGCTTCTAGAGTTGATAGACTTGCCTCCGATGTTAATCTTTTAAAATTGA
Organism: Lolium multiflorum; assembly: GCA_030979885.1. Taxonomy (NCBI): domain Eukaryota; kingdom Viridiplantae; phylum Streptophyta; class Magnoliopsida; order Poales; family Poaceae; genus Lolium; species Lolium multiflorum. The sequence continues at coordinate 90,996,509 of CM061748.1, forward strand.
AAGTTATGCCTAATAATGATATTGATAATAAGATTACTACTACAGCAAATGCCATCCAAGTTAGAATTAATGAGAATATAAGATTAATGGCTGAACTGCGTGCTAGGTGGGATAGAGAAGAAAATGAAAAACTAGCTAAAAAGAATAATGTAGCTAAAGTTTGGACTATTACCACCACTAGTAATGCTAATTCTCCACATGTTGCTGCACCTCCTACTATCAATGGTAAAATAATTGGTGTTGGCAATGTTTCTACTCCTAGTGCAAAGCGAACAAAACTGCCTGAAATTGCTAAAACTGCTGAAACTGCTTGTGATAAAACTGCTGAAATTTTTTCCAACCTTGGGAACAATGATCCCATTGCTGTAGCTCATAATGATTTAGATTTTGATGATTGCCACATCTCTGAAGTTATAAAGTTCTTACAAAAACTTGCTAAAAGTCCTAATGCTAGTGCTATAAATTTAGCCTTTACAAAACATATTACAAATGCTCTCATAAAAGCTAGAGAAGAGAAACTAAAACTTGAAACTTCTATTCCTAGAAAGTTAGAAGATGGTTGGGAGCCCATCATTAAAATGAAATTCAATGACTTTGAATGTAATGCTTTATGTGATCTTGGTGCAAGTATTTCTGTTATGCCTAAGAAGATTTATGATATGCTTGACTTGCCACCATTGAAGAATTGTTATTTGGATGTTAATCTTGCCGATAATGTTAAAAAGAAACCTTTGGGGAGGATTGATAATGTGCATATTACGGTTAACAATAACCTTGTCCCCGTTGATTTTGTTGTCTTGGATATCGAATGCAATGCATCTTGTCCAATTGTGTTGGGAAGACCTTTTCTTCGAACTGTTGGTGCTGTTATTGATATGAGGGAAGGTAATATTAAATATCAATTTCCTCTCAAGAAAGGTATGGAACACTTCCCTAGAAAGAGAATGAAGTTGCCTTTTGATTCTATTATTAGAACAAGCTATGATGTTGATGCTTCTACTCTCGATGTTACTTGATTTGCACTTTCTGCGCCTAGCTGAAAGGCGTTAAAGAAAAGCGCTTATGGGAGACAACCCATGTTTTTACCTACAGCAATTTTTTGTTTTGTTGAGTCTTGGAAGTTGTTTACTACTGTAGCAACCTCTCCTTATCATGTTTTTGTGCCAAGTAAAGTTTCTATGTCAAAGTTGATGTTATATTTTGGATCGCTGCGCAGAAACAGCATTGCTGTCTGTCACGAATCTGGGCACAGTTCTCTGTAGAAAATTCGAAAAAATCTGCCAATTTACGAGCGTGATCCTCAGATATGTACGCAACTTTCATTAGTTTTGAGTTTTTCCATTTGAGCAAGTCTGGTGCCAGCTTTAAATTCGTCTTTACGGACTGTTCTGTTTTTGACAGATTCTGCCTTTTATTTCGCATTGCCTCTTTTGCTATGTTGGATTTATTTCTTTGATCCACTAATGTCCAGTAGCATTATGCAATGTCCAGAAGTGAAAATAATGATTGTGTCACCTCTGAATGAGTGAATTATTAATTGTGCACTAACCCTCTAATGAGTTTGCTTGAAGTTTGGTGTGAAGGAAGTTTTCAAGGGTCAAGAGAGGAGTATGATATACTATGATCAAGAGGAGTGAAAGCTCTAAGCTTGGGGATGCCCCCGTGGTTCACCCCTGCATATTCTAAGAAGACTCAAGCGTCTAAGCTTGGGGATGCCCAAGGCATCCCCTTCTTCATCGACAACATCATCAGGTTCCTCCCCTGAAACTATATTTTTATTCAATCACATCTTGTGTTCTTTACTTGGAGCGTCGGTTTGTTTTTGTTTTTGTTTGAATAAAATGGATCCTAGCATTCACTTTGTGGGAGAGAGACACGCTCCGCTGTTGCATATGGACAAATATGTCCTTAGGCTTTACTCATAATGTTCATGGCGAAGTTTCTTCTTCGTTAAATTGTTATATGGTTGGAATTGGAAAATGCTACATGTAGTAATTCTAAAATGTCTTGGATAATGTGATACTTGGCAATTGTTGTGCTCATGTTTAAGCTCTTGCATCATATACTTTGCACCCATTAATGAAGAAATACATAGAGCTTGCTAAAATTTGATTTGCATATTTGGTTTCTCTAAGGTCTAGATAATATCTAGTATTGAGTTTTGAACAACAAGGAAGACGGTGTAGAGTCTTATAATGTTTATAATATGTCTTTTATGTGAGTTTTGCTGCACCTGTTCATCCTTGAGTTTGCTTCAAATAACCTTGCTAGCCTAAACCTTGTATCGAGAGGGAATACTTCTCATGCATCCAAAATCCTTGAGCCAACTACTATGCCATTTGTGTCCACCATACCTACCTACTACATGGTATTTCTCCGCCATTCCAAAGTAAATTGCTTGAGTGCTACCTTTAAAATTCCATCATTCACCTTTGCAATATATAGCTCATGGGACAAAATAGCCTTAAAAACTATCGTAGTATTGAATATGTACTTATGCACTTTATCTTTTATTAAGTTGCTTGTTGTGCGATAACCATGCTTCTGGGGAACGCCATCAACTATTGTTGAATATCATGTGAGTTGCTATGCATGTCCGTCTTGTCTGAAGGATCTATCATTTTAGTGGTTGGAGCATGCAAAATTGTTAGAGAAGAACATTGGGCCGCTAACTAAAGCCATGAATCATGGTTGAAGTTTCAGTTTTGGACATATATCCTCAATCTCATATGAGAATAATAATTGTTGCTACATGCTTATGCATTTAAGAGGAGTCCATTATCTGTTGTCCATGTTGTCCCGGTATGGATGTCTAAGTTGAGAATAATCAAAAGCGAGAAATCCAAATGCGAGCTTTCTCCTTAGACCTTTGTACAGGCGGCATGGAGGTACCCCTTTGTGACACTTGGTTGAAACATGGCATGCAAAGATCCGGTAGTCCAAGCTAAGTAGGACGAGGTGCGGGCACTATTAGTATACTATGCATGAGGCTTGCAACTTGTAAGATATAATTTACATAACTCATATGCTTTATTACTACCGTTGACAAAATTGTTTCATGTTTTTAAAATAAAAGCTCTAGCACAAATACAACAATCGATGCTTTCCTCTTTGAAGGACCATTCTTTTACTTTTATTGTTGAGTCAGTTTACCTATCTCCTTCCACCTTAAGAAGCAAACACTTGTGTGAACTGTGCATTGATTCCTACATACTTGCATATTGCACTTGTTATATTACTTTATGTTGACAATATCCATGAGATATACATGTTATAAGTTGAAAGCAACCGCTGAAACTTAATCTTCCTATGTGTTGCTTCAACACCTTTACTTTGATTTATTGCTTTATGAGTTAACTCTTATGCAAGACTTATTGATGCTTGTCTTGAAGTACTATTCATGAAAAGTCTTTGCTATATGATTCAGTTGTTTACTCATGTCATTACCTTTGCTTTGATCGCTGCATTCATTACATATGTTTACAAATAGTATGATCAAGATTATGATGGCATGTCACTTCAGAAATTATCTTTGTTATCGTTTTACCTGCTCGGGACGAGCAGAACTAAGCTTGGGGATGCTGATACGTCTCCAACGTATCGATAATTTCTTATGTTCCATGCTACTTTATTGATGATACCTACATGTTTTATGCACATTATATGTCATATTTATGCATTTTCTAACTAACAAGATTGAAGAGCCGATTGCTTTTTCTGCTGTTTTGGTTTCAGAAATCCTAGTAAAGAAATATTCTCGGAATTGGACGAAACTTTCGCCCAGGGTCCTATTTTTGCACGAAGCTTCCAAGACCGAAGAGATAACGAAGTGGGGCCACGAGGCAGCCAGGAGGGTGGCCGGCCCCAAGCCCTGGCCGCGCCGACCCCCTGGGCCCCTCGTGTGGCCCCTCGCGTTGACCCTCCGCCTACTTAAAGCCTCCGTCGCGAAACCCCCAGTGAGAGCCACGATACGGAAAACCTTCCGAGACGCCGCCGCCGCAATCCCATCTCGGGGGATTCAGGAGATCGCCTCCGGCACCCTGCCGGAGAGGGGATTCATCTCCCGGAGGACTCTACACCGCCATGGTCGCCTCCGGAGTGATGAGTGAGTAGTTCACCCCTGGACCATGGGTCCATAGCAGTAGCTAGATGGTCGTCTTCTCCTTGTTGTGCTTCATTGTTGGATCTTGTGAGCTGCCTAACATGATCAAGATCATCTATCTGTAATTCTATATGTTGTGTTTGTCGGGATCCGATGGATAGAGAATACTATGTTATGGTGATTATCAATCTATTACCTATGTGTTGTTTATGATCTTGCATGCTCTCCGTTATTAGTAGAGGCTCTGGCCAAGTTTGTACTCTTAACTCCAAGAGGGAGTATTTATGCTCGATAGTGGGTTCATGCCTCCATTGAATCTGGGACAGTGACAGAAAGTTCTAAGGTTGTGGATGTGCTGTTGCCACTAGGGATAAAACATTGATGCTATGTCTAAGGATGTAGTTGTTGATTACATTACGCACCATACTTAATGCAATTGTCTGTTGCTTTGCAACTTAATACTGGAGGGGGTTCGGATGATAACCTGAAGGTGGACTTTTTAGGCATAGATGCAGTTGGATGGCGGTCTATGTACTTTGTCGTAATGCCCAATTAAATCTCACTATATTTATCATATCATGTATATGCATTGTTATGCCTTTCTCTATTTTGTCAATTGCCCGACTGTAATTTGTTCACCCAACATGCTTTTATCTTATGGGAGAGACACCTCTAGTGAACTGTGGACCCCGGTCCTATTCTTTACATAGCATACAATCTACTGCAATACTTGTGTTTACTGTTTTCTTTGCAAACATCTTCCACTCGATACGTTTAATCCTTTGTTACAGCAAGCCGGTGAGATTGACAACCTCACTGTTTCGTTGGGGCAAAGTACTTTGGTTTTGTTGTGCAGGTTCCGCGTTGGCGCCGGAATCCCTGGTGTTGCGCCGCATCACATTTCGCGACCATCAACCTTCAACGTGCTTCTTGGCTCCTACTGGTTCGATTAAATCTTGGTTTCTTTCTGAGGGAAAACTTGCCACTGTGCGCATCATACCTTCCTCTTGGGGTTCCCAACGGACGTGTACATCTACGCGCATCATATATCATTCTCCTCTCTTGACCCTTGAAAACTTCCTTCACACCAAACTTCAAGCAAACTCATTAGAGGGTTAGTGCACAATTAATAATTCACTCATTCAGAGGTGACACAATCATTATTTTCACTTCTGGACATTGCATAATGCTACTGGACATTAGTGGATCAAAGAAATAAATCCAACATAGCAAAAGAGGCAATGCGAAATAAAAGGCAGAATCTGTCAAAAACAGAACAGTCCGTAAAGACGAATTTAAAGCTGGCACCAGACTTGCTCAAATGGAAAAACTCAAAACTAATGAAAGTTGCGTACATATCTGAGGATCACGCTCGTAAATTGGCAGATTTTTTCGAATTTTCTACAGAGAACTGTGCCCAGATTCGTGACAGACAGCAATGCTGTTTCTGCGCAGCGATCCCAAATATAACATCAACTTTGACATAGAAACTTTACTTGGCACAAAAACATGATAAGGAGAGGTTGCTACAGTAGTAAACAACTTCCAAGACTCAACAAAACAAAAAATTGCTGTAGGTAAAAACATGGGTTGTCTCCCATAAGCGCTTTTCTTTAACGCCTTTCAGCTAGGCGCAGAAAGTGCAAATCAAGTAACATCGAGAGTAGAAGCATCAACATCATAGCTTGTTCTAATAATAGAATCAAAAGGCAACTTCATTCTCTTTCTAGGGAAGTGTTCCATACCTTTCTTGAGAGGAAATTGATATTTAATATTACCTTCCCTCATATCAATAACAGCACCCAGTTCGAAGAAAAGGTCTTCCCAACACAATTGGACAAGATGCATTGCATTCGATATCCAAGACAACAAAATCAACGGGGACAAGGTTATTGTTAACCGTAATATGCACATTATCAATCCTCCCCAAAGGTTTCTTTTTAACATTATCGGCAAGATTAACATCCAAATAACAATTCTTCAATGGTGGCAAGTCAAGCATATCATAAATCTTCTTAGGCATAACAGAAATACTTGCACCAAGATCACATAAAGCATTACATTCAAAGTCATTGAATTTCATTTTAATGATGGGCTCCCAACCATCTTCTAACTTTCTAGGAATAGAAGTTTCAAGTTTTAGTTTCTCTTCTCTAGCTTTTATGAGAGCATTTGTAATATGTTTTGTAAAGGCTAAATTTATAGCACTAGCATTAGGACTTTTAGCAAGTTTTTGTAAGAACTTTATAACTTCAGAGATGTGGCAATCATCAAAATCTAAATCATTATGAGCTACAGCAATGGGATCATTGTTCCCAAGGTTGGAAAAAATTTCAGCAGTTTTATCACAAGCAGTTTCAGCAGTTTTAGCAATTTCAGGCAGTTTTGTACGCTTTGCACTAGGAGTAGAAACATTGCCAACACCAATTATTTTACCATTGATAGTAGGAGGTGCAGCAACATGTGGAGAATTAGCATTACTAGTGGTGGTAATAGTCCAAACTTTAGCTACATTATTCTCTTTAGCTAGTTTTTCATTTTCTTCTCTATCCCACCTAGCACGCAGTTCAGCCATTAATCTTATATTCTCATTAATTCTAACTTGGATGGCATTTGCTGTAGTAGTAATCTTATTATCAATATCATTATTAGGCATAACTTTCAATTTTAAAAGATTAACATCGGAGGCAAGTCTATCAACTCTAGAAGCAATAGTATCAATTTTATCAAGCTTTTCCTCAACAGATTTGTTAAAAGCAGTTTGTGTACTAATAAATTCTTTAAGCATGGCTTCAAGACCAGAGGGTACACTCCTATTATTATTGTAAGAATTCCCATAAGAATTACCATAACCATTACCATTAGCAGAAGGATATGGCCTATAGTTATTACCAGAGTTGTTCCTATAAGCATTGTTGTTGAAATTATTATTTTTAATGAAATTCACATCAACATTTTCTTCTTGAGCAACCAATGAAGCTAAAGGAACATTATTTGGATCAACATTAGATCTACCATTCACAAGCATAGACATAATCACATCAATCTTATCACTCAAGGAAGAGGTTTCTTCAACAGAATTTACCTTCTTACCTTGTGGAGCTCTTTCCGTGTGCCATTCAGAGTAATTTATCATCATATCATCAAGAAGTTTTGTAGCCGCCCCCAATGTGATGGACATAAAGGTACCTCCAGCAGCTGAATCCAATAAATTCCGCGAAGAAAAATTTAGTCCTGCATAGAAGGTTTGGATGATCATCCAAGTAGTCAGTCCATGGGTTGGGCAATTCTTTACCAAAGTTTTCATTCTCTCCCATGCTTGAGCAACATGTTCAGTATCTAATTGTTTAAAATTCATTATGCTACTTCTCAAAGATATAATTTTAGCGGGAGGATAATATCTACCAATAAAAGCATCCTTGCATTTAGTCCATGAATCAATACTATTCTTAGGCAAAGATAGCAACCAATCTTTAGCTCTTCCTCTTAATGAGAAAGGAAACACTTTCAATTTAATAATATCACCATCTACATCTTTATACTTTTGCATTTCACAAAGTTCAACAAAATTATTGAGATGGGCAGCAGCATCATCAGAACTAACACCAGAAAATTGATCTCTCATGACAAGATTTAGTAAAGCAGGTTTAATTTCAAAGAATTCTGCTGTAGTAGCAGGTGGAGCAATAGGTGTGCATAGGAAATCATTATTATTTGCATTTGTGAAGTCACACAATTTAGTATTTTCAGGGGTATTCATTTTAGCAATAGTAAATAAAACAAACTAGATAAAGTAAATGCAAGTAACTAATTTTTTTGTGTTTTCGATATAGAGAGCAAGACAGTAAATAAAGTAAAACTAGCAACTAATTTTTTTGTATTTTGATTTAGTGCAGCAAACAAAGTAGTAAATAAAATAAAGCAAGACAAAAACAAAGTAAAGAGATTGAGAAGTGGAGACTCCCCTTGCAGCGTGTCTTGATCTCCCCGGCAACGGCGCCAGAAAAAGTGCTTGATGCGCGTAGATGTACACGTCCGTTGGGAACCCCAAGAGGAAGGTATGATGCGCACAGTGGCAAGTTTTCCCTCAGAAAGAAACCAAGGTTTAATCGAACCAGTAGGAGCCAAGAAGCACGTTGAAGGTTGATGGTCGCGAAATGTGATGCGGCGCAACACCAGGGATTCCGGCGCCAACGGAACCTGCACAACAAAACCAAAGTACTTTGCCCCAACGAAACAGTGAGGTTGTCAATCTCACCGGCTTGCTGTAACAAAGGATTAAACGTATCGAGTGGAAGATGTTTGCAAAGAAAACAGTAAACACAAGTATTGCAGTAGATTGTATGCTATGTAAAGAATAGGACCGGGGTCCACAGTTCACTAGAGGTGTCTCTCCCATAAGATAAAAGCATGTTGGGTGAACAAATTACAGTCGGGCAATTGACAAAATAGAGAAAGGCATAACAATGCATATACATGATATGATAAATATAGTGAGATTTAATCCGGGCATTACGACAAAGTACATAGACCGCCATCCAACTGCATCTATGCCTAAAAAGTCCACCTTCAGGTTATCATCCGAACCCCCTCCAGTATTAAGTTGCAAAGCAACAGACAATTGCATTAAGTATGGTGCGTAATGTAATCAACAACTACATCCTTAGACATAGCATCAATGTTTTATCCCTAGTGGCAACAGCACATCCACAACCTTAGAACTTTCTGTCACTGTCCCAGATTCAATGGAGGCATGAACCCACTATCGAGCATAAATACTCCCTCTTGGAGTTAAGAGTAAAAACTTGGCCAGAGCCTCTACTAGTAACGGAGAGCATGCAAGATCATAAACAACACATAAACAATAGATTGATAATCACCATAATCATAGTACTCTCTATCCATCGGATCCCGACAAACACAACATATAGAATTACAGATAGATGATCTTGATCATGTTAGGCAGCTCACAAGATCCAACAATGAAGCACAACAAGGAGAAGACGACCATCTAGCTACTGCTATGGACCCATGGTCCAGGGGTGAACTACTCACTCATCACTCCGGAGGCGACCATGGCGGTGTAGAGTCCTCCGGGAGATGAATCCCCTCTCCGGCAGGGTGCCGGAGGCGATCTCCTGAATCCCCCGAGATGGGATTCGCGGCGGCGGCGTCTCGGTAGGTTTTCCGTATCGTGGCTCTCGGTACTGGGGGTTTCGCGACGGAGGCTTTAAGTAGGCGGAGGGTCAACGCGAGGGGCCACACGAGGGCCCAGGGGGCAGGTCGGCGCGGCCAGGGCCTGGGCCGCGGCCTAGCCTCTGGCGCCTCGTGGCCCCACTTCGTTATCTCTTCGGTCTTCTGGAAGCTTCGTGCAAAAATAGGACCCTGGGCGAAAGTTTCGTCCAATTCCGAGAATATTTCTTTACTAGGATTTCTGAAACCAAAAACAGCAGAAAACAGGGCTCTTCGGCATCTTGTTAATAGGTTAGTTCCAGAAAATGCATAAATATGACATATAATGTGCATAAAACATGTAGGTATCATCAATAAAGTAGCATGGAACATAAGAAATTATCGATACGTTGGAGACGTGGAACCCTGCCATAGCAATGCCATTCATGCTTTACTATGTTTCTGCCTATTTGATATGCTTGTCTTGGAGAAACTTCGAGGGTGATTTGAACCTGACATTTGGTCATTCTTAATGCCAGTTTACTTTATGTGTAAAACCTTGGCATTACCCTACTCTAAATCTGAATGTCTGAAATTCGTATCTCATGCAAAGCAACATCTAGTTGGTTTTAATTTGATATCTGGTAAATATTGGCTTATTCATTTGGCAGCTCAAGTTTTTTGTTATTTGAAACCAGCTGACTTGGTCTTAAATGTGATATCTAAACACAGATTAAGGACAATGGAGCAGGAGGATTAGCATTTCACTTGATGGCTGAACCTAAAATGATAGGCATGTTGACCACGACTAGTGCACGCAAGAGAAGGACCTGCAGTGAGCCAGTATGTGCTTAGTACATGCATCTTATCTTATCTTGTGCTTATTTCTGCTACATGCTGTTATCTGATCTCTACATTGCGTAATACATGTTTGAATAGTTAATTGTTGTAACTATGTTTACAATGTTACCAGAATGCAGTTTTAATGAAGCAGTCATCATTAGAAGATAGTCGCCAAAAAAGGATCTGTAGCGACCCTGTGCAACATTATGATGTAAGTTTGTGCTTAGTACAAGTTCCATACATGTCTTATTTATGCAACTTGTTATTATCTTATATCTACATTGCATAATAAATGTTTGCATAGTTCATCGTTTAACTCTTTTTGCATTATTATCAGAATGCAGTTGTGATGAAGCAATCTTCATTACCAGTGAGGCCCACAAAAAGTTCTGATCTTTCTTCTGATGCATCTTCTCATAGCCGTCAACCTAGACCATTTCTTTCATCAGACAGTAAATATCTCAAGGCTGTACTTTATAAAAGACATGGTATTGCTGCTTTAAGATCTGTAGCTGATATGTTGACAAAGAGTACACAAGATTCAATCAAGGCGATTGCCAAATGTCAACGTGTTATTGATGATGCTAATAGAAGTCCTCAATGATTCTATGTAATTTTTTTATTTGGGCACATTAATTGCCTTGTAATTTTCCTATTTGTTTTATTTGTGTATGTACTTGTGTGTATCATTGAAATCAGATTTTAGGCTCATGAAATTTAATGCAAGTTGACTAGTCAAACAAGTAGGGCCCTACAACAGATTGGGCCGGCCCACTTACAGTAGTGTGGGACCCACTTTCATTTTGGGCCGGCCCACTTCTTTAGTAGGCCGGCCCGGTTACACGATAATGGGCTCCACATGCTTATTGGGCCGGCCCACTTGCTCTATGGTGGTCCCACATGGTAAATGGGCCGGCCCTTTAATAGGAAGGTGGGACCCACCTGTGTTTTTGGCCCGGCCCACTATCTTGTTGGGCCGGCCCACTTTCTATATGGTGGACCCCACACACCAAATGGGCCGGCCCTTTAATAGGAAGGTGGGACCCACCTGTGTTTTTGGCCCGGCCCACTATCTTGTTGGGCCGGCCCACTTTCTATATGTGGACCCCACATACCAAATGGGCCGCCCATTAACAGGAATGTGGGACCCACCTGTGTTTTTGGCCCGGCCCACTATCTTGGTGGGCCAGCCCACTTGCTATATGGTGGGCCCCACATACTAAATGGGCCGGCCCTTTAACAGGAAAGTGGGACCCACCTGTGCCCGGCCCACTATTTTGTTGGGCCGGCCCACTTGCTATATGGTGGACCCCACAAACTAAATGGGCCGACCCTTTAACTGGAAAGTGGGACCCACCTGTGTTTTTGGCCCGGCCCACTAGCTTGTTGGGCCGGCCCACTATACGGTGGACCCCACACACTAAATGGGCCGGCCTTTTAACAGAAAGTGGGACCCACCTGTTTTTGGCCCGACCCACTTGCTTCTTGGGCCGGCCCAGTTGCTGTAAGGTGGACCCCACATGTTAAATGGGCCGGCCCATTTAAGTTTTGACCAGTCAACCTTAGAGGTTAGGCCCGGCCCACGTAACTAATGGACCAGCCCAGCTATATAGTTGACCGGTCAAACTATGTCATCTGGCCCGGCCCGCTTAAGACGTGGCAGGCCTCGTGTGGGCCTACCATCTACCACGGGGTTTCAGCCGGTTAACGCCGTTAACTGCCAGTTAACGGCGTCTGCCACGTGTCAGTTTGCATGACGTCAGCAGTCAACGGGCTCCCGAAAACACTTCCGCAACGGTCCGATTTTCCGTGGCGGAAGGGCGCCCAAGCGCGACGGACCGAAAAAATCGTCGTTGGACTTTGCCTGACGCAGTTTCGACAACAGAACCCATATCGTCGGGTTAGGCCCATAGGCGACGAAAAATGCCCCTTAGTTGACGATTTTGGGACGTTGTCTATCAGAACTTTTCTTGTAGTGAATGCTACAGTATAAGACTCGAGAGTATATCTAAATTTCCAGGGTTAGACTCGAGTACGCGTGTTGCGGTGCAGAAGTGGAAGACGTGCAATTGTTGACGGGTACTGACGCGAGTCGCGGTGCAGAAGTCGAAGACGTGCAATTGTGGACGCGTGTCGCGTTGCAGAAGCCCAAGACGTGCAGACGTTAAATGGTGGACGCGTAGGACGCGGGTCGCATTAACCACCCCTCGCCTTTATAGACGCCTCCTCGCACTATCTCTGTCACTCTCACTCGCTCATGCAACGCCGCCTCTCACGTCCCATCATCTTCTCCAAAGCAAAAACCCTCTCCCTCTCTGCAGGCGAGATGGACATGGAGAATGCGAATCCCATCGTCCATGACGCCGTCGGCTCCAAGCGCGACGCCTCCCTCTTCGACGTCGTCCCCTCAAAGGCCGTCGCCGCCGCCGGTGGCGGTCGTATCCCGCCGGGATGGGACCCCTATGAGCCGGTGCCGTACATCTCGCCTCCGAACCCCTACGACACCTTCATGGACGACCCATGGAACGAGGTAACTATGGTTTGCTCCCTTTTTTGTTCCCCATTCCTTTTTGAACCCTATTTTTGCTGGTTCCCTAGTAACTATTAGTGCCGATCTGTAGATGGTTGAGTATTGGGTTAATATTTGCGCCGATTTTATTCCATTTTGCTTTGATCCCTTCTTGATTTCGTTTAAGATTTGGAGTTCGGCCGTTCGGTTAATTTATGCAAGTAATAATGGGATCTCAATCAGTTAATTTATGGGATCTCAGTCAGTTATTTTATGCAGGAATCAAAAGATATCAACCGTTTAATTTTGCAAATATTCTGGAATCTGTTCAAAATCAGATCTGGAATCTGTTTCTTTGCCTATGATGAATCGTTGGGCACAAATTTTTACAGAGTGGGTTCAGCGAACCATTGCTGTGTACAAATCTGTTGTGCATGAGCTATGGTTCGCTAACACCATCCCTGTAGACATATAATCGTGTCCACTCTAACTGAGGCTGGCTCTGTTTTTCCTTACTTTGTTATCATGCACGTTAGTCATCGTTGCATCTCATTCACTAATAGTTCCCGTTTGATATGGATCAGCTGTCTGGCAGCGACGTCGGCAGCGACGACGAGCACCATGACGTCAAGACTCGCCAGGTGCTGCGGAGGCTGCAGGTCGGCCAGTACGTCTCCTACTTCGCCAAGGGTGTCTACAGGTGCCCCTTCTGCACTAGGAGGCTCGGCCGCACTGACTTCAACTGCCTCCTCACGCATGCCGAGAACATCGGCAACACCAACCCCAAGGTCGGCGCGTCGGTGAACCCCCACTCCTTCCGCGCCAAGCACATGGCGCTCGGCATGCACCTCCGCAGCATCCAGCGGGTGGAGATCTCCGCCGGGCGCATGCCTCCGCTCAAGCCCAAGGCTCCCAAGGGGAGCAACAAGTGGAGGCAGATGGGGTAGGCGGAGTCCCGGACGTGTGCTGCTGCTGCTGCAAAGCAGCTTCTATTTTGTTGTTAGCTAGGGATCCCTTGTTGTTATGTTGTTAGTATGATGGTGTTGTGAAGAACCTCGAACCTGTTGGCTGCTGTGTATGCAGCTTATTATCTAGGGAGGGATCCCTATTATCTATCCCTATTCTACTGGAGTATATTTTGTTGGCCCTACTTTGTTTTCTCGATTTACTATTACTGTGAATTTGTCGTACGGAGTACATTACCCTGGAGATTTGCTTCTAGATTTAACTACATACATATGGACCAGAGGGAGTACTAGATTTGCTGCCATATTGGGCAAACAACGAGGGCCAAAAGGCACAAATAATTGAAGAAAGACAGAAATGCAAGCTTCTCTAGATTTGATACTAATTTGGTTAATAAAGACAAAGAGACAGAGGGGGAAAAGGTGCTCTTAAAAATGCCAATTCGCGCCGAGAGAGACAGAACCCAGCTCCTGCTCACGTACAACCAAACGCGGTCTCGTCCTGTCCCACGCGGTCCCTTTCTACTAGCCCCACACGTCAGCACGGAACGGTCAACTAAACTGGAATCCTCCCGTCTGAGCTCCTTCTGCGGGTTACAAATAAGGGCTTGGCGAAAACTGAGGAAAAACATAAGGCAATCTTATTGACTAATATAGCTGTTTAATTAATAAAAGGATTAGCTACAACGTGCTCAGTTTGCCCATTTATTAAGGTATAAGACTGGCAGGAGAGAAAGTAATCGCTAGTTTCCTCATTTTGCCCCTGCATGCTCGCACGATTAAAGCTCCTTCCGCACGCGCTGGACTCCTCGTTTCCTTAAACCTCCTCGTTTCTCGGGATAGACCAACAGTTTTTCAGGATCTTGGGGTTTTTTTTTTGACAATCAATACCACATATATTCATAGCAAAAATAGTACATGGTAGAGGGCTACATGACGACTAGATATATCACCAAAAAAGGTGATGCATGTCTCCTTCACCAAAACAGCTGAAACAAGTACACGAACGCAAGTACACCACCATAATAATACTACTACATTAACACAAGTACGAGTAATAAAGTAAGAGTACTACTCCCTCTAATCTAATTTAAACCAAAATAAAACTTAAACTTCATCCTAAATTTGAACTAGTGCCTCGTCCTCGTTCTTCGCTCATTTTCTGATCCAAGACGGCGCAGAGTGCCAGAGTGCATGGCACGGAACTCTTCATCGGTGGCATGCCATGGGCATGTCACCGGATGCATGATTTTTTTCGCAATGTTTTAAATTTGAATTTAGGCCGCATGTCACACGGTGACATGCAAAAGGTGCATGTCACCTGGTGGTGGTAGGCAACTACCCTCATTTACGGCGGCGTAGGCGACTGGACGCCGCGTGGCCAGCCGCTGCCTCGTGGCCGCCTCGGTTTCCACGCGGGAGACCATTAAACGCCGACGACCAACCTTCCCGCGTCACGGTTAGCGACTATGACTATAAGGGCAAAACGCTAAACTCTCTCGTTCCATTCACTTTCTTCCTCTCTCCACCTAACAAACATTTGTTCGTCGCTCTCTCCTCCAGCAATGTCTTCAAAATTCAGGTCGTCGGCGGTCAAGTACGCGGAGAAAAAACGCCGGCTCGAAATTTCGAGAGACGCTTCCAGAAACCAAGTGGGCTCGCCGTCGCCGCCGCCGCCGCCGAAACGCGTCCGTGCTGTGCTCACCGGGTTAGTTTCCTTCGCCATGTACTTTCGTTTCTTTCGTCGCTCTCTCCTCCAGCAATTAATGTGTTCAAACTTCAGGTCGCCGGCGGTCAAGTACGCGGATAAAAAACGCCGGCTCGAAATTTCGAGAGACGGTTCCAGAAACCAAGTGGGCTCGCCGTCGCCGCCGCTGCCGCCGCCGCCGAAACGCGTCCGTGCTGTGCTCACCGGGTTAGTTTCCTTCGCCATGTACTTTCGTTTCTTCTTGCCCGGGCTCAAGCTCTTTAAGAGTCTCTATGGTTATACATCTTAAAGGGTTGGAAGTTCCAACGACGCCCCTACTGCACCAACTTCCACGACCAAGGAATCATCGTCGTCCGATGATTTCAACCCGGCCCTACCCCGGCGAAATGAGGTAGCACCAAGCACTGTGTAGTTATCTTCTTCTTCTTCTTCTTCTTCTTCTTCCTTTGCGCTTACTTGCTACCGATGATTTCGCCCTGAAGGAAGCGGCGCCGACTATCGACACCACTGTCGCCATCTTGATGGAAAAAAACGAGGAGCTCAGCTTAGAGTGTGATCGCCTCCGAGACGATTTGGCTGCCAAGAAGAAGAATTCGAAAACTCTTGTGGAGCTCATTTGCAGCCTTCGAAATGAGCGCGATATGTTGAAGAACGAGCTGATTAAGCAGAAAGAGAGGAACATTGCATCAGCGGAGAAAGCCAGCAGCATACTCAAGACTGTGTGCCTCGACAGAGACAAGTCTGATATAGAGTACAAAATCCTTCTTCAGGATAAAGTACAGCTCCAAAAGTTGAACCTTGAATATGCTGACATCGCCATCCTTGCCCTTCTCGAGAGGCAGAAGGCACAAGATAAGTTGATGCACCTGATGTTGGAGAGCTGCAGTGAAAGAGAAGAGACATTGAAAGAAGTGAGCAGTTTGGTGGGATACATGAGTGACGTCGGGCGAACTTCGCAGAATCCGCCCCGGCTGAGCTCAAATTCCAGCGGAACCAGCTTTCAGCAATGCATGTTAGGCGCACCTACAACTTCTACTCATTGATTAGAGGTCGCACGACATGGCATTTTCCCTCGAAATAGTAGTACTGTACTAATAGTTGTACTACTTAATATGTACCTTTTTGTAAAATAATTTCTTACATGTATTAGAAACTACCCCTCTCGTTTCTGGATGCACCCGGGACATTGTCATCCGGCCCTCTTCTGGACAAACCCCCTCGGGAAGGGCGGTATATTTTGCACATTTCGCTACTAGTACTTCTAATTCCACCGCTTATTTTTCTAATCCGTTAAATCGTTAATTGGATGACCAACTGATGGAAGCTGCGATAGATTAGACCAACAAGTGGTGAATTGTGCAAAAGATATGTCCGTGTTTTATGCAAAAGAGTGATATGGGGATCTGGTGGAATCTTGAATTTCCTCTTCAGTGGTAGGCATGCTTCACTTATAGCTGGAGTACATTGCGGACCTGGTGCATTTCGTCAGTACCGATCAGCTATTTTTGCTTATCCGGGAAGAAAAGGTAGTACTAGCCTTTTCTGTGAGATGTCTTTTCAGTGCTACGGAGTTGTCTGTTCACTGCTTGCTTTGTCTGTCGGTGACTTTGCCAAGCTGACTTTGCCATGACTTTGGGTGACTGATATGTGGACCACAGTTGTAAGTGACTCAAAGTCACTGACTTTGGGGACTCCTGAATGCTTCGTATATTTCTGACGGTTTCTGAATTATGTACTCCGTACAACTTTTGTAATATTGGTCAAACTAGTTTTGACCAGGGTTTGTGTAGGGTGTTTTTTTTTGGTTGGTCCAAATGGTGTTGTGTGGTCCAAATGTGATGTATCATCACACCACCATGTGCCCCCCTCCCCCCACCCCACCCCTAGGTTTTGGTAATGCCATTCTGATACATGCTTCTTAGAAGGAGTACATTTTTTCCGTTAGGGCATGACAATTTTGAAAAATTCAAAAAAAAATGGGAAGACAGAATGGTAACATCATTTTCCATGTGATGATGCACCCCTGTGCCAAATTTTGGTTCATTTTAAGAATGTAAGGTGACAAATTACTCGAGGAAGCTAGTTGGAGTAGACGGGCATGATCGGATTGGCATAGGGGATTTATTTTTTGAAGGATGTTATTTTTCATAGACAATATCTGACACAAAAAATAAAATGTTAAGGTCTCATATTATTCTGAATGATTTTGAATTACTTATGACGTTTGGAAGTATTGGTATACATGAGTCCCACATGAAGTTAAATGGTCCAAAAAAAAGTTTCGTACACGTCTCCCAGAAAGTGGAAAGTCGAGTACATGCATGACTTCACGCGTCCACTACTGGATACAGGGAGTCGGAGGCTATAACATAATCGGCCTCATCATCTCTCGCGAGCTCGTCCTCTCCACTCCCCCAACTTGCCTCCCCCACACTGTGAAAACCCCCATCCACTCACCGCACCTCTGAGGCATCGACTTTCCCGTTTCCAACCACAACAGCATGAAGATAGGTATTGCATACGAGGCGGAGCAATAGGCGACCGCCCACGCAGAGGATGCCTCTACGGTAGTGGCCGTCGTGGTGGGTGAGGCTTCACCGGGCACCCAGGCCGCTCGTCTCCTCTGCTTGTCGGATTCTTCGACCTCGGTCGAAATGGGCATCCTGGCCGTCACGACGGGTGAGGCTTCACCGGGCACCCATGCCGCTCGTCTCCTCTGCTTGTCTGGTTCTTCGACCTCGGTCGAAACGGGCGTCCTGGCCGTCGAGCAGAAGGTGGATACCAACGTTGTTTATCCCGCCGAAGATGTGCACGGCGTTGCAGGCCACCACGGCGAGGTCTTCCTAGGCCCGATGCTGGACGCGAACCTCGACCCCTTCGACGATTTCGGCCCAAACGTTCAGTTCCAGGAGGATGTTGAGGGTGATGACGAGGAGGTACTTCTCTTTTACCGAAACTGTCCCAACCCTCTTTGTGTCATATTGCTGTTCACATGGTTTGCACGAGCCTGGTTCTTGATTGATTTGATATCCTACCTTGTTCTTGTAGATGTAATTGATTCTACGATTCGTAAGATCAGATTCTAGTTTAATTTCGACTAATCTGCCATGTAGTCATATAATCAATTTATGTGTTCATACTTAGTGGACTTGCAATTGTTGTGGCTAATGTTCATGGTTGTTCATAGGGTTTCTCATGATTTATTACGATTTCTTCTGCCATTTACTTGTTCTACACATTTAATTTTAGGGTTTCTAAGGTTTGATTATGTTAGTGGAGTATTTATTCGATCTGTCATAAAAAACCTGATTATGTAGTACTTAATAATTCATAGGAGTATTCTGATGACATGGACAACAACAAGGTGCGCAGGGACCGGAAAAGCCGCTATGTTCTCAAGCGGCTGAAGGGTGGTGAAATTCGTTTCTGCATGCGCGGGGAGCTATTTTGCCCATTATGTGGCAAATTTCTCTAGAAGGACATCCACAGCCTGATCCAACATGCGATGGGTGTAGGCCTAAGTACATAGGGGGAAACACCGCCCTGCAACCAAGGCCAAGTACGCATCATATGGCCTCTTCCTCCAGAATTACGTCTTGCCTAGCTTGCTCCACGTCAACGCCCCTGCTGCTGGCCCTCATGCTCCTGGTCATGTTTAAAGTTCATATGTGTAATCTTAATCCCTTTGGAAGTTCAGCATTAAACTCTACTAGTACAACCGTGGTGGTCTTGTGATGTAGTACTCTTTTGATGCATTTGTGATGTAGTAGTACTTTTTTTTGAAATGATATAGTACTATCTAAGAAAAGTACTCCCTCCGATTCACATTCATTTCACATCAAGAAATATGGATCAGAGCGAGGGAGTAAATTAAACATGGCATCTCGTGCATGAAGCTTGACATATCGATCAGGTTGGCTAGAATAGCAATACAATGTTGCTCATTAGGCAAATGCATGCCATGTACGATAGTATACATCCAGTAAAGAAGTCTATACTGACATAAAAAAACTACTTTGGGGATGAGAGTCAATTGGGGCATCTACAATATAGAAAATCTTGCTCGTAGATGATTTTGGCTAAGAGGGTTTTACTCACATTACACGTGCCACTTTCCTTGTCTGCAAAACAAGTTCCAATAAAGGGAGAGGAAAGAAGAGGGTATTGTGGGCGAGATTGAACACCTTTTTTATGTGTTAATCTGAGGCCTCGTTTAGATGAGGATTTCGACTTATGCCTAACAGCTCAACACATCCACAAATAACTCTGCTTGCGCACACCACCGTTCATTAAAAATAACAATATTAGCTCGCAAGATTAAGAACGAAGTGAATTTAAGTAACTTGGTAAGCTTTTCAAGCAATATATTCAGAGAAAGAGCACACATGTTCGGCTCAAAATAATCATAAGAGAAGAACAATAAATCTAAGACACCACATGGATTCATACCTTGAGTCGACGCTGGCTCGTAGAAGGGCGGCCGCGCCTCGAGGATGCCGGGGACGTCTCCACCTCGGTCTCACATGTGACTGCTTATCGGCGGGTGGTGCGCCGCGCCATGTAGAAGATCTATCAAGAGATGAGAGCCCGATGACGCTACCGACGCCTCAACCTTGATAGCACCGACTTGTTGCTCCGCACCGAGATGCGCCACGTGCAAGATTTAGCGGATGCACCAATTTTAGAGATATGTCATGATCATTGTAACAAATTTCAACGTGATGATGATTTGATCTTGTACTCGGCCTTGAACATAAGAACTAGTACAATCTCACCTTTTTTTATCATTATCCTTTGCGAGATTTAGCGGATGCGCCAAATTCAGAGAAATATCATGATCATGGTAACACAATTTTCAATATAATGATGATTTGATGTTGCACTCGACCTTGAACATAAGTACTAGTACGGTCTCACAAATTTGTATCATTATACTTTGCAAGTTTTAGTGGATGCGCCCATTTTCAGAGGTAGATCATGATCATGGTAAGTTGGTAACAAATTTTCAACGTGATGATGATTTGATTTTGCACTCGGCCTTGAACAGAGGTACTAGTACGGTCTCACAATTTTTTATCATTATACTTGGACGGTGGCCAAATTCAAAATCTCATAGCGGCAAAACTTCCCGCCCACAAAATACAAAAATTTCACACGCTTCCAAATTCCCATTCTACCCCTGTGGAGATGGCAGCAAAGTCGGTTGGTGGGGGGGTCTGCCCGTCATTTTTTGGATCACCACCTCCCTAGCCCGGAAACCCTCCCAAAAAAATTCATTTCCCTCAGACCACCCACCGGAACTTCCCAAGTCCCTCTCTCCCACCTCCACGACCACCGCACCGGAACATCCCCGCCGGACTTCCCTGGCCTACCCGAGGCCTCGCGATCCTCGTCATCCGGCTGCCTGCCGGAGCCGCTTCATCGACGCCGTCATCAACCGGACCGGATCATCCCCGCCGAACCTCGAAACCATATGCTCATCCAGCAGTCTACCGCAGTCGCTTCAGCTGCGGTATCGTCCACCCCGCCGGAGCCGCTTCGCCGGATCCGTCGTCCACCGCATCGGATCTTGCTCACCGACACCTTTGCATGAACCGGATCTGCTTCACCGGCGCAGTGCATGATCTAAACTCTTCTACTGTCGCTTTTCTATTGCTTGCCTGCAAGTTCTTGTTTAATCTTGGGGGAACCTGTTTGTGCTAACGACGCGCCGTTACGTTTTTGCAGATGAGATGAGTAACCATGAAGTGTAATGGCCGTCTCTCCAACCCCAAGTAGCACATGTAGCGTACTTCATCACCGGATCTATCAACCCCAGGAAGATCTGCTGTGACTCCCACAGAGTGCTTCTCCTAATGTAAGTCCCTTGTTTTAGCGCCATGTTCTGGGTTCAGATTCTTGTTTGTCTGAAGCTCTTTTAGTTCATTCCTAGCTATGACCGTAACACGTTGCTATTTTCTACTTCATTGCTAACTTTAAGCGATTGAACATTTTGGTTTGCATTCCCTGCTCTGTAGATGTAGCCATCATAACTTCTATCTTGCTCAGTCGTTGTTACAAAAATTATAGGTATTATAGTAACATCCTGCTATTATTTAGTTCATGGCCAATTTTAAGTAATTGCACATGTTGGTTCGCATTCCCTGCTCTATAGCTTTTGGCATCGTAACTTCTATATTTGGTTTACATTCCCTGCTCTGTAGATCTAGCCATCATAACTTTATCTTGCTCAGTCGTTGTTACAAAAATTATGGCCTGCTACTATGTTGTTTGTGCCAATTTTTTACTCCATGAACATGTTGGCTTGCATTCCCTGTACTACAGGTGATGCCATTGTTTTGTATCTAGTTCATTGTAAGCTAACAAAGTAAGGACTTAGTTTGGCATGCTATCACTCTGCTATCTAGCCTGTAGTACAAATAAACTTGTCATACTACTAGATAATAATTTTGCGTGCCATCTTGTTCTTCAAAAGCTGCATTATTGACTTGTTTCTCTGACTTGGCATGACGCTCACATATGGAAAGCTGAACATATTGGTTTGCATTCCCTCTTATACAAGTTCACAGGTGATCCCACTATATTCTGTATCTGGTCCATCCTAAGCTCCAGCATTAACTATCCTCTATGTGTTGCTCATTACAAGTTTATATCCCGAAACATCTTGATTTGCATCCCCTTCACTATAAGTTCAGGAGTATTATTTAGTTCACGGCCAAAATGAAGTAATTGCACTTGGCACATGTTGGTTCACATTCCCTCCTCTTTAGCTTTTGCCATCGTAACTTCTATTTTTGGTTTACATTCCCTGCTCTGTAGATGTAGCCATCATAACTTCATCTTGCTCAGTCGTTGTTACAAAATTTATAGCCTGCTACTATGTTGTTCATGCCAATTTTGTACTCCCTGAACATGTTGGTTTGCATGGGACTCGACAGTAGTAAGTCTGCTGTTTCATTCTAACATGCTCTGTTATATTGGCTGTTGGTATGCGGCATGCACTCTTTGTTTGCTTATTGTGCGCATTACAATGATCTTGTTATAACGACGAAATGATGAGTTCCAAATTCTTTGGCAAACAATATTGTAGTGTCTTTGCCTTTCCATTGTTGCTGTCTTAACTTGTAATGTCTTTGTTTCAGATATAGGTGCTGCATGGACAACTTAAAAGATTGCCGGATCGCTTCATTGTATTGCTAGGTTTAATTACCATTCAATTTCTCTGGGTTCTGTAATATTTTTTCAATGCCTTGCAGCTGATGTAATATTTAGTTAGTTTTTATAGTTCTTTCGCGCATTTTTTCTTTGGTGCTTGTGGTAAGTGAGGCTATCCGACAGAAATCAATGCTGCGTAAATATTCTCAGTATCTAAATCACGAATTCCCATCCCTTAAACGGCCCAATTAAGCAAAATCACATATGTGCCTGCCCGCAAAATCCTAAAGCGCATATTATGCCGGCATATAAACAGCAACTAAACGGGCTGGCCCACTTACTTCTTGGGCCAGCCCATTTGAGTTACGGTGGACCCCACACTCTAATTGGGCTGGCCCACTTGCTTTAAGGTGGACCCCACCCACTACTGGGCCGGCCCACTAATTAGTTGGGCCAGCCCATTTGCTTTTGTGGTGGACCCCACATACTAAACGGGCCGGCCCTTCAAGAGGAAAGTGGGACCCACCTGTGTTTTTGGCCCGGCCCACTATCTTGTTGGCCCACTTGCAATATGGTGGACCCTGATACGTCTCCAACGTATCGATAATTTCTTATGTTCCATGCCACATTATTGATGATATCTACATGTTTTATGCACACTTTATGTCATATTCGTGCATTTTCTGGAACTAACCTATTAACAAGATGCCGAAGTGCCAGTTCCTGTTTTCTGCTGTTTTGGTTTCAGAAATCCTAGTAACGAAATATTCTCGGAATCGGACGAAATCAACGCCCAGGTTCCTATTTTTCCCGGAACCATCCGAACACCCGAGAGCCGCCAGAGGGAAGCCTGGGGGCCACACCACACCCTGGCGCGGCCAGAGGGGGGGCCGCGCCGCCCTATGGTGTGGTGGCCCCAGGCCCCCTCCGAGACTGCCCTTTCGCCTATATAAAGCCCCTGCATCGAAAACCCTTATGGAGGAAGCCACGGTACGCGAAACCTTCCAGAGCCGCCGCCATCGCGAAGCCAAGATCTGGGGGACAGGAGTCTCTGTTCCGGCATGCCGCCGGACGGGGAAGTGCCCCCGGAAGGCTTCTCCATCAACACCGCTGCCATCTCCACCGCCATCTTCATCACCGCTGCTGCTCCCATGAGGAGGGAGTAGTTCTCCATTGAGGCTCGGGGCTGTACCGGTAGCTATGTGGTTCATCTCTCTCCTATGTACTTCAATACAATAATCTCATGAGCTTCCTTACATGATTGAGATTCATATGATGATGCTTGTAATCTAGATGTCATTATGCTAGTCAAGTGAGTTTTACTTATGTGATCTCCGGAGACTCCTTGTCCCACGTGTGTAAAGGTGACAGTGTGTGCACCGTGTGGGTCTCTTAGGCTATATTTCACAGAATACTTATTCACTGTTATGAATGGCATAGTGAAGTGCTTATTTATATCTCTTTATGATTGCAATGTATTTTGTATCACAATTTATCTATGTGCTACTCTAGCAATGTTATTAAAGTAGTTTTATTCCTCCTACACGGTGTAATGGTGACAGTGTGTGCACTCGTGTTAGTACTTGGTTTATGCTATGATCATGATCTCTTGTAGATTGCGAAGTTAACTATTGCTATGATAGTATTGATGTGTATTATTCCTCCTACATAAGCATGAAGGTGACAGTGTGCATGCTATGTTAGTACTTGGTTTAGTCGTTTCGATCTTTCATGCACTCTAAGGTTATTTAAATATGAACATTGAATTGTGGAGCTTGTTAACTCCGGCATTGAGGGTTCGTGTAATCCTACGCAATGTGTTCATCATCCAACAAGAGAGTGTAGAGTATGCATTTATCTATTCTGTTATGTGATCAATGTTGAGAGTGTCCACTAGTGAAAGTCTAATCCCTAGGCCTTGTTCCTAAATACTGCTATCGCTGCTTGTTACTGTTTTACTGCGTTACTACTGCTGCGTTACTACTGCATGTTTACTTCCCGCAATATTACTACCATCAACTGCACGCCGACTATTTTCTGGCGCCGTACTACTGCTCATATTCATTCATACCACTTGTATTTCACTATCTCTTCGCCGAACTAGTGCACCTATTAGGTGTGTTGGGGACACAAGAGACTTCTTGCTTTGTGGTTGCAGGGTTGCATGAGAGGGATATCTTTGACCTCTTCCTCCCTGAGTTCGATAAACCTTGGGTAATCCACTTAAGGGAAACTTGCTGCTGTTCTACAAACCTCTGCTCTTGGAGGCCCAACACTGTCTACAAGAATAGAAGCACCCGTAGACATCAAGCACTTTTCTGGCGCCGTTGCCGGGGAGGAAAGGTAAAAGGCACTCATACTCCGGTTCCAGGTAACAGTACTTTTCTGGCGCCATTGTGTGTGTGCTCGAAGCTATTTCCTTTAGACTCTGCAATTGCGACATTTGGTTTCTTGTTTACACTAGTTAGGCATAATGGACAACAATGACCTTTTTATTCTATTTCCTGATTTAAGACATGGATGGTTTGATGCGAAAATTAAAAAACCCATGGAACATATTAATATGAATGCTTTGAACACTATTGTTGCTAATGCTATGGAAAATTCTAAGCTTGGGGAAGCTGGCTTTGATGAGCATGATATTTTTAGTCCCCCAAGCATTGAGGAGAAAATTTACTTTGATGATACTTTGCCTCCCATTTATGATGATTATAATGATAGTAGTCTTTTGTTACCACCTGTTATGGAGGATAAATTTGATTATGATTACAATATACCTCCTATATTTGATAGCTACTTTGTTGAATTTGCTCCCACTACAATTAATAAGAATGACTATGCTTATGTTGGGAGTAGTAATTATTTTATGCATGAGACTCATGATAAGAATGCTTTATGTGATAGTTATATTGTTGAGTTTGCTCATGTTGCTACTGAAAGTTATTATGAGAGAGGAAAATATGGTTGTAAAAATTTTCATGTTACTAAAACACCTCTCTATGTGCTGAAATTTTTGAAGCTACACTTGTTTTATCTTCCTATGCTTGTTACTTTGCTCTTCATGAACTTGTTTATTTACAAGATTCCTATGCATAGGAAGCATGTTAGACTTAAATGTGTTTTAAATTTGCCTCTTGATGCTCTCTTTTGCTTCAACTTCTATTTCTTGCGAGTGCATCATTAAAACTGCTGAGCCCATCTTAATGGCTATAAAGAAAGAACTTCTTTGGAGATAACCCATGTGTTTATTTTACTACAGCAATTTTTGTTTTGTTGAGTCTTGGAAGTTGTTTACTACTGTAGCAACCTCTCCTTATCATGTTTTTGTGCCAAGTAAAGTTTCTATGTCAAAGTTGATGTTATATTTGGGATCGCTGCGCAGAAACAGCATTGCTGTCTGTCACGAATCTGGGCACAAGTCTCTGTAGAAAATTCGAAAAAATCTGCCAATTTACGAGCGTGATCCTCAGATATGTACGCAACTTTCATTAGTTTTGAGTTTTTCCATTTGAGCAAGTCTGGTGCCATCTTAAAATTCGTCTTTACGGACTGTTCTGTTTTTGACAGATTCTGCCTTTTATTTCGCATTGCCTCTTTTGCTATGTTGGATTCATTTCTTTGATCCATTAATGTCCAGTAGCTTTATGCAATGTCCAGAAGTGTAAAGAATGTTTGTGTCACCTCTGAATGTGTGAATTATTAATTGTGCACTAACTCTCTAATGAGTTTGCTTGAAGTTTGGTGTGAAGGAAGTTTTCAAGGGTCAAGAGAGGAGTATGATATACTATGATCAAGAGGAGTGAAAGCTCTAAGCTTGGGGATGCCCCCGTGGTTCACCCCTGCATATTTTAAGAAGACTCAAGCGTCTAAGCTTGGGGATGCCCAAGGCATCCCCTTCTTCATCGACAACATCATCAGGTTCCTCCCCTGAAACTATATTTTTATTCAGTCACATCTTGTGTTCTTTACTTGGAGCGTCGGTTTGTTTTTGTTTTTGTTTTTGTTTGAATAAAATGGATCCTAGCATTCACTTTGTGGGAGAGAGACACGCTCCGCTGTTGCATATGGACAAATATGTCCTTAGGCTTTACTCATAATGTTCAAGGCGAAGTTTCTTCTTCGTTAAATTGTTATATGGTTGGAATTGGAAAATGCTACATGTAGTAATTCTAAAATGTCTTGGATAATGTGATACTTGGCAATTGTTGTGCTCATGTTTAAGCTCTTGCATCATATGCTTTGCACCCATTAATGAAGAAATACATAGAGCTTGCTAAAATTTGATTTGCATATTTGGTCTCTCTAAGGTCTAGATAATATCTAGTATTGAGTTTTGAACAACAAGGAAGACGGTGTAGAGTCTTATAATGTTTACAATATGTCTTTTATGTGAGTTTTGCTGCACCGGTTCATCCTTGAGTTTGCTTCAAATAACCTTGCTAGCCTAAACCTTGTATCGAGAGGGAATACTTCTCATGCATCCAAAATCCTTGAGCCAACCACTATTCCATTTGTGTCCACCATACCTACCTACTACATGGTATTTCTCCGCCATTCCAAAGTAAATTGCTTGAGTGCTACCTTTAAAATTCCATCATTCACCTTTGCAATATATAGCTCATGGGACAAAATAGCCTTAAAAACTATCGTAGTATTGAATATGTACTTATGCACTTTATCTTTTATTAAGTTGCTTGTTGTGCGATAACCATGCTTCTGGGGAACGCCATCAACTATTGTTGAATATCATGTGAGTTGCTATGCATGTCCGTCTTGTCTGAAGGATCTATCACCTTAATGATTGGAGCATGCAAATTGTTAGAGAAGAACATTGGGCCGCTAACTAAAGCCATGAATCATGGTTGAAGTTTCAGTTTTGGACATATATCCTCAATCTCATATGAGAATAATAATTGTTGCTACATGCTTATGCATTTAAGAGGAGTCCATTATCTGTTGTCCATGTTGTCCCGGTATGGATGTCTAAGTTGAGAATAATCAAAAGCGAGAAATCCAAAATGCGAGCATTCTCCTTAGACCTTTGTACAGGCGGCATGGAGGTACCCCTTTGTGACACTTGGTTGAAACATGGCATTGCAAAGATCCGGTAGTCCAAGCTAAGTAGGACAAGGTGCGGGCACTATTAGTATACTATGCATGAGGCTTGCAACTTGTAAGATATAATTTACATAACTCATATGCTTTATTACTACCGTTGACAAAATTGTTTCATGTTTTCAAAATAAAAGCTCTAGCACAAATATAGCAATCGATGCTTTCCTCTTTGAAGGACCATTTTTTTACTTTTATTGTTGAGTCAGTTTACCTATTTCTCTCCACCTTAAGAAGCAAACACTTGTGTGAACTGTGCATTGATTCCTACATACTTGCATATTGCACTTATTATATTACTTTGCATTGACAACTATCCATGAGATATACATGTTACAAGTTGAAAGCAACCGCTGAAACTTAATCTTCCTTTGTGTTGCTTCAATACCTTTACTTTGATTTATTGCTTTATGAGTTAACTCTTATGCAAGACTTATTGATGCTTGTCTTGAAGTACTATTCATGAAAAGTCTTTGCTTTATGATTCAGTTGTTTACTCATGTCATTACCATTGTTTTGATCGCTGCATTCATTACATATGTTTACAAATAGTATGATCAAGATTATGATGGCATGTCACTTCAGAAATTATCTTTGTTATCGTTTTACCTGCTCGGGATGAGCAGAACTAAGCTTGGGGATGCTGATACGTCTCCAACGTATCGATAATTTCTTATGTTCCATGCCACATTATTGATGATATCTACATGTTTTATGCACACTTTATGTCATATTCGTGCATTTTCTGGAACTAACCTATTAACAAGATGCCGAAGTGCCAGTTCCTTGCTGTTTTTGGTTTCAGAAATCCTAGTAACGAAATATTCTCGGAATCGGACGAAATCAACGCCTGGTTCCTATTTTTCCCGGAACCGTCCGAACACCCGAGAGCCGCGGGGGAAGCCCTGGGGGGGCCCACACCACATCCTGGCGCGGCCAGAGGGGGGGCCGCGCCGCCCTATGGTGTGGTGGCCCCAGGCCCCCTCCGACGCTGCCCTTTCGCCTATATAAAGCCCCTGCATCGAAAACCCTTATGGAGGAAGCCACGGTACGCGAAACCTTCCAGAGCCGCCGCCATCGCGAAGCCAAGATCTGGGGGACAGGAGTCTCTGTTCCGGCACGCCGCCGGACGGGGAAGTGCCCCCGGAAGGCTTCTCCATCGACACCGCTGCCATCTCCACCGCCATCTTCATCACCGCTGCTGCTCCCATGAGGAGGGAGTAGTTCTCCATTGAGGCTCGGGGCTGTACCGGTAGCTATGTGGTTCATCTCTCTCCTATGTACTTCAATACAATAATCTCATGAGCTGCCTTACATGATTGAGATTCATATGATGATGCTTGTAATCTAGATGTCATTATGCTAGTCAAGTGAGTTTTACTTATGTGATCTCCGGAGACTCCTTGTCCCACGTGTGTAAAGGTGACAGTGTGTGCACCGTGTGGGTCTCTTAGGCTATATTTCACAGAATACTTATTCACTGTTATGAATGGCATAGTGAAGTGCTTATTTATATCTCTTTATGATTGCAATGTATTTTGTATCACAATTTATCTATGTGCTACTCTAGCAATGTTATTAAATTAGTTTTATTCCTCCTACACGGTGTAATGGTGACAGTGTGTGCACTCGTGTTAGTACTTGGTTTATGCTATGATCATGATCTCTTGTAGATTGCGAAGTTAACTATTGCTATGATAGTATTGATGTGTATTATTCCTCCTACATAAGCATGAAGGTGACAGTGTGCATGCTATGTTAGTACTTGGTTTAGTCGTTTCGATCTTTCATGCACTCTAAGGTTATTTAAATATGAACATTGAATTGTGGAGCTTGTTAACTCCGGCATTGAGGGTTCGTGTAATCCTACGCAATGTGTTCATCATCCAACAAGAGAGTGTAGAGTATGCATTTATCTATTCTGTTATGTGATCAATGTTGAGAGTGTCCACTAGTGAAAGTCTAATCCCTAGGCCTTGTTCCTAAATATCGCTGCTTGTTTACTGTTTTACTGCGTTACTACTGCTGCGTTACTACTGCATGTTTACTTCCCGCAATATTACTACCATCAACTGCACGCCAGCGAGCTATTTTCGGCGCCGTACTACTGCTCATATTCATTCATACCACTTGTATTTCACTATCTCTTCGCCGAACTAGTGCACCTATTAGGTGTGTTGGGGACACAAGAGACTTCTTGCTTTGTGGTTGCAGGGTTGCATGAGAGGGATATCTTTGACCTCTTCCTCCCCGAGTTCGATAAACCTTGGGTAATCCACTTAAGGGAAACTTGCTTGCTGTTCTACAAACCTCTGCTCTTGGAGGCCCAACACTGTCTACAAGAATAGAAGCACCCGTAGACATCGACCCACATACTATTTGGGCGGCCCTTTAACAGGAAAGTGGGGCCCACCTGTGCTTTTGGCCGGCCCACTTGCTATATGGTGGTCCCACATGGTAAATGGGCCGGCCCTTTAATAGGAATGTGGGACCCACCTGTGTTTTTGGCCGGCCCACTATCTTGTTGGGCCGGCCCACTTCTGTATGGTGGACCCCACATACCAAATGGCCCGGCCCATTAACAGGAATGTGGGACCCACCTGTGTTTTGGCCCGGCCCATCTTGGTGGGCCAGCCCTTGCTATATGGTGGACCACATACTAAATGGGCCGGCCCTTTAACAGAAGGTGGGACCCACCCGCCCACTATCTTGTTGGGCCGGCCCACTTGCTATATGGTGGACCCCACATACTAAATGGGGCCTTTAACGGGATAGTGGGACCCACTGTTGTTTTGGCCCACTAGCTTGTTGGGCGGCCCACTTGCTATATGGTGGACCCTACACACTAAATGGGCCGCCTTTTAACGGGATAGTGGGACCCACTGTGTTTTTGGCCCGGCCCACTTGCTTCTTGGGCGGCCCATTGCTGTAAGGTGGACCCCACATGTTAAATGGGCCGGCCCATTTAAGTTTTGACCAGTCAACATTAGAGGTTAGGCCCGGCCCACGTAACTAATGGACCAGCCCAGCTATATAGTTGACCGGTCAAACTATGTCATCTGGCCCGGCCCGCTTAAGACGTGGCAGGCCTCGTGTGGGCCTACCATCTACCACGGGGTTTCAGCCGATTAACGCCGTTAACTGCCAGTTAACGGCGTCGCCACGTGTCGGTTGCATGACGTCGGCATCAACGGGCTCCGAAACACTTCGCAACGGTCCGATTTTCCGTGGCGGAAGGGCGCCCAAGCGTGACGGACCGAAAAAATCGTTGGACTTTGCCTGACACAGTTTCGACAACAGAACCCATATCGTCGGGTTAGGCCCATAGGCGACGAAAAATACCCCTTAGTGGACGATTTTGGGACGTTGTCTATCAGAACTTTTCTTGTAGTGTAGAGTAGTCAATTTTAGTTTGTTAGCACTAGCACTAGTATGAGGGGTGCTAACTAGCTTTGATTACCCTAAGCTATCTTTGATGATCTTGTTCTACTCTAGACCAAGTGAATCATGAATCAAAAAGTACTTGACAAAACAAAAGTAATACAACTTGTAGTAAAATCTTGTAAGAAAAACTGGGAATGGGCTTATTTAGCATAAGGTAAAAATGTGGGGTGCCTTGCTCTTGAAGATCCTTGCACTTTGCAAGATTATTAGCTTGCCTTGGTGGTGGTACTGGTCAAAGTGGTCTTCCTCCTCTTGGTCGTAGACTTCCTCCTCCTCTTGGTATTCTTCGTTACTAGCGTCTAAAAACGAATACGATACACACAATCACTCAACAAAGTCCAAGTACTAGAATAAGCACACTCATGAAGCACACATGGTAAGCTAGCATCACAACATGCTTATTATGTTGGTTGGCTTTGTTATATTCTTTAAGAAAAATAATTTCCTCTCATTACAAATCTTACTTAGTGTTTCTATTTAATTCTTGAGAGAAATAATTTCCTCTCATTGAATCTTGTTAAGATTTAACTTCTCAAACAATCATACATGAAATCATGTTGACCTAAGTCAACCATTCATCATCATCATTTGAGAAAATGATTTAAATGAGGTAGAATACCTCATACTATTTAACAATGCTAATTATGATTTAATATCACCAAGTATTTCATGTGAGAGTAATTTGACCAGGGTCTAAACTTCATATGAAAGTACTTGGGACAAGATTTAAATGAAGTAGAATACTTCATAAAATTTGCATAATAGTTTTGGACAATATTAATTGACTAGAATAGCCATAGAGTCCTTTATTTAAACTAGGCCATGATCATCCAAAGTGACCACACCATATTTTTGCAGAAACAATTAGTGTAAGTGAAATGTGAGATATGAGAGTTGAGATCAACTCAATATCATTTTTGGTTGATTCTTAATAATTGTTTGAAGTCACAAAAGGCCCTGCCTTGTTTATTTTTTCATTTATTTCTATACCAAATCTAAGGTTGAGACCAGTGGCATTGCTTAGATAATTTCATGGGCTTTCCAGAGATATAAAGTTTGCTAAATTTGGTGTAGTAGATTTGAAACTATTTAATTTCAAACACAGGGCCAGTATTGAATTTAACTGAAACTGGGAATTCGAATTTTAAACAAAATGGGCCTGGCGGGAAAAATCTACTGGGCCGAAATTCAAATTCAGCAGCCTGCCCAGCCCACCATGGTCCACAGACGCGTGGGCTGCCTGACAGAGTGGGACCCGCCTCAGCGGCTGTTGACGTCAGAAACCCACCGACGGGCAGTGACTGGTCAACACCGTAGAGCCGGGAACAACTAGGGCTGCGGCTGGCCCCAGTCCCTCAGAGCGGCGGCCCGCAAAGCCTCCTGGTCGCGCGCCGATGCAAATTGCAAGGGCGTGCCACCTGACCTATACCTGGTCAGGAAGGTGTGGATGATGCCTCGCTTAGTTTCCTGCAGGGCACACACGTACACGTTAAATACGAGCCTCGATCGGCTCTCAGGTTGTCCTGTGAATCGGCTCATGGAGCCGATCCACCCATGATTCGTCCAAGGTGGCCGAATATATGGTGGTCCTGCTTGATCAAGATAAAGCGTATGAGATCCACGACGATCTGGGGTTTTCACCGCATAATCGGATCATCCTACTCACGATTGGGCCTCGCGCTCACGCACGGTAATCGTAAGCCAGCCCTAGACAAGGCCTAAAAACCAACACTAGGTTGATCCTCGGAACGTCCTGTCTAGGGGCAGCAAACTACACCCTGCATGCCGCTGGATCCTCCAACCCTTTGTAAGGCCTAACTATTGCAGATATTAAACTAATCCTTGATGAATCAAGGAGCGATCGTAACGGATCAGATCTACTAAATAACGATCAAGCGGGGTGCCGCCCCTGCACCCATGATGAGGTACAGGGACGGCTAGATGCGCAAGGGTTGCACTACGAAAGCATATGATACTAGGAACAATGCTAACCCTAACACATCTATGATAACTACGTTGCTCGCCATCAAAAAGGCTTCAGTACGAGCAACGCATGAACAACTAGGCAGGCTCGTGCTGCCTAGATCGCGAGATGCGATCTAGGCAGCATGGTGCTTACCGGAGGAACCCTCGAGACGAAGGAGTTGGCGATGCGCCGAGATTGGTTTGTGTTGAACGTTGGTTGTTGTTTATTCCATAAACCCTAGATACATATTTATAGTCCAGGGGACTTTCTAATGTGGGCGTGCACCAAACCGTGCACGGGCAAAACTCTAACTTCTAAACTAAGATGCGATCTAATATGTTACAGATACATGGGCGGTTTAGCCCAACTTGGTATAAAAGGCCGATTCACATATTTCTCCTATATGTATATCTTCACGTCCATCCTGATCGCGGCCCACCTCTGAACTGGCCAAATTCTGGTGATAACACATGCCCCCCTGGTTTTGATAATGATAATTGCAAAACCATATGCATTCTTCGAAAGGCCATGTCGTGGCAGAGCAGAACCGTCGCAGTACTGTTTATTACCACCTCCTCTGCATGACTTGATAATTCCCCTGCGAGCAATCGGCTCTTTTCTTTCACGTGATCGGCTTCTAGCTAATTTGGCCGATAGTCAAAGTCAAACAACCCCAAAAGAGCCGATGGCGCTGCACCGGTCCCTACCATATAACAAGCAAAGGCAAACCTGGTTACCCCTCCAAACGGTCACCTGCAACCTCCGTCTGAGAAAGCAAACTCAGATCCCCAAAATCCGCCACCTACGCGATCTCGCGAGCTTCAGATCTCAACCGCACCGCCCCAACTCCGCAGCGCATCAAATGGCGGAACCGTCCAACGCCGACGCCATGGTCTCCGGCTTGAAGGTAATACTCCACCGCTTCTCCGCCATTAGGGCCAATATCAGGATTGAACAGAAGAACACCTGACTTAATGTTCTACTCTGTCATTAATTTTAGGTCTCCGACCTCCTATTGCCGCATCCTTCTCTCCCAAATTCCATGTGTCTTGGCCCCCGCTCTTCCGAGAGTCCTGCTCATTTAATCTCCTGTGAAGCTAACAGAATCCCCTTCGTGAATCAGAACTTAGATCTGACCTCCTGGGCCGACTGCCTGCGAGCCTGGCCTAATCCCCCTGAAGGTTGGGTGCCATGGTACAATAGAGTATCCAAAACCCATTACGCCACCTGGGAATCTATAGGGATAGCCGATGCCTTATCATTATCACTGTCTCCTCTTGAGAAGAATGAAAATATTCTGAAAACCATCGGCTACTTCTGGTCTGACGCGCTGAACTGCTTCATGTTCGGCCACGGCCCGATGACACCAACCCTGCTGGACGTGGCCATGATCACAGGCCTGGACATTGCGTCTCCAAGCCCTTCTGCTTTCAAACTGCCGAAAGTCCCTTTCACCCTTTCTTCTAAAAAAGAGTGTACCAGCTGGGGCGCCTATCTCGATCGTTATATGAAAACCAAAGGCCCCGTGACAGAGCGAGAACACACAGCCTTCCTGAACTTTTGGTTGGAACACTTCATATTCTGCGGCCCATCACTTGCCCCTACCAAGAACTACCTTTCCCTAGCCTATGAACTGGCCAAAGGCACCCATCTCGGCATCGGCAAACTGTTCCTTGGAGAGGTATATCGATCTCTTCAACTGATGTCTGTCAAGCTGTTCTCTCAGAAGACAGTTAAAACTGGCGGCCCCTGGTGGTTTATTCAGCTATGGGCGCAGTTATACTTTCGGGATCAGATCCCAGACTTCCCACCTTTGACCTCCTGCACCTTCCCAGATGTTAACGGGAAGGATATTCGATGCACCAGTTATGGTCAAGCCCTGTATGGTCTCCCAGGCAGCAGGCTGATCCCTAAGGAAGCAGCAGGGTGGTTCAAGATCTTCTTCCAAGGTTTGGACAACCCCCTGTTCTTTCCTTATACTGAAACGGAGGATTTTGAAAATCCAGTCTCCTTCCGATTGGGTAGCTTTGCCGATGACGATAGCACCCGGCATCTGTATTCCATCATGATTCGTCCTTGCTTTCTCCCTGTTGGAATGAGCACCTCAAACCGGATCATCAAACCTGGTTATGAGTGTTATCAACCGGTAGTGGTAGCCCGTCAGCTCGGTCTCGGACAAGTGCCTCCGCACTTATTCTTACACCACCTGACCGCAAGCAGAGCCGAACTGCCTGACATCCTTACTGGCCAAAGGTGCTACACCTTCTTTGACGCTTTGGCCCTTCCAATCCCTCACAACCTCCGTTTCTCCTTCACTACCGACGG
Source organism: Lolium multiflorum (assembly GCA_030979885.1). Taxonomy (NCBI): domain Eukaryota; kingdom Viridiplantae; phylum Streptophyta; class Magnoliopsida; order Poales; family Poaceae; genus Lolium; species Lolium multiflorum. The sequence continues at coordinate 91,031,810 of CM061748.1, forward strand.
CTTCGAGACCTGGTGGTCCATGTGGAAGACCCATGTTTTTAGGAGGGCGTTAGGACCGCTATTGAAACAACTCGACGCCGCGCATGACATCTCCGCTGACCAGGTACCATTCCTCAAAATATTTCCCGTAACCACTTAATGGTGATTTGCCTATGAACTGACCTCACCTCTTGGCAGCAACAAGACGGCCCAGCTCCCACGCAAGCTGATGGTTCTCCCTTCGTATTCCTTCCTCCGGCCCCAGTGGTCCTCTTCTGTCAGAGTTCGCCACCTCTGAAGAAAGTCATAATGCAAGGCCAGCCGATTTCACCGAAATCGGCTCCCAAGAGCAAAGCATCCTTGGGGCCGGTTGCCCCCCGAGCCTCGACCCGGGCGAGGACGGCGGTGAGGAAGGTGGCTGTCAGGAAAACCCTGACGCGCAGATCCTGCCCAAGCGAGTTCGCAGGTAAGTTGTACCATATTTCGATCGACCGCACTTGCCCTCCCAACCTTTGTAAGGTGGTCGTACCTCTTCTTTCAGACTTCCACCGAAGAGAACTCCAGTGAGGGAGAACAGTCCAGTCCCAGGGACTCCTACCCACGCGGTATGGAAAGATCCACCACACAGAGTCAGACGGGCTCGCCGACCTCGGCGCCGAGAAAAAGGTCGACTCCCGAGCCTTCCGCTCTTCAGTCTCCAGTCCAAACGAGGTCGCGCATAAAGCGCCGGTGTGTCCAAAGGGCTCGCACGGGTCCACAAGCCTCCTCGCCTAGCCAGGAAGTTTCAAAGGTAACCCTCTTGACAGCTCGTGTTCCCTGTTGTCTTGTCACTAACTGGATTGCTTTGCCATTCCCCTTGCAGATCAATGAGACTTCTAGCGGGGCCGTTGAAGAGGTGCCGATGCCATCTACTGCCCCTGGCCCATCCAACTCGCCACGCGTGATGGACCAAGTGTCTGACCAGCGTACTGCAAAGCCGATTGTTACCACCTCGGCTTCCCTTCCTTTCTTGGGAGAGGTACACTCTCTTCCTCTCTTTTCTCTCTCGGGCCTACTTTTTTCATCTGCCGCATGCCCATACCGTTCTTGTTCGTTTGTCAGGGGTGTGATCCTTCAAGCTTGCTGACATTCGACCCCGATTCCATCGAGCCAGCCGCTCCCAAAATAGACGAAGAGCCAAACCTTGGTGCAGTTGACGGTCCACTCCAGCGTCTCAAAGTCCTGCTCTCCTCCCCAGTTGATACTCTGGTTGAGGACCCTGAGACGATCAGGGGCATCCTCGTGGACATCCAGCCCCGTCTCCCAGTGGTGCTGGTAGCTAAACTCTGGCCGACAGTGACTTTGTCAGTTTTCAAGTCAAGGGTGCAGTCGGCCCGTCAAAGGATCACTCTCCGCCGCGCCCAACTCCCGTTGAGAGCCGATATTGCAGACAAATGCCAACGGCTCAACGAGAAGAAGGCTGTTTTAGATGCGAAGACCGCCACTTCCGCTCATAGTGTCAGACTTGAGACCTTACGCAAGGAGCTGGAGGACCTCGAAAGGAGGGCCAGGGAGACCAAACAACTCATCGAAGACGAGGAATCCCTCATTGCTCGCTCCCAAGAGGAAGCACAAGGTCTCACTGCTGATCTGAAGACCGACCTGGCTGAAATTCGTGCCCTAAGCAGCCAGCTGGTGATGGGGAGAGACGAGGATGATGAGGTCGAGATCGCTGAGGTGGATCGAATCCGTGCCGATGCTCTCCACGCTCTTAATGCATTTCTTCAGTAGGGCCTCTTTGCTTCTGTGTGTGAACTGATACTTGTAAACTCGCTTTCTGTTCTTGTCAAAGTCGACTGCCACGCATCGGCTCCGGTTGCATCCGAATTTTTTTTTATTCGGCTACCAACATTCCTCCGCACATGCTCGACGGCGTCGCGCGTGATCCATGATTAGGTGCCCCCCCGAGCCGATTCTGTCAGGTGACTGCTGAAATCGGCTCTATGTTTAGCCAAGGTATTGTGGCGTGCACGTCGGCTTCATTAGGAACAACATGGATTCCCTCCAACGCTTCAGACGACGCACCTCCTTGCTCATTAGATCGACGTTGAGCCCGGACCGGAAACCTGGTGAGGACAGTTTTAGCCGACTCCTGGAATCGGCTCCTACGTTCGTAGGCTCACGAGGGTCTGGTGATGTTATTTCACAGGTCGTTGGGGCCGATCCCACAGACCGGTATAACTGTGTTTGCCCATACATAATGCCGGAGCCTGTGGCATCGGCCTTCTTGGTATCATTGTTTAGTACGCCACCTTTTCAAGCTCGTCGGGTAGATCTTGCCTTTGTCTTTGTTACGGCGGCATGTGAGCCCCGCCGTGTTGATGCCAGAGGAGGACTCTAGCTCCCCTCCGCAGTGGCTAAGATCCACCATGTTGACACCAGGCTGCGGGCGCGTGTCTCCGTCGAGCTTGATGCCGTGTAACAGGTCTCCCCACAGGAGCCGACGAGTTCGGTTCGAGGGCTGCCTTGACCTTGCTATGCCTCTTCTTGAGCTTGTCAGCCAGGTCCTCGTACTTGACCAGAGTGCTTTCCGCCATCTCAGATGTGGATGGCGATGTGGTAGATGTTGAAGATTTGTCCCACCGGGCGTGCCAGAATGTGTTGACGTCAGAAACCCACCGACGACAGTGACTGGTCAACACCGTAGAGCCGGGAACAACTAGGGCTGCGGCTGGCCCCAGTCCCTCAGAGCGACGGCCCGCAAAGCCTCCTGGTCGCGCGCCGATGCAAATTGCAAGGGCGTGCCACCTGACCTATACCTGGTCAGGAAGGTGTGGATGATGCCTCGCTTAGTTTCCTGCAGGGCACACACGTACACGTTAAATACGAGCCTCGATCGGCTCTCAGGTTGTCCTGTGAATCGGCTCATGGAGCCGATCCACCCATGATTCGTCCAAGGTGGCCGAATATATGGTGGTCCTGCTTGATCAAGATAAAGCGTATGAGATCCACGACGATCTGGGGTTTTCACCGCATAATCGGATCATCCTACTCACGATTGGGCCTCGCGCTCACGCACGGTAATCGTAAGCCAGCCCTAGACAAGGCCTAAAAACCAACACTAGGTTGATCCTCGGAACGTCCTGTCTAGGGGCAGCAAACTACACCCTGCATGCCGCTGGATCCTCCAACCCTTTGTAAGGCCTAACTATTGCAGATATTAAACTAATCCTTGATGAATCAAGGAGCGATCGTAACGGATCAGATCTACTAAATAACGATCAAGCGGGGTGCCGCCCCTGCACCCATGATGAGGTACAGGGACGGCTAGATGCGCAAGGGTTGCACTACGAAAGCATATGATACTAGGAACAATGCTAACCCTAACACATCTATGATAACTACGTTGCTCGCCATCAAAAAGGCTTCAGCACGAGCAACGCATGAACAACTAGGCAGGCTCGTGCTGCCTAGATCGCGAGATGCGATCTAGGCAGCATGGTGCTTACCGGAGGAACCCTCGAGACGAAGGAGTTGGCGATGCGCCGAGATTGGTTTGTGTTGAACGTTGGTTGTTGTTTATTCCATAAACCCTAGATACATATTTATAGTCCAGGGGACTTTCTAATGTGGTCGTGCACCAAACCGTGCACGGGCAAAACTCTAACTTCTAAACTAGGATGCGATCTAATATGTTACAGATACATGGGCGGTTTAGCCCAACTTGGTATAAAAGGCCGATTCACATATTTCTCCTATATGTATATCTTCACGTCCATCCTGATCGCGGCCCACCTCTGAACTGGCCAACTTCTGGTGATAACAGCGGCTCATCACACCCGAATCGGTACGGGGCAACGTGGGACGTTGGATTAGAGGGGGATCTAACGGTCCATGGTCATCGTCGTCGCCGGCGAGAAGCTCGCACTGGCGCGGTGGCAGTAGGGGGTCGGAGAGCTCACCGGGGCTCCAGCGGCGGTGGGCAGTATGCTTGGTGAAGCGGTGGTCGACGGCGATCCTCCTGGTAGCAGCGGCACGTCCTGGGGCGGCGTCAATCGGCGACGAGCTTCCGCGGCGGCGTGCGGCAGTGAGGTGGCGATTGGCGAGCTACGGTGGCTAATGTCGACGGTGGAGTGGCTCAGGCGATCGAGGGAGAAGAGGGGAAGGTGCTGGTGTGCTCAGATCGACGAATGGGGCTCTCCTTTTATAGGCGCGTGAGTGGCCGTGAGTGCTGCGGCGAACTCGACATGGGCGCGGCGTCTCCGGCGGTCTATCGGGCTAGGAGAGGGCGGTGCACTGTGCTACTCGTCACGGCGGTTCTGTGAGCGTCAACGGCGCGGCAAGGGGTGGCGTACATTGGTCGGGCGCGAGGGTGTACTGCCGCGGCCATGGCGGATGGGAGCGTCCTCTCCGGCAACGGTGGGCACGGGCTGGTGACGCCAGCTTGTCCGGCGAGCTCCGTGTGGCGTGGCGAGGCCCAGGGCGAACGGAGGTGGTCGGGGTGGTCGTGGTACGGCGGGCGACGTGCCCGTGCGCGCGCTGCGTGACGTGGCCATGCCGCTCGCGTGTACCTGGGCGTCGTGGGCGCGCGCCGGCCGGGGTGTGTCGTCGTCCTCTCGACCGTTGGCTTGTACTGGCGTACTCAGGAGATCCAGGGGGATCTGGTGGACATATTGGTCGAGTGTGGTGTGGAGAGAAGAGAGGGGAGACGTGTCGAGGGGGAACGTGGCCGGCATGGCCATGGCCATGCCATGCTTGGCCTCCTCCTTGGTGTTTCCATGCATGGGCTAGGTGGTGTAGGGTCCAGGGGACATTGCTGAGCCAATTGGTGCTCAAGAGGTAGCATAGTTTGGCCAAATTTTGAAATGTGTTGATCTTGTATTTGTTTCAAAGTCTCCACTTGGCTTGATCATAACTTTTGATCCAAGATGATTTTTATGTGGTGATCTTTACAAAAGTTGTTCACCTTGTTGTGTACTTGGATGTGGTGCAAAGAATGGGATTTGTTTAGTTTAAAAATCTTGAAATCCAGGGGCTCAAAGTAGTGACCAGAATGTAATTGGCAGAAATGACCATCATTCTATGTGATCACAATTTGAGTTTGAATTTGATTTGATTTGTATTTCTTTGATTCCAAAAGTTGTAGTAAGTATTTAGTAACATATTACAACTAATGGTGAAGGCCAAATTGATCTAGGGTAAAGATTTTCAAAAATGGCATAAGCCATATGTTAGGGTTTTAGGGTTTTGTTCTTATTTGATTTCTTTCTCTTTTTGGTTTATTTGGTTTGTGATCTTCACTTGATCACTTTAGGGTTTTAGGGTTTATCACATAAGCAACAAAACAATCATCATGGCATATCACTCAAAATGCACAAGTCCTATGCATGGCACTATATGCAAATAAAAGTTTTTGTTGGTTCTGAATTTTGGATCTCTGGAATTCTTCTTCTTCCTTTTATTGAAACTAGCACAGTGGCCCGCGCACATGCGCGAGCGACATCTTGATAGTTTTTGTAGATTTCTTATATAATACATAAGGAACCAATCCTAGAGAACCTAATAAAATTTCAACATTTAACTAAATCTTAAGATGGCAAGTTCATTTATTATTATTATCATTACTCACTGTTTTCAATATAATATGTTATGAAGATAAGTGTTAACTTTATAATATTTTTAATTAGTTGTAGTTCTTATATAAAGCAATCAAAATGCGTAAATTACTACTCAATTGAACTTGTACTACTGTTTTTCTAATCTATACTGCCTCCATCCCAAAATGTAATGCGTTTAAGGATTAGTTAAAAGTCAAATGATACTAACTTTAGGAAAAATATTTACATCTACAATATCGAATGAACATATTAAGAAAATATACTTTATGGTGAATCTATTGATATTGATTCGGTATTGTAAATGTTTATATTTTTGTGTATAAACTTGATCAAACATTAAAAACGTTGACTTCTGACTAATCCTTAGACGCCTTACATTTTGAGATCGGAGGAAGTATATGGTTATAAATTCCATGGATACGATGTTTTAAATTACCTCACTTGCATTTTGGCCCAGATTTTATGAGTCTTTTTTTTCTCATGCAGTTGCTTATTGTACCTGACTTACTTTGTGACTATAATAAATTAATAACTGGATGTTACAAAAAAAAAATACAGTACCCCCTTCAGTCACACGGCCACATTTTTCCCCATTGTTAACTTGTTCCACTTCTGATATTTTTCTCCGTCCTCCACTGGTTTCCAAATCTGATTTTATCCTCTCACAGAATCCAAAAAATCTGGTTGTCTCCGCTCCCTCTAGGAATCCACCCAAATCAGATCGCCGGTGATCTCCCTCAGCGACAAATTGAGCCTACATATTTGTTGGTACTGCTGTTGGAGAACGGTGGCAGATGTCCGGGCTGAAGAGGTTGAGGCACCTTCGGTCCGACCAGGAGCGCGAAGCTTGTGGGGCAGGTTGCCCGCCGTCTACCTGGAGAAGATAGAGGGCCTCCCACCTCTGTTGATTTGAATCGGCTAGGACGCTTCCATGAATTGGTACCCGCCTGCATGTTTTTTTGTACTCCATACTTTCGTTGTGCAATGGAAGCACCAACACATTTTCTTGTGATATTACACAGTGCTATTTTGTTTCTTCTTCCTCGCATCTTCTTTATTTGCTTCCATCTCAGTGTCGTCGGCTTTATATTGTGCTCTCAGGTTCACAGAGCTTTCATGACCAGGCCTTCTTCTAGCTCTTCGATCTGGAAACCATCCAGGTCCTGATTCATCTCACCTGCACATGTAAACATGGAGGAATCACACCATAGTACTGATTGCTCGCCGGGGCCGGATGCGACAGCTGAAGTTGGCACAATCGTTTCCATGCTCAACTACGTTCAACCTTCCACCTGCAGCATTGTTTGTGCGCCCTGTAGTTGCTGATTGATGTAAGCTAATCTCTCTCTTATTAACATATTGTTTACCTGCAAAAAAAACATATTGTTTCTTTCTTTGATCTGGAAAAGATGATGGGCCAGAAAAGACTTGGCACCGCACCAGTCACCACTAAAGATTGATCGCATCACTATGTATCACCACTGTCCTACGACCTCGGCTAGGTTCTTTGGTCATCGAGTGATAAATTTTTTGCTATGCCTTTGTAGGCAGTTTCATCCTTCTATGTGGAAGTGACGATGAGTTTTTATCTTGATCTATTTTTGTTCTGGATTGGTCATTCACACTTTCTCAGTGTTGTTTTTATGTGGTTCCATGCCCCTTATTTAGGCTTCTAAGAATTCTCCCGTACCTTTGCAATGAAATGAAGCGCAAGGCTCTTGCATTTTCTTAAAAAAAAAAGACATGGTCAATTGGATATGGATGTCTTGCGCTGAACTATCTATACCCTAGAGAAGAGATGGAGCAGACAGCATTAAATTATTATGTGCCCTGCTTGTCTTTTATTTGGAGGATTATTTTGGTGCCAAATATTTATCGACTTATTCCCATAAAAACCTATTTATTACGGCGGTGTTTGCTTAAACTTGGTGATTCTCATAAGCCAGAGTTCAACAGACCATCTGCCCTAAATTATATCAGCATTTGTGACAGACACTGAACATTTTCCCAAGTGGTGCAGCATATCGCTAGCTTGAATCCTTACAAACTCTACTTTGGTGATATATTTGCATGGCAAAAGGAAGATTCATACTTGCGAATAAATAATCTAACCACTTACGCGCATAATTAGAATTCAGAATGAGATATCAGGCTTATTTGTAGAAAATAATATTTAGAGCTTGTTAGAAAGACATCACCTTTAGTTAGAGAAGGCCGTAGGCGCAGAACAAAGACTCCAACTATTCAAATTGTTCATTCAAATAACCAAGGGGAACTACTTAAGTTCCAAAGAGCAAACTGTAGGTCCAAAAAATATTAGGTCTCTGATATATGTACAACAACAAAAATCTTGGATCCGTTAATACCAGAATACCTGAACTATATTACAAACTAAGGAACAATAAAGAAAAGTTTGCAGAGTAAAAGGAGTGATCACATATCTTCCCTATTTGTGCTGACAAGGCAATGTGAAGCCTAATATCCAAGAAAAAAGTACTTCCTCCGTCCCATGAAGGTTGTCTGAGATTTGTCAAAATTTAGATGTATCTAGATGCTATTTAGTGTTTAGATACATCCAAATTTTGACAAAATCTCAGACAGCCTTCGTGGGATGGAGGAGTATTTATATTTTGAAAGGAAATTAAGACCCTTTAGTATAGATAAATTTAATCATTAAAGGTATGCAAACAAAAGCCTAGAGATAGAATTGATCATATTAAGTATTTGGTAAGCAGAAACATGCAGTGTTAACATATCCAGAATTCCAGACTGGTTGTGTCAAAATGGTAAGGAAATACACGATAGAACTATGAAATTAAATAATAACTGTGATCAGACTGTAGGAGAATGAAGACGAATAGAAAAAATAGATTTGATACTGTATATGAAGCAATTGCAGTCTCGGGCATTTATTTTCTTCAGGAACCATTTATTTATTCAAGATTAGAATAGGAAAAGTGACAGTGTATTACAATCAAACAAATACACATATCAACTGAGATAACAATCAAACATATACCCATATCAACTTATTTTCACAAGAGGACGGACCATAAGACATGTCATAACTTCTCGAAAAACAACAAATCTGAAGAAAACGGAAAAGTGCTCTGCACAGGAGAATATATTAAGTTGTTTTGCTATTTGATCTTTATATGAAAAGTTTCCTTTCCTTTGAAAAGAAGCACTATTTTTCCTCAATCTGAGTCAGGTGTTTGGTCAATTTACCATATAGAGGTTCATTTGCTTGACAGAATGATAGGTTGTGATTGTAAAGGAAATGACTAATCTGTATATTTAGATGCTACTCACCATTGAGCTCTTTTAATTACTAATCTGTAAAAAAAACATATTGTAGCCTTACCAACGCATGTCTTATAAGTCAAGCTACTAAATCATAAGGAAATGCATTACTTTTACCAGGATACAACTCTTGTAGATTTTGACAGACGAACATTCACAATACAGCCTGGTATTGTCTAAGAAGCAACATCTATGAGGGAGTAAGCATAGAACTACATTGATAAAAATACAAGAAACTTTCAGGTTTCAGCATAGGTACAAGTGTCTTTCCTGACCTTTGTTTCACAATAATGAATAAAATATATTAATTATGAAAAATGTCAGGATGGAAATAAAACTTTCAACTTTTGAAACAGTCTCTCTTGCTTTAGCAAAATGTTTATTGTAAAACTCCTTCAGTTGAGATCCCTGATGGTCCTTGAGCTCATCAAGACATCCAAGGATATGTAAGTGAGTTTTGTAAATTAGGTCAGCAACATAGCACTTCAGGATATCCTACTAATATTTATGAATGTGTCAAGGTTCTACTTTGCACTAACCTCTAAGAACACAACAGATACTTCTGAAACTACTCTATATCCTCTTTTATTTCCTTGCCAACTACAATAAGATATAAATCAGTAAATAACCGTCTGTTTAATTTATCGTACCAGGATATTGCTGCATACTCGTGCACACATGACGATGGAGTTCCTGAAATCCCTGGAGATGTGCATGACAGACAACAATTTGCAGTTCACACCGGCACATATGCAAACCTGAGCAAGGAGGACTGCAACGTACCGGAGAGCGACAAAGGAAATCACGTGTTGCCGCGCTTGTGCTCGGTGCCTCCGAGAAGGAGATGGCAGATGGGAGCGTAAAGATCAACCTAGATTCGTGTTCCTCGTCCACATATTGATAGTGGATACCTTGGGCCCCTGATGCAGAAGCTAATGGCGGAAGCTGCTTGTCGATCGTCACGGACGGAGTTGCACTGGAACCTGGAAGCAGCATGCTGATAACAGAAAGAATCAAAGCGGAACAGAGGCTAGGCGGTCGTCTGCTTGCCCATTGTGAATGTATTGATCATAGTCAAGTTCATGATCTTAAGTTGTTGGCAACAGTACTGCCGCTGTTGAGATATTAGGACCTGTTGCACTTGCCAAAACTGATATGCAGGGAAGTTGGAAGAACATGAAGCACGCCATGGGACAATCAGTCAGTTAGAAAGTGCTAATATGATTCATGACGTCACACACCTTCACGTCTATTGATCTTCCTCCTAATACGGGTGATGTGCATGCAGGATTGGAATCCATCCAGGGACGTCGACTGGACCTGAGTCCTGAGAGATGGTGACATGTAATGTGTCTGTGGCGCCAGCGTCGGCGCTGAGAAATCAAACACATGTACAAAGATATTTTTTGGAACTCTTCGCCAGGATTGGTTTTCTCCTAGCGGCCGCCGGTGTCGTACCCTCGATCAAAAAACCTACACACCGGTGTATCTCTCCGGATCAGGCAATGCTACCGCCGATCCAAAAACCTACACACCGGTGTATCTCCCCGGATCAGGAAAAATTAGAAACCGGAGGCAATTCATGCAGTCTACTTCTCTCTTGGCGATGCATGCAGGCATGCGTGGATCACATGCATAATTGCATAGAACAAAGCATCTAGAGGTAAGGCTGCTAGGTTTAGCTGCAGCGTCAATGAGGCGGTAGAGAAAAAGAAAAATAGAAGAAAACGGTGAGAAGGGTACCGGATATGATTTTTTTCTTGTAATAGCAATGGTGGGTAATTTTTAACTTAAAAACTAATCTAACGGCTGTAGATTTTCAATATATCAAATAAATGGCCCGATGTTGCTAATTTTTGTGGGAATTTCTAGCATAATTATCTTTTTTCTGGTTAGCCCGTAATGCACTTTTAATATATAATAGATTTGGGATGTTATAGTCATTCTCTTTAGAAGAGATTTGCAAGCGCCAAACGATTCAAAAATCAAATGACTCCAAAAATCCATTTGCATGGAGTTCCTTCATGCGTTCCTTTCTAACATGACCTAAATGGCGGTTCCACCAATGAGTGGAATTCACATCATTTGCCTTATGGCATTTTAGCGTCAGTGTTATGCATGTGTGCTTCACCATAAAGATTTATAATAACTTATCCATCGTACATGGAATACTGTCATAATTTGAACAACTCATTGTTTTCATTTGACTAGAACATAACAACAATTGTAAAGTTCTTTATTATAAATCTGAAGGGCTAGGTAGAATGCCAACGACGAACACAATAACACTTTATTTTGTTCCAGACGTGCATTCCTACCATATTCCTTGTCAGTCACTTAGGCCATTGTATTCTTGTATTGCGTTGTTTCGTATGACACCTCATACCAACCAATATGGTACAAATACCCAAGAATTTCATTGTGTGACCAAACAAGGAATACATTCATAACATGTATATCATCTATATACACCTGAGCTAGACTTTCTAGTCTTTTCTTTCTTTCTGCCAAAAATCTTTTGTAGTTTCTCTTTTAGCTTTCCTCATTCTCAGAAAACTCTTCACCTTCAATAACTTCTAGGTCCATTGGTCAAATACCAATAACCTTGAGGCTCTTCCTTTGAAGTTGATCATCACATGACAAGTGTTCCAGATTTCTCTATTAGTAACCTCTTAATTTGATGAACAATTTCACTCATAATTTTATCCATCAAATCATGACGACTTTCCGAGACCATGTCTGTACATGCTAGGCTCGTAAAGTTTAACCTTAGTACTCGTATGTGCAAATCTAGCTTGCACCCGTTGTATGCACACGTAGAATCTATAACATCCGATCATCATGTGATGCTTCGAAACAACGAGTCTTAGCAACAGTGCATACTAAGGACGATCACTTCATGGATATGCGAATATCGTTAGTGCCCAACTAGTTGGAGGATTGGGACGCCTAGCGTCTTCAACCTTCGTACATTCCCATAAAACTTATGAGTTTATGTAGTCTCACTAGATTATATTCTATCATCTTGTAATAAGGTCTTAGATATCACATATATCTCATACCTTGCTTATTTCTGAAAACAAAATTTCCAGCTCCTTACTTTTCAAACGGATTTGAACTTCAAGTTTCACGGAGACAAGATGATCTTAGGTACTAATTGAAACTATTGCTCTTTGAATCATCAATGTGAGGTTTACTAAAAAATTTCAATAGGACTTAATCATTTCTTGATTCTTTAACAATACGGTACCAGTCCGTAAAGTTTCTTGTCAGACTTAACAGTATTTCTATCTCAATTACAAGACTAGCGCATGGTAGATAACGGATGCCAATTCTACAAACTTAATCCAAAATACTATTCAGACTATGTTCATGATAATTAGTTCATGTTTTAATATAATTACTAATGAACTCCCACTTAATACAACATCCCTCATAGTTGTTTAGTGGCACACGATCCATATCCACTACACCAAAACCGATCATCACGTGAGATGATGTAGCTTCAATGGTGAACATCAACATGTTGATCATATCATCCATATGACTCGTGTTCAACCTTTCGGTTACCTGTGTCCGAGGTCATGTATGTACATGCTAGGCTCGTCAAGCAAACCCAAGTATTTCCGTGTGTGCAACATGGCTTACACCTGTTGTATGTGAATGTAGAATCTATCACATCCGATCATCACGATATGCTTCAAAACGACGAACTGTAGCAACGGTGCATACGAGGGGAGAACACTTTATTATCTTGATATTAATGTGAGGGATCATCTTATAATGCTACCGTCGCGATCTAAGCAAGATAAGATGCATAAAGGATTAACATCACATGCAATTCATAATATGTGATATGATATGGCCTTTCTTCTTGTGTTTTTGATCTCCATCTCCAAAGCACATGAGCATGATCTCCATCATCACCAGCATTGCACCAAGGTCCATGGCGCCGCTTCATGGTTGTCCATCACTTATAGCTACTATAACAACTACTTGAAATAAGGCTATTACATGATGAATAGACACGCATGTCTTAACAAATTTAAAGACAACCATTAGGCTCCTGCCGGTTGCCATAATACAATAATGAACATCTCATACATCAAATATAATCATCATCACATCATGGCCATATCACATCACCAAACCCTGCAAAAACAAGTTAGACGCCTCTAATTTGGTTTGCATATTTTACGTGGTTTAGGGTTTTCGAGTAAGATCCAATCTACCTACGAACATGAACCACAATGGTGATACTAGCGTTGTCGATAAAATTGAATCTTAACTATGGTGAGAGAGACAGACACCCGCAAAGCCACTTATGCAATATAAGTTGCATGTCAAGCGTGGAGCAAATCTCATGAGACGCGGTCATGTAAAGTTAGCCCGGGCCGCTTCATCCCACCATCCCGCAAGATCAAAGTACACATAACTAAAGACAACAAAAGCATCAATGCCCACAAAACCATTGTGTTCTACTCGTGCAACCATCTATGCATAGACACGGCTCGATACCACCGATGGGTTCGTTGCATGGAAAACAAAAAATTTCTACCGTGAACATGAACAAAAACCAAGATCCAATCTAGGAAGAAGCAAGATCTAATCTACCAAGATCGAAGCAATGAGATGTATGTGAGACTAACCCTCGAAGATTCTAAAGCCTACGAGATTAGATCTCGTTGTTGATGTAGTCGATCATCCAGTGCTTTAATCCGGCAGCACTTCCGTACTCGGTCGTGCGTACGGTGTCGATGAAGCCCGTCCTCTCCCGATTCCAGCGGGCAGCGGAGGTGTGGTAGATCCCCTCGGAATCCCAGCAGCACGACGGCGTGGTGGTGGTGGTGGAGGAGAAAAGCTGCAGGGCTTCGCCAAGCCGGTACAACACTATGGAGGAGAGAGGGGGCGGCCAGAGCTAGGTCTGATGGGGTGAGCGCCCCCTGCCCCCTCCCCTCTTTATATAGGGGGGAGGTCGGTTTGGGTGGCCCCCCAAGCCCCAAACCCATCTAGGGCCGGCGGCCAAGGGGGGAGGGGGATTTCTTCCCCCCAAGTTGATCCCCCTAGGGTTTTGGGGAAAACCCTAAGGGTGGCCGGCCTGGGCCTTGAGGGGCATGTGCCCCTGGCCCATTAGGCTAGGGTGCATCCCCTCAGCCCATGCTAGGCCTCCTAGGGTCGTGGGCCCACTGGTGGGACCCCCGGAACCTTCTAGAACCTTCCCGGTCTTTCACCGGAAAAATCCCGAACTTTTCCGAAACCTAGAAATCAACTTTCCTTATATGAATCTTATTCTCCGGACCATTCCGGACCTCCTCGTGATGTCTTGGATCCCATCCGAGACTCCGAACAAAACTTCGGTCTCCATCTCATATTCTGAATCTACTTATGCGACATCGAACCTTAAGCGCGTCACCCTACGGTTCGTGAACTATGCGGACATGATCGAGACTCCTCTCCGACCAATAACCAATAGCGGGACCTGGAGATCCATAATGGCTCCCACACATTCAACGATAACTTAGTGATTGATTAAACCATTTACATACGATTCCGATTCCCTTTGTCACGCGATACTTTACTTGTCCGAGGTTCGATCATCGGTATCTCCATACCTAGTTCAACCTCGTTTCCGACAAGTACTCTTTACTCGTTCCGTGGTATGTCATCTCTTGTGACCTAGTCACATGCTTGCAAGCTAATTAGACGACATTCCACCGAGAGGGCCCAGAGTATATCTATCCGTCATCGGGATGGACAAATCCCACTCTTGATCCATATACCTCAACTCATACTTTCCGAATACTTAATCCCATCTTTATAACCACCCATTTACGCAATGGCGTTTGATGTAATCAAAGTACCCTTCCGGTGTAAGTGATTTACATGATCTCATGGTCGAAGGACTAGGTAACTATGTATCGAAAGCTTATAACAAGTTGAACTTAATGACTTGATCTCATGCTACGCTTATTTGGGTGTATGTCCATTATATCATTCACCCAATGACATAACCTTGTTATTAACAACATCCAATGTTCATGATCACGAAACCATGATCATCTATTAATCAACAAGCTAGTTATACAAGAGGCTTACTAGGGACTCCTTGTTGTTTACATAACACACATGTATCAATGTTTCGGTTAATACAATTATAGCATGGGATGTAAACATTTATAATGAACACTAAGATATAACAATAACTAATTTATTATTGCCTCTTGGGCATATCTCCAACAATATGATCATATTATGTGTAAGATGTATTGATAGATGCATATTATGTACCCCGTTCTTAAGTATTTGTTTTGATCCAACATCTATGCAAAAGCGTGTGTGGGGTGATGTGTGTACTAGATGGAGTAGCATGGTTTTAGTGATTGGATAGTGACAATATGTTGAAGATCTATTATTGCTTTGCCTTTTATTTTACTACCTCACAAGGGATAAAGTGTATGCATGTGCTATGTTCGTCATGTGACAATAGTGATGATCTTGTTTGTTCAAGATAACATATTTGATATTCAAACTTCATGTCAAAGTACTTATGGCTATGCTTTGTTAATTATTAATATAAAATTCATGAAGTTTCTTTCTTATGGATTATAAGAGAGATGTGTTGCATCATCACTATGTTAGGACGTGATGCCCATATTAATTCTGATCTTACGCATGCTATTATTTGCACCTTTATGTTTCATAGATGAATTGTTATTTGTCCATTAGTCCGTAAAGAGAGAATAGTCATGTGAACCCATGAACCCCGTCCAATTTTTATCGTAAGAAACACCTTCATATTGCTTTTATCTTGTTTTTTATTTGCCTCTCCCTATTCTCCGGTGAGCAACGCCACAAAGGCCTAGCTCACTTGTCCACTAAGGGATTTCCTCGAGGTGGAAACCGAGCCTTTACAAGATTTTGGGGGCACACATCCATAACTGAATTAGAGGCTCCCAAAAGGTGTTACAACACAACAACAAGAAGATCTAATCAAGTAAATAACAACTAGGGTTTCCAAAAGGAAACACTAGCAATGGTGCCCTCAAGCAAATGAGGGGGAAATGCAGAACGCTTTGGTGATGATGTATATCGGGGTCTTCTCCTTCGATTCTTCAAAGATCAAGATCTTTTGGTGGTTGAGGGAGGTGATGAAGTGATTGTATTGGCTCAGCTGGAGGTGATGTTCTTGAGCAAATAGATCAGCTTGAGCTTGCGGAAGAAGAGGGGTATTTAGAGCATCTCCACCGGCGCGCCCCATAGCGGCCCCGATAACGATTTGTGGGCCGGGAGAGAAATGGCCTCACACCAGCGCGACGCAAACGGCGCCGACGATTTTTCCAGCCCAATAGAAGCGCCGGCAACCCAGTGCCGGCCCCTTGGCCAAGGGCGTGAATCGGGGGCGCCGGTGCCTCGTGAGGCAGAAAATTTTGGGCGTGGGAGCCGCCTGTCAGTGACGCCAGGGCGCCGCGCGGGATATTTTACCGCCACGATGCTGGGCCGAAAACTCTCCCGCCACGACGCTGCGCAGGAAATTCTCCCACCACGACACTGCGCGGGAGGTTTCCCGCCTCGCCGGCGGTCTATATTATCCCTCCTCCCCCGCCTCATTGGTGCAAAAACCCTAGAAAATAGCACAATGTTCGATTCGTGGGACGAGGCGGCGCTAGAGGCGGCCGTAGAAGTCGTGGAGGCGGACCCGCAGCTCGCAGAGTGCGAGGCGTGGGAGGAGGCGGCGCTAGCGGCGACCGTAGTGATGGGATTCGTAGCATAGAAAACAAAAAATTTCCTACCGCAAGAACGAAAACCAAGCCAAGATCTAATCTAGTAGACGGTAGCAACGAGGAGATGATGAGACTAACCCTCGAAGATTCGCAAAGCTTAACGAGATTAGATCTCGGGGTGGATGTAGATGATCACTTGCCGCTTGCAAAAGCGCGTAGAAGATCTTGATCTCGACGGTGCCACAATCGGGCAGCACCTCCGTACTCGGTCACACGTTCGGTGTTGATGAAGACGACGTCCTTCTCCCCGTTCCAGCGGGCAGCGGAAGTAGTAGATCCTCCTCGGAATCCCGGCAGCACGACGGCATGGTGGCGGTGGTGGTGGAGAACTCCGGCAGGGCTTCGCCTAAGCGTATGCGGGAGCTATGGTGGAGGAGGCGGCTAGGGTTGGGGAGGCGGCTAGGGTTAGGCGCCGGCTATGGGGGGCGGCCAGCTGTGGTGCTTGAGTTGGCCGGCCCCCTCCCCTTGCCCCTCTATATATAGGTGGAAGCCCCAAGAGTTGGATCCCAAGTCTTCGAATAAGACCCCAAAAGAAATCCTACCATAGGAGGGAAACCTACTCAAGGAGGGAGTCCTACCCAAGGTGGGACTCCCACCTTTCCTTGGTGGGGGGGTTGGCCGGCCACCCTTGGTGGAGTCCACCTGGGACTCCCCCACTAGGGTTTGGCCGGCTAGGGTTGTGGAGTCCCTCCGGGACTCCACCTTCCATAGTGCGTTTCTTCCGGACTTTTCTAGAACCTTCTAGAACCTTCCATAAATGCACCGGATCATTTCCAAACATGGAATATGACTTCCTATATATGAATCTTATTCTCCGGACCATTCCGAACTCCTCGTGATGTCCTGGATCCCATCCGAGACTCCGAACAAAACTTCGAACTCCATTTCCAAATTCCATATCTACTTAAACGACATCAAACCTTAAGTGTGTCACCCTACGGTTCGCGAACTATGCAGACATGGTTGAGACTTCTCTCCGACCAATAACCAATAGCGGGATCTGGAGATCCATAATGGCTCCCACATATTCAACGATGACTTAGTGATCGAATGAACCATTTACATACGATACCGATTCCCTTTGTCTCGCGATATATTACTTGTCCGAGGTTTGATCATCGGTATCATGATACCTTGTTCAACCTCGTCTCCTGACAAGTACTCTTTACTCGTATCGTGGTATGTGGTCTCTTATGAACCATTCATATGCTTGCAAGCCATTTAGACGACATTCCACCGAGAGGGCCCAGAGTATATCTATCCGTCATCGTGATGGACAAATCCCACTGTTGATCCATATGCCTCAAGCTCATACTTTCCGGATACCTAATCTGTAACATCCCAAGTTTTAACAATAATGAAATCAAGGAGAGATCAAGTACTCAAAATTTGCAACAAACAAAAACTTTTTATATGCATAGTGTGTCACATACAAGTTAATGCATAGGAGTGATTTCTTGGGTGCACTTGCCATGATGAGTGTTGATATGGTTATCACATGCTACTACACCCTAATATATGATCATAACACCCCTCTTTGAGAAAAATAAAAGAAATGCTAAGAGTGATCCAAAACCCTCACATACACATAGGTCAAAAATGCAAACCATCACCAAAGGCCATCATGGCTTGATCTTTTGTTTCTAAAATGATTATACAACTCAAACAAACCTAAATGCATCAAAGAAATCAAAATTGAATCAAATTTGAACTCACAACCATCTCACATATGATGATGGTCACTTATGCAATTTATAACATGATCCCCTCTTTACCCCTCTGGTTAAATCATTTCTTACACTAAACTTGAGTAACCAAAGCAATGTCATCCAAGACCATGTCAAGATGATGAACTTTCATGTTGACCACCCTGGCTAGAGTTGACTAGGTTGACCAGAATAAGGGTGACAAGTGAGGACTTTATATCAATGTGAAGATCATACTCATTTTGATTTTTTGCAAACTAACTTCATTTTGACCACCACCACCACCATTCTACTGCAAACAATATAGTATTCAAACCCACCAAAATTCACTGGAAAATTCCAAAGTAAAGTTCTTGCGGCCATTTGGTCGAGCACCTTGTGTGCATGAACCTGCCAACTCCATGCATGGTAAAATCCAGTGGTTCCTTGCATAAACCATCAAGCCTAGGTCATCCATGGTACCCCTCTGTCCTCACCAAGCATTGCCAAGCAGAGAAGACAAGGTTTGGTTGCAGACAATCATCAAAATCTTGAGAAATGTCACCATGCCGGGGCATGGCATGAGCTCATCATGCCATCTCTACCCCTGGCCCTCTCCAATGTACCAAACCATGTCTAGCATGTGCTCTACACTCCACTGCGTCGAATGGACACCAGCCTCGGTCGAATCGTGCACCACACACTCCAGAACACACGCGCCCAGACACGCCCAGAACGTGCACGCGCACGACAGAGCATGCACTGGCACGCTCCAGAGCGCGCCGGCCACGTCGACGCCAGAGCCGCTCCGTTGACCCTGCAGCCTCTCTCTGCGCCAAACGCTCCACGACGACGCCGTGAGCTGCCCAGACACGGCCATTGGCCCGCGGGAACGCCGTGCGCCACGCCCACGCCAACGACGTCCGCCACGGTACTGGCCGCTCCCGTCATGCGCTCGTCCTCGTCTCGCCCTCGTTTTCACCGCAATCAAGCCCAGCGTGACCGCACCGATGTCGCCTACACACGAGCGTCATCGCCAGGCCACCAGCTCCCCTGTAGCATCGTCGTCGACGATGAGATCATCACCGCGCCACGGCCACCTCCAGACCCTATAAAAGGAGGCCTCCCCGTGCCTCACACTCCACACCAATCTTGCTCGCCTCCCTCTTCTGAAGCTCCTCGATCTCCCCCCTTGCTCGATTAGCCACCACCGCCGTCCAATTTCACCGCCGGAGCCCGCAGAGGTGCTGAGAAGGGCGCCGTCGATCCAGGCCACCCCCGGCGACGCCACTGCTACCAGGCGCCTCGCCGTCGTCGACAACCTCCTCACGCACACTGCCAGACACCTGCAACGGCCTGGTACTCCCTCCAACCCCCTACCTGAGCCGCCGGAGCTCGTCCTTCTCGCCGGAGACGACGACGATTGTCGTGCGTCCGATCGCCCTCTAATCCTACGGCTCACCTCTCTGTACCGTTTCGGTTTTAAACACACTGACGCGTGGACCCCACGCTGTCAGGCGGCCCGTTGCGTGGACGCGCTACTGGGCCGGCCCACTTCCCCCTTTCTCTGCATAGCCCATTAACGTTTCCCGCCAGCCCAGTTAATTCAAACATTAAATTTCGAATTTTGTTAATTACTCTCAGATGCTGATTTCAAATTTAAATAGAATAAAATCTACCCAACCAAATTTGACAAATTTTATATATTTGGAAACCTTGTGAAAATGTCTACAAAACTACACTGGTCCCAACCCTAGATTTTTGTCGAATTAATCTGAGAAAATAAACAAGGCAGGGCCTTTTTCCACTTCAATTAATTATTAAAAATTGAATAAAAATGCTTTTAAGATGAAACCAACTCTCAAAAATCATATTTCAATATATCTATCTGATTATGTAAAAATATTGCATAGTTGTTTGCATGATCATGTCCTTGTTTAAAAATTGGCCCTAGGGCTATTTAAAGTACCTTTTAAATGAGCCTATCCCTTATTAATGTGTATGAGAGCATCTCTCTCATTTAAATCTTGTCCCCACTAAGTTAATATGAAGAAGGCACTATGGTTATGTTAAACTCATATTAATTTAGTTGATAATATTAAACATTAATCAAAAATTAGTAAAAGGCATGAGGTGATGTACCTCATTTAAATCTTTTTCCCAAATAATGATTATGAAGAGGTTGACCTTGGTCCACCTAGGTCATATGATATTAATTGAGGAAATTAAATCTTAATCAAACTTAATGAGAGGGAATTATTTTCTCTCAAGAAGTAAATAGCAACCCAAATTAATATTTATAATGAGAGGAAATTATTTTTCTTAAGAATAAGAATTAAATCAACTCACATAATAAGCATGTGTTATGATAGCTTAGTAAGAGTGATTCATATGTGTGCTTAGCTTAGTATTTGAGTTGTGTGGTGATTGTGTGTATTATACTCGTATTTAGACGCTAGTACCGAGGAGTACGCTGAGGAGGAGGAGGTCTACACTCAAGGAGAGGAAGACCACTTTGACCAGTACCACAACCAAGGCAAGCTAATACACTTGCAAAGTGCAAAGCTCTCAAGGGCAAAGCACCCCACCATTTGTTTTATCTTTATTAAGCCTATCCCAGTTTTATTACAAGTTTTGCTTTCAAGTTTTACTACTTTACTTTATCAAAGTACTTTTTGATTCATGATTCACTTGATCTAGAGTAGGACAATATCATCAAAGTTAGCTTATGACAAACAAGCTAAGTTAGCACCCCTCATGACTAGTGGCTAGTGCTAAATACCTAAAATTGACTACTCTAGATGGGAACATTGTGATATGAGATGATGATGGTGAAATTTATGAAAGGAATCTTGAAGGTGAATAATACCAAGAGAAGATAGTGATTTTTGATGAAAACTAATGTTGGGTTGGATGCGATACCTTTCCAATATTGAGTACCCCCACAATACCTGATTATGGGTAAGGCTTAACTAGAAGTTTATGTATTTTAGTATGGGTTCCCTCTGAACACACATCATAGGGGTTATGCCGAGGCTGCCTCCGTTGTTGAGAAATGATGTGAATTGAGGTGAATTGTCCGGCCAAGCCCTGTGCAGTTCCCAGGTTGACAGTTGGTCTTCACTGGGAGGCCAAGCTCATGGGGAGAGGTGCTCATACTAGGGTTAGTAAATGAAAGGTTATGGTTGATGATCCGCGTACTGTGTTACGATGATTCGGGGAAATCCCGACGGATGGAATCAAATGTTGTGGCACAAGTGTGCAACCTCTGCAGAGTGTAAACCTATTCGAATAGCCGTGTCCACGGTTACGGACGGTTGGAAAGGCCATCTAGTTTCCAGTATTAGAATCTGAAAGTATGAATGGTGAATAATGAATAATGGTGAATCACAACTGAGTTGTGGGAATGACACTAATGTTCCCGCTTGGGTTAGTTAATTTAGGAATGGTCTATATGAAATGATTATGAACTAAAATTAGCTTTATGCAAATAAAACTAGAGCCTAGCACCCTTTCTCTAAAATAGTTAGTAATTACTTTGGTATTAGTTTGCGAGTACTTTAAAGTACTCACGGCTGTGTCCCTGGCTATTCAAATGGCCAGAATATGAAGAAGAGCAATAGTATGAGGACGACGGTCAGCAGGACGTCTACAACAACTAGGAGTCGCCTGATGTCAAGCGTTGGCCTGTGGAATAGATAATCCACTCCTATTACGCTTCCGCTACTATGTTGTTCGTTGATCAATAGATCAACTATTTGTGTAATATTGGATCATGTGATCCCCTTTTGTAAGACAATGATGGTTTGTAATAAATGATGACTTATGATATCAACTGTTATGTCTCGCAACAACATTATTCCTGGGATTGCGATGAATGACATAATAGGCATCCGGACTTAAAAATCCGGGTGTTGACAAGTTGGTATCAGAGCCATTGTTTGACCTTAGGAGACCCTAGTTTAGAATGGACGTTCTGAAAAATTTAGTTTATAAAACCAAGGAAATGAATATCTGTGAAAAACTTACTCATGTTCTCTTCTACAGGATCTTTTCAAAAATAATGAGCCATGCCCCTTCTTTTAAATTCATCTAAAAATGTTGCCACACTTAGTCACATCTCTAACTTACTCATCCATTTCACTTTCAGATGGAGCCCTACGTCCAGACGGAGACCTACGATCTGGAAAACGGAGGAAGTCTGGTGTTTGAGCGCGACTTGTACCTGGTGTCCGAGAGGCTCGAACGCCCACCTCCCCAGTTCCATGGAGTCCGGATCCACGACACCCCCACCGGGGAGCAGCAGTGGATGATCACCGCTGACTTGAAGGGAAGTTCGGAGCCTCCCATCTCGGAGAGGATCCTTTTCTCCTTCAAGGCATGCAACTGGGTGGACGGTCTTGCTCACGCCCTTCAGGAGGGACTTGCTCGGGTGTGCGGACAGAACATCGCCGCACTCCGGGGAAGCCGCTTCGCCTACTTCGCCAGGCACGACACCATGGGAGAACCCATGGCACTCTCTTCGCACCCGGTGCTCAAGATCCATGTGCAGCATTTGGACTTTATGCTCCATGAGACCCGGAAGGACCTGGAGCTGACGCGTGTCCACGCCCACCGTGCCCAGATGGCTTTGGCTCATCATGCCGACGCCATCAGGATGCTCGCCAAGGACCGCAAGTCACTCCGCCTGCAGCGCGCCAAGAAGGATGCCACTATCAGCCGTCTTCGCGAGAAGATCCGCACTTTGGAGGTGACTGTCCGGACCCAGCAGGACCAGATCCAGGAGATGGAGGAGGATGGAGAAGACATCCAGGGAGGCGATGACTTCCTGAGTGACGACAACGACTTTGAGGATGATGAGTTCACTGATGAGGAGGACTACGCGTTTCTGGAGTCCGAGGAGGATGGGATCATTCCCATTGATGTGGATGAAGATGATGAGTAGTAGCTGCACTAGCTTCACTTACGTAGGTGTGAGTTGTATCCCGCACCATGTATCGTAGATTGTGGAAGAAGGGTTCTTAAAACCCTTAGTATGGTAACTTGTAATGTGTGATGTTGTGTGAATAAATAAAATGTGTGTTATGTTCATCATGAAAATATTTCAAGTTTTAAGTTTGAACTTAACTCAAAATAAGCCATAGAAATTCCCTCTCATCTCATGATCTATCTACCTGTTCAGATGGCCCCTCCGAACCGCAA
Source organism: Lolium multiflorum (assembly GCA_030979885.1). Classification (NCBI taxonomy): domain Eukaryota; kingdom Viridiplantae; phylum Streptophyta; class Magnoliopsida; order Poales; family Poaceae; genus Lolium; species Lolium multiflorum. The sequence continues at coordinate 91,055,357 of CM061748.1, forward strand.
TGCAATGCTGCAACTACTGCAAACTCTGTTGGCTGACCGAGAAGATGAAAGGGCTGAAAGACAAGCCAACATAGCAGCACTGCAGCAGATCGCCAATCAGGGTCATGGAAACCATGATCATCCCGGATCTAAACTTAAGAATTTCCAAAACACCAACCCACCTGTCTTCAGTAAGACGGAGGAACCCTTAGATGCAGATGATTGGCTGCAAACCATGGAAAACAACTTGGAGGTAGCCGGAGTAGAGGAAAATGAGAAGGTGCTGTTTGCTACGCACTACCTAGCCGGACCAGCAAGAGCTTGGTGGACAAGCGCCCGTGCATTAAATGCCGGACAGATGATGACTTGGGCTGATTTCAAGCTCAAGTTTAGCAAGTATCATGTGCCACCAGGTTTGATCAAGAAAATGAGGGATGAATTCAGGGAGCTGAAGCAAGGAAGGATGTCGGTGGTAGAATACCGCGACAGGTTCCTCACCCTGTCAAGGTACGCCCCCGATGAAACCGACACCACAGAGAAAAGAAAGGAGAGATTCCTCAACGGTCTGCACGATGAGATGCAGACAGTCTTAGTCAACATCCCCTTCGCTGACCTAGAAGCCCTCGTGGACTCTGCCATCCAGATGGAAGGCAAACTGCATCAGGCAAATGAAAACCGCAAACGCCGCATGATGAATCAAAGTGGGCCCAGCAATACACCCCGGTTTCGCCCCAGCTCAAGCGGTGGTTTCAACCCCCGCAACACCAAGCCCCAAAACCAGATGTCGCGCCCCGGTTTTCAGAACCGGAGCGGAGGAAACCCAAGGCCAGGAGGCCCCCACCACAACAATAACTATGTACACCACAACAGCAACTTCAACCGCGCACCGCCGCGAGCCCCCAACCACAACCATAACAACAACAACACCAACACTGCACCCAGGACAGGAAGCAATGCCATTCCCGTTGCAACCAAGGACAAGTCCACAATCACCTGCTATGAATGTGGAGTTGTGGGACACTTCTCCAATGAGTGCCCCAAAAGGCTGGCCAAGCTCGCCGGCAACACCTCTGCACCAGCTCAGCAGCAGCGCCGTGTCTCCACCGGCAAGAAGTTCGCCCCCAACAACCCGAACAACCGCGGAGGTCGCCTCTACCACATGAACGCCGAAGAAGCCCAGGAAGCACCAGATGTGGTGCTGGGTATGTTCTCTGTTAACTCAATACCAGCAAGAGTGTTGTTTGATTCAGGAGCATCGCATTCTTTTGTTACTGAAGATTTTGTGAGCACTAGTAAGATTCAACCCATCAGCTTGAAACATGTCATGATAGTCAAATACCTGGATCAACCACTAAAGCTAGAAAATTTTGCAAAGAAGTACCCATAAGAATTCAAGAAATAGTGTTTTTCGCAAACTTAATTGTTCTGGGAACAAAAGGATTGGAAGTAGTACTGGGTATGGATTGGATGGCGAAACATCATGGATTGATAGACTGCGCCAAGAAGGCCATCACCATGACTAGTAGCACCGGAATAACAATAGAGCATGTGTCTGAAAAACTACCCAGAAATTTCACCTGCAATCAAGGTGTAGCCAAACCAACTCTGGATCAGATCAGGGTCGTATGTCGATACGCTGATGTGTTTCCGGATGATCTACCCGGTATGCCCCCGGATCGGGATATCGAGTTTATCATCGAGTTAATTCCTGGAACCGGACCTATAGCCCAGAGAGCTTATAGCATGAACCCAGCAGAGCTAGTAGAGCTGAAGAAGCAACTGGATGATATGTTGTTCAAGGGTCTGATTCGACCAAGTGCGTCGCCTTGGAGATCACCAGTGTTGTTTGTGGATAAGAAGGATGGTGCCAACCGGTTATGTACGGATTACCGTAAACTTAACGATGTCACCATCAAAAACAAATACCCCTTGCCAAAGATAGAAGACCTGTTTGACCAGTTGACCGGTGCCACAGTGTTCTCTAAGATTGATCTTAGGACTGGTTACCATCAGCTAAAGATCCGTGCATCGGATATTCCCAAGACTGCCTTTACCACCAGATATGGGTTGTATGAATACAATGTCATGTCATTTGGATTAACCAATGCCCCTGCCTACTTCATGAACCTCATGAATAAGATTTTCATGAACTTCCTGGATAAGTTTGTCGTTGTCTTCATCGACGACATCCTTATCTACTCCAAAACCGAAGAGGAACACGAGCAGCATTTGGAGGTTATCCTAGAAACCCTTAGGCAGCACAAGTTGTACGCCAAGTTCAGCAAGTGCGAGTTTTGGTTGAAAGAGGTTGGATTCCTGGGACACATCTTGTCTGCAGGAGGAATTGCTGTAGACCCAGCCAAAATCAAAACCGTTGAAGAATGGAAAACCCCAACCACACAGACCGAGGTCCGTGCATTTCTTGGACTAGCCGGATATTACCGCAGATTTGTTGAGGGATTCTCAAGCATTGCCCGGCCAATGACACAACTGTTGAAGAAAGACAAGAAGTTTGTGTTGGAGATATGCCCAAGAGGCAATAATAAAATGGTTATTATATATCTTTGTGTTTATGATAAATGTTTACATACCATGCTATAATTGTATTAACCGGAACATTGATACATGTGTGTTATGTAAACAACAAGGAGTCCCTAGTAAGCCTCTTGAGTAACTAGCTTGTTGATTAATAGATGATCAGGGTTTCGTGATCATGAACATTGGATGTTATTAATGACAAGGTTATATCATTATGTGAATGATGTAATGGACACACCCAATTAAGCGTAGCATAAGATCACGTCATTAAGTTCATTTGCTATAAGCTTTTCGATACATAGTTACCTAATCCTTTCGACCATGAGATCATATAAATCACTTATGCCGGAAAGGTACCTTGATTACATCAAACGCCACTGCGTAAATGGGTGGTTATAAAGGTGGGATTAGGTATTCGGAAAGTATGAGTTGAGGCATATGGATCAACAGTGGGATTTGTCCATCCCGATGACGGATAGATATACTCTGGGCCCTCTCGGTGGAATGTCGTCTAATTAGCTTGCAAGCATATGAATGGTTCATAAGAGATGACATATCACGGTACGAGTAAAGAGTACTTGTCAGGAGACGAGGTTGAACGAGGTATAGAGATACCGATGATCAAACCTCGGACAAGTAAAATATCGCGTGACAAAGGGAATCGGTATCGTATGTAAATGGTTCAATCGACCACTAAGTCATCGTTGAATATGTGGGAGCTATTATGGATCTCCAGGTCCCGCTATTAGTTATTGATCGGAGAGGAGTCTCGATCATGTCCGCATAGTTCTCGAACCGTAGGGTGACACACTTAAGGTTTGATGTCGTTTTAAGTAGATATGGAATATGGAATGGAGCTCGAATGTTGTTCGGAGTCTCGGATGGGATCCAAGACATCACGAGGAGGTTCGGAATGGTCCGGAGAATAAGATTCATATATGGGAAGTCATTTTCCGGGGTTCGGAAAAAGTCCGGTGTTTTGACCGGAGCTTCTAGAAGGTTCTAGAAGGACCGGAATAGTCCGGAATATTATGGAAGGTTCCGGAAGTGTCCGGGACGACCCGGGATGTCTAAGGAAGTCCGGAGGGTTCCATAATAGGTGCAACCACGTTGCCTTAAGGGAAAAGGAGTCTTTCCTTAATGCAATTTCGGAATTGGCAAAAGAGTCCGAGTAGGACTAGGTTTTCGGAACCGGAAACCTATCGGAACTCAGTCAAACTTGGGGGCAGGTTTTTGGACGACCCAAGGGGCTTGGCCACCTATTTAAAGAGGCCAAGGGGCACCCCAAGGGCACCACAAGTCGCAGCCCTAGCTCCCCAAGTCGCAGCACCACCCTGCGCCCAAACCCTAGCTATTCCCTCCTTCTTCTCCTGCAGCGCTTGCGGCGAAGCCCTGCCGGAGATCTCCACCACCACCGTCACCACGCCGTCGTGCTGGCGGGATTCCGAGGAGGATCTACTACATCCGCTGCCCGCTGGAACGGGGAGGAGGACGTCGTCTTCATCAACACCGTACGTGTGACCGAGTACGGAGGTGCTGCCCGATTGTGGCACCGTCAAGTTCTTCTACGCGCTTTTGCAAGCGGTCAAGATCTTCTACGCGCTTTTGCAAGCGGCAAGTGATCGACTACATCCACCACGAGATCTAATCTCGTTAGGCTTTGGAAATCTTCGAGGGTTAGTCTCATGATCTTCTCGTTGCTACCATCTACTAGATTAGATCTTGGCTTGTGTTTTCATTCTTGCGGTAGGAAAATTTTTGTTTTCTATGCTCCGAATCCCACAGTGGTATCAGAGCCGTGTCTATGCATAGATTGGTTGCACGAGTAGAACACAATTTTTGTGGGCGTTGATGCTTTTGTTGTCTTTAGTTCGTGTACTTTGCATCTTGCGGCATAGTGGGATGAAGCGGCCCGGGCTAACTTTACATGACCGCGTTCATGAGACTTGCTCCACGTTCGACATGCAACTTGTATTGCATAAGTGGCTTTGCGGGTGTCTGTCTCTCCTACTATAGTGAAGATCCAATTTACTCTTTCTATTGACAACACTAGTATCACCGTTGTGGTTCATGTTCGTAGGTAGATTAGATCTTACTCGAAAACCCTAAACCACGTAAAATATGCAAACCAAATTAGAGGCGTCTAACTTGTTTTTGCAGGGTTTGGTGATGTGATATGGCCATGATGTGATGATGAATATGTATGAGATGATCATTATTGTATTGTGGCAACCGGCATGAGCCTTATGGTTGTCTTTAAATTTCATGTTGAGTAGTATTATCAAAGTAGTTGTAATAGTTGCTACATGGAGAACAATCATGAAGACGGCGCCATGGACCTTGACGCTACGCCGACGATGATGGAGATCATGGCCGTTGATGATGGAGATCATGTCCGTGCTTTGGAGATGAAGATCAAAGGCGCAAAGACTAAAGGGCCATATCATATCACATATGAATTGCATGTGATGTTAATCCTTTATGCATCTTATTTTGCTTAGATCGCGACGGTAGAATTATAAGATGATCCCTCACATTAATATCAAGATAATAAAGTGTTCTCCCCTCGTATGCACCGTTGCTACAGTTCGTCGTTTTGAAGCATCTCGTGATGATCGGATGTGATAGACTCTACGTTCACATACAACGGGTGTAAGCCATGTTTGCACACGCGGAATACTTGGGTTTGCTTGACGAGCCTAGCATGTACAGACATGGCCTCGGGACAACGGAAACCGAAAGGTTGAACACGAGTCATATGGATGATATGATCAACATGTTGATGTTCACCATTGAAGCTACATCATCTCACGTGATGATCGGTTTTGGTGTAGTGGATGTGGATCGTGTACCACTTAACAACTATGAGGGATGTTGTATTAAGTGGGAGTTCATTAGTAATTAGATTAAAACTTGAACTAATTATCATAAACATAGTCTGAGTAGTATTTTGAATTAAATTTGTAGAATTGGCATCCGTTTTTCTACCATGCGTTAGTCTTGTAATTGAGATTGAAATACTGTTAAGTCTGACAATTAACTTTACGGACTGGTACCGTATTGTTAAAGAATCAAGAAATAATTAAGTCCTATTGCAAACTTTTAGTAAACCTCACATTGTTGATTCAAATAGCTATGGTTTCAATTAGTACCTACAATTATCTTGTCTCCGTTTGAAAAGTAAGGAGCTGAAAAGTTTTGTTTTCAGAAAGAAGCGAGGTATGAGATATATGCGATATCTAAGACCTTACTGCAAGATGATAGAATATAATCTAGTGAGACTACATAAACTCATAAGTTTTATGGGAATGTACGAAGGTTGAAGACGCCAGGCGTCCCAATCCTCCAACTATTGGGGCACTAACAATATTCGCATGTCCATGAAGTGATCGTCCTTAGTATGCACCGTTGCTAAGACTCGTCGTTTCGAAGCATCTCGTGATGATCGGGTGTCATAGATTCCACGAGTGCATACAACGGGTGCAAGCCAGATTTGCACATGTGAATACTAAGGTTAAACTTTACGAGCCTAGTATGTACAGACATGGTCTCGGAAAGTCGTCATGATATGATGGATAAAATTATGAGTGAAATTGTTCATCATATTACAAAGTTACTAATAGTGAAATCAGGAACACTTGTCATATGATGATCAACTTCAAAGTAAGAACCTCAAGGTTATTGGTATTTGACCAACAAATCTAGAAGTCTATGATGTTGAAGTGTTTTTCTGAATAATGAGGAAAGCTAAAAGAGAAACTATAAAAGATATTTTGGCAGAAAGAAAGAAAAGACTAGAAAGTCTAGCTCAGGTGTATATAAATGATATACATGTTATGGTTGTATTCTAGTTTGGTCACACAATGAAATTCTTGGGTATTTGTACCATATTGGTTGGTATGAAGTGTCATGCAAAACAACGCAATACAAGAATACAATGGCCGAAGTGACCGACAAGGAATATGATAGGAATACACGTCTGGAACAAAAATAAAGTGTTATTATGTTCGTCGTTGGTATTCTATCTAGCCCTTAGAATTTATAATAAAGAACTTAATAATTGTTATTTTGCTCTGGTCAAATGAAAACAATGAGTTGTTCAAATTATGACATTACTCCATGTACGATGGATAAAGTTATTATAAATATTAATGGTGAAACACACATACATAACAATGACGCTAAAATGCCATAAGGCAAATGATTTGAATTCTACTTATTTGTGGAACCGCCATTTAGGTCATGTTAGAAAGGAACGCATGAAGAAACTCCATGCAGATGGATTTTTGGAGTCATTTGATTTTTTGAATCGTTTGGCGCTTGCAAATATTTTCTAAAGAGAATGACTGAAATACCGTTCATAGGCCAAGAGTTGAACGGGCAACTAAATTAGTGGAAACATACATGATGATGTATGTGGTTCACTGGGCATAGTTGTGTGCGGGAGATTCTTCTACTTCATGAAAACTTCCAACAATGAATTGTATATATATATATATATATATATATATATGGATATATTCGATAAGGAAGAAGTTTGAAACATTTGAATGGATTCAAATAAATTTCAGCATGAAGTGGAAATCATCGTAATAGAAAAGTCAAATATCTATGATTGGATCATGGTGGAAATATTTGAATTACGAATTTAGTGAACATCTAAGAGAGTTATGAAATTGTTCTACAACTCACATTTCTTGGAGTATCATAATGATGATGGAGTATCCGAGAGACGTATCCAAACCTTGTTGGGTTGAAGATGAGATAAAATAACGCCATTATATTTTTTGTGGATTATGCTTTAGAGACTACCGCTTTTACACTAAATAGAGCATCATCATGATCCGTTGAAATGACACCATACGAGTTATGGCATGGGTATAAACCCTAATAGTCCTTTCTTAAATTTTGATATGCATAGCATATGTAAATAAGTTTACAACCAAAATCGGATGAATGTCTTTGTTGGTTATCCCAGAGAATTGATTGGGAATTCTTTCCACTATGAAGTAAAAAGACAAAAGTGTTTGTTATAGTTACTTGCTTATTTCCAAGAAATTGTTTTCTAGCGAAATATTTGAGTGGGAGGACAATAGAACTTGATAAGGTTTATGAACCTGAGCATAATGATCAGAGTAGCGCAGCATCGGAAATGGTTCCGGAAGCGGCCACGACGATCATGGCTCCCATGACTACAAAGTGTTTTAGCCATGGAGATCGAAGTACATATTGAACCTTGTAGGTATGGTTTACTTTGTGATCAAATAAATGATTTGTGAACAAAGGATTGATTTTGAACAATAATAAACCAACTACAAACAAAGAAGTTATGATGGGCCCTGACTCCGTTAAAATGGCTATATGCCATGAAATCCAAGATAGATGAATACTTTTTGAAAGTAAATGGATCTATAAAATTGATGGACTTGGATGTAATATCCTTGAAGAAGCTCGACTTGTCGAAAAACTGTTTACGACAAAGTTCAAAGAGTTGACTACGATAAGATTAGATCTTCCGTAGCAATGCTTATGGTCTATGTGGATTATTCTAGTAATCGCTACATATTTCTTTATGAGATATGTTAGTAGGATGGCAAAATATATTACTTAACAGAAGTGTGTATTAAAGGTGTATACAAGATACAACCTAGAGTTTTGCTAGTCCGTAGAATACTAGATAGGAATACAAACTTCAATTGGATAAAGTGAGTATTGCGGAGTTGGAATCTTCACCGGATGAAATAGTCAAAGAGTTTTGATTTCATCAGAGACGATGAAGGTACTTGCATTTGCAAGAAATTAAGTGGGAGCGCTGAGACATATTTGTAATACTTTATGTAGCTGACATATCGTTGATTATAAATAGTGTAATTATATAATTGATTAAAAAGGTTTCATTGAGAATTAACTTCAATGAAAGGATATGGACTAAAACATATTTAGTGTCAAGATCTATGAAGATAGATTAAAACACATAATAAGTTTAAGTCAAAGTACATAGAACGGATATTGAAGTAGTTCAATATAGAAATATTAAGAAGGTGTTCTTTGCATACAAAGGTTTAACAAGACTTGAGTGTATTTGACACTTGATGAGTAAAAACACATGAGTGATTTTGGATCACAAATAATATGTACAAAATCAGATGTCATGTGCTCTAAAAAGTTAGGAGCATATACCAGAATGATTCATGTGATGATCATTGGACAAACAATAAGAATATCCATGTGTGCTTCAGAAGAACCAAGGATATATATATATATATATATATATATATATATATATAGTTTTATATGGGGTAATGACAAACAAATCGCTGTAAGGTGTTGCACCGATACTTGTTTGGTCACATATAAGAATTAATTTCAGATCTCAATTAGGCTAAGTGTTATTAAAAAGGTAGTACAATGCTAGATTTAGAAGAGTTCTAAATATTGTGACGGATTCTACAAACGAAGGCAGAGTATGTCATTGTTATGACAATGACTAAAGATGTTAAGTCAAAAAGTTCTTTGAGAACTTGGTGTAGTTCCGATAGTGTCAGAACTTTGAAGCTATATTGTGTGTGACAATATTAGTGACATATTTCAGACCGCGGAATTAAGGTTCCACCAGAGGACTAAGCATATATGCCGACTCATTTGAAAATGAGTGATGCGTTGAGACGCAAATGAATTGCAAAATACATACGTTTCTGAGCATGTCAGATCCGTTGACTAAAACCTCTCCCGTAGGCGAAACATGATAAAACACCAGAAAGGCCAAGGTGTTATATCTTTACAAATGTAAACTAGATTATTGACTCTAGTGCAAGTGGGAGACTGTTGGAGATATGCCCAAGAGGCAATAATAAAATGGTTATTATATATCTTTGTGTTTATGATAAATGTTTACATACCATGCTATAATTGTATTAACCGGAACATTGATACATGTGTGTTATGTAAACAACAAGGAGTCCCTAGTAAGCCTCTTGAGTAACTAGCTTGTTGATTAATAGATGATCAAGGTTTCGTGATCATGAACATTGGATGTTATTAATGACAAGGTTATATCATTATGTGAATGATGTAATGGACACACCCAATTAAGCGTAGCATAAGATCACGTCATTAAGTTCATTTGCTATAAGCTTTTCGATACATAGTTACCTAATCCTTTCGACCATGAGATCATATAAATCACTTATGCCGGAAAGGTACCTTGATTACATCAAACGCCACTGCGTAAATGGGTGGTTATAAAGGTGGGATTAGGTATTCGGAAAGTATGAGTTGAGGCATATGGATCAACAGTGGGATTTGTCCATCCCGATGACGGATAGATATACTCTGGGCCCTCTCGGTGGAATGTCGTCTAATTAGCTTGCAAGCATATGAATGGTTCATAAGAGATGACATATCACGGTACGAGTAAAGAGTACTTGTCAGAGACGAGGTTGAACGAGGTATAGAGATACCGATGATCAAACCTCGGACAAGTAAAATATCGCGTGACAAAGGGAATCGGTATCGTATGTAAATGGTTCAATCGATCACTAAGTCATCGTTGAATATGTGGGAGCTATTATGGATCTCCAGGTCCCGCTATTAGTTATTGATCGGAGAGGAGTCTCGATCATGTCCGCATAGTTCTCGAACCGTAGGGTGACACACTTAAGGTTTGATGTCGTTTTAAGTAGATATGGAATATGGAATGGAGCTCGAATGTTGTTCGGAGTCTCGGATGGGATCCAAGACATCACGAGGAGGTTCGGAATGGTCCGGAGAATAAGATTCATATATGGGAAGTCATTTTCCGGGGTTCGGAAAAAGTCCGGTTTTTGACCGGAGCTTCTAGAAGGTTCTAGAAGGACCGGAATAGTCCGGAATATTATGGAAGGTTCCGGAAGTGTCCGGGACGACCCGGGATGTCTAAGGAAGTCCGGAGGGTTCCATAATAGGTGCAACCACGTTGCCTTAAGGGAAAAGGAGTCTTTCCTTAATGCAATTTCGGAATTGGCAAAAGAGTCCGAGTAGGACTAGGTTTTCGGAACCGGAAACCTATCGGAACTCAGTCAAACTTGGGGGCAGGTTTTTGGACGACCCAAGGGGCTTGGCCACCTATTTAAAGAGGCCAAGGGGCACCCCAAGGGCACCACAAGTCGCAGCCCTAGCTCCCCAAGTCGCAGCACCACCCTGCGCCCAAACCCTAGCTATTCCCTCCTTCTTCTCCCGCAGCGCTTGCGGCGAAGCCCTGCCGGAGATCTCCACCACCACCGTCACCACGCCGTCGTGCTGGCGGGATTCCGAGGAGGATCTACTACATCCGCTGCCCGCTGGAACGGGGAGGAGGACGTCGTCTTCATCAACACCGTACGTGTGACCGAGTACGGAGGTGCTGCCCGATTGTGGCACCGTCAAGTTCTTCTACGCGCTTTTGCAAGCGGTCAAGATCTTCTACGCGCTTTTGCAAGCGGCAAGTGATCGACTACATCCACCACGAGATCTAATCTCGTTAGGCTTTGGAAATCTTCGAGGGTTAGTCTCATGATCTTCTCGTTGCTACCATCTACTAGATTAGATCTTGGCTTGTGTTTTCGTTCTTGCGGTAGGAAAATTTTTGTTTTCTATGCTACGAATCCCATCAGTTTGAATGGACTGATAAATGTGAAGCCAGCTTCCAGCAACTTAAAACCAGACTAACCACAGCCCCCATCCTAATCATGCCGGACATCACCAAGCCCTTTGACGTCTATTGTGACGCATCTAAGATTGGTCTTGGATGTGTGTTGATGCAAGAAGGAAAGGTGATATCTTATCTGTCCCGGCAGTTGAAACAGCATGAGCAAAACTACCCAACCCATGACCTCGAGCTTGCAGCCGTAGTGTTAGCATTGAAAGTTTGGCGTCATTACCTCATGGGTAATCGATGCGAGATCTATTCGATCACAAGAGCCTGAAGTATATCTTCACACAGAAAGAGCTGAATATGAGGCAAAGAAGATGGTTGGAACTGATAAAGGACTATGATATGGAAATCCACTATCACCCCGGCAAGGCCAATGTTGTAGCAGATGCCCTGAGTAGACAGCCGTGTCAGCTGAACTCCATGATCGCAGCAGAACAACCTAGCCTGCATGAAGAGTTTGAACGGTTTAGGTTGGAACTAGTTAGTGAAGGATACCTAGCCAGCATAGAGCTGCAACCTACTTTGATTGGTCAAATCAAGGAAGCCCAGAAGGGAAATGCAAGCATTGCCGGAATCAAGAGTCAAATGGCAGCAGGAAAGGCACCGGGATTCACGGAAGATGAAGAAGGAGTACTTTGGTACAACGGTCGCCTATGTGTGCCGTCAGACTCAGAATTGAAACAAGTCATACTGCAGGAGGCCCACGACACTTTATATTCTATCCACCCCGGAGGTACCAAGATGTACCAAGATTTGAAGGAACAATTTTGGTGGCATGGAATGAAGCGAGAAATCGGGAGCTACATAGCTAAGTGTGATATCTGTCAGAGAGTCAAGGCAGAACATCAACGACCCGCCGGACTGTTGCAACCCTTACAGATTCCGGAATGGAAGTGGGACTCAGTCGGAATGGACTTTATCACCGGACTGCCCAAATCTAGCAGAGGAAATGATTCTATTTGGGTAGTGGTAGACAGATTAACCAAAGTAGCCCATTTTATCCCCGTCAAAACCACTTATCAAGGCCCAAAGCTAGCAGAGTTGTACATCTCAAGAATAGTCGCCCTGCACGGAACACCGAAGTCAATAGTGTCAGATAGAGGATCGCAGTTCACCTCAAGATTCTGGCAGAAAGTACATGAAGGACTTGGAACCCGGCTGAATTTCAGCACCGCTTATCACCCCCAGACTGACGGACAGACTGAAAGAGTCAACCAGATACTCGAGGACAGAGCCTGTGTACTGGAATATGGATCCAAGTGGGAAGACTGTTTGCCTTACGCAGAATTCTCGTACAACAACAGTTATCAAGCCAGCTTACAGATGGCCCCCTTTGAAGCCCTGTACGGAAGGAAGTGCCGTACCCCTCTGAATTGGTCAGAAGTCGGAGAAAGCCAAGTCTTTGGACCAGATGTTCTTAGAGACGCCGAAGAGAAGGTGCACAAGATTCGTGAGTACCTCAAGACTGCGCAATCAAGACAGAAGAGCTACGCCGACAAGAGACGCCGAGAGATGACATTCGAGATTGGAGATTTTGTTTATCTCAAGGTGTCACCCCTCAAAGGAATGCAGAGATTCCAGCTGAAAGGAAAGCTCGCGCCCCGATATGTTGGAGTCGAGGAGAAGTATCTTATCAATTGGAACTACCGGAAGAAATGGCGGCTGTGCACAATGTGTTCCACATCTCACTGCTCCGGAAGTGCCTTGAAGTACCGGAGAAGACGAAGTGTTCAAGAATATTGATCACAGATCGGTGGACATCAACTCAGACTTGACGTATCGAGAAGTGCCCATTCGTATCCTGGAAGAAGCATACAGAACCACCCGCACCAGGAGTATCAAGTTCCTGAAGATTCAGTGGAGCAATCACACTGAAGACGAAGCCACCTGGGAGCGAGAGGAAGACATGAAGAAGGAATACCCAGATCTCTTTAGCACCTAGTTTTCTTTAAGATCTCGGGACGAGATCTTTTGTAAGGGGGAAGGGTTTGTAACATCCCAAGTTTTAACAATAATGAAATCAAGGAGAGATCAAGTACTCAAAATTTGCAACAAACAAAAACTTTTTATATGCATAGTGTGTCACATACAAGTTAATGCATAGGAGTGATTTTCTTGGGTGCACTTGCCATGATGAGTGTTGATATGGTTATCACATGCTACTACACCCTAATATATGATCATAACACCCCTCTTTGAGAAAAATAAAAGAAATGCTAAGTGTGATCCAAAACCCTCACATACACATAGGTCAAAAATGCAAACCATCACCAAAGGCCATCATGGCTTGATCTTTTGTTTCTAAAATGATTATACAACTCAAACAAACCTAAATGCATCAAAGAAATCAAAATTGAATCAAATTTGAACTCACAACCATCTCACATATGATGATGGTCACTCATGCAATTTATAACATGATCCCCTCTTTACCCCTCTGGTTAAATCATTTCTTACACTAAACTTGAGTAACCAAAGCAATGCCATCCAAGACCATGTCAAGATGATGAACTTTCATGTTGACCACCCTGGCTAGAGTTGACTAGGTTGACCAGAATAAGGGTGACAAGTGAGGACTTTATATCAATGTGAAGATCATACTCATTTTGATTTTTTGCAAACTAACTGCATTTTGACCACCACCACCACCATTCTACTGCAAACAATATAGGATTCAAACCCACCAAAATTCACTGGAAAATTCCAAAGTAAAGTTCTTGCGGCCATTTGGTCGAGCACCTTGTGTGCATGAACCTGCCAACTCCATGCATGGTAAAATCCAGTGGTTCCTTGCATAAACCATCAAGCCTAGGTCATCCATGGTACCCCTCTGTCCTCACCAAGCATTGCCAAGCAGAAGACAAGGTTTGGTTGGCAATCATCAAATTCTTGAGCAATGTCACCATGCCGTGGCATGGCATGAGCTCATCATGCCATCTCTACCCCTGGCCCTCTCCAACGTGCCAAACCATGTCCAGCATGTGCTCCACACTCCCTGCGTCGAATGGACACCAGCCCGGTCGAATCGTGCACCAGACACTCCGAACACACGCGCCCAGACACGCCCAACGTGCACGCGCACGAGAGCGTGCACGTGCGCCCAGCGCGCCGGCCACGTCGACGCGAGCCGCTCCGTTGACCCCTGCAGCCTCTCTCTGCGCCAAACGCTCCACGACGACGCCGTGAGCCGCCCAGACACGGCCATTGGCCCGCGGGAACGCCGTGCGCCACGCCCACGCCGACGACGTCCGCCACGGTACTGGCCGCTCCCGTCACGCGCTCGTCCTCGCCTCGCCTCGTTTTCACCGCAATCAAGCGCAGCGTGACCGCCCGATGTCGCCTACACACGAGCGTCAGCGCCAGGCCACCAGCTCCCGTAGCATCGTCGTCGACGATGAGATCATCACCGCGCCACGGCCACCTCCAGACCCTATAAAAGGAGGCCTCCCCGTGCCTCACTCTCCACACCAATCTTGCTCGCCTCCCTCTTCTGAAGCTCCTCGACCTCACCCCTTGCTCGATTAGCCACCACCGCCGTCCAATTTCACCGCCGGAGCCCGCAGAGGTGCTGAGAAGGGCGCCGTCGATCCAGGCCACCCCCGGCGACGCCACTGCTACCAGGCGCCTCGCCGTCGTCGACAACCTCCTCACGCACACTGCCGACACTGCAACGGCCTGGTACTCCCTCCAACCCCCTACCTGAGCCGCCGGAGCTCGTCCTTCTCGCCGGAGACGACGACGATTGTCGTGCGTCCGATCGCCCTCTAATCCTACGGCTCACCTCCTCTGTACCGTTTCGGTGTGTTAAACACACTGACGCGTGGACCCCACGCTGTCAGGCGGCCCGTTGCGTGGACGCGCTACTGGGCCGGCCCACTTCCCCCTTTCTCTGCTTAGCCCGTTAACGTTTCCCGCCAGCCCATTTAATTCAAACATTAAATTTCGAATTTTGTTAATTACTCTCAGATGCTGATTTCAAATTTAAATAGAATAAAATCTACCCAACCAAATTTGACAAATTTTATATATTTGGAAACCTTGTGAAAATGTCTACAAAACTACACTGGTCCCAACCCTAGATTGTTTGTCGAATTAATCTGAGAAAATAAACAAGGCAGGGCCTTTTTCCACTTCAATTAATTATTAAAAATTGAATAAAAATGCTTTTAAGATGAAACCAACTCTCAAAAATCATATTTCAATATATCTATCTGATTATGTAAAAATATTGCATAGTTGTTTGCATGATCATGTCCTTGTTTAAAAATTGGCCCTAGGGCTATTTAAAGTACCTTTTAAATGAGCCTATCCCTTATTAATGTGTATGAGAGCATCTCTCTCATTTAAATCTTGTCCCCACTAAGTTAATATGAAGAAGGCACTATGGTTATGTTAAACTCATATTAATTTAGTTGATAATATTAAACATTAATCAAAAATTAGTAAAAGGCATGAGGTGATGTACCTCATTTAAATCTTTTTCCCAAATAATGATTATGAAGAGGTTGACCTTGGTCCACCTAGGTCATATGATATTAATTGAGGAAATTAAATCTTAATCAAACTTAATGAGAGGGAATTATTTTCTCTCAAGAAGTAAATAGCAACCCAAATTAATATTTATAATGAGAGGAAATTATTTTTCTTAAGAATAAGAATTAAATCAACTCACATAATAAGCATGTGTTATGATAGCTTAGTAAGAGTGATTCATATGTGTGCTTAGCTTAGTATTTGAGTTGTGTGGTGATTGTGTGTATTATACTCGTATTTAGACGCTAGTACCGAGGAGTACGCCGAGGAGGAGGAGGTCTACACTCAAGGAGAGGAAGACCACTTTGACCAGTACCACAACCAAGGCAAGCTAATACACTTGCAAAGTGCAAAGCTCTCAAGGGCAAAGCACCCCACCATTTGTTTTATCTTTATTAAGCCTATCCCAGTTTTATTACAAGTTTTGCTTTCAAGTTTTACTACTTTACTTTATCAAAGTACTTTTTGATTCATGATTCACTTGATCTAGAGTAGGACAATATCATCAAAGTTAGCTTATGACAAATAAGCTAAGTTAGCACCCCTCATGACTAGTGGCTAGTGCTAAATACCTAAAATTGACTACTCTAGATGGGAACATTGTGATATGAGATGAGGATGGTAAAATTTATGAAAGGAATCTTGAAGGTAAATAATACCAAGAGAAGATAGTGATTTTTGATGAAAAACTAATGTTGGGTTGGATGCGATACCTTTCCAATATTGAGTACCCCCACAATACCTGATTATGGGTAAGGCTTAACTAGAAGTTTATGTATCTTAGTATGGGTTCCCTCTGAACACACATCATAGGGGTTATGCCGAGGCTGCCTCCGTTGTTGAGAAATGATGTGAATTGAGGTGAATTGTCGGCCAAGCCCTGTGCAGTTCCCAGGTTGACAGTTGGTCTTCACTGGGAGGCCAAGCTCATGGGGAGAGGTGCTCATACTAGGGTTAGTAAATGAACGGTTATGGTTGATGATCCGCATACTGTGATACGATGATTCGGGGAAATCCCGACGGATGGAATCAAATGTTGTGGCACAAGTGTGCAACCTCTGCAGAGTGTAAACCTATTCGAATAGCCGTGTCCACGGTTACGGACGGTTGGAAAGGCCATCTAGTTTCCAGTATTAGAATCTGAAAGTATGGTGACTAATGAATAATGGTGAATCACAACTGAGTTGTGGGAATGACACTAATGTTCCCGCTTGGGTTAGTTAATTTAGGAATGGTCTATATGAAATGATTATGAACTAAAATTAGCTTTATGCAAATAAAACTAGAGCCTAGCACCCTTTCTCTAAAATAGTTAGTAATTACTTTGGTATTAGTTTGCAGTACTTTAAAGTACTCACGGCTGTGTCCCTGGCTATTCAAATGGCCAGAATATGAAGAAGAGCAACAGTATGAGGACGACGGTCAGCAGGACGTCTACAACAACTAGGAGTCGCCTGACGTCAAGCGTTGGCCTGTGGAATAGATAGTCCACTCCTATTACGCTTCCGCTACTATGTTGTTCGTTGATCAATAGATCAACTATTTGTGTAATATTGGATCATGTGATCCCCTTTTGTAAGACAATGATGGTTTGTAATAAATGATGACTTATGATATCAACTGTTATGTCTCGCAACAACATTATTCCTGGGATTGCGATGAATGACATAATAGGCACCCGGACTTAAAAATCCGGGTGTTGACATAATCCCACCTTTATAACCACCCATTTACGCAGTGGCGTTTGATGTAATCAAAGTACCCTTCCGGCATAACTGATTTATATGATCTCATGGTCGAAAGGACTTGGTAACTATGTATCGAAAGCTTATAGCAAATGAACTTAATGATGTGATCTTATGCTACACTTAATTGGGTGTGTCCATTACATCATTCACATAATGATATAACCTTGTCATTAACAACATCCAATGCTCATGATCACGAAACGATGATCATCTATTAATCAACAAGCTAGTTATACAAGAGGCTTACTAGGGACTTCTTGTTGTTTACATAACACACATGTATCAATGTTTCGGTTAATACAATTATAGCATGGTATATAAACATTCATCATAAACACAAAGATATATAATAACCAATTTATTATTGCCTCTTGGGCATATCTCCAACAGTCTCCCACTTGCACTAGAGTCAATAATCTAGATTACATAGTAAGGTACCTAACACCCATGGCATTCTGGTGTTGGTCATGCTTTGCCCTAGGGAGAGCTTTAGTCAACGGATCTGCTACATTCAGATCAGTGTGTACTTTGCAAATCTTTACTTCTCCATCTTCGATGTACTCGCGAATCGAATGAAAACGCAGCTTGATATGCTTTAGCTTCTTGTGTGACCTTGGTTCTTGTGCATTGGCGATGGCACCCATGTTGTCACAATAAATGACTAGTGGGTCCAATGCACTAGGAACCACACCGAGCTCAACAATGAACCTCTTCATCCATACCGCTTCCGATGAAGCCTCCGAAGCCGCTATGTATTCCGATTCTGTTGAAGACTTCGCCACCGTGCACTGCTTGGAGCTGCACCAGCTTACCGCAGCACCATTCAATATAAACACGTACCCAGACTGAGACTTAGAGTCATCAGGATCAGTGTTCCAACTTGCATCGGTGTAACTGGTTACAACGAGCTCTTGGTCACCGCCATAACAAAGAAACATATCCTTAGTTCTTTTCAAGTACTTCAGGATATTCTTGACCGCTGTCCAGTGTTCCATTCCTGGATCACTTTGATATCTGCTAGTCAAACTAACAGCATGTGCTATATCCGGTCTAGTACACAGCATGGCATACATGATAGAGCCTACTGCCGAGGCATAGGGGATCTGATTCATCCTCTCTCTTTCTTCTGCCGTAGCTGGACCTTGAGTCTTGCTCAAGACCTTACCTGGCAACATCGGTAAGAATCCTTTCTTACTTTCATCCATTCTAAACTTCTTTAGAATCTTGTCCAGGTATGTACTCTGTGAAAGCCCTATTAGGCGTCTTGATCTATCTCGATAAATCTTGATGCCTAAAATGTACGCTGCTTCACCAAGGTCCTTCATTGAAAAACATTTATTCAAATAACCTTTTACACTGCTTAATAGTTCTATATCATTCCCAATCAATAATATGTCATCTACATATAATATCAGGAATGCTACAGAGCTCCCACTCACTTTCTTGTAAATACAGGCCTCTCCATGACACTGTATAAACCCGAAGTCTTTGATCACTTTATCAAAGCGTCGGTTCCAACTCCTGGATGCTTGCTTCAGTCCATAAATGGAACGCTGAAGTTTGCATACCATGTTAGCATTTTTAGGATCGACAAAACCTTTGGGTTGTACCATATACAACTCTTCCTCAATGTCACCATTAAGGAACGCTGTTTTGACATCCATCTGCCAAATCTCATAATCGAAAAATGCAGCTATTGCTAACAAAATCCTCACAGACTTTAGCTTCGCTATAGGTGAGAAAGTCTCATCGTAGTCAACACCTTGAATTTGTCGGAAACCCTTTGCGACAAGTCGAGCTTTATAGACAGTAATATTACCATCAGCATCTGTTTTTCTCTTGAAGATCCATTTATTCTCAACAGCCTTGCGGCTATCAGGTAGATCTACCAAAGTCCATACTTTGTTATCATACATGGATCCCATTTCGGATTTCATGGCTTCTTGCCATTTGTTGGAATCTGGGCTCATCATCGCTTCTTCATACGTCGCAGGGTCCTCATCATTGTTGTCCACAATCATGAGATTTAGACAAGGATCATACCAATCAGGAGTGGTGCGTTCTCTTGTCGACCTGCGAGGTTCAGTAGCTACCTCGCTCGAAGTTTCATGATCATTATCATTAGCTTCCTCTGTTACCGGTGCGGGCGGCACAGGAACATCTTCCGGTACTGCGCTACTCTGATCAACGAGAGAAGGTTCAGTAACCTCGTCGAGTTCTACTTTTCTTCCAGTCACTTCTTTAGTGAGAAATTCTTTCTCAAGAAAGGTTCCGTTCTTAGCAACAAAGATTTTCCTTCGGATCTGTGATAGAAAGTATACCCTACAGTTTCCTTAGGGTATCCTATGAAGACGCATTTCTCCGCTTTGGGTTCTAGCTTGTCCGGTTGTAACTTTTTTACATAGGCTTCGCAACCCCAAACTTTAAGGAACGACAACTTAGGTTTCTTATTAAACCATAATTCATACGGTGTCGTTGCAACGGATTTCGATGGTGCCCTATTTAAAGTGAATGCTGTTGTCTCTAATGCATAACCCCAAAATGATAACGGCAAATCAGTAAGAGACATCATAGAACGAACCATATCTAAGAGAGTTCGATTACGACGTTCGGACACACCATTGCGCTGTGGTGTTCCTGGCGGTGTCAATGTGAAAGTATTCCGCATTTCTTTAAATGCATGCCAAACTCATAACTCAGATATTCACCTCCGCGATCAGAACGTAGAAACTTGATCTTCTTGTTACGTTGATTTTCTACTTCACTTTGGAATTCCTTGAACTTCTGGAAAGTCTCGGATTTATGTTTCATGAAATAGATATATACCCATATCTACTCAGATCATCCGTGAAGGTTAGAACATAACGATAACCACCGCGCGATGCTACACTCATTGGTCCGCACACATCGGTATGTATGATTTCCAATAAGTCTGTAGCTCGCTCCATAATACCAGAGAATGGAGTCTTAGTCATTTTTCCCATTAGACATGCTTCGCATCTGTCAAGTGACTGAAAATCAAGTGACTCAAGTAGTCCATCTGCATGGAGTTTCTTCATGCGTTTCACTCCAATATGACCAAGACGACAGTGCCACATATAAGTAGAATTATCATTCAATTTAATTCTCTTAGCATCAATGTTATGAACATGTGTATCGCTACTATCGAGATTTAATAGAAATAAACCATTCTTCTCAGGGGCATGACCATAAAAGATATTATTCATAAAAATAGAACAACCATTATTCTCAGACTTGAATGAATAACCGTCTTGCATTAAACACGATCCAGATATAATGTTCATGCTCAACGCAGGCACCAAATAACAATTATTAAGGTCTAAAACTAATCCCGATGGTAGATGTAGAGGGAGCGTGCCGACACGATCACATCGACCTTGGATCCATTTCCAACGCGCATCGTCACTTCATCCCTCGCTAGGCTTCGTTTATTCCGTAGTTCCTATTTCGAGTTACAAATGTGAGCAACCGAACCAGTATCAAATACCCAGGCACTAGTACGAGAACCAGTGAGATAAACATCTATAACATGTATATCAGATATACCTTTCTTCTTCTTGACAAGGCCGCTCTTCAGATCAGCCAGATACTTGGAGCAATTCCGCTTCCAGTGCCCCTTCCCATTGCAGTAATAGCAGTCAGTATCAGGTTTAGGGCCACCCTTAGGCTTCTCAGGATGAGCGGCAGCTTTCTTGCCACCCTTCTTGAGGTCCTTCTTAGGTTTGCCCTGCTTCTTGAACTTGGTGGTCTTATTGACCATCAACACTTGGTGCTCTTTCTGTATCTCAACCTCAGCAGATTTCAGCATGGAGAAGAGTTCAGGTAACTCCTTGTTCATGTTCTGCATATTGTAGTTCATCACGAAGTTCTTGTAACTTGGTGGCAGTGATTGGAGAACACGATGAATACCCAGCTAGTTAGGGATCACAATCCCCAAGTCACTGAGCTTCCTCGCGTGTCCGGACATAGCGAACACGTGCTCACTAACGGAGCTGCCCTCTTCCATCATGCAGCCAAAGAACTGCTTCGAGGCTTCATAGCTTTCCACGGCCGCATGAGTTTCAAAGATAACTTTGAGCTCACGGATCATCTCACAAGGGTCGTGGTGCTCAAAACGCTTTTGAAGCTCTGCCTCTAGGCTGCACAGGATGGCACACTGAACTTGAGAGTACACTTTGGTACGAGTCTCGAAAACATTCTTTTCTTCCTCGCACACTGCAGGGGGTGGTGGGGAACCTAGCGGTGCTTCGAGCACATATTGCAGATTTCCGCCATTGAGGAAGATCCTCACATGACGGAACCAGTCGGTGAAGTTGCTACCATTGCTTTTAAGCTTTTCTTTCTCTAGGAACTGGTTAAAATTGATTGATGGGGACGCCATGATCTACAACAATTATTTGCAATAGTTTAGACTAGGTTTATGACAAATTGAGTTCAAATTTTAATTTAACAAAATTAAAAACTAGGTGAACTCCCACTCAAAACAATATCCCTCGCATTGTCTTAGTGATCACACGAACCAAATCCACCACACCAAGCCCGATCATCACGAACAAGATGTAATTTCAATGGCGAACACTCAAAGTGTTCATCATATCAATCATATGACTCATGCTCTACCTTTCGGTATCCCGTGTTCCGAGACCATGTCTGTACATGCTAGGCTCGTCAAGGCAACCTTAGTACCCGCGTGTACAAAACTGGCTTGTACCCGTTGTATGCACATGTAGAATCTATCACACCCGATCATCACGAGATGCTTCGAAACGACAAGTCTTAGCAACGGTGCATACTAAGGATGAACACTTTATTATCTTGATATTTAGTGAGAGGGATCATCTTATAATGCTACCATCGCGATCTAAGCAAAATAAGATGCATAAAAGGATTAACATCACATGCAATTCATATGTGATATGATATGGCCCTTTGTCTTTGCGCCTTTGATCTTCATCTCCAAAGCACGGACATGATCCTCCATCATCCAAGAGCATGATCTCCATCATCGTCGGCGAAGCACCAAGGTCAATGGCGCCGTCTTCATGATTGTCCTCCATGTAGCAACTATTACAACTACTTTGAAATACTATTCAACATGAAATTTAAAGACAACCATAAGGCTCCTGCCGGTTGCCACAATACAATAATGATCATCTCATACATATTCATCATCACATTATGGCCATATCACATCACCAAACCCTGCAAAAACAAGTTAGACGCCTCTAATTTGGTTTGCATATTTTACGTGGTTTAGGGTTTTCGATAAGATCCAATCTACCTACGAACATGAACCACAACGGTGATACTAATGTTGTCAATAGAAAGAGTAAATTGGATCTTCACTATAGTGGGAGAGACAGACACCCGCAAAGCCACTTATGCAATACAAGTTGCATGTCGAACGTGGGGCAAGTCTCATGAACGCGGTCATGTAAAGTTAGCCCGAGCCGCTTCATCCCACTATGCCGCAAGATGCAAAGTACACGAACTAAAGACAACAAAAGCATCAACGCCCACAAAACAATTGTGTTCTACTCGTGCAACCAATCTATGCATAGACACGGCTCTGATACCATTGATGGGATTCGTAGCATAGAAAACAAAAAATTTCCTACCGCAAGAACGAAAACCAAGCCAAGATCTAATCTAGTAGACGGTAGCAACGAGGAGATGATGAGACTAACCCTCAAAGATTCGCAAAGCTTAACGAGATTAGATCTCGGGGTGGATGTAGACGATCACTCCGCTTGCAAAAGCGCGTAGAAGATCTTGATCTCGACGGTGCCACAATCGGGCAGCACCTCCGTACTCGGTCACACGTTCGGTGTTGATGAAGACGACGTCCTTCTCCCCGTTCCAGCGGGCAGCGGAAGTGAGATCCTCCTCGAATCCCGGAAGCACGATGGCGTGGTGGCGGTGGTGGTGGAGAACTCCGGCAGGGCTTCGCCTAAGCGTATGCGGGAGCTATGGTGGAGGAGGAGGCGGCTAGGGTTGGGGAGGCGGCGGCTAGGGTTTGGGCGCCGGCTATGGGGGCGGCCAGCTGTGGTGCTTGAGTTGGCCGGCCCCCTCCCCTTGCCCCTCTATATATAGGTGGAAGCCCCAAGAGTTGGATCCCAAGTCTTCGAATAAGACCCCAAAAGAAATCCTACCATAGGAGGGAAACCTACTCAAGGAGGGAGTCCTACCCAAGGTGGGACTCCCACCTTTCCTTGGTGGGGGGGTTGGCCGGCCACCCTTGGTGGAGTCCACCTGGGACTCCCCCACTAGGGTTTGGCCGGCTAGGGTTGTGGAGTCCCTCCGGGACTCCACCTTCCATAGTGCGTTTCTTCCGGACTTTTCTAGAACCTTCTAGAACCTTCCATAAATGCACCGGATCATTTCCAAACATGGAATATGACTTCCTATATATGAATCTTATTCTCCGGACCATTCCGGAACTCCTCGTGATGTCCTGGATCCCATCCGAGACTCCGAACAAAACTTCGAACTCCATTTCCAAATTCCATATCTACTTAAACGACATCAAACCTTAAGTGTGTCACCCTACGGTTCGCGAACTATGCAGACATGGTTGAGACTTCTCTCCGACCAATAACCAATAGCGGGATCTGGAGATCCATAATGGCTCCCACATATTCAACGATGACTTAGTGATCGAATGAACCATTTACATACGATACCGATTCCCTTTGTCTCGCGATATATTACTTGTCCGAGGTTTGATCATCGGTATCATGATACCTTGTTCAACCTCGTCTCCTGATAAGTACTCTTTACTCGTATCGTGGTATGTGGTCTCTTATGAACCATTCATATGCTTGCAAGCCATTTAGACGACATTCCACCGAGAGGGCCCAGAGTATATCTATCCGTCATCGGGATGGACAAATCCCACTGTTGATCCATATGCCTCAAGCTCATACTTTCCGGATACCTAATCCCACCTTTATAACCACCCATTTACGCAGTGGCGTTTGATGTAATCAAAGTACCCTTCCGGCATAACTGATTTATATGATCTCATGGTCGAAAGGACTTGGTAACTATGTATCGAAAGCTTATAGCAAATGAACTTAATGACGTGATCTTATGCTACGCTTAATTGGGTGTGTCCATTACATCATTCACATAATGATATAACCTTGTCATTAACAACATCCAATGCTCATGATCACGAAACGATGATCATCTATTAATCAACAAGCTAGTTATACAAGAGGCTTACTAGGGACTCCTTGTTGTTTACATAACACACATGTATCAATGTTTCGGTTAATACAATTATAGCATGGTATATAAACATTCATCATAAACACAAAGATATATAATAACCAATTTATTATTGCCTCTTGGGCATATCTCCAACACGTAGATGCCTATGTCGCGGATGAGTGGCAGGGCCACGAGGCGGAGCGGCGGGAGCGTGAGGAGGCACAGCGGCTGTGGGAGGCGCGGCGGGAGGCGAAGCGGCAGGGCCAGGAGGCGGAGCGGCGGCAGCGGGAGGAGGCGGAGCGGCTGGAGCGCCAGGAGGCGCTGCGGCGGCGGGAGGCGGCGAGCCAGCGCCGGTGGGAGGCACGCCAGTAGCAGGGGTGGGAGTAGCTTGCGCTGCGGAGATTGATGTGGGAGGAGATGCAGCGTCAGGATGAAGTCTACGAGCGGCGATGTTTGACGGAGATGCAACTCTGGCTACAGAGGCAGGAGTTGGATCACTGTCGGCGGCGGGAGGAGCTGGAGCAGCATCTGCATCAGGAGGCGGTGGCCGCGGATAGAGCCGCCTACTTGACGTTCGTGGCGGAGAGAGCAGCGGGGGATCGGTGACGGAGGAGCAGCGGAGAGACCAGGGGAGAGAGCATCAAAGAGAGCTGCGGGCGATTGTCCACCTCCACAGAGCCGGGTGGCTAGTAGGTAGTAGGCTAGAGATAAGCAGATTTCACATGTCATCCGGGGTCGAGGACTAAATAATGTTTTACTCGAATTTTCCCGAATATTATTCATTCCTCGATCCTGAATGACATTAAAATGAAACTACAAGTATGAATATTTAGTTTATGTAAAAAAACTCCCTTCGGGGCCGCCAGTGTGGGAACAGCTCCCCCAAATAGAGGATGCGGTGCGGCGTCCCCCATACGGAAGTGCGGCGGCTCTGCCGCGACTATTTGGGGGCGTCGGTGGAATGCTCTTATACCCTCAAAAAATCGTGCTGTTGGTGAAATCTAGGGCGAATATCGACCCAATGGGCCGATATCCCCCCCGAATATTCGGCTGACATTAAAATATACGATCAAATTTCCGGGAGTCATACTGTAAGCCCGCCCGCCTAGTCCTTAGGCGATTTTTCGAGGCCAGATATTTGCAAGTATCTGACCCCGGAATATCCGACCTCGGCCAACCTAGTTTTCTTCCTTTTGCAACTCTGTTTCTTCCCTTTCTTTATTTTTATCAGGTATTCAATATTGATCAAACCTGCACCACTTAATACACATTAGGGTATCACACATGTTGTCATCAAACACACAAAACCATAATGGTAGAGAGATGTTGTTTCAACTGTCTTGTGTTGCTGCCCCCAAAGCAGCACCAGATTGCATGGCTCCCTTGGATGCCACCATGCCTGCTCGAGCGCTGCGTAGCACCGCCGCTTTGCATCCCAAAGTAGGCCCAAATCGGACCCACGCCTGGCCCCCTCAGTTGCGCAATGTCGCCGAGATCGCAGTTAGTACCAACGCCTCTTGAACCTCCGCCACACCATCTCCTCGCCGGTTATGCGCAATAGTGCCCGCTGACAGGGCACCTCGCTGCACCATGCAACCCCTAGAACCTCCACTTGTCCGTGCGTAGGGGAGATGTAGGGGCCACCCTCCATGCCCTCCATCTTCTGTGGCCAGGTCCCGCCACCATCGCCGACGGTGGCACCGGGGTGGCCGGAATCTAAGGAATTTTTGTTGAGGGATGGGGTACCTTCCGGAGCCGTCTCGCACGAGAGCGACCCTGGAGGGGAAAAAGAAGATTTTTTCACAGCAATTATGCCACGGGGGTCTGCATTTTGGGGACATCAGGACGCTCTTAGAGCATCTGTAGAAGACATCGCATCAGACCCCCATCCGCATAATAACTGCCGTTTTGCGGGTTTGGTGGCAAAAAAGGGACAGTCTAGACACCGTATCGGATCCCCATATGAATTTTTTTATCCGAGCCATCTAGTTCCACGCCATTGAAACCCAAAGTACCAGTTTCACGAAGTAGCGCGAGCGCGAACCCCATCTCCTCCCCCTGCGTTGGCGCGAAGGAACATTCAATTCCTCCCCTTTCCCTGTCGTTGCCTATTCGACGGTACCTTGGAGGAGGGGATCCTCACGAGGGGGAGAAGAAGTAGGGGCCATCGGGCGGAGAGTCCTCGGGACGGTGATACGCGATTTACCCAGCTTCGAAACACCTGCACGACGACAGGGCCTACTACTGCTTGTCTGGAATTATCTGAGCGCTTTCAAGTTGTTACAATGAGTTATGGTTGTGCCTCTAGGGCTCCGGTTCGGCTTATAAAGGCGCCAAGATCTAGGGTTTACACGGAGAGTCCTAGCCAGAATACAAGATGCCTAACTACGGAACATTACATTGCCGTGCACGTCAAGGATCCACATTTCCTTATACGCCGTACTGGATCCGGATACTTCATGGGCCTCAGGATCCGACTACTTCATAGGTCGGTTGAGATCCGGCTCCTTCCTGGTGGACTTCATCCATCTTCTATCAACAGCTGGGCCGCCCGATGGGCCATATGCCACCATCACCATCTGTGGGCCACCCGGGCTTGCTGGATCTAGACCATGTCGTTGATATACCCATAAAGTATACCCACAACATTCCCGCTTCCGCCCACCACCCGTCGTTGATTCCTCCGCCCCCACTCTCTTCGACCTTCGCCGCGGCGTGCTCTCACCGAAATGGAAGCCCCCCAACCCGCCGTCGCTCACGGACCAGGCCTCGCCACGCGGATCGACCCTGCCCACCGCTTCTGGATCTAGCGCCACCGCATCAGTCGCCAGCAAGGCGCTTGTGGTCGACGATGCCCAGGAAGATGTCCTCTCCAAAGACAAGCGGAAGCGGATGGGGCAGCATGCCGTCACGACCGCAGCTGTTGCTCCCGTTCCTGCTGCCCCTCCCGCTCCGGCCAAGTGGATGAAGAAGCCGGCCAACAAGCCGCAGAAGAAATCAGCGCCGAGGAAGCCCGCCGCGAAGAAGCCAGCTGCCTCCAAGATGGCGTCCTTGACAGCTTTGACGGCGGCGATGGCCGCGGCGGCGTCCGCATCGGCGGCCACACACTAGGTGCTCGATAAAAGTCCCACCCTTGATGTTGCACTAGACTGAGTGGTGGAATCATGCAAAGATGGAGATCTTGACGCGAAGGAGGGAAGCTGCACGCGCTGCCATAGCTGCCATGAGTGGTGCCCGAGGTGATAATGCAATGGCGAGTGGTGGCTGCCGTCTGGATGCGCCGACAACCGACGGTGATGCTTGATCATGCACTTCCTTGATGATGTGATGCTTGATCATTTTTTTGGTGTCGTGTTTTTTTAAGGCTAAACAGTGGGTTTCCACACTGTGTATATTTTTTCTTTTTTATTAATAAAACAGAGAAGTTCAAACTTATTACAAAAGTTGCTTGAGTGTAGCAACTTAAAAAAACCAAAAACCCTCCAAAGGAAGGAAAATATATGCTTAAGTACTTTAAACAATCAGTTTGCATAATCTATGTTGCTACATTCGAAAATTATCGGTTGATTTATATAAACCCTATATTTGCGGAAACGGCACATAGCCCAAACGAAAACACGGCACACATAACATCATATTCGGGGTGGCCTCCATACACGTATTTGGGGTCTGCGATGTTTACTTACATTGAAGTTCAAAAACTTCAGACTACACGGGTACATGACGACACAGTGAATACGATAGACGATAGCAGTGAGAAAACTAATGCATCGGCGCATCGCAGATAGGGTAAATTTTATTATGTCCTACTACTTTGTTGTTTTTGTGCATATGTTTGTTGTCTTTACATGACTCATTTGTTCACTTTATAGCTTAGCACTAGGGGGAAACGGCCGTTCATCGCTTCCTCTCTCTCTCTTCAGGGTCTCTCTCGAAGCCTCGTTCTCTGGTCTCCTCCACAGATTTCCCGGGCCGGACCGGACCTCTTCCCGCCGGCGACGCCGCGCGGCAAGGGCAAAGGGATGGCGCCGGTCATAGTATTAGGCTTAGTATTTGTCTAGTTATTGTGTTTTCCCTCGTGGAGTTTGGCGAGATGCCGTGTGGAAGCTCTCTCTTGGCGTCTGCGAGCGGCGCCGGAGTGAGGCAAGGTCCTTCTCTTGCTGGCGTCCATGGAGGACGGTGGTCAGGCGCGGATCTGGCCGGGGCTTCTTAAATAAGCTCGTAGCTCTTAGTGGATTTTGCGTCCATGGCCAAGGATTGGAGATCTCCTTCTCTGCTCGTCAGGGGACGGGGAAGATGGGGATTTCCTTTCTTTTGCTGCTGGGCACATGGATCTGCAGCAGGGGAGCTTGGAAGCTGCTCCCGGAGTGAAATTTCCGGCTGCTATTCTTCGCAGCCAGCTCAGCTCGACAGCGACCACTCCCCTCCCCTTCTGTTGGTTTCGGTTTTGTCCGGCCGACGATTGAAGCGAAGATCAACAACCTCCAGAGCTGCTATGCCGATGCGAGCTCCTTTGTTGCAGCTCAGTTGGCTCCTGGAGCCTCGTCCCAAGTGGTACAGTCCCCGGCGGCGAGGATCTTTGCTGCGCTGCGACATGGCGATGCGGTGGTGACAGGGCCGGACCCGATGGCTTTCATGTTCATCTAGGGTCCATAGTGCAAATAGTTTGGATCGGGTTGTAATTTCTTTTTCCTTGCGGTCCTCTTTGTAAATGTGCACCGATCAGCCAGCTTCAGGTCCTCTGGGACCATCCCCTGTTCAAAAAAAAAAAGCTTAGCACTAGTGGTTGGGGCGCCCCTTGAGGCGCCTCTTCACCACGCAGTGGCATCCAAATCATAGTCTAATCGTATTTTCATCTGCATCCCATTCTTTAGAAAAGTAATCGTATTTTCATCTCTATCCTCTTTGAAAAACCAAACTCAAGTTTTATATTATTGCTTGGGAGAAAATCAAAGTCAGTGCCCTTACATCACATGGTAACTCCACAACAAAAATCCAGAATAGGTCGTCTACAACACATAGCAAAATCATCTTCTTATTTCCTCCGATACACAAATGACAGAGCAGACAAAAGAAAAACTGGCAAAATATGGATGCCTTTGCAAACTTCGATAAAGCTCTTGTCAACTGATCTATCAGAACAAAATCAAACAGAACTGAGTTTCCAGCGAATTGATTTTCTAGCTTCAAGGTAGCCTGCCCTGCAATGAAATTTGATTCTTTGTTAAATCTAAACATGAAGCTTCACCTAGATATCCATCACCTTTAAGCTAAACAGCTGAGTTTCTGACGGAAGAAATTAGCAACCACCGAATATAAGAGCATCTCCACTCGTCCCCCGAACAGGCCCAGCGGCGTTTCCCATCCGGATGGCGTAAATCGGCCATCCGCGCCGGTTCCTCGTTTCGTCCGGATTTGGCCCTTCATCCATCCGGCGAGCCCACGCGGGGGGAGCGCTCGGGGACTCCGGACGAGTGAAAAGCGGGGAAGGGCCCGATCTGTCGGTGACTCGACGCACGAACCCCACCGCCACGTCGCTCAAAATCTCCCCCACCCCTCGTATCTCTCTCGCCGCCGGCACCACCCCGCCGGCTTGTTGCCCAGATTCCGCCGCCCCTCCTTCCCCACCTGCCTATATTCCGCCGGCCTGCTTGCTCTTCCGCCGGCCTGCTTGCTCCTCGCCGCTCGCGGCTCGGGTTGCCTCGACCACGCCCGTCAGGTGTTCGTCCATTTGCCTCGCCGGCCATGGACTCGGACGAAGAGGAGGAGCAGATGTTCGTCGAGCTTATGCAAGAAGAGATGGCAGCAGCCGCCCAAGACGAGGAGCACATGATGATCCTCGGTTGCTTGGCAAGCATGTACGCCGGACTGGCAACTGGTCGACGTGGTGGGTCGGCACCAGGTCGCCGGAAGTGCAAGCCGAGACAGCGAATGGAGGGCTACTGCATGTTGTACGCCGACTACTTCGCCGACAATCCATTGCACGGTGAGAGTGTTTTCCGGCGTCGTTTCAGGATGAGCAGAAAGTTATTTCTGCAAATTGTGTATGCCATCCGCCACTTTGATCCCTACTTCAGATGCAAGGCGGATTGCACTGGTTTGGTTGGATTTTCGTCACTGCAGAAGTGCACAGTGGCTATGAGGATGCTGGCGTATGGAGCTCCCGGTGATACTGCAGATGACTATCTTCGGATGGCGGAGTCCACCGCCCTTGATTGTTTCTACCGGTTCTGCAGGGCCGTCATAGCAGTGTTCGGGGACTATTACTTGAGATCACCCACTGTCGAAGACACTGAGAGGATCCTTGCAACAAATGAAGCTAGAGGTTTTCCAGGGATGCTTGGAAGCATTGACTGCATGCATTGGCAATGGAAGAACTGTCCGTTTGCGTGGCAGGGAATGTACAAGGGTCACAAAAAAGGCTGCACTGTGATACTTGAAGCAGTGGCTACCCATGATCTGGATTTGGCACTCTTTCTTTGGTATGCCTGGATCCAACAATGACATCAACGTCCTAAACTGCTCCCCGGTCTTTTCCAAGCTTGTTGAGGGTCATGCTCCCCCGGTGGACTATGTGATCAATGGTCGGCACTACAACAAAGGATACTACCTTGCAGACGGTATCTATCCAAAGTGGGCAACATTTGTGAAGACTATCTCGAATCCTAGCACCCCCAAACTTTGCGAGTTTGTCAAGAGACAAGAAGCTTGCCGAAAAGACGTCGAGCGTGCATTTGGTGTCCTCCAGCAGAGATTTGCTGTCGTCCGGTTCCCCGCTCTGACTTGGTCCAAAGATCAGATGTGGGAGGTGATGAACTGCTGTGTGTGCCTACACAATATGATTATTGAAAATGAGCGAAAGCATCCGGTTCCTCTGGCTGAGCAAGAAGCACCATATGAGAGAGAGGGTCCTCTTGCACAGCCTAATCACCAGGTGCCTCCATCATGGGCCGCCTTCATTGCTATGCGTCAGGAGATTCGAGACTCTACAATGCATCAGCTGCTGCAAGATGATCTAGTGGAGCACATATGGAGGCTCCGAGGCAACGCCAACGCCGACGCCAACTAGTCTGTCTAATTTGTTTGAAAAATTGTGAAATTGTGTGCTTCATTTGTTTCAGCACTTGTTAAACATTGTACAATTATTTTCGCCGAATTTGTTTCAGCAATTTTCGTACTGTTGGTCGCCGAACTTGTTAAATTTAATGTTAAATTTGTTTGAAATATGTCAAATGGTCGAGGTTGGGGGTGCCGGGGGACGGCTGGAACTTCGGCGCTCCCCACGCCAAATCTTCCTCCAATCCGGACGAAAATATCGCCGGATTTGGGCGTGGGGAGCGCCAACGAGTGGGGATGCTCTAACATCAGTCGACATGATTCACTTCTCTATTGCGAGTCATACTGAAACAAGAAAAAAAGAACTTCCTTTCACTGAGCTTGGTTTCAGATATATACTACTATTCCACATAAGTCAAGCTCCCGCCTCCTAGTAAGCTTTCACCTCTTGTGCTTACATGGATTGATTTGCCACAGGATCCCACACAGTAAAAAAAAGTCAGTTTATATTGAAGGTTAAACCCCCTGTCTTGGGTTGGCCTTGTTTCGCCTGGCAGGTGTCGATGGGTCTGACTCTCTTTGTTTTGAACACCCAAAATTCTCACTTTCTTTCTCTTTATAACAATGGAAACCAACTGAAGTGAATGCTTAAAACATCTAAGCACCATTCCTGAAAAAAACACAATCATTCCTCCATCTAGCACACCGAGGAAAGAAAGTTCCTTAAACTTCATAGTACTAAGACCTAAGATTTCGCCCTTCCACCGCAATTGTGAAAAAATCCATTATACATAACTAAACTGCATTAGCTGGCTATTTGGGACAGCATCTTTTAGGCTGCAAAGTTTTAGACGAATCCTAACCGCGAAATCTTACAATAAGACAACTGGAAC
The DNA here is from genome assembly GCA_030979885.1 of Lolium multiflorum. Taxonomy (NCBI): domain Eukaryota; kingdom Viridiplantae; phylum Streptophyta; class Magnoliopsida; order Poales; family Poaceae; genus Lolium; species Lolium multiflorum. Next base: position 91,088,011 of record CM061748.1, read on the forward strand.
TTTCACAACACAAGGTCAACATCCTTGCTTGGAGTGGGCTGCCAAAAGGAAGTCAGGTTCAATTAGAGAATTCGACAATCATTTTTACTTTCAGTTTTAACAGAAACTGTCTTGACTCTTGACATCGATGTAGTTAGCAGGTTTAAATGGTCAACACGTAACATAAATAGTAAAAAAAGGGGGGGCAGGAAGTTACTTATAGTGCTACGAATGTTATGAGTTTGCAGACGGGCTGATATAGGTTCGCCAAGATTTCTTCGCCATGTAATCTGAAACTTACCAAGTATACTGCTTCCCTCTGCCATTGTTTCAGCAGCTTCATAGGACAATGGTCTAAGCTGATATAGGTAAGTCTATATTCCTCCTCCAGTTATAATCAGAATCAGTTCTAGTCTGATTTGGTTATCTGCAGATGTCCCTGTAATGAAATAATAAACGCAGATCCATTCATTTATTAACGTGACAAAATTAAAATGCTGACATAGATGAGATTATTTTCAATGCTCTGATTGCCGTACACTTCACCACTGAGGGATGTTCATCAGCTTCCAATATTGTAGCACTCCACTGTTGGGCAGGTTCAAAATCAACCTGGTCCATGCAAAGATTAGATTTTGTGTGATTCTCAATGCAGGCTTCAAGATATGTAGTATCCTGTCAACATGGATCAACTATATATATAGTTGAATATCACCATGGTGAATTGCGAAATGGAACAAACAATAAATAGTGCATAGTAACATTTCAAAGAGAGTAACCAATTGATTCAAGATAATAGTTTGTTACAACAGATTAGAATAAATCAGGGAAAAAGTACCATTTGGTCAATATAAAAAACAAGGTGGACTTCAATTGCAACAAGCATACAATCTAAGCATATAGGACCTACAGGATAGTGGGTAAGAGAAGAAGCTAGGATAGTAAACAGCACAAAAGCATCCATATTTATTACAGACTATCAGCAGTCTCAGATGTATGTTTGTACAACCATAGCTTCCCTAAATCATCTTCTTCACAAAATGAAATTATTTAGTTTTCTCCGCAGTAAATTTATTGAAAATAGTAGATCACCCAAACAAAATTTGCAAATTGCTCCCTTGTGTACTAATACTTTTAATGCCACCTAATTCTATTAAACTCACTCGGCATCAAACTGAAAATATACTGATCAAAAGGAATATTATACATTATAACAGGGCGAACTACAAGAGTTCACAGCCATCAAATAGACCGATCAGTGGCTGGTACGAAGTTTGGATCTTGAATAAACTTGACAATCCAACCGAAGATAAAAGCTCCTCCAATAAATTACAAAAAAGATTGCAAATTGTTACCTGAGATGTACTGAAATTCCAGGACATGGATTCAAGAATCTCAAGCAAAATTTGACTCACCAGAAGAGTGGCCTAAAGATGCCTATAGAATTCGTAGAAACGAAATGTTCAACATAAGTCTCTTTGGACCCCCAGACTGAGAATGCAACAAAGAAGGACACGGGAACTCCGTACCAATAGACCAATAGAACAATAAAGATGACGCAACATCTCATACCTGGGACATGAAGTGTGATAAAGTGAGGAAGTGTTTGTAGGCAGCGATAGCGAGTTTCCGTTCGATTGATATTCCATTGACTAATGATCTCCTGAAGCAATACCAAGTAACTTTCACGGAGAAAATACCACATGCAAGCGGTGTACTTCGTAAATTTAGGCGGTAGACTCATCAGTATCCAATAAGCACAACGTTCTTTACAATATGTATGGATTCTTCACAATACTTCATATTTTCCAATTGATCTTTATTCGCATACCTGCAACCTATAGAGTATAAATTATCAACACTATCTAGAAGCACAATCTGAACTTTGCAAGAAAGAGACAATCTAACCCGCAAAGAATGAAAACCATGTGTACCTTCCACAACCAAGAAAACAATCTGGACAATACCTAAATATCTCTAGACCATCAAACTTCTCATCTTTCTGAACTTAGCGAACCAAGCAGATCAAATCATCAATTATTGAACCGCCACAAGCAGATACTTCTACAGGCCCACACGAGAAAGAAATTGTCGTGGTATCGTCATGACATATGCCATAGGGTGGCTAATCGAAGTGGTTCCTTGTGGTCTCACGGCGGTATCCGGATGCGGGTATGGGCACGAGCGACACGGCGACGTACCCAGGTTCGAGGCCCTCCGATGGAGGTAACACCTCTACTCCTGCTAGAGTGTATATGATGATCACACAATACAATGGTGCTCCTAGAGCTGTGTCCGGCTGTCCCTGGGAGGCTAAGGGAGACGATGATCTCTCTCACAGGGCAGCGCTAAGGGTGGAAAGAAGTGAGAATGATCGATCCCCTGCACGAGAGGGGGGAGTGCGGCTTATATAGGCACCGGCACTTTACATATAAGACCCTATAGTTTACTGGCCGGCTTGGCCGGCTCCGGCTTCCGCTCCTTCCCGAGGCAATGACGTCAGGAGCCGTTGAGGCCTCATGGCCTGTCCCATCCGGCTGCCGAGGTCAGCGGTATGGAGAGGAGATGTCCCTGTCGCCATCAGCCACTGTAGCCAGTACGGATCGTCGTAGGCCATGATGGCCTGTCCGGCGCGTGGCACTATTGCTCCACAGTGCCCCGCGCTTTACGGAAGATGAAGTCAGCGTGGACTTTGGGAACCCGGATCACCAACCCGGTTCCTTCCAGTGCAAGACTCGCCAGCCTCGAGTCGGTCTGAGGTACAAACCCCTAGTCGGATATGGCTTGTAGAAGCCGGCCCAGCTACAGCGTTGAGAGCCGCAGCCGGGCCGACTAGGACCTAGAGCCAGCCGGCTTCCGGACCAGCCGGCCACGGCGCCAGCCGGCTGCTCCTCAGCCGGCCTTTGCCGCGAGCCGGCCAGTGGTCAGCCGGTTGCTCTGCGTCCATTGCCCTACCCGGGGTCTTCCCCCCGACATTAGCCCCCGAAGCTGGCAAGGTCCTGCGTTTAGAAGGACCTAGGCAGGTTTTCCTGGCTCCTCGAATATACTTGGCGGCACCTGGAGGGGCCGACTGAGAATTTCCATTCAGCCGGCTGCGCCCTCATCCGGCTTGTTCTTGCCGGCTACTAGCCGGCCGCTATTCATACTTACGCAACTTTTGCTCTCTCGCAAGTTTTGATGGCGTCTCCGCCTTGCTGATGATTTTTGGTCCGAGTTGAACTTATTGTCCGGCTCCGGCTTGCGGCGCGCCGGAGTCTCCGCCGCCTCGGGTCCTGCGCCCGACTTGACTGGTCTGACGCCTGGGCTCTGCCGCCGGTTCGTCTGGTCACATCAATGTCCCCTCCGGATTTGATGCGGTTGTGGGCGACGTGGTGTGGCGGTTTCCAGTAACGGCAGCGGTCGTGGGGGAAGTTAATGCGCAGAAGATCCGGGCGACGTGGCCACGATCGCCACTTGGAGGCTAACCGTCCGCCGCGGTTGGCTATAAATGCCGCGGGGGAGGGTACCGAGGCGGCCACTTGCCTCACTTCGTCTTCCTCGCGTTCCTGCTCTTCTTGCTTTCTTCTTCGCGCTCGAGCCCGTTGCTGCTCCGGCGAACGTCTCCCGCTGGCGAACCCCGGCGAGCGAATCTCCGCCGATCCGCCGCCGCTACTCCGTCGAGCCGGCGCCACGGGGCCCCGCATTTCAACGGAGCGTCCTCAACCGCCGTCGTCGCCGCCGCCGTCGCAAGGCTCTTCTTCGCCCTTTCGCCTCTCGTGGTCATCTTCTTGTTCTTCCTCGACGATGGCCTCCGCCAGCGGGTCCTGGAGGGGCTCGTACATGCGGGAGGACGACATCGAGCGGCTGGTGCGCCTCCGCCGGGTTCCTCGGGAGGTGGTCACGCGGGCGCCTGGCGAGGAGGTGGAGCCCAGGCCGCAGCCCGGCGAGCGCGTCGTCTTCGGCGCGCATCTTGATCGCGGGCTAGGCCTGCCGGCCTCCGCCTTCTTCCGCCGGTTCCTTGACAACTTCGGCCTGCAGCCGCACCATCTCCCGGCCAACGCGTGCATCCTCCTCAGCTGCTATGTGGCGTTCATGGAGGCTACGCCGGCCTGTGGCGGACATCGACTTCTGGAGCCGCTGTTCTCTGAAGACGCAAACTACGGGGCCGCCTGCGGGCCTGCGGCGCCGCCTCGATCTACACTCGGCCTGGTACGCCTTTCCCCAAGATTCCAACCGTTGACTCGGTGAAGAACTGGCAAATGTCGTTCTTCTACGTGCGCAACGAGGGCCAGCTCGACGGATCAACCTTCCGGAGTTCAACCCGGTTCCTCCAGTCGGCCGGATCAACTGGAGTTACAACGCCCGCACGGCGGATCCGGATGCCGAGGTGAATCAGCTCTGGGACTTCTGGGGCGGCTGTCGCGAACGGGCTGACCGCCGAGGACCTCCTCTGCACCATCGCCGAGCGCCGGGTGCTGCCGCTCCAGATGCGCACCCACAAGATCGGCACATGTCCGGCCGGTTCGATCCGAACCGGACGGCCAAGGCGCTGCTCTCCAAGGCCCAGGTTGCCCACCGGGTGAACAACGTCACCAAGGCGAACATGCCTGAGGAGTGGAACTACGGGCTGGCGCCCCGTGACAGGGACGACCCACCCGAGCTGGTAAGTTTTGTGTCTTCGCCGACTTCCGGCTTGCGGCTGCGAGGCCGACTTCCTTTTTCTCTGCCGACTTCCGGCTTGTCGTTTGCTTATGTTCTGTTTTTTCTAGCTTTTCGAACGCCAAACGTGAGGATGGCGACCTGGCGACGAATGGGTGCCGGATCACGCTGATCCGGCTGACCAAGCCGGCGACCAGGCTGGCGACGACGACCTGCTGCAGGCGCCTGACCTAGGCGGCCAGGGGGAGCACAATCCGCCCCCCTCACCGGAGCAGCAGGAGGACGAGGAGCCGGCGACGTCCGCCACGGGGCCACTCCCTGTCGTGCCCCTGCGTGCGAGGCCGCCAAGCACCACGGCGACTTCGGCGCCCCGGGGGAAGAAGCGAGCCGGCGACCTCCGCTCTACTGCCGCCTTGGAGGCGAAGGTGAAGAAGCTCCGCCGGCTTCAGCCGAGGAAGGTTCCGGAGCAGGCCGGGTGAGTTCTCTTTTCTCTTTTGTTTTGATTTCTTTTCTTTCCTTGCTCTTTATGCTTATCTTTTCCTTATCCGGCTAGGGCTCCCATCAAGTTTGCCCAGGGCGGCGGCTCCCGGCAGACTCCGCGCGTCGTGTCGCCACTTCCTCGACAAAGGAGGGAGTCGACGCCGCAGCCTCCATCGCGCGCACCTACGCCGCCGCCGCCTGCGGGTACTCCACCTCCCGCAGGGGCGCCTTCCTTCGCCGTGCCGCTGGCCTCAGCGCCTGATCGCGGCACGCGGGTCGAGCCGACGCGCCAGCCGACGCTGGACGACATGTTCCCGCGCCGGTCTCGTCTTCTGGACCCAGCCGCTGGGGCCGGCCGGGGCATGCCGCCTTCGACCGAAGCCGGAGCCGCACCGCCCGCGACCGGAGCCGGAGCCGGGCCGATGTGGTGGTGTTGGATGAAGACCCGGAGGGGCATCTCAGGCGCCGGAGATGGCTGCGCCGACTGGGCCATCTGCTTCGCCGGAGCGCCGCCACCACCGGAGCCGACGACGGGGGAGCCGACCAGGCAGGAGCCGGCAAGGGATGAGCCGGCGCGCACGGAGGGCGCCGACTCGCGCGCGCTGGTGAGGACGGGAGCCCCATCGGCGCCGCAGCAGGGCCTGCACGTGGCCAAGGGCGCTATGCTCCTGCATGTGCCGTCCGCCTCCGACTCCAGCCTTGGCTCGGCTGGCACTATGGAGCAGGCGTGGCTCCGCGCCGACTCCTATGAGGTGACCAGCCGGGAGGGGAACCCCGGCCAAGCATCGGTGGAGATGTTTTTCTCCAGCCTGCAGGCCAACCTCAAGGCCAGGGCTGCCGAGGCCGCGGCCAACCTCGCCACGGTGGAGGAAGCCAGCAAGGTAAGCTTCATCTGTTTTTTGATTTGGTTATCATCCTGGTAGCCCTCCGAGGCATGGGCCGGCTGCTTGGAGCCGGGCCGGGTTTCGCCTAGCATACTGATTTTCTTTTTTCCTTAGGCTGTGGCGGATCGGCGCACCATCTGTACAACCGCGCCGTGACCCACTACCACAAGGCCAAGCTGGACCGGGCCGGCTTGGCCCGTGAGCTGGAGGCCGTCAAGGGTAAGCTCTTGCTTCTTCCGACTCGATGTCTTCTTTCTTTTTAGTCTTTCTTGGCTGACGTTTCTTTCCGGCTGCCTCGTAGTTGAGGCCGCCAAGGTTCCGCGGCTGGAGGCGGATCTCCGGGCTGCTCGCGCCCAGTGCGCCGAGAGCGAGGAGGCGGGCCGATCTGCAGCCGCCAAGCTCAAGGTGGCTGATCGGGAGTTGACGCGGCTGCGCCTGCTGGAGAAGAACCATCTCGCTGAGCTCGCCTCCCTTAGGACGGCGGAGAAGGGGAAGGTGGAGGATCTGAGCCGGCGGCTGACCGAGGTGGAGAAGCAGCGGCTTGCGCTTCAGGAGGAGGTCACCGCCAGGTCCACGGAGCTGATGGCTACTGCCAAGCGTTGGACGGACTTGCTTGGCGCGCTTGATCGTGGCTTCTCGGGTGAGTGTCTCTATGTTCCCTTCCTTTGCTTTCGGCTGTCGGCTGCCGGCCTCCATTGGTGGCGGCAGCGAAACTTATCTTTCGCTATCTCCATCTTCGGCTGGGGGCGATCGGCTCGTGCCGTGCCGCCGATCTTTTCTTTATCCTTTGAAATCTCCATCTTCGGGCTAGGGGCAGGCGGCTCGTGCCGGCTGCCGCCAGCCTCTTTAAACCGGAATCTCCATCTTCGGGCTGGGGGCAGGCGGCTCGTGCCGGCTGCCGCCAGTCTTTCTTTAGGACTTCGAAAATTTGCATTTTTCAGCTTATTTCGGCTTTGATGACTTCTGACATGCTTTTTTCTTGCAGCGGCCTTCCCGGAAACGCAGGATGCGGCCTTGGCAGCCGTTGGCGTTGCGCGCGAGTCCAGGAGGCGGGCGACTGGCGAGGGCAGCTCGGAGTGCTTCACCATGGAGGACTACATGGCGTCCATGGCTGCCCGCGTCGAGCCCATCACCAAGTTTGGCTGGGAGCTCCGGAGGGCGGCTGAGGAGCTGGTCCCGATGCTGTGGCCCGCGGAGGCGGTGCCGCAAGATATCTCCAACCTCACCTCTTTGATTGAGCGGGCGCCGGATCGCTTCCTCGACTGGAAGGAGTCTGCCACGCGCGCTGGTGCCGACATGGCGCTGTCCTTTGTCCTCTCCTGGTACAACGAGGTGGACCTGGGGCAGCTCGAGTATCGGCGAGCCGGCGTGGAGGATAAGCTTCCGGCCGAACACAAGCCGCCCGGCTTGCCCGAGCCAGCGCCATCGCCGACTTCGTCGACAAAAGCCTCTTCGTCGCGGACCCGAACCCTCACTCTGATGAGGAGTACGAGATGGGAGATGAGGAGGCGGAAGACGCGCCCGAAGACGATCCGGCAGCCGGCCGCTCTGATGCTCCTCCAGCTGGCCCTTGATTTACCTGTCTTTTAGTTGTTGCTTTTGCCAAGACAATTTGTTAAATCCCCGGGATGCCGGGTGCATATGTAAGACAATATCGTTATCCTTTTATTAGGGCACACTTTAATGTGTTTATTTAGTCATTTGTGTGCCGGCTTGCTTTCTTTCAACTTGTTCGCTTTTTCCCATCCGCCCCACTCTTTGGCTGTTGCCGGTCGTACGTCCGACTTGCGATCCGTCGCCGGATCAAGAGCGTGCCGCTGGGTGAGGCCGATAGTATTTCAGTCGAACGAGTCGAGTTCGGCAGTCCGACACTTTTTATGAAAAGTTGCAAGTCAACTCGCTTTTACTCTTTCCTTAGTCGTTTTTCGCGTGCCGGCTCCCTAGGCCTTACTCCCGCCAGCCGGACAGCCGGGTTGCGGTCTGTAGCTGGTCGGAAGCCGGCTGTCGGAAACCGGATCACGTTACTAAGCCGGCCGCGTGAAAGGGTTCAAGCCAATTGGCGAAACGTAGAGTACGCGAAAAACTTGTCGGAAACGGCGCTCTCGGCGCATGCTTTTTCATAGCTTACAAAAGGGGGTACAAGGGATACATACATTCCTGCTCTCAAGTGTAAAATGGTCGAAGCAACCTGACATTCCAGGGACGTTTTGTCTCCTCGTCAGTTTTGCTCGCCTTGTTCTTTTTGGCCTCTTGGGCATCTATGAGATAGTAGGAATCATTGCCTACTGCCTTGCTCACGATGAAGGGACCCTCCCATGGGGATGCTAGTTTATGCTGTCCGGCTGTCCGTTGGATCAGCCGGAGCACTAGGTCTCCTTCTCGGAATGCTAAGGACTTGACCTTCCGGCTGTGATAGCGACGGAGGCTTTGCTGGTATACGGCAGACCTGGATTCGGCCATCAGCCGGACCTCTTCAACCAGGTCGACTCCATCTTCGCGAGCTTCTTTGGCTTCGGCTTGTGTATAGCTTGATTCTTGGCGCGTCGTGCTCGATGTCAGTCGGCAGGACGGCTTCGGCCCCGTATACGAGGAAGAAGGGTGTGAAGCCGACTGAGCGGTTGGGTGTTGTGCGCAGGCTCCACAGCACGCTGGGCAGCTCTTCAATCCAGCAGCCGGCTGAGCGCTCAAGCGGCTCCACCAGCCGGGCCGGATGCCGGCTAGGATCAAGCCATTTGCCTTCTCCACTTGGCCGTTGGTCTCCGGGTGCGCTACGGACGATAGGTCCATTCGGATCCCCATCTCCCCGCAGTAGCGCTTGAATATGCCTTCGGCGAAGTTACTGCCGTTGTCGGTGATGATGCTATGCGGGTAGCCGTATCTCGCGATTATCTCCTTGAGGAATGTGACGGCTGTGGAGCCGTCCAGCTTCTTGATCGGCTTGGCTTCGATCCACTTAGTGAATTTATCAATCATCACCAAGAGATGTGTCATGCCGCCTCGGGCTGTCTTGAATGGGCCCACCATATCCAAGCCCCATACGGCAAACGGCCAGGTAATGGGGATGGTTTTTAGGGCGGAAGCCGGCGTTTGCCTCTGCTTTGCGAAGCGCTGGCAGCCGTTGCACTTCTTCACCAAGTCTTCTGCGTCTCTGAGCGCAGTCGGCCAGTAAAAACCGTGCCGGAAGGCTTTGGCCACTATGGCTCTGGAGGAGGCGTGATGGCCGCACTCTCCCTGGTGGATTTCCCGTAGGAGCTCAATCCCTTCAGCCGGCTCGACGCACCGCTGGAACACCCCACTTACGCTGCGTTTGTACAGCTCGTGGTTGATGATTGTATAGGCCTTGGCCCTTCTCTCAATCTGCCTGGCTTGAACCCTGTCATTGGGCAGCACACCATCGGTGAGGTAGGAGAGGAATTCTTGTGCCCATGATGGTACGCATTTTATTTCAAATACGCTGACCACCAAGGCCTCCATCTTCGGAGCTTCCGGTTTCGACTGCGTGGTCGCCGGGTTCGGCTGTGAAGCCGGCGGGTTTGGCTGAGAAGCCCCCGAGTTTGGCTGAGAAGCCCCCGCGTTGGACCGATAAGCCCCCGGGTTCGGCTGTGAAGCCGGCGGGTTTGGCTGATGAGCCCCCGACTTGGGCGATGAAGCCCCCGGGTTCGGCTGAGAAGCCCCCGGGTCAGCCGGCACGAATATGGAATCCGAGTCCGGTGACGGTATGATGGACGGTTTCTTGAGAATCGCCAAGGCAACGCCCGGCGGAATGGCTTGCCGGGTTGAGCCAATCTTGGATAGGGCGTCTGCCGCCTCATTGTTTGCTCGTGGCACATGGTGGAATTCACAGCCATCGAAGAAGCCGGATAGCTGCTGGACGTGGAAGCGGTATGAGGCCATGTTGGCGTCCTTCGCGTCCCAATCGCCCGATGCTTGCTGTATAACCAAGTCGGAGTCGCCGAAGCAGAGGATGCGACGCACGCCGATCTCCTTGGCCAGCTTCAGCCCATGGATGAGCGCTTCATACTCCGCCACATTGTTGGATGCGGCGAAGTGGATCTGCAGGACATAGTCCAGCCGATCTCCCTTGGGGGAGGTGACGACGATGCCGGCTCCCAAGCCGTTTCGCATCTTCGAGCCGTCGAAGTGCAGCTTCCAGTGCGTGGAGTCAGGCACAGGCGGCAGGTATTGCATCTCGGCCCAGTCGACGAAGAAGTCCGCGAGGATCTGCGACTTGATGGCCGTGCGCGGCTCGTAGATGATGGTGTGGGCGGCTAGCTCCAGGGCCCACTTGGCGACCCGGCCGTTGGCGTCCTTGCTGCCGATGATTTCCGCCAAGGGTGCTGTGGCCACCACCTTGATGGGATGCTCCTGGAAGTAGTGCTTGAGCTTCTTGGCCGCCATGTATACGCCGTATGTGACCTTCTGGTAGTGGGGATAGTTCTGCTTCGACTGGGACAGCACTTCGCTGAGATAGACTGGGCGCTGGACCGACTGCTCCTTGCCGGCTTCCTTGCGCTCCACCACCAGGACGACGCTAACCACACGATTGGTGGCAGCGATGTACAACAACATCGGCTCCATCGAAGCCGGCGATGCGAGGATGGGCGCGGTCGAAAGCACGCGCTTTAAGTCACGGAAGGCTTCATCCGCCTGCGGTGACCAGACGAATTTGTCCGATTTCTTCAGCAGCTGGTACATGGGCAGTGCCTTCTCCCCCAGCCGGCTGACGAAGCGGCTCAAGGAGGCCAGGCATCCGGTGAACTTCTGGACGTCCTTGAGGCACTGCGGCAGCTCCATCTTTTCAATGGCACTGATCTTCTCCGGGTTGGCTTCGATTCCTCGCTGAGAGACGAGGTAGCCCAGGAGTTGGCCGGCTGGCACGCCGAACGTGCACTTGGCCGGGTTGAGCTTCATCCGGAATCTTCGCAGATTGGTGAAGGTTTCTCTCAGGTCGTCAAGGAGGGTAGGCATCTCCTTGGTTTTTACAACGACATCATCCACATATGCGTGAACATTTCTGCCGATTTGATCCTGCAAACACTTTTGCATGCACCTTTGGTAGGTGGCGCCTGCGTTTTTTAAGCCGAATGGCATAGTCGTGTAGCAATAAGCCCCATACGGGGTAATGAACGAAGTCTTTATTTGATCAGCCGGATTCAAAGGAATCTGGTGGTAGCCTGAGTAGGCATCTAGGAAAGACAACAGTTCACAGCCGGCAGTCGAGTCTATGACTTGATCTATGCGCGGCAGGGGGAAGGGGTCCTTCGGGCACGCCTTGTTGAGGCTGGTGTAGTCGATACACATGCGCCAGGAGCCGTTCTTCTTCAAAACCAGGACCGGGTTTGCCAACCAGTCCGGGTGCAGTACTTCCATGATGAAGCCGGCAGCTAGGAGCCGGGCGATTTCTTCACCGATGGCCTTCCTTCGTTCTTCGGCGAAGCGCCTGAGAGGCTGCTTCACCGGCTTGGCTTCAGGCCTGACGTGGAGGTGGTGCTCAGCCAACTCCCTCGGCACACCCGGCATGTCCCTTGGAGACCATGCGAAGATGTCCCGATTCTCACGGAGGAAGCTGGTGAGCTCGCTTTCCTATTTGCTGCTCAAGCCGGCACCGATGGTGACGTACTTGTCCGGCTGCGCCGGGTCGAGCAGGATCTTCTTGGTGTTGTCGGCCGGCTGGAAGTGAGTCGTCCCAGCCGGGTTGCCTACAGCCGGCATGTCCGCCTGCGCGGCCTTAGCCAAGGCGACGGCGTCGTGGATGAGCTGCTTCTCGGTGGCGATGACCAGCGTCTGGGCCATCTTGGAGCTCTGCGTGGCGCAGTCCATGGAGCGGCGGTAGTCGCCGGCTACGGTGATGACCCCTTTTGGGCCAGGCAGCTTCATCTTCAGGTACCCATAGTGGGGCACCGCCATGAACTTGGTCAGGGCCGGCCTGCCCAGGAGCGCGTGGTAGGGACTCACGAGGTCCACCACCTCGAACTCGATTCTCTCGGTGCGGAAGTGATCCGGCTTCCCGAACATCACCTCCAGCGTGGTCCGGCCGATCGGCTGGCAGCAGTGGCCTGGCACGATGCCATGGAAGACGGTGGGGGTGGGGCGCAACTCGGCCTCCTGGATGCCCAGCTTGCGGGCGGTGTCGCGGTAGAGGATGTTGATGCTGCTGCCCCCGTCGATGAGGACACGCGAGAAGCGCACGCTGCGCCGGGTTGTGCCGATGGTGGGGTCGAGGACCATGGCGTAGCTGCCCGGCTTCGGCAGGACAGCCGGTGTGTCGCGGCGATCAAATGTGATGGCCTGCTCTGACCAGTTTAGGTACTGGGGGACCGGCGGCATGACCGCGTTGACTTCGAGGGAACGGCGCTGCTGGCTCGTTTTGTCCTCGGGCTCGGAGGTGAAGATGATGTAGGTGGCGTCTTGGGCCAAGTATCGGCCGCCATGGTGCACTTGGTTAGCCTCGTGGTGCTCGAGGTTGTTGGCTTCTGCGCCGGCTTGGCCACCCGGCCCGCCGGCTGGTGGAGGCGGGGGTGGAGGCGGGAGGGGCTCGCCGCTCGTCAGCCGCTTCATGAAGTGGCAGTCGCGGGTGGTGTGGTTGGAGGGGTTCTTGCCGCTGTGGTACTTGCACGGCGAGTCGAGCATCTGCTCGAAGGTGTACTTCGGCTTCCAGGGCCGGTCTTGCTTCTGGCGCCGGCTTCCGCCAGCCGCCGCGTGGTCTGACACGGCTGCCACATGGGCGGAGCCGTACCGGCGGTCCGGCTGGTCGCTGTGCCGCTTGCCGCGGTAGTTGTCCCGCCGGCTGCCATGGTGGCCGCCCTCGGCCGGCTTGTGCTCGGCCGGCTTGTTGTTGTCCCGCCTGGATGGAGCCGGCGAAATCTCAGCCGGCGTGTTGCTGGCATCCTCAGCCAGCGCGTACTTGTCTGCGATGGCCATCAAGGCGGCCATCGTCTTGGGATCACTGCGGCGCAGCTTGTGCCACAGCATGGTGTTGGGCCGGCAGCCGGCCATGAAGAAGCCGACTGCCTGGATCTCGTGCACGCCCTCGCAGGAGTTGCGCATCTCGCACCAGCGCGTCAGGTATGCACGGTCCGTCTCGTTCGGGCCCTGCTTGCACATCTCAAGCTGTTGGGGGCGACCCGGCCGGCGGTAGGTGCCGGTGAAGTTGCTGATGAAGGCCTCTTCGAAGTCGAGCCAGCCGTTGATGCTGCCGGCTGGCAGGTTGTTGAGCCATGTGCGGGCGGAGCCGAGCAGCATGAGGGGGGAGTAGCGCACGGCCCAGCGCTTGTTGCCTTTGGCGATGCCGACTGCGGTGGAGTAGTCCTGCAGCCAGTCCTCCGGCTTGGCCGTGCCGTCGTACTTGGGCGTGTCGCGGGGGAGCTGGAAGCCGTCGATCATGGGCTCGTTGAGGATCCGCGGCCCGAAGCACTTGGGGCCGGCTGGCCCTTCTTCCTCCGCGATGCGGGATTCGACCAGCCGGTCGAGGCGATCTCTGGCGTCGGTTGGCTCGACGCGCGGGCCCAGCCGGGAGCGGGCCGGCTGGCGCTGGCCACTGGCCTCTGGAGCCGCGCGGTGCTTGATGGTGGACGGCCTCTCGTACTCTTCTTCGTCACGCCGGCTTGATGGTGGCCGGCTGCGGCCGCTGTTGCCACTGGGCGGCCGGCTTGTGCGGCTGGAACTTGCGTGGGTGTTCCGGGAGTCCCGGTGCCGGCTTGGTGCGGGGGAGGCGGACTCGGCCGTGTCCCTCGGGCCGTCCCTGTCGTTGCCTGCAGCGCCACGAGCGTGAGAAGCTCTAGGGGCATGGGCGTACCTGGGGTCTTTGGTCAGCCGGTTGGCCGCCTTCAGCAGCTCAGTCACCCGCTCAGTTTGGCGGCGTAACTCTGCGCCTTCGAGGCGGTGCAGCTCTTCCGCGGCAGCTTCAGCCGCGAGCATGTTCTTGTCGGGGGTGTTGTAGACGGGTTGCTCCGCGGACGGAGCCGGCGATTCTGCGCCGTCCCGGGCGATCTCTGCGCCCAGGGCGCCTCCTCTCCGGCGGATCTGGCCGGCTCGGCTTGGGTTGTCGCCGGCTGGCGTGAGGCCGTGGGCGCGGTTGAACTCGCGCTGGGTGATTTCCCACTGGCGCTTTGCGGCAGCCAGTTCTTCTGTTTGCTTGAGGAGGAGCTGGCGGTGCTCCTCCAGATCCTTCTCGATGGTGGTGGGGTCGGCGCCAGGCGTGAGCGGGGTGCTCAGCTTTGCCCGGACTTCCTCCAGCCGGGACGGTGGTGGCGGCGCCTTTGCGCCCGAGGCGGATGCGCCGGCCGCGGCTTCGCGCTCCAGCACTGGCCCACGGACGCGTGCGGACTTGCCCCCGGCGTCGTCGCCGGTGGCCATGACCTCCTGCATGATGCAGGGGCCGGCGGTGGTGAGGCTGGCGCCGGCTCCAGGGGGAGGGCTTGCGCAGCGCACGATCTCGCGCGGGTAGCGCGGTGGTGCGACGGTGGCGACGTAGACGTCGAAGCCGCCGAAGCTGATGATGTTGCCGCCGGCAGGGAATGGCCGGTCGGCGAAGCAGCCAGCGTTGTCGCTGACGCAGTCGAGGGAGCCGAATCTCCAGACCAAGCCTGAAGCGACCCGCTCGCCGGTGGTGGTGGTGAGGCCCGTCCGGATGAAGACACCGGCCGCGGACGCTGAAGGCCCCACGGTGGGCGCCAAATGTCGTGGTATCGTCATGACATATGCCATAGGGTGGCTAATCGAAGTGGTTCCTTGTGGACTCACGGCGGTATCCGGATGCGGGTATGGGCACGAGCGACACGGCGACGTACCCAGGTTCGAGGCCCTCCGATGGAGGTAACACCTCTACTCCTGCTAGAGTGTATATGATGATCACACAATACAATGGTGCTCCTAGAGCTGTGTCCGGCTGTCCCTGGGAGGCTAAGGGAGACGATGATCTCTCTCACAGGGCAGCGCTAAGGGTGGAAAGAAGTGAGAATGATCGATCCCCTGCACGAGAGGGGGGAGTGCGGCTTATATAGGCACCGGCACTTTACATATAAGACCCTATAGTTTACTGGCCGGCTTGGCCGGCTCCGGCTTCCGCTCCTTCCCGAGGCAATGACGTCAGGAGCCGTTGAGGCCTCATGGCCTGTCCCATCCGGCTGCCAGGTCAGGAGGATGTCCCTGTCGCCATCAGCCACTGTAGCCAGTACGGATCGTCGTAGGCCATGATGGCCTGTCCGGCGCGTGGCACTATTGCTCCACAGTGCCCCGCGCTTTACGGAAGATGAAGTCAGCGTGGACTTTGGGAACCCGGATCACCAACCCGGTTCCTTCCAGTGCAAGACTCGCCAGCCTCGAGTCGGTCTGAGGTACAAACCCCTAGTCGGATATGGCTTGTAGAAGCCGGCCCAGCTACAGCGTTGAGAGCCGCAGCCAGGCCGACTAGGACCTAGAGCCAGCCGGCTTCCGGACCAGCCGGCCACGGCGCCAGCCGGCTGCTCCTCAGCCGGCCTTTGCCGCGAGCCGGCCGGTGGTCAGCTGCGTCTCCGGGTCTTCCCCAATGAAATCTCCTCAATCTTTCAATCTAAGAGAGAGAGAGAGAGAGAGAGAGAGAGAGAGAGAGAGAGAGAGAACGCCACTTACATCATGGGGATGCTGGCTACGAAATTTCTATGGAAAACAAGACGGAGAGAGCATGCTTGGTACGGATTGGAAGACATTGGAATATATACCTTTAATTTTTGGGAAATTATGGCAGATGGATGGCATGTGAAAGGGCGGACCAATCTTATAGTCATCGCCTCTTCTTGCTGTGATGAACTACGGCCAGGGAAAGAAAGAGATTTGAGTCATAGAAAAATTTCCCCACTCGTCTTTGATGTCTACGGGAGCTTCTATTCTTGTAGACAGTGTTGGGCCTCCAAGAGCAGAGGTTTGTAGAACAGTAGCAAGTTTCCCTTAAGTGGATTACCCAAGGTTTATCGAACTCAGGAGGAAGAGGTCAAAGATATCCCTCTCATGCATGCAACCCTGTAATCACAAAGCAAGAAGTCTCTTGTGTCCCCAACACACCAAATACACTTGTCAGGTGTATAGGTGCACTAGTTCGGCGAAGAGATAGTGAAATACAAGTAATATGGATGTATATGAGTGGTAATAGCAATCTGAATAAAATATGGCAGCGAGTAAACATGCAACAAAACAGTAAACAAACGGAGATTCGATGCTTGGAAGCAAGGCCTAGGGATCCTGCTTTCACTAGTGGACACTCTCAACAATGATCACATAATAGGACTACTCTACACTCTTTTGTTGGATGATGAACGCATTGCGTAGGATTACACGAACCCTCAATGCCGGAGTTAACAAGCTCCACAATGCAATGTTCATATTTAAATAACCTTAGAGTGCAAGATAGATCAACATAATTACACCAAGAACTAACATAGCATGCACACTATCACCATCATGCATATGTAGGAGGAATAATACACATCAATACCATCATAGCAATAATTAACTTCATAATCTACAAGAGATCATAATCATAGCCTACGCCAAGTACTCACACGGTGCACACACTGTCACCATTACACACGTGGAGGAGGAATAAAACTACTTTAATAACATCACTAGAGTAGCACATAGATAATATTCAACTAGATCACATAAAGAGAGAGATGAACCACATAGCTACAGCGGAGCCCTCAGCCCCGGGGTGAATTACTCCCTCCTCATCATGGAGGCAGCGATGGCGGTGAAGATGGCGGTGGAGACGGCGGTGGAGATGACTCCGGGGGCAATTCCCCGTCCGGCAGGGTGCCGGAACAGAGACTTCTGTCCCCCGAATCTTGATTTCGCGATGGCGGCGGCTCTGGAAGGTTTTCTCGGTTTCGTGGCTCTCCGTCGGTGTTTTTAGGTCAGAGAGGCTTAAATAGGCGAAGAGAGGGAGTCGGAGGGGCCACGGGCTGCCCACACCCTAGGGGGGCGCGCCCCCCTGGCCCGCGCCGGGGTGTGGTGTGGGGCCCCCTGGCTCCCCTCTCATCCTCCTCCGGTGCTCTGGAAGCTTCCGGAAAAATAGGAACCTGGGCGTTGATTTCGTCCAATTCCGAGAATATTTCGTTACTAGGATTTCTGAAACCAAAAACAGCAGGCGCACTTCGGCATCTTGTTAATAGGTTAGTTCCGAAAATGCGTAAATACGACATATAATGTGCATAAAACATGTAGGTATCATCAATAAAGTAGCATGGAACATAAGAAATTATCGATACGTTGGAGACGTATCAGCATCCCCAAGCTTAGTTCTGCTCGTCCCGAGCAGGTAAACGATAACAAAGATAATTTCTGAAGTGACATGCCATCATAACCTTGATCATACTATTGTAAAGCACATGAGATGAATGCAGAGATTCGAAGCAATGATGAAGATAATGAGTAAACAAATGAATCATATAACAAAGACTTTTCATGAATAATACTTTCAAGACAAGCATCAATAAGTCTTGCATAAGAGTTAACTCATAAGCAATAAATTCTTAGTAGAAAGCTTTGAAACAACACAAAGGAAGATATAAGTTTCAGCGGTTGCTTTCAACTTTAACATGTATATCTCGTGGATAATTGTCAACACAAAGTAATATAACAAGTGCAATAGGTAAACATGTAAGAATCAATGCACACAGTTCACACAAGTGTTTGCTTCTAAGATAGAAAGAATAGGTAAACTGACTCAACAATAAAGTAAAAGAATGGTCCTTCAAAGAGGAAAGCATCGATTGCTATATTTGTGCTAGAGCTTTGATTTTGAAAACATATAGAGAGCATAAAAGTAAAGTTTTGAGAGGTGTTTGTTGTTGTCAACGAATGGTAGCGGGTACTCTAACCCCCTTGCCAAACAAACCTTCAAAGAGCGGCTCCCATTTTATTTTATTTTTGGGTGGCACTCCTTCCAACCTTTCTTTCACAAACCATGGCTAACCGAATCCTCGGGTGCCTGCCAACAATCTCATACCACGAAGGAGTGCCTTTTAATTTTAGTTTTATTATGATGACACTCCTCCCCACCTTTGCTTTCTCAAGCCATGGCTAACCGAATCCTTCGGGTGCCGTCCAACAATCACATACCATGGAGGAGTGTCTATTTTTGTTAATTAATTTGGGACTAGGAATCCCATTGCCAGCTCTTTTTGCAAAATTATTGGATAAGCGGATGAAGCCACTAGTCCATTGGTGAAAGTTGCCCAACAAGATTGAAAGATAAACACCACATACTTCTTCATGAGCTATAAAACATTGACACAAATAAGAGGTAATAACTTTTGAATTGTTTAAAGGTAGCACTCAAGCAATTTACTTTGGAATGGCGGAGAAATACCATGTAGTAGGTAGGTATGGTGGACACAAATGGCATAGTGGTTGGCTCAAGGATTTGGATGCATGAGAAGTATTCCCTCTCGATACAAGGTTTAGGCTAGCAAGGTTATTTGAAGCAAACTCAAGTATAAAATGGTGCAGCAAGACTCACATATAAACATATTGTAAGCATTATAAGACTTTACATTGTCTCCTTGTTGTTCAAACACCCCAACCAGAAAATATCTAGACTTAGAGAGACCAATCATGCAAACCAAATTTTAACAAGCTCTATGTAATTATTCATTAATGGGTACTAGGTACATGATGCAAGAGCTTAAACAAGATCTATATGAGCACAACAATTGCCAAGTATCACATTATTCAAGACATTATACCAATTACTACATGTAGCATTTCCCGTTTCCAACCATATAACAATTAACGAAGCAGTTTCAACCTTCGCCATGAAAATTAAAAGCTAAGAACACATGTGTTCATACGAACCAGCGGAGCGTGTCTCTCTCCCAAACAATCATTTATTCAAACAAAAACAAAAACAAAAACATACAGACGCTCCAAGTAAAGTACATAAGATGTGACCGAATAAAAATATAGTTTCAAGAGAAGGAACCGATACTTTGTCGATGAAGAAGGGGATGCCTTGGGCATCCCCAAGCTTAGACGCTTGAGTCTTCTTAAAATATGCAGGGATGAACCACCGGGGCATCCCCAAGCTTAGAGCTTTCACTCCTCTTGATCATAGTATATCATACTCCTCTCTTGACCCTTGAAAACTTCCTTCACACCAAACTTCAAGCAAACTCATTAGAGGGTTAGTGCACAATTAATAATTCACATGTTCAGAGGTGACACAAACATTCTTTACACTTCTGGACATTGCATAAAGCTACTAGACATTAATGGATCAAAGAAATAAATCCAACATAGCAAAAGAGGCAATGCGAAATAAAAGGCAGAATCTGTCAAAAAAAGAACAGTCCGTAAAGACGAATTTAAAGCTGGCACCAGACTTGCTCAAACGGAAAAACTCAAAACTAATAAAAGTTGCGTACATATCTGAGGATCACGCTCGTAAATTGGCAGATATTTTCGAATTTTCTACAGAGAACTGTGCCCAGATTCGTGACAGACAGCAATGCTGTTTCTGCGCAGCGATCCCAAATATAACATCAACTTTAGCATAGAAACTTTACTTGGCACAAAAACATGATAAGGAGAGGTTGCTACAGTAGTAAACAACTTCCAAAACACAAATATAAAACAAAGTACTGTAGCAAAATAACACATGGGTTATCTCCCAAGAAGTTCTTTCTTTATAGCCATTAAGATGGGCTCAGCAATTTTGGTGATGCACCCGCAAGAAATAGTATTTGAAGCAAAAGAGAGCTTCAAGAGGCAATTCAAAACACATTTGAGCCTAACATGCTTCCTATGCAGAAGAATCTTATACACAAATGAATTCATGAAGAGCAAAGTGACAAGCATAAGAGGATAAAACACGAGTAACTTAAAGATTCTCAACATAAAGAGGGGAAACTTAATATTATTAAGATGCATATAACCATATTTCCCTCTCTCATAATAACTTTCAGTAGCATCATTGATGAAATCCACAATATACCCGTCACTTAAAACATTCTTATCATGGTTCATATGCATAGAAGTATCATTAATTTTGGCATAAGAAGAGTTATTCTCATTAATAGTAATTGGAGCAAGATTATTATCAAGAATTTGAACATGGTAAACAAGTTGCATACTAAGGGAATGGTTTTTGGCAAGCCCATCATAACTATGACAAGTTTCATAAGGATAATTGTAACATGTGTCATATACATCTCTATAGCAATTATCTAAACCAGAATATGTAATATCATCATTTTCACTAAAAGTAGAGGTCTCAAATACAGGATCTTCAAGCACAACATCCCCAAGCTTAGAGCTTTCAATATCATCGTTTAAGGGGACATGAATAATGCTATCATCATTACTTTCATAATCAGTACCAAAGAGATTTTCAATATCAAAGGCAGTGTGCTCATCCAAATCATGATCACTAATATGGGTAAAGGGTATAGGAAGATCATCGTACTCAGATTCATTATCATAATAATCATTAGGCGCAACATACTTACGGTTACCTATTGTTACCTCATACACGCGGGGATATGCCATTGCCTCTTTCTCTTTATTCTCTTTCTTCTTCTTCTTCTTCGTTCCCTTCTTCTTCTTCTTTTCCTTCTCCTCGTTCCCTTCTTTAGGAGGAAGAGGCTTGAAGGGTGGCTTGTCCGCATAACCTGATTTTCTTTTAGAAACAATAGAAGAAACTTGGGAGGATCCCTCCTTTTCATTAATTAGTTGAAAACACACAGCGGTCCTATCATATTTTGGCAAGGTGTCATCTTCTAAAATATTCTGTATGTAAGTATTTGTATGGCAATTATTAATGCAATAAGAAAGACACCCATGCAAGACATCATCAATATCAAGATCGTTAATATTTAACAAAGAAATTTTTCTTGATAACTCTTCACACTTCAAAAATAGGGTAAGTTCATCATGCTGATTAGGAATAATTTCATCATCACAATACAAATTTGCAGCACTCATGGGGTTCGAATTATCATTGGAGGAGCATTGAAAATTAAAATGACCAACTCTATGGCAAAGTTCACAAATAAAAGGATAGAGGGCACACACTTTTTCTCCAAGATCATCTAGAGCTCTAGACCACTTTCTAGTTTTTTCATTTCTGTGATGGATACAATATTCATCTTCTATTTGATTAATTCCACAAGGTCTATGTATTCCACAAAAATTAACATGCTTATAGGAAATAGCATTTTCAGAAGTTTCAACATGTTCATTGCAATCATTAATAACAGTTTCATCCTTCATGCAAGCGTCTTTAAAAGGTTCATGATACTTATCAAAATTCTTCCTAGGCAATTCAATGTGAGAAGCAAAAGCTTTATAAAGATTTGCAGCAACTTGAGAGTCAAGACCATAAGTAGTACTCATATTTCGAAATTCATCAGTATTCATAAAAGTTTCAATGCATTCATAATCATAGTTTATACCTGATTCTTTACCTTTGTCATTCTCCCAATCTTCAGCGTTCTCCTTAATCCGATCAAGAAGGTCCCTTTTAAACTCTTCTTTGTTGCGCGTGAATGATCCAGAACAAGTAGTATCCAGCAAGGTCTTATCTTGAAAAGAAAGTCTTGCATAGAAATTATCAATGATGATATTACCTGGAAGCTCATGATTGGGGCATTTGAGCATTAAAGACTTCAACCTCTCCCATGCTTGGGCAATACTCTCTCCATCATGAGGCCAGAAATTATATATATGGTTTCGATCTTTGTGAATTTCACTTGGAGGATAGAACTTAGAACAAAATAGAGGCATAATATCCTTCCAATCAAGAGAGCGCCCGTCCTTCAGCAGTTTATACCAATGCGCCGCTTTACCAGACAGCGACATAGAGAATAGTTTCTTCTTCACTTCATCCATAGAGATACCTGCACACTTGAATAACCCGCATAATTCATGCAAAAACAGTAAATGATTTCCAGGATGGACAGTTCCATCCCCTTCATAGCGGTTATCCATAACACGTTCAATAATTTCCATAGGTATTTTATACGGAATACTTTCAGCAGGTGGATTTAAAATATCAGAAGCATCATTAGAGTTATCGCATATGGGAGATAAAGCATCATCAGAGCAAAATATTTCTTCTAAAGCGGAGGAGCAAAAAAGATTATTTTTATGTAAACTAGCTTCCCCAAGCTTAGACTTCTTCATAGCATTAGCAGTAATTGCATTCATACCAATAACATTGCTATTATCATGCAAATAAGGTTCCATAGGTTTTTTAATTTTCGCATCAAACAATTCTAAATTAGGAAAAAGATTAAAAAGCTCACCAATTTTTTTGTTGTTTTCCATTATGCCTAACTAGTGAAAATAAAAACAAGAAACAAAAAGATGTAATTGCAGAGTCTAAAGGAAATAGCTTCGAGCACACACACAATGGTGCCAGAAAAGTACTGTTACCTGGAACCGGAGTATGAGTGCCTTTTACCTTTCCTCCCCGACAACGGCGCCAGAAAGTGCTTGATGTCTACGGGAGCTTCTATTCTTGTAGACAGTGTTGGGCCTCCAAAGAGAGGTTTGTAGAACAGTAGCAAGTTTCCCTTAAGTGGATTACCCAAGGTTTATCGAACTCGGGGAGGAAGAGGTCAAAGATATCCCTCTCATGCAACCCTGCAATCACAAAGCAAGAAGTCTCTTGTGTCCCCAACACACCAAATACACTTGTCAGGTGTATAGGTGCACTAGTTCGGCGAAGAGATAGTGAAATACAAGTAATATGGATGTATATGAGTGGTAATAGCAATCTGAATAAAATATGGCAGCGAGTAAACATGCAACAAAACAGTAAACAAACGGAGATTCGATGCTTGGAAGCAAGGCCTAGGGATCCTGCTTTCACTAGTGGACACTCTCAACAATGATCACATAATAGGACTACTCTACACTCTTTTGTTGGATGATGAATGCATTGCGTAGGATTACACGAACCCTCAATGCCGGAGTTAACAAGCTCCACAATGCAATGTTCATATTTAAATAACCTTAGAGTGCAAGATAGATCAACATAATTACACCAAGAACTAACATAGCATGCACACTATCACCATCATGCATATGTAGGAGGAATAATACACATCAATACCATCATAGCAATAATTAACTTCATAATCTACAAGAGATCATAATCATAGCCTACGCCAAGTACTCACACGGTGCACACACTGTCACCATTACACACGTGGAGGAGGAATAAAACTACTTTAATAACATCACTAGAGTAGCACATAGATAATATTCAACTAGATCACATAAAGAGAGAGATGAACCACATAGCTACAGCGGAGCCCTCAGCCCCGGGGGTGAATTACTCCCTCCTCATCATGGAGACAGCGATGGCGGTGAAGATGGTGGTGGAGACGGCGGTGGAGATGACTCCGGGGGCAATTCCCCGTCCGGTGCCGGAACAGAGACTTCTGTCCCCCGAATCTTGATTTCGCGATGGCGGCGGCTCTGGAAGGTTTTCTCGGGTTTCGTCCTCTCCGTCGGTGTTTTTAGGTCAGAGAGGCTTAAATAGGCGAAGAGAGGGAGTCGGAGGGGCCACGGGCTGCCCACACCCTAGGGGGCGCGCCCCCCTGGGCCGCGCCGGGGTGTGGTGTGGGGCCCCCCTGGCTCCCCTCATCCTCCTCCGGTGCTCTGGAAGCTTCCGGAAAAATAGGAACACAGGCGGTGATTTCGTCCGATTCCGAATATTTCGTTACTAGGATTTCTGAAACCAAAAACAGGAACCGGCACTTCGGCATCTTGTTAATAGGTTAGTTCCAGGAAAATGCGTAAATACGACATATAATGTGCATAAAACATGTAGGTATCATCAATAAAGTAGCATGGAACATAAGAAATTATCGATACGTTGGAGACGTATCAGCTTCTCCAAGCCGCCGCTCTGCTCCCCCCTCCCGATGTTCCGCATGAGATGTGCCAATGAGAGTTTGTGGGGGATTGCTGGAATTTGTGGGCATTTGGCCTTTGGCCCATGGCCCATTATCAAATTCTGAAACTCACATGGCCCATATCATAAATCAGTGGCAGCACTAGTGGGGGCTAAAGTTTAGTCCCACATTGCTAGTTGGGAGAGAGTTGGAGTGGTATATAAGGTGGGCTGTTCTAGTCCTAGTAAGTGAGTGAGAAGAGAGAGAGCCCTCGCGCACTCCTCCTCCGCCGCCCGCCTCGTCACGACGCGCCGCGGGTTGCGGGAATCTCGCCGAGCCGAGCTTATCTTTTTGCTGTTCGGGAAATTAATTGTGTAATCAATCACAATTATGAGCCATTAACGGACGCGTTAACTCAGCCGTTTTCGTTCCGGTTTTTCTGGATCGTGAACTCGTACGTGGGCTGCGTCCCACGACCTTCCCGAGCCGCACTATATAAGCGCGGACGAGAACCCTAGCCTGTACGTGCCACATATGCGACTACCTGTTTCCAGTTCATTGCGCCGCCGCCTTCGTCTTCCTCATCCCGTCCGTCGGCGTGCACCGACTGCCGGGACAGTAGGCCTCCGGAACCCTGCCTCTCGTGAACCTGTACGGGTGAGGGGCAATCAGGTTTTTGGGGAGCGCTCCGGCGCGACTACTGGCAGCACGACGTCGTCTTCGGACGACGAGTTCCTCCACACCGACAACTTCTTCCCGGATCTCAGCAACTTCTTCGACAACCTCAACATGGGCGACAACGACGCTGCTGTGAAGTATGTGATCTTGTCGTTTCTCTTTCAGTTTCTGTTAGAGTTTCTTCTTCTAGTATATGTGGTAGATGCGATCGGTTTGTCTACTTTAGATGTGATCTGTTCATCTATCTTACTAGACTGCACGTTTAGTTTATTCGTTTACATAGTCATGATTTATCAATTACTTGTACGGATTATTTCATATGGATATTTGCTTATATATTCAACAATCCAAAAACCTGATTATAGGCAAATCAATTCAAGCAGCATTGCTGCCGCTACTCGACCTCCCTCCTTTGATGGTATGCATTACAAGAGGTGGCGCACAAAGGCAGTTCTATGGTTTACAAACCTAGGCTGTTTTAGCGCCACAGATGCTAGACCTGAGGGGCCTCTCTCTGCAGAGGAGCAGGAAAAGTTTGAGAAGGTCGACGCCATGTTTAAGGCGGCCTTGTTCAGCATTCTTGGGGACAACATTGTTGACCCGTACATGGCTTTCGACCATGGTAAAGATGCGTGGGATGCGCTCGAGGCCAAATTTGGGGTCTCGGACGCTGGCACTGAACTGTATGTCATGGAGCAATACTATGACTACAGGATGACTGATGAGCGCTCCGTGGTCGAGCAGGCTCATGAGATTCAGTCACTTGCCAAAGAACTCGAGCAGTTTAAGTGTACCTTACCGGACAAATTTGTGGCCGGTGGCATTATTGCCAAGCTTCCTCCTTCGTGGAGGAACTTTGCTACTTCTCTGAAACATAAGAGACAAGAGTTTTCCGTTTCGGATCTCATTGGCTCGCTTCATGTGGAAGAGAAGGCGAGAGCAAAGGACACACGCGCTCGTAGTTTTGAGGGAGGTTCCAGTGCCAATGTGGTACAGAAGAAGAACTTCCAATCTCACAAGTCTAAGAATAAGAACAATGGAAAAGGCAAGTTTGACGAGAAGAACAAAGCCTCCAACTCAACCAACTTCAAAAGGAAGACTCCTTATAAGAAGAAAGGGAACTGCCATGTTTGTGGCGCTCCTGGACATTGGGCTCCTGATTGCCCAGAACGTCATGATCGGCGTGGGAACAGCGGCAAGTCCGCAAATGTTGTTATTGGTGTGGATACTGAGATGAAGGACGTTGGGTACGGTATTTCTCCTACTGTCCTTTCAGTATGTAATTCTCCTGATTGGTGGATAGACACCGGAGCCAATACACATGTATGTTCTGATGTCTCTATGTTTTCTTCTTATCAGGTCGCAAGGACTTCCTCCGTGCTGATGGGAAACGGCTCACGTGCTTCTGTTCGTGGTGTTGGTACGGTGGATCTGAAGTTTACTTCGGGAAAGACCATCCAGCTGAAGAATGTGCAGCACGTTCCCTCCATTAATAAGAATCTCGTTAGCGGATCGCTTTTATGTCGAGATGGTTTTAAGTTGGTTTTTGAGTCCAATAAAGTTGTAATTTCCAAGTGTGGACAATTTGTTGGAAAGGGTTATGTATGCGGAGGCTTGTTCCGCTTATCTTTGTCAGACTTATGTACTCAAATTATTAATCATGTTTGCAATGATAGTGAGTCCGATATTTGGCATTCACGACTTTGTCATATTAATTTTGGGTGCATGACGCGGCTAGCGAATATGAATATAATTCCGAAATTTGCTATTGTCAAGAAATCCAAGTGCCAAGTATGTGTGCAAGCTAAGCAACCACGTAAGTCTCACAAGACTGCGGAGGCAAGAGACTTGGCACCGCTGGAGCTTATACATTCGGATCTTTGTGAAATGAATGGTGAATTGACAAAAGGAGGGAAAAGATACTTCATGACTTTAATTGATGACTCTACTCGATATTGTTATGTGTACCTCCTGAAATCTAAAGATGAAGCTCTTAATTACTTCAAAATCTTTAAAGCTGAAGCAGAAAACCAACTTGATCGAAAGATCAAGCGGCTAAGGTCTGATCGTGGTGGAGAGTATTTTTCCAACGAGTTTGATTCTTTTTGTGTGGAACATGGTATTATCCATGAGAGGACGCCTCCCTACTCACCTCAGTCAAATGGGGTGGCCGAAAGAAAGAACCGTACTCTAACTGATTTGGTTAACGCCATGTTAGATACATCGGGTCTATCCAAGGCATGGTGGGGGGAGGCGATATTGACTGCATGTCATGTCCTAAACCGTGTCCCCACAAAGAACAAAACCATTACTCCTTTTGAGGAATGGGAAAGGAAAAGGTTGAAACTCTCTTACCTACGAACTTGGGGTTGTATGGCGAAAGTAAATGTGCCGATACCCAAGAAGCGCAAGCTTGGACCAAAGACCGTGGATTGTGTTCTTCTGGGATATGCATTTCATAGCATTGGCTACAGATTTTTGATAGTAAAATCTGAGGTATCCGACATGCATGTTGGTACAATTATGGAGTCGAATGATGCGACTTTCTTTGAGGACATCTTTCCTATGAAAGAAACTTCTAGCTCATCAACTCAGGAGATGCCCAGTTCATCTACTCAGGAATTATTTCCTGAACCTACCATGGCTATAGAACACTTTGAAAATCCTGTGGAGGATGACAATGAAGCTCCCAAAAGGAGCAAGAGACAGAGGACTGCAAAGTCCTTTGGACATGATTTCATTGTGTACCTCGTGGACGACACTCCCACTTCTATTTCAGAAGCCTATGCATCTCAGGATGCTGACTACTGGAAGGAAGCTGTCCGTAGCGAGATGGATTCCATCTTAGCTAATGGAACTTGGGAGGTGACTGATCGTCCTTATGGGTGCAAACCTGTAGGATGCAAGTGGGTGTTCAAGAAAAAGCTTAGGCCTGATGGTACTATTGAAAAGTACAAGGCACGTCTTGTGGCCAAGGGTTATACCCAGAAAGAAGGTGAAGATTTCTTTGATACATACTCACCTGTTGCCAGATTGACCACCATTCGAGTGCTACTATCCTTGGCTGCCTCACATGGTCTTCTCGTTCATCAAATGGATGTTAAGACTGCTTTCCTAAATGGAGAGCTTGAAGAGGAAATTTATATGGAGCAGCCTGATGGATTTGTAGTAGATGGTCAAGAAGGAAAGGTGTGTAAACTACTGAAGTCTTTGTATGGGCTTAAGCAAGCGCCTAAGCAGTGGCATGAGAAGTTTGAAAGAACTTTAACCGCTGAAGGCTTTGTTGTAAACGAAGCTGACAAGTGTGTATACTATCGCCATGGTGGGGGCGAGGGAGTTATTCTTTGTCTCTATGTCGATGACATATTGATATTTGGGACCAGCCTTACTGTGATTAAGGAGGTCAAGGAGTTCCTATCTCGTTGTTTTGAGATGAAGGACTTGGGAGTAGCTGATGTGATCTTAAACATCAAGTTGCTTAAGGATGACGATGGTGGGATTACATTGCTTCAGTCCCACTATGTGGAAAAGATCCTGAGTCGCTTCGGGTATAGCGACTGTAAATCTTCTCCAACGCCTTATGATCCTAGTGTGATTATTCGTAAGAATAAAAGAATTGCTAGAGATCAATTGCGATATTCGCAGATTATTGGCTCGCTTATGTATTTAGCCAGCGCCACAAGGCCTGACATCTCCTTTGTTGTAAGTAAACTCAGCCGTTTTGTGTCTAGACCTGGAGATGTTCATTGGCATGCTCTTGAGAGAGTTTTGCGCTATCTAAAAGGCACTGCGAGCTATGGCATTCACTATACTGGGTATCCAAGGGTACTTGAGGGTTATAGTGATGCAAATTGGATATCTGATGCTGATGAGACTAAGGCCACAAGTGGTTATTTGTTTACACTTGGAGGTGGCGCTGTTTCCTGGAAGTCTTGCAAGCAGACCATCATTACGAGGTCAACTATGGAAGCAGAACTCACAACATTAGACACAGCCACTGTTGAAGCAGAGTGGCTTCGTGAGCTCTTGATGGACTTACCTGTGGTTGAGAAACCAATACCCGCTATTCCTATGAACTGTGATAATCAAACTGTGATCGTCAAAGTAAACAGTTCTAAGGATAATATGAAGTCATCAAGGCATGTGAAGAGGAGACTGAAAACTGTCAGGAAAATGAGAAACTCCGGAGTTATAGCGTTGGATTATATCCATACGTCTAGAAACCTGGCAGACCCCTTCACAAAGGGACTATCACGAAATGTGATAGAAAATGCATCGAGGGAGATGGGTATGAGACCCACACTATGAGTTGTCCATGGTGGTAACCCACTCTATGTGATCGGAGATCCCGTGAATTAGAACTGGGAGACAAGCTGTTGGTCAGCTGAGAGGAGAGTATATATCCCTACAATTTTACCACTCCGTAAGATGCAATACTCTCCTAATCTGCATGGCAGGTTGATAATTATCTTAATGTGTTCTAAGTGGCTTATTTTAGCAGAGATGTTGTCCTGCAGAACATCTTTTGAAGAACACACCTATATGAGTCCGATTGTTAAACGTCGCAATCTATGAGAGTTGGGTGCTCTCTAGTAAACTCATGAAAGGCCCTGGAGTATGACGTATAAGCTCCAAACCGCGAGGAAGCCTCGCGGCAGCCTAGTATCGGTCTAGGCTTTGTATGAAGCTAGTGCGCAGAAAACTTGTAGTTCAAGGCATAGTCCACTATCCAAGTTGCAATCTAGTGTAATATAAAGCTTTAAGTGGAAGTTCAACTTAACAGTCTCCACGACATACCGGTATATAAAACAATGTTCTGGAAACTTATTGATGAGATGTGCCAATGAGAGTTTGTGGGGGATTGCTGGAATTTGTGGGCATTTGGCCTTTGACCCATGGCCCATTATCAAATTCTGAAACTCACATGGCCCATATCATAAATCAGTGGCAGCACTAGTGGGGGCTAAAGTTTAGTCCCACATTGCTAGTTGGGAGAGAGTTGGAGTGGTATATAAGGTGGGCTGTTCTAGTCCTAGTAAGTGAGTGAGAAGAGAGCCTCGCGCACTCCCTCCTCCGCCGCCCGCCTCGCCTCGCCACGCCACGCCTCGTCACGACACGTCACGACGCGCCGCGGGTTGCGGGAATCTCGCCGAGCCGAGCTTATCTTTTTGCTGTTCGGGAAATTAATTGTGTAATCAATCACAATTATGAGCCATTAACGGACGCGTTAACTCAGCCGTTTCGTTCCGGTTTTTCCGAACTCGTACGTGGGCTGCGTCCCACGACCTTCCCGAGCCGCACTATATAAGCGCGGACGAGAACCCTATCCTGCGTGCCACATATGCGACTACCTGTTTCAGTTCTTTGCGCCACCGCCTTCGTCTTCCTCATCCCGGGAGTCGGCGTGCACCGACTGCCGGGATAGTAGGCTTCCGGAACCCTGCCTCTCGTGAACCTGTACGGGTGAGGGGCAATCAGGTTTTGGGGAGCGCTCCGGCGCGACTACTGGCAGCACGACGTCGTCTTCGGACGACGTGTTCCTCCACACCGACAACTTCTTCCCGGATCTCAGCAACTTCTTCGACAACCTCAACATTGCGACAACGGCTACTGTGAAGTATGTGATCTTGTTGTTTCTCTTTCAGTTTCTGTTAGAGTTTCTTCTTCTAGTATATGTGGTAGATGCGATCGGTTTGTCTATTTTAGATGTGATCTATTCATCTATCTTACTGGACTGCACATATGATTTATCAATTACTTGTACGGATTATTTTATATGGATATTTGCTTATATATTCAACACCTCCGACCTCCACCATTGCCTTCCCCGATCTCCCATCTCCCGTCTCTTCTGACCTCCGTCGGTGCCTGCTCCCACCTCCGTTCGCGAGCGCCGGCTAGCTTCCTTCTCCTCGGACCTCCGCCGCCGCCACCTGCGCCCGCTGCTCAGAACGAGGGTGGGGGAAAACTGCAGGCTAGGAGGCGTGTGCGTGACCTATTGAAGAGAAGGTTGCTTCTTTTTCTCTCTTGCGTGCTTTTTTCCTTGCCCAGCCCGCTCGCCCCACGGGTGTATCGTGGATTGCTCTGAGATAGGCCAACCATAGAGGCACTTACTTATTCTCAATGTCTCAAAGTTTGTTCAGATGAGAGCGTGATGTGGATACGATAATAGTGACAAAACTGATGCATCGGCGCATCGCAGACCAGCTTTTGCCTTCCTTCTTTATAAATCTTATTCAGATCACAATTTCAGACAGTGGACTCCATCTAGATCTCAGCAGCGGCTAGCTGTGCTCATCGAATGATCGAACGCGGCATGGCGTCGGAGCTGGCTAGCCTCACCTTGGTCTCGGCCGCCGTGGCCACGACCATGGCCTACGCGCGCTTCGCCACCTCGCGCGTGCCCCCTGGCCTCGTCCGCCTGGCCGCGCTCCTCCCGGTGCTCCTCGTCCTCCCAGTCCTCCCCTTCACCTTCTCTCCCATCCTTCTCCGCACCATCTCCGCCTTCTTCCTCGTCTGGCTCTGCGGCTTCAAGCTCCTCCTCCTCGCCGCCGGCCACGGGCCCCTCCACCCGGCCCTCCCACTCGTCCGCTTCGTCACCTGCGCCGCGCTCCCCATCAAGCTCCGGGACAGAGGCGCGGAGACCTCGAACTCGCGGTGCCTCCCTCCGGAGTTCCTCCTGTCCTACGCGGCCAAGGCGGCCTTCTTCGCGGCGCTCATCTCGCTCCGGCGCGTCCGGGCGCGAATGCCGGCGTACGGCGTGGTGGCGTTCGACGGCGCGCACGTGTACCTGATGCTGGAGCTCTTCATGGCGTCCGCCGCGGCGTTCGCGCGCGCGCTGCTGGGCGCGGAGCTGGAGCCGCAGTTCGACCGGCCGTACCTCGCGTCGTCCCTCCGCGACTTCTGGGGCCACCGGTGGAACCTCATGGTGCCCGGCGCGCTCCGGCCGAGCGTGTACCGCCCCGTGCGCGCCCGCCTCGGCGCCCCCGCCGGGGTGCTCGCCACGTTCCTCGTGTCGGGCCTCATGCACGAGCTCATGTTCTACTACATCACGCTCCAGGCCGGCACGGGGGAGGTCACCGCGTTCTTCGTCCTGCACGGCGCCTGCGTGGTGGCCGAGCGGTGGTGCGCGAGGCAGAGGGGGCTGTGGCGGCCGCCGCGCGTGGCGGCGACGGCGGCGACGCTGGCCTTCGTCGCGGGGACCGCGTCCTGGCTCTTCTTCGCGCCCGTCACACGGACCGGCCTGGACAAGGCCATCGTCGCCGAGTGCGAGGGGATGATGGCGGCCTTGGAGAAGCTGGCTGCCGCGGCGGCGCGCTTGGTGTGGTCATGACGGTTTGAGACTACTCCGGGACATGTAATTTCAGGAGTACAATCACGTTGAGGTCCGTATGACCTATCAGCGATTCACTATCACCTTCAATAGTTAACCACACACACAAAAAATTTAGCGACCGCCTTCAGCGTATTTCGGCAGATTGCAACATCAGAATCTCATATCGCACTTTGCTCATGGGATTGTCATGTATAGCTGCAGTGGCGTACACGCTGCAGAAACAAGATCATCGGACGACAAGAAAAGAAAAGGATATCTTCTAGCTTGGCACATAATCGTATCTCCCTCTCCCGTGTCTTCTATGGAAAAGTGTCTTTGACTCTTGGACACTAGTGCTCCTGCTATTTAAGAAAATGGAAAATCATACATATTTATTACAAAAATTTCTAAAAATAAATTTGGATATAGTAAATGATGTAACCTACAATCGTTTAAAATTTTAATATAAAATTCTTTATATTTTAGGCTACATAAAAAAGATAAAACATGTTGAAATTTGGAGATTTGAAATATGCATACCCAGATCACACGTTTGTCATTTTTGTGTAGCCTAGAATATTTTATATTTGAAATTAAAATTTAACACGTTTATGAGATAATTCATTGGCTACACCATGATTTTTTTATAACTTTTTTGAAACACATAAATGTGATTTTTTTTTAATTTTCTTAAAACAATGGGGCCAAGAGCCAAAAAAAAAAACTTTGTCCGGCTTCTATGGAATAACCAAAAGAAGACTATCTATATATTGCCGTCGATGTCACCAATGGACCAATCAGACAGCCACTCACTCCCAGCTCAGCTTATAAAAAAAAAATCCAATGCACTAGCACGAACACAATGTCAACCACCGGTACAAGTATGAGGCGTATGATCTGGGGCGCATTTTTTTTAAATAATACACTTTTTCTTGTTTATTTCAGAAATAATACTTGGTTTTGAGATATTTCAGAAATAATACACCGTCGGGGTCAGGAAACCCGAAATTTGAAACTCGGGGTAGAGGAACCCGAAATTTCAAAATCGGGGTAGAGGAACCCGACTCATTCTTTTGGCGAGAGGCGAAGAAGGAGAAAGAAAAGGAAAAGAAAGAATCGGGTTTTAGAAACCCGATATTAGTGAATCGGGTTAGGCGACCCCGAGATTCCCGCATATTTCGGGTTACTCTACCCCGATTTTGAAATTTCGGGTTCCTCTACCCTAATTCTGAAATTTCGGGTTCCTCTACCCCAATTCCTTCTTTTTCGAAACAGGATTAGTCGGGTTCCTCTATCCCGATTTTTGAAATTTCGGGTTCCTCTACCCCGAGTTTCAAATTTCGGGTTTCGTGAACCCGACGGTGTATTATTTCTGAAATATCTCAAAACCGAATATTATTTCTGAAATAAACAAAAAAATGTGTATTATTTAAAAAAAAATCGCTGATCTGGGAGCCTGTTCAAAAAAAAGAGGGAGCCTCCCTGAAAACCATCTTTAGCTTATCTAAAGTGTTATCTTTTTTATTCTTACATTACAGGCAGCGAATGGAGTCATTTTAAACCTGTCTCTATCCTAGTCATATGCAAACCTACTTCATCACAATAAGGCCATCCTTTCACACGGTAGAAGGCCCCAAACCGTCCCCCAAACCGCGCCGGATTGAGCGTTTGGGGGACGTGTTTTGTTCGTGCCGCGTTTGGGGGATGTCGCTCCCCAGCCGCGTCCCCCCAAACGCCGCCCCCAAACATTTAAAATACCTTTTTTAACACATAATAACCATTTATCAAATGTAGCATGTCTTGGAGGGACGCGATGATCAGCAAATGCTCCCGCAGGTCGTCGTCGAAGGCTTGCTCGTCCTCCAGCAGCAGGGCAAGCATCTCATCGTCGCTGTCCATGGCTAAAGCAAAATCAATGGTTAAAATTGCGCCGAGGCAGACGACGCAACAAACAGCGGCCAATCGCGCCTACCGGCAAGTCGTCGAGCACCTTGTGTGCGCGGAGGTGGGGCGGATTTGACGGCGTGTTCTGGGACGCGCTGGGGAAGCGGCGGCGGCGGCACGACGGCGGGAGCCCCAGCCGCCTTGCCGACTCTCAGCAGAGATCGACGTCCAAACGGCCGGGAAATCCAGCGGCGGCGGTGGGGTGGGAGGCGCGGGAAGGAAGGAGCGACGAGAAAAGAGGCGCGAACCAACGGTTTATGCAAATAGTCGCCGACATGTGGGAGCCCGCCTCGCTTTTCGGTGTGTCCGGCGTCCCTGGTGCGTCCCCTGTAGGGAGGGACGGGCTCGAGCGCCGGACACCGTATCGGGCCGCGCCGGACAAAAATGGGCTTTAGGGAACGCGGCTGGAACGCATTTTCTGTCCGGCGCGCCCCAAATCCCTTTGGGGGACGCGACTCGAGATGCTCTTAGTTCACATATGCAAAACTTTCCAAATCTTTCCAAAGTCCAAGCTGGTTGTTAAGATTAAACTTCCGGTTGCTATGCTCACGAAACATCAATCATTAGCTGGGTAACAAGATCAACTAAAGAGTCATCTAGATCACTTCACATGCATGCCATGAATCCTCGGGCTGGAAGCCTGGAAAGAATTTTAAAATGTAGTAACAAAATACACATTATTGCTAAGTATTTGGAAATCATCAGAGGTTTGGATGAAAATCCAAAAACGAGACGCTAAACTATCTCACCTAAAAAGGATGAAAAAAAAACTCGACAGATGATGGATCACTTAGGGCATCTCCAGCGGCGCGACGGATTTTAGCGTCCGCGCGTCCGTTTGCGTTGGCCGAAATGGTCGAAATCGACCACGCATCGGTTTGCGTCGGGGGTGGCTCCAGTGGCACGACGCATTTTTTGATCGAATCATTTTTTTAAACATGAAACATAATTTACATAGTTAAAACATGAAAAAAAAACCTAACGCCTACTGCTGCTCCTCGTCGCTGTCGAGC
Organism: Lolium multiflorum; assembly: GCA_030979885.1. Classification (NCBI taxonomy): domain Eukaryota; kingdom Viridiplantae; phylum Streptophyta; class Magnoliopsida; order Poales; family Poaceae; genus Lolium; species Lolium multiflorum. The sequence goes on from CM061748.1 coordinate 91,122,818, forward strand.
ACGATGAGCTCCGGTATCACTCACGGGCAGTAGCCAGCCCAATGTCACTAGCACGAACACAATTTCACTAGCACGAACACAATGTCAACCACCGGTACAAGTATGAGGCGTATGATCTGGGAGCCTGTTCAAAAAAAAAAAAGAGGGAGCCTCCCTGAAAACCATCTTTAGCTTATCTAAAGTGTTATCTTTTTTATTCTTACATTACAGGCAGCGTATGGAGTCATTTTAAACCTGTCTCTATGCTAGTCATATGCAAACCTACTTCATCACAATAAGGCCATCCTTTCACACGATAGAAGGATAAATTCACATATGCAAAACTTCCCAAATCTTTCCAAAGTCCAAGCTGGTTGTTAAGATCAAACTTTCGGTAAGGGCTGACAGTTCACTGAAGTTGCTACGCTCACGAAACATCAACCATTAGCTGGGTAACGAGATCAGCTAAAGAGTCATCTAGATCACTTCACGTGCATGCCATGAATCCTCGGGCTGGAAAGAATTTTAAAATGTAACAAAATACACATTATTGCTATTTGGAAATCATCAGAGGTTTGGATGAAAATCCATAGACGACGGTAAACTATCTCACCTAAAAAGGATGACAAAAAAAACTCGACAGATGAAGGATCACTTATGCTTCATACCAGGTTTGAGGAACATTAGAAGAAAAGATAAAAGAACTTTTACAGAAACCTACAAAGCCTTCAGCTAAACAAAGTAACATTATGGTCCTTTCCCAGTACACCATATCTAAGATACTAGAGATGATCAGCGGCTCTGGTAGTTCATCTTCTTCCCACAATCCTACTTATGCTTTTGGGAAGATCAAAATTCAGAAGTTTTGCAAACTGAGGACCGGTATTAAACATAAGATAGGATGTACAAAAAATAGTATCGCATGGATGTGCCCCTGCTAGCTGATTTTATCTCTTGCATCCTTATGGTGGGATGTACGATTCTAACATCACATGTGCACGACGTGGTGACGTAATCTGGACAACAAGAAATGTGAACTTCCATGTCCTGTCAGAGTTATCTTTAAACATCTCAGCAAGCACCTTTCCAGCTCCATGTGGCCCTCGGATAAGAAAGCCCACCTGACATGATGTATGTGAATTTCAACTGGTCAACCAAGTTCAAAGAGGTGCCACACAACTGTGTGAAGTGCATAGCCATCCTAGACTCCTAGTGGCCTCTTCCCAACTAGCAAAGTATCATCTGAAAGCACATAAACTTGCCAAGGTCCATTACATATTAAAATTTATATACTTGTAAAGTATTACTGTTGATCGTAACTACTGACTCCTAGTAAAACAAAATCTTAGTTTTTCTCCTAATGTTGTAGTTTGCAAGTTCTTATTGCCATAAGTCTGCCAACAAACTATCATCGGAGAGGAAGGTGTCACACTAACTGCTGCAGCTCCTTGTGGTAAACTTGTATGTTTCCATTGACTCAGCTACCATAATCTTGATGCACAGGTAAGCAGCATAGTTAAAGAATGCACATCATTAAAGAGTAGAGACCGCAGCTCCTCACAGTAAACTTCTATGTTTTCATTGACTTAACTACCATAATCTTGATGCAAAAGTAAGCAGCATAGTTAAAGAAGGCACGTCAATAAATTGTAGAGACATGAATTTATGCTACCTCCACATGTTCAACACCATCCTCGTCTGTCCAAACCCTGTTGTAAATGCGCTGCCGAGCTGCACGGTTTCTGGATTCCGTACCATAACCAGTTATAGGGTAACCAATTTTGGCCGTAACCTGAAAAATCATGCGAATATACGAAGTATACTAAGAGATGAATAATAGTGTGCCAGGCGAAAATCAAAATAACACTAACACCCACAAACCTGACTATCACTCTGAACTCTTGCTAGAGCTTTCCCGAAAATTGTGTACCTGTACAATAGTAGCAACATTAAGCAATCTCCAAATCAGATTGAACAGGGATACCACAGGCAATTTCCAGAAAAATCAATACCGTAAACCACATAGGGATATTTAGCCATAAAGCAACAAGAACAACCATGCCATGTAGAAAAGAGATCGACGTACAAAATTTCTTATGTGATACACCAGATAATAAGTATATCGACAGGTGGGGCAGGCTACTAAGGAGGTGTGGCATGCCACTCTTGTGTGGGCCTATGACAGATGGGGGCCTCTGACACAACTGTGGCAGTGAAACAATGAGCGGCCACACTTGTGCCAAAGTTTGGCAGATGTGTGGCTAGGAACTAAATATGCCCGTATGGTTTACCATGTTTCTTACAAATTGTCCTGTTTGGCGTCCTTAAGTTCAAATTAATAGAATGCAAAAGACATACTCTTTTGGTTCAAATATAAGCTCTTTGCAAAAAGCATATCCCGCCAACGCAGCAACTCCAAGCCCAGCAAGTATTACAACACTGTAAGATGCCCCCTCAGCAAATGTCACTGGCTTCTCAGGTATATTATAGGTAGGGGCATCAAAGGGATCTTCAGTTGTTGTCAAGTCTGTTCTCTCCTGAGGATAAATAGGGCAATCTTTTATAAGCAGTAAAAAAAGACCCAGAATGACATGCACCATAAGAAGAATTTATTAATGAAACATGAAACATTAAACAACTATTAAAGCAATTAAAGTATAGTTTACTGATAAATTACAGTTTCCATGAAGATATGCATGAACAGTGGGCATCAAAAGCAGAAAATGAAGGTGTTAGGTGATTAATATTGTTGATGGAGAGTAAATACACAATACTGAACTCTTTTACAGATAAATGTTGTCAAAATGGATAACAAGAAGAGAACAGACAAGACTCAAGATTTCCAATAAACTGTAGTCTATGAGTAACAGAATTAGTTTGTCCTATCAGATCAATAATTCATGCCTCCTCGAGAAATCTGGTGTAGGTAAAGTGAAGAGCTTAATTGAGGATACTACCACATCGATATAATGAACAAAAAGACGGTAAAACACCTAGCAATTACCTACGCTGACATGGCAAACGAAGAGAATCTTTTCAGTATATGCATTCCAATAGCAGTTGAGTAACAACTAACAATCTATTCTAACAAACATTAGTTAAAACCTACATTTTAGGGCCTAATGCCTATACATAATCAATAGCGACACAGCAGCTTCCTGATGCACTGATCCCAACAGAACTAGAACTAATGAAAACGAAAAAGAAACATAGTAAAGCTCACGCATGTATGCAAGAGTTATCATTGTCACTACTGCAAATGGTCACAACGTGACATGGTTAAGAATTACCTATATTCCACAATACACAGAAAATTCATGGTAGCATATTCAAAGAAAATGGACAACATTGTCACTGCTCAAAATTATTTTCAAGAGTCACTACAAGCAAGAAAATATTGAAGAAACCAATATTGAATAATAATTATATCAGCAACATAACTAGCAAACCTGCTTTGGTCTGTTTTCTGAAGCTTGTGTGGAGTAAGATGCAGATGGCCTTATTGAAGAAGAAGGTACGTACTTTGCGGCCATCTTTACGCACTGTCAGAGAACCTGAACGGTTTGAGTTGATCATATACCACCTTGAACTTTTTGAAGATGATGCTGAAAGGTTGGCCAAAAGAGAACTCCATCAGCATTAAATAAGGCCCATAGGATGCACAATACTGAAAATAACTTTTAGTCCAGATTTAACAACACAGTACATGAAATTTACACTATTTTATCACCTTTAGACTGAAAAGAGAGAGCAATGAACATGGACTGACCCAACTTAACTGAAGGACAGAAAAGCCAGAATAATCATTTGCTGGTATCTATCTACCATTAGTTCACTGGGGAAGGCGCAGACAAGTTTTTTTTTTTTTTTTTTGCCTCTAGAGTTTTCATTTTGAGAATTTGTGCCTTTTAAATTCTAACCATTTCATTCTAGCGGGTTTGCTGAATGGAAGATTAAGTTCAAATATTTCCAAGGAAGATTCACTAAACAAGTATACGGAAGCTATCCTTAATGATTCTTCTGGTAAAATTGAAAAGATTTGACTTGTTTAAGGTATACATTATTCATAGCTAAGGGGTCTTAGCAGAAAACAACAAAATCCTGACTAGAAGATGTACTTGTTCAATAGTTTTTCTGATAGAATGAATAATACTCGAGACAAAAATTACTGTGTTCTGCTATAGTATGTGCTTCTTGCTATAATTTAGTCTGCAATTATATCAGAATAATATTGCACAAACACAAGCATGCTAAGAATAACAATGTTCAAATTATAAGAAAAATATACCATGCCCAACTTCACCAGACATTCGAAAAGCTTTCCTAAGTCCACCAATTGTTGTCTGCTTGCTTAACCCTATACATCATTGCTAATAATATGAGTCCAGATGTTGTGTAGACCAGAAGGTTAACATGAAAGGAAACAACCCAAAAGAGGTACCAAATTTAAACTTCTAACTGTAACAGAAGACAGTAAATAAGAAAAGGGGAACTTTTCTTTTTTGAAACTTGGAAAGGGGAACTATACTCCCTCCTTTTGTTCAACGAACAAGAATATGTATAACAAGATCAACAACATTCAATGATTTAGTTACAACTAGTGATAAATTTAAGAATCACAGCGCCGTAAGAGTATAACTGCCATAACTTTAAATGGTACTTACCAGGGTTTTAATATAACTGTACTGGCTTTTTTTAAGTGGTTGTTAGAAAAGTGTTTTTTTGTTCCATTTTTTTCATGTTATAAGGTTTCACGTGTGTACATATAGAGCAAGCAAGAACCAATATGGGAAAAAATCTCGGTCTGAAGTCACGATATTCAAAAATTTGGGTTTAGTTTCACAATCTCCTCTTGAAATGGTCACCTTTTTCGAGAATACACCCTGGAAGGTGTATTAATATATAGAAGAAGGGGCAAAGAAGCCCGGCGACGCCGCAAGCGGCAAGTTCATGCTGCCAACATGGGGTGGCAGCTCCCCGACCCAAAGCCTACTCTCCTAATTGCCACCACAACTCCACCGGCTCCGGGAAGCCAAAGCTATCACTACGAAAGAGCCTAGCTAGACGCCACCTCCCATACTCTTCCCTGATCTTCGTCTTGATCGCCAGGACGGCCGGCCTCGCCGAATTGAAGACGACATCATTCCTGTGTGTCCAGATGGACCAGAAAACCACTGATCTAGTTTCTGATGGTCAAACCACTGATCTAGTTTCTGATGCTTAGTCAATCATCACCTACGCTATTTGTGATGGTGTGTCAAGTGAAAGTAAATTTGACCCCGAGAAATAGAAAAAAACGAAAGATGGAATAAAGCGGCCTAGAGAGAAAGTGCAGACAGAGAAGATTGCTAGTCGGCTGCAGTTCCTCTAGCCTCTGCTCAAAACAGTTGAACGATAGGATCTCCAGAGGAGCCATCAGCTGCTATTCCATGAGAGGACTGGTTGATGTATCATGCAGAACAATTATGATTTCAAGAGATGGATGATCATCCAATATCATAGCGCTGCGATATTGGCTCGGTCACCAGTAGAGTGTGTCAGGGCGCATTCTGGTGTGAGACTAAATTGACAAAAATGGGGTTCTGTCCATGTATAGGCCCATCTTTATGTTCTATTCAAGCAAGGTATGAATTATTTTTAACCACTTCTAGCTCTCTCAAAAAAAAAAAAAAAAAACGTATGGTCTCGTCATATGGTTGATACATATCTATTCAAGGATCCACAATAAAGTTTATTTCCTGTGGTGGTACACTCGATACGCTTCTATAACCCTCCCTGCTAATTTTTTTAAGAACAAATTCATGTGATCAGTTCACATCACATGAACAACATGAGAACATGCATATGCCTGGGTTACTTGACATAATTCATGCCAATGATTTGCAACGACTCTATGGTACCCTCTATATGTTTTTCCAAACAATTCTATATTTTAAAAAAATCGCAAAAAATCTTTTAAAATTGAATAGAAAAGAAAATAATCAAGCAAGAATGCAGGGCTTGAATAAGCAACGCTGCAACAGCCCATGGTATGCTGCGACGGCTGCCTTAGCGCAACCCAAAATGCCAACTTTCTAAACAGGCCAAAAAAAAATCTAATGTCCGAGACGTCAGCTTAATTATAATTAGGCCAAATCCAGACCTGCCTGACTGTAGATGATTTGTGCAAGATTTAATCCCGCAAGACTACTACCATGCTACTAGGAAGGAAGGGAGGAATGACAGGAAGGGGAAGGAGAAGGGAAAGAAAGAATCGTACCAGGGACGAAGAGGTTGGGCAAGGACTCAGCCTTCGGGGGAGGGGTTGGCAGCTTCCGTGGCACAATGGCTGACATGGAGAACAGGCGCCGGGATCCAGACCTTGCCGCAGCTGCCGCCATCGCCACCCAGATGTCTTCCCGTGGAAAGGCAACCAGAGGGTTAGGGCTTTCCTTCTTCTATTGCTTCGAGCCCATACTTCAATCAAGAGAAATTCAATAAAATCAGTTAACATGCAGCAAATGGATTTGTCAACCCTAAGCTACTCACATGTGTAAGGATTGATCACATATTCGCCATATTAATCATAGCTTGCTGTAGTAATTTAAACCTTTATAGCTAATTATATGGCCTTGAAGCATCAATAGTGAACACGATATACTCATATGCACAAGCATCAAGTTCTGTGTATTAAGAAACTATCACTAAACCTATTCAGTGATGCTGCAAGAGAAAGGAAATATTTTTTTTCCAGCTCATTACAACACCCCTAGACATGCATGCAGGATTGCAGGAACCATAAAATACATGAGTAAAAGCACTGGAGGTTTCCTATAGTACTGTAGTTAGGTGACTTAGCTTCAGTAAATTAGAGGATAGGTGCCCTATTTCAAGCAAGAAAGTTATACAAAATGTATATGCTATTTGTTTGTCAGTAGGTTGAATTGACTGGTCAGAAAAGTTGAACAATTTATGAACCATTTCAGATATATCTACTGCATGTATTCTTCCAAATTGCTACGAGATCCTCTTCCAAGCCGTTGTGTCAAGATCTTGGAAGGTCAGCTGGCGCTCTTGGGCTCTCACACAGGTCAAGTTCTTCATCTTGCTTGCTTGCCAAGTTCTTCATCTTCGACAACGCAGCTCCTAACATGTTTAGTCCCCTTAGCACGATTCGATCCGAGGCTCGATTTTGGACTACCCGGCACGCAATTGGCTTGAATTTCTTGATCTCGTCACTTAGATCTAGTGGGTTGAGTTGCATGGTGCGGTGTTGGCTCGTCCCGAGCTTACAATTATGTAAAACTTCTGTTTTCTATCAATGCATCGAAACACAAAGTTTTTTTGCGTTTTGAAAAAAAAAACTACTAGAGAACAGCAAGATTAACTTAGTAGTGTCGATACTAGCGACACCACCCTTACCTGTTTCGATCTGTGGAAACTAGCAATGACTAGCACAGACCAATACCTCTCTTGACAAGAATCGACCTATGAACTCAGCTCTGATAGCTACGGCCAAAAAAACAGCAAAATGGAACGCAGGGGGAGGGGAGAAAGAGGGAGGAAGGAAGTAAGGAGAAGGGAGAAGGAGGATACTACCTGTTCCTGGAGGAGGCTGCGCAGCAAGCTCGGGGCGGTGGCAGCGGCCCAACGAACTGGCGACGCAGCGGACTGTTCCGGGACGGGGAGGAAATGCAGGTATACGGTGCGCCGCTGTAGTAAGGCGACCACCGGAGTCCGGATGGGCGGCGCCGGAGCCCTCGGTGCGGCTCCTCCCTGTGTTTTTTCTTTTTTTGGAATTTGCTAGTTCTCAGCTAGGGCTCAGCTAAGTTGAGCGCCGTGCGACGTTGGCCTGTTTTATTTCTTGTATGGGCTGTTGTGTATCTTACCTGTTAAATTTTTGTTCGTGGGCTTTAGTTGTTCTGTCTCGGGCCTTTTTTCTCTGTGTTTCACGGGCTGGTACGCACGGCCTAAGTTTTTCTTTACCTGGCTCATTGTTGTTTTACCTACCAGGTGTTGTGCTGGGATTTTTTGTTTGTTTTTCCTCTTGGCTGCTAGTCTCTGTAGGTGTGCTGCTAGTCTCTTTTGTCTGCTTTTTTTTGTTGTTGTTGGAAGATGGATGATGAAAATGTTAGAGCACCCACAAAGCAACCGTTGTAAGATGGATGATGAAAAGCCGAGTCGATTGGCAGTTGCTGCCGTCGATCATGGGCTCCCAATGACAGAAGTTTCACCTCACGCTCCAGTTTTTTTTGGCTGGCAGCATTGATAGCAGATACTGCTGGGCATGAGAAGATAAGCGCCCAACGTTATGGCAAACCAACGATAGGTGATAAATTAACTTTTTTTTGTCACATAAGCGCCTAGATTAGCGTCTAGCATTGTGGATGCTCTTACACTTTATATGTGAAGAAAGAGAGAGTGTCGGTTCCAGCGACTAGAGCGGCGGTTACAAATCAACTTTTTTATATTTTATTTTTGTAATTTTTAAATGGAAAATCTTAATTGCAACCATTGCAAGTAGAGTTGTAACTAAGAATTTTCTGTTCCAAGTGGGATTCCAACGAAGATTTTTCAGTTGCAAATGAAATTGCAGTTTTTTTTTGGCTGGCAGCATTGATAGCGGATACTGTTGGGCATGAGAAGATAAGCGCCCAACGAACGGACGGGGCTTGCCTGCGCCCGCTCCTGTGGACGGGGCTTGCCTGCGCCCGTCTGCTGCCATCGGTGCGTCCGCACCATCCAACGGCCCTTCTCTTTTATGCCCCCACCTCCCTTTCCGTTGGACAAAAAAAAACATGGTGAGGCGACTTGGAAACGAAGCGGTTGCAGTTGCACAATCTGCAGGCGCGCGTATGGGCTCCAGTTCACTGCCCTTGCCCTACGACCAGTCGACCTCGACCACCTGCGCCCAACATGTAGCCTCGCCGAGTCACGGCCATCAACGTGCAGCGCCGCTTCGCCCCGTTCGCCTAAAGCTCAACAACCTCATCGCCTAGTTAACCGCTATGTAACAGGAGACATGCAGAAATTGCCAAGCATTTTGTCGATCGCACATTGCCAAGCATTTTGTCGATCGCACGATCAGAGACCCCAAAACCATGACATGGCTTATGGTAGAAAACATTCAGACCAGCCATGGAGGATTCAGTTATCCCTAGCACGTACCTGTGCGTCTACCTCGACCACGCACACCACATCTCGACGGGAAGCTCGCCATTCATGACATGCACGTCATGCAGCGGCGTCCCGGCGAGGCACAGCTCTCCAACCCTGCCAATTCCTTCCATCTACTATTCTTCCTGATGGGGAAAGTGCAGCGACTCGATTTGTTGAGTTTCAGTAGTGATTTAGCTTTTTCGTTCGGAGAAGAAGGGGCCAAGGAAGAAAAGAGGAGGGCCGTTGGATAAAACGGGCGCACAGATGGGCACAGGAGACGGGCGCAGGCAAGTCCCGTCCCCAACGTTATGGCAAACCAACGATAGATGATAAATTAACTTTTTTTTTTGTCACAGAAGCGCCTAGATTAGCGTCTAGCATTGTGGATGCTCTTACACTTTCTATGTGAAGAAAGAGAGAGTGTCGGTTCCAGCGAGGTTACAAATCAACTTTTTATGTTTTATTTTTGTAATTTTAAAATGGAAAATCTCAATTGCAACCATTGCAAGTAGAGTTGTAACTAAGAATTTTCTGTTCCAAGTGGGATTCCAACGAAGATTTTTCAGTTGCAAGTGAAATTGCAACTGAGTTTTTTCTCAATTGCAACTGAGATTTTTCAGTTGCAAGTGGGGTTGCAACTGAATCTTTTCTCAATTGCAAGTGAGGTTGCACGTAAGATTTTGTAGTTGAAGTGAGGTTGCAATTAAATTATTCTCAATTAAAGAGAGTAGCAGCAACAGAGCAGACTGCGAGCTAGGGCGCGCCTCGATGGAGGCCCGCATCCCAGGATGTCGCCGGCGAAGGTGCTTGAGTACGGTGTGGCTCCAGGAGAGGCGGGCAACGGGTCGAGAGCATGCGGGTCGCAGTAAGCCGGCAGCGATGACGCTCGAGCAGGGGAAGCGGGTAGCGAGTCGATCGAGGCGGCATGGTGCCCCCTACGATGGATGGGGAAGGGAAGTGCCGGCGGAGGAGCTAGGTCAGGCGCGGTTGAGCCGCTCGCTGGTAGGATTTTATGCACTCGTCGAAGTTAGTCATCGCTGCCACACTCCAACGCTGCCTAGACGTTCATTGGAAGAGATGTCGAGTCTCCACCATCGCTAGATCTAAAAGAGGACCATCGCCAACGAGACTTTGTGGGTATATGCACATGCCTGTTGCAAGCAGCGAGGCACATATCATTGTGGCACGTCGGCCGGATGACGTCCCCATGGTACCTTGGACCAAGATCCGCCGCATCCGATCGATCAAGTCGAGGAATAATGACAAATCCAGCACCCCCAGATCAACATACTTGCTCTAGAGCATCCACGTCGCCCCGGCCCCAGCACTGTCGTGGATAACAGCAAACGCCAACAACACGTTGAGAAATGGATCTCGCCAGATCTGAAGAAATGCAAGAAGACCAAGCCACCGATTTGAAGGATCGGCAAGCACACGTTGCCATCAAATTTGAAACGACACCGTGAAGGTCGCCGCCGCCCACCGGTGTGGGAGTAGAGTAGTGTCAGATTTATTCTCTTGTATGCTGCTCCGACCACCCCAACGACACACCACAACATACAGACCCTAATCCTAACTACAGAACAGAGGAACGAGGCCCCCTCACTCCTACTGTCGAATCGGCATGGAGGGAGAGGGGACTCACACTATGGCTGATGGAGATGGGGCGGAATTGGTCATTGTTGCCCTCCGTCTCGTACGAGAGGAAGGCGATATTGAGGTCTTACATAAGTACCACATTTGGACAGGTATGTGACACATAGCACTGATTTTGAGACGCTGGTGTCACATAACCACCACATTTGGGTTTTTGGAAACATAAATACCACTTTTGCGCGGGTGTGTGACACATAGCAATGGTTTTGCCAATTAGCCGTGTTAAGACATTTTCTGACCTTTCGGGCCTACCTGTCGGGTCAACGTCGTAACGATGAACAGCTCGTTCTCCCCAATTTACACAAAACCCCCCTCTCTTTTCTAAAAGCGATCAAGTCCCAGCTCCATTCAATTTATTTCCTGCTCAACACCCAGCCTCACACGAGCTACCTCCTCTCCGTCTGGTGCCGGTCAAGCTCATCGCTCAACTGTGGGGGCTCTCCAACTGCTAAGCCGGCGAAGACATGCCGCCGTCTCACCCAGATGTCCGCATCACATGTGTGTTTGCTCGGAGGTGTCGCGGTGCCGTGAATTCACACGGATGATGCATCGACTGCGGCATCATCGGCTCGGGCTCATCACAAGCGCCATCGCGCAATGCAAATTTCCGACAATTAACTACTGAAGTTCTTGTGGGAGCATATTACCGTTGTCTACGAACTAATGCAATAATTAGAGTTGAGAAAGCATTTGTGAATATATAATAACCAAACAACAAGCATTTTGCCAGGAAGGTAAATTCGAGCCAAGCAAACTATGGGCCGAAACTGCACCAACATATATTTTGTTAGCAGCCAAACGAATGCGGGAAAAAGGCTCAGTCTTGGTTTCTACTCATGCAACATCTTGATTGGCCAAAACTAAAAACAGGAAAAAAAATCATGCGAGGAACAAACATACCCTTATAGTACCCATGCATCAAGACACAACAATTTGCATTGCGGTTTACAGTGCCATGCATGGTTGCATGTCACAGAAGGAAAACAATCTGGAGTGCGCATCAAGGCAACACCACAATTATGTTAACAGTTGATTGGTACGGACCAAGTTGCGCTTCGATGGGCACTTGGGCAGTGCGACCAATCTGCATGGCTGCACGAGGGAAAACGACTGCCTGTTGCGGCACTGCCGAGTCTGACTTTCCACTCGTATCCTGCAACCCCGCCCAACCCATCTATGTCTACTTGCATCCAGTGCTAGGTCGGCACAAAACCAACGACAGTATATAGGCGATGCATGCATGATTGTGCTGATAAATCATAAAATACAGTACTGCCACACCCTTGCTTAATGCTACTTTCTACAAAGTCTTATCAACTCGCGTCGAGCAAACCTGGGTATTCAGGGCATCTCCATGCACCATCGCCCCGTCCGGATGGATCCACCGGACAAATCGCGGCCCCGCGCGGGGGACGCAAAGGGCGGACGCCGCGTCGGAGCAGCAAAACCCGGCCCAAATCTTGGCCGGGTTTGCGTGGCGCGAATGGCACGTGGCGTCCGCTCGCGTCGGGCGTCCGTCGCCTCGTCACCTTTGGGCCCTGTCGGTGACCCGGGGGTATTAAATGGGGGGAGGGGATCCGGCCCTCCAGCTCCGATCCCACTCCACTCCCGCGAAACCGCCGCCATGGCCCCGAAGCGGGTTTTCGCCGGAGCCAACGACGACGAGGCGAGCAGCAGCCGCCGCCGTCCGCCGGCGCTGCGGCCATCGTGCGGAAACCGGCGGCCTCCACATCGGAGAGGCCGCCCGCGGCGGCGCGGCATTGCCGCAACCGCCGCCGCTGCTGCTCGAGCCCAAGCCCGAGTCCTCGGAGGAGGACCCGGACCTCCGCGCCGCGCTGCTCATCTCGGCGGCGGAGGAGGAGGAGAAATGGCCGCACCTCCGGGCGGCCATTCGAACGTCCGAGCTGGAGGAGGCGGCGCGTCGGCGGAGGAAGAAGCGGAGCTCTGGGAGGCCCGGGCCCGCCACGACGGGAGGAGGAGGGCGGCGCGAGCGGGAGGAGGCCGGGCGCGCCGACGAGGAGCGCCGCGAGGAGCAGCGGCGGCAGGAGGCCAGGCGCCGCGCCGGAGGAGAGGCAGCAGCGCCTTAGGGAGGAGGCGCTGCTCCGTGCGCCGCCGCTGCCTCGGGTGGCTCCGGACCCCACTCGGCCTGGGAGGAGGCCCTATGGTCTCCGTGGCCGGAGTCCCCGGCGCGGTCGAGCCACAACAGCGCCTCGCCGCCCGGGGACGTCGTCGACGACGACGACGTCGCCGACGACGCCCACAGGGGCTAGGCGGCGCACCGGCGGCCACCGCGCCGCCGACCAAACCCTAATAGAGGGTTTTTAGTTTAAATTTAAAAGCCCATATAGGGGCTTCTTTTGTTAGTTATTTGCCCAAAATAGGGCTATGTACAAATTTGCCCAAAATAGGGCATATGTTTAATGAAATTTCGTTTAAATTTGCCATTTTTATTTTGTTTTCGTGTTCTCCGATTTTGCGATGCGTCCGCGCGTTGGGCGCACCGCGCGACCCAAACGGACACGCGGACGCGGGCCGCTGTCCGCGTGTCCGGCCGGCGACCCAAACGGCCCAAAACGGACGGCCCAGCGCGTCCGTTTGGGTCGCGCGGTTGAGATGCCCTCATCAACAACGGTTTCCACCAAAGAATAGTCAGAGTGGAGAAAACACTACGCGGCACTAGTGCTATCTGATTAGTCAGTTCCTACGGGTTTTACACTGGCTCAGTTTTGAACACCTCAAACCTAGCTAGACAAGTCATGTAGCAACTACCTCATTCACTCCCTGCGATCCATTAGTACAACTTTTGTATTAAGTTTTCGACACTTATTATGGATCAAAGGGAGTATAATTTTTTCGTTGTTTTAGTTTAAAATTAAACTAAAACCACAATAAGAATCGTGGAACGGATGGAGTAAAAAATACTTACATTCCAATTTATTGTGTTCATGCATGAAAGCTTATCTTCGCCCACCAAAGAGATGTCATGTTTCATTTATACCAAGTTGTTGTTTGGGATGCCGAGTTGGTGTCAAATGTTGTATGAAGCAGATCATATTTGGATATGGTGTGGTAGTGTGGATAGGAACCAATCATATTAGGATCAGACACTGCTAGCCTTGCGGTCCTATAAAATATCAGGGTGCCCCATAATGCAACCAATAACGATTATATAATGACAACCATGCAGGGAAGGCGATGACATGTGTTGGCGCCCCGAGCGGCCAGTATTACAGTATCATGGGAGGAGCGACGTAGTCATGCTTATGATTTCTTATTTTGTCTACGACACGGCACAACTAATCTTATGCATATGAACAATATTTTTTCCACTTGAATATGCACACACGGACTATCTTTTTGCAGATGGACTAGTTGCAAAACTCTACAAGTAGAGCGATAATGGCTTAGAGCATCTCGAACATCATTCCTATACCCCCGCCCCAATCCCTAAAAAAAGCAATTTTAGCAATTTGGGGGCAAACCCCTTGCTCCAACATTATTCTTTATGTTAGTTTTGGCAATCTCTATACTCAATTGTTCACTACTTTGCTCATGGTTTCCGACTTCCGCTCCTAGTAGTGGTCATCCTCACCGTCCTATCGGGTATGGATGGATATCCATGTCTCTTCTAGGGTCTAGCAAGTAATGAGAGGGTGGATTGAGTACGGAAGTGCTCTGCAAGATCAACTATGTGGGTGTCTAATGTATAATTGTGGATCAGGGGATCCTAGGCATATGCAGGCTTTGAAAAACAGATTTTTACAAAAATTAAGTTTTAGATTATGAAAACCATGTTCGTCAGCCTTCACGGGTTGCGAGAACATCATGGAGTTCCTTTCCCACTTCGATCTTAGTTCATTCCCAGAACATGGAGTACCATGACACATTCTATACTCTCTCAAGAGGTGCACTACTTCTCACACAAACGTCTTTAGATGTGTTTGGATTGCTACCAAAGCACACCTTACCAATTTTTTGGTCATGGCCAAAATATTGGTTCTTGTTTAGATAGTTGCCATCTTTTTGGCTTGCCAATGCTCCACTACGAACTCTAGTTAATTATTTTTAGCCAATGATATCCAACTTGTGGGCGAGGAATAGCTCAACCAAAATATGGGCTAGCCAAAAATTTGTAGGGAAATATTAGGCACAAACCAAACACACCCTTAGCCTTGTTGCACAACCGGGTCACGGACCTGTCAATACTTCCTAGGTCTAAGGCCTGGTCTAGAAACTAGCCAATCACTAGCCACTCTGTGACCCCACAATCCACCCTTTGTAACGATTTTTGGTCATGATACATATGCTTAGTTACCCTCCCTTCTACAATACAATAGTTGGCATTCTGCAACACAGAATGGGGACATTACGGGCTCCCACCTACTGAATTCCTCCACGGAACCAGAACAACTAAGTATCTCAGAATATATGGATGAGAGAAGGTCCAGTTGATTACCCGTCCCACTCCAGGATCTATGATCAGCGCTGTCTATACGATGTTTGGAATGGCATACTACAACTGTTGTTTAATCCTAATGGTGATGTCAGTACAATGGAACCTTCACTGGCATAGTTTCACTCTGTATTCCATGGTGATACGTCTCCAACGTATCTATAATTTCTTATGTTCCATGCTAGTTTTATGACAATACCTACATGTTTTGTTCACACTTTATGATGTTTTGATGCATTTTCCGGCACTAACCTATTAACAAGATGCCGAAGCGCCGTTCTTTTCTGTTTTTTTGTTCCAGAAATCCTACACGAAATATTCTCGGAATTGGACGATCAAAACCCAAGACCTTATTTTCCATGGAAGGTTCCGAGAGAGCGAGAGAGGGACCAGAGGAGCCAAGGGCCCCACCCCACATGTGGCGCGGCCAAAGGGGGCCCCCTATGGTGTGGGTCCCTCGGGACCCCTCCGAGGCTGCCCTTCCCTATATATTACCTCTCGTCGCAAAAACCCTAAAACATCCAGCCACGAGACGAGAAAAGTTAGCCGCCGCCATCGCGAAGTCAAGTTCGGGGGCCAGTCTCTGTTCGGCCACTGGAGAGGTTGCCCGGAATCCATCTCCATCGACACCCGCCATCTTTATCGTCGTTCTTGTCTCCCATGATGAGGAGAGTTTCTCCCAGGGTGAGGGCTCTACCGGTAGCTATGTGGTTCATCTCTCTCTCCCATGATGTGAACTTTATGTGATCATGAGCTTTGTATCACTATTAATCTATGTGCTACTCTAGTGATGTTATTAAAGTAGTCTATTCCTCCTCCATGATGTAAAGGTGACAGTGTGTGCATCATGTAGTACTTGGCGTAGGTTATGATTGTAATCTCTTGTAGATTATGAAGTTGTTATCACCGGATTTTGGCCAAATCAGGAGATGGGCCGTAAGTGAAGATGGGCTTGAAAGACATACACGTGGAGCATCTTTGAAGCGGCCTTGCGCGAAGAGTTTGGGCTTAATTGCCCGTGTATCTGTAATATAGTAGATCGCATTGTAGTTTAGATTAAAAGATAGAGTTTAACTCGTGCACGGTTAGGTGCACGTCCAAATTAGAAAGTCCCTTGGACTATAAATATGTATCTAGGGTTATCGGAAAAGGAGGACAATCACGTTCACAACAAACAAATCAGGCGCATCGCCACCCCTTCTTTCGAGGGTTTCTCCCGGGTAAGCATCATGCTGCCTAGATCGCATCTTGCGATCTAGGCATTCGTTTACCTTGTGTTGCTCGTCTGAAGCATTGTTGATGGCGAGTAGCACTATTTATCATAGATGTTTTGGGGCTTGCATAGATGCTTTTCTTGCGCATATCTGCTTAGCTGTGCCGTCCCTTGATATCTAGCTGCCCTTACACCCATCCAGGTGTAAGGGCAGCATCTTGTTGTTCGTTACTTAGTAGATCGATCCGTTATAGTTGCTCCTTGATTCTTCAAGGATTGGTTTAATATCTGTGATTAGGCCTTACAAACGGGTTGAACGATCCGGTAGTGCGCTAGGTATGGTTTGCTAGCTCTAGAAGGGATGTTCCGGAATTAACTTAATGTTGGTTTTTAGGCCTCTTTTAGGGTTAGCTTTCCGTTATCTTGCGTGTTATTAGGCTCAACTACGCGTAGGATGTTCCGATCATACGGTGAAAACCCTAGACTGTCGTAGATTGGTTTAGCTTTGTTGTGATCAAGCAGGATCCCCATGTCATTGAAAATCCAACATGAACCATGGGGCGATCGGCTCTTTGAGCCGATCACGGGACAACTGAGAGCCGATAGGGCTCGTATTTAATGTTTACGTGTCTGCATGCAGGGAACTAATCGAAGCAATCTACACCTTCCTGGCCAGGTATAGGTCAGGTGGCACGCCCTGCAAGCCGGGTCGTGTGCGGAGCATTGCGGGACGACGTCGAGGGACCGGGCCCGCTGCCGCCTTGGAAGCCTCCGGCTCTTCATGTTGCTTAACCATTACTCGCCGGTGGGTTTTGGCAGGCAACACATTCTGCACGCCCGGTGGGACATCGGGACAATGTTCGGCAACAACCATGTCGTCATCTGCACCTCAGATTGCGGAGAACCATCAAGTACGAGGATCTGCCTCCTGAGCATAAGAAGAAGTATGATGATCTCAAGGCAATCTTGGAAGCCGATCTCATCGGCGCTTTTGAGAAAACCCGTTCGCACGGGATCAAGTTCAAAGGGTTCCAACCCGAAGGCGCGCTAGATGGATTAGATCTATCTCTCCCTTCGGACGAACGTACCAGAGCCCTGCGACAGGAAGTCAACTATGCCGCTCTTCAGGCATCCTGGCGACTGCCAATTCCTATATGAGCCGCCCAAGGAGATTCCACATGGATACGTATGCACATACGTGCCGGACTGCAACGACTGGATGACCCCGGTTATGGCAGGAAGGACTGCCACGGCAGGAGGAGTCGCTGGAGCAGGAAGCAGTGTTGGAGCAGATGTTGAGAAACAGGCGTGGCTAGCTAAATATGCCACCAGTACAAGTCATCAACGATCAACTTCTGCAGCTCCTACGGTGGATGAGATCACCGCAATCATGAGAGACCAGTTCGGCATCCTGCCGAAGAAGAGAATGATCGGCTATTCAAGCCGTATCCCAACGACTACGACCTGATCCCGCTGCCACCTAAGTATCGGCTCCCTGACTTCACAAAATTTAGTGGATCAGAAGGAACCAGCTCCATCGAGCACGTGAGCCGATACTTGGCGCAGTTGGGCATGGTCTCAGCTTCAGACGAGCTACGTGTGAGGTTCTTCTCGCAGTCTCTCACAGGTCCAGCCTTTGGGTGGTACACCTCGTTGCTACCAGACTCGGTTCGGACGTGGAAGCAACTGGAAGAGCAATTCCACCTACAATACCATTCAGAAACTACGGAAGCCAGCCTTGCCGATCTGACCCAAGTTCGGCAGAGACGAGGAGAGACGGTATCTGAGTACATCCAGAGGTTCGGGACCGTCAGGAACCGATGTTATTCGGTTCGTTTAACGGAGAAGGAAGCAGTCGAGCTGGCGGTAGCAGGATTATCAACGCCGCTCAAAGATCTGACCTTCCAAGCGAGTACATTCACTGGCGCACATGGTTCAGAAGTTGACAGCATATGAACAGCGCCATCCAGAATTGTACCGGACAAATACAAGCGCGTCGCCCTGATCGAGACAGACGAAGATGAAGGTTTCGCAGGAGATCAGGAGGTCGCTGTAGCTGAGTGGACTCGGGGGGCAAAACCCGTGTCCTGCAAGTGGGTGAAACAACCAGGGCCTGCAAAGGGGTTTGACTTCGATTTGAGCAAAACGGAGCAAATTTTTGATTTGCTGCTGAAGGAGAAACAGCTGAAGTTACCCGAAGGTCACAAATTCCCCACGCCACAAGAGATGAACGGCAAGCCATACTGCAAATGGCATCACACGTTCACCCATGCCACCAACTTGCAAAGTCCTTCGCGGACAGATTCAGATGGCAATAGAGCAAGGCCGATTGCTTTCGGTCAGTTCGCCATGAGAGTTGACACGCAGCCGTTTCCGGAGGTCAACATGGTCGATCTCGGCCAGTGCATAGGACCAGGTTTCTCGTTTGATATTAATATGGCAGGGCTTGCAGATCGCCATGACGAGGATAAGCCCGAGAGCAGTCGATCTCGCGGCAAAGATAAAAAGGAGGCCGATCCACGCGACCGGCCCCAGTATGATGACAGACGGTACTTAACTGAGAAAGAGGTGATAAGCGTCCGGTATCAACGACCACTCTCCGCGCATCTCCTCAACAAGTATGAGCAGCAGTACGACCGACGTCGGCGCTACGACGAAGATGATGGTAGATATCGTCGGTCTGATGCAGACAACGGAAATACCGTCGACACGAAGGGTATGAGCGTCATGCTAGAGGGAGGTCAAGAGAGCGAGAGGACGTCGATAGGCACTGGAACTGTCCTTTCTTCAAACATTGCTGGGACTTAGGAATGAGCCGATTGCCTACAATCGAGAACTGCCCAGAATGCAGACAGAAGAGGAGGGAACGAATGAAGTTTCAGTGTTCGAGCGACTAGGACCTCTCCCACCTCAGAACAAGCGAGCTGAGTCATCTCAAGATGAAGACTTCGAGGAGTCAGAAGAAGAAGATAGATATCACCGACCAAGGTGGTGTCCTGATGGGCTCGACCACTCCCAAAAGCGCGAGAGCGGCTAAGGAACTTGGAAGAAGCCGAGGAGCACGGCACACACGTTGAGGAAAGCACGGCCCGATCTGGCCGTGAAAATTCAGCAAACGCTGGAGACAGAGGCTCGCCCACCAAAGAAAGTGTGGCGACCTAAGCAGACAAAAGCCGATGCAGAGGCATCGGCTGATACAAACATGGTGTTCGTTCTCCCGCCAGAGTTTTGTGCTCCGAGAGATGAGGAGGTATCAGTGGCACAGTTTGATTGCGGGCCACGACCAGTTATCTTCGAGAAGCCAAAAGAAAAGAGCTACAGGCATCTCAAGGCCCTATACCTGAAGGGTTATATCAACGGGCAGCCTATTAGCAAGATGCTGGTTGACACGGGAGCAGCAGTCAACATTATGCCGTACTCCATGTTACGACGTTTGGGACGTTCCAGTGAAGATTTGATCAAGACCAACGTCACGCTAAGCGACTTCAACGGCCAACCGTCAGAAGCCAAGGGTGTTCTGAACGTGGACTTAACTGTCGGCCAAAAGACCATCCCTACGTCCTTCTTCATCGTCGACAGCAAGAGCACTTACGCTGTCCTTTAGGAAGGGATTGGATCCACGCTAACTGTTGCATTCCATCCACAATGCATCAGTGCATCATACAATGGGATGGAGATGAAGTGGAGGTTGTTCATGCAGATGATTCGATCGACATCTCTTTGGCTGCCATGAATATCTGGGAAGCAAACGACCAAGAGCCGCTCTCTGGAATCAATCTGGACGGCTGTGAGCGCATCGAAGCTACAAAAAATGGGGTGAGGCTGGTCTTATCCACTGGCCTGACAGAGTAGCAAGATCCGAGTCTACGGACGTACGTGGCGAGGCCGATCCCTGCGATCGGCCCCAAAAAATAAAAAGCAAGGATTTCACCTCAAGTAGGCCACGTAGCTATATCAGAGTACCAAGAAGTTGTAAACTCTCAGTAAACAGTGCAATGGAGAAGGAGGCCGATTCTAGCAATCGGCCAAAATCACCCTCACCATACCTTCTGCCGGTGTTCATCGTCGATTTGGCAGGCGATAGGAAGCTGGGATATGGGTTTGCAGTAGCTGATGGGCGAGAAGAAATCAACATTGGTCCTGGGGATAAGCCACGACCAACATTTATCAGCAAATAGTCGGATCAACAATTGCAAGGGAAGCCGATTCCAGCAATCGGCTAAAATCAGTCTCACCACATTGTCTAGTTGCCATGTTATTTAACATGGTGATTTGTGAGACAAGCTTGAATTGGCTAAAAAGCCGATATCTTCAATCACTTGAAGGATTCGGCTCGGGGGGCATACACACGGAGAAGGTACAAGACCACGAAGTATGTACCCAGGGGAGCCGATTCATGAATCGATCGGCCTAATAAAAATCTAAAATACAAATTTTTTTGGCACAGCCGATGCTTGGACATCGACTTTAGAACCTCTTTGATGAGCCAACTACGGAGTTTTTGACCAATGTTTCAATGAGGAAAGAAAGCAGGGCTTTGAGGCATTGGAGCTTGGACTTGGTTCATCACGTGCCATGGAGAGGCCGGTTTGATATCTAAGGTCAAGTGGCATGCAGATCAGAGAAAGGGCGAGCCAATTGGAGTAATGAATCACAAGAATTGAGCTAGGAGAAATTGGAACTATTACATGTGAGACCTCTTAGTTCAAGGAAGCTGCTGATCTTTCCAAGCCCTTTTAATGCATTGGCTTTGTGAGCGTAAGCTTTCCTGCCAGTTTCGTAAAGCTGGAGAGGCTCGGGGGGCAGCTCGCCCTGAAGATTCTTTGCTCTGAAGAGCCGATTGTGTTGAAATCGGCTGACTCGTGATACGTCTCCAACGTATCGATAATTTCTTATGTTCCATGCTACTTTATTGATGATACCTACATGGTTTATGCACATTATATGTCGTATTTACGCATTTTAGGAACTAACCTATTAACAAGATGCCGAAGAGCCAGTTGCTGTTTTTGTTGTTTTTGGTTTCAGAAATCCTAGTAACGAAATATTCTCGGAATTGGACGAAATCACCGCCCGGGGTCCTATTTTTGCACGAAGCTTCCAGAAGACCGAGGAGTCGAAGTGGGGCCACGAGGTGGCCACACCATAGGGCGGCGCGGCCCAGGCCCTGGCCGCGCCGGCCTGGTGTGGGCCCCTCGTCACTGATCTACCCTTTCGCCTACTTAAAGCCTCAGTCGCGAAACCCCGTGCAAGGCCACGATACGGAAAACCTTCCGGAGACGCCGCCGCCGCCAATCCCATCTCGGGGATTCAGAAGATCGCCTCCGGCACCCTGCCGGAGAGGGGATTCATCTCCCGGAGGACTCTTCACCGCCATGGTCGCCTCGGAGTGATGAGTGAGTAGTTCACCCCTGGACTATGGGTCCATAGCGGTAGCTAGATGGTTGTCTTCTCCTTGTTGTGCTTCATTGTTGGATCTTGTGAGCTGCCTAACATGATCAAGATCATCTATATGTAATTCTATATGTTGTGTTTGTCGGGATCCGATGGATAGAGAATACTATGTTATGGTGATTATCAATCTATTGTTTATGTGTTGTTTATGATCTTGCATGCTCTCCGTTATTAGTAGAGGCTCTGGCCAAGTTTGTACTCTTAACTCCAAGAGGGAGTATTTATGCTCGATAGTGGGTTCATGCCTTCATTGACACCTGGGACAGTGACAGAAAGTTCTAAGGTTGTGATGTGCTGTTGCCACTAGGGATAAAACATTGATTCTATGTCTAAGGATGTAGTTGTCGATTACATTACGCACCATACTTAATGCAATTGTCTGTTGCTTAGCAACTTAATACTGAATGGGGTTCGGATGATAACTGAAGGTGGACTTTTTAGGCATAGATGCGGTTGGATGGCGGTCTATGTACTTTGTCGTAATGCACGGATTAAATCTCACTATATTTATCATATCATGTACATGCATTGTTATGCCCTTCTCTATTTGTCAATTGCCCACTGTAATTTATTCACCCAACATGCTTTTATCTTATGGGAGAGACACCTCTAGTGAACTGTGGACCCGGTCCTATTCTTTACATAGCATACAATCTCTGCAATTGTTCTTTACTGTTTTCTTGCAAACAATCATTTTCCACTCGATACGCTTAATCCTTTGTTACAACAAGCCGGTGAGATTGACAACCTCACTGTTTCGTTGGGGCAAAGTACTTTGGTTTTGTTGTGCAGATTCCACGTTGGCGCCGGAATCCCTGTTGTTGCGCCGCATCACATTTCGCCACCATCAACCTTCAACGTGCTTCTTGGCTCCTCCTGGTTCGATTAAACCTTGGTTTCTTTCTGAGGGAAAACTTGCCCTGTGCGCATCATACCTTCCTCTTGGGGTTCCCAACGGACGTGTACATCTACGCATCAAGCCCTGTTTCGGCGTTGCGGGAGATCAAGACACGCTGCAAGGGGAGTCTCCACTTCTCAATCTCTTTACTTTGTTTTTGTCTTGCTTTATTTTATTTACTACTTTGTTTGCTGCACCTAAACAAAACACAAAAAAATTAGTTGCTAGTTTTACTTTATTTTTGTCTTGCTCTCTATATCGAAAACACACAAAAATTAGTTACTTGCATTTACTTTATCTAGTTTGTTTTATTTACTGTGGCTAAAATGAATACCCCTGAAAATACTAAGTTGTGTGAGTTCACAAATGCAAATAATAATGATTTCCTATGCACACCTATTGCTCCACTACTACAGCAGAATTCTTTGAAATTAAACCTGCTTTACTGAACTTGGTTATGAGAGATCAATTTTATGGTGCTAGTTCTGATGATGCTGCTGCCCATCTCAATAATTTTGTTGAACTTTGTGAAATGCAAAAATATAAGGATGTAGATGGTGATATTATTAAATTGAAAGTGTTTCCTTTCTCATTAAGAGGAAGAGCTAAAGATTGGTTGCTATCTTTGCCTAAGAATAGTATTGATTCATGGACTAAATGTAAGGATGCTTTTATTGGTAGATATTATCCTCCCGCTAAAATTATATCTTTGAGAAGTAGCATAATGAATTTTAAGCAATTAGATACTGAACATGTTGCTCAAGCATGGGAGAGAATGAAAACTTTGGTAAAGAATTGCCCAACCCATGGACTGACTACTTGGATGATCATCCAAACCTTCTATGCAGGACTAAATTTTTCTTCGCGGAATTTATTGGATTCAGCTGCTGGAGGTACCTTTATGTCCATCACATTGGGGGCGGCTACAAAACTTCTTGATGATATGATGATAAATTACTCTGAATGGCACACGGAAAGAGCTCCACAAGGTAAGAAGGTAAATTCCGTTGAAGAAACCTCTTCCTTGAGTGATAAGATTGATGTGATTATGTCTATGCTTGTGAATGGTAGATCTAATGTTGATCCAAATAATGTTCCTTTAGCTTCATTGGTTGCTCAAGAAGAAAATGTTGATGTGAATTTCATTAAAAACAATAATTTCAACAACAATGCTTATAGGAACAACTCTGGTAATAACTATAGGCCATATCCTTCTGCTAATGGTAATGGTTATGGTAATTCTTATGAGAATTCTTACAACAATAATAGGAGTGTACCCTCTGGTCTTGAAGCTATGCTTAAAGAATTTATTAGTACACAAACTGCTTTTAACAAATCTGTTGAGGAAAAGCATGATAAAATTGATATTATTGCTTCTAGAGTTGATAGACTTGCCTTTGATGTTAATCTTTTAAAATTGAAAGTTATGCCTAATAATGATATTGATAATAAGATTACTACTACAACAAATGCCATCCAAGTTAGAATTAATGAGAATATAAGATTAATGGCTGAATTGCGTGCTAGGTGGGATAGAGAAGAAAATGAAAAGCTAGCTAAAGAGAATAATGTAGCTAAAGTTTGGACTATTACCACCACTAGTAATGCTAATTCTTCACATGTTGCTGCACCTCCTACTATCAATGGTAAAATAATTGGTGTTGGCAATGTTGCTACTCCTAGTGCAAAGCGTACAAAACTGCTGAAATTGCTAGCTGCTGAAACTGCTTGTGATAAAACTGCTGAAATTTTTTCCAACCTTGGGAACAATGATCCCATTGCTGTAGCTCATAATGATTTAGATTTTGATGATTGTCACATCTCTGAAGTTATAAAGTTCTTACAAAAACTTGCTAAAAGTCCTAATGCTAGTGCTATAAATTTAGCCTTTACAAAACATATTACAAATGCTCTCATAAAAGCTAGAGAGAGAACTAAAACTTGAAACTTCTATTCCTAGAAAGTTAGAAGATGGTTGGGAGCCCATCATTAAAATGAAATTCAATGACTTTTAATGTAATGCTCTATGTGATCTTGGTGCAAGTATTTATGTTATGCCTAAAAAGATTTATGATATGCTTGACTTGCCACCATTGAAGAATTGTTATTTAGATGTTAATCTTGCCGATAATGTTAAAAAGAAACCTTTGGGGAGGATTGATAATGTGCGCATTACGGTTAACAATAACCTTGTCCCCGTTGATTTTGTTGTCTTGGATATCGAATGCAATGCATCTTGTCCTATTGTGTTGGGAAGACCTTTTCTTCGAACCGTTGGTTGTGTTTATTGATATGATGGAAGGTAATATTAAATATCAATTTCCTCTCAAGAAAGGTATGGAACACTTCCCTAGAAAGAGAATGAAGTTGCCTTTTGATTCTATTATTAGAACAAGTTATGATGTTGATGCTTCTACTCTCGATGTTACTTGATTTGCACTTTCTGCGCCTAGCTGAAAGAAAAGCGCTTATGGGAGACAACCCATATTTTTACTATAGTACTTTATTTTATATTTGAGTCTTGGAAGTTGTTTACTACTGTAGCAACCTCTCCTTATCATGTTTTTGTGCCAAGTAAAGTTTCTATGTCAAAGTTGATGTTATATTTGGGATCGCTGCGCAGAAACAGCATTGCTGTCTGTCACGAATCTGGGCACAGGTCTCTGTAGAAAATTCAAAAAAATCTGCCAATTTACGAGCGTGATCCTCAGATATGTACGCAACTTTCATTAGTTTTGAGTTTTTCCATTTGAGCAAGTCTGGTGCCATCTTAAAATTCGTCTTTACGGACTGTTCTGTTTTTGACAGATTCTGCCTTTTATTCGCATTGCCTCTTTTGCTATGTTGGATTCATTTCTTTGATCCATTAATGTCCAGCATCTTTATGCAATGTCCAGAAGTGTAAAGAATAATTGTGCCACCTCTGAACATGTGAATTATTAATTGTGCACTAACCCTCTAATGAGTTTGCTTGAAGTTTGGTGTGAAGGAAGTTTTCAAGGGTCAAGAGAGGAGTATGATATACTATGATCAAGAGGAGTGAAAGCTCTAAGCTTGGGGATGCCCCGTGGTTCACCCCTGCATATTCTAAGAAGACTCAAGCGTCTAAGCTTGGGGATGCCCAAGGCATCCTTCTTCATCGACAACATCATCGGGTTCCTCCCCTGAAACTATATTTTTATTCATCACATCTTGTGTTCTTTACTTGGAGCGTCGGTTTGTTTTTGTTTTGTTTTTGTTTGAATAAAATGGATCCTAGCATTCACTTTGTGGGAGAGAGACACGCTCCGCTGTTGCATATGAACAAATATGTCCTTAGGCTTTACTCATAATGTTCAAGGCGAAGTTTCTTCTTCGTTAAATTGTTATATGGTTGGAATTGGAAAAAGCTACATGTAGTAATTCTAAAATGTCTTGTTTAATGTGATACTTGGCAATTATTGTGCTCATGTTTAAGCTCTTGAATCATATGCTTTGCACCCATTAATGAAGAAATACATAGAGCTTGCTAAAATTTGATTTGCGTATTTGGTCTCTCTAAGGTCTAGATAATATCTAGTATTGAGTTTTGAACAACAAGGAAGGCGGTGTAGAGTCTTATAATGTTTACAATATGTCTTTTATGTGAGTCTTGCTGCACTTCATCCTTGAGTTTGCTTCAAATAACCTTGCTAGCCTAAACCTTGTATCGAGAGGGAATACTTCTCATGCATCCAAAATCCTTGAGCCAACTACTATGCCATTTGTGTCCACCATACCTACCTACTACATGGTATTTCTCCGCCATTCCAAAGTAAATTGCTTGAGTGCTACCTTAAAATTCCATTATTCACCTTTGCAATATATAGCTCATGGGACAAAATAGCCTTAAAAACTATCGTAGTATTGAATATGTACTTAAGCACTTTATCTCTTATTAAGTTGCTTGTTGTGCGATAACCATGCTTCTGGGGAACGCCATCAACTATTGTTGAATATCATGTGAGTTGCTATGCATGTCCGTCTTGTCTGAAGGATCTATCACCTTAATGATTGGAGCATGCAAATTGTTAGAGAAGAACATTGGGCCGCTAACTAAAGCCATGAATCATGGTTGAAGTTTCAGTTTTGGACATATATCCTCAATCTCATATGAGAATAATAATTGTTGCTACATGCTTATGCATTTAAGAGGAGTCCATTATCTGTTGTCCATGTTGTCCCGGTATGGATGTCTAAGTTGAGAATAATCAAAAGCGAGAAATCCAAAATGCGAGCATTCTCCTTAGACCTTTGTACAGGCGGCATGGAGGTACCCCTTTGTGACACTTGGTTGAAACATGGCATGCAAAGATCCGGTAGTCCAAGCTAAGTAGGACAAGGTGCGGGCACTATTAGTATACTATGCATGAGGCTTGCAACTTGTAAGATATAATTTACATAACCCATATGCTTTATTACTACCGTTGACAAAATTGTTTCATGTTTTCAAAATAAAAGCTCTAGCACAAATACAGCAATCGATGCTTTCCTCTTTGAAGGACCTTTCTTTTACTTTTATTGTTGAGTCAGTTTACCTATCTCCCTCCACCTTAAGAAGCAAACACTTGTGTGAACTGTGCATTGATTCCTACATACTTGCATATTGCACTTGTTATACTACTCTACATTGACACTATCCATGAGATATACATGTTATAAGTTGAAAGCAACCGCTGAAACTTAATCTTCCTTTGTGTTGCTTCAATACCTTTACTTTGATTTATTGCTTTATGAGTTAACTCTTATGCAAGACTTATTGATGCTTGTCTTGAAGTACTATTCATGAAAAGTCTTTGCTATATGATTCACTTGTTTACTCATGTCATTACCTTTGTTTTGATCGCTGCATTCATTACATATGTTTACAAATAGTATGATCAAGATTATGATGGCATGTCACTTCAGAAATTATCTTTGTTATCGTTTTACCTGCTCGGGACGAGCAGAACTAAGCTTGGGGATGCTGATACGTCTCCAACGTATCGATAATTTCTTATGTTCCATGCTACTTTATTGATGATACCTACATGTTTTATGCACATTATATGTCGTATTTACGCATTTTCTGGAACTAACCTATTAACAAGATGCCGAAGAGGCAGTTGTTGTTTTGCTGTTTTTGGTTTCAGAAATCCTAGTAACGAAATATTCTCGGAATTGGACGAAATCACCGCCCAGGGTCCTATTTTCTGAAGCTTCCAGAAGACCGAAGGGAGTCAAAGTGGGGCCACGGGTGGCCACACCATGGGAGGCGCGCCCAGCCCTGGCCGCGCGGCTGTGGTGTGGGCCCTCGTCGGCCCCCTGACCTACCCTTTCGCCTACTTAAAGCCTCCGTCGCGAAACCCCCAGTACCAGGAGCCACGATACGGAAAACCTTCCCGGAGACGCCGCCGCCGAATCCCATCTCGGGGGATTCGGAGATCGCCTCCGGCACCCTGCCGGAGAGGGATTCATCTCCCGGAGGACTCTTCACCGCCATGGTCGCCTCCGGAGTGATGAGTGAGTAGTTCACCCTGGACTATGGGTCCATAGCAGTAGCTAGATGGTTGTCTTCTCCTTGTTGTGCTTCATTGTTGGATCTTGTGAGCTGCCTAACATGATCAAGATCATCTATATGTAATTCTATATGTTGTGTTTGTCGGGATCCGATGGATAGAGAATACTATGTTATGGTGATTATCAATCTATTGTTTATGTGTTGTTTATGATCTTGCATGCTCTCCGTTATTAGTAGAGGCTCTGGCCAAGTTTGTACTCTTAACTCCAAGAGGGAGTATTTATGCTCGATAGTGGGTTCATGCCTTCATTGACACCTGGGACAGTGACAGAAAGTTCTAAGGTTGTGATGTGCTGTTGCCACTAGGGATAAAACATTGATTCTATGTCTAAGGATGTAGTTGTCGATTACATTACGCACCATACTTAATGCAATTGTCTGTTGCTTGCAACTTAATACTGAATGGGGTTCGGATGATAACCTGAAGGTGGACTTTTTAGGCATAGATGCAGTTGGATGGCGGTCTATGTACTTTGTCGTAATGCCCGGATTAAATCTCACTATATTTATCATATCATGTACATGCATTGTTATGCCCTTCTCTATTTGTCAATTGCCCGACTGTAATTTATTCACCCAACATGCTTTTATCTTATGGGAGAGACACCTCTAGTGAACTGTGGACCCCGGTCCTATTCTTTACATAGCATACAATCTACTGCAATTGTTCTTTACTATTTTCTTGCAAACAATCATTTTCCACTCGATACGCTTAATCCTTTGTTACAGCAAGCCGGTGAGATTGACAACCTCACTGTGTTTCGTTGGGGCAAAGTACTTTGGTTTTGTTGTGCAGATTCCACGTTGGCGCCGGAATCCTGTTGTTGCGCCGCATCACATTTCGCCACCATCAACCTTCAACGTGCTTCTTGGCTCCTCCTGGTTCGATTAAACCTTGGTTTCTTTCTGAGGGAAAACTTGCCACTGTGCGCATCATACCTTCCTCTTGGGGTTCCCAACGGACGTGTACATCTACGCGCATCACTGCATCGTAACCATGTTGAAAGGTGGCGAGCTCTTGCAGAAGAAGACCACCAGGTTTGATGGGAGGAATTTGGAGAAGGAGCCATCATCATGGATTAGGCTCTATACCAGTTTGTTGCTGCAAAGAAACAGAGCATCACAAGGGAAGTTATGAGCAAATGGCGCCTGTTTTGCGGAAGTTTCAGCTTCAACATCAAGGTTGTCAGCAACGGACTAAGGAGCTTTCCTGGAGGCGTTAGTCCAGGAGTTTTGCCGTCAGGACAAACATCACGATCGGATGATTTTGAAGTCCAAAGATCTAGGGGTCTCAAGGCTGTGTGCTGGACCTATTCGATTGGAAGTTTGGATCTGAATTTCAAGGATTGCAAGTTACCATCTGAGGGGGTGACTAGATTGATCTGTCTTGCAATTCATTATAAAAAAAAACTGATGCATTGCCATCGGCTCATTGAGCATCTACCAAAGAGACAATCGGCAAAATTAAGATAGGGGAGAATCGGCTAAATCAATATGGAAGAGATCGACAAAGTCCAATTGGGGGAATTTCTTCATTGATATCGGCTTTCTTACATGGAAAGAGCTGATTGCTCTCAAAAGAAATTACTAGGGGATATATTGCCCCATCTACTACTCCTAGTGCTATCCTATCTAGGGGCCGCTGTTGCCCTCGTCGTCGTCGTCGTCGCCGCTGTCGGCGCTGCTCCCGGCCGGCTCATCGTCGCTGCTGTAGCGGCCGCGGGACCTTCATTGTCCTCGTCTTCTTCATCAGCGCCGTCGTTGTCGCTGTCAAAGTCGCTGAGGTTCCCGGGCCAGGGGCAGTGGCGCTTGGCCGGCGGCTCGTCGGAGGAGCTGTCGTCCGCCTCCTCCTCCTCCTTCACCTCCTCGGAAGAGGTGACCCCGTCCCAGGAAAAGTGGTCGTCGTCGCTTTCCTCCTCTGCTTCCCCATTGGCAAGGAAGCGGAGGTCGCTCTCCCCATCGGTCGGGGACTTGTCGTCCTCGACCAGATGGAGAAGTTGTGGCTCGACTCATCTCCGGCCTCGATGGCGGCGGATGTTGGCCGCATGGGCCTCCTCCGGGTCCCACTCCGGCGCTCGCGGAAGGGGGAGGACTGGGTGGAAAGACCCGATGAAGAGGAAGAGGAAGACATGGTGGCAGAGGAGGGTTTTTGGGAGTGCTAGTGCGAAGAGGATGAAGAAGGGAACTGCAGGAAGTGGCTAAATAAAAGGGGATAGCGATTTAATGCTTAAGCAGTTTTCGAGGACGTGGTGCCAGAACTGTCAAATCGTGCAGAGAAGTTGAGAAGGCAAGACGTCATGATGAAGGATACTGCGACGGTTCTCTGCCACGACATGACCCCTCGAAGGAAAAACAGATGGTTTTGAAATTATCATTACCAAAACCAGGGGGCATGTGTTATCACCGGATTTTGGCCAAATCAAGAGATGGGCTGTAAGTGAAGATGGGCTTGAAAGACATACACGTGGAGCATCTTTGAAGCGGCCTTGCGCGAAGAGTTTGGGCTTAATTGCCCGTGTATCTGTAATATAGTAGATCGCATTGTAGTTTAGATTAAAAGATAGAGTTTAACTCGTGCACGGTTAGGTGCACGTCCAAATTAGAAAGTCCCTTGGACTATAAATATGTATCTAGGGTTATCGGAAAAGGAGGACAATCACGTTCACAACAAACAAATCAGGCGCATCGCCACCCCTTCTTTCGAGGGTTTCTCCCGGGTAAGCATCATGCTGCCTAGATCGCATCTTGCGATCTAGGCAGCACAACGTTTATTCGTTTACCTTGTGTTGCTCGTACTGAAGTTGTTGATGGCGAGTAGCACTATTTATCGTAGATGTTTTGGGGTTGCATAGATGCTTTTCTTGCGCATATCTGCTTAGTTGTGCCGTCCCTTGATATCTAGCTGCCCTTACACCCATCCAGGTGTAAGGGCAGCATCTTGCTTGTTCGTTACTTAGTAGATCTGATCCGTTATAGCTGCTCCTTGATTCTTCAAGGATTGGTTTAATATCTGTATGATTAGGCCTTACAAACGGGTTGAACGATCCGGTAGTGCGCTAGGTATGGTTTGCTAGCTCTAGAAGGGATTGATACGTCCAATTTGCATCACTATTTTGTATCATAATTTTCTGTTATTCATTGATATATTTCACATTGGGACACAATACTTATGTTATTTCATCTATTTTGCATGTTTCATCATTATTGGAGGATCAAGCACCGGAGCCAGGATTCTGCTAAAGCACCGTCAGAACGCAATATTTCGGAAGATCAACTGTGGAAGGAAATTTCACGTAAATTCCTATTTTTCCAGATGACGGAGGGAGCCAAAAGGGGAAGAAGAGGGGAGCCAAGGTGGGCCCAGACCACAGGCCGGCGCGGCCCATGGCCTGGCCGCGCCACCCTGTGGTGTGGGGCCCCACAGCCCCTTTCGCCTCCTTTTCTTCGCGTACTCCTTCGTCCCGAAAACCTAAGCCAGAGGGAGGACCTCACGAAGAGTTACAGCCGCCTCTGCGGGGCGGAGAACACCAGAGAGAAAAGAGCTCTCCGGCGGGCAGGAATCCGCCGGGGAAATTCCCTCCCGGAGGGGGAAATCGACGCCATCGCCATCGTCATCGAGCTGGACATCATCTCCATCATCATCATCATCATCATCTCCACCATCTACACCGCCATCACCACCGCTGCACCTCGTCACCGCTGTAACAATTTGGGTTTGATCTTGATTGTTCGATAGGGGAAACTCTCCCGGTGTTATTCTCTACTTGTTGTAGATGCTATTGAGTGAAACCATTGAACCAAGGTTTATGTTCAGATTGTTATTCATCATCATATCACCTCTGATTGTATTCCATATGATGTCTCGTGAGTAGTTCGTTTAGTTCTTGAGGACATGGGTGAAGTCTAAATGCTAGTAGTGAATTATGGTTGAGTAATATTCAATGTTATGATATTTAAGTTGTGGTGCCATTCTTCTAGTGGTGTCGTGTGAACGTCGACTACACGACACTTCACCATTTATGGGCCTAGGGGAGTGCATCTTGTATTCGGTTGCTAATTGCGGGGTTGCCGGAGTGACAGAAACCTGAGCCCCCGTTAGTATATCGATGCAGGAGGGATAGGATAACGTAGCATAGAAAACAAAAATTTTCCTACGGCGAACACGCAATCCAAGCCAAGATGCAATCTAGAAGACGGTAGCAACGAGGGGATTATCGAGACTCACCCTTGAAGAGATTCCAAAGCCTACAAGAGGAGGCTCTTGTTGCTGCGGTAGACGTTCACTTGCCGCTTGCAAAAGCGCGTAGAAGATCTTGATCACGATCGGTTCCGGCGCCACGAACGGGCAGCACCTCCGTACTCGGTCACACGTTCGGTTGTTGATGAAGACGACGTCCACCTCCCGTTCCAGCGGGCAGCGGAAGTAGTAGCTCCTCTTGAATCCGACAGCACGACGGCGTGGTGTCGGTGGCGGTGGAGAAATCCGGCGGAGCTTCGCTAAGCGTGCGGGATATGGTGGAGGAGCGGGGCGCTAGGGTTTGGGGAGAGGGGTGGCCGGCCACTATGGGGGCGGCCAAGCTTGTGGCTTTGGTGTGGCCGGCCCCCTCCCCTTGGCCCTCTATATAGGTGGAAGCCCCAAGTGTTGGACTACAAGTCTTCGAATAAGACCCGAACCCAAAACCTTCCATATGGTGGGAAACCTTCCCAAGCTAGGATTCCCACTAGAGGTGGGAATTCCACCTTCCATAGGGGGGGTGGCCGGCCCCCTAAGGGGGAGTCCACTTGGGACTCCTCCCCCACTAGGGTTGGCCGGCCATGGAGGTGGAGTCCCATGTGGACTCCACCTTCCTTGGTGGTTTCTTCCGGACTTTTCTAGAACCTTCTAGAACCTTCCATAGAACCTTCCGCATCATTTTATTCACATAAAATGACATCCTATATATGAATCTTATTCTCCGGACCATTCCGGAACTCCTCGTGATGTCCGGGATCATATCCGGGACTCCGAACAAATATTCGAACTCCATTCCATATTCAAGTTCTACCATTTCAACATCCAACTTTAAGTGTGTCACCCTACGGTTCGCGAACTATGCGGACATGGTTGAGTACTCACTCCGACCAATAACCAATAGCGGGATCTGGAGATCCATAATGGCTCCCACATATTCAACGATGACTTTAGTGATCGAATGAACCATTCACATACGATACCAATTCCCTTTGTCACGCGATATTTTACTTGTCCGAGGTTTGATCATCGGTATCACACTATACCTTGTTCAACCTCGTCTCCTGACAAGTACTCTTTACTCGTACCGTGGTATGTGGTCTCTTATGAACTTATTCATATGCTTGCAAGACATTAGACGACATTCCACCGAGAGGGCCCAGAGTATATCTATCCGTCATCGGGATGGACAAATCCCACTATTGATCCATATGCCTCAACTCATACTTTCCGGATACTTAATCCCACCTTTATAACCACCCATTTACGCAGTGGCGTTTGATGTAATCAAAGTACCTTTCCGGTATAAGTGATTTACATGATCTCATGGTCATAAGGACTAGGTAACTATGTATTGAAAGCTTATAGCAAATAACTTAATGACGTGATCTTATGCTACGCTTAATTGGGTGTGTCCATTACATCATTCATACAATGATATAACCTTGTTATTAATAACATCCAATGTTCATGATTATGAAACTAATCATCTATTAATCAACAAGCTAGTTAAGAGGCTTACTAGGGACTCTTTGTTTGTTTACATATCACACATGTATCAATGTTTCGGTTAATACAATTATAGCATGGTATATAAACATTTATCATAAACATAAAGATATATAATAACCACTTTTATTATTGCCTCTTGGGCATATCTCCAACAGTCTCCCACTTGCACTAGAGTCAATAATCTAGATTACATTGTAAGGTACCTAACACCCATGGCATTCTGGTGTTGGTCATGCTTTGCCCTAGGGAGAGCTTTAGTCAACGGATCTGCTACATTCAGATCAGTGTGTACTTTGCAAATCTTTACTTCTCCATCTTCGATGTACTCGCGAATCGAGTGGTAACGCAGCTTGATATGCTTCAGCCTCTTGTGTGACCTTGGTTCTTGTGCATTGGCGATGGCACCCATGTTGTCACAATAGATGACTAGTGGGTCCAATGCACTAGGAACCACACCGAGCTCTACAATGAACCTCTTCATCCATACCGCTTCTGATGAAGCCTCTGAAGCCGCTATGTACTCCGATTCTGTTGAGGATTTCGCCACCGTGCACTGCTTCGAGCTTGCCCAGCTTACTGCAGCACCATTCAATATAAACACGTACCCAGATTGTGACTTAGAGTCATCAGGATCAGTGTTCCAACTTGCATCGGTGTAACTTGTTACAACGAGCTCTTGGTCACCTCCATAACAAAGAAACATATCCTTAGTTCTTTTCAAGTACTTCAGGATATTCTTGACCGCTGTCCAGTGTTCTATTCCTGGATCACTTTGATATCTGCTAGTCAAACTAACAGCATGTGCTATATCCGGTCTTGTACATAGCATGGCATACATGATAGAGCCTACTGCCGAGGCATAGGGGATCTGACTCATCCTTTCTCTTTCTTCTGCCGTAGCCGGTCCTTGAGTCTTACTCAAGACCTTGCCTGGTAACATAGGTAAGAATCCTTTCTTACTTTCGTCCATTCTAAACTTCTTCAGAATCTTGTCCAGGTATGTACTCTGTGATAGCCCTATTAGACGTCTTGATCTATCTCTATAAATCTTGATGCCTAATATGTATGATGCTTCACCAAGGTCTTTCATTGAAAAACTATTATTCAAATAACCCTTTACACTGCTTAATAGTTCTATATCATTCCCAATCAATAATATGTCATCTACATATAATATCAGGAATGCTACAGAGCTCCCACTCACTTTCTTGTAAATACAGGCCTCTCCATGACACTGTATAAACCCGAAGTCTTTGATCACCTTATCAAAGCGTCGGTTCCAACTTCTCGATGCTTGCTTCAGTCCATAGATTGAACGCTGAAGTTTGCATACTTTGTCAGCATTTTTAGGATCGACAAAACCTTTGGGTTGTACCATATACAACTCTTCCTCAATGTCTCCATTAAGGAACGCCGTTTTGACATCCATCTGCCAAATCTCATAATCGAAAAATGCAGCTATTGCTAACAAAATCCTCACAGATTTTAGCTTCGCTACAGGTGAGAAAGTCTCATCGTAGTCAACACCTTGAATTTGTCGGAAACCCTTTGCGACAAGTCGAGCTTTATAGACAGTAATATTACCATCGGCATCTGTTTTTCTCTTGAAGATCCATTTATTCTCGACAGCCTTGCGGCTATCAGGTAAGTCTACCAAAGTCCATACTTTGTTATCATACATGGATCCCATTTCGGATTTCATGGCTTCTTGCCATTTGTTGGAATCTGGGCTCATCATCGCTTCTTCATACGTCGCAGGGTCTTCATCATTGTTATCCACAATCATGACATTTAGACAAGGATCATACCAATCTGGAGTGGCACGATCCCTTGTCGATCTGCGAGGTTCAGTAGCTGTCTCATTTGAAGTTTCATGATCATTATCATTAGCTTCCTCTGTTGCCGGTGTAGGTGGTACAGGAACATTTTCCGGTACTGCGCTACTCTGATCAACGAGTAGAGATTCTTCAATCTCATCGAGTTCTACTTTTCTTCCAGTCACTTCTTTAGTGAGAAATTCTTTCTCAAGAAAGGTTCCGTTCTTAGCAACAAAGATCTTGCCTTCGGATCTGTGATAGAAAGTGTACCCTATAGTTTCCTTAGGGTATCCTATGAAGACGCATTTCTCCGCTTTGGGTTCTAGCTTGTCCGGTTGTAACTTTTTTACATAGGCTTCGCAACCCCAAACTTTTAGGAACGACAGCTTAGGTTTCTTATTAAACCATAATTCATACGGTGTCGTTTCAACGGATTTTGATGGTGCTCTATTTAAAGTGAATGCGGCTGTCTCTAATGCATAACTCCAAAATGATAACGGCAAATCAGTAAGAGACATCATAGAACGAACCATATCTAAGAGAGTTCGATTACGACGTTCGGACACACCGTTTCGTTGTGGTGTTCCCGGCGGTGTCAATTGTGAAAGTATTCCGCATTTCTTTAAATGCATGCCAAACTCATAACTCAGATATTCACCTCCGCGATCAGATCGTAGAAATTTAATCTTCTTGTTACGTTGATTTTCTACTTCACTTTGGAATTCCTTAAACTTCTCGAAAGTTTCGGATTTATGTTTCATTAAATAGATATACCCATATCTACTCAAATCATCTGTGAAGGTTAGAACATAACGATAACCACCGCGCGATGCTACACTCATTGGTCCACATACATCTGTATGTATGATTTCCAATAAGTCAGTAGCTCGCTCCATCATACCCGAGAATGGAGTCTTAGTCATTTTTCCCATCAGACATGCTTCGCATCTATCAAGTGACTCAAAGTCAAGTGATTCAAGTAATCCATCGGTATGGAGTTTCTTCATGCGTTTCACTCCAATATGACCAAGACGACAGTGCCACATATAAGTAGAATTATCATTCAATTTAATTCGCTTAGCATCAATGTTATGTATATGCGTATCACTACTATCGAGATCTAACAGAAATAAGCCATTCTTTTGTGGTGCTCGACCATAAAAGATATTATTCATAAAAATAGAACAACCATTATTCTCAGACTTGAATGAATAACCGTCTTGCATTAAACAAGATCCAGATATAATGTTCATGCTCAACGCGGGTACATAATAACAATTATTTAGGCTTAAAACTAATCCCGAAGGTAGATGTAGAGGAAGTGTCCCGACTGCGATCACATTGACCTTGGATCCGTTTCCAACGCGCATCGTCACTTCATCTTTCAGCAGTTGTCGTTTATTCTTTAGTTCCTGTTTCGAGTTACAAATATGAGCAACCGAACCAGTATCAAATACCCAGGTACTAGAACGA
Organism: Lolium multiflorum; assembly: GCA_030979885.1. Taxonomy (NCBI): domain Eukaryota; kingdom Viridiplantae; phylum Streptophyta; class Magnoliopsida; order Poales; family Poaceae; genus Lolium; species Lolium multiflorum. The sequence continues at coordinate 91,160,220 of CM061748.1, forward strand.
GAACTAGTGAGATAAACATCTATAACATGTATATCAGATATACCTTCTTTCTTCTTCTTGACAAGGCCGCTCTTCAGATCCGCCAAATACTTGGAGCAATTACGCTTCCAGTGTCCCTTCTCCTTAGTAATAACACTCAGCATCAGGCTTAGGGCCAGACTTAGGTTTCACAGGAGGCGTGGCAGCTTTCTTGCCACTCTTCTTGTTCTTGCCTTTAGACTTGCCCTGTTTCTTGAAGCTGGTGGTCTTGTTGACCATCAACACTTGGTGCTCTTTCTTGATCTCAATCTCAGCAGCTTTTAGCATGCCAAAGAGTTCAGGAAACTCCTTGTTCATGTTCTGCATATTGTAGTTCATCACAAAGTTCTTGTAACTTGGTGGCAGTGATTGAAGGACACGATTAATCCCCAGTCTGTTAGGAATCACTATTCCCAAGTCACTGAGTTTCTTCGCATGCCCGGTCATGACGAGCATGTGCTCACTAATGGAGCTGCCTTCTTCCATCATACAGCTGAAAAAGTGTTTCGATGCTTCATAGCATTCCACGGCCGCATGAGTCTCAAAAATAGTCTTCAACTCTTTTATCAACTCATGAGGATCGTGGTGCTCAAAACGTTTTTGAAGATCGGATTCCAGACTGCATAAGATGGCACACTGAACTTGAGAGTACCGAGTTTTCCGAGTCGCGTAAACATTCTTTACTTCATCGGTTTCAGTTTCTGCAGGAGGGTCACCTAGCGGTGCATCAAGCACATATTGCAGATTTCCGCCATTGAGGAAGATCCTCACATGACGGAACCAGTCGGTGAAGTTGCTACCGTTGCTCTTAAGCTTTTCTTTCTCTAGGAACTGGTTAAAATTGATTGAGGACGCCATATCTACAACATATTTGCAATAGTTTAGACTAAGTTTATGACAAATTGAGTTCAAATTTTAATTCTACATAATTAAAAATCTAGGTGAACTCCCACTCAAAACAATATCCCTCGCATTGTCTTAGTGATCACACGAACCAAATCCATCACACCTATGCCCGATCATCACGAGACAAGATGTAATTTCAATGGCGAACACTCAAAGTGTTCATCATATCAATCATATGATTCATGCTCTACCTTTCGGTATCACGTGTTCCGAGACCATGTCTTTACATGCTAGGCTCGTCAAGGCCACCTTAGTATCCGCATGTGCAAAACTGTCTTGCACCCGTTGTACTTATCGAATCTATCACACCCGATCATCACGAGATGCTTCGAAACGATAAGACTTGATAACGGTGCTACTAAGGATGAACACTTTATTATCTTGAGATTTTAGTGAGAGGGATCATCTTATAATGCTACCGTCGCGATCTAAGCAAAATAAGATGCATAAAAGGATTAACATCACATGCAATTCATATGTGATATGATATGGCCCTTTTGTCTTTGCGCCTTTGATCTTCATCTCCAAAGCACGGACATGATCTCCATCATCAACGGGCATGATCTCCATCATCGTCGGCGAAGCACCAAGGTCAATGGCGCCGTCTTCATGATCGTCCTCCATGTAGCAACTATTACAACTACTTTGAAATACTACTCAACATGAAATTTAAAGACAACCATAAGGCTCCTGCCGGTTGCCACAATACAATAATGATCATCTCATACATATTCATCATCACATTATGGCCATATCACATCACCAAACCCTGCAAAAACAAGTTAGACGTTCTCTAATTTGGTTTGCATATTTTACGTGGTTTAGGGTTTTCGAGCAAGATCCAATCTACCTACGAACATGAACCACAACGGTGATACTAGTGTTGTCAATAGAAGAGTAAATTGAATCTTTACTATAGTAGGAGAGACAGACACCCGCAAAGCCACTTATGCAATACAAGTTGCATGTCAAGCGTGGAGCAAATCTCATGAACGCGGTCATGTAAAGTTAGCCCGAGCCGCTTCATCCCACTATGCCACAAAGATGCAAAGTACTCAACTAAAGATAACAAGAGCATCAACGCCCACAAACCATTGTGTTCTACTCGTGCAACCATCTATGCATAGACACGGCTCTGATACCACTGTAGGATAACGTAGCATAGAAAACAAAAAATTTCCTACGGCGAACACGCAATCCAAGCCAAGATGCAATCTAGAAGACGGTAGCAACGAGGGGATTATCGAGACTCACCCTTGAAGAGATTCCAAAGCCTACAAGAGGAGGCTCTTGTTGCTGCGGTAGACGTTCACTTGCCGCTTGCAAAAGCGCGTAGAAGATCTTGATCACGATCGGTTCCGGCGCCACGAACGGGCAGCACCTCCGTACTCGGTCACACGTTCGGTTGTTGATGAAGACGACGTCCACCTCCCGTTCCAGCGGGCAGCGGAAGTAGTAGCTCCTCTTGAATCCGACAGCACGACGGCGTGGTGTCGGTGGCGGTGGAGAAATCCGGCGGAGCTTCGCTAAGCGTGCGGGATATGGTGGAGGAGCGGGGCGCTAGGGTTTGGGGAGAGGGGGTGGCCGGCCACTATGGGGGGCGGCCAAGCTTGTGGCTTTGGTGTGGCCGGCCCCCTCCCCTTGGCCCTCTATATATAGGTGGAAGCCCCAAGTGTTGGACTACAAGTCTTCGAATAAGACCCGAACCCAAAACCTTCCATATGGTGGGAAACCTTCCCAAGCTAGGATTCCCACTAGAGGTGGGAATTCCACCTTCCATAGGGGGGGTGGCCGGCCCCCTGGGGGAGTCCACTTGGGACTCCTCCCCACTAGGGTTGGCCGGCCATGGAGGTGGAGTCCCATGTGGACTCCACCTTCCTTGGTGGTTTCTTCCGGACTTTTCTAGAACCTTCTAGAACCTTCCATAGAACCTTCCGCATCATTTTATTCACATAAAATGACATCCTATATATGAATCTTATTCTCCGGACCATTCCGGAACTCCTCGTGATGTCCGGGATCATATCCGGGACTCCGAACAAATATTCGAACTCCATTCCATATTCAAGTTCTACCATTTCAACATCCAACTTTAAGTGTGTCACCCTACGGTTCGCGAACTATGCGGACATGGTTGAGTACTCACTCCGACCAATAACCAATAGCGGGATCTGGAGATCCATAATGGCTCCCACATATTCAACAATGACTTTAGTGATCGAATGAACCATTCACATACGATACCAATTCCCTTTGTCACGCGATATTTTACTTGTCCGAGGTTTGATCATCGGTATCACACTATACCTTGTTCAACCTCGTCTCCTGACAAGTACTCTTTACTCGTACCGTGGTATGTGGTCTCTTATGAACTTATTCATATGCTTGCAAGACATTAGACGACATTCCACCGAGAGGGCCCAGAGTATATCTATCCGTCATCGGGATGGACAAATCCCACTATTGATCCATATGCCTCAACTCATACTTTCCGGATACTTAATCCCACCTTTATAACCACCCATTTACGCAGTGGCGTTTGATGTAATCAAAGTACCTTTCCGGTATAAGTGATTTACATGATCTCATGGTCATAAGGACTAGGTAACTATGTATTGAAAGCTTATAGCAAATAACTTAATGACGTGATCTTATGCTACGCTTAATTGGGTGTGTCCATTACATCATTCATACAATGATATAACCTTGTTATTAATAACATCCAATGTTCATGATTATGAAACTAATCATCTATTAATCAACAAGCTAGTTAAGAGGCTTACTAGGGACTCTTTGTTTGTTTACATATCACACATGTATCAATGTTTCGGTTAATACAATTATAGCATGGTATATAAACATTTATCATAAACATAAAGATATATAATAACCACTTTTATTATTGCCTCTTGGGCATATCTCCAACAGTCTCCCACTTCTCAGAGTTTAAGGCTGTGGTTAGATTTATCTTAATTACTTTCTTGTAGTTGCGGATGCTTGCAAGGGGTATAATCACAAGTATGTATTAGTCCTAGGAAGGGCGGTGCATTAGCATAGGTTCACCCACACAACACTTATCAAAACAATGAAGATTATTTAGCTACATGAAGCGAAAGCACTAGACTAAAATCCCCGTGTGTCCTCAAGAACGTTTGGTCATTATAAGTAAACAAACCGGCTTGTCCTTTGTGCTAAAAAGGATTGGGCCACTTGCTGCAATTATTTCTCTCGCATTTTACTTACTCGTACTTTATTCATCTGTTACATCAAAACCCCTTGAATACTTGTTTGTGAGCATTTACAGTGAATCCTTCATCGAAACTGCTGCCAACACCTTCTGCTCCTCGTTGGGATCGACATTCTTACTTATCGAAGATACTACGATACACCCCCTATACTTGTGGGTCATCAAGACTATTTTCTGGCGCCGTTGCCGGGGAGTGAAGCGCTATTGGTAAGTGGAATTGGTAAGGAAAACCTTTACTGTTTGTGCTGATTTTATTTCTGCCTGCTGCTATAAGTCATTATGGAGAGATCTTCTCTTCAATTTCTATTTGGGAAATCTACTACTACTGCAACGGTAGTGGATGAAGCGCCAGGTGAGGAAGTAGTACCATATAAAATACCTATGAAAATTATTGAACGTGTTATGGATAACCGCTATGAAGGGGATGGAACTGTCCATCCTAGTGATCATTTACTGTTTTTGCATGAATTATGCGGGTTATTCAAATGTGCAGGTATTTCTATGAATGAAGTTAGGAAGAAACTATTCACTATATCGCTGTCTGGTAAAGCGGCGCATTGGTATAAATTGCTGAAGAATGGTGATTCTATTGATTGGGAGGACATTGTGCCTTTATTTTATTCCAAATTTTATCCTCCAAGTGAAATTCACAAAGATCGGAACCGCATATATAATTTCTGGCCTCATGATGGAGAAAGTATTGCCCAAGCTTGGGGGAGATTGAAGTCTTTAATGCTCAAATGCCCCATTCATGAGCTTCCTGGTAATGTTATTATTGATAATTTCTATGCAAGACTTTCTTTTCAAGACAAGACCTTGCTGGATACTTCTTGTTCTGGATCATTTACACGCAACAAAGAAGAGTTTAAAAGGGACCTTCTTGATCGGATCCAAGAAAATACTGAAGGATGGGAGAACGACAAAGATAGAGAATCAGGTATAATTTATGATTATAAATGCATTGAAGCTTTTATGGATACTGATAAATTTCGTAATATGAGTGCTACATATGGTCTTGATTCTCAAGTTGTTGCAAATCTTTATAAAGCTTTTGCCTCTCATTATGAACTGCCTAAGAAGAATTTTGATAAGTATCATGAACCGTATAAAGATAAAATTGATTCATCTGTAAACAAATGTGTAGTGGTTGAAACTGTTGATAATGTTATTCCTGAAGCTTATATTGAAAAAACTCCTTTCCCTGCTAAAATGAAGGAGTACTCTGATACGTCTCCGACGTATCGATAATTTCTTATGTTCCATGCTACTTTATTGATGATATCTACATGTTTTATGCACACTTTATGTCATATTTGTGCATTTTCTGGAACTAACCTATTAACAAGATGCCGAAGTGCCAGTTCCTGTTTTTTTGCTGTTTTTGGTTTCAGAAATCCTAGTAACGAAATATTCTCGGAATTGGACGAAATCAACGCCCAGGTTCCTATTTTGCCCGGAAGCATCCAGAACACCCGAGAGCCGCCGGAGGGGCCTGTGGGCCCCAGATGATAGGGTGGCGCGGCCAGGGCCCTGGCCGCGCCCCCTATGGTGTCGCCGCCTCTTCGACCCTCCTGCGCCGCCTCTTCGCCTATATAAAGCCCCTGCATCGAAAACCCTTACAGAGGAAGCCACGGTACGAGAAAAGTTCCAGAGCCGCCGCCATCGCGAAGCCAAGATCGGGGACAGGAGTCTGTTCGGCACCCTGCGGAGGGGAAGTGCCCGAAGGCTTCTCCATCGACACCGCTGCCATCTCCACCGCCATCTTCATCTATAAAGAAAGAACTTCTTGGGAGATAACCCATGTGTTTTTTTACTACAGTACTTTGTTTTATATTTGAGTCTTGGAAGTTGTTTACTACTGTAGCAACCTCTCCTTATCATGTTTTTGTGCCAAGTAAAGTTTCTATGTTAAAGTTGATGTTATATTTGGGATCGCTGCGCAGAAACAGCATTGCTGTCTGTCACGAATCTGGGCACAGTTCTCTGTAGAAAATTCGAAAAAATCTGCCAATTTACGAGCGTGATCCTCAGATATGTAAGCAACTTTCATTAGTTTTGAGTTTTTCCATTTGAGCAAGTCTGGTGCCAGCTTTAAATTCGTCTTTACGGACTGTTCTGTTTTTGACAGATTCTGCCTTTTATTTCGCATTGCCGCTTTTGTTAAGTTGAATGAGTTTCTTTGTTCCATTAACTTTCAGAAGTTTTGTGCAATGTCCAGAAGTGTTAAGAATGATTGTGTCACCTCTGAACATGTGAATTTTGATTATGCACTAACCCTCTAATGAGTTTGCTTGAAGTTTGGTGTGGCAGAAGTTTTCAAGGGTCAATAGAAGAGGGTGATATAATGTGATCGAGAAGAGTGAAAAGTCTAAGCTTGGGGATGCCCCGGTGGTTCATCCCTGCATATTTCAAGAAGACTCAAGCATCTAAGCTTGGGGATGCCCAAGGCATCCCCTTCTTCATCGACAAAGTATCAGGTTCCTTCTCTTGAAACTATATTTTTATTCTGTCACATCTTATATACTTTACTTGGAGCGTCTGTATGCTTTTGTTTTTGTTTTTGTTTGAATAAATGATTGTTTGGGAGAGAGACACGCTCCGCTGGTTCGTATGAACACATGTGTTCTTAGCTTTTAATTTTCATGGCGAAGGTTGAAACTGCTTCGTTAATTGTTATATGGTTGGAAACGGGAAATGCTACATGTAGTAATTGGTATAATGTCTTGAATAATGTGAAACTTGGCAATTGTTGTGCTCATATAGATCTTGTTTAAGCTCTTGCATCATGTACCTTGTACCCATTAATGAATAATTACATAGAGCTTGTTAAAATTTGGTTTGCATGATTGGTCTCTCTAAGTCTAGATATTTTCTGGTTGAGGTGTTTGAACAACAAGGAGACGATGTAAAGTCTTATAATGCTTACAATATGTTTATATGTGAGTCTTGCTGCACCATTTCATACTTGAGTTTGCTTCAAATAACCTTGCTAGCCTAAACCTTGTATCGAGAGGGAATACTTCTCATGCATCCAAATACTTGAGCCAATATTCATGCCATTTGTGTCCACCATACCTACCTACTACATGGTATTTCTCCGCCATTCCAAAGTAAATTGCTTGAGTGCTACCTTTAAACCATTCAAAATTTATCACCTCTGATTTGTGTCAATGTTTTATAGCTCATGAGGAAGTATGTGGTGTTTATCTTTCAATCTTGTTGGGCAACTTTCACCAATGGACTAGTGGCTTCATCCGCTTATCCAATAATTTTGCAAAAAGAGCTGGCAATGGGATTCCCAGTCCCAAATTAATTAACAAAAATAGACACTCCTCCATGGTATGTGATTGTTGGACGGCACCCGAAGGATTCGGTTAGCCATGGCTTGAGAAAGCAAAGGTGGGGAGGAGTGTCATCATAATAAAACTAAAATAAAAAGGCACTCCTTCATGGTATGAGATTGTTGGCAGGCACCCGAGGATTCGGTTAGCCATGGTTTGTGAAAGAAAGGTTGGAAGGAGTGCCACCCAAAAATAAAATAAAATGGGAGCCGCTCTTTGAAGGTTTGTCTGGCAAGGGGGTTAGAGTACCCACTACCATTCGTTGACAACAACAAACACCTCTCAAAACTTTACTTTTATACTCTCTTGATGTTTTCAAAATAAAAGCTCTAGCACAAATACAGCAATCGATGCTTTCCTCTTTGAAGGACCATTCTTTTACTTTTATGTTGAGTCAGTTTACCTATCTCTCTCCACCTTAAGAAGCAAACACTTGTGTGAATTGTGCATTGATTCCTACATACTTGCATATTGCACTTGTTATATTACTTTATGTTGACAATATCCATGAGATATACATGTTATAAGTTGAAAGCAACCGCTGAAACTTAATCTTCCTTTGTGTTGCTTCAATACCTTTACTTTGATTTATTGCTTTATGAGTTAACTCTTATGCAAGACTTATTGATGCTTGTCTTGAAGTACTATTCATGAAAAGTCTTTGCTTTATGATTCATTTGTTTACTCATGTCATTACCATTGTTTTGATCGCTGCATTCATCTCATATGCTTACAATAGTATGATCAAGGTTATGATGGCATGTCACTTAAGAAATTATCTTTGTTATCGTTTTACCTGCTCGGGACGAGCAGAACTAAGCTTGGGGATGCTGATACGTCTCCGACGTATCGATAATTTCTTATGTTCCATGCTACTTTATTGATGATATCTACATGTTTTATGCACACTTTATGTCATATTTGTGCATTTTCTGGAACTAACCTATTAACAAGATGCCGAAGTGCCGTTCCTGTTTTCTGCTGTTTTTGGTTTCAGAAATCCTAGTAACGAAATATTCTCGGAATTGACGAAATCAACGCCCAGTTCCTATTTTGCCCGGAAGCATCCAGAACACCCGAGAGCCGCCGGAGGGCCCTGTGGGCCCCAGATGATAGGGTGGCGCGGCCTGGGCCCTGGCCGCGCCCCCCTATGGTGTCGCCGCCTCTTCGACCCTCCGAGGCTGCCCTTCCGCCTATATAAAGCCCCTGCATCGAAAACCCTTACAGAGGAAGCCACGATACGAGAAAAGTTCCAGAGCCGCCGCCATCGCGAAGCCAAGATCTGGGGGACAGGAGTCTCTGTTCCGGCACCCTGCCGGACGGGGAAGTGCCCCCGGAAGGCTTCTCCATCGACACCGCTGCCATCTCCACCGCCATCTTCATCAACGCTGCTGCTCCCATGAGGAGGGAGTAGTTCTCCATTGAGGCTCGGGGCTGTACCGGTAGCTATGTGGTTCATCTCTCTCCTATGTAATTCAATACAATGATCTCATGAGCTGCTTACATGATTGAGATTCATATGAGTTTTGTATCACTATTCATCTATGTGCTACTCTAGTGATGTTATTAAAGTACTCTATTCCTCCTCCACGTGTGTAAAGGTGACAGTGTGTGCACCGTGTGAGTACTTGGCGTAGGCTATGATTGTGATCTCTTGTAGATTATGAAGTTAACTATTGCTATGATAATATTGATGTGATCTATTCCTCCTACATATGCATGAAGGTGACAGTGTGCATGCTATGCTAGTACTTGGTTTAGTCTTTTGATCTATCTTACACTAAAGGTTACTAGAATATGAGCATTATTGTGGAGCTTGTTAACTCCGGCATTGAGGGTTCGTGTAATCCTACGCAATGTGTTCATCATCCAACAAAAGTGTAGAGTATGCATCTATCTATTCTGTTATGTGATCAATGTTGAGAGTGTCCACTAGTGAAAGTCTAATCCCTAGGCCTTGTTCCTAAATACTGCTATCGCTGCTTTCTTTACATAGCATACAACTACTGCTTGTGTTTTACTGTTTTTCTTTGCAAACATCTTCCACTCGATACGTTTAATCCTTTGTTACAGCAAGCCGGTGAGATTGACAACCTCACTGTTTCGTTGGGGCAAAGTACTTTGGTTTTGTTGTGCAGATTCCACGTTGGCGCCGGAATCCCTGTTGTTGCGCCGCATCACATTTCGCGACCATCAACCTTCAACGTGCTTCTTGGCTCCTACTGGTTCGATTAAACCTTGGTTTCATGAGGGAAACTTGCTTCTATACGCATCATACCTTCCACTTGGGGTTCCCAACGGACGTGTGCATCTACGCGTATCAAGCTAAATTTCTGGCGCCGTTGCCGGGGAGATCAAGACACGCTGCAAGGGGAGTCTCCACTTCTCAATCTCTTTACTTTGTTTTTGTCTTGCTTTATTTTATTTACTACTTTGTTTGCTGCACCTAAACAAAACACACAAAAAATTAGTTGCTAGTTTTACTTTATTTACTGTCTTGCTCTCTATATCAAAAACACAAAAAAATTAGTTACTTGCATTTAATTTATTTTGTTATCATGTCTAGTCCTGTACTTGTTTTTATTTTCACTAGTTAGGCATAATGGAAAACAACAAAAATATGAGAGATCTTTATGAACTTTATCTTGAATTAGGACATGATGTGTTTGAAGAAAGAATTAAGAAACCCATGGAACTTTATATGCATGCTAATGGGAATGTTATTACTATGAATGCTTTGAACACCATTGTTGCTAATGCTATGGAAAATTCTAAGCTTGGGGAAGCTGGTTTTGATGAGCATGATATTTTTAGTCCCCCAAGCATTGAGGAGAAAATTTTCTTTGATGATACTTTGCCTCCTATTTATGATGATTATAATGATAGTAGTCTTTTGTTACCACCTGTTATGGAGGATAAATTTGATTATGATTACAATATACCTCCTATATTTGATAGCTACTTTGTTGAATTTGCTCCCACTACAATTAATAAGAATGACTATGCTTATGTTGGGAGTAGTAATTATTTTATGCATGAGACTCATGATAAGAATGCTTTATGTGATAGTTATATTGTTGAGTTTGCTCATGTTGCTACTGAAAGTTATTATGAGAGAGGAAAATATGGTTGTAAAAATTTTCATGTTACTAAAACACCTCTCTATGTGCTGAAATTTTTGAAGCTACACTTGTTTTATCTTCCTATGCTTGTTACTTTGCTCTTCATGAACTTGTTTATTTACAAGATTCCTATGCATAGGAAGCATGTTAGACTTAAATGTGTTTTGAATTTGCCTCTTGATGCTCTCTTTTGCTTCAAATACTATTTCTTGCGAGTGCATCATTAAAACTGCTGAGCCCATCTTAATGGCTATAAAGAAAGAACTTCTTGGGAGATAACCCATGTGTTTTTTTACTACAGTACTTTGTTTTATATTTGAGTCTTGGAAGTTGTTTACTACTGTATCAACCTCTCCTTATCATGTTTTTGTGCCAAGTAAAGTTTCTATGTTAAAGTTGATGTTATATTTGGGATCGCTGCGCAGAAACAGCATTGCTGTCTGTCACGAATCTGGGCACAGTTCTCTGTAGAAAATTCGAAAAAATCTGCCAATTTACGAGCGTGATCCTCAGATATGTACGCAACTTTCATTAGTTTTGAGTTTTTCCATTTGAGCAAGTCTGGTGCCAGCTTTAAATTCGTCTTTACGGACTGTTCTGTTTTTGACAGATTCTGCCTTTTATTTCGCATTGCCGCTTTTGTTAAGTTGAATGAGTTTCTTTGTTCCATTAACTTTCAGAAGTTTTGTGCAATGTCCAGAAGTGTTAAGAATGATTGTGTCACCTCTGAACATGTGAATTTTGATTATGCACTAACCCTCTAATGAGTTTGCTTGAAGTTTGGTGTGGCAGAAGTTTTCAAGGGTCAATAGAAGAGGGTGATATAATGTGATCGAGAAGAGTGAAAAGTCTAAGCTTGGGGATGCCCCGGTGGTTCATCCCTGCATATTTCAAGAAGACTCAAGCATCTAAGCTTGGGGATGCCCAAGGCATCCCCTTCTTCATCGACAAAGTATCAGGTTCCTTCTCTTGAAACTATATTTTTATTCTGTCACATCTTATATACTTTACTTGGAGCGTCTGTATGCTTTTGTTTTTGTTTTTGTTTGAATAAATGATTGTTTGGGAGAGAGACACGCTCCGCTGGTTCGTATGAACACATGTGTTCTTAGCTTTTAATTTTCATGGCGAAGGTTGAAACTGCTTCGTTAATTGTTATATGGTTGGAAACGGGAAATGCTACATGTAGTAATTGGTATAATGTCTTGAATAATGTGAAACTTGGCAATTGTTGTGCTCATATAGATCTTGTTTAAGCTCTTGCATCATGTACCTTGTACCCATTAATGAATAATTACATAGAGCTTGTTAAAATTTGGTTTGCATGATTGGTCTCTCTAAGTCTAGATATTTTCTGGTTGAGGTGTTTGAACAACAAGGAGACGATGTAAAGTCTTATAATGCTTACAATATGTTTATATGTGAGTCTTGCTGCACCATTTCATACTTGAGTTTGCTTCAAATAACCTTGCTATCCTAAACCTTGTATCGAGAGGGAATACTTCTCATGCATCCAAATACTTGAGCCAATATTCATGCCATTTGTGTCCACCATACCTACCTACTACATGGTATTTCTCCGCCATTCCAAAGTAAATTGCTTGAGTGCTACCTTTAAACCATTCAAAATTTATCACCTCTGATTTGTGTCAATGTTTTATAGCTCATGAGGAAGTATGTGGTGTTTATCTTTCAATCTTGTTGGGCAACTTTCACCAATGGACTAGTGGCTTCATCCGCTTATCCAATAATTTTGCAAAAAGAGCTGGCAATGGGATTCCCAGTCCCAAATTAATTAACAAAAATAGACACTCCTCCATGGTATGTGATTGTTGGACGGCACCCGAAGGATTCGGTTAGCCATGGCTTGAGAAAGCAAAGGTGGGGAGGAGTGTCATCATAATAAAACTAAAATAAAAGGGCACTCCTTCATGGTATGAGATTGTTGGCAGGCACCCGAGGATTCGGTTAGCCATGGTTTGTGAAAGAAAGGTTGGAAGGAGTGCCACCCAAAAATAAAATAAAATGGGAGCCGCTCTTTGAAGGTTTGTCTGGCAAGGGGGTTAGAGTACCCACTACCATTCGTTGACAACAACAAACACCTCTCAAAACTTTACTTTTATACTCTCTTTATGTTTTCAAAATAAAAGCTCTAGCACAAATACAGCAATCGATGCTTTCCTCTTTGAAGGACCATTCTTTTACTTTTATGTTGAGTCAGTTTACCTATCTCTCTCCACCTTAAGAAGCAAACACTTGTGTGAACTGTGCATTGATTCCTACATACTTGCATATTGCACTTGTTATATTACTTTATGTTGACAATATCCATGAGATATACATGTTATAAGTTGAAAGCAACCGCTGAAACTTAATCTTCCTTTGTGTTGCTTCAATACCTTTACTTTGATTTATTGCTTTATGAGTTAACTCTTATGCAAGACTTATTGATGCTTGTCTTGAAGTACTATTCATGAAAAGTCTTTGCTTTATGATTCATTTGTTTACTCATGTCATTACCATTGTTTTGATCGCTGCATTCATCTCATATGCTTACAATAGTATGATCAAGGTTATGATGGCATGTCACTTAAGAAATTATCTTTGTTATCGTTTTACCTGCTCGGGACGAGCAGAACTAAGCTTGGGGATGCTGATACGTCTCCGACGTATCGATAATTTCTTATGTTCCATGCTACTTTATTGATGATATCTACATGTTTTATGCACACTTTATGTCATATTTGTGCATTTTCGGAACTAACCTATTAACAAGATGCCGAAGTGCCAGTTCCTTTCTGCTTGTTTTTGGTTTCAGAAATCCTAGTAACGAAATATTCTCGGAATTGGACGAAATCAACGCCTGTGTTCCTATTTTGCCCGAAAGCATCCAGAACACCCGAGAGCGCCAGAGGGCCCTGTGGGCCCCAGATGATAGGGTGGCGCGGCCCGGCCCGGCCGCGCCTATGGTGTCGCCGCCTCTTCGACCCTCCGAGGCTGCCCTTCCGCCTATATAAAGCCTCGAAAACCCTTACAGAGGAAGCCACGATACGAGAAAAGTTCCAGAGCCGCCGCCATCGCGAAGCCAAGATCTGGGGGACAGGAGTCTCTGTTCCGGCACCCTGCCGGAGCGGGGAAGTGCCCCGGAAGGCTTCTCCATCGACACCGCTGCCATCTCCACCGCCATCTTCATCAACGCTGCTGCTCCCATGAGGAGGGAGTAGTTCTCCATTGAGGCTCGGGGCTGTACCGGTAGCTATGTGGTTCATCTCTCTCCTATGTAATTCAATACAATGATCTCATGAGCTGCCTTACATGATTGAGATTCATATGAGTTTTGTATCACTATTCATCTATGTGCTACTCTAGTGATGTTATTAAAGTACTCTATTCCTCCTCCACGTGTGTAAAGGTGACAGTGTGTGCACCGTGTGAGTACTTGGCGTAGGCTATGATTGTGATCTCTTGTAGATTATGAAGTTAACTATTGCTATGATAATATTGATGTGATCTATTCCTCCTACATATGCATGAAGGTGACAGTGTGCATGCTATGCTAGTACTTGGTTTAGTCTTTTGATCTATCTTACACTAAAGGTTACTAGAATATGAGCATTATTGTGGAGCTTGTTAACTCCGGCATTGAGGGTTCGTGTAATCCTACGCAATGTGTTCATCATCCAACAAAAGTGTAGAGTATGCATCTATCTATTCTGTTATGTGATCAATGTTGAGAGTGTCCACTAGTGAAAGTCTAATCCCTAGGCCTTGTTCCTAAATACTGCTATCGCTGCTTGTTACTGTTTTTGCGTACTCTGCTGCGTTGCACTACTGCCTTCTTTGTTTTTCTTTGCAAACATCTTCCACTCGATACGTTTAATCCTTTGTTACAGCAAGCCGGTGAGATTGACAACCTCACTGTTTCGTTGGGGCAAAGTACTTTGGTTTTGTTGTGCAGATTCCACGTTCGAATCCCTGTTGTTGCGCCGCATCACATTTCGCGACCATCAACCTTCAACGTGCTTCTTGGCTCCTACTGGTTCGATTAAACCTTGGTTTCATACTGAGGGAAACTTGCTTCTATACGCATCATACCTTCCACTTGGGGTTCCCAACGGACGTGATCTACGCGTATCATACTCGTCATATCTAGTGCGGTTAATAAAAGTGAAAAGAAACCTAAAGAACCTGAAGAACAAATTAAAATTGAACCTGCTGTTGCAATAGTTAAAGATCTTGTGACTGAAAATGTGGAGGATGGTCATATTATTTTCTGTGAAGATGCTTCTAATATTGTTTCACATCCTAATAAATCCAAACAAGTTAGTGTTCCTATGCTATCTGTTAGAATTGGTGATCATTGCTATTATGGTTTATGTGATATTGGTGCAAGTGTTAGTGCTATTCCTTATGAGCTTTACACGGAGATTATGCACGAAATTGGTTCTTGTGAACTTGAAGATATTGATGTGGTTATTCATCTGGCTAATAGAGAAACTATTTCTCCAATTGGTATTGTTCGAGATGTGGAAGTTCTATGTGGTAAGATTAAATATCCTGCTGACTTTTTGGTACTTGGTTCTGCTGCTAGTGATCATTGTCCTATCATTTTTGGTAGACCTTTTCTAAATACTTGTGGAGCTATTATAGATTGTAAGAAAGAGAAAATTTTGACTAGATTTGCTGGTGAACCTTATGAATTTAACTTTTCTAAATTTACCAAAACTCCTTATAAAGCTGACTTGCCTAGTAATGATTTTAAAATGGAGCAGTGTGCATCTATTGTTCTTGTTCCTAATAATCCTTTGCAGCAACATTTGGAGAATAGCGAAAGTGAAGCTTTTAGGAAAGAAAGAGATGAGCTTGAGGAAATTTTTCTTCGCCAACCTATTCTCAAGCATGATTTACCGGTGGAAGATTTGGGTACAACACCGCCACCAAAGGAAGATCCTGTTTTTGATTTAAAGCCTTTACCTGATAATCTTAAATATGCTCATATTGATGATAAGAAAATATATCCTGTTATTATTAGTTCTAAGCTTTCAGAGATTGAGGAAGAAAGGTTATTGGAAATATTGAAGAAACACCGAGGAGCTATTGGCTATACACTTGATGATTTGAAAGGGATTTCTCCTTCTATTTGCCAACATGCTATCAATATGGAAGATGATGCAAAGCCTGTTGTTGAACATCAACGTCGTCTAATTCCGAAGATGAAAGAGGTGGTAAGGAACGAGGTATTAAAACTTCTTGAAGCTGGTATTATATATCCTATTGCTGATAGTAGATGGGTTAGTCCTGTGCATTGTGTTCCTAAGAAAGGAGGAATGACTGTTGTGCCTAATGATAATGATGAGCTTATTCCTCAAAGAATAGTTGTAGGGTATAGAATGTGCATTGATTTTCGAAAAGTTAATAAAGTTACTAAGAAAGATCATTACCCTTTACCCTTTATTGATCAAATGCTAGAAAGGTTATCTAAAAATACTCATTTTTGTTTTCTTGATGGTTATTCTGGGTTTTCACAAATTGCTGTTAAAGCTAAAGATCAAGAGAAAACCACTTTTACTTGTCCTTATGGAACTTATGCTTATAGGCGTATGCCTTTTGGTTTATGTAATGCTCCTGCTACTTTTCAAAGATGCATGTCTGCTATTTTTCATGGTTTTTGCGAAAGTATTGTAGAGGTGTTCATGGATGATTTTTCTGTCTATGGGAATTCTTTTGATAATTGCTTGCGAAACCTCGATAAAGTTTTGCAGAGATGTGAAGAAACTAACCTTGTTCTTAATTGGGAGAAATGCCACTTTATGGTTAATGAAGGAATTGTATTGGGACATAAAATTTCCGAGAGAGGTATTGAAGTTGATAGAGCTAAAGTTGAAGCAATTGAGAAGATGCCCTATCCGAGGGATGTTAAAGGTATTCGTAGTGTTCTTGGTCATGCTGGGTTTTATAGGAGATTTATTAAAGATTTCTCTAAAATTTCAAAGCCTCTTACTAATCTTCTTCAAAAAGATGTACCTTTTGTTTTTGATGATGATTGTAAGGAAGCTTTTGAAACTCTAAAGAAAGCCTTAACAACTGCTCCTGTAGTCGAACCTCCTGATTGGAATTTGCCTTTTGAAATTATGTGTGATGCTAGTGATTTTGCTGTAGGCGCTGTTCTTGGACAGCGGGTAGATAAAAAATTAAATGTTATTCATTATGCTAGTAAGACTCTTGATGCTGCTCAAAGAAATTATGCTACAACTGAAAAAGAATTGTTAGCTGTAGTCTTTGCTTGTGACAAGTTTAGACCCTATATTGTTGATTCAAAAGTCACCATTCATACTGATCATGCTGCAATTAGATACCTTATGACAAAGAAAGATGCTAAGCCAAGGCTTATTAGATGGGTACTTCTGTTGCAAGAATTTGATTTACATATTATAGATAGGAAAGGTGCTGATAATCCTGTTGCTGATAATTTGTCTAGATTGGAAAATATTGCTTATGATCCTGTTCCTGTTAATGATAGTTTTCCAAATGAACAATTGGCTGTAATAAAGGTGAGCTCACGAGAGAGCCCTTGGTATGCAGATTATGCTAACTTTATTGTTTCGAAGTATTTGCCTCCAACCTTTTCAGCTCAGCAAAGGAGGAAATTCTTTTATGACTTGAGGCATTATTTTTGGGATGACCCACACTTATATAAAGAAGGAGTGGATGGTATTATGCGAAGATGTGTTCCTGAATATGAACAACAGGAGATATTGAGTAAATGTCATGGTAGTGTTTATGGAGGACATCACGCTGGAGATAGAACCGCGCAAAAGGTTCTACAATCAGGTTTTTATTGGCCAACACTCTTCAAAGATGCAAGGAAGTTTATTTTATCTTGTGATGAATGTCAAAGAGTTGGTAATATCTCTAGACGCAATGAAATGCCTATGAATTATACTCTTGTTATTGAACCATTCGATTGTTGGGGATTCGACTTCATGGGTCCTTTCCCTTCTTCAGAAGGTAACACTCATATACTTGTCGCTGTTGATTATGTTACTAAATGGGTAGAAGCTATACCTACAAAGAGTGCTGATGGTGAGACCTCTATAAAAATGCTTGTAGATGTTATATTTCCTAGATTTGGAATACCTAGATATATTATGACTGATGGAGGTTCTCATTTTATTCATGGAGGTTTTAGAAAAACTCTTGCTAAGTATGGTATTAATCATAGAATTGCTTCCGCTTATCACCCTCAAACTAGTGGTCAAGTAGAATTATCAAATAGAGAGATTAAATCCATTTTGGGAAAGACTGTTAATAAATCTAGAAAGAATTGGGCTAGCAAATTGAAAGAAGCACTATGGGCTTATAGAACTGCTTATAAAAATCCTATGGGAATGTCACCTTATAAAATGGTTTATGGAAAAGCTTGTCATTTACCTTTAGAACTAGAGCACAAAGCTTATTGGGCTGTTAGAGAACTAAATAAAGATCCGAAACTAGCCGGTAATAAGAGGTTGCTGCAATTAAGTTCTCTAGATGAATGGAGAAGTGAAGCTTATGAAAATGCTAAACTCTTTAAAGAAAAAGTTAAGAAATGGCATGATAGAAGGATTATCAAAAGAGAGTTTAATATTGGGGATAAAGTCCTATTGTATCGGTCTCGTCTCAGATTCTTTGCAGGGAAATTACTCTCGAAGTGGGAAGGACCATATGTTGTTGAGGAGGTGTATCGTTCAGGAGCAATTAAAATTAGCTCTCTCCAAGGCAATGCCACACAAGTGGTGAATGGACAAAGACTCAAGCATTATATCTCGGGTGATTCTTATAATGTTGATGTTGATATTATTCAAGTGGAAACACCGGAGGCTTTCATCAAAGGACAAATTGACAGTCCGCCAGAACTGGACTTTGAATAGGTAACAGTACAGGTAATAAAAAGTCCGCGTTTACCTTTCCGAACATTATTTCTGCTGTTTTTGGAAAATATGAAAAATTACGGAATCGAAACGGAGTGGAAAAGACGCGCGAGGGCCCGTCACCATAGGCCGGCGCGGGCCCCACCCTGGCCGCGCCGACCTATGGTGACAGCCCCTCGGCGTCCCGTTTCCACTCGTTTTCGGCCTGGAACCTTCCTTTTGTCGTAAAAATATTTGCTATATAATCCCCCGGACCCCTGGAGGTCCGTATATCGTTTTCTCGTCGTGTTTTGTTTCGAGCTGTTTTCTGCCAGGATCTGCTTCGGATCTAGATCCACCATGTCCTCGTCGGGAACTCAGAAGGACAGCTTCTTTGAGGACGTCGTCAACCCGTACATGAACGAGCTGAAGATGCACCCCAAAGAGTTGCTGCTCGTGGATGGAGAGTTGCAGATCAAAGATGTCCAGGGTCCTAAGGGAGAAGGGAGTTTGGAAGACAGGATGGAGAAACTGGAACAAGAGGTTTTCAACTACAAGAAGATGGCTGAGCGTGAAGTGGACATCTTTCACAAGATTGTGTCTGAACTCATTGATGGACACAAGAAGGAGACTGCAAAGTTGTGGGACGATATCTTCTCACTTCACGACACCACCAACAAACTCCAAGCTCAACTCTATGATGTTCATAATCAAAACTGTGAGTATGAAAACAGGTTTAAGCGCATAAGTCATGCTGCTAGTTTCAGGTTTCCGGAGACCAAGATGTCTTTTGTTGATGGAGGGCCTCTTCCATGGAAGTCTGATGACGACAAAGATTCACCATCATCACCGAAGGAGTAATTCATCATCGGTATTGGCATCCCCTTGGTTTGTTCCAAGCTTGGGGGAGTGCCGCGGTATCACATCATCACTACCTTTATCTTTTACTATCAAGTAGTGTCATATCATGAGTAGGGAAGTTATCATATGGAATAGTATGCAATGTGGAAGTATCTCTCTTAGTTGGTTATCTATGTATCCGTTGGTGTGAGTTATCGTTATGGAATATTAATGAGAAGTCTTATCATTTACTTTTTGCACACCTTATTTTAGTTTGCAATCTCCATTATATGATTACTCTTGACATTAGTATTGATATCACTTTGGGAGCATCAAGTAAATCTATTTGGTTTTGGCAAACTTAGCATTGGTCAATAGCAACAACACCCTGATGTTTAAATAAAAGAGAGAAATACACTTAGATATATTACTCTATTATCTCTATGTTAATGAGTTTAGTATTCTGAAGTTAAAATTGCTTGTGCTTATGAGAAAGATGCATGATTGTTTCTATCATATGTATATTTGTTTGTTTCCCTCAACCTTTATGCTTGCTATCAAACCTTGCTAGCCAAAGACCTGTATCGAGAGGGAATGCTTCTCATACATCCATAACCTTAGACCAAACCTATGCCATTTGTGTCCACCATACCTACCTACTACATGGTATTTTCTGCCATTCCAAGTAAATACTTCATGTGCTACCTTTAAATTATTCAAACTACTACTCCTTATTTGTGTCAATGTTCTATAGCTCATGAGGAAGTATGTGGTGTTTTATCTTTCAATCTTGTTGGGCGGACTTTCACCAATGGACTAGTGGCACATCCGCTTATCCAATAATTTTGCAATAAGAGCTGGCAACGGGGTTCCCAGCCCCAATTAATAACTTTCATTAATAATTCTCTTCACATGTTTTGCTCTGATTTATCAGTAAGCAACTTAATTTTGCAATAGACACTCCTCCATGGTATGTGAATGTTGGAAGGCACCCGAGGATTCGGTTAGCCATGGATTGAGAAAGCCAAGGTTGGGGGGAGTGTCATCCTTAATAAAACTAAAATACATGTGTAAACAAAAGAGAAGGGGGATGATCTACCTTGCTGGTAGAGATGCCGTCCCTCATGGGAGCCGCTCTTGGAAGGTTCGTTTGGCAAGGGGGTTAGAGTGCCCGCTACCATTCGTTGACAAAGGGGAAGAAGAGGGGAGCCAAGGTGGGCCCATACCATAGGCCGGCGCGGCCCATGGCCTGGCCGCGCCACCCTGTGGTGTGGGGGCCCCACAGCCCCTTTCGCCTCCTTTTCTTCGCGTACTCCTTCGTCCCGAAAACCTAAGCCAGAGGGAGGACCTCACGAAGAATTACAGCCGCCTCTGCGGGGCGGAGAACACCAGAGAGAAAAGAGCTCTCCGGCGGGCAGGAATCCGCCGGGGAAATTCCCTCCCGGAGGGGGAAATCGACGCCATCGCCATCGTCATCGAGCTGGACATCATCTCCATCATCATCATCATCATCTCCACCATCTACACCGCCATCACCACCGCTGCACCTCGTCACCGCTGTAACAATTTGGGTTTGATCTTGATTGTTCGATAGGGGAAACTCTCCCGGTGTTATTCTCTACTTGTTGTAGATGCTATTGAGTGAAACCATTGAACCAAGGTTTATGTTCAGATTGTTATTCATCATCATATCACCTCTGATTGTATTCCATATGATGTCTCGTGAGTAGTTCGTTTAGTTCTTGAGGACATGGGTGAAGTCTAAATGCTAGTAGTGAATTATGGTTGAGTAATATTCAATGTTATGATATTTAAGTTGTGGTGTCATTCTTCTAGTGGTGTCGTGTGAACGTCGACTACACGACACTTCACCATTTATGGGCCTAGGGGAGTGCATCTTGTATTCGGTTGCTAATTGCGGGGTTGCCGGAGTGACAGAAACCTGAGCCCCCGTTAGTATATCGATGCAAGAGGGATCGCAGGATCTCAGAGTTTAAGGCTGTGGTTAGATTTATCTTAATTACTTTCTTGTAGTTGCGGATGCTTGCAAGGGGTATAATCACAAGTATGTATTAGTCCTAGGAAGGGCGGTGCATTAGCATAGGTTCACCCACACAACACTTATCAAAACAATGAAGATTATTTAGCTACATGAAGCGAAAGCACTAGACTAAAATCCCCGTGTGTCCTCAAGAACGTTTGGTCATTATAAGTAAACAAACCGGCTTGTCCTTTGTGCTAAAAAGGATTGGGCCACTCGCTGCAATTATTTCTCTCGCATTTTACTTACTCGTACTTTATTCATCTGTTACATCAAAACCCCTTGAATACTTGTTTGTGAGCATTTACAGTGAATCCTTCATCGAAACTGCTGTCAACACCTTCTGCTCCTCGTTGGGATCGACATTCTTACTTATCGAAGATACTACGATACACCCCCTATACTTGTGGGTCATCGGATGTTCCGGGAATTAACTTAATGTTGGTTTTAGGCCTCTTTTAGGGTTAGCTTTCCGTTATCTTGCGTGTTTATTAGGCTCAACTACGCGTAGGATGTTCCGATCATACGGTGAAAACCCTAAACTGTCGTAGATTGGTTTAGCTTTGTTGTGATCAAGCAGGATCCCCATGTCATTGAAAATCCAACATGAACCATGGGGCGATCGGCTCTTTGAGCCGATCCACAGAGCAACCTGAGAGCCGATAGGCTCGTATTAATGTTTACGTGTCTGCCATGCAGGGAACTAATCGAAGCAATCTACACCTTCCTGGCCGGGTATAGGTCAGGTGGCACGCCCTTGCAGGCCGCCAGGTCGTGTGCGGAGCATTTGCGGGACGACGTCGAGGGACCAGGGCCCGCTGCCGCCTTGGAAGCCTCCCGGCTCTTCGTGTTGCTTAACCATTACTCGCCGGTGGGTTTTGGCAGGCAACAGAAGTTAACTATTATTATGATAGTATTGATGTGATCTATTCCCCCTTTCATAGCTATTGGTGACAGTGTGTATGCTATGTTAGTACTCGGCCTAAATTGCAACGGTCTATTATGCACTCTAGAGGCACTACAAGAAAAGTTCTGATAGACAACGTCTCAAAATCGTCCACTAAGGGGTATTTTTCGTCGCCTATGGGCCTAACCCGACGATATGGGTTCCGTTGTCGAAACTGCGTCAGGCAAAGTCCAACGACGATTTTTTCGGTCCGTCGCGCTTGGGCGCCCTTCCGCCACGGAAAATCGGACCGTTGCGGAAGTGTTTTCGGGAGCCCGTTGACTGCTGACGTCATGCAAACTGACACGTGGCAGACGCCGTTAACTGGCAGTTAACGGCGTTAACCGGCTGAAACCCCGTGGTAGATGGTAGGCCCACACGAGGCCTGCCACGTCTTAAGCGGGCCGGGCCAGATGACATAGTTTGACCGGTCAACTATATAGCTGGGCTGGTCCATTAGTTACGTGGGCCGGGCCTAACCTCTAAGGTTGACTGGTCAAAACTTAAATGGGCCGGCCCATTTAACATGTGGGGTCCACCTTACAGCAACTGGGCCGGCCCATTTAGTGTGTGGGGTCCACCGTATAGCAAGTGGGCCGGCCCAACAAGCTAGTGGCCGGGCCAAAAACACAGGTGGGACTTTCCAGTTAAAGGGTCGGCCCATTTAGTTTGTGGGGTCCACCATATAGCAAGTGGGCGGCCCAACAAAATAGTGGGCCGGGCCAAAACACAGTGGGTCCCACTTTCCGTTAAAGGCGGCCCATTTAGTTTGTGGGGTCCACTATAGAAGTGGTGCCCAACAAAATAGTGGGCGGGCCAAAAATGGGTGGTCACTTTTTCCAGTGCCGCCCATTTAGTACGTGGGGTCCACCATATAGCATGTCGGCCCAACAAGATAGTGGGCGGGCCAAAACACAGTGGGTCCCACTTTCTGTTAAAGGGGCCCAATTAGTATGTGGGGTCCACCATATAGCAGGCCCAACAAGATAGTGGGCCGAAAAGCATGTGGTCCCACTCCTCTTAAAGGGCCGGCCCATTTAATATGTGGGGTCCACCACAAAGCAAATGGGTGGCCCAACAAATTAGCGGGCCGGCCCAGCACAGTGGGTCCCACTTTCCCGTTAAAGGGTCACTTACTTAGTATGTGGGGTCCACCATATAGCAAAGTGGGCCGCCCAATTAGTTTGTGGGGTCCACCATATAGCAGGTGGGCCGGCCCAACAAGATAGTGGGCCTGGCCAAAAAACACAGCGGGTCCCACTCTTTCCTTAAAAGGCCACTTCATTTAGTATGTGGGGTCCACCACAAAAGCAATTGGGCTGGCCCAACTAAGTAGTGGGCCGGCCCAGTAGCAAGTGGGCCAGCCCAACTAGAGTGTGGGGTCAAATCAAATGGGCTGGCCCAATAAGTAAGTGGGCCAGCCCAATAAGTAAGTGGGCCAGCCCGTTTAGTTGCTGTTTATATGCTGGCATAATATGGGCTTTAGGAATTTGCGGGCAGGCACATATGTGATTTCGCTTAAATGGGCCGTTTAAGGGATGGGAATTCGTGATTTAGATACTGAGAATATTTACGCAACATTGATTTCTGTCGGATAGCCTCACTTACCACAAGCACCAAAGAAAAAATGCGCGAAAGAACTATAAAAACTAACTAAATATTACATCAGCTGCAAGGCATTGAAAAAATATTACAGAACCCAGAGAAATTGAATGGTAATTAAACCTAGCAATACAATGAAGCGATCCGGCAATCTTTTAAGTTGTCCATGCAGCACCTATATCTGAAACAAAGACATTACAAGTTAAGACAGCAACAATGGAAAGGCAAAGACACTACAATATTGTTTGCCAAAGAATTTGGAACTCATCATTTCGTCGTTATAACAAGATCATTGTAATGCGCACAATAAGCAAACAAAGAGTGCATGCCGCATACCAACAGCCAATATAACAGAGCATGTTAGAATGAAACAACAGACTTACTACTGTCGAGTCCCATGCAAACCAACATGTTCAGGGAGTACAAAATTGGCATGAACAACATAGTAGCAGGCTATAAATTTTGTAACAACGACTGAGCAAGATGAAGTTATGATGGCTACATCTACAGAGCAGGGAATGTAAACCAAAAATAGAAGTTACGATGGCAAAAGCTAAAGAGGAGGGAATGTGAACCAACATGTGCCAAGTGCAATTACTTCACTTTGGCCGTGAACTAAATAATACTCCTGAACTTATAGTGAAGGGGATGCAAATCAAGATGTTTCGGGATATAAACTTGTAATGAGCAACACATGGAGGATAGTTAATGCTGGAGCTTAGGATGGACCAGATACAGAATATAGTGGGATCACCTGTGAACTTGTATAAGAGGGAATGCAAACCAATATGTTCAGCTTTCCATATGTGAGCGTCATGCCAAGTCAGAGAAACAAGTCAATAATGCAGCTTTTGAAGAACAAGATGGCACGCAAAATTATTATCTAGTAGTATGACAAGTTTATTTGTACTACAGGCTAGATAGCAGAGTGATAGCATGCCAAACTAAGTCCTTACTTTGTTAGCTTACAATGAACTAGATACAAAACAATGGCATCACCTGTAGTACAGGGAATGCAAGCCAACATGTTCATGGAGTAAAAAATTGGCACAAACAACATAGTAGCAGGCCATAATTTTTGTAACAACGACTGAGCAAGATAAAGTTATGATGGCTAGATCTACAGAGCAGGGAATGTAAACCAAATATAGAAGTTACGATGCCAAAAGCTATAGAGCAGGGAATGCGAACCAACATGTGCAATTACTTAAAATTGGCCATGAACTAAATAATAGCAGGATGTTACTATAATACCTACAGTATAATTTTTGTAACAACGACTGAGCAAGATAGAAGTTATGATGGCTACATCTACAGAGCAGGGAATGCAAACCAAAATGTTCAATCGCTTAAAGTTAGCAATGAAGTAGAAAATAGCAACGTGTTACGGTCATAGCTAGGAATGAACTAAAAGAGCTTCAGATAAACAAGCATCTGAACCCAGAACATGGCGCTAAAACAAGGGACTTACATTAGGAGAAGCACTCTGTGGGAGTCACAGCAGATCTTCCTGGGGTTGATAGATCCGGTGATGAAGTACGCTACATGTGCTACTTGGGGTTGGAGAGACGGCCATTACACTTCATGGTTACTCATCTCATCTGCAAAAACGTAACGGCGCGTCGTTAGCACAAACAGGTTCCCCCAAGATTAAACAAGAACTTGCAGGCAAGCAATAGAAAAGCGACAGTAGAAGAGTTTAGATCATGCACGGCGCCGGTGAAGCAGATCCGGTTCATGCACAGCGGTGTCGGTGAGCAAGATCCGATGCGGTGGACGACGGATCCGGCGAAGCGGCTCCGGCGGGGTGGACGATACCGCAGCTGAAGCGACTGCGGTAGACTGCTGGATGAGCATATGGTTTCGAGGTTCGGCGGGGATGATCCGGTCCGGTTGATGACGGCGTCGATGAAGCGGCTCCGGCAGGCAGCCGGATGACGAGGATCGCGAGGGCTCGGGTAGGCCAGGGAAGTCCGGCGGGGATGTTCCGGTGCGGTGGTCGTGGAGGTGGTAGAGAGAGGGACTTGAGAAGTTCCGGTGGGTGGTCTCAGATGAGAGACTGAAGGAAATGTATTTTTTTTGGGAGGGTTTCCGGGCTAGGGAGGTGGTGATCGAAAAAATGACGGGCAAACCCCTCACCAACCGACTTTGCTGTCATCTCCACAGGGGTAGAATGGGAATTTGGAAGCGTGTGAAATTTTTGTATTTTGTGGGCGGGAAGTTTTGCCGCTATGAGATTTTGAATTTCGCTAAGGTACAAGTATAATGATAAAAAATTGTGACACCGTACTAGTACCTCTGTTCATGGCCGAGTGCAAAATCAAATCATCATCACGTTGAATATAGGTCACTACCATGATCATGATCTATCTTCTTAATCCCATTCAAAAATGCGTTTGAAATATTTCAGGATTGGTGGGAGATTTTGCCGCCCGACAGAGATTAAATTAAACCACACGTTCGACAATTCAAACTTGAGACCTTGGCTATGATACCATTTAAGTTCGAACTGATTCAAAAAAGGCTAGGCAATTAATTTATATAACATCCACAGGAACAACTACCAAGTTGATCCCAACCGCAGATAAATGCATCCACCAACAAAAGTCTGAACGGTGCCTTAATCTAAGGAAACATTTCACAAGACCAATGTACTCACTATGTTAGTGTTCATCTCCAATTATCTATGGCATTTTCTTAGTCTTTGGGAGATTATAACGAACTTGATTGGCCTCGTGCAGTAGGGCATCACATGCTTCTAATCTCGATCTCAACATGTCAACTTTTGTTCTTAGCATAGCTGTTGCAACTCGTTCTACTTGGAGTTGTTCCTCCAAAACTTGAGCAGAGAAAGACTTGGACTTGGGCTTCAAAACCCAGCATTTCGCAGGAAAGAGTTTTTGGTGATATCTTTATCTTTCCCGGGTTTTGCCATCTCAAATTTCATATTAGCCAGACAAGTTTTGAGTAGTGTAAAAAGAAAAGTTATTACAGAGAAAAATGCAGATGGTAGATTTAATGTGTACGAACTACTTTTAATCATACAAGTTGACATGCCTGACTATAATAAGGACCATCTATCTTGCTAGCAGGCATAATTATTAATGGGCTACCATGTACGGGAACCGTATCCTCTAACGTGAAGGAGCTAAGTCAGGAAAAATAAAGAAGCAAAGTCAGGCTTCTGTAGCATAAGTACAAGGTTATGCACTGTCTTTAACTAATAAAGGTGATTACTGTAGATGTTTAAAAACTAAACTAAATTTTATTACACCATAATTTTCTCTGCATGTAATTACTTCAAATGCAAGACACAAGTTTGTATTGTGCAAATTAATTTAAATTATTTGGATTTTAGACATATGGTTTGGGGGAAGGAAAGTTAGAGTACTGTAGCTTCTCTAACTTTTCACCTTCAAGTTAGAGTACTGTAGCTTCTCTAACTTTTCACCCATGTACGTAGTCCTTCCAAGAAACAGCCGTTATTGCATTACGAGCAGAAAATAGTTCACACGTGCGCTCAGATTCAAATTTTCAGCATGCAGTCGATTTATGGTTTAATTGAAGTACACATCAGGAAATTATTTCACACAAAATACAGCAGCCACATGGAACATATCTAATTTTAGTACAACAACAAAATTTGCAATTATTACAGACCACGAAATTTTGAACGAAATTTTGAGCAGTAATTAGTTACAGCATTGGCATCAGCAGTCCACTTGACTGAACAACAGAATCAAAGTTTATTTAGACACCTTCAATTCCCAGACACATCACAACTGGCTTACCATGACAAGTGCATAGGAGATTCTTTAGAACATTTTCTGTCAAAGTTTGCCTATTTTTCAATTCATGTATCTCTTGGCGTGTCTTGGCAATTAATTCATCAGCATCTTTGTTTTCCCGCCCAAATATATCAACTGCCTCTTGGAGTGCATCCCCGAAATCTCTTTGTGCCGGATTAAGTTGACCAATAGATACCATGGGCCTATGCGAGCAATATGCACTCTCACTGCTGCTTTGTGAAACATCAATACTTGAGGCATTGGCCCTTGCTTCTGGCATTGTAGCTTTATTTGAAGCCTGAAATTTAGATAAAACAAGTTACAACATCATATGATGCAATAAAAGACCTCCAATTTCAAGAACATCATTGAGCTGATATAACACAACAAGCAATCAAAAATAGAGCCTCGTACATCTATTTCTTCTGGAATGGTTGGTGTACCGGACTCAGTGGACCAATGAGAGCACGTGCCACTGTCACTGTTGCTCTGTGAAATGACCGCAACACTTGATAAATGGGTTGTCCCTACTGACATTACAGCTTTGTTTGCAGGCTGAAACTAAGACAAAACAAGTTAAAATGCAATACAATACAAGGCAAACAAACAGCATTGTTGACATAATTTTGAAAGAACCATGGGCAGATACAACAAAGAAACCAGTTAAGCCACATGCCTCTTAGAACAAACCAAACTAGATCATGGCGATGATGTATACAATGAACCAAGCAACTAGACATCATGTGCCCAATAACGAAGCCAGGTCACTGCACAGAAGAAATCTAGCAAATAGCCAAATACAGTCAAAAGATGTGCATGTTGGATTTGATACTATTAGGAAAATAATGTATGATTGATTTAAGCATGACTCAGATAGTGCCTTCGACATCGCAGAAGGTCAATGCAACAATTAATTGTATGGCTTGTATGAAGTGCCATAACATTTAAATTAAGCATAACGAGGCATTGCTTAATCTGAGAACTGAGTGCTAGCTCAGTGGCAAGGCTTGCGAGTGCGCAGCCAGCCCACCCGGGTTCGAGTCCCAACAGGACCGAATTAAACGGGGTGTTATCTAGCGCGTATAAATTCGCTGCTAGAGAGGTCTCATCATCTATCTCACAACGTATAGACAAGGGAGGGAATCTTCCTACGTTGGTCAACGTTTAGGCAATGCTTAATCTTGAATTCATGATCAAACTCAAACAAAAAAGGGCATATAACAAGTAGCACCATGTGCATCATGTATAATAGATTACTAGAAACTGAATGAAGCAATTGAACATGGAGCGTATTATATAAACAGCCAGATCATTTGAATATGGATATACCACATCATGTCAATGGGACTCAGAAAAACAAAGCTAGACATTTAAACAAGTAATATAACTATTTTTTCACCATGTTTCAAGTAGAATAGGAAGCTAGGTTAGGAATAAAGCAATCATGTTTCAAGTAGAATAGGAAGCTAGGTTAGGAATAAAGCAATAAAAAAACACAAAGTGCATCATTTCAGCTAGGATCATTTCTATCAAACTTCATGCACTAGCCATGGAACAACAGGCAAACTCAATGAAGCAACAGGCAAAAAATTAACATAATAGAATTTCAGGACTTGTATTAACATAGCCAAATCATGTAACTTATACCCAGGCATGCCGGATGCCAGATGGGTCAAAGGCAGTGTGCAATGTTCCATATGGTCATTGTTTATATTTTATTAGATTCCATTAGGCAACTTAGGTAGTGCAACATACAGAAAATGATGCAATTGAACTATGCACAGGAGGTAAATTAACATTCCAAAAAAAACAGGGAACTTACGTGAGCTTTTTTTTGAGTCACACGGACCTCATCGGGTACTTGGACAGAAGAACCTGGTGCCTCACTGTTTCTCCTCTGCATGAAGGAGAGGCCAATTGTAAACAGAAACAGGTCCAAGATATAGAAGTTTGCATTAAGCAATATACAAAAAACAGCAGGTACTTACATGATTATAGGCGAGCTTTACTCTACGTTTATGAGTGTAAGATGTGCCTGCTGCACGTGTAATAATAACAAACAGTTACGAGTCACGGCTTTGCTATAATTAAATTGACACCAAATAGTAGTAGAAGCCATGGTTCAAAAAAGCGTACGCCTAGGTACGCTTAAGCGCGCTTAAGCGCTGAGCGGTTGTCTTCCGCTTCGCTTTTGGCCTAAGCGTTCGATTAAGCGAGACAGGGAATCTGGTCGTGTTTTGTGCTAGAATCTCCTCTATGCGAGTGTTGGTGTGTTGCCTGTGTTGCTCTGCTCCTTGCTCGATGCATTGATGGTGATTAGGTCTGGCTTAGCTGCTTGCTACTCCTCTACTGCTTAGCTGCTTGCTACTCCAGTAAAGCTTAGCTGCTTGTTTGTGTTTGTTACATTGTTTGCTTAGCTGCTTGTGTGTTTATAAGAAATTGGAGCAAAACCGAGGCTAACCAAGGTATTAATCCCCGTATTCCTCAGAAATGTAGCATTACATGCTTAGGATACAAATTTACAGCATATTATAGGGGTATATGTGCCCATCTTGACTTCCCTGTTTCATGTTCGTACGATTTTAGCCTGAGCGCTTAAGCGGCGCTTAAGCTCGCTTAAGCAGCAGTTCCTCTAAGCAGTGCCTCACCGCTCGCTTAGCGCCTAGCGCTTTTTTGAACCTTGGTAGAAGCATTATGACGTGCATAAACATGTAATACAGGATCGCAGAAAGATATCAAACATGATGTAACTAGAGCAGTAGCCTACGGCCAAATAGTGAGAAATTGTAATCGTGTCAATTGTGGACTTGTATAGCCTACCCCAACTTGTTTGGGAATAAAGGCTTTGTTGTTGTTGTTGTTGTCAATCGTGGACATGTAGAGCATTCAACGGCTCATGATTGGTGGCTCATATTTTGTAGAGTTTCAGCGAATGGGTGGGTTAGGTTACTCAGACCACCACACTGTGTATTTATATCATCTGAGTTAGGGTTACAATACTACTGGACATGGGCCTCTATGGGCCTCACACTGGATACAATATTACTACAGCGCTACTACTAAACTCACTCATGGTAACACACCCCCTCAAGATGATCATGGGTAAACAACCATGGCCATCTTGCAACAACAACATGACACATATGACAACTACCAGTAATGAACATTCAGCATAACTCCTAGGATACATGACAGCATTGCACTTTCCATCATCTTGTCATCTCGATTCATCTCTTCATCAGCAGCGAAGATATCCAGCTTCAACCATCTGGGATACGCACAACTCCTAACCATACACGTCCTCAACAACCCCGGCTGCCTCACCACACAAGTTCCGCAGAACCATCCACACTCGCCTCAATGTCCTCAGCCTCTCTTCTCCACTCTGCCCGGCCACCTCTTCCGTCTCTCCCACAAACCCCCAGCCAACTCCTGCCTCAACCATCCACTCCTCAAGCACCCATGCCTATCCCCCGGTCAGGCCTCAACCAGTCTCACCTCAGGCACGCATGCCTTTCCCCTGGACATATCCACAACCATCACCATCACCACTAAACCGCAGCCTCATCAACTCCATCACGACTCAACCGCAGCCTCATCAACTCCATCACCACATATCCTCACAGCCTCACATCTCCATTTTCTCCTCACTTCCACTCGGATGGCGCCTCGTCTGCGCGCCCTGGCCAACCTGGCGTACCGCACCTGGCCACATCGACCGGCTCGCGCTGGTCAACGTCCAGCACCAACCTCCGGCTCCGCCCTGCGCTCAAAGGCTCGCCCCACTCCGCACGCCTCCAACTTCTGCCCCTCACACGGATCCAGATCTCTCTGCCACGGATTCACTTCCTCTTCTCTCCTTTCTAAACCAAAACGATCTTCACCCTCTTCTTTCTCCCCGCGCGAGCAGCCGCCGATCTCACACAGCTCACATCGCTGTGTGTGATAGCCGCAACCGACGCAGAGCACCTGATGCGGCCTCCCGCCGCCTGGATTTCTACATCTCAACGGTGGGTTTTGTGATCAAAGGAAGAACTTGTTTGGTACTGTTTGTGGCGGCTAGCAGGAAGGAAACCTAGGCTCTGATACCATGTAGAGTTTCAGCGAATGGGTGGGTTTGGTCACGGAAAAACATACTTATGCGTCGTGTTTAAACCTAAAGGATGAGGTGGTTATCAACGAAAGCACTTGTAAGTTAGAAATATAGCACGAATTCAGAAATACAGTCAGCTGCAATACTCCTAACAGAACAAAACGCGCAGGGATGTCTGGTTACCTATTTCTGGGCGGCGTTTAGACGTGTTCCGCGTTCTTACGGGTGACGTGGAGGTCGGCGAGGGGACTGCTGTTGCGGTGGGTGCCGGGGAAGCAGATCTTGGGGGGTCGGAGAAGGACATGCTGGGCGGTCGATGAAGTGTTCAGCGCGCCGGCCGAACTAGAAGGTCGGTGAAGCAGATGATGTGCAGTGCACGGTGGCGTCGGTGTCGGCGAAGCTGGTCAGGTGCGGTGGTCGATAGAGTCGGCGAACGAGATACGGTGCGGTGGACGCCGGAGTAGGTGCGGATAGGGCAGCCTCGGGGTTTGAAGCCGTGGCAGCTTGAACGGCGAAGTGCGGCGGCCGGGAAGATCTGGAGGTAGGCAAGAGGGGCGGTTTCTCTGAGGGCTTGCGGGCGAAACTAGGGCGAAGCTGGGCGATAGAGGAGTAGAAGGGAATTTCGCAGTCCTTCTTTTGAGGAAAAAAATATTCGCAGATCTGAAACTTTGCGGCGCGAGATATTTGGGCGTTGGCGGGGAATTTTACCGCTCGATGATATTAAATTTTGGCTGCAGTAGGTTTTTTTTTTAGAGTATGTAATAATAATAAATAGTAGGCCCTACTAGTACTGTACGTCTGTTCAGGAATCCAAGGGGGTAGAGGTAGAGGTATAGATATATAGACAATATAGAGATATAAGAAATGGCGGGGGCTAGCGGAAATGCACTTTGCCTCATAGGAGCATATGCTCCCATTATGTGAATCCATATTTCAAAGTGTCAAAAAATTCTAAACTAAAATTTTACATGTATATCTAGACATTTTATGTTGGTACACAAGTTTTCTCACAAAAAAATTATGTGGCTCCTATAAAAAAGACAAATTTTGATGTTGTAACACGACTACGTACAGTATATTTTTTGCCTTTTTTTACACGCCACACAAAATGTCGTTTTTCCACGAAAACTTGTGAACGAACATATGATGTCACAATGTATACCAAAAAAATTAACATTTATATAATTTTTTTAATCATTTTCTATAATTGGTGCATATGCACGCGTGTGCCAAAACGCCACCTCCGCAGGCTAGGAGTTTCTAAACTTCTTATGGCACATCAAATAAAATGTTGTTCAAACAATAATAATAATGTGCTTATGATTGTTACTCCCTTCCACCATGAATAAAGTCCACATCGGTTTCGTGTCAAACTTTGACTCGAGATTTAGGTACCCACATGATAGTGCTAGTATCATAGCTAGTATCATACACATTGGTCCCACAAAAATGTTGATGTGGCAGCTAATTAAGTAGGAGAGAGGAGATTAGTGTAACATAGGTAGATACTGTATCATAGCGCAAACAACGAGAAAACTTAATGCTAAACAAATCTTGTACACAAATTTGCATTGAGATTCTAAAAAATAATAAATGTAGCATTACTATGATACTACTCCATGATACTACCCACTATAGAAATAGTATGACCAGCCTAATTTTATGACATCCGCAAAATATACCATTGGAAAGTTCATCGAAACAAGCATCCGATGATATAGTTTTGAATGACATGCAACTCATAATTGGCGGGCCCAAGTATTAGTCTAAGTTTGCCTCTGAAAACAAATTGGCATTGTACTCTAGGACAAAGGGAGACTACTCGCAATGGCAATATCATAAGTAGTATCATGCACTACATGCATGCAAAATGTTGATGTGTCATATCAGTTAATGATGAAAGAGACGATAGTGGTATCATAGGTAGATATCGTATCATATCATGTAGAACTAGAAAAATTACTGCCAAACAAATCTTGTACACACTTTTGTATTGAGATTCTACAAATCCCTAAATACATGTAACATATTATACTACTACATGATGATAATATGGACTGTGAAAATAATATCGTACATTAGTATCATATGTATGATACTATTATATGATACTCCCCATTGTGACTAGTCTAATAATAACAATAGTACTCAAATTTGTCTTGTCCCTCGGGTGTTTAGAAGTATATGTTCGGTCCCTCACGTATTTAAGAATTATGTTTGGCCCCTCAACTCTAATGTGGTCAAAATTGAGCACTTGAACACTTAGTTAGGTCTAGCAATGATAAAAACTTGATTGGTCTGTTTATTATTTGTTATGTGGCACGGCGGCAAAGCATTTTGCTAAATCTCAAGCACACATAGTTGGGGTCCATTAGAGGGACTAATTAAATCAAAGTACAATGGATTATGAAAGCAGGTTTTATCATTGATTAGCTTTGCAACGGCCTATCAACTGTAAGTGTTGCATGTGTTCTAAAGAACTATGTTCATCGTCACAGATCAAGAGGAGTACGCAGTGGAGGACGCACAAAACAACCGTAGGCCAGGTGGGCACACCTTACTAATTTTCTTTTTTCCACTTTATATGTGATAATTTTTTACATAATTAATTAACTAAAACATTTTAAAATAGGGTGGGCCATTCAACCCAAACACCATGTTGCGTACGTCGCTGAGGGTAAGGGGTAGTCTAAGGGGGCAATGTAAGACCTAATTAAGTGTTTGAGGTTAGTTATGGACCGCTGTTATACCTAATTGTGTTTGAGGTTAGTTAGGGACCTTATTATACATAATTAAGTGTTAGAGGTGAGTTCAAATAATAATATATAGTTGGGGTCTAAAGTTCACCAACGTATGCAACACACGAGCTGCCAAATGTGTACTTAATTAACCCTATTAGGAAAACACAAGATTATCTCATTCAACAAAATATTAGGAAAGTGTATCACAATTGTATTTATCCCTTATCTCTCTCATGTTAACCGAGACAAGAGTTCGTTCTAGGTCAGCTCTACGACAATTAGCGTCGCAAGGGTGGTAACATAGGTGTGCAGTTGCGAAAGTTTTTTCCCAAGTTATCGACTTCCTCAATCCACACTTAATATTTGTGCATGCGGGCCTAAGTATATGGTACTACTTAGTTCTATTCCTAGTATATATGTTGGGTGACTTAGAAAAATCATACTTCGTACATGATTCCTTCGAAAATCCTTTAGGGCTTCTTTGATTCATATTAGGTTGGTATAAGATAATAGGATTTAGATCTTATAGGAATATTTCCTACACTAGTAGTTTGATTCATATGAACATATCCAATAGGAAATAATCCTATAGGAATCATCAAGTAGTGCAAATCCTAGTATAGGATTAAATATTTGGTCCTACCTCATGGAAAAATTCATTTGGCGCAATCAAACGCAACTCATCTTATTATAGGATTTAACTACACATGTCATCCCAAATCCCAATCCTACATTCCTACTCCTATGATTTCCCTATCCTGTGAATGAAAGGAGCCCTTAAAATCAAACTATCCCGCACCTCGTCGATTCGTATAAAACCGACTCTAGCCAACAACTCTTCGCCCGACCTTTCTTCTTCACCATCAGGCCACCACACACTGTCATTTTCCATTGCAACGCATTTAGGGTGTGTTCGGTTCCAGAACCAAGTGGAATGGAATGGAACCGTTCCGCACCTAGAGCCCATTCTTGTGTTCGGTTGTGGAATGGAACGGAACCGAGTGGTTCCTCGAAAGGGAATATTCTCCCCATATGCAGAATGCACCCATTCCACCGAATCGGTGGAATGTGGTGGAACGGCTGTTACTTAGCCGCTATTAATTACAAAGCACTTCACTAATCCAACCAAAAAAATTATTAGTTGTTGTTAATTATGATTTTGAGATTAAAAAGGCCACTATTAATTACGATATTTAGACAAAAGATTAAACTTTAACTTCATTCCGTTCTACTCTCCAAATTCCCCGACCATACAAAAAATAACATTAATTACGATTTTAAGATTAAAAAGGCCATTAGGCGTTGTTAATTACGATTTTAAGATTTAAAAGGCTATTTGCCATTGTTAATTACGATTCTTAGACAAAAGTTTAGTTTAACCACATTCCGTTCTGCTCTCCAATTCCTCCAACCGAACAAAAAAAAGTACCATTCTGTACCTCCTTTTTGTCCAAACCGAACGCGGGGATGGAACCATTCCATTCCTCTGGAAAGGAACCATTCCTTACTAAAATCTTCTTGTGCCACCTCCCAGTTTAAAGGCCTACTCGCATAACCCTACAGCTCTGCACTCGCGTGGGCAACCGAACACACCTACATCATCAATGCCCCGCGTACTTATCCGCACCGCCTACAGCTCTGCACTCCTATGACCTATCCATGGCTGGGCAGTCAAAAAAAGCTGCGTCACCTGGGAAATCAACAAGCCGCGCAAGCAAGTCGCAAGCATCATAAATTCCGAATCAATGCCTAGCTACAGTCTACCTGGCCTCCTCCCAACTCATTGTCCTTGAGGCCTTAACAAAGCCTTCTAAAAGGGTTTTATCAAAATATTCCATATGGATTAGTAAAAAAAACGCACCTGCTAAAGATTCATATATGCCCATTTGAATCTTGGTCAAATCCTAGGTTTGACCATGATTTAAACAAGTTTAAAACATGAATATGAAAATTAAGCATGTATCCTTCGTAGTCACTCCAAAATGAAGCTCTTGAGAGGGTTTTTGAAATTTCCATGTTTGAAACCAAAAAACCACGTACTCTCTTCATGCTTGACTTCATAAGACAGAGTTTGGGGTTAGGGGTAGCTTGATACATGATTTTTCTCGTTTGAATATGTCTAGACCTTGTTATCAACTTAATTGAATGCTTACTATATATATGACATAAGAAGACTATGTGCATTGGTTTTTCATTTTATTGTTTTTTTAATTTTATGCCCATTTGAATCTTGGTCAAATCCTAAGTTTGACCATGATTTAAACAAGTTGAAAACATGAATATGAAAAATTAAGCATATATCCTTCTTAGTCACTCCAAAATGAAGCTCTTGGGAGGGTTTTTGAAATTTCCATGTTTTAAACCAAAAACCACATATCTTCATGCTTGACTTCATGAGATAGAGTTTAGGGTTAGGGGTAGATACATGATTTCTCTGGTTTGAATATATCTAGACCTTGTTTATCAACTTAATTGAATGCTTACTAATGTGACATAAGAAGACTATGTGCCTTGATTTTCCATTTTTTTGTTTTTTTGAATTTTTATGCCCATTTGAATCTTGGTCAAATCCTAGGTTTGACCATGATTTAAACAAGTTTAATAAAACATGAATAGGAAAAATTAAGCATATATCCTTCTTAGTCACTCCAAAATGTAGATCTTGGTAGGGTTTTTAAAATTTCCATGTTTGAAACCAAAAACCACGACTTCTCTTCATGCATGCTTGACTTCATAAGACAGAGTTGAGGGCTAGGGTAGCTAGATACATGATGTTTCTGGTTTGAATATGTCTAGACCTTGTTTATCAACTTAATTGAATGCTTACTATATGACATAAGAAGACTACGTGCCTTGGTTTTTCATTTATTTTCATTTATTTTGAATTTTTATGCCCATTTGAATCTTGGTCAAATCCTAGGTTTGACCATGATTTAAACTAGTTTAAAACATAAATATGAAAAATTAAGTATCTATCCTTCTTAGCCACTCCAAAATGAAGCTCTTGGGAGGGTTTTTGAAATTTCCATGATTGAAACCAAAAACCACTTCTCTTCATGCTTGACTTCATAAGTCAGGGTTTAGGGA
Organism: Lolium multiflorum; assembly: GCA_030979885.1. Taxonomy (NCBI): domain Eukaryota; kingdom Viridiplantae; phylum Streptophyta; class Magnoliopsida; order Poales; family Poaceae; genus Lolium; species Lolium multiflorum. Next base: position 91,197,881 of record CM061748.1, read on the forward strand.
TATATATATAGGGGGTACATGCATGATTTTTCTGGTTGGAATATGTCTAGAACTTGTTTTTCAACTTGAGCTTATCTAGAGCTTGTTTTTAAATTTTTTATACCCATTTGATTCTTCGTCAAATCCTAGGTTTGTTGACCTAGATTTGAACAAGTTTAAAACATGAATATGAAAAGGTAAGCATGTATGCTTCTTAATTAGTCACTCCAAAATGAAGCTCTTGGGAGGGTTTTTGAAATTTCCATGATTTAAACCAAAAACCACTTCTCTTCGTGCTTGACTTCATAAGTTAGGGTTTAGGGATATATAGGGGGTAGATACATCATGATTTTTCTGGTTTGAATATGTCTAGAGCTTGTTTATCAACTTAATTGAATGCTTACTATATGACATAAGAAGACTATGTGCCTTGATATTTCATTTTTTTTAATTATGCCCTTTTGAATATTGGTCAAAACCTAGGTTTGACAAAGATTTAAAAAAGATTAAAACATGAAAATGAAAAAGTAAGCCTTGATCCTTCTTATTAACTCCAAAATGAAGGTTTTTGGGAGGGTTTTTGAAATATCCATGTTTGAAACCCAAAACCACTTCTCTTCGTGCAGAGTTTAGGGTTAGGGGTAGCTAGACACCTGAATTTTCTGGTTTGATATGTCTAGACCTTGTTTATCAACTTAATTGAATGCTTACTATATGACATAAGAAGACTATGTGCCTTGATTTTACAATTTTTTTAAAATTATGCCCATTTGAATCTTGGTCAAATCCTAGGTTTGACCATGATTTAAACAAGTTTGTTTATCAACTTGAATGCTTGCTATATGACATCAGAAGACTATGTGTTTGGTTTTTGTTTTTTGAATTTGTTATGCCCATTTGAATCTTAGTCAAATCCTAGGTTTGAATATATATGTCTAGACCTTGTATATCAACTTGAATGCTTACTATACATATGACATAAGAATGTTATGTGCTTGGTTTTCCTTTTCATTTTTTTTCCAATTTTTTAGGGTTATTTGAATCTTGGGCCAAATCCTTGGTTTGGATCAAGATTTAAACAAATTTAAAACATGAAAATGAAAAGTAAGTGTGGATCCTTCTTATCACTAAAATGAAGCTTTTGGGATGTTCTTTAAATTTCAATGTTTAAACCCAAACGATTCTCCTTCACGTTAGACTTCATAAGATCGATGTGGGGTAGATAATGGATTGTCCGTTAGGATATATCTAGACCTTGTTTATCAACTTGATTGCTTACTTATATGACATAAGAAGACTATGTGATTGGTTTTTCATTTTTCTGATTTTGAATTTTAGCCCAATTATTTGTATCTTCAAATCTTAGGTTTGACTAAGATTGAAACAAGTTTAAAACATGAAATGAAAAGAGTAAGTAATGTATCCTTCTTAGTCACTTAAAAATGAAGCTTTGGGAGGTTTTTGAATTGATAAAAAGAAACCCAAAACTACTTTCACACGTTTGACTTCATAAGCACAGAAGCTGTTAGGTATAGATACATGATTTGTCTGGTTTGAATATGTCTAGACCTTGTTTATCAACTTGAATGCTTACTATATGACATAAGAAGACTATGTGATTTGGTTTTTCATTTTTCTGTTTTTTAATTATTTTTCTGCCCATTTGAATCTTGGTCAAATCCTAGGTTTGAACAAGATTTAGACAAGTTTAACACGTGAAATTAAACGAATAAGTAAGCATTGATCCTTCTTAGTCACTCCAAAATGTACCAATTTATTGCTTACTATATGACATAAGAAAAATAATGTCATGTAAATGAGTTAACTTGGATTTCCTACCCTTGAATCCATAGGAAACTTTGTTCTAATGCACTATTATAATCAACCGAGTTTTTACACCAACAGGTCTGTCACTTACGTGTGGTGCCCACGCGTGAGGTCCCACACTTGAGTGAGCACAAGCACGTGCAACAGGTACGCCAACTCCCAGCCATCTTCTTTGTCAAGAGAAGACGCATCAGGATGCGTATTGGAAGTCTCTGGGTCCTTCAGGATCCTTCGGTTGTCCCTCTCACAAAAAAAACAAATCTCTCTCATTCTCGGCCTCGCTCGACTCGCTCGCTCGCTCGCTCGCACCTCCTGCGCACTGACAAACCCTGCACAACAGTCAACATCATCATCATCACCCGAAAAAGGGAAGACACCATAATGCTCTGCCTTTTTTCTCTCCTTCCGAGTGATCCCTCTTCCTCCGAGTTTCACTCGACGGGCAAACGCACATCTGCAGCATAGTAATAATAAAAAGGTAGAAAAATCGATATACGAATCTATAATTAAATAGGTTAAACTAGGGTTTTGCCCTGTACTACAGATCAAGGTTCAAAAAAATCCAACTACGGGGTTCGAACAACACGATTCTAATCCAAGAACTTTTTCGACCTCATCCAAGTGGCCTCAAACTATAGGGTTAGCATCTAGTGCAATATGTGTGAACATGTATGCACTATGTGTGCTATAACTTGTATGTCTTTCAAATTTGAACCAACTTTGAATAAGTTTGAAATATTTGAAATGGGGCTTTTGGCTTAAACGTTTGAAACTCAAAACGATTCTCTTCATGCTAGACTTCATAAGACCGAGTTTAGGGTTAGGGGTAGATACATGATTTGTCTGGTTTGAATATGTCTAAACCTTGTTTATCAACTTTAATGCTAACTTCTCAGTCACTCTAAAATGAAGTTTTTGGAGGTTTTTGAAATTTCCATCTTTGAAACCCAAAACCACTTCTCTTCATGCTTGACTTCATAAGAAAAAGTTTAGGGTTAGGGGGTATAGATACATGATTTGTATGGTTTGAATATGTCCAAACCTTGTTTATCAACTTGAATATGCTTACTATATGACATAAGAAGACTATGTACTTTGGTTTTTAAATTTTCTGACTTTTTTAATTTTCTGCGCATTTGAATCATATCTTGGTCAAATCCTAGGTTTCACCAAGATTTAGACAAGTTTAACACGTGAAAACGAGTAAGTAAGCATGGATCCTTCTTAGTCACTCTAAAATGAAGCTTTTGGGATGTTCTTGAAATTTCCATGTTTGAAACCCAAAACCACTTCTCTTCATGATTGACTTCCATAAGATCGACAGATCAGTTTAGGGTTAGGGGTAGATATATACATGATTTTTTGGTTTGAATATGTCTAGACCTTGTTTATCAACTTGAATGCTTACTATACATATGACATAAGAATGCTATGTGCTTTGGTTTTTCATTCTCTTTTGATTTTTTTCTAAATTTTTAGGCCCATTTGAATCTTGGTCAAATCCTTGGTTTGACCAAGATTTAAACAAGTTTAAAACATGAAAATGAAAAGGGAAGTCAGTATCCTTCGTAGTCACTCTAAAATGGAGAAGCTTTTGGGATGTTCTTGTAATTTCTATGTTTGAAACCGAAAACGAGTTCCCTTCACATGCTAGTAGACTAGCTTCATAAGATCGACAGGCCGGGGGTAGATACATGATTTGTCTGGTTTGGATATATCTAGACCTTGTTTATCAACTTTAATGCTTACTATATGACATATATAAGAAAACTATTGTTTTGGTTTTTCCTTTTTTCTCTCTGTTTTTTTATTTTGATGCCTATTTGAATCATGTCAACTGCTCGACTAAGATAATTTAAACAAGCTAAAATATGAAAACAGTAAGGAAGCATGTATCCTTCTTTAGTCACTCTAAAATGAAGCTTTGGAGGTTTTTGAAATTTCGATGTTTGAAACCCAAAACCACTTCTCTGCCATGCTTGACTTCATAAGACAGAATTTAGGGTTAGTGGGTAGATACAAATTTTCTGGTTTGAATATGTCTACACCTTGTTTATCAACTTTAATGCTTAATATATTGACATAAGAAAACTATTGCTTTGGTTTTTCTTTTTCTGATTTTTTGAATTTTTTGATGCTCATTTGAATCTTGTCAAATTCTAGGTTTGACCAAGATTTAAACAAGTATAAAACATAAAAATGAAAAGGGAAGCATGCAACCTTCTCAGTCACTCTAAAATGAAGTTTTTTGATATTTCCATGTTTGAAACCCAAAACCACTTTTCTTCATGCTTGACTTCATAAGATATAGTTTAGGGTTAGGGTAGATACATGATTTGTGTATGGGTTGAATATGTCCAAACCTTGTTTATCAACTTGAATATGCTTATGTGCTTTGGTTTTTTATTTTTCTGATTTTTTTGAATTTTATGCCCATAAATCTTGGTCAAATCCTAGGTTTGACCAGGATTTAAACAAGTTTAAAACATGAAATGAAAAGATAAGCCTGGATCCTTCTTAGTCACTCTAAAATGAAGCTTTTGGGAGGTTCTTGAAATTTCCATATTTGAAACCCAAAACCACTTCTCTTCATGATTGACTTCATAAGACATAGTTTAATTAGAGTTTTAGGGGTAGATATATACATGATTTTTCTGGTTTGAATATATATGTCTAGACCTTGTTTATCAACTTGAATGCATGCTTACTATACATATGACATAAGAATGCTATATATGTGCTTTGGTTTTTCATTCTTTTGATTTTTTTCTGAATTTTTAGGGCCATTTGAATCTTGCATGGTTAAACTTGGGTTTTGCCCAGTTCTAAAGATCAAGGGTTCAAAAAAATCCAACTACGGGGTTCGAACAACACGATTCTAATCCAAGAATTTTTTCGACCTCATCCAAATGGCCTCAAACTATAGGGTTAGTATCTAGTGCAGTATGTGTGAAAATGTATGCACTATGTGTGCTATAACTTGTATGTCTTTCAAATTAAGTTGATAAACAAGGTCTAGACATATTCAAACCAGAATATTATACTGCATTAGTACAAAAAGTTTCCTATGGATTCATCAAGGGTAGTAAAGCCAAGTTAACTCATTGTCATGACTAAGAAGGATCCATGCTTACTTTTTCATTTTCATGTTTTAAACTTGTTTAAATCTTGGTCAAACCTAGGATTTGACCAAGATTCAAATGGTCATAAAAAATCAAACAAAATCAAGAAAATCAAAAACCAAACCACATAGTCTTCTTATGTAATATACTAAGCATTCAAGTTGATCAACGAAGTCTAGACATATTCAAACCAGAAAAATCATGTATCTACCCCCTAACCCTAAACGTTGTCTTATGAAGTCAAGCATGAAGAGAAGAAGTGGTTTTGGGTTTCAAACATGGAAATTTCAAAAACCCACCCAAAAGCTTCATTTTGGAGTGACTAAGAAGGATCCAAGCTTACTTTTTCATTTTCATGTTTCAAACTTGTTTAAATCTTTGTCAAACCTAGGATTTGACCAAGATTCAAATGGGCATAAAAATTCAAAAAAGAAATCAAAAAAATGAAACACCAAAGCACATAAACTTCTTATGTCATATAGTAATTAAGCATTCATGTTGATCAACAAAGTCTATATATATTTAAACAATAAAAATCATGTATATATACCCCCAAACCCAAAACCACTTCTCTTCACATGCTTGACTTCATAAGACAGAGTTTAGGGGTTAGGGGTATAGATACATGATTTGTCTGGTTTGAATATGTCTAGACCTTGTTTATCAACTTGAATGCTTACTATGTGATTTGGTTTTTCATTTTTCTGTTTTTTAATTATTTTTCTGCCCATTTGAATCTTGGTCAAATCCTAGGTTTGAACAAGATTTAGACAAGTTTAACACGTGAAATTAAACGAATAAGTAAGCATTGATCCTTCTTAGTCACTCCAAAATGTACCAATTGATAGTGTTAACTTTGCTTCATGGAAAAAATAATGTCATGTAAATGAGTTAACTTGGATTTCCTACCCTTGAATCCATAGGAAACTTTGTTCTAATGCACTATAATAATCAACCGAGTTTTTACACCAACAGGTCTGTCACTTACGTGTGGTGCCCACGCGTGAGGTCCCACACTTGAGTGAGCACAAGTCACGTGCAATAGGTACGCCAACTCCCAGCCATCTTCTTTGTCAAGAGAAGACGCATGGGTCCTTCTGGATCCTTCGGTTGTCCCTCTCACAAAAAAACAAATCTCTCTCATTCTCGGCCTCGCTCGACTCGCTCGCTCGCTCGCTCGCACCTCCTGCGCACTGACAAACCCTGCACAACAGTCAACATCACCAGAAAAAGAATATACACCATCAATAAGAGGGGCCCCGTGACTGCTCTCCCTTCTTCTCCTTCCGAGTGATTCCTCTTCCTCCGAGTTTCACTCGACGGGCAAACACACATGTGCTGCATAGTAATAATAAAAAGGTAGATCGACTACGAATCTATTATTAAATAGGTTATAAACTAGGGTTTTCCCCAGTACTACAGATCAAGTTGAAAAAAAAATCCAACTACGGGGTTTGATTTTGGCCTACAAATAAAAAATTAAATAAGTTGAACTAGTATTCCTCTAAAAAATCATTTTGGTTTGCATTGTTTGATAATTTTCATAGCTAGAGTGCATCACAATTTTTTGATTTCATGCTTTGCTTTGCCAATTTTGATTTTTTCTAACCACCTTCTCTTTGATTTCAAATTTAGGTCAAACTATCGGTGCCTACTATGTGTTCTACTTGAATTGGATGCAGCATGCGCACATGATATGTTTTGCCATTGTTTTGGGCTTCCACACATCTTGGGGCATCCAAGTATTTAAGTTACCTTGTTTTTTAATTGTAATTCATGTACCCTTTCCTCCCAATTAAATTTTGGTTTTACATTTTTAATTTTTTTAAATTTTTATGCCCATTCTGATGTCATATAGTTAGCATTTAAGTTGATAAACAAGGTCTGGACATATTCAAACCAAAAAATCATGTATCTACCCCCTAACGCTAAACTCTGTCATATGAAGTCAAGCATATGAAGAGAAGTGGTTTTGGGTTTCAAACATGGAAATTTCCATGCTTGAAACCAAAAACCACTTCTCTTCATGCATGCTTGACTTCATAAGACAGAGTTTAGGGTTAGGTGGTAGATACATGATTTTCCTGGTTTGAATATGTGTTTAGACCTTGTTTATCAAATTAATTGAATGCTTACTATATAACATAAGAGAAGACCTTGTTTTTTTTGAATTTTTATACCCATTCGAATCTTTGTCAAATCCTTGGTTCCACCAAGATTTGAATAAGTTAAAAACATGAATATGAAAAAGTAAGCATGTATGCTTCTTAGTCACTTCAAAATGAAGCTCTTGGGAGGGTTTTTGAATTTCCATGTTCGAAACCAAAAACCACAATGCTTGACTTCATGAAACAAAGTTTAGGGTTATGGGTAGATACATGCATGATTTTTCTTGTTTGAATATGTCTAGAACTTGTTTATCAACTTAATTGAATGCCTACTATATAACATAAGAAGACCTTTTTTGTTTTTAAATTTTTATACCCATTTGAATCTTGGTCAAATCCTAGGTTTCACCAAGATTTGAATAAGTTTAAAACATGAATATGAAAAAGTAAGCATGCATGTATGCTTCTTAATTAATCACTTCGAAATGAAGCTCTTGGGAGGGTTTTTGAAATTTCCATGTTTGAAACCAAAAACCACATATCTTCATGCATGCGCTTGACTTCATGAGACAGAGTTTAGTGTTAGGGGGTAGATACATGATTTCTCTCGTTTGAATATGTTTGAAACCAAAAACCACATATCTCTGGTTTGCCCGCACTTAGAAATGATATTTGCATCACTTATCATATGTTTGCCCATTTGAATCTTGTCAAATCCTAGATTTGACCAAGATAATTTAAACAAGTTTAAAACATGAAAATGAAAAGGCAAGCTTGTATCCTTCTTAGTCACTCTAAAATGAAGTTTTGGAGGGTTTTTGAAAATTCCATGTTTGAAACCCAAAACGACTTCTCTTCGTGCTTGACTTGATAAGACAGAGTTTTGGGTTAGGGGTAGATACATGATTTTTCCGGTTTGAATATGTCTAGACCTTGTTTATCAACTTAAATGCTAACTATATGACATCAGAATGGGCATAAAAATTTAAAAAATTTAAAAATGTAAAACCAAAATTTAATTGGGAGGAAAGGGTACATGAATTACAATTAAAAAACAAGGTAACTTAAATACTTGGATGCCCCAAGATGAAGCTCTTTTGAGAGTGGTTTTTTGAAATTTCATGTTTGAAACCAAAACCAATGATTTCTTCATGTATGCTTGACTTCATAAGACAGAGTTTTGGGTTAGGGGTAGATACATGCATGTTTCTGCCTGATGTCTAGACTCGTTTATCAACTTAATTGAATGCTTATTATATGACATAAGAAGACTACGTGCCTTGGTTTTTCATTTATTTTCATTTATTTTGAATTTTTATGCCCATTTGAATCTTGGTCAAATCCTAGGTTTGACCATGATTTAAACTAGTTTAAAACATAAATATGAAAAATTAAGCATCTATCCTTCTTAGCCACTCCAAAATGAAGCTCTTGGGAGGGTTTTTGAAATTTCCATGATTGAAACCAAAAACCACTTCTCTTCATGCTTGACTTCATAAGTCAGGGTTTAGGGATATATATATAGGGGGTACATGCATGATTTTTCTGGTTGGAATATGTCTAGAACTTGTTTTTCAACTTGAGCTTATCTAGAGCTTGTTTTTAAATTTTTTATACCCATTTGATTCTTCATCAAATCCTAGGTTTGTTGACCTAGATTTGAACAAGTTTAAAACATGAATATGAAAAGGTAAGCATGTATGCTTCTTAATTAGTCACTCCAAAATGAAGCTCTTGGGAGGGTTTTTG